>JAGRRH010000007.1:0-1344154 GCA_019154785.2 Nitzschia inconspicua | reverse complement strand
CGTTTGGGCTGTCCAACACCGATCGATTTTTGCAACAAGAATCCCTCTTCCAGGTACGAGTCACGGAGCGATCCGCCGGGGAGTTTGATGATTTGGATGTGATCTAAATTGCCACTTCCCTTCAAACGCTGGACGGCTGACACACATAGTCTTGCAAAATGTTCCTTTTCGGCATTGACTAGTTTGCTAGAAAGTGTTGTGGAAGCGATCTTGAACAAATCATCATCGGTGACACCCTCGGTTGCACATTGGTCCAGGGCGACCTTGGCCACCTTGGTTGCCAATCGCCATCCAGCGCAAATGGTTTGTGGATGAATCCGTTGTTGTAGCAACAACTGCTCCGCTTCTCGCAACAACTCTCCACACAATACGGCCACACTGGTGGTCCCATCTCCCACTTCCTTGTCCTGTACTTTGGCCATGTCTACTAGAACTTTTGCTGCGGCATTGTCCAGTGGAATTTTGCTCAAAATGGTAGCGCCATCATTGGTGACACTAATGGACTGATCATTGGGATCAACGGCTTGTAGAATTTTATCCATTCCCTTGGGACCTAGGGTTGTTTTGACCAGGTCCGCAATGGCCATGGCACCAATAAGAGAGGACAACCGAGCATTTTCACCCTGGAAAGAGAGAGCGACGACGAAAAGGATCAATGAAATAAGAGCAGTACACAATTTTTAATACAAATTCATAGTACGATGAGACAACAACGCCATGCCCTCAACGTATAACATTAGAAACAAGTAATGCACACACGCACCTTGTCCACCTCGGTACCGGCTCCCATGTATGCCGTCTCCATGATGCTTTTATAGGGAAGTTTGTGGCAGATGTCAGATTGATTTCCAGGAGTTGAGAATGTGGCTTCTAAGGCTACTATTACTTCAGTCCGCTGTTTAGGATTGATAGAAAAGTTGTGTGATGATATGAAGTAGTAAAAGGAGGATCCTGGAGCACCTGTTTTGAATGAGGAATGACAACAACAACGACAGTGATGGTACGGTCTGTCACCATCGCGATTGCGCGATTGGATTCATTTTACTGTGTATTAGTTACTGAAGTACCATTTCATTTTCTTACGACGTACCTGGTACGACTACTGGTAGTAGATACCCTACAGCACTACAGCACCTTAATTTTACAGTTAAACACGACGGTTCTCCAAGTAAATCAAATGAACGATGTTGGTGAGACGGTCAGACTTTTTCTTCGCGGAGGCTGGGCAGACGGAAAGGTTATTTTACGGAGTACTCTACACCGGCAGTACTACCGGTACTCCCGAGTACGGTAGTCGTACGACACTACAGGGTATGTATCATACCTGTAAAGCTGTACGAAAGACGCCCGAAGAAATCGACGTCATCATATGTACGAACACACGATAATATTATAGAGTACACCTGTTTAAGTCCATGTAATCATTTGAAGAAGAGTTAACCGTAGTCGTAGGACAACGTACATGTCACAAATGGAAGTGTTTCAACCGTAGTTGTTAGACATGTTTTGTCTTTCTAGAAACCTTGGAAAGCATGCAAGACATTATGATACCTTGCCAGTAGGAGGTGACTGTTCACTAGCAATTTCTTCCTTGAGAGTAATAATCAGTGATTCCAAGTCTCTGGCTGTTTTTGCTGCTTTATCTTTACCAGCTGCATCACACAGTTGAGTAAGCTCTTTGTACAATGGGTGCAACAATTCGTGAGAACTAGCTGGGTTTGTCGCTTCTGACATCTCGTCTCCTGAGCAGACAAAGGAAAAGTCAGCACTACAGTTGTCCATTCCCTGTGTCATGCTGACTGCATTTGAGTGATGATGCTCCTCCATGACAGCCATAGCACTTTCTGCATGTTCAATGTTGTAACGTTTGCGTGGGACCATGTCACTAGCACTTCTTGGACGGTGTCCTTCATGCTGAGATTCTCCGATTCCGCAGACAAGAAAGATCGAAATAGAATCAGCATCAAAGGCCAGCTTCACCTTACAAGTGTCTTCCAAGGTTGTTGCTTTGCTTGTTTTTGTTCGCTTTGGGAGGGACTGGCCCTGGGGACCACGGGAATTCTTTCTATCACAGACTGTTGTTGATTGGCGCAACTCTCTCACCACTGCTTTTGCCGCTTTGTTTTGTCGATGGATCTGAAAATTGCTACAATAAAGATATTTTCTTCCGGTCTTGCTTTGGCTCTGGGAGACCAATTGGCAAAAGCCGTGATGATGGGAAGCACACATAAGTACATCAAATAGTTTCTTGATAGAAGCTTTATTCCTGGCAATACCACCAGGAACAACAGGGAACGTTTGAGGATCAAATCGTAGGATAAAACCCTTGTACAAAGTAGAAGTGAGTGAAAATAGATCATGGCGGTCTTGGAAGGATATCATTACCACATCATCGGTAGGCAAGCATAAGCATCCATTGAAAGGCAACGTTGCTGTCCATTTCTGCACTTTCCGATCAGAAACAGCAAGATCAATTTCATCCAGGACGTGACTTGTATTCGTAGCCATGGCAATGGCAGGCGAATCGCAATGGCAAAATCGATGTGCGATGTATAACGACAAGCAACGGCAATGGCGGACGAATCACAATGGCGGTTGGTTCCGGCAATAGCAGTGATCGCAATGGCAATGGCAATAGCAATAGCAGTGGAAATGGAAATAATAGGGGGAGCAACAGCAGTGGAAATCGCAATAGCAGTACACACACCCCTACTACGGTAGTCTAGCTATCATACCTCTCTACTACGGTAGAGTGGCAATGAGAAAAATACTTCGTACTCCGAGTAGTACGGTATCGATTTGCGCATTTGAATGTCGAACGGCAACTCGACAGGGTATAAGCAAGCCGGGTCAGTCAATACAATGACGTAAAATTCTTTTTCTTTGAGTGTAATAACAATACCGGGTATTATGGCAAAGCTGATGAGAAGCCAGAGCAACACGAATTTTTATTATTATATTTGATGATAATCTATCTAATTTACTGTTATAACATTGTGCGACTAGTCTAGCTGAAGCCACTTGCCTTGTCAACAAGCAGTGTCCCAATCGGTTCCTAGTTTGAGTGGCGTCACACAAGGCACAGAGTGCGTATGTGCTGTGCTCCAACCTTCCCCGCATTATCCGTCGTTTGCTTCCGAACAGAACTACTGTCGTATTATGTCGTGTGCCCAAAGTGCTCTCTAGATACCTACCTAACCACCTACCTTTTAATGGTTTTCGATTGATTATACTTACCATATTCTACAGGTCAATCGATTGGAGAGAATACAGAGACCGATAGGTTTTGGATTGACAACAAAAACAAAAATACTGGCCCTGGGACATCGGCACCAAGTTGATCCGTCGGACATTTTTTCTTTTTCTAGCCAAGTGCTTTTTCGTGAAGCATTGTCGAATCTTCAAATCCAATCCTTGATTTTTTGTTGATCGTGCCATTTGTTGCATTTGGTTCGTTTTTGTTTGTTTGCTTGCTTGCTTGTCATTCTCTCTTTTTGTGTTAGTACGGCGGAGGAGGCATTCCTCGGCCCATACCGGGAGGAGGTCCACCCATACCCATACCGGGTGGTGGCGGTGGTGGAGCCATCATTCCCGGGGCTCCTACCCCGTGCATGGGGGCAGCTCCCAATCCCATGGGCACGGAACCCATACCTGGTGGCGGCATGCCTGACGGTGGTCCTCCTCCTCGTCCCCGGGCTATGGCCGCAGCTGCGACACCTCCAGCTGCCTTGGCGGACGGAGGGGGCGGCCCTTCGACAGCCAAACTCACGACGTTTTCACCACGCACCAAGACCAGGCCCAGTGTTCGTTTTTCTGTACGTTCCTCCAATACGGCGCTGCCCTTTTTCAGGTATCGGAATTCTTCCGCCTCGCTCAGCACCAAATTCAAGTGTTTGTCAAAGGCAAGAAATGTGCCAATAATGATCCGACCATCGTGCAAGGTCACTCGAAGTCTATGTTCGACGTATTTCAATAATTTGCTGGCTTTCCCGTTGGGCTGACAAATGCAATGACAGAGAAAAAGAGTTGGGACAACAAAAAACGACATTGAGAACAAGAAAGGGGAGGGGGAAACAAAGACACGACCAATCTTTGCTGCGTTCACAACAACTCGACAGACGCGTTGCGTTGCTGCACGCACGCACTATTCCCTCCTCTCATCCGCTTTCCGTACCATGATTGTTGTGATTTACAAAACAGCTCTGCTACTAGAGAAGTGAATTTCTTGTAGAGTCAAGGGCCGAGTGCAATAAAGCTTAGCAGTTACAGATGGTAGCGTATATCACAATTGTACTACGACAGTAGTACATCAGGTACTTGCAAGAGATGAGGACGATCTTTGTCGGCGGCTCATCACCCTCTATTATTTTATCGTACTGCTTTTTCGTGGTGTCGACGACTTGAAAGGGCGAAGGAAAGACTTTATCCCAAGCCCTACTCTAACAATACCCTCTTCTCTAAAACCCTTCTCTCATCACACAAACAACGAAAAAATCATCTGAATCTCCCCCAAAGCTTTCCTCCCTTCAATCATCTAACTCATCACGAGAGTGAGGATTTATGGACTCACTCATCAAAACTCACTGTCATCACGTTCTCTTCAAGATCTTGGCACCACACCTCTCCCGCACCCCTATCAACATAACGTTACATCACATCCTTTTCGAAAATAATAGCAGTACCAAATAACGCATCTATAATATAGTGCTACTACGTATAAAAATACTGTAGTAGTGTATAATATTGTTGCGGCTTTGACTTGCCAACATTCCAGGGAGAACTTAAATCACAGTCAGGAGACGGAGAGACATCACGTCCAATTCGATCAATGAAGCACATTTTCCATCATTCCATCACCAGGATACATCCATCCGCTTATCTTTTTCGTCGTCGTCCAGCTCCAAGCGACTTTTCCGTTTCTTTGGTAGTCAACTTCCGGAGGCACTTCTCCAGTAAACCCAGTGACAGACACGACGACGACAACAACAACACCAATCCAGACAATGTGCCAATCGTAGAGGTGACTCCATCACCAACAACAACGACAGTAGTGAACGCAACGAATGGTGGTGGTGGACCGGAAGCCACGACCACTGTGGACGGCAAACCAATCCCACCCGCAATCGAATCTCTCCTCAAGGCACCGTACCAAAAGGTGTCCCAACCCGGTTTGTTTCCGTGGCGGCACGAAGAGGAGCCACTTCCCCGACTCATCCCGGGCACGCCTGACTACGAAACCAAGGGATTTTTGCTGGGGGGGAACATCCGCTCGAGTAGTCCCAATATGGACGCGTTGGCGACCGAATATCTCTTTTTGAACGTACCATGGTACAATTTGCTCTTTTTCCGACGGGCTTGGGAGGCAGACCTGGTGGAATCGATGCAATGGGCCTTCTTTCAGGCCGTACCGGCCATGCTCTCCAATACGTTCACGGTGCCATTTGACAAACTGGTGTCGTCCGGTGATGACACTGTAGAATTTTCACATGAAAGCAAGAGGGTTGTGGACGATACCCCAAAAGGAGAACAAGACAAAGAAGAAGAAGAACAAAAACAGGAACGTCCGATGGGTGTCACATCGCAAAAAGCTGTCGAACGGATGGTACATCCGGACTTGTTGCAACTATACCATACAGCACGAGAGTTTGGCACCGAATCGTTGAGGGTGCGATTGGAACTGAAACCCACCAATGAACCACCCGTCCTGGTCAACCTCTTTGCCTTCCCCTTTTTGTCGCGATCCAATCACAAGAAACGGAAGAAGATATACAATCTTCTTCTGGACAGTATTGCCGAGTCGGGTGGAATCTCCAGTGGCGGCCTCAGTCCCGATGCCATGGAAACCGTCCATGGATTCATGGAGGAATTCCGCGAGACCGGCAAAATGGAAAGCACCGTCATTTGCCAAGTTTTGATCCCCTGCGACGAAATATTTTGTGTCAAGGATGCAGAAACGGGTCGACTGATCCAAGGCCATGCCGATGAAAAATTCCGACGAGTCGTCCATTTGGTGCGCTTTGAACAAACCGTCACCGCCCATTGGACGAACAAGGGTGGCATTTTCCCGTTCCGAATCGAGCCGGGAGATTGGCAAATTACGGACATTGATGATTTGCTAGAGGGTAATCTGTTACTTTAATAGGTTACTGTTATTACGCATGCTGCTGCTCATTGTTCCATACTGCGGTACTACCGGTAGTACTTCGTAGTATACGATCTTGTTTCATTCCATATTGAATATGGCTTGTCCTACTACCGGTAGTAGGCCAGAGTACATGGTATGGACTACCGTAATTGAACATTCACGCATTCCTCAGGTTTTCGGTTTCTTGCGCAAATGCACGTCTCAACAATTTGTATGACGTCATCGTCCTCTCGCTCTTCCTCCCGACTCCAGACTCCCGACTCCCGACTCACATCCGCGCTTCTTTTCTTCTTCTTCGTTCGAGTAATAAACGAAATAAACCACACCTGGTTTCGACAAAAAAAATCTTCGACGCCCCTTCCCGGTAGCCAACACATAATATCGAGGATCACATATTACAATCATGTCTACTCGGTCCCCCTCGAAGGTGCTACGCATCTTTACCTTGTATCGGAGGGCCGTTGTCGATCGAAGCGGTGTTTTGCTTCTTGAGAACAACAAATACAACAACAAGAAACCAGAACGTCGAAGCTGCCGAACATTCTCGTCATCGGCCTCCCTGTCCACAGAACAACAACAACAACAACCCTTCTTGACTCTGTCACCCATCACAGAACCTCCATTGGATTGTCAAGTAATAGAAAAACCTTGTACAATATTGCTGATGGAAGATCAAGACACTCGTTCTTATGACAACACAAATACACTTATGACGACGTCGTCATGGCGGCAGACATTTCAATCGAAGCTCCCTTACGAATGTGGCATATCCTTTGCCTCGCTATCCTTCCCAGGACAAAGTGACAATGAATCTTTGATTGATGATTGGAGCAAACTGAAGATTTCTGACTGTGTTACCACCATGAAATCATCCAACTTGCCATTGGATACGGTGCTCGTAACCCGAGGGTGGTTTTCATCGACGTGTGCTCTATATTATTTGGAAAGCCTTTCACTCCAAGGCTTGATCATGATCGATCCGATATCATTTCATTCTACTAATGTGGAAAACAACTCTCCAGACGACAATGTACTACAGCAATATATTTTGAGGGAACATTCCATCCGGTTTGAAGATCTCAATGAACTCAAGTTGGAACCCAACGCCGTTCCCATGTTGGTCGTCTCGACAATTCCCCTACCGTCATGGTTACAAGCTGCTCAAACTATGGCAGACTGTCATAGCGACCCTGATGGACCGTACGGTATAGTACCGGTGGTAGATTTCAATTTTTTGCATGGTGACACAAGCCAACGATGGAACTTTGCGAGAGAAACTGTTGGGGATGCAGTGGGCATCGACGCTCAAGCCGACAGTATGGTCCAATTAATCGACCAATGGATTGAAGAGGAAGTATTGTGAATGCAATCAAATTTGCCACTGCTTCGAAATTGTTGGCGATTGGTGCAAAATTTATTGCTTGAGACATTTCATTGCAGCATTATCGTTCTCCACATTTGCACATACAGAATGCATTCAAGCGGGCTATCCAAGCTATAGATTTCAATGACATTAACTTAAAAAAGTTTTTGAACAACCAAGGATGATATGACACAATTTTGTAGGGCCACTCCAGATGAGTCGACGATAATCAACCGATTATCGCCATTTTTTCGGTGCAACGTTTCCTGTTCAATCAGCTTTCCAAGAGAAACAATGGACTCCTGCAAAATGCATCCATCGGCGATGGCCTTTTGAAATTCTCCCCTTTCGGCAGATTGGTCTATTTTATCAGCCACTAACAGATCGGCTTTTGCCACAATAGTTGGGTTGAGTTCGTACTTTCCGGGAGCGTCTGCGCCGATGCATGTAATTAGTTTACATTTTGTTGTGGCCGGCAAAAAGTTTCCAAGAATAGCCTCACGAGAGCATGTTGTGGTCACAATGATATCGCATTTCTCCAGCAGTTCGTCTGAAGATGCCACAGAAGATATGCTGTAACCCTTCTTTGCGAATTCAGAAACGTAAGCCTCCACGTTCGACGATGTTCGTCCCCATACCAGCACCGATTTACATGGAGAGACAGCAGATAACATTTCTAACTGATACTTTGCTTGTATGCCAGTTCCTACTATACCAATCGTTCCAATCGACTTTGGTCCCAACAGTTTGGCAGCAAGCGCCCCCACTGCTGCAGTTCGGAGTTCTGTCAGTATGCCGTTGTCGAGTAATAGCGCCTCTAATTTGCCAGTCCTTTGTGAATATATTTGCATCATACCACTATCTGCGAGGAAAAACAAAAAAAACAGCAGCTGATGAGTCCAACCAACAAACGCTTCGATCAATTCAATACTATGGTTTGTTTTTCGATCCGGCGTTTTTGTTTTAGTGTGTTTGTTTGTTGGTGGCACGTACTTTCGAGGGGGAATCCTCCAGATGCCACTTTGACAACATAGTGCTCCTGGCCTTTGAAATATCCCGTCTTGATACACGTTTGAGCGGCATAGCCATCGACTCCTGAAACAAATTCAAAGGGAGGTAAACCCAGCGTCTGGATGGGTGGTGCAAAGAATTCGCCGCGTTCCAGTGCCACAAAGCCGTTCTGGATGCCGTCAATCAGCTCCTCTTGAAACCCAGGAGTCGCGACTACCTCTTGAATCTGGTCAACCGTATAAATGGCTGGTATTAACGACGACGACAACGACGACATGATGATTGTTGATCGATGCAACTTTGGATCAAGACTGCGACCAGAGTAACTTCCGAAAGATTTCCGAGAGATTTTTGGATCATGTAAACCGGGGAGATTCAACAAGGGGGGGGAGTTCCCCATTTTTTTGGCTAGTCTTCAGTCCCATTTTTTATTACTCTACTACTATTAATACTACCGGTACTACTACTAACTGTAAGTACTACTACTACGATACAATAACCCTCTTGACTGCGAGGATGAAGATCGATACAACCATCGAGAGTATTGAACACGGCAAAACGATCAACAATGCGAGACAAAACATATACGACGTAGTGATCAAAGTCGGTTTCTTTATTGCCGTGGCCATTCACAACTATTACTGAACTCATTGAAAGATTCCTTCCTGGTTGTTTCCCATTAGGATATCATTGTCGTCACTGGCAGAAGTCGTCCATTCCACAAAATCGATAATGTTGCGAGCCAGCTCCTGCATCAATTCGGAATCGGTAAAATCAATCGGTATGGAGACAGTCACCAGATTGTTATGATGAATGGTAAAACTGTAGCCCGTTTCTAAATGTCGCTGCCGTCGTTTCCTCATGGCGCTACTCGATGTGTTGTAGGGCCGCGCTTCGGTCACCACCAAGGTCATTTGATCCTCCCAAAAGGTCCCAAAATCTTCCAAGTGTAATGCATCGAAATTTTCATCTAACAATCGAAGCAGCCGTCGGTATGCCACTAAACGCTCCAATGGGATCACATGTTCCGAGAAGGAAATGTTGGATAAAATCTTGGCGAGGAGACGTTGTCGCAGCACGGGTGTATTCCGAATCTTGTTTCGGGTAAGAAGATGAGCCTGAGCATCTTGTAACGCCGCTTGGTAGGCCGCATCAAACTTTTTCCATTCCACCCGCTGCCAAAATCGTTGTCTCGATGCTTCCCAGGGGGTCAACGGGCGTTGACGCTGTTGGTCATGTAGAAGATGATCCTGTGGGACTGTCGCATCATACTTGTCGTCTTCTATTGCAGCAGCAAGAGAATTTGGAACTGTCAGACTGGCGATTTTGAGCAGCTTGACGATTTGTTGTCGAACATGTCGGATGGTTTGCTGTGCGGTGAAGGATGGAGGTGGCACGGACAGTTCGACTTTACGCCGACTGGTGGTGATGGGTTGACCAGAAGATATTGTCGCAGACGTGGAGTTTGTTGCGGATGACGTCGTCGAAGGAACCGCTGCGCTGCTGTTGCCTCTTGTAAACGCCATAACAAATTCAATCTCTACGACGGAATCGGAGGAAAAGGGATACTTGTTCGTCTTGAGATATTGTTGTACACCGTCAATGTAGGAGTTCAAGCTTTGAACCGCTTTCAAATTGACTTTTTGTCCAGTCTTGGGAAGTCCTTGCTGTTCTGCCATGTCTGGATGACATTTCAGAACAAAGGGTTGAATCCATCGCTTCAAATTCACCGTGTTCTTCATTGACGGCGACGACGACGAAGATGTCAGCCTTCGTGCTCCATCCGATCTGCATGATAGTAATGAAATGGAGTGGGAAAGTGCATCAGCTTTCTGCAAGCCAAGGAGGAGGGAATACGGCTGCGTGTGCAATACTGGCGAGCAGAATCGCGATGTCTCGGAACGGGCAACGTTTAGTCGTTGTTGTTGTTGTTGTTGTCTGTTTTGCAAAACGAGTCGGCAGAAATATCTTCCACCGTTTCCACGACAAAGCCGCGAATGGGATTGAAACATGATGTATCGTTTGAAAAATCAGCTTTTAAATATAACTTGACAACGAAGAGCGGTTGGTGTCCAACGACGCATGGTGGCGATGGTGTGATGAATGAAAAAAATGATTGGCAGGTGGTAATAAGGAACAGAATGAATCGCCATAGCTTTTACTGTTAGTTCTATCCTTAATACGACTACTACTAGCTAAATACCGGAGTAGCTACTTCTACTCCAGGGAAAACCTTCAATCTTCTTTCATGCTGGCGCGCGCCCTTCTTACAGATACTCCGTCTGTATACCGACCGTCTCGATGATGATGTATTCTTTTTATTTCTCCACCCGAATCAACGAGACGAATATTCGACCTTTTATCGAATGTCGAAGTTGTGTTGTTGTTGACAATCATCAGCACAACTTGTTTTTTTTCCTTCTGTTTTTGAGCTTGATACACCATTATTTTATCGGTGACAGTAGCGACAACAAGGCTCGCTTAATCATCTTCTAAGTGCATACATGACAGCAGTAGTACCATCGGACAAATAATTACCTCCTCGCTTTTCCTTCTTTTGAAACAACGCTGACAAAAAAGTCGGCATCACATATTCCAAATCTTTGGAGATGCCGATCAGCCAAAATCTCCCGAGACGTCGTCCTATTACGGTTGTCTTTGTGGTGACGGTTGTCATGATGATGGTGCAATGGACGCACACGGTTGTATCATGGCAGGCGAGGACAGGATCATCCTCGAAGATACGGCAATACAGCAGTGCCAGAAGTGGAACGACATGGAGGAATAGCTGTCCATCCAAAATTTTGAGGCATGACCACCGTCGCCACTACCACTTTCGCACATCATGGAAAATCATATCACGCAGTACTACTAGCTCTTTCTCGAGCAGCACCACTTCCCTCCGCTTTTCGAGTCGATTATACTCCGACGATTCACGCTCCAGCTCTGTCTTGACGGCAGCATCAACAAAAGGCATCCCCAGTATCTCTCTTTTCGACGATGACTACCACGACGAGTCGTCCTCCTCATCATCATCTGCCACTGCAATAGACAGTTTTTTTCAAGAATCAACGGAATCATCCACATCCATTTCGGATAAGAAACTTTCCCACTTGCTCCACGGCTTGAATCCCTCCCAAATCGAGGCCGTCACGCAACCCGTAGTTGATTTGCGGCAGCTGCGACGACAAAATAACGATGACGTATCATTTTTAGACGACAATATCCAGGATATTATTGCTGCTGTATCCACCCCCGCTGGCGTTATTACCCGAGTGATTGCCGGACCCGGCAGTGGCAAGACCAAAGTCTTGACGACTCGTATTGCATACATTTTGCAACAAAAACAAATGTCTTCCAATGGCTTTCAACGCAACCTCGGTAATGTACTGGCGCTAACCTTTTCTCGCAAAGCCGCGGGAGAAATGAAGGAACGGTTGGACCGACTGTTGGGGGAACTCCAAGATTTAGAGAGTGAACATGAACAGCAACAACAACAACCAGAGGAGGAGGAAGAAGAAGATGATGATGATGACGCCATTCGGTTGGATCGACATGGAAATATCGTCGAGGAATTTGTGCATGGACAAGCGGCCAAGGAAGCCTCCAAAGTGACATTGCCCCAGGGACTGGAGCGCGTCGAAATGGGAACGTTTCATTCCATTTGTGCCAAAATTATGCGGTACAATGGAGAATTGTTGCAAGATTTACCGTCGGTGCATCGGGACATGTCACACGCGACTCCGATCTTGGTCAAATCCAACAACAACAATGACGACGAAGACGACGACGAAGATGACGACGACGAAGAAACAACAAAAACAGCGTCATCATCGCAACCAGCTGTCTACGAGATACCGCAAGTCAACCTAAATGGTCAGTTTGTCATTGCCGATCAAACGGAGCAATTGAGAATCTTGAAGGAATGTTTGACTGAATGCAAAATCAGTCTCAAAGAAGAGTCTATCAAGCCCATAAAAATTTTGAAGACGATTTGCGACATGAAGGAAAGCTTCGCTCAAGGCATTGACCCGTTTCTTCAAAAAGGAGATAAACCGCCAGGTCAAGCGATGCAATTGGCCCGTCAAGTATACTATCGGTATCGTGAGAAGCTACTTTCCAACAATGCCGTAGATTTTGATGACCTTATTCTCATGACGCGAGAATTACTCATGGAGAATGAGGATGTGCGACAACGTCTGCACAATCGATGGCCACACGTTTTGGTGGATGAATTCCAAGATAGCAGCAAGACGCAATTAGACTTGGTAAAGTTGCTGACCTCTTCGACGCTTTTCGTGGTTGGGGACTCTGACCAAGCCATCTATACGTGGCGAGGAGCACACGTAGGGAGCTTACATGATGTCAAACAGGAGTTTTCGTCGTACGGGGATATCCATACCGTTTTCTTGAAGGAAAATTATCGGTCGACCGCAAACATTGTACGTGCAGCAGAACGCGTGATATCCAACAACGATGGAAGTGGAAAGAATGATGATCTTCGACGCTCCATGAAACCAATACGAGGGTCGGGGAAGAACCCGAGGATTGTGGCTTGCGACGATGAAGAAGCGGAAGCCAATTTTGTGGTGGACACCATCTTGGAAATGATCGAAAAACAAGAGATCGATCAAAATAAAACGGTGGCCATTGTCTACCGGACCAACTCTCAATCGCGCCATCTGGAGGAAGCCTGTGTCGCCAAGGGATTGCCATATGTGATTCGTGGTGGTGCCGGTGGGTTCTACAACCGTGCTGAAATCAAAGACTGCCTTTGTTTTCTGAGATGGATATATAATGGCAATGACGTCGGTTCGATGCTTCGAGCCGTAAAGACTCCGACTAAGGGGATTGGGGACAAAGCTATAGATGAATTCCAAAGGTATTGCGAGGTGATGCAACTTTATTTTGTTGAAAAGGAGAAAGAACGGAAGCGACCGACTCCTCTGGATGTGCTCATCTCCATGACTAATGATGGCACCAATAGCATGAATAAAGCAGGAGATTTTGTTCTGCCGAGTGGCGCTCCTTTAGCCGAAGATCACATCTCTAAACGAGCTCTAAAGAATTTCTTGGCCTTTTCCTCCAAAATGAAGGATTTTCGCATCCAAGCCTATCAAAAGAGTGTCGAAGAATTGTTGTTCTATATAATTGAAGAACTGGACCTCAAAAAACATTTTAATGCCATTTCCAAGTCCAAATCCGAATTTTCTGACCGGATGGAAAACGTAAAAGAACTTCGTCAGGCTGCCAAGAAATATGGGGATACGGGACCGGCACTTGCTGTTAGTAATCCGGAAGAATCGGGCTTGACACGATTCCTTGACGACGTTGCGTTGGTCAGTGACTTGGCTGACGCTGCTGATGAACAAGCGAAGAATGACGATCACCTAGTGGCTAACCTGATGACCATTCATGCCTCCAAAGGAATGGAATTCGATGGTGTGTTTGTGGTGGGATTGGAAGAGGGAACACTTCCTTGTACACAAGCGTTGCAGGACGACGACGGGGTCCAGCTGGAAGAAGAGCGGCGTCTATGCTACGTGGCCATGACCCGAGCGAAGACTCATTTGATTTTGACCTGGAGACGGGAAGTCACTCTGTTTTCGGATTGGTCGTCGTTGGGATCCAAAACGGTGGAAAAAAGTCGTAGTCGATTTTTGGATCCACTCATCGCCAAGAAGAAGAAAACAACCAGTAAGGAGAAAGACAAGGGTACTGGAAAAGATGATGGGATAGAGAGGTCCGCCAGATCCCCCGCTCGCCTTGCTAGTGGTTCGGTACAGCGAAAACGAGCCCCTGAACATGGACTCAAGCGACCACCGCCAAAAGGGAGGGAATTCTCATCACAATCCATCGATGTCGTTCGGAATGGTGCGGCTAGAAGTATTGCTACCTACAGCAATGGTGTTGATGAAATGACTGACATCAAAAGAGCGGACAGAGAACGACGGATTCGCTCGGAGAAAACTGAACCAATATTGGGGCACATTCCTGTAGCCAAGAAACGATTGGTAAAGAAAGAATTGCACGAGAACGTATCAAAGAGAATGGCCGGAAATTCATCTCCATTAGAGTCTAATTCTCGACCATCGCGTCGAACGGCAACAACTTCATTATCATCCACTTCAAACACCAAGCCAGCATCGCAACGTCCTGCACAAGTGCCACAAAAGCGACCACTTCCGTCCTTTGTCGATCCCACGTGGTTTTTTCCTGTGGGAGAAGCCGTCTTGCATCGAAACCTGGGACGGGGCGTCGTGTTGGGCCATGTACCTGGCGAAGAGGTCGACGAAACCCAAGTTCGAGTCGAATTCGAAAACGGCAAGGTCTTGGAGTTTCCTGCGTTAGGCACTGACATCGTACCCGATATTGGACCTCGCCGCCGGTGAGGGAAATGTGGTAGACAGACGGAAAAGAGGTCTGTACTTGCGTAAAACAAATTGTAACAAAGCATTGCCAATATTCTACTACCGGTACTCAGAGTGGCGTACTATTCTAGTGTACGACGTAGCCAATAGTTTTCGAATGGACCATAGAAAAATGATGATCTTGGTACCAGCCATGTATGATAGCAATTCCTCTAGCTAGTGGATATCTATGCCATTCTATCAGACTCCTTCAAATAATTATCACTCCATGCCACAACATCAAAAGTGCTTCAAAGCAATCAATAAAAAAATAATAAAGAATACGACGTGCTATTTTTATTGAGCATTATTTCACTACCACAAGACATGAAAAGTCGCAATAGTTCCATTGTCCACTCTCAGACAAAGATCCATACGACCAATCGAACAAACAGCCAAATGGTCGAGCTCACCCCCAAATCAATAGCAAGTAGTGCATACAGATCATCGCAATAATAATAATAATATCATGATTGAATCGTCGGTATCCACAACTGTCATCGTCACTACCCCACCATTTCAAATTGTTCGACATGGACGAAACCTTTTACTTTTTCTCGCAAATGTTTTGATATGTAGAAAATCGCATCGCTTAAGAAGATGAGAACTTGGTGACCGCTGTGACGTTGGTTTATCATGATAGCAAACAGTGTGATTCAATCGAAAATGTGAGAAAACAATAATGTAAATATTTGACAAGTCATCCAATAGTTGGTTGGACTCTCACCTTTGGTGCCTTCGCTGACGGCGTGCTTTGCGAGTTCACCAGGCAACATGAGTCGCACAGCGGTTTGGATTTCTCGACTGGACAAGGTAGCTTTCTTGTTGTAAGTCGCAAGCTTTCCGGCTTCGGAAGCGATTCGTTCAAAAATGTCATTGATGAACGAATTCATGATGGACATTCCCTTCTTGGAGATACCAGTATCGGGGTGGACCTGCAGTTGGGTGCGTGATAAAAATACGATGTTGGTGAGTTGCGTCTTGCTGCAGAAGGACGTCCAATTATTCAATCAATGATTTTGAAATCGAGGCATGCCAACATTAGTCCTTACCTGTTTCAACACCTTGTAAATGTAGGAGCTGTAGGTCTCGATGCGCTTCTTGGATTTCTTTCCAGCCCCGGCGGCTTTCTTGGCTGGGGCAGCCTTCTTGGCAGATTGCTTGGATGGTGTCTTGGCCATGGTGAATGTATTGTTTAGAGTAGTGAAAGCAAAGGAAGAGATGTTTTGTTGCAACGATGAAAAAATTGTGAGATCGATGGAGGAAGATGGCGTTGTTTTTGACGATGATGTTCGAATGTTGTTTGGCAACAGAGAATACAAGGAGGTTTCACTCGTAAATTCCTAAAAGAGGGAGGGGGAATTTTGAAGCGATCGCAACAAGTAAAATAGTATCATAATCATTCTAATAAACAGGGGATCCCCTTACAATCGATTCGATTTTTCATTCACCCTATCCTTTTTCATGAACTTCGCGCCACACCTTGAAAAAACTTTCAATTTGACACTAAAGTAGTCTATTTCGCGACAAAATCTTACCCATAACACTAATCTTGGCTCGTTTCTTTTCAAACTCTGTTGGAGTTATTCAATCATACTGTCTTTTTCAACGAAATTGTAACATCCCTAATCTACTTTGAGAAGCTGTCTTCGCAGCCTTCTTCGGTTTTCTGTTGTCATCAACATTCAACTTCTACTCGGAGTACGTATTCTCTTGTACCTTGGATGAAATTCTCTTCCTGTCGCTGATCTCTCTCACAAATCAAAAAATTTGTACATTCAAAGAACACAACATCACAACAACTACTATTTCTCTGATCAACAACAACACTTACAGTTATCAATATGTCTGGAAAAGGTATGTCAATCTCAGGCCGGAGCTGTGTTTTTGCGCTTGTTTCTGTTCGGAGCATCTCATCGTGTCTGTCCGTTTTTATCACCTTCCATCTGCAAACAGGAAAAGGAGGACGTGGTGAGAAGAAGTCTACTACCGCTTCCGCCAAGGCTGGTTTGCAATTCCCCGTCGGTCGTATCGGACGGTACCTCCGACAAGGAAAATATGCCACCCGAATGGGTGCCGGAGCTCCAGTCTACTTGGCGGCTGTCCTTGAGTATCTCTGTGCCGAGATTTTGGAGTTGGCTGGAAACGCCGCACGGGACAACAAAAAGAGCCGTATCGTACCACGACACATCACCCTTGCCGTCAAGAATGACGAAGAGTTGAACCGATTGTTGGGAGGTGTCACGATTGCCAGTGGCGGTGTCCTTCCCAACATTCACGCCGTCTTGCTTCCCAAGAAGTCAGCCAAAACAACCTAGACACGGAACTCTGCTTCGAGGGTGAATGTGTGTATGGGAACATGAATGAACAAAGATTATTGATCGTTGTCGCACTGTAGATTATCCTTCCATTACTTATAATACTATAACATATCAATAATATCTCCATCAAACACGAGTACAACAAGAGAAACAGTAACAACAAGAATTCTGATGGCCGCTCAGCTCAAAATACCAACAATAGCGGTCCGTCGACGGCTCGAGCTCCTGATTCTCGATTCCGTCCTCCGATGAACGATAAAGGAAACCAATCGTTTCATTTGGACCTCCAAAGTCCGCGGTAACCAGGAATTAGAAAATTGGTACAGTGTATCACAAAACTTCATCCCTTGTAATATCTGTAGTATTTGAAGACTACTAAACTACAATCGGATCGTGTCACCTTGTCAATTCCAAGTCGTCACGATATACTTTTCGAATCAGTTCTTGTACCTTTGAATCGATACTGTCGACATGTAAATCCGTTGTATGGTTTCTAACCGTATTGGTCTTTTGGGCTGGCAAGGAAATATTCAGGCCATACGCCTGCATCAGAGCAGGAAACTCTTCGGGTAGACGATCCATGTGCAGTACATAGTCCACCATGCGTACACCCAACGGCGAAACGACAAAGTCATATTGTGGTGTGAAATGACCATTGTGATGCAAATAATCGTCCGGTGCAGTTCTGTTAGGTCGATTCATCGTGGATACACGAGTGAGCTTGTCAGTAAGCCACTCGTTCAGATACGCTGCCTGGTCCATGCGCGATGAATCACAGTCGGAGTTCTTCTTGTCCTTCCAACACTGGTAATAATATTCACTCAACAAGCGCTCCGAAACGTTGCGCACCACCACGAACAAATCGGCGTCGTCATACGGATTGACACCCAACACTGGGAACAGTGACGGGGGAATATGCCACCACCCAATCGAACGGGGCCATTCGAATTGTCCCGGTGGGTAACGACAGACATTGCCACGGCGTTTAGGACGATGGTTGAAAAGACACGATCCCCAGTCGATCTTCGCCTGCCTGCCAGCCACTTCTTCTAGGGCAGAGCCGGCAGCTTTGGGTATGTGCACAAATTTCAGGTGCCGTTCGAAATTTTGAATCGAGTGTGCATAAGCATATCCTTTTTGGATTTCGACCTCCAAATCAATGTTGGGTTCTTCTTGAGCAGCCGAAGAGGTAAGGAGGGATACGGAAGGCTGAGATTGTCCTTCCCCGTCCGGCACTGAAACGTCAAAGTGACAAATTACATAAATCTGAAGGGAAAAATAAAGCAGTGCCAGGCACAGAGCCAGATGAGTGGTGTTCCATGCCTTCATTGCACCTGTTTTGTAGCGTGTCACCTACTTTTCATCAGCATGTTGGAACGTAAATACTGTGGATAATGAGTAATTCTTTAATAGTGCCAAGCCGAAGAAATGGGAATGATGATCAAGACAGTTGCGACAAGATGCACCTGACAAAATGTTGTGAGGTGATTAGAATTTTTTTAGCTGTTATTTTATACTCCAAGAACAAAGAAAGAGGTATGGCCTACGATATTTCGACAGCTATCATTACAGTGTACTAGAGTACTACAGTACGTACCGGTCGTACCGTACTCTGAGTACAGTCGTAGTTACTATTTTGTTTCGTATTACGGACTACCTACTATTTTCGACAACACTCTCTCTAGCTAGTATTTTTATCTGATCTCGATCATCAGTCCTGCTTTGTACTCTTCGTTTGCTTTGGTTGAAATGGCATTGACAGCAAGTAAAAAATCAATCCGATTCCAAATCCCAAAGTGGGTGATAGTAAGGCAGTCACAATACCAGTACCCCATCCCACCAAAAAGTTGATGCCTTGCAATTTCATCAAATCCTTGGGCAAACAAACTCCCTTGACAACAGCGCTCACAATCACAGCGCTGAGTGCCGCTTTCGGTGTGGAACTCATTATGCTCATGTACGGCATGGCCAGGATCCAGATAAAAGCAGTCAATATGCAGGCCAGTTGAGAAGTAGTCCCTGTCATTCGTGATACTAGTGATCGACTCAAGCTGCCAGACACAGGTGCTGATCCCACCAATGCCGCTACACCACAAGAGAGACCTTGAGCCACCAATTCACGGTCGGGACTCCATGAAATACCATTTTCGGATTCAAATCCAGCAGCAATACCCATGATAGACAAAAAGTTCACCGCGGCAAAAAGGGTGGAAGTGACAGCAAGAATATGCCACCCTCCCATACTTTCTGCCAAAGGCGCATTCAGAACTTTTCGGTAATCCATAATTTCCACTGGAAATCGCCAGCCATTGGTACCTGGAATTAGGATACCAGCTTCCGCGTCCAAGGTTGGAATCTCTCCAACGACGCCACCAGAATAATCAAAATTCATACTGGACCATGTGGTCAAGGCAGTCACTAAGATAACTTCTGTGCCTGGTGGAAGAAACTTGGGCAACAAATTCTGGCCGTTCATGATGAACCACGTGCCAACAACAAACACAACGGCTGGAACAACGGCCCACTCCCACGGATGTAGCAAACTGTAGAATATACCCATAACGCTGATTGCCCCTGTTGCTTGAGGAACGTTGATTTTGATCCATGCAATCATTGTGTTCCATGTGCCATTGCTGGCAACCAATGACTTGATTTGGGATGCTCCTGTATCGTACAATCCATTGGGTAACGCGGACGTCAGCACACTGACTGCGCACCCCCATTTAAATCCGGTCCGTACCGGCTTCGGCACAAGTCCTGCCAACTTTGCAAACCCCAAGACAGCCAAGACCACACTGGCAATGCCACAATACATTGAATAGGCCGCCACCAATTCCACGTAGGCCTCTTCCCCGTGCTCTCGCAGATACGATTCTCCATCTAAATCACTTTTTGACATGAGGGCCGTAATGGCAGTCACACCGGCATTCATGAAAGGACTGCCAGTGACCAAGCCCCACATCAAGAGAGGTGGACCGGCCGTAGCAAGTCCTCTCCATCCGGCGTATCCTACCGTTTCGGCGTACGCGATAAGTTGCGGCACGGAGGTGGCAGCCATGATGGCACCGCTGATCAAATCCCGAAGGGGATCGAATTTCGGCCGGCCCATAGTGGCAGTATTGTTGCTGCTGGTTTTTGACATCGTTCGTTGTCTTGGAACTTTTAACGAGTATCAGAAACCAGAGGACGAGAGTAAGAAATTCTTGGCCTCCTCGTGTCAACGGATGTCGCCTGAAAGAAGTCTACTCTTACAGAAATTCGAAAGATATATCAAAAAAATGATTTTACTCTCCAATCGAGAAAGAAAGCATAATAGAGGTATGTGGTTGATGTTGCACTTCGAGACGTGCGTCGCGTAGGAACACGTTTATGAGAGCTTACACGTGTGCAGTTGTTTTGAACTCGATCCTTTGAGATACATAGTTCGTCTTTGACTCCTCCGACCTCTGCAGATCAATGACGTGTTTATTTCGCAAGAAAAAGCGTTCATCACCTCTTTTTGTCAAAATCATCATCATCATCATCATACATACATACGGAGCAATTCTCACTCCACAAACCTTTTTCATTGGCGACACATCTCAGCACAGTGAGTCGTAATCTGCTACTTCGGTATAAAGTGTAAAGAGTATTACGACAACCTCTCTTTCTTCAGCACCACGGATCGGAACAAAAGCAACAACGACAAAAAGCGAGAGAAGAAAATACAGACGCAAACGAGAGTCGGAAAAATCTAAGAAACGCTTGCTGGTCATATCGGGAGATTCTGAGATCACGCAAACCAAAATGAGATTACAATCTCTATCTTCCGTAGCATGTGTTGGATTCTTCCTGATACTGGGAACTTCCACGACTATCCCATCTTCCACTGCCTTTATGACTCCTTCCGCTGTTAGCAGTAGTGTATTTCAGCGCGGTTTTGAAAACGCAAGGGACACCAAGTTCAGTATGGATAGCAGTACTAGGCAGATGACATCTTCTTCCACTGAATCAGAAAAGGAATTGCGACGTGAAATTGCCGACCGAAACTCCAAGGTCGAAAATGAGGAACAATATGCTATACTGGATGGTGCCGGAATGGGACCGATCGCGAAACAGACACCGAAATCAAACGACAAAGACAAGACCAAAGGAAAGGAAGAATCGTTTGCTACCGAAGAATCGGACGCATTGCAAAAGAAATTGGACCGTCTCATCAAACAACGACCATATCCTTTATTCTTGATGGAAAAGGCGGCCGAGATCGTAGAAGATGTCGTTAGTGAAATTTTTGGTGACGACACGCCCACCATCAAATCGACCAAGCGCGAAAAGGTGGTTGTGTTGGGAACTGGATGGGGTGCTGCCGCCTTTCTGAAAGGCATTGACACGAACATGTACGATGTGACTGTTATTTCCCCTCGCAACTATTTTGTCTTTACACCCATGCTGGCAGGTGCCAGTGTTGGGACAGTGGATTTCCGATCCATCACGGAGCCTGTCCGGGAGGTAAGTGTGTGCAAATGGACATGGTTGAGGACGAAGTGAAATATTGGAAATGGTTCGTCTTGATGCTCAATTTGTACTTTCACACTACATGTATCAGATCAATCGTAAAGCGACGTACCTGGAGGGCACTGCTACGGAAGTGGATACAGTTGCAAAGCGGTTGACGTGTGAATCGGTCATTTGCGACGGAAACTCTTGCGACATTCAAGAATTCAGTGTAGAGTATGATCGACTTATTGTCACAATTGGTGCACAAACCAATACCTTTGGCATTCCAGGAGTACGGGAATATTGCAACTTTTTGAAGCAAATAGAGGATGCACGACGTATCCGAACAGCGATTGTCAATTGTTTTGAACGTGCGACTCTCCCTGGAATGTCGGACGAAGAACGAGAGAGGAACCTTACCTTCGCCATAATCGGAGCTGGCCCAACTGGCATTGAATTTGCAGCGGAATTGCGAGATTTCGTTGAACAAGATGGTCCCAAATACTACCCAAACTTGCTCAAACATGTAAGAATCAAAGTGATTGAAGCTTCCTCCACCGTTCTGGCACCATTCGACAAATCGCTGCAAGAAGAGGCCATTGCACGAATGAAGCGATCCGTTCAAGTCAAGGATCCCGATGTCTTGCAGTTATTGCCGGAACGATTTGAGCTCGTAGAGTTGTTGCTAGAAAGCTCGGTCAAGGAAGTAACGGCTAAGACAATTTTCCTAAACAATGGACTCACCATTGACTACGGCCTATCAGTTTGGGCTGCAGGGAACGGCCCTCTTCCCTTGACGTTACAACTTGTTGAAAAGTTGGGTGAAGAGCAAGCCTCGGAACAAAATGTAGCCCGTGGACGCATTGTAACGGATGCTTGGATGCGAGCCAAAGGTTCAAATGGGAGCATCATGGCGCTTGGAGATTGTTCATGCACGACCAAGGGCCCCGATGGTCCGCTACCTGCCACCGGCCAAGTTGCCGCGCAACAAGGAGAGTTTTTGGCAAAGCTGATGAATAAGGGCTACGATCTGAGCCCTACAATATCAAAGGAGGGAATCATGCTGCCACCCGTTCGTCAACCGGATCGTGTCTCGTCTCTCTCCGACAACATTGCCAATCTAGTGACAGGATCAGATGAATATGCCAAACCATTTCAATTCTTGAACTTGGGAATCTTGGCATACACAGGTGGCGGCTCCGCACTAGCTCAAGTTGCCACAGCTCCTAATGCGGAGCCAATCAAAGGAAAAGGAAAGATTGGGAACGCATTGTGGAAGAGTGTTTACATTAGTAAGCAAGTGTCCTGGAGGAATCGATTTATGGTCATCAACGACTGGCTGCGAAGGCAGATTTTTGGCCGGGACATTACGAGACTATAGAAGTGAATCTTTTCCTTATAAAGCACTACGAATGCTGTAACATAATGCCGCATTTTGAATAGGAGGATCAGGAACACGAGAGGTCTCTTGTTGCTTGACTGAAAGTTTCTGGTTTGGATTTCATCCTTGTCCATATTTCATGGAGTAGTAGTCAGGACGAGATGCTCCATATCATCACGGGCTTATCATCAAATCTCGAAAGCCGAAAGAAAATCTCTTATTACCCACCAACAAATCGCCATGGTTTCATAGGATCTCGTGTGTGCGTGAAAAGGAGACTCGACAACGTCCCAGCAGCGGCTCTACTGCCATGCAGGCACCGAGAACGAAGCTACAAGATAGACACGATTTTCTTACCACCATCATACACAAAATGAACAGCATCAATGTCACGTGCAGATTTTTTACGGAGTATTTCCAATAATAAGATGAGCTTTTTCCTACGACGTATACGCCTGCACTAAAGCTCGTTTGGAGTATAGCCATGTTCAGCATCTTTCCGACTAAAGATTCTAGACCGTCCAAAAATGGATTGAAAAGTACCGTCGTATACAGTACCGAACTACATGACGTATATCAATCAATGATATCCTCCCGGGTGGATCCCTTCGTAGCAAGATCGGCGGCGAGGGAATTCCAAGACATCCCCATTTGGAGCTGGAATTCGAAAATAAAAATCAACAAAAATGACATCGATCTCTTCCGCTTGTTTTCCTCGAATGGCAAATCCACGGAGGGATTTTGTCGGCCTTTTGCCTTGGGGAGAATATGTGACTCTGTTGGCAAATTCTTGACGGGTAAGGTCCTCTAGAAAGATCTCATCAAACATTTTTGTCTCTTCCTCCTGGACCTGGTCGTCCGATAGCAAAGCACTGCCGCCATGGACATCCCAATAGACCGAGACCGATGGGTAGCTCTTCAAAATTTGCCCAATGACGTTGATTTGAAAGTTTCCCCCGTCCGACATGGCCCCACAGGACCACGTGACTCGATCATGTCGTCTCGTCTTGAGTGGGGAAAAACAGAGACGATTTTTCCATGGACCAAGTAGGCCCCAACCGTACAGTTCCTCGAATAGCGCTGCTTGCTCGAGCGTCACGATTCCCGATGCCATCTTCCAGAGACTATAAAAGGTCGGGGATTGGTGTCCAGGACACTTTGCAGGCGGGTTTTTGACGAAACACCTCAATCTGGCTTTGATGAAACTGGAAACCACCTCTGGAGAAAGGAAGATGCCATGCATACGACGACATGTCTTGGCAAGAGAAACAAAGTCCCTGGGACCACACAAAACTCCTATTTTCTTACCAAAGTCGTCAAGGAGCTTATCAGGAAGCAAGTCGAACACAGTTGGAGGTGCACGATTAGTATCCCGTCGTCGCAGCTTCGTCATTTCTGCTGCTCTTTCTTCACCAATCGACACAGGAGCCGCCGCCGGTAAACTGGTTGACTTGTCCGTGGTCTCGTCATCGTCGGCTTCGTAACCGTCCGTGACAAAGCAATAGATATGAGGCATGGCTGTCAATGTATACGGATGCTGGAGGAAGAAGAAGAAGAAGAAGAAGAAGAAAACAACCGTGAATTGAATGCGGAAATCAGAGAAATAATGAAGAAAAAATCGTCGATCGTCGAGGCTTCTGATGGGAGCATTGGTCGAAACCGTAAAAGAGGGATTGCTCCCCCAATACTTTCATCCCCCAAATGATCACATTTTACTCTAATAGTAACTGTGAATACGACAGTAATAAGCTACGGTAGACTACCGTACTACACGGTTACGGTAATAACCCTTGACAATATTTCGCTGCAACAAATCGCGTGTTATTCACCCCACTTCCGGTACTCTCTACTGTATGATAGCTACCGTAGAGAAATAGGACCTTTCTCCCGCTGCTCTCTTTGCATTGAAGTCGTTTCCTTCCCCTCTTTACCGGTTCCAAGTGATTATTATACACTGATCCTACTAGCATCTACACTCCCTGGAATTGTAAAAACACAAGTCACCTCCATCGTATCTTTCACTCTACGGTAGCTAGTAGCGCGCCAAACAACAACAACAACAACGACGACGAACAATTTTCCACCATGGCAGCATCCAATACCGACGCACAATGGAATGCCATGACCAAGATTGTCAATGATTTTTTCAAGCGAAACGATTGCGGTGGGTAAATGGTCTATTGTTGTGATGATTGGAGTGTGCAGTACACTGCTGTCACAGGGTAATACACCTTCTTTCTTCTTTCTCACTCCATTTTCGTTGAATGCTTTGTCCCTTGTTTGACTTGTTTGACACGACACAACAGTGCCATTTCGCGAACCAGTAGACTGGAAGGGTCTGGGGTTGTATGACTATCCACAAATCATCAAGCGACCCATGGATTTAGGTACCATCAAGAAGAATCTCAAAGCCAAAAAATACAGTAACGTTGCCGATGTTGCCCGTAAGTACGGACAGCGTACATATAGTAGTTGGATGTGATTGGATCCACAATAGATAACATTTCCTGACTCTTTCTCTCAACTGTGATCTCTCATGTATCATCCGATATTTTTTCTTAGATGATGTGCGCTTGATTTGGAGCAACTGTATGACGTACAATGCAAACGGGTCCGACTTTTACGAACTCGCCAATGTCTTGAACTTGAAGTTCGAAGAAAAATACAAAAAGTTGCTGACCGATTTTATGATTGAAGACAAGCCGTCTGACAATGTTGATACTTCGGGTTCGGTAACCATGGAAGAGAAGAAGGCGTTTGCAAAATTGTTGTACAAACTATCCAAGGAAGATGTGGGGAAGATCATTGTCGATGTGGACACTCGTTGTCCTTCGGCATTGACCAAGAATATGAGCGAAACCGAAGCCGAACTCAATGTCGACAAGATTCCGGTTGGGATTTTCCGGGAATTGATGGCTTTTGCAGTGAATGCCTCCAAGACAAGTACGAGCACCAAAAAAGTATCCAAGAAGAAGCAATGAATTGGATGAATGGGAATGATGACGCCAATTTGTTTTGAGTCTTGGGGAGTCGGCCGACTGCATGTCAAAACAATTTCGAAAACTACACACAAAATCAACTCTAAACATGAACATGTTTGAACATCTATCTTCTACTACTCTAGTAGTTTACTTTGCTGCTCCCCTTTTTTTTTGTTTTTGAGACCCATAATGATGGCGGCTCGACGGTTTCGTTCCTTCTTGGTCAGTTTGATGGGCTTGCCGTTGGCATCGACTCGTTCTGCTTTCTCCTTGTTTTTGTCATCGACTTTTGCTGTTGTTTCCTTTTTGCGCGGCTTTTCTTTTGACTTTTCTTTGCTAACGTCCTTCTTCTTCTTGCTCTTGGATGCCGCACTATCAGTAGCAGCAGTGGTCTTGGTTTCTCCGGACAGCTGTTGCCGTATCCGTTCCTGCACCAGCTCTTTGGTCCGACTCACAATACTGGCAAGTTCCTGTTTGGACCGTGTGGGTCGAATGTTGAGTTTGCGACCTCGAATAGAGGCCTTGTGATTCAATTTTAGAGCGCGGTCGTACGACGCCTCATCCAACATGTCTACAAATGCCACGCCGCGGAAGACTGTCTTGTTTCCTCTAACATCACGATCGTACACCAACCGAATACTGGTAACGGAACAACCTTGCTCAGCAAAGAATTTTCGAAGGTCCATTTCAATCAAATCGAATGGGAGTTGTGTAATGTGAAGAGACAAGGACTCAGATAATGGCTCGTCATCGTGTGTGCTGGTCGATTGCTCGGTCTCCTTGGATGTTGGAGAGTTCGCTTTCTTAGCCCTGCTGCTTTTCTCGCGTGCTTGTTTCGATCCTACAGACTCGGTACTAGAATCCCCGGCCCACATTGCAGCGGCAGCGAGCAAATCGTCGTCGTCGTCATCATCATCATTGTCGTCCTCGCTTTCTGGTGCTCCAGCTCTGATAGTATGTTCGGTATCTATCGCAGCAGATTCTTCGGTTTCGTTCAGTTTCCGCCGTTTGGTCTTCTTCTCTTCTTGTATGGTCGGAACATCAATGTTACTCCCATGCTCCTCTTTATCATCCTTTCTTTTTGATTTACGTTTCTTTTTGGATTTCTTAGATTTCTTTTGGGACGATGATGGCTCTTCGTTTTTTGCTGGTTCTTCCGATGGATCCGTTTCTTCTTGTTCTGTTCTAGAAGGTTTCGCCTCTTCTTCTCCCTTGATCTTTTTTGCCCTAGATGATGCCATGGTTATTGCTTCAAGCTTCTAAAGAGGCAGTCTTTTTGTTTTTTCGACTGTGGGGAAATGTTTTTTCCAGCATGGAAAAGTGATTCTTGATGATGGCTTCAAGACGGGTACATAGAAGAATGAAGACAGATATCCTGATGTTTAAAAATGGATGGCTTGGAGAATGGCTAATGTAGAATACTCCGTAAAAATAATGTTTGAATGAATGGTAGGTGCGAGCATGCCAGCACCACTAATGTTTCTCTCGCCTGACAGTGAAGAGCAACCGAAATAGAGTAACATCATCATCTATCTCTATTCAGAACAACATTGACCGTGAGAAATGCTATTATTATAATTAAAAATAGAACTTTATAATAAGTGTTCAGATCTCCGATCCATCAAACGCATTGTAATAAAACAATGGTATGAACTATTCTGCTGGTACCAACCAAATATACGTCTTCTTGTCAAAGGACGTTGTGACTAACGTATCAGTCGATTGGCTGGAGAAAATGTCACGAACAGTGTTGTCGTGACCTTCCAACCGGTCTACAATTTCAGAGCTGGCAATGTCCCACACGCATATAACGGAGTCATTTTGCGAGTTCCCGTATAGGTACTGCCCATTCTTGGACCATGCAATCTTCGGCTGACTAAAACCGTCATTATCATGTCCGTACAAGTTCCGAATTTGTCGTCCCGTTTGAAAGTCGACGATGATATTCCGTGATGTATCCGTGGCAAGGGCCAAATAACTGCCATGGGAAGCAATATCCATGACGGCAAAGGATACGTGTTCGTCAAATCCGGCATTGCCAGGTCCTTGGTTGAGATTGATTTTTGTTTGTGTGAAATTGTCTTGAAGGTCAAAATAAATCAAGTACGGTGTTCCGCGGGCATAGCAACACAAATGATTATCGTGAAAGCACATGGATTCGACAGGTCCTGACAGTTGTAATGTTTGTATCTTTTCCATGGTCACACTGGATGGATCAAACAGGTTCCAGTTGAGTTTGTGAACTTGAATGGATCCATCTGCCGATGCTGTTGCCAAAACATTGTCATTGGGAGACCACACCAGCGTCCGTACATATTTGGCATGTTTGATGGACCCATGGGCGACTTTGGTCGCCTCTAGCACACCGTCCGTCGTTTCGTAATGTATAACGTGCACAGACCCATCCATGCAACCGGCGGCGAGAAATTTGGTGGAATGACCTTTTCGAGCAAAATCGACGGCGATCACTGGAGCATCGCAATTGATCCGTGTCGAAGATTGTACCAGATCCGAGGTTGTTGATGAGGTATTCCCAAAGGCTCTGGTCCATGGACAGAGACTTATATACTGATCGGCACCTCCCGTGGCCAACATAGAGTCGTCATTGGAAAGAGAGCAGCACAAGATATTAGAGGGACCATGCAAATTCTCAATCAATATTTCTTTGGACTTTGTATATATTCCATCTCCTCCTTTGACAAAGTCGTCTTGAACTGTCACTTTTGTGGTAGATTGTGGTGTACCCTCCGTAATTGATGCTGGAACAGTAGAGGCGTGGATATTGGAAGCAGCTGCCTCGTTGCGGTAGATTTCCACTTCGGCCTTGAGGGCTTCGTTTTCCACCGTCAGTACCTTGCATCGACCCTCCAAATATTCGACTCGTTCTTTCAA
This sequence comes from Nitzschia inconspicua, assembly GCA_019154785.2. Lineage (NCBI taxonomy): Eukaryota > Bacillariophyta > Bacillariophyceae > Bacillariales > Bacillariaceae > Nitzschia > Nitzschia inconspicua. Next base: position 1,315,174 of record JAGRRH010000007.1, on the reverse strand, counting down.
TACTTTGTTTTCCGCGCGGGCTGAAAGAAAGAAAAAAAGGAACGTTCAACAACAACAACAACAACAACAACAACAAGTAGAATGCAACGTCAAAATGTGATGAGGGATACAAATGACAAAACAAGGCAGAGAGGTGATGGGATTGTGATGCCAATTTTTCGGTGGCATTCATTGAATGACAAAACGTACTCGATGTCAGCTGATCTTCCGTCCCTAAATCTCCTAATAAATCCATGTTTCTTTTTGTGTAGCAGAGGCAACTGTTGCACGAGAGAGAGAAAATGCAGTAGTAGAGATTACTTTTTGAGACAAAAGATGACGGTGGCTCTCTAGCTAGCTACCGGTAGCTAGTAGTAGTATGTAACAACAACAGGGCGGGAGGATGGCATGCTGATGTTGCGATGAATGCAGATTCAGAGATGGAAAGATCGCTGTCGAACACGGATGCGACCAGTACGACTCCTATCCGAAGTGATCAGTACGACTCTTTTATTAGTTACGTCGTAGTAGAGGAGTCGAAGGTAATATTTTTTATTTTATTATTAATAAAACAGTGTAAAACTTGGCTATCAATCCATGCCGCTAGATTTTTACGACGGTAGTCGAATAAGTCGAGGTCGTAAAAATCATGTCACAGTGTTAAATAATTACTTATCGGGTCGTAAAAATAGTGTCACAATGTTAAGTATTTTACTTAATGTCTTCAGTATTTTTACGACTTCGACTCATCCGAATGCATATTAGAAGAAAAAAGAAAGAAGCTCGCGATGACAACGACAACGACGGTTGTCGAATGCTCCCCTTGTATTTACGACGACGATGTCAAATGCTCCGATTGTACTACTTTGTACTTTGAAAGACCTAAAGTAGCTATTTTTTGCAACTAAATAGTAGCTAGTCATGCCAAGACCCCGTGGAGCAAAAGACAAGGAAAAGAGAAAGTCTCGTCGTAATCAGCCAAGCTTTAGGGCAGAAGCTAATGCGTTGGCAGACTTTCTGGGGGTGCGACCTCCCTCAGGTGCAAAACGTTCCCAAACCACCGCCAGTACAAGTGGTCAATGAAGTATCCCCTATGTCAAGAGCTAATGTGCCTAGCAATGCTGAGGAAGATGCTAGCAGAGCTGAGGAAGACGATGATAGTGTTCAGCTTATCACTGGTATTGAAGCTAAAGGCACCATTGATCCACAAGGTATTGAGGCAGATTTTGATGATGGAAGACCTGCAGGAGCAGGTTCTGGCTATATGAAGCTCTTTCTAGACAAGCTGCAAGATCGAATCAATAAAGAATTGAAACAAGGTGGAGTCACCGAGTTTTTGGAGAAGGTTGTGAAGAAGCACCTGACGCATAATAACTATTGGATTAGAAGTGAGTCTATTCCTAAGCTTGTTTCCCAGATTGGCTGCACTTCTGTTGTCCTGTAGGGGAACAAGTCATGTTGAAAGTGTGCATCGCCAGTACAATACAATGTTTCGTCATATGTCTGGACTTGAGATGGGAGATGCACTATTCCGTGAGAGACGTCATCGGAACAACATTGATGTGGCCAGACCTCAACGTTCCTGAATTTGGTCACTATGACACATGGTTGATTGACTTGTTGCAGAAATTGATTGAGCAGAATACTGGGAGACTGCTGTTTCCAAATTGGCAAAATGTGACTGACTTTCAAGACACGGAAGAGAGTTTTGTGACTGTCCCCTTGCATAGTCAAGGGCTGCAGAACAAACTGGATGAGACAGTAGCAGCAATGAAAGCTGCTGATGTACGTTGGACACCAAAGTTGACAGCAGACATGAAGTTTCTGTGTGAAGCATGGGGAGTGAAACTGCCATTCCTGCCAGTAAATGGCAAGGATGAGTTCAGAGTCTTCAGCAGGATCATGTTTCGAGCTGATTTTGCCAGATTCGACAGCGAACAGATGGCACATCTATGGATGGAGTATGTGAATAGATATACTGTATATCCGAAGTTGCCTTCGCAATTACGTGAATACCATAAAGCATGGGAACGCAACAAGCGCATTAAAAGGGCAGAGGAAAGGATGAAGACGGACAGTGAAATGTTGAAATCATTCCTGGAGAGCAAAGTACCAATCGAAATAGAGGAGAGGAGAAGTTTGGCTGTTTCAGAAAATGAATATCAACAGAACCTATATTCTCAAGAAATCGGTCGAATCACATTGCCTGAAGCACGATTGCCAAATCAATTTCCGGTTGTTCTGCCATATTACTTCCGTTTGCAGCCACGTGAACCCAGACCAACTGTGGGGAATATTCCTATGTTGGTTGCATTAGCGCCAACAGTGATGGGAGGAGCAGCAAAACGGCGTGGAGAGCGTTTGAAAGATAAAAAGTCAAGAAAAAAAGGCGTTGTGGTACATGCTTGACACTTGAGAAAGGAAATAGCACAGCATTGCAATGTCCAGGGAGAAGTCGTCCTGCATACTGTCCCAACATACATTCATTGCCAGCTTAGATTATTATGCATTACATTTAGAGAATGGCGGTATTAACAGTAATATCGTTTTCTTCTCTCTTCTTTCCCTTTTTTACTCCTTCCTCTTCCTTTCCTTTTCCCTTCCCTTTTCTTCTTCTTTCTTTTCTCTTTTTTTTTCTTCTTTTTTCTTTCTCCCTTCCCTTTTTCATTTTATCTCCCATAAAAATCTTAGCGGCATGAAATAATAGCCTAAAACTTCGGTTTGAATTCTTGGAAAGGATTGGCTCCTACGACGAAAACCTGTTAACAGTAGTAAAATGATAAATGCCAAACGACTACCGTAGACTAGCTAGAGTAAGAAAAAGTGTATCTGTCCACCAATCCATTTCCCAAGCGAAACACTTTGGTGTTTCACCCTACAAGTCGTCGAGAGGTGACAAGAAGTAGGAGCCTTCACGTCTCGTTTTACTGTGTCATTCACTTTATATAGAGTGGGAGGGTGGGTCATGTGAACGACGAACGACGAACGCCTGCAGCTATCTTCTTGTTGTTGTTGCAACACTTTGGGTGCACACACAACATCGACGCAAAGTGAGATTGAGGACGATACTAAAGTACAGGCTGAAAGTATTACATCCTCCGGTGAACCGCTATCCTCTTTGAGATAAAGAGATAGACAGAGTCAGTTTCGCAGGTAACAAAACACCCCACACACGACAATATGCCGCAGGGATCGTCAAGGTCCTCCTTCCCTTCTAAGAGACGTATTCGAACATGTCTCTTTGTTTCGATCAGTGTAGCGTTGCTTGTCAACACATTGGTCGTATTTGTGGCAATGCACGGACAAGAGGGTCACGGGGGATATCACCATGGAGTGTTGAGAGGTTCAAGCAGTAGCAGCAGCAGTAGTGGCAGCCGAAGTTTTGCTTCCTTTTCCAGAGATCTTGCTTCGTCGTTTTGGTCGTCTCCTCAAATTAGTGAGGAGGCGTATTGGCGAGAAATGATACTGCCAATAGATGGAGGGAATACGAGTAGCATTTGCAACAAGCAACACTTCCACAAAACGAACCTGGAAGATTCGTACAATGTCAACAAGAACCGTACAACTTTTCAGGACGATATTCGGTTTTTCATCAAACAGCATCCAAACACACAGGGAGTTTGCAATTTGCCACCTAAAGATCCTATTTGCCAAGAAAAACAATATTCTGTCATACTCTACTACTACTATTATTACGGTGACAGTCCTGGATCCAACAACAACATCCCTAATGACCGATCCATGCGATCTTTGGTGACACACATCATGGCTTTGTTGACATATCCCTCTGCCGGTACCATTTACTTGATCTTACCGCAGCAACAATTTTCCAACGGAATGGACCGCAAGTCCACTGGAAAATATTGGAGACTGATCCAACAATGGATCGATCGTGGCGTTGTTCGTATGATTACTGCCACTTTCTTGTGGGAGCCTTTGGCGACGATACTACGACAAGATTCTGTTCCCACAACACAAGCTGTCCTGTGGTTGGATGCCACTCGACAGAAGGATTGGAACGGTACCTTGTTCAAATCACAACTGCATTCATGGAGGCAACGTCCTGATGGGCTCATAGGGCAACGATACAATTCGATTCCAGAACAGTGTCGTGTCCCGTCATTGCATGGAATGATGATGCACCGAAATCATCTGTGTCTAATGAATCATCCCGTAGTGAAACAATTCCTGCAGCAACATGAAAGAAGCCAATTGATGAATTGGACCGATATGACAAATGTGCTGAGTCTTATATTGATGCAATTATCTTCCCGACGATATAACATGCTTCCATCTGCTACTTCTGATGCCAAACATGATACCACAACAACCTTTCCTTTGTTACCAAGGATGTTGGAATACTTTGGATGCCCGTGTTCACAAAATGATAAAGACCACACAAAGGAATATTTCAGCAACCATTGTCAAGACGATGTATCCATATCTACTGCAGGATAAATCAATCGACAGGTGAGACGAGAACAGGAACTGATGACTCTACGCTCTACGCCAGTAGAGACCCATTTTTTTTATAAAGCCAGCAATTACAACACCTTTATGACACTTGCTTTGACACTTCAAACTGGTACTACGTACGACGTATCATGCTAAGTACGTAGTTAACTACCGGAGTAATTCGCTGCCGTAAAAAATCATCTACGACAGTCTAATAGTATGTATATTATTTCTCCAAACGCGTCCCTTCACCCAAACAATGCAACTATTGACGCATCAAATCGAGTGGATCGTGACACAGTTGATCAATTCCAACAACTTTCATTTGCTTTTCTTTCCCGTACTACCTAATGCAGTAAAAGATTGTTCGGTAGTGATGGAGTAGTATGTATCTGTGAATGACCAGTTGAAGATGTTGGATGTTTGAAGGGCGCTCCTGCCGCGCGCCAACCCAAGTCGAAACAGCAATCTTCCAGGATTTTACCTCAAACGAGTTGGTTCGTATTTTCACTGCACCCAACAGACGCAGCATCTCGCTCAAAAGTCGTCAGGGTGGGTTGTTGATTTGGTTGGCTTGAGAAAATACCGTGCAGGTAGCGTATTGCAGCTACTCGGGAATGCATTCTTGTCAACTGGAATTGTTCTCCGAATGGACTGTCTGTGATGCCTGCGGCCTGCCACCAATCACAGCAGGAGCAGCAGAGATACATAATGGCAGTTGTTCTGGAGAATCCCCGCCCAACAACAACGAAGAAAGCACTTCATCATGCTCCTCCCCAAAAAAGCTGTCCGTGTGTCGAAACTGCAAATGTGCCGCCTATCACAATGTGGCTTGTCAGAAAGACCATTGGACGCGTGGCGAACATCGACGACATTGCAAAGAACTAGCATCAGCCATACAACCACTGCTTCAATTGGTTGCTTGGAGTGAACAGACAAAGTGCCATCGTCGTGATCGTAGTAGTGCTTGGTGGACCAAGATACAAGATCAAGATCGCGTGGAATCAGACAGATTATGGAAGACCAGCGTCGAACGATGGACAAATAAAGAGTATTTGGCAGCCATGGAAGGTTTCCAAGCATCTGTGGATCCATTCTCGAGGATATGGAAGGACAACGACCACACGAATGAACCTTTACGCAATGTACCAACGGATTCCTCGACTGCCTTGATTCTCGCCCGGAGGTTACTCTTTTGTGCCTATTGTGAAGCTGATGCCAATGATCTGGAGAAAAGTCGATCAAGATTGGTGCAATGCATATCCATCCTGCTTGAATGCAATGACAATAAACATGTTTCCGAATTGTTGGACGATGCATGGATGGAGTTAATGTTGAGTTACGAAGAGGTACCAGAATGCCGTCGATTGGCTCGTCATGTGACAAGTATGGCAATTAGCAGTAACAACAGTTGCTGCGGATGGCAACACCCCTTGCAACGTCCTGGATACATGGCCAATATTGCCATAAACCACAATGTTTCTCCGTCGTTCCTTCCCCGTCAACAGCATCCAGATTGGTGTCATGTCCTCGAAGAAAACTGGGAAGCTATTGCACAGGAACTGTCCGAGTTGGAAAGAACCAAAAGTAGATCATGGAGTGCCGTGGGAAGCGGCGAACGGGGCTCGGGCAGTGATGATCACAGGGTAGTTTCGGCTGGTGGGAATTGGAAGGAATACGTCCTGTTTGGTACCGGCTCCATGGTGGAGAGTGATAACGATGCGCCAATTACAAAGCATCTGTTGAGGAACCATGTACCAAGTGCTGTGTCCTTGGCCGAGGCTGGAGGAGGAGAGGTTATTTTTAGTCGTCTCGCTCCTGGCACACATATCGAGGCGCATTGCGGTCCGACCAACCTTCGATGGACGGCGCATCTTGGTTTGGTGGTACCCGATGATGAAAGCCAAGGGTCGTGTCGAATACGCGTCGAATCTGAGTGGTATCGTTGGGAGACTGGTAAGATTTTGCTGTTTGATGATTCGTATGAACACGAAATCCAGAACGATACAAGGCAAACACGAACTGTACTCTTGTTGCGCGTGTGGCATCCTGCACTGAGTAAAGAACAACAACGAGCAGACTTGAACGAAGCACGACGTCGAAAAGAGGTTGCAGTCGAGAAACGGTACCGTCCACCCACCTAAAGACGAAATGTTATCAACGAAAGAATTATAGCCTTACGATAATTTTGTTTGATCAGAAATTTGTCAGCACTCTTCCTTCGAATACACCCGCTTTGGTCAAAATATCCGTGACAGACTCGGCCATTCCCTTCATACCACACAATAGGGCTCCAGAATTGCGTGGAATAGGCACACCATCTTCCTCCAAACAGTTTTGGACGTATCCGGTACGACCAGCCCAACCATCACCGGGCTGACTCAACACTGGCACTACCTGGACGCCACTGGCCTCCCATTCGGAAAACTTGTCGACGAAGCACAAGTCCTCTTCGGTCCGCACTCCATAGTACAATCGTGCCGTGCGTCCACCCGATCCCGACTGGGCCACACCCAACTGTCCTGATTCAATGGCCGCCCGTAGCGGTGCAATGCCACTTCCAGCGGCAAACAACAAGATATTTTGTGTGGGAAAGTCAAACTTGAACCCATCAATATTTTCGGCAATGGGAAATCCGCCACCCAGAACTTGACTGATTTGTAAAGCAGTACCCGGTGTGGCGCTGGTCATCCACTCGTTGCCCTCGGTTTTCTTGATCAGGAATTCAAAGGCGGCGTTTTCGGGGGAGGGTGGACTGGCGATTGCCAAAAAGAGAGGTTTCGTGTCCTCATTCAAACGAATTTGGACGTATTGGCCGGGAATAGTGTATTCTTGCGCAGTCTCCGGTGGAACAGAGACCGATATAGCGACACTATCGCCTGATTGGTTGGCCGCATCGTTGGTGGAAATCGTTGCTGTCGACCAAACAGGTTCAGGTCCCCATCCCATGAAAAGAACAGTAGATGAGCAATAGTGACGATCATATCCCTGGCTGAGGATAGCGACGTTGTCGAGCGCATATTTGGTAAATGGTTTCGACGCCGTTGTCGACTTGGTCACTAAACTTGGTTTCGCTGGTAGAAACGCATCGGTCGACAAGAAAGATCCAGCGACAAGGAGACCAAACGTGCAAAATGTTGAAGAAGACCACATCTTTGCGTTATTATTCAGCCGATTATGGGAAGGAAAGGCTCTTTGCAAACTATGATACGTAGTAACAGGGCCAGGCACAATCAGTGGGGCGATGTGATCAATTAGCAATGGAAGATTGAAGAAATCGGAGGCAATCGTTTTGATGGATTTTTTGTTTCTCGTTTTGGTGGATCTTTGCGAACGATGATTGAATGACGTCATCTTCAACAGGGACTTACTGTTACTGTTAATCAGTTCGTTTTCGATGAATTTCACTCAAACGAGTCGGCAATCAGATTTCAACCGTGACGACCAAAAAATAAAAAATAATAAAAAAACACGAAGTAGACTACTACAATAAAATAATTACACGTTGTCATCTCTCCATCAGTTCTGGAGGCGGTTCCACCGACACGAAACGACAACCACAACGGGTGGACTGTGCATAGACCTCACGACGGTAGGTGATAAGAGGTGGGAAAAGTTCGGATGAAGCATGTTTGCTGCTCGACGAGAGAGTGCGGCGGGTCGGTGCAAAATGGGACTTGGAACAGACCAAAACTATCTTGGATCTTTTCTTTGGAACCGTCACAAAAATGCTGTCGTTGTTCCACATTGTGTCTGTGTCTGTCATCTGACGTATTGTATCCAATCCTTTCTTTGTATCTCATTCCAGAAACACAATCCTTTTTGTACGAAGATTCCCAGCACACTGTCGACTCGGTAGCAACGGGTAAACGCATCATGACATTACATAGAAGAAGACAATCGCCGTGGGTCACGCTTTTTGTGATCGCCACAACGATATTGTGTCTGATCTGTGTGGTTCGAGCTGCCAGTGATGATGATACCTTCGGTGACGTGAAAAAGTGGTACAACCAAGCCAAAGAGAGTTACGAGAATTTGCCGGATCAAGGAAAATTCGCCACGGGAGCCGTGTGTGGGTTTGGTGCCTCCAAGGTGGTAGTAAATTCGGGTGAGTGTACGAAACGGGGACGGTGGTTCAGCATGGCAGTTTGGGAAACCCAATATCCGGCACTGACTTTTTGAGTGACTTGGTCATCGTTCTACTCAGCCGTCAAATTCGTTAAACTTGCTGGGGCAGCCTTCATAGCGTAAGTTGAATGTTACGGCCTGATTCGCATGATAGAATCTGTATATTCATCTGCTCACCGAAGGACCTAAACCCTGTCTTTGCTCGGCTTACTATATTTCTGCTCTGTAGCACGGAAGTTTTGGAGGCAGTTGGTGTGATTGATATGGACGAACTAGTCACAGAGCAACAAACGGAATCTATGAAGAAACGCGTGATGGGTCGGTTGGGTGACATCAAGCGATCGATCACTCATTTTGATTTGAAACAAATGGTCAAAAATCCCAAGCAAAAAGCTGGTGCGCTAGGGATTGCCGCGGGAGCATTGGTGGGGTTCTTATTGTAGCCGATGAGCATGCAACAAAAAAACAAATGCAGACGCAGAATCAAGATACAACGCGAGGTATTTCATGAAACGATCTTAAAGCAGGGCACATAGCGTGCCTTCCGTCCGAGAGCGACGAAGTGATTAAGCAGTTAGTTTTTTCTGTCAGATGTCATAGGTGTGAAGACAAGGAATGCTGGTGGGTCTAGCTAGGTAGTTGAAAATAGGGCCGTCTACGACGTTACGTTATCATTCCTTCTCCATGTCAACCATTGCACAGTTTGGTTCGTGACTCAATCCAGTCCTGTACTGGAGCCTCACAGTCAATAACACTGTTGTAATTAACGGTAAGTATGATTACTTCGGACTTCGGAGTAATATTATTATGATTGACTGTGTGAATACAGTAATAATATTTTCTACAACGACTCTAGCTAGTCTACGGTAGTCCGTGAGTCCGTGAATACAAAACGCCAATCCAGGAAGCATACAGTCTACACTATCTCCTGATTTTTGTGTTATTTTCGCGACAGCACTTATTTTTCTAGCTGAAGACAGCAGACCTCCTTGGGAAGTCGGAAAATCTCAGTTGCAGTTGCTTGTTGCTGCATACTTCTTCTCAAAACAACAATGGCCGTCGCCAACGATGATCCGGTGAGCTCCCCATTCGATGGCCTCTTGCCTCGTCGTGAAACCCAAGCACTGCAGTTTGTAACCAAGTACCCCAATTATGACGGATCCAACGTCTTGATTGGCATTTTGGATACCGGAGTCGATCCCGGTGCCGCTGGTATTCGTTACATGAAGGATGGAACGACACCCAAACTGATCGATATCGTGGACTGCACTGGCAGTGGCGATGTCGATATCACCACGGAAAAGGTGGTGGAAGAGGTGGACAACCACCAAGACAATATATATTACCAGGTGAAGGGATTGTCAGGGCGGCTGTTGAAATTGAAAAAGAGTTGGTGGAGAAGCATTCCGTCGTCAAAGAAAGAAGAGGATTCTGATAAGACAGAGGGCCGACTCTTTCCTCCACCCCTACCAACCGTCAAACTCGGAATCAAACCTGCCTTTGAGCTCTTTCCCAGTTCGTTGGTCAATCGGGTAAAGGCCCATAGGAAAAAAATATTTGACCAAGAATGCAATGCCTACATTGCCAACGTCCAAAAGGACTTGGCGGCATGGCAAGACAAGTTTGTTGCAGGTAGCAAAAAGCCGACCCCAGATGATGTCCGAACCAGTGAAGATTTGCAAGCCAAACTTGACATTTTGATGGACAAAGAATGGGAGAGCGAAGATCCGGGTATGATTCTTGATTGTGTCGTTTTTCATGACGGAGAACAGTATCGAGCGGTGCTGTATGGAGGCAGTGATAAGGAGGAAGAAGATGTAGAAAAGATGCAACCACTGGCGGCCTATTCGAAAGAGCGACAATACGGCACCATCTCAACGGTCGATCAATACAATTATGGCGTCAACTTTTACGATGATGCCACCGTATTGAGCATTGTTGGGGATTGTACCCCTCATGGAACTCATGTGGCATCCATTGCGGCAGTGGCCGAAGGTCCCGATCGAAGTGGGGTCGCGCCCGGCGCACAGCTGGTCTCGATCAAGATTGGTGATTCACGACTTGGGTCAATGGAAACCACATCGTCTTTGGCAAGAGGGATATTGACAGCCATTCGACTGGGATGCGATGTCATCAACCTTTCGTATGGAGAAGGCTGTCAAGTTCCCAATGCGGGACGTGTCATTCAATTGGCGGAAGAGCTGGTATGGAGGTACAATATCGTTTTCGTAGCGGCCGTGGGAAACAATGGACCAGCCCTGTCGACTGTCAACGCCCCCGGTGGCATGTCATCATGCATATTGGGAGTGGCAGCCTACGTGTCACCAGAAATGATGAAGTCTGAATACAGTTTAACTTCCAATACTGTGACCATCACCGCTGATGATGGAGACGAAGACAATAATCGCTTTGTTGGCTCGACGTACACGTGGAGCAGTGTCGGTCCTACCGCGGATGGAAGTAACGGAGTGTGCGTCTGTGCTCCAGGAGGAGCCATAACTTCCGTGAGCAATTGGACTATGCAAAAGTCAATGCTCATGAATGGAACCTCCATGGCAAGTCCTCATGCTTGTGGATGTGTAGCGCTGCTCCTCTCTGCATGCAAGGCAGAGGGTATCCCAATCTCTCCTTCTCGCATCCAACGAGCGATAGAAAATACTGCCAAATCTATGCCAGGATCGTCGCGGTACCAGCAGGGCTGGGGTATGGTTCAAGTGGAGGAGGCCTACAAGTACTTGCAACAAATGAAAACTGTGGCGACGGAAGACATGTATTTTGAAGTGTACATCGACAATCAAAGTGGTTCAACCCGCGGGGTTTACATTCGACAACCAGAAGAGTCCTCGATTGTTCAAACATTTTCCGTGTGTGTAAAGCCAAACTTCAAACGAGTGGACAACCCAGATGATGCCGCACAAAAAGACAGGATTGATTTTGAAATGCAGTTTGCAATATCCGTGACAGCACCATGGGTACTAGCTCCTGATACATTGATGCTAATGAACAATGGACGCAATTTCAAGATCGACGTGGATCCAAGAAAATTACCACACGGTGTCCATACTGCAAATGTAAATGGTCATGTCATCGGACAGCCTGATCGTGGGCCCATGTGGTCACTTCCCATCACCGTCGTCAAACCTCTAGAAGTTAGCAGAATTATCGAACAAAAGAACATCGAGGTAAGCACTTTTTTCTGTGTATGTACATGATATCCATTCAATGTTTCGAACACAACTAACTCTGATTTTTATTGGAGCAGTTGAAGCCGACAGAAGTTGCCCGTTTCTTTGTAGTACCTCCACCAGGGTGTACGTGGATGGATGTGACGGTCAGGGATTGTAGAACCATAGTTGACGATCCGAACGCTTCCTCTCGATTATTCGTCCTACATACCGTGCAACTGATCCCTCATGCTGCGTATCGAGACTACGCTGTACAAAAATATCTTAACTTGCTTCCAAACCAGACATGTGTTACTTCCGTCCCTGTTGAGTCGGGCATCACATGCGAGGTAGACTTGGCAAGATTTTGGTCCGCTGCTGGAAATGTGAAAGCAGACTTGTGTATCGAATTTCGGGGCGTCCAACCCAACCCTACCGCACTTTCTATGAGAGGTGGGGATACCTTTGGGGTTGTTAGGGTTGAAAGTGTCTTGATGGATGAAACGATCAACCCATCCGCCAAGTTCACAAAATGGAGAACGCCAATAAGGCCGAAAACGGAAGGTACCATCAAACCTCTTGGAGAACGGGATATTCTTCCCTGGAACGGGAAGAAGATTTATCAAATGCAGTTGAATTATGAGTTCTCGCAGGATGACAAGGGTTCCTTCACTCCCATTGCACCGGCTCTACAAGAAATTCTCTACGAGTCTACCTACGAATCGCAAATGATGATGATATATGACGGTGAGAAGCGGTACCTTGGATGTGTGGATGCTTATCCCAGCGCTGTTACGGCCAGTAAGGGTTCTGTATGTATACAAGTACAAATCCGCCACGACGACCCAAAAATGCTGGAAAAACTGAAAGATATGACCATCTGGATCGAGCGCAAGCTGGAAAAGGAGATTTCCCTTTCTGCATACAGCACCAGGGAAGATCTGCTGGAAGGGAAACGAGCGATGAAAAAACGCATGCTGCGAAAGGGTCTGTGCGAATCAGTCTTCTTCACCGAACCATCATCCTCTAAATTCCCTTCTTCCTGTAAAGCTGGTGACATCCTCATGGGCTCGGCCTCTTACTGTAGCGGCGAATCATCTCTCCCTGGAGATGGCAAACGTCCCAATGGATTTCCAATAGTGTACACAGTGGGTCCAAAATTCGAAAAGCCAGCTGATCCTGATTCGGTCGCGGAACCCAAGGATGAGCGAACCGCCAAAGAACGAATCGATGAAGCCGTCCGTGATCTTCGAGTCGAACAACTTGGGAAGCTCACATCCACCGAAAAGGAAAAGGGGGACTTTGAAAGTCTGTACGGGGAACTTGAAAAGGCGTACCCACAACATATTCCACTTCTGATGGCCAAGGTTAAATATTTGGATGGTCTCAAAGCAAGAGAAGAGAATTTGCCAAAAATCGTTGCAGCAGCTGATAAGGTGCTGGCGGAGATATCCGAGGAGGCATTGGCTCTACATTTTGGCAAGAAATTGGACAAGGAAGACCCCCAGCAAGTCAAGAAGAACAAGGATATGGAAAAGCAGAAGGGCTTTCTGGTCGATGCATTGGCACGACAAGCCTTTGCGCATGCCGAGATGACCACGGACGATGCCAAAGAACGCTTCGCAAAGACCCTTGACGCTCTCAAAGCGTGGGTGGACATTGACTCGAACGGGAAATATGCCGGTCTGGCGCTGGAACGAGACTGTCGTGCTGGGAGACACGGTTTGGCACTCAAACGAATCAATAAGCTTCTCGCCAAGACCAACGGCAAAGATACGGGAGGAGTGCGACCCTTGACTAGGGCCGATCTCATTGAAAAGAGGGTCAAGATTTTCGAACATCTTGGGTACCACGGTCTTGTGAAACGAGAAAAGGCCATGAAATTAGTGGCATCGCCCACAGATTACAAGCTGTTCTAGCTACTACAGTATAAACAAGCTATTTGGTCGTAGTTGATCCAAAATAGATAGCAGCAATTTCATACGTTGTGTTCATTTACCGTTTCTCCACAACATTCCGTCTCCATTCCTTCTTCATGCGAACACCATCTTCGATGAATCCACCAAACCATTGCAATTGCGTCGCTTCATCTGTTACGCCATCCAGTTCATTGAGAACAAAGTCGTTGACAATGCCGCGTTGGCAGCACTCGTCAAAGACGGTGTGTACCAGCTTGTCTCGTTTTTCCGACTTGGGCAGAAGTGTCCGACAGGCAATGAGGAACATGCCAGCCATGGAGCTGTCCATTGAGAGGCCAGGGGAAGTATCACTTTTCAACATATTCCAAATTTGCGAGGCAATCTGAAAGGCGGCCAACTTGTCTTCGGGAGTGGCATCCTTGGTGACATGGGCACACGCACTCAATTGCGAAAAGTACATGCGCCGTAGTATAGAGTCAGAAGGCTGGGTGGATTTTTGGAATCGGTCCATGATTTTTTGGATACGCGTCGCCTTTTGCGGATCTTTGGACCGTGCCACCATTCCAATCACAGCGTTGTAGAGTTGTTCGTCGGGTGACCATGGCGTTTCTGGATTTCTTAGATTCAAGAAGGACTCTTGAATTTGCAATAACTGATCGAGTTTGGAGACCGTGGCAGCGCTATGTTGCTGTTTACGATCTTGATTGTAGGCAAAAATGACATTTCGAAAGGTGTCGGCGTTGGGCTGACACGTTCTGTCGCCTTGTCGGTAGCGATTCATGAGTTCGTACAATTTTGCTTCGGCCTTGTCCGGTCGATTCGCCATACCCATGGAACGGATCCAGACATTGTAGGCTTCAATTTGCGGCTGAAATTCTTTATTGCCAGTAGACTCATATGTGGCGATCATTTCTTCCAACAACGATTCGACCGAGACAAGATCATCATGACTTTGGTAGGCCTTCATAATTTGGACCCACGACTTTTGGTTGGCGGTATTGTCTGTTACTAGTGATCGAAATGTAGCTTCTGCTTGTTCAATTTGACCGGCAATTCCATAGGCCTTGATGAGTTTGTTGTAGGCTTCTGCTGTGACTGTCAGATCGTCACTGTTGCTGGACGTGGCGTACTGTTCCTGTTGCGAAATCAACTGCTGCACCTTTTCGGGGTTGTCTCGCATGGCAAAGGCATCCATGACATTCAAGTAACTTTCCACATTAGGCCGGGCAATGTAGACATTGTCCAAATCGTGCATTTTCTCCAGTAAAGCCATGGCTTCGTCGGCTCCTTTAGGATCTTTTGAATAGGCGTAAGCTTCTAATATGTAATTGTAAACTTGTGTGGTAGGAAAGAACGTGGAATCTTCCGATTGCACGTATAGTTCGAACATCTCATTCAGAATATCCTGCGCCTTGTCGACAGCCTGTTCGTCGCGTGACGAGGATCGTGCCAATTGCTGCATTTCTCGCATCCAATCGTCTACCTTGGATTTGGCCTCTGCTGGTGAAAATTCCATGAAATCGCCGTCGTCATCGCCATCATCGTCGCCATCCAAGTATTGAATTTCCAAGTCGTCGCCATCAGTGTCATCTTCATCATCCCAGTCCTCTTCCGTGACAGACATGGAGGATGTCTTTACGGGAGTTGCCCATACAGTGGAAAAACCAGTTTTTCCGGATCTGATGAGTCTATTGAAGTTGTTGCCATGACAGGTGTTTTTAGTTGATATCGGAGGTAGTTGTATCCAACCATTGATGGTTGTTGTCATCAACAGGATCGCCACAACCACATACCGCGCCATTACGACGATTGGCTGGCGAGAGTTGTGTTTCGGTGTACTTCCCATTCTATGCTTTCAGGTCCTGCTGCGATGCCTTGGAGGTGAACCAGAGAGTTGTGACAGGTTGAATAGAAACCGGACGTTTCGCGATGATTCTATCGCTCTGGGTGACAAGTTCAGCATGACAGAAAATTGAACTCGGGTGTGATGGCTGCTGATGCGTCAGCATGTTGACGGCAAGACTGAGCCTTTCACCGCCAGTCGCGTTTTAAACAAATCATCGATCCAACAACTTATTCACAGTCACGTACGAGAGTACTGCGGTAGATGGTACCGAAAAGCCGGAAAAGAACGAACAGAAATTCACAGTCAATATTTTCACAATGTAAAAATAAGAAATTGACGATCTGATTAATATGTGAATAAAATATATTATGTATATTCTTTTCCAACACTCTTCGTCGAAATTTTGAAAATCTTCAGAATTGTCACCAGCGTCTTGGAAGATCAATCAACTTCACCAAGCAACAGGCAGTAGTAACCGACCAAACAATTTGTATTTACCACTTTTCAAAATGACACAATCTTCGTCGTCACTCCTCCGCTTTGACGATGGCGCAGTGCAGTTTCGACAACGTCTCGTCGTTAGTCTCCTTTCCCACCGGCCGCTCCTGATTCGAAATATTCGCAGCGCCGATCTGCAACATCCTGGTTTGAAAGATTACGAAGCTAGCTTTCTCCGATTGATTGACTCCATGACGAATGGTACCAAGATGGAAATCAATGCCACCGGAACACAACTCAAATTTCGTCCCGGTACGTTGTTGGGTGGAGAACATCACCACGAGTGTCCCGATTCCCGATCGATCGGATGGTTTCTGGAAGGCATATTGCCGCTGGCACCCTTTGGAAAGGAATCCTTGTCCATCACCTTCACTGGACTGACGGATGGATGTTGCGAGACCGATCCCAGTCCCGACTACTGGCAGCGGTCGGCACTGCCACTCTTTTCCCATTTTGGAATTGGTATTGACAGTGACGACGACATTGCGCCGCTCATCAAAGTCTTGCATCGTGCCGCTGCGCCTGTTAGTGATCACAAGGGACAGGTTCTCTTTCAATGTCCCATGATTCGCAGCCAGTTGCAGTCGATTGACCTGACGGATATGGGCAAGATCAAACGGATCCGCGGTAACGCCACCAGCTGCAAAATTGTTTCCTCCAGCATGGCAGCCCGCGTGGCCTATGCGGCCAAGGGCGTCTTTCACAAGTTACTGCCAGATGTGTGGATTCACACGGATGTACACACACCCAAACGACACAATTGCGGGCCGTCTCCCGGCATGAGTTTGGTCGTTTCGAGTGAATCGACGACGGGAGTTGTATTGACGGCCGAATGTTGTATGGACCATTCCAAAGCGGGAGATCGCGCCTCGATGGAACTACCCGAAGATCTAGGACAAAGGGGTGCATGTCTGCTGTTGGAAGAAATTCGGAGGGGTGGCTGTATCGACACATCATCCCAATCATTGGCCTTTCTATGGATGGCACTGACGCCCGAAGATGTATCAAGGATACGAGTGGGGACCCTGTCGCAATATTCCATAGAAACACTGCGATTAATCAAGAAGGTCTTTGACGTGGAGTTCAAAGTGACGCCTGATCTGGAGAGTACGACAGTTCTGTTGAGCTGTCTGGGAACTGGATACAGAAATATGGCCAAGGCGAGTACATAATTCGCTTATTCTAGATATTCTTGATTTACAGTTAAATGTTTCTTTAACCTAAAATGAGTAAGCGAAATCGTTTTCAACAACAACTACACGTGTACTTTAAGGGTAAGAGGCTGGAATTTTGAGCTTATGGTTGGGACGGCCGATCCTCCCCGCCGTCAGCTGCCAAGTCTGGAAGAAATCTTCAACCAGACCCCATTTGAGACGCCTCTCATGAGGATTCTTACTCAAACCCGCTGTTGCCTCATTAGAACTAAATCCAACTTGTCCATTAAATTCTTTCACTGTGGTCGACCTCAAACCTGCATCCAGAGATTGAAGAGATCCTCTCTCGGAATTGATTCCAATGGAATCCCTTCTTCTTTGTTCGAAGACAGTTTACGTTCCTGTGATGGGCGTACGAAGGTAAAACCAGATCCGTCTCTTGGAACATCGAAACGCCATGTCGAAATGTTTTGACTTCCAAAAGAAAATCCCAGCGGTGATACATTGCTTGCGGTTTGAGTGTTCCTGCCCAGTTTTAAAAAGGAGCAGGAGGTGCTTGCTGAGAAGCGGCAGTAGGAGATGGCGATGCGATGCCTCCTCCGGCACCAGATGCAGATTTATTTACTGGAGCTGATCCAAAGAAAGAAAAGGAAGTGTATCGAAGACATTTGCGACAAAACCGGTGACTGTATTCACGTACCTGGACGCCCTCATCTAACGTTTAGTCGAGATTGCAAATTTCGCAAACTACGCCCGATCTTGGCGGTTGAGAGCGTCAAATGAGGCGCTTGACTTTAGGTCATCGTTGTTGTCATCGTTACCACCAGTGACATCGAGCGATTTGCCGTCATTGCCATCTGTACCACCTTGTTATTTGAATCGTGGCTTCCAACCATAGCAATGCGGGGAGTAAACCGTGCTGATGCACCAACACAGTAAAATTCCCAAACGTCACAGGACCGCCATAAGTTGTAGCGGCAGTTCCAAACGCTGTTTCCGTTCTACCAAACGTTGAGGGGTTCTTATTACTTCTTGTAAGCCGGACGAGTGGCCGAAACGTGTAGACAAATTTCCATTAGCCGTCATTGGCTGGCTGGGGTCAATTGGATCGCTGCGAAAAGACAACGCCTTGTCATCCCTCTTTCGCTGGCAACGTTGAAGCGATTGTGTGTATATATGCACTCTCTACTAGAGTGCAACTTGGTGGGTGCTCAAAGTGATGGCAACAAGAAGGGTCTGCCGGTAAAAAAATATGTGATGATTTGAAAAACTGGAAGTCTTGCCAAGCAACGACAAGGTCAAGCAAGAATTACTCTTGAAATACTGTCTACTTAAGACTGCTAGGCCTATACTCGGTTACTGCACGTCGTGGTGTACTACTACCGTAGTAGTAGAGTGAAAAAGAAGAAAAAATGTTTATGAATATTCTACTACTCAACCCAAAAGTACCATTGTTCCAACCGTTGAATACGGTGTACTGCCTATATATATTGGAGGGTCCCTTGGGGCGAGTTTGTGCTGAGTTCCACGAACGTCGTCTGCCATAAGGTATTTGCCTGTATGATGGTGTTTTTGTTCTCCCAGCTTGATGCGTTTTCGTCTACTCCTTTTTGGTTCCCTTGTTTTGTGCGGCCGCTCGATCCAACTCCAATGATGCCAGGGCCATGCAACAGGCTCCACCTGGACCGAATAGTGGCGTCAACACGACTGCTTCTACCGCACTACTCAATTTGCGAGTGGCAATATGGAAGACCAGTCCCATCCACAAGATGGACGCATCCACAGACATGAACTTGATCGACGGATGCGCCTCCGTCCAAACGGCTTGAAAAAGGGTGGGTAGATCGGTACCAAAATGTAGGTACACTACATACAGCATGTAAAACCAGCCACATGTCGAGACCAGTCCTCCTATACCGAAGGAAATGGCACTGGATCGTGACGCTTGGGCAACTTGTTTGTTTGTAGCATTGTCGGGTGCTGCTAGTAGTGTTGGAGCAAGTGCAAAGAAACAAATGATTGGCCCGCCCAAGATTCCGGCACACGTTGTCCAAGCGTCGGATTGGACGTCTAATGTAAAAAGGGCAATTGTCAAGAAGACCGGGGGGAGGACAAAAACAACCAAAGACCGGGCCAAGGTGCCATTGACGGCACCGCCACTTTCCTTGGCAGCAAAAAAGACATAACTGGGCACCCACACTGCTGGAAAAATCACCGAAATGCCAAATAGTTGACCCAACAGCGAAATGGCGACAGGCCACTTCAACAGGCCACTATTGGTTTTGCGATTCGCCTCCAACATCATGACCATCGTGGCTGGAATGGCACCCAAGATGGTGGTTCCCCACGTCAAGAGTCCCATGGGCACCATGGTTGTCAAATCGCCCATGAATTGGGTAATCAAACAGACTAAAAAGTCCAATGCGACCAATCCCACGCGCTTGTCATATCGATGGTAGCCCGATTCTTCGAAATTCGGAGATGTGCAGGCTGTAATGATGGGTTGAAACTGATCCTTGGTGACGGCTTGGGTAGTAACAAAGGCCCAAATGCCAGCGGACAACGAGGCAACACAAAGAATGACGTTGAAGAGAGACGGTGCCATGGTAGTGGGTCCTTATTAAGAGTAGATATCGATAGCCGAACGTATGCTTGAATGCTTGACTATTCGGATAAAAAAAAAGATTACAGTTACTAACTGTAAATTTGCATCCTCGGTCTAAAATAACGGCTCTCAAATCATGTTCGTGGCTCATTTTAAAAAAAGAGGAAAAAAGAGGAAAAGAAGGGGGGAGGAGAAGAAAAAGAAAAAAAAAAAAGAAAAGAAAATAGACGAGAAAAGAAACCACATCTTCGGGGAGAGGACCACAACAACTGCTGCCATCGTGTTTGGACATTGTAGCATTTTATTAGACAGAATATTTCACTAGCAAGTGGGATAGTTGTTTATATCATACAAACATAAGAAAACATTACAAATGAGATTGTTTCCGTATTCAGTTACTTTCTCAGACATTTTACTCTTGGCCATCTTCCTGGACAATCTTTGGCTAGTTGTGAGCCTCCGGATCAGTAGAGTCTGTACATAACCCGCAAGTAGGATATTCTTTCGGTTCCCTTGCCCTTCCTCTTGTTCGTTTCTTCTCTCTGTGGAGATCGGGAATAAATCCTGTCATTGTTGCTGTGGTCTCCAGAGCAACCTCTATTGGCAACGCATCTGCAGGTCTCTCCCGATTGACTGGGAGTGGAAACGGCATAGCCGCCAGAAAGTATGTTCCTCGCAAGTGACGCCGAATGTGCAATGCAAACATTGCCATTTGATGCCCTATCATTATTCCTTAAAGATTGAAGTTGACTATATTGATGATACCAACAACATTGCCTTGTTGTGCTGTCGTTTGAACGTCACCATGCTGTAGCTCTCTGTCCAGTCCATTATTTGGTTCCCTTTCACCAAACTCAACCTCCTCATCTGTTTCTTCAAATGCGCCTTCACCAGTGTTTGAGGCATCCTCCAATTCCATTGGCACCTTTTTACCAAGTAAGTGTTCAAAAACTCAATTTCACTGTTGGCTTGCTCCATTGCATCCTGGATCCTGCTGTTTCTCTCCAAGTGTCAATGATACATTTTTACTACGTCATTGATTGTACTGGAATTTTTGGAAATATATCTTCCCCATTCACATGCGTGATCCGCAAGGTGAAGGAACCCTCTTGAGTTGCAGATGAACGTGACATCTATGCTAAGTTTTGGATTGTAATCATCAGCTTCTTGTTGCTGCTGAACCCTGCTAAGACGTTTGTCATGCAGATGAACTTGACTGCTATGCTAAGTTTTGGATTGGAATCACCAGCTTCTTGTTGCTGCTGAACCCTGCTAAGAAGTTTGTCATGTAGATCGCTGATATGCATTGGAACTGTAACGAAGCTCTCATCAATTTTCAAATAATTACCCATCCTGGGGGGTATGAAATAATAACTGTAAAGCAATTTGATCAGAACTGACCTTGTACTCCGTAAAAGAAAATTGATTAGAGTCTTCTGATTTGCCATTTTATCTGACTTTTTAAAAGAGTCAAATAGGGTCTTGGGATTCGGCAGACATCCATATTAACTTTATTCGATCAAACAAAATAATCAAAAAACTGAAAACGACTGAGACAGATCTTTGAATACCACAATTTATGACTTGCGATTCCGCCGTTCCTATTTGATCGATACTGACCTTCTTAAGGACAACTACTAGCTAGAGGTTTCTTGATTCGCCACATAGCCCCTCATTATCTGACTTTTTCAAAAGGTCGATTATGATCTTCGATTTGGAAGACATCCCTCGTCGTTTGATCAAACAAAATAAAATAACAACTGAGACAGACCTTTTAAAAACCTCAATTAGGGACGAAAGGTCTCACGACAATGATCTGAAAGCCAAACTGTATCATAGTAACTGTAAGTATTTTTTTGAGGAAATTGCAATCTCGACACCGAAGCCTTATCTCGACACGGGCATTATTATCTCGACACCGTGCCACTATTATCTCGACACGGGCATTATTCCCCTTTGTTATTTCGACACCATGTACGTCATTATTTCGACACCGAAAAAAACCCTCTTGTTATTTCGACACCGTAAAAACCCCAATTTTTTATTTCGACACTGTGGCCACTGTTATCTCGACACCATTTTACCTTTTTACTACATCGACACCATAACACGAGTACTGTTACTACTACAGAGTAGTTACAACATCTATTACTGCCACTAAAACTGTCACTACTGCTGTTTCTTCTACTATCACCAATCCTACTAACACTATTGAACACAGTAATACTGAAATCTTATTATGGTAGTGATGGTTATGTATTATTCAAGAAAGGTCAAGCTCAGCTGGATGTTGTTTCTCAAGTTGCTCTCTTGCAACACATGTTTTAACGTTGTGGCCTCTCTTCTTGCATCTGCTACAAACAATGGGTGATTTGTCTGGATCATGGGCAAAACGAGATCGTTTCCTGATCCTTTTTTTCCTTGGTCGTCCACTTGACCTTTTTGTGCGATTGGGTGGCAATGTAACTCCATCCTGGTCCAAGACATCCAAAGAAACAGGAACAATGTTTTCCTTCAAGAGTTCGTTAATTGTTTCATACTTGTAATGTTCGCTAACGTGATTGTCCAAGATGTATTGCATTGTTTTCATCTGAAATACTCTGTAGTAAGCAACCGCATCAATGCAGGGAATTCCGTGCTCCTGCCACTTTCCACATTCACATGTCTGCTCATTCACATTCAACAATCGATTTGACTTGGGCTGAGACGCTCCCCTTGATGGACGGAAAACATCGAACTGGCTTCCACCCTTCACAACCTCCCTCACTTGGAACCCAGCACAATTTTTCCATCTACGTTCAAGAATCGTTGCAACTTTGTCCACAACACCCTCCCCTCCATAGTTCTCCTCCCTAAGGCTGCAGATCCTGTTCATCATTGTTCTGACAATAGCGTTGGTACACTCCAGCCAGCTCCCATCTCTTGCCTCTCCAAACATCTCATTTGCAGACTCTGACATGTTTGTTGTCACAATGCCAAACCTGGGTGGAAGGGTTGGGTCGTCCGCTCTGCCTCTCCAAACATCTCATGTGCAGACTCTGACATGTTTGTTGTCACAATGCCAAACCTGGGTGGAAGGGTTGGGTCGTCCACCCAAGCGGTGCTCCTCCACTGATTGGCGGTAATGTCCTCCAAATATTTCCGTCCGCGGACGGAAATCGCATTAATTTTTGCCATCAATTCGTCTGACTCACGTTTGGAGAATGTGGCAGACAGAGCATAGACATGCTTTGCTACCTGTTTTCCAACCTCCTTTTCAACATTCCTTGCTATATGGACAGAGCAAAAACAATGATGATTGTCTGGAAACACCTGCTGCAATGCCTGGATGAGTCCCTTCTGCCTGTCAGAAATGAAAGTGAAGTAGCAGAACTTGCAACGATTGTCTGGGTGCTGCATCTTCAGCAAAGGAACTGCCTGAACCAGCAGCTCCAGGAACCACTTCCATCCCTCTGTATCCTCGCCATCCTTCATAATGGCAAAGGAAACGGGATAGATGTCATTACATGCAGTGTGCACTGAAGCAATGTATAGGGTTCCCTTCCATCGTGACGTCAGGTGGGCCCCATCGAGAGACAGGACAGGCCTCACATGTCGCAAAGAGTGCTTCATGAATCCAGGACAGATGCCTAGTCGCCGCAAACGCTGGTCAGCATCACTCTCAGCTCGGACAGTAGAGTCTTCGTTTCGCAACTGGAAGTGATGCAAGTATGACATGATTAGTCCAAAACTGGCCTGTTGTTTCTCTCTTTGGGTTTTCGTCTGGTTGAAAATGTCAGCTGACACATCTAACCCCTTGAGCAGATGGAGTACACATCCAAATGCAAACAAGCCACAGTCAAATCCATTCTGTTGCAAGGGACACGATCTGTAGACAGCCTTCTCCATAATGAGGTCGGGGTTGGCAAGCAGCACTTCACACTTGGGGTTCCCAAATGAACAAAAGTTGGCAATGAATTGCTGAAATGATCGGAGGTACTTGGCAGGAGGAGAATTACGGTGCACCGAATTGTTGCGGCGGCCACCCTTGATCAAGGAGTCGTACACAGAAACTTCGTGAAAGATGTCAGGTGATCGAAGATCGAAGACAATCTTCACGACAACAAAATGGTGGTCAATGCAGAAGGGAGAGACGAACTCAAATTTGTTGTCCTTGTAATGAGAACACCTCTGCCGAATATTCTCTACACTCTTTGCAACGTTGGGATCAGAATGAGCAATAGATATCTTCGCATTTACTTGATGAAGAAATGTAGGGAGTTGGCAGAACCAGCAAGTGTGGTATCTTGCAAGTCACTTGGCTGTAGTGACCGTTGGAGGAGATAGTCCACCAGAGCGGTGGACAGGTGGTTGTCACCTGATAAGGGTGCAACTGCGTCATCATCCACAAGAAGAGCCCGATCGCCGCGAAAAGGATCTTCTGCAATCCAGAGTGGGCCATTGGGTTTGGCAGCAACCACAGGTTTTGTACGGCGTCTCAACATTGTCGACAAACGGCTGGCAGCGGCGATGGAGTGTTACAGTGCCTGTAGTCGGTAGCGGTGGCTGCAATCCTCCTGTAATCACCGGCGGTAACTGCAACACGACAGAAGAGTAGTTGCAACACTATAGAAGCAGTGTTTTGGTGTCGGAATAGTTAAGAGGTAATAGGTTTTTACGGTGTCGAAATAAAAAAGATGGGTTTTTTTATGGTGTCGAAGTAAGAAGAGGGGTTTTTTCGGTGTCGAGGGGTTTTTTCGGTGTCGAAGAAATAATGGCTCAGTGTCGAGATAAAATTTTTGCTTCGTTATGTTGATAAAACCCACATGTAAGGAGAAGTGCCCGTGTCGAGATAAGGCTTCGGTGTCGAGATTGCAATTTCCCATTTTTTTTTTGTAACTGTAATTTTACACAGTAAAGAAGTGGTGCTATTCCAGTTCCGTAGTATACAGTTAAAACTACAAATTCGTAAATCCTCCACGTGGAAGTTTACTGTCCGACTGGCAGTGACGTTCACGTGTTTCGAATGCTGATGTGTCTCCTTTCTTTGTCTCTCACAGTACATACGGTCTACGGTCTACGTTATGATACGCAGTGCGCTGGTACTACAGTGCACGGTACCAATGATACAGTCCGGTAGGCTGATTGTCGCTGAGCGAAGAAAGCTCTACCGTATTCTTAACTAATGTAGTGATGATGATGATTATGAATGATCATAGCGCTGAAAATGATACATCGCACAACAACTCTGATACGTGATACGGATTACAAGCAAGTCCAGAGTCGATGACAAGGCTCTACTATCCTGGAACAATCTCCATGATCTACAAAAGATTCCGACGGAAACAAGAACAGAGCATCATGACGAAGAGGAATCGAAACTACGCAGCAATCATCGTCTCCATCACCTGTCTGATATGCCAGCAGTTTGCTCACTCGTTTGGCGTTGATCGGCAGTTCTTTTCATCGAGACAGCGCGCTTTACTTGACAAAGGAGTAAAATCCCATTATGACGCAGCTACCATTTCCGCCACACGGCTATCTGCCGCAACAGGGATATCCCTCGGGGACATGTCAGTAGCCCGTCAAGACGAGTCAACTTCCAGTTCTAATAAAGAGGGAAACAAAGTTGGCGTCTTGTTTTTGAATTTGGGTGGTCCGACAACGGGGGAGGACGTGGAAGGTGCGATTCCAATGTATTTACATAAAATTTGTGTCTCCTGAAGACAGCTGTCGATGCAATCCCCTCATATTATACCTTTTCCCTTCACACAGAATTTCTCTACAACCTCTTTGCCGATCCCGATATCATTCGATTGCCCGGTCCACTTTCCCCATTGCAGAATACCATCGCCATGTTTATTGCCAAACGACGAGCGCCGAAAAGTCGGGCTGCCTATGAGAGCATCGGTGGGGGATCGCCTATTTTGAAATACAGCAACGCCCAAGCCGATTTGGTGGCCAAATCGCTCCGGGAACGATACAACTTGGACGTCAACACGTACATTGGCATGCGCTATTGGAAGCCCTTTACGGAGGATGCTCTCGACAAAATTCGCAAGGACGGTATTCAGGCCTTGGTCATATTGCCTCTCTATCCGCAATTCTCCATTTCCACCTCGGGCAGCTCCCTCCGTGTCTTGCAGGAGGAATTCTCGAAACATTCAAGCCGATACGGCGACATGGTCCACACGGTCGTCCCAGCCTGGTACGATCGACCGGGGTATGTCAAAGCCATGACGGATTTGATTCAAAACGAATTGGACAGTTTCTCGGACGAGGAGATAGCCGAGGCCAAGCAAGTTTCGCCCAACCGGCCACCCAAACATATTTTGTTTTCTGCACACGGTGTGCCCAAGAGTTACATCGAAGCAGGCGATCCGTACCAAAAACAGATGGAATTATGTGTGGAGGGCATTAAAAAGGAATTGTATAAAACCAACAGCCCAGACGATGTGCAGATACATTTGAGTTACCAATCCAGGGTGGGACCTATCGAATGGTTGCGACCGTACACCGACGATGTTCTGCCTGAACTGGGAGAAAGTGGGGTGCGAAATTTGGTAGTGGTGCCCATCAGTTTCGTCTCGGAACATATCGAAACGTTGGAAGAAATTGATATCGAATATCGAGAGTTGGCGCATGAATCGGGTGTGACCAACTGGAGGCGGTGTCCAGCACCAAACACTGATGCTACCTTCATCCAAGACATGGCCGATATGGTGTACGAAGCCTTGATGGAGCCGTCTCAGACTGTCACGGAAGCTTGTGTGGCCAATAATATCGAAGGAGTGAACTTGGAACGATTTGACGACGCGGTAGCAGTCACGGGAGTGTTAGGAGTGGGTGCCGATGGCGATTTGTACGAAGTGGACGGACCACTGCAAAGTAAGGAACGCATCAATGCTCGAGCCGCCATGGCTGGTGTCCTTTTGACGATTCTTTTGGAGTTGGCTAGTGGTAAGCCGCTGACGCACTTACTTGGCTTTTAGAATCAGGGAGTTTGTTGTGTAAAATACTTCATACCACCAGTTTTTAATGTTGCTATGGAGTTACAGTAGCGTACTTGGCAGCTCGTTGCTGCCGTTTGAACTCGGCGGGAGACATGCGTTGTTCGTCACCTAGCGACCACATTCCTAACTTTCTGCGCTGTGCTTGTTTCAGTTTCGTTTCGAGTACATCTCTATTGCCATTGTACTGTGCTCCACCACCTGTGTAGATCGTGGCCAATCCTCGTCGGACCAACTCTTCCGAAAGATCCTGCCGGCCCAGAAACGGTACGAAGCGATTCCGCGGAGTTTCCACCATGGCCAGTGCTCGTCCATACTGATCTTTCTTGAGGAGCGTCACCTTGACTGTTTTACCCAGAACCAAGTCGGAGGTGACTTGTTTGGCCTCTTCCGCAAAGGGCTGGGACGGTGGATCGGTGGACCGTTTTTGCAGTTCGGGACAATCGATGCCATACAACCGAATCGACAGCGTCGAGTCGTAAATTTTTCGAGGCAAACCATCTCGGAGACGGTTCTCACAAAAGTACCGATTGCGGCAGTGTCGTAGACGGAGGGTGTCTCCGTCAATGACACGTTCCACGCGTCCAAAGATGGAATGCTGTTCGGAGAAATAGCGACTCGGGACGTCGGCGACCGTGTCCAACTGAGGCGGCGCAAAGAAAATGGCACTGGCCATCAACACGGAGGTAGATACAACATTTCCAAGGACGATCATAGTGATGGCACGTAAAAACGATTTCTTCTTGGCAAAGGCTCTCATCAATCTCATGGATCACTCTCTTCTACAGTGTCGTAACGTACTCCGAGTGGGCTGCGTATTTTACGGAGTACAATATTGGAATACACCGTTGTGATGATGCGTCTTGCTCAAGTCGAGGTTACTACATAGTGTGTAATAATTGATGATTGATTGACAGTTGATTGCCTGCATCAAATGACGGAGTTGCTTGGATACATCGTATGATACGTACTCCAGTACGACGTATGATACACCCCAACTACGGTACCTTCGTATTAATATAATACCTATTAATATATAACAGTAACTGTAAATTTGAATATCCGGGTATCTTGATTTTTTGAAAAGAGGTGACTGTTGTGAGGCGATTTGATTGGATTCCGAAGATATAACTGGAAAAGACGGTACGCTACTCCTTTCTTGTATGCACAACGCACAACGCACAAGGGAGTTACGACAGTAAACAGTGAACAACGACGTGGAATGCCGACGACGACGACAACGAACAGTGGACTACCACAATACAACCACAACATCACTGCGACAGTAGTAGTGTACTCAAACGCAAGATGATGAAGAACATCTTCCACTACCGCACCGTTTGTGGCATTTTCCTAGCCGTTCTTCTGTTGTGCCATGTCAAGCTCCTAACGGTGGCGGGATTTCATCACTACTTCTTTACGGTTCAACGGAACGCCCACCGATTGAAAACGACCAATAGAACAATAATATCACGGGCGATACAACAACAACATGATTCTGCCAGGGATGGAGACGATGTACGTCCGGAGAATCCCAGCTGTCGGTCTCCTCTTTTTTATCGTCCCAATAGCAATCAACGTAATAACGAAACTACGAGAACCTTCTTTTCGTGGTGGAAAAATGCCTTGTTGGCGACAGCTGTTACTGTTGGCGCAACCGCTGCTGTTTCTACAACACCAGCTCACGCCTCATTGGATGTCTCCCCAGGAACAACCGTCCTGGAAATATCGCCCGAATTGACACAGCGTAAACTGATTCAAACTACCGCCGGTTCCGCACTAAAGGCTGCTCGAACTCTTACTTACAATCAAAAAGAGATAATGGCATCCTTGAAGCGTCTCCAATCAGCTGCGGAGACCGAAGTGTCCTCCACTCAAGCATGGCAGGAATTGTGGTCCATTCTGCAATCGTATGGTGGAGACCTATCCAAACAGGTGACTATTCGACCTCCTTCGAATATTCAACAAACCTTGAAAGATTTGGTACAAGAGGGCAAGGTAAACTTCATTGTCAACGGAGAAGTAGTCCAAGTGTCGCTCGAATACCAAAGTGGAAAGGACGGAGCAATTTCCGAGGAAAGTTCCAACGGTATAGTTCCTGATGACGAATGGATCTTGAGAATCGAGGGATATCGTGGGGTGGATCCCAAAGCCATTGAGGTGGCACTCGCAACGCCGAAATACGACGCCGGAACACCACTGTGGCTGCAAGACTTTTTGGAGTATTGCCGTACACCGTATCCGACGAAGTACCTGTCTGACTTTTTGATTCCATCCAAAGAAGGACAACGGCCTGTCACATATGGAGATATCTTGGTCTTGGAAGGGACCTTGGCAGTCGCATTTTTGTATGCTTGGGCATATGCTTTCTACTTGGATGAGATTGAGCGGGCGGAAAAGGCAACCAAGGCCAAAACCAAGCCAGCTCCCAAAAAGCCAACTTCCAAAAAAGTTGATAAACCGCCAGCCAAAAAGACAAAGGGGTCCGAAAAAATCATCCAAGTATCGACAACGTCAACGTCGTCGTTGCCTCCGCCTCCTCGCACTGAGATCAGCCAAACTGCTCCCGCTACCGATTTCATGGATGAGCAAGAGATAACGGTTGTTGTAGACGACAAGAACCCTTTGGTAGAATCATCCACAGTTGTCGAAGATGTCAAAGCGGTTGACGAAATCAAGGTTGAACCTGATCAAGACATCAAAGTTTCAATTGATTTTGATTCCGAGGGACAGATGGTAATTACAGCTACAGAGAACAAATCTCGGGATGGTGTATTTGCTTTTTTGCAGGCCTTGTGTTTTCCTTGGCTGGGGATGCTATTGCCCTCCTTGACGGCTCCAGAAACCGTAGTCATTAGTAATAGTGACGAAGAGGAAACGGAAGGTCTCTTTCCGTTCCTTCGTGCACTATACTTTCCTTGGTTGGGCATTCTGCAGGGAAAGTGAGGAATGGGAATTTTATCTAATCTAAAATACGCAGCAGTAGTAGGAATATTGGATTTTACTGCTTCATGTTTCTGTCGATGAATCCATCACAAATCTTTGTCCAACTATACTTATGCTACGTACCACTACCGAAGTCAAGCACTTTCAAAACTGATGTATAGGTATCCACCGAAATAGTATAGAGTACTTCCCAATCTATAATCGCTAGGAGAGGAACCAATGGTCCGTCGTCGGTCACACCCTCTCCCGTTTATCTACTTGATTCCATTCGTTTTGCCATTCATTCAACTTTGCAGCACGATTCCGAAGCTTCTCTGCTCGAGACTCGAGTCGAGCCACCATGTCAGCTATTTGTTTGCTTTCACCCATGAGCTGGATTTCTCGCCTTCTCAGAGCAGTCAATTCATCCTCCGATAAGTATTGTAGTTGAATTCCTCCTTTCATTAATTCCGTCTTCTTCTTGAGCGCATTTCGAACTCTTTCCTGTTTGCGCGACAAAGTGTGGGTGATCCGGTCCATCTCTTGAGCATTCTTCCGTACTTGGTCTTCGACGGATCGCAATTCATTGGACGTCTGTACCAGGGCTGTCTTGGCGTCGGAAACATTTTTTTGTGCTTCATCAAATGCTTTACGAGCTTCAATCTCTTTGTTCTTTTGTATTGTCAGATTGTCTTTTGCTGTTTCTGCCTTTACCAGCAGATCGTTCCATTCTCGATCAGCTTCCTCGTACACTTCTAACTTTTCTGTAAATTGTGCCTCCGTGTTGCTCAACGATTCAATTTCTTGCTCAATGGTATTTCGTAATAAGGCCCGGTCGACAATGGATACAGTGTCATCGACATGCATTCGCTCTAAGACGTCCCTTGCTTCACTTGAAGACAACGCCAAGTCGGTCGATTGCAGGGTTGCAAAAAGTCGCTTTTCCTTGACAGCGTCAAGCTCTTTGGCGATTTCCTCTCCTTTCTCCGCCTCTTCCCTAGCCCTGTGTTGATGTCTCAGGAGATTACGTGAGATATAGTGTATCAGAAATTACTGACCGGGCTCAAACTATTCACTTCCGAATGCTTACCGTTCTTGCAACTGCTCTGCTTTCTCATTCAATTCCAAGCTATCGATTTCTCTGGCAGCTTGTTGTCCAGCTTCCAATGCTTGCAAAAACGTTTCAGTGAGACCAACGGGCATTCGATTAGCAGTTTGGGGAGAGGTCCGACCATTCGTTGTTTCATGATTCTTCGTTTCAACGGTGTCATCATCGACAGACACTGTTGCATTGCCGGTGTTTTCCATCAACTGGCCGTCCGTATCTGGGACTTTTTGTCTCTGGCCATTGTTGCTGGTGACAGTGGTCTTTGTTTGACTTCTATTCTTCATTTTAGAGAATCCCGACACACCCGAGGCGATCGCCTGTCCCACAGCCCAGGTGGTAGCGGTTGTTCTTCTCAAAAACGGCACGGCGATATTATCCATCATGTCAGCCACTACGGGTACCGCTTGCTCCAGCCGTTCGTTAGTGTAGGCTTGTGCCTTGAGTGACCATTCCTTGGCCTTGAGTTCGCGGTCGTATCGTTTTCGGAGTTTACTATTTCCCAAAATCTTCCAAGCCTCGGCGATTTCTTGAAAGTCAATCGAGTCACTGTCGCCAGAGTTTCTTTGGCTATCGATGAGCGCGTCAGGATGGGATAGTTTGGCAAGGCGAAAGTACGATTTTTTTATTTCGTCTCTTGTGGCAGTTGTTTGCACTTGTAGCACTTCATACAGCGTCCTTTCAGTTCCGACTATTCTTGCTTTTTCGTTTTGCGATGTTTCCTTGCCGTTGTATTCGTCGGCACTGCCGTCACTAGTAGATTGTAGATGAAACGTTCGACAAGGATTCGAATACAAATGATGAGAAGCCTGCCGTGAGTGAGGTATCGTCCTAGTCCTCCTAGACTGCGAGAACATTAATGAATTCGAGGCATTGGGGATTGCCACAAACAGGAGCACCAGGAAGGAATGAGTTCTTTGCATCTTGGGAGCCAATTTATATCCATGCGGCTCGTCTTCTGGGCTTCAACAACGGATCGATGACCGGCCGCCCCTGATCCAAAATAAAAAGCGAGGTACTAGTAGCAAGGCTGAAAACTCAGACAGACGGTAAATTGACGGGCTTCTAGTAGCAGGAAAAGGGATGTAACAAAGACCACTCAATGATGTGTACCTTACTGCTGTAGCAGGGAAAAATTGTGTATGGTATAGGTGAAAGTGCGTTGTAGAAAAACACCACCAGGATTAAGAAGATGCGGATGCAGCAGCTTCGACGAAATGGCTGGCAGAGGTGGTCGCAACGGCTGATCGCACATCCTATCAAACCTCCAAAAAGGAAATTCAAATCAAGCCACCTCAGCCATGAATGCGAAAAATGGATTCATACTCGCGACTCGCGAGATTGACTAACTGTAAATTAAAAAATGATTATTTATTTACTTTATTACTACGCTACTGTAGTACATAGTACGTGGTACTATGTAGACTTGCCTACTAGAGCGATAGCGAAAACGAAGTTTCGTTCTCGGAGGACCAAAAAAATTACCTTTTTTTTATAACCACATATCTCTGCCAGGAATTATCCAAATGGTATCTTGCTCCCCTACCCCAAAAAATAAAAGAGAAACACGGCGACACCAGGTGTGGATGGTGGATGAGACTGTGCGCAAGATAGCTGTAGTACTCCGAGTAGCTTGTATCTACATAATAATAATAATAAAATAATACTGTAGTACTACAGTACTACGTAATAGCATTTTTATAAAAAGGGGGGGGCATAGTTAAAATGTTATTCCCACCCCACCAATTTCCAAAAACAAAAAACTACATTATTCTTGTTTCAATTGCAACTAACAGTAAAGTAACCAGGACAAACAATTAGGAGTAGGAGTTTACCGTGATTTGACTGTCTACGTTTTGTTCACTGTCTCATTCTTCATTACAGGGTCAGTTGAGGCCAAGCTACCGTAGGGTCACACACTTCCACATTCAGCAACAGGATGTTTGGTTTGTCAATAGTCCAGGTGCAACATCCATCACCTGCTTGTATGGGATTATACAATGGCTTTATATTCAGAAAGTCTACCTTGTCGTACTGAATCTCGATTGCTTTTGGCAGAAAAGTCACATTGACTTTGTTCTTGTCTATGAAGTCCACCATAGGAAAGGGGATTCGAATCTCCAATTCCTCTTCATTTTGTTCCCAGGTCATAGCAATGTTGTCATCGCCATCTCCTTTGAGGTCGTCACTATTATCATCGTTCTGATTCTGTCGTATCTTTTGATTAGCAATCGCCTTGGCCGTTTCGTTCCACTCTCGATTTTCATGGGGAGCCCGTTGCATCCATATCGCTGTCTCGCGGTCTGTATCTGGACCCAAGCGGAAAGGGACATTTTTCAGCAGTGGTTTGGTTTGGACGCGCCCCACAAATACGTCACCAAAAAACATTTGAGGTGGCAGGCCACATTCTTGAGCCATGGCGGCCGCTCGAGGATTGAGAGGGAGTTTCTTCAGCATGCCTAGCTCGTCCATGTACAGGTACACACCCTGATACGAGTTGGTGGGTGCCGGTCGCACCAATGGAAATATCTCGACGGAACCTTGGGCAGCAACAGCATTCAAATGGACAGCGGAGATGTTATCCTTGGTGTCCAGGTTTTGAATTTGTGGGGATGAGGAAGCAATGGTCTTTTGAGCTTGTGTTTGCATCAGACTGACATCGACGGTTCGACTGTCCGCAAAGAAAGGCTTGACAAAGGGTGGAAGTCGATCCCCAGTACCGGCAATATCACGAGACAGAGGAAGGACCATTGTTCTCATAGGCTTGTTGGTGTCGTAAGGAATCATTATGAATTCAATCCCGCCATTTGATGGCGACGCGGAGGTCTCATGTTTTTCCTCGATCTTTTCGGAAATGTTTACATTTTTCAAATGCCCAAGGACTGAAATACCTTCGTCCGTTTCGATGGTCATGATGCTGCTGAGGAAGTGAGAGTCAATAAACTCATTTGCTGGTGTGAATGTATCTGGTACGGTGGCTTCTATCATAGAGTATGTGGACTCGACAAGGAAGTTTGCTTGGTCAGTCAACAGTCAACATCATTATTACTGTTGTATTTTCGTTCGGTCACAAACCCCTTGATTGTGAATTTCATACCGAAAAACTTCCACGTGGAAGCTTCTTTTTCATCCATCTCACAGGCAAGTTCAACCGCAGAATTCACAGTCAGAATGGAAGCTAATTCTATGGCTATACCAAGTACAACTACCGGTAGCTACCACTAACTCTACATTTCAGGAGGTTAGTGCCTATCCCAACTCCATCAGGGATAATGCAAAGGAATTCCTTCTTCTCTCCCTTATTGACTAGACAGCTATCCCGTGGAGTCGAACCGAATAGTATCCAGGCTGATACTAAACAACAAAACTGTTCTCACTGGCATACTCTGGCCCCACAATCACCTACTGCTATCTTGTCCAGGATGGGCACTTTCTCGTCTCAAAGCAATGTAGACGCATCCAGGCTTACAGCAGGACTCAGCTGTAGAATTGGTGATTGGAGTTGTAAGTCCTTTTCGGAAAATCTCATCCGATGATTCTAAGAAATTCTCCACCGGACTGTCACTTTCAACAAGCTTCATGCTTTCCTTGCTACAGTTGATGCTGTCACTGCCCCATGAGCAGGAGCAGATTCAAAAACAGAATTACACTGGCACGTAGTACTTAGTGGCACTGTAGTACAATCAATATGAGAAAAGGGCCAAGCTTTCATGGACCCGAATTATTTTTTCCGTCACTTGAAAGGAATTATTAGACACCAAAAATACTACGCCTTTAATCCCATTGGTAACACGCCCAGCAAGGAACTGCTTTTTCCACCAGTAGAAGCAACGAGAGCTTCTTTATGAATAATTGATTCACGCTCATTTGACAGGTGAAAGTGAGGACTGGTTCACACTACATTTGTACATGGTGAGTGTGTTATCATGTACTATAATAGCCCCCAATGACCCTTTGCAATAAAATCAAAAGGACATTATAGTGAGTAACCACCACTTACTACAACCTGGTTAAACATTACTACCGCTAAACGTAATAATATCCCCGTCAAAACCCTATAATTTCCTTTGGCAATTCGCTAATCATAATAATATCCCCGTCCAAACCATATAATTTGTCTTTCCAATGATGCAGTGAGGTATTTGCACTTCCCATAACGACGAGGTGTCACTGTGCATCAGTAATAAGGAATACCAGAAAAAACATTCAGCCACCAGATCCATGGTGGGATTCTGTTTCCAACTTTGCCGCAATTCTGGCACAGGACGCCCATCATCCTGAACTTTTATACATGCATCCTCAGTTGCCAAACAGTGCCATAACAAAGGACCAAGTCCATCCCATCGATGAGGAGCAGGCTGTTGCTGGAATTGGATGTTCCCATGCGCACGGTTTGGATTAGGGGCGCTATAATGACGGGTCAGCAGTTAGGGAGGGTTGGTGTAAATGTGCAAACATTTATTAGCATTTCCAATTTGCTCTTATAGGTAAATTCGTAGAGCTAACGCGATTTGGGGCCCTAGAAATCAGTGGCAGACATCAGTCAAACAGAAGTAGCTATGGAATCCAATTTTAATATGAAACAGTCATGCTGGTTTATTGTTGTTGCCTTTGCTTCCAAGAAAATATAATCAGGTTGTCTTGGAAGCACCAGCAGATCAGAAGGAGGTCTTTCGTTTGTTTCCCAGAATCTAAAGTATATGCAGGCTGGAGAGCAGAAAGACCCCAATCAATGGACCAATTGTTCAGTCAATACTGACTTCACAGAATTGAACCATCAAGATGAATGCGAAAAAGTATGTGACAGAATATATGCATTGTATGGTCTGCCGATGTTGGTATGTACAGGAGCATCAGTCAATGTGAAATGAAAAGGTCTTCAAGATTGATCAGGGATCCGAGAAAAGACAAATGTTGTTCCACGGTGACCTCGGACAATTCTCATGCTGTCATCCAAGTAGATGACGTCAATGTAGGCCATGCCGTGTCCTCCAAGTGGTCTAGTGAAGGTATACTCCATGCTTCCATCTTCTGCGATTTCTTCTGGGACTATGGCGCCCATTAGAAGCTTAACAGCCAATAATTTGGCCTTCTCACCAAAACTGTGTTTTGGAGGGTGAAGGGAGAACAGCCGCTTCCATGCAGCAGTATCAGATGCTTCATTGTTTGGTTCAATTCGACCTCCAGTGAACCAGATGGAATGACGGTTGGGAGTATTGGGATCTGGAAGGCTGTATCCATAGGTGGTCATAATTCCCTTGATAGGACGAACAACATCCTTGTTGGGAGCGTCAGGGAAAGAGGCTAAAGAGGGCTCAATGGTAAAGGCAGTTACAATGTGGTATGTGCGAAGGATTGTCTTGCCACTTTCAACTTCATCCCGAAGACTTTTTGGGACAGCACCCAACATGCTTTGTCGGTCTTCCTCATTCACCACCTCCACTGGGTTGAAGTTGCCTTGCGGGCTGCAAACAAGATTTGTGGGAGAAAACATGTCAAAAGACATACGGCCAAGTGTGTACATAGGATCACCGTTGTCATTCTCTCCAAGGCAACCAAAAAATGTGGGCTTAGAAAGCGTCAGCCACATTCCATCGACGGAGTTAGTGCCAACCACATGAGGTCGTGTATCGAGTTCCTCCTTGGAGAAGTATTTCTCCAGGGGATCGACAGAGATTTTGAATTGATCTGAGTCCACGTCCCCCTTGGTAACTGCAAGGGTTTGAAGGATGTCATCTCTGGCCTTTTCAACTTCGGAAGAGCGAGCAAGAAGAGCATCCAGTTGCGGCTCTTCGTCGTCTTCCACAACATGAACTTGATCTTGAAGCATCGCTGTGGCGAGTCCCTCGTGAGGGACGTGAGATCTAACTCCGTCACTGCTGCTGGAGAAAGAGGACGATACCGGAGAGCAGCTCATGGGGGAAACAGACCGGTCTTCATACAGAGCCATAATGTCTTGAGGAACACCAATCATCGAGTCTTGAGGATGCGTCATCTGCGCGTATATCAAAGGACGAACAGCAACTGGACGCAAGGCAACGGGCCTGACTGTTACTGGAGCATGTCGTACGTCAGACTCTTCATCATCATCCTCTGAATCCAATACGGCGCCGTTGAACCGTCGCTTCGCTTGGGGAGGCATGTAAGAGGTCAAGGAACTAGAAATGCTATTCCCTTCTCCGCTGGTGAGAGAACCGGCTAATCGATCTTTCGGATCGAAAACGATGTCCTCCAGCTGTGAATCGAGAGCTCTGGCTGCTGAATCTACCAATTGACGTGTTCGCTTCAACCGCTCTTCGAACGAAGCCGCATCGTTGCGATCTTGTCCGTATGTGGCTGTACTACTACCACTACTAGGTGCCGAACAAGGTGTGAAACCACCCAAAGAGGGATTTTTCGCCCCCTGACGGTCAAAATCAAGTGCAGCCGCATAGTGAACAGGAAACACCATTGACCCATCGGTCTCATCATGATAAAAGTCCTGATGGGGCGTAGTGTGATTAGCTTCCTCCTGTTGAGTCCATCTTCGGTGCCATTCGTGAGCCATTACAACCGCTTGATTGGTCTCTTGGAGGTTTAGTCCACATTCGTAGGCTTGGGTATAGTATTGTTCGCTCGCGCGTTTTGGAATAGGACGCAAGACTTTCATGGCAACGGGTTTTAAAACTGGAACATTTGAGTCATCGACAACGGTTTCTCCAAGTTTTGTTTGTACAATCTTGTTGATTCTGGGAATTCCAGTTTGAGAGCCCGTGGAGGCCATCTTGAAGTCTATTGGTTCAAACGCCCTAATGTTGTTTACGTCTACGAACGATGATACATCCTTCTCTCGGGTATGTTCCGAAATATCCTCGTCTATTGTTCTGTTTATTGTTTGATCTTGCGGTGTCATGGTTCATGAGCTCGCTTTCGGGTGTGCTCTCCGCAATGTTGTGCGGATGAAGAGTATGAAGTCACTCTTTCTGACTGCTGATACGGTAATTAATTAACGTAGATACAAATAAAAGGCGTCGTCGTTGTCAAAGGGAATTACTACACGTAGTACAATATTTCGTGTCAACAATCACAACCATTGCTTCCCGCATGAAGGGCGTCGAGTGTGGAAGTTTTGTTAATACTGCCATCAGTCGCAGCACAAGATAACACCATGCTTTTGATTGTAATTAACGACTAATTTCGCAATCAATAATGCGTACTTGCCCTTCTAGTAGTAGTTGAAATGGTCGACACTACGTGCAATTTTTCGCAGCTTTGGGTACCTTGGGTCTCAACTATTGTTGTACGTGGTCGCGAATATCGAGAAGGAGGTTCTGGAGTTAGGTCCAAACTAATTATTACATCTCAAAGTTTATGTTTTCCACACACAGCAATACGGCACGGTAATCATTACGAAGTACTCCGAGAATTTCTCAAACCGCTGAAAGATTGCACAATTCAAAAAAAAACTTGGTTCATCCTAGCCCTGCTACCCATGACACCCAACATCTGCACCCCCTAATAAGTCCATTGTGACGGTCAGAGCTGCTAAAAGATTTATCCGCGTGATATTTTCTGTGGAGAACCTTTATTTTCTTTTCGTTTCAATCATCATTTAATGGGTCGAGAAAACTCGGTACTACGGAATTGAGGAAATGTCCGTTGAAGGATGGACAGAAGGACTTCAACAAAGGGGTTTGAGATACTATCATCGAAAAGAGGATGGACGCCTTTTCGGCGAGCCGGACGAGATTGAAAATTATCGCCAAAGGGTATGATACACAACACAATCTCCGTCGTCGCTCAAAACAGCAACGATACTACTAGTATAACATTGCCAATAACAAGGACTGACTTGTAGCAACAGTACATCCCGCGGTAATAGCAAGAAAAGCATCGTTATAATTGCAGTAGAAATAAATTATCACATTAGCGGTAGCAGCGTCGAAGCAGCAAAATCCAAACAGAACACTGCATCCATGGCGTCCAACTTCTTTTGCTCGACGCCTCGTGAAGAGCTGGAACCGGCAACTCTCACCCGGCAACATTCGGGGATTGGAGATGCCTATAGTGTCGTTCGTTCCACTGGATCTACGGTCACTGTGACCCGATACCATGATGAACCCGAAGTGGACTATGATGAAGGTGCTACTGAATTGTATCGTCGCATCGAAGGACGAGATTGGGACGGTGCCATGGCCCGCCTCGAATCCCACCCCTTTGAAGCCAAGACATGGGTGTCACGCAAGGAACACAATTCCGAAAAGACCCGTTGGCGCTTGTTGCCTCTTCATGCAACTTGTATTTTTCGCTCTCCCTTGGCCTTGATCGAGGCCTTAATCGATGTTTATCGCGATGGTCCCCAAATGAAGGATGACCAAGGCATGTTGCCCGTTCACCTTGCCTGTCGCAACGGTGGATCCAAGGGCGTCATTTTGACATTGTTGAACGCATTCCCTGAGTCCTGTAAGGTCAAGGACCGCAAGGGTCGCACTCCTCTCCAAATTGTCGAAGCCAGCGGGTCGCAAAATGTCGAGGCTGTCACGGCTGCCATTCGTGCATTCGAGCGCGAAACCCAGGCCAGTAGTGTCCGTATGGTCAACATGACTCCCGATAGCACCATGGGTGGGGCTCCCCCACCCGTTAATGAGGTGGACTACGAGCACCGCACTCTCCTGTTCAAGCTTCTGTTGAAAAAGGATTGGAAGGCCGCTTGTGCTCGGGCGGAAACAAATCCCGAAGAGGCTGCCACATGGATTGTAACCAAAGGATTCAACGGCAACCTTCGCTTTCTCCCATTGCACAAAGCATGTGTCTTGCAGCCACCCGAAGATGTCATTGAAAAGCTATTGGCAGCCTACCCAGATGGGTCTAAATGCCGCGATCAAGATGGATGGCTTCCAGTTCATTGTGCTTGCTTTTATGGCGCGAACGACATCGTCGTCACCACCCTATTGGGTGCCAACCCCAAGGGAACCCAATCCAAGGACGATGAAGGGCGACTTCCTCTTCACTACGCTTGTCTTAAAGGTGCCTCTCAATCAGTGGTTGATGTTCTTTTGGAAAATTTCCCCAAGGGTGCGATGAGCAAGGACGACGAAGGCCGTCTTCCTATACACCATGCCTGTTCAAAGGGAGCCCCAGAGGGTGTCATTGATGCCCTACTAAAGGCTTCGCCGAAGGGAGCCCAGTCTAAAGATGACCAAGGTCGTCTCCCCTTGCACCATGCTTGCCGAAAGTCATCGTCAGAACGCATCATTCGAACACTACTACGAGTGTACCCTCGAGCAGCCCAAATAAAGGACGATCAAGATAAACTCCCTATCCACTATGCTTGTCAAAATGGAGCCAGCCCAAGTGTCATCAATGTGTTGTTGACTACTTACCCAGAGAGTATCAATGTCAAGAATGGTTTTGGGTACACTCCACTTGCCGAGGCAAGAGCGTTGGAGAATCCCAAGATGGACCCCATCATCCACGTGTTGGAGAAGTTCAAAGTGGAACAAGACAAGATCAAGGTAGATGCTGGCGAGAATGCCATCTTTGAGGCCAAACTTGATGCGATGAACAAACGTGTCGTTCATTTGGAGAAGCTGTTAGGACAAGTCATTGATCTAGGAGTGGAAATGAAGGGAAGTGTTAAGAAGGTTAAGGATCCTTATGTCTTGATTGACAGAATGGCTGATCGTTTAGCCAACTTGGACGGATCGATCGAAGTGAGTCCAGCAAAGATGAAGGACTCCGAGTCTCGATCAAGAGGTCCCTTTGGACGCAAGAACAGGGTAAAGAAATAATAAGCGACCATGACCATGACCCATTCGTTTCACGTCATTTCACTACCCGATTATTTGGTCCATCTTTGCATCGTCGATTGGGTTGCTGTTTGCACGAATCGCACCCGATTTTATTGGATTCTATCATATTTAAATGTAAACTGAACAACGATTCACTGAAATTCTTATTATTGATCTGTCTTTCCGATTGTAACTTTTTCGACCACATGTTGTCAGAGAATAATCCCCTTTTTTGCTTTTACAACTAACAGTAAATACCTTGAAAAAATTAGGTTTGAAGGGCTGCAATTGCCGCCGCCATCATTGCTGCGTTTGCCTGCTCATTCTCAACTTCAAGGTCTGATTCTGTCTTCTTTTCGTCTTGAATTTCATCTGGGCCTTTTGCATGTGGCAAAGAAATGCCTCTTTGCTTCAACAGACTTCTCAAATCTTTTGACTTTTTAGCCAAGAGCTGTTGGAGTGCAATTTGGCTGCTGACCATGGTTCGCATTCTTTTTTCTGTCTCTGCAAGACATTCCATTATGTCAGTGTTGTTTGACACGGCAATGCTCCTCAAATCCTTAGAAAGAACTTCAATTTTTCTTTCCTTGTCATTTATTTCCTGCTCCTTCTGCTCAATCTTACACAGCAGAACTTTGATTTGCCCTTTCTCGGATTCTAGCTCGCGATTGAGGCCGGCTACCTTAATTTCAAGGTCCCTGGTGGTTTCCAACCATCGTTGTCTCTCCTTTTGATGCTTTTTGATTTGGTGATCCTTGGCTATACTGACCTCTTTCATGCTTTCCATTTGCTGTTTCAGTTCCTCCATTGCATCAAGCAGTTTTGAATGCTTCTCCTGCTCAATTCGAATTTCTTCCTGGTGACGTTTTGATACGGCATTGAAAGTGGCTTTCTGCTTGCGTTTCAATGCAGCCTGTTCCTCTTGTGCCGCTTTTTGAACCTCCATGTAGGCCTTGTGACAGCGCGACAAACTATCATATACAATACGATAATCTTCGAATTGCATCAGCTCGCTCCGATCGATGATATCAAGAGGACTTCTTCCAGCCTGATCTTGGGCAACGATTCCTCCCCAATGTGAAACCATGATCAAATTCACAACCTCTGGAGCACAGGCTTTATCCACAGCAAGATGAAGTGGCAATTCACCAAGATTGGTCTCCATGTAGGCTGACTGTGGAAATTTCGACAGCAACTCGGAAACCAACCAAGCTGGTGCTTGGCGTCGACACGCCTGTGATGAAAATAGTGTGAGAAAGAAGAATCATCATTATGGACGTGCCAAATTGTGAGTTTGACTGCTTGTCGGCCACACACCTCATGAATTGGCAAGCGTCTCCATACACTCCAGTCGAATGTCGTGCTCTCTGTGCCTTTGCTTCGAATCCATGTTCGAGCTTGGCCAGGATCTTTTTGAAGAATGTCAAACGCCTCTCGCCACTCCATTTCTTCAATGGCCAAGAAGAGGGCGGTAGCCGCCTGTTGGTACGGGACCTCCGGTCCACCATTGAAGGATTCCGTTGACATCTGGACCAATTCTCTTCTCAAATATCGTTGATGCAAATAAAATGTTTTCTAACAAAAATTGTTGATGGTGCAGTCGAAAGAAATAGCAATAGCTTGGAGGCCTGTGCATTCTTGTGTTGATATTGTTCTTCTACTACTACAGTAACGAGAT
The DNA here is from genome assembly GCA_019154785.2 of Nitzschia inconspicua. Taxonomy (NCBI): domain Eukaryota; phylum Bacillariophyta; class Bacillariophyceae; order Bacillariales; family Bacillariaceae; genus Nitzschia; species Nitzschia inconspicua. The sequence continues at coordinate 1,272,959 of JAGRRH010000007.1, read as the reverse complement.
AGTGACTCGGTTGAGATAGCTACTCTACTAGAGAAATCAATGAAGCTGGCGTGAAGCCAAAAATAGAGAGTATCATACAGAGGAATTAGGCGTTAAGTAATTTCCGTTCAACGATTCTTCAACTTAAGTATCAAGCGTTCGTTTTATCGCTGATATACGTCGTACGTTAATCCACGGAACACGGAAAACGTACAATTTTCTCACATTCACTGTCAGTAGAACTCTCAGTTACACTTTCGCCTTCCAAATAAAACTGTAAATAAGATACATTGGAATCAATTGACAACTTTTGTCTTTATCTCTCTATAATGTTTTCTTCAACTGTGGTGTGTACATGATCCTGTATATGAACATCTTGACGTGCACTTCCTCCTTGCTCTCACGCAACTAAAGAAATCAATGAAATTGGTGCATTACAATCCGTTGCAGCCACAGCCCTTTCTTCTGCCGGAATGAATGCCCTCCGGCATGTGGTGAGCCTATGTCATGCTAATTCTTTCGCAATTTTCCATATCAAAGACGCCGTTCGCCATCTCTTCAAATATCCTTTCTAGACCTGGTGGAAATGCAACATTCTGTGCCTTGGGGAACCCAAAAGAGTTTGCTGGAAGGAATCTCCTACTCGTCCCCTCTGTGATGAGAAAATTCTGCGGGGCCACCTGAATCTAGCCTGCTCCGCTGCCAGAGAGCATCACAGACAATCCCAAGGACACACCTTTCATTCTTGAGATCCCTGGAATCCATCTTCAAAGACGCCAGAGCGCCTTTGGTAACGTGTTCGAGCGCCTTCTGTCGCAATCTCACAATTTTCTTAGCCAGAATCAACATTGATTTTGAGGGAAATGTACTGGTTGGGAAGCCACTCGTCGTGCCGCGTTCCAGTCAACAGCTTACGAATGAATCGCACAAGCGACTTCTGGAAATATGTTTCACCAAGCAGTCCGGAGATGCCAAGCGTTGGCGTGTAGCCCTGCAAAAGTACCACACCCTGATATACGAGGTCGCAAGAAATTATCACAAAAGTGGTGACGCTTCCCAGAGGGGAGAAGGTCCCCAAATTATACTTCCAGGGACGTCTTGTCGATGAGTTTACCTCCGAGGAACTAATCGAGGTGGTAAAGGAACTGGATGAAGACATCCTATTAGTGTTTGGACGTCCACGAAAACCAGACGACCACGGATCACTCGAGATCAGGAACAAAATGATGTCCATCTTTTTGACATGATAGACAAACAAAATTGACCGGGGAAACAACCAGTTGGCCTATGCTCATGGGCGTCAACTCACATGAAGTAAGAAGTGCCACTGCAACGTCTGCCTACGAAACAATTTTCGGGGTACACTATCACGAAAAACTGAAGTGTCACATCGGTGAGATGAAGCCTTGCAAAACGCTTACGGAACGGTTGAGGCCGAATCCCGACCCTAGGCTGGAGGCCACATTAAAGGAGATCTTCCTTCTGGATGACGACGAAGCAGCGGATGAAGATAACGATGGGAAGGAAACGGAACCAACAGAGTTGTACTATGGATATGCATTAGATGGTGAAGACAAAAACTTCTTGTCTTCATCAAGATAAACAAAGTGTCAAGTCCTGATGGAAATGGAAGTGCTCCCCATACAATGCTCCCCCAAAACGAGTCACAGATTAATATGGAGGGATCCATGGCTTCTGCAAGGTTGAAGTTCATTGTGGCAGCATTGAGAAACCCGCATAAAACTGATCATTCTCCATCATGTTTCAAAAAGGGATATGAGTGTAGAATGAAACTTCTGGGCTATCTTTCAACTGAGACATTGGTGATGTTTGATGAGAAAGTCACCAGTTGGTTTGACTGGAGAGGAAACGATATTTCTTGATCACTGTCAATTTGTGTCCCAAAAAGGGCAACATGCAGATGCATATGTCAATGTTCACAGTGAGTTTGCTAGTATTCTTTTTGGATGTAGTAATACCAATGTCATTAGAGGTGTAGATGGTTGCAGTGTGCTGTACTGCATGTCAAATTACTAACAGTAAGTAATTTACTGTTTACCAATGAATAGGCTTTGACGAGCGATCACAAATTTGATAGAAATTCACTGTGAATCCGCTATTTCGCCAAAAAAAGACCAGTTACGGTAGTACCAGTGACGTGGAACTTTTAATTGCAGCAAAAAAAGTGTTCATGTGTCCATTCCTTGGACAAGTTCGCTATGCGAATAGATAGCCAGCCTGTTAAGTTTATCATAGGCGATTAAAATTACTACTGAGCAAAAAACATGAACATAATAATAATAAGTACAGTTAACACAGGGGTTAACATCTGCTGCACATGCAGTGTGGAAATCGAGGGTCTCCCCAAATTTCTGTCTATAGTGTGGTTCTATTCATTGCACACCTCTTGGGACACCGGACACTGGAAGAAGCCAAGAGATACCGTTTCATGCAAACATAGGATGCAAGTTGGAATCAGGCAAACTTACAGCCTGTATTCAGGATGATATTTTGAGTCTGATGAATACCCAGCCTTTTTGCCAGAGCTATAATCATCTCCGTATGATGTGTAGTCTCCGTAGCTTGGGTAGTCACTTCCATAGGAAGCAGAATCATCATCATCACCTCCCTTCTTGCCAGAGGATCCTTTGCCACTATCATCATCATCTCCCTTCTTGCCGGAGCTGACTCCCTTCTTGCCACTATCATCATCATCTCCTCCCTTCTTGCCACTATCATCATCATCTCCTCCCTTCTTGCCACTATCATCATCATCTCCTCCCTTCTTGCCACTATCATCATCATCTCCTCCCTTCTTACCGGAGCTGCCTCCCTTCTTGCCACTATCATCATCATCATCTCCATAGGATGGGTAGTCTCCATAGGATGGGTAGTCTCCATAGGATGGGTAGTCTCCATAGGATGGGTAGTCTCCATAGGATGGGTAGTCTCCGTAGGATGGGTAGTCTCCATATGATGGGTAGTCTCCATAGGATGGATAGTCTTCACTGAATCCACCCTTCTTACCTCCCTTGGAGCCCTTGGTACCACCACTGCCCTTAGAGCCCTTGGAACCACTGCTGTGATCATCATCACCGTAAGATGGGTAGTGTGGGTATCCGTATGTCGGGTAATCATAGGTTGGGGAGTCATCATCATCGTCATCTCCCTTCTTGCCAGAGCTTCCTCCCTTCTTGCCACTATCATCATCATCATCATCATCACCTTTCTTGCCAGAGCTTCCTCCCTTCTTGCCACTATCATCATCATCATCATCATCATCATCACCTTTCTTGCCAGAGCTTCCTCCCTTCTTGCCACTATCATCATCATCATCATCATCTCCCTTTTTGCCAGAGCTTCCTCCCTTCTTGCCACTATCATCATCATCTCCTTCAGGTTTGCAGATACAGTGGCAGTCTTCCCCGTAGCATTCACAGTCTCCGTAGTAGCCATATGGGCAGCCATCTCCACCTCCATAAGATGGGTATTGTGGATATCCATAGGATGGGTAGTCTTTAGAGTCATCATCATCATCTCCCTTCTTGCCAGAGCTACCTCCCTTCTTGCCACTGTCATCATCATCATCACCTCCCTTCTTTCCAGAGGAACCTTTGCCTTCATCGTCATCATCTCCCTTCTTGCCAGAGCTACCTCCCTTCTTGCCACTGTCATCATCATCATCATCACCTCCCTTCTTGCCAGAGGAACCTTTGCCTTCATCGTCATCATCTCCCTTCTTGCCGGAGCTACCTCCCTTCTTGCCACTGTCATCATCATCATCATCTCCCTTTTTTCCACTATCATTGTCATCTCCATAGGATGGGTAGTCTCCATAGGATGGATAGTCTCCATAGGAAGGGTAGTCTCCATAGGAAGGGTAGTCTCCATAGGAAGGGTAGTCTCCATAGGAAGGGTAGTCGCCATAGGATGGGTAGTCTTCACTGAATCCACCCTTCTTACCACCCTTGGAGCCCTTGGTACCACCGCTGCCCTTGGAGCCCTTGGTGCCACTGTTGCCCTTGGAGCCCTTGGTACCACCACTGCCCTTAGAGCCCTTGGAACCACTGCTGTGATCATCATCACCGTAAGATGGGTAGTGTGGGTATCCGTATGTCGGGTAATCATAGGTTGGGGAGTCATCATCATCATCTCCCTTCTTGCCAGAGCTTCCTCCCTTCTTTCCACTATCATCATCATCATCATCATCATCACCTTTCTTGCCAGAGCTTCCTCCCTTCTTGCCACTATCATCATCATCATCATCATCATCATCATCACCTCCTTTCTTGCCAGAGGAACCTTTGCCTTCATCGTCATCATCTCCCTTCTTGCCGGAGCTACCTCCCTTCTTGCCACTGTCATCATCATCTCCATAGGACGGGTAGTCTCCATAAGATGGGTGTTGTGGGTATCCATAAGATGGGTGTTGTGGGTAACCATAGGATGGGTGTTGTGGGTAACCATAGGACGGGGTGTCTACAGCATCGTCATCGTCGCCCTTCTTGCCTCCGGAGCTTCCACTCTTCTTGCCAGATTCGTAGTCATCGTCTCCTTTGGGACAGACCCACATGCAGTCTTTATCGTCCCCCTTCTTGCCGCTTTCTCCCTTTTTCCCGGAGGAGCTGCCGTAGCAGATGTAATCGCATCCATATTCCGGTGCATCGGGGTAACCGTAAGACGGTTCAGTCTTTCCAAGTTGTCGATCTTCTGTTGGCACGACTTCCGTCGCTGTGCACAGCGATGTTGCCGCCATCCACAGCGCTACAAGGGCCACATTAAAAAACGCCTTCGACATCATCTTTTGTCGTTTGTCTGCTAGTCACCGTTGCAGAAGTATGAGAATGCAGTCGAATGATCAAGCAAGTTCCAAGTTATGATCGCCGTCCTGAGCTGTATGATCGAGGTCGGTATCGACTTGCGTTTGTTGTGGTTACAAAATTTGCGAAAGTATGTGGGTTGGCTTGTCTTCGTTCGGTTTAAAGATGGTCAAAAATGTGAGAGAAGATTGGATTTTAAACGTATGACTCCAAAAGATTCATTCCCGCGCCAGATCCGAGGTAATTGGAAGGATAACGGACACATGACCAATAGTTTTTTGAGCCGGACGATAATTGCTTAGGCGGCAAAGGGACCCAACGATTAATTGGCGCGAAAATCGGTCACAAGCGCGCCTCGAATGGATGTGAAAGATTTAGATGTCATCGTTGGCTGGCTCTCAAAAGACCGACTTGTTCGTTGGTCGGAACAAACATTGGCTGAACTCGAAATGCGTCCATGCCAGTCTTAAAAATTTAAGCACAAACGGATGGCATACAAGAGCCAGCAACCGTTAAATTCACAATTTTCACAGCAATCTCATTTGCGGAGAACAACGTCGGCAGCAACTTCGTTGGGGGGGGCGATTCGAAAAAATTAGAGAGGGAGAAACCATAATTAACAGTAAGCCGCAAAACTTGTGGGGAGTACGAAGCACGTCGCATTAGGCAGTAGTACGAAGCACTATGTAAGTACCGGTAGTAATCGTCACCTTCTCAATTAGTACGAATGTTGGCCTTTAAGAGGCCTTATTAATAACACAACTGTAAGCTGTTTTATTTGTGTAAAAAAAACATAACACAGGCAGTCGTGTCAACAGTTTACAGTAGAAAAGTTGAAATTAAAGAGGTCCAACTCCGAGTAGTCCGCATGGCTCTCCCTCCTACTGTCTATTCACAGTCAATCTTACTACCGGTACCTACAAAAGATGCACTACGTACTACAGTCGGATGTTGGAGAAGGGCTTGCTGGCTATCATACCGGTACTCTAGCTACGGTACCGTAGTCTTACCTTTCTCAAGAGATCTACGAGAGGGGGAGAGTCAACCCTAAGTCTGACGTATCCCTTACGGCAAACTACTAGCGGTGGGGAGTCTCTACCGGTAGCTATCGGTGGTAGTAGCCAGCTACCGGTAGGTACGTAACGTAGACACTACGGAAACCACAAGTAGTGAACTTGATCACAGTCAGTCCTTTAAGCTCCCTCCTAATAACTGTAAGCAAAACACTAACTAGCTACCGGTAGTCGTATCATAATAATATTGTGTATTCTTGATGCGATACGATTGCGTGAGTGTATTTCATTCTTTACAGTTCACTTAACATCACATTAGTAGTACTACCTGCTGCTGCTTCTGTGGGCGACAACTCGTCTGTCTGTGGTAGGTAGATAGGCGACAGCGGCTGCAGGTTGGTTTCTTCCTTCATTCTTTCAAACGCAAGTACCTTTACGGTAGTCGTAACTCCCCGTAATAACTTGGTGCTTAAGTACTTTGGTTAACCATCCCATGCTGGCTACTCATTGTACCTACTTCCATCTCAGTTTATGCTTTCATCGCCCCAAAACGTGAGACTGTTTACCGATTATCTGTAAGAAATTAATGTAATCATGAAGAAAAATACGGTAAATTCTATTTGCTAGCTCCCAACTACTAGAGGTACCGCCTACGGTAGGTATTACGTCTCCGTAAGGTACCGTAGTTCCATCTCTTGAGACGTTGACCCGCCCTGCCGGCTTCAATCATATCTCGCTCCCTACGGTAGCTTGAAGCTACCGTCGAGCAGTGCATACGTTGTACCACTCTGTACCTACCAGAGTACGGTAGGGAGTACCGGTAGTAAACCGGAGGCCACTCTACTACTTTTATTCTTATCCCTGGGCCACTTCGTTTGTCATGACGCGACCTTCTTTGTGTCGCAGAGAACCCTTTCTGAGCCAATCAAAATACGGCGAAGGCGAAGCTCTTGGGACACCATCAATGGACGGAAGTTTGAGTTACAAAATATATTGTTAGAATAGACCGAGCGGTTACGACGACGACTACCTTTGAGCAGTAATTCTATCCTTGAAGTCAAACGGTGTTTCTTCGCAAGCTACCGGTAGATAGTGGCACTATATCTCCTTCATTCACCTTCCTTTATAACTAGTAGTCATCATGATGTCGTCTCGCTTGACGCAGTCGGGTTTGCGCAAGGCGGCGGCCGCCGCCGTGTCCAGACGGTCATCGGCCCGCAATATTTCATCTTTTTTGGACGAGTACGATCAACATGTCGCCGAACGTGCGGCAATGGCCAATGGATTTGGTGTGGCCCCCAAGCCTTTGGATGCTGCTCAATGTAGCAAGGTCATTGAGGAATTGAAGCAAGGTCCCAACGAACGACTTTTGGAGCTGTTGGTGCACCGAGTTCCACCGGGGGTCGACGAAGCCGCGTATGTCAAGGCCACTTGGTTATCCGCGTTGGCTACCGGGAAGGAGTCGAGTGCCTCCATCTCTCGTTCCTACGCTGTGGAACTTCTTGGTACGATGCAAGGTGGATACAATGTCTCCACCTTGGTGAACCTTTTGAAGGATTCTGATGCCGAAATTGCCGATTTGGCAGCCAAGCAACTCTCCACTACTCTGTTGGTATTTGATGCCTTTTATGACATCGAAGCCGCTGCCAAGGGAGGAAGCGATGCAGCACAAAAGGTCTTGGAGAGCTGGGCTTCTGCCGAATGGTATTTGAAGAAGCCTGAGGTTCCTCAGACGATGACCGCGACCGTCTTTAAGGTTACTGGAGAAACGAACACCGATGATTTGAGTCCAGCCCAAGATGCCTGGTCGCGTCCTGACATACCTCTACACGCCGTCGCCATGTTGAAAAATGCTCGTGATGGGATCATTCCTGAGGTGGATGGTGAAATTGGGCCTCTGGGACAAATTCAGGAGCTCAAGAAGAAGGGACATCCTTTGGCATACGTAGGAGATGTAGTTGGAACCGGATCGTCTCGAAAATCTGCAACGAACTCTGTTCTTTGGCATTTTGCCGATGATATCCCCTTCGTACCAAATGTTCGTGCCGGAGGTCTTTGCTTGGGAGGAAAGATTGCTCCTATCTTTTTCAATACCATGGAAGATTCCGGTGCGTTGCCAATTGAACTAGAAGTAGGAGACATGAACATGGGAGACATCATCACTGTCCACCCACATGCTGGAAAGGTTACAGGAGAGGACGGATCAGTCATTACCGAGTTTGAACTGAAGACCAACGTATTGTTGGACGAAGTTCGCGCCGGTGGACGTATTCCTTTGATCATTGGACGAGGATTGACTTCCAAAGCTCGAGTCTCACTAGGAAAAGGCGAAGCCGTCGATGATATCTTCAACATGCCTGCTCCTCCATCAGGTGCCAAGCCGGAAGGCTTCACTTTGGCTCAAAAGATGGTTGGAAAGGCCTGCGGAATGAAGGACGGAGAGGGTGTAGTTCCTGGTCAATACTGCGAACCCAAGATGACTACCGTCGGATCGCAAGATACCACTGGTCCAATGACTCGTGATGAGTTGAAGACTCTTGCTTGTCTAGGGTTCTCGGCAGATCTCGTCATGCAATCCTTCTGTCACACCGCCGCATACCCCAAGCCAGTCGATGTTGTCACACACCACACATTACCTGATTTTATCATGAACCGTGGTGGTGTTTCGTTGCGACCTGGTGATGGAATCATTCACTCTTGGTTGAACCGAATGTTGCTGCCCGACACCGTTGGAACAGGTGGAGATTCGCACACTCGTTTCCCTATTGGTATTTCTTTTCCTGCAGGATCTGGTTTGGTCGCATTTGGTGCCGCCACTGGAATTATGCCTTTGGACATGCCAGAAAGTGTCTTGGTTCGTTTCTCGGGAGAAATGCAACCTGGTATTACCTTGCGTGACCTGGTCCAAGCCATCCCTTACCAAGCTCTTCAAATGGGACTTTTGACCACCGAAAAGAAGGGCAAGAAGAACATCTTCTCTGGACGCATCTTGGAGATTGAAGGTCTTCCCGATTTGAAGTGCGAACAAGCATTTGAATTGAGTGATGCCAGTGCTGAAAGATCCGCTGCTGGATGCACCATTAAGTTGAACAAGGAACCGATCATCGAATATTTGCAATCCAATGTTGTTATGCTTAAATGGATGATATCTGAGGGATATGGCGATGTCCGCACTTTGGAGAGACGCATTGCTCGCATGGAGGACTGGTTGGCTAATCCTGTGTTGATGGAAGCAGATGAAAAGGCTGATTACGCTGCAGTTATTGACATCGACTTGAATGAACTCAAAGAACCAGTTTTGGCTCTCCCCAACGATCCTGATGCCAGTGCATTGTTGAGCGAAGTTGCCGGAACACCCGTCGACGAGGTTTTCATCGGTTCCTGCATGACCAACATTGGACATTTCCGAGCAGCTGGGAAGTTGCTTGCGAAGGAAACCAAACCAATCCCTACTCGTTTATGGATTGCCCCTCCCACAAAAATGGACGAAGCACAGTTGATCGAGGAAGGATACTACAGCACTTTTGGAGTCGCAGGTGCTCGAACAGAAATGCCGGGATGCAGTTTGTGCATGGGTAACCAAGCTCGCGTTGCTCCTGGATGCACTACAGTCTCTACCAGTACCCGTAACTTCCCCAACCGATTGGGACAAGGTGCTAACGTCTTCCTTGCCAGCGCAGAGTTGGCCGCCGTCGCTTCCATCGAAGGAAAGCTCCCAACTGTCGAAGAGTATATGAAGTATATGGACAAAGTTAACGCCACAGCTGCCGATACCTACCGATACTTGAATTTTGACGAGTTGCCCGAATTTGTCAAGAGCGCTGATTCGGTCGAAATCAGCGAGGAAATGAAGGAGGCTGCCAGAAAGCTGGATGCCGCATAAATCAAAGAATATGTTCGAACTTGTGATTATTCAAACCACGATGATTTGCTTTGCATAGTTTATTTTCACGAAAAAATGTTAATTTGACCAGTCTTACAGTATGGTTACTTAGTACTTTGATTTCGAAGGTTTTGACTGTCTTGGAGGAGATGCCAGTAGTTTATCCAATAGATTCTCAGGTGAGGCAAGTGTTCGACTCTAACGCTGCAGCGAAAACGGAGCGGGTACCTTGCGATATTGGCACACTACCGTAGTATTCGTGACATGTGCCACCCTACCTAGATGTTTGCCCATCTGGGTTGTGGTTTCAGACTGAAAGTCGGGTTGGTGCGTCGTTGGTTCTTGTCTGCTTCAACTATTGCTGGCCGTACAGCTCGCGCCGCCGCCTCGAAAGCATTCCCGGTCCATAGAATCAACACGGTCAATACCAAGAGATCTTCATGAAGCGCAAGATGACATAATGATTTAGTACGTCGTATTGATGATGTCAAAAAAAGCAGGGAGAATGGGCTCTCTACCTAGTTGTAGCATTAGCTTCTTTAGTTGCTAATCTTATGAGTCTAAAAAAAATTCTTTCTTCCAACCAACAAAATCTCAGAAGGAATTATTCAAGGTTTTAATCTAATTATTCAACCGATGATGTTGCACCACCCTTCGACTTGCTGTCGTTGGTCTCATCTTTAGTACAGAGCCACTCCAGGGCCTCCTCTTCGTCACGACATCCTAGTCTCAATGCAGATGTTCGGGAGAATTGAGTGGCCTTGTGATACTCGTGGGAAATAGCATTTGGATCGTAAAATCCCAAGCTAGCTTGACGTTGCTGTTCTTCAAAGACCACTTTGCGAGCGTTTTCCTTCAGCAAGCGTTTTCTGATTTGTCCCTCATGCGTTTTGCCTTCCAGGCCACGGAAACAGTCTATGGTCTCGAAATAGCCTTTGCGTTGCGACTGATGGGTCGGCGACTGTTGCTGCTTGTTGCCGTTCGCATTTTCCTTCTCGTGTCGCCGGTCGGTCTTGGGTTGAGGCGACGGAGGAGGACGAGGATTGACAATCAACGATTTGCAATCGGTCATACTAAAAACATCTATTATGGCTTCTCCATTGAGAAGCTTTTTATACTGACGTTTCATGGCTTTGAGCTCCAACCTGCTGTACCAGGTCTGGTATCGCTCTTCGGCCGTGTAATCGGCAACGTGCAAGACCTTCGTGATAGACACCCGGTGATGAAAGGAAACTGTAGTTGCGCGTTTATCTACTAATTCTAGTTGATATGACAGGGGTTGTGTGAGATAGTCAAAGTTCACGGTCACTGTTGGAGATATGGGATACGGATGATGGGGTCGCTTCTTGTTCTTGTTCAACAATAACGACGACCCAAAACCTGGGACACAATCGTTTGTAGAAACGCATCCAAACATGGTGGTTGGAAGAAAGGGAGTTGAGATCATCCGTCTAGCAGATCTGCAGCAAAGGTAACAACCAGCAGTAGAATGGTGAATGGATCTTTCTGAACTGCCCTCCCTCAACTTTGCAGGCGGGGTGTGATGATGATGGAGAGGGAGGGACGAGGAAGAAGTAATTCACTGTCAACTCCGTATCCTCTTCTCATCCACTCGCATCTCGTACTTCTTTTTATTAAGTACGACTTAGTAGTATACATACGTATTATTACAAGGATGATCGAGGGTCGTGGATGACGATGGATTCAATCGTGTCTTCGCTAACTGTAAATGGCCCGGTACGGTACTCCTCTGTCCTCTGTAATACGTAATACCTACTCGGAGTAGAAAAAATTCGAAATTTAAAATACAAAAATCAAGTCCTATTAATCAGATAATTTTTTACTACGTATTTTACTGCATTACGTGAATGTATCATAGCTACCGTACCTGGTATGATACCTGTGGGGTAAATTATTACTAACAGTATTATAATAATAATAATAATCACACTATAATATCGTATTAACTGTAAAACTGTAATAACGTACTAACTGTAAAATACCGGTCGCTCTATGACATACCGGAAGATCCGGAAATTAACCCCACGAATGGCGTATGATGTTGAAATTACGGTTCGGCGCGACCACAAAATTATTTCAAGGGATGCAAAATCCATCATCCAATTGGGAAAATGCCCAACTTCGAAAAATGTCTAAGTTGTCTAAGTTGTCTAAGATGTCTAAGTTGTCTAAGTTGTCTATTTAGACAACTTAGACAACTTAGACGTTTTTCAAAACGGGGAGATATATCCCCCTTTATTTCCCTTCTATTGTACTACGTAGTACATCCTATTACTGTTATGATACAAACAATATCGTAGTACCTACATACGAGTTCTACGTAGTGGTTACAAATATTACTACTAGAGTAATAACAACTGTAATTATATATAATAAAACATTCAATTTTATTTTCTATTCGCATCGATTGATAAAAAAGAAGAAAGTAGTCTACGTGATGCATTTTTACGAAGTAAGTAGTACTTCATTTGTTACTCTCTCCTATGCAACCTCTAGAGAGTAGCTACTCACTAGTAGCTACTAGAGTGGATGGGGGGCTTTTTGTTTCTTTACTGCCACACATTTTCTTGAAGGATCAATCGTCATATGACTGTGAAGAACATCGCCAATGTGTCGTACGAGTACTCTTCTACACTTTACACCTCTCAAAGTGGATGCCCGTTCTCGTATTCACGTAGAATGCAAACAGCTTCGAATAAAACTTTGTGCTTTTCTTTCTTGTCTTTCGTGCCGCAAAAAGTGGTAGACAGAATGAAGAAAGATTTGATACGACGATCGAGTACTTCGTGTCTTGCTGGAGCCCCGTTTGTGAGATCCTTCAATTCTACTATCCAATCGATTAGGACGGACAGTTTTCGATTGTCTTTCACCTCGATAACCATTGTCGGCAATAGCACGTTTTCCATCTGGAATGGCCTCTTTTAGAATGGTGCCAGGATCATCTGGTTTGCGAAACATCTTTGATGTCATGAACACTGCATCAAACGGAACATTTATCCATACTCTTCCCGATTCTTTTCTTGGCTTCCCGTTCAGCTTTCTGACTCTTTTTGTTCAACCAGTACGATCCTCCGAATTATGCGTATTCCTCTTGATAGATGTGGTTTCGAAGGCTGTTTGTACTCGTCGTTGGTCTGTTGAAACGCTACTGGCTTCATAGTGGCGTGTTTTTATTTGTCTTTTCTTAATAGCTATTTCGCCTCTGAGACATCATATCGGATGTAGTTCCAATCCGTATTGCCGGAATTCTGAAACGTTTTTGTCGATCTTCAATCAAAGCAGCTTCCTCGAAAGCAACTCGCGATTTCTCCTCGTTGATGGATTTTTGAGAGTTTTCACATTCACAGTCAATACAAATCGATTCTCGTCGTACTGCTTGAAGTTCTCTGACATTTCATAGTGGACACGTTCATCGACATCCCAACAAAGAGGCGTCTGCTAACAGCAGCTAACGAAACTTCATTTTTTGAGCACTTTTTCCCATGGTACTACTTTGTTATTGTTGCTCGACGTATTTCTTGTGGATCAAGCAAAATGGAATCGAATAGCGTCGCTGTGTGTGTGCGACAACGAAATTCTACGTAGTAAGAAGTACGGGTAGTACTTTATTGGTCGACATACATGGAAAAATGGCGCGCGTGGCGGTTGGGGGAGAACACCCCCTAAACGAAAAGCGTCTAAGTTGTCTAAGTTGTCTAAGTTGTCTAAGTTGTCTAAGTTGCCTAAGTTGTCTAAGTTGTCTAAGTTGCCTAAATAACGTACGTTCGATTAGTACTTCAATAGTCTTTCTCGCATCCCTTGGAATTTTTTTCCGTTGAAAGATAACCCCAACCTCAAGGAAACTAACTGTCGTGGGTTTTTTTTCCGGATCTTCCCGGTGGTAGAGTACCGGTACCAGGTACGGTACTCTGGCAGCTACCGTAGCTAGAGTACCGTATCATTCGTCGTGTTACTATCCATAAAATGTCCGTAGTAATTTTATACTTACGTCGTACTCCGAGTATAATAATAATATTATTATGATACGATGCAAAACAACGAAAGAATACCGATAGCAACAAAACACACAACAATCCTCTACTACTGTAGAAGTCTACCGGTAGTTGCGGGAGATGATGATTGAAAAATGCTGATTATGTCCTGGAATGTCGCCGGTCTATCCAAAACCGTCCAGAGGATCGACCAACACTACGGCAACGACGTGATGCGACGAAAAGCGCCATCGTCGGTCATTGGAGAGTTTCTTCGACGCCATCAAGCGGATATTTTTTGTGTCCAAGAGTCCAAAATTCCACTGTCACAACTGGAGAGTCGCAGTGAACCCCTACAGTGCGCTCATGTGGAGGGATACGAGAGCTTTTGGAGCTGCTGTGTAGATACTTCCAAACGAGGTTTCAACGGTGTGACGACCTATGTCAAGAAGGGAATGGTAGCGTCGGCAGACTCTAAGCCTTTGGGGAGTCCCGATTTGGACGATCAGGGACGTTGTGTCATGACGGATCATGGGGAATTTGTCATATTTAATGTTTATGTTCCAGCGGGAGGAGGACAACCACTGAGCTACAAGATGAAGTTTTTGAATGCACTCCGTCGCGCCATGAAGAGGCAACGAGACCAGTACCACAAAAAAGTAATCTTGGCGGGCGATTTGAATATCTCTCATGGTAAGAAAGATGTCCATTGGGCTTCTTTATGTCTTGACATCGACCAGTTGTGTCAAGAAGTCGAGCAATTGCCACCGGGTCAACTAGTAGAAGACTTGCCGGAATGGAAATTACAGCTGGCAAAATCATGGCCCAAAATAGAAGCAACGCTTCAAACCAAAAAAGTGGTTCCTGTGCAGACAACCAACCCACGTACAAATCAACAGTTTGAAAAGTACCGCATGACGGTTCAAGTCGACGGAAAACAAGTATTTCTGGGAGGATACGAGGAATCTCCAAGACACTGCGAGCATTACTTTGACTTTGGTCCTTCGTATTACGAGTGTGACGATAGCAAGGAGCGCATTTTGGCCGAAAAGAAAAATATGATTGATGTTCAGACGGTGGCCGAACTCATGGAAAAAGTGGCAGGAATCACATGGGAAGTTGAACACCAACGAAAAATCGCAGCCTCCTATGGAAAACGAAGCGAGGTGGCACCGCCCAGGAAGTGGTTGAACGAGATACTCCACAAGGATGGAATGGTTGACGCATTTCGTCATTTCTATCCTGATGCGGAAGGACGATTCACGTGCTGGGATCAGTTCCGGAATCGTCGTTATGAAAACGAAGGTGCGAGGATTGATTACACCATTGTTGATCAGTCATTGTTGAAATATGTCCAACAAGGAAACGTCACAGCGTTGCGATGCTCATGTTTTGGAAAGCATGATCCTAACAGTGAAGAGGCGGCTCTTTGTGCGACGACGGCGAACGGAAGATTCCAAGCAGTTCCCTTCAATGGAGGGGGTATCGTCGAGGCTACTCAGGAAGCATTGGATTCTCAGTTTGGAGAGAAGCACACTGGCATGATATACACCCCACCATCTTTCAGTGACCACATTGCTACATCTTTGCTTTTGGACGATACGTGTTGCTCCTTTGGCCTGACGCTCCAGGAAAATGACAAGACGACAAGAGCTGCACAACCACATAAGAAGCTGAGAACGATTAGCTCATTCTTTGGAGCAGCGTCAGTGACGACGTGTCTCGAAGGAGGTGTGAAAAAGATCACAGGAAACAGTTTCACTGCGTCGTCAAAGCCTCCTCCGGCCAAGAAAAAGAGGACAATGCATGATTTTCTAGCGAAACCTGCAATCAAGGGCGAAGCAGGAGCGAAGAGTAATGTGTGTGAATCAAGCAACGTTGCCACCAAACTGACTGCTTCTGCAATGGCATCAAGCAGTACCAATTTCGCCAAATCAAGCAATGACAGAAAGCCACTCAAAAATAATGGGAACTCAAAGAAAACCGCGATACCAAAGAATTCTATACGGAATTTCTTCAATTGAAATGCATTAGCAAAAAGTCATCACAGAATGGGCTTTGGACAGAGTTTTGAGGTTTTGCTCGTCAATATGTCACCCCGAAGCCTATTTGATACTTCATTAGCTTTTTCATCTCAACCACACAATATGTTTCTTGTTATCTAACTGTAAGAATCGGAAATGCGGTGACCAAAAAAATATCTCTAGTAGGAGAGGAGAGGACTCTACTACCTAGCTACCTAGTTTTCTTATTTGCGTTGGTATTTGCCGGTCTGTCGATGAATAGACGCCTCTACTTCGGCTACTAATAAACGCTTCTACTGGAGTACATCTATGATATCAGATACGAGGGTACCTTTCCGGTTGACTACCGTACTACCGACCGCTCAAACTTCACAGTTTTATTTTTATACGTACGACGTAGTACGAAGTACCGGTAATAATTTCTAATTCTACGGTACTACTACTATCGTCGAATCGACCGAATTCGTAAAGTGTAAAGGTCAATCAATCAATCAAATAGGTCGATGGTCATTCTAGGTAGTCGTGTCGGGTTTTACTACGGTACTCTAAAAGGTATGATACCTATGTAGTAGTAGAGTGTCGAGTGCAAGATCACGTGGAACGAACAACTACGGTACCGTGCCTACGTACACGAAGTACCGGTAGTACGGCAGGAATTGGAAAAGTGACACAAACGAAACCTGGAAGTCTTCTTCCAATTTTGATCGTCAAAAGGTCTTGGTCTTGGATTTGGTACGGCACAGTAATAATAACAAGTTGATTCCCAAGCTCATTGTATTGATAGTTCCATCTCACAATAGAATAAAGTCGTAAGAATATTGAACATGAAACAAGAATTCGGAGAGGATGGGCAAGTTTTTTCCGCACAACCCTGTATGGTAGAGGAGTCGGACGCCTTCGTCGGGAAAGCTCCGACCGACGAATCTGGCACTTCGGTCGTATCGTCCTCCCGAGCGGCAGCTTCCATGATGGGAAAGAACGTTAAGACGCCGTTCGGACAAGGGATTGTCCTTGACTACCGGGCGGAGAATGAGACATTCGTCATTAAGTTGACCAGTGAACACACGTTTTCGACACTTGCCATGTTGTACACTAAAACGGTACCAGAACGTTACGAGACTCCATCGGAGAAGGCAGATGCCTTGAATGTCGCTTACGAAGCGCTAGAGAAGATGAGACGCATGAACTTGGAAGTCATGTGTCACGAAATTGGCATTCACGAAGACATTGATCACGAGTATTGTACCACTTGTCTACTTATCAACAATGGGTCGGGAAAATCTCACTTTCCAAGATTACAAAAGTTGGTCGATCAAGCGGTAGCGAGTGACCTAGAAAAATTTCCAAGATTGAGTCGTCTGTTTCATTCCAGCTCCAACGATAGTAAAGACGACACAACGCCCATCAACACGAACGGAGACGCACAACGACCATTATCAACAACAGATAGTACAAACGAAAAACGATCAGCTGAGCAAGAAAGTGAGGGAGGTAAAAGCACAACAGTTGCCGAGGAAGTGCCTGCATTATCGCCACCCATCCGACAACAGGCGTCGAGTACTGACCAAGAGCCAGAAGCTGACTCACCGTCAGCTACGCAGGAGCAACTTCTTCAGCAGACGATGACTACAAAGACCTCACCCAATGGAGGCAAGACCAGCTTTCCGAGACTGCGAAACGTTTGGGGTGCCATTAAAAGTATCCCACAGCCTGTCGTACAGTATACTCCAAGTAATCCGGCTCCTGCGTTGCCCGTTTCTTCGTCCTCACAACAACAGATTGACGGCAAATCAAAACCGTCCAACTTTCCAAGAAAATGAGGGCTTCTCGACAGCTCGGGCGCCTCCGATATTTTCAACTCTATAAACAACACGACTCTTGTCGCATCTTCTAAAGCAGAAACCAAAACAACAGAAACCTCATCGACGGATCTGACAAGACGTGGTGGTGTATTTGAAACATCGGCGGCATCAACCATTCTTGGTTCAATGACCATTTCGAAACACCCATCAAAGCCTTCGCCCACAAAGGCAGCAACATCAGAAAAGCCAAAAGCGCTTCCTCGTATTCAAAGGCTGATCGATCAGCGCCATATAGCAAACACTTCGCCGTGCCTTATTTGTGCATCACCGAGCTGCAGTTCCCATTCTTCTGCCAGTTTTCGAAAGGAGGGAATTACACTCTGTTTGCAATGCGAGAAGTTGTTTGAGCTTGATTTCATCGTCGATTGCATATCAACTCCCGATCCAGCTGAAAGGGCCAAGAACATCGACCACATGGTAGATTGTTACGATCGATGCATGCTCTTGCTTGAGTACTCTTCTCAGTTTGTTGAACACATCGCTAGTTCTTTGGAAGAGCAAAAAAAACGTCAAAACAAGGTCGGATTAGCAAGCAGCAGCGTTGGGGTACTTTCTGGTGTATTGGGACTTGCAGCAGCGGCTTCTATTTTAACTCCTGTGGGACCCCCCTTACTCATTGCGAGTTTATTTTTCGGTGGCGGTGCTACCACGGTTCAAACAGGATCCGAGGTAATTAATTACTTTTCAGAACCTCGAAAGTTGGCTGACAGGATAATTGCACTTCATGGTATGGCATTATCTCTGTTGAGAGTTACAAGTACTTTGCGTGATGCCTTGTTACGGGATCATATCCGAACGGATGTCTATGCGGCAGAACCAGCGCCACTAAAGGAGCAGGTTCAAGAGAAGCTTGAAAAGAATCGAGTCGTTGTTTTGGCAGGCTCCAATGTTGGAAGAAGCGTGGCTCTTGGTGGTGTTGCTGGAGCGGAAGCAGCTGGTGCTGGCGCTGTTGCTGCTGGTGCTGCCACCGAAATGGGAGCCGCAAGTGCTGTGGCTGGAGCTGGAGCCGCCTCGGCCAGAGGCGCAACCGCAATTTCCAGGGCCAGTACAGCCGCTGCCCGAACGGTCCGTTTCGCTCGATTCGCTGGAGGGGCACTTTCAGCCGCGGTACTGGTCCTAGAGGCAAATGCTGTTCAATCTACTCTCAAGTCTATCCGCGACGGCTCTCCATGTGATAAGGCAGACCTATTACGACGAGCTGTTCAAGAAGTGAAAGATTTCCCCACATCGACCCAGTTGGACGATGAATGCCAGGCTTATCTGAAGGCTCTGGCTAGTCGACCTCCTCCTCCCCAAGTTGTCGAGGTCGCTGCGATGCCTGATAATCTTCCTGACGACACAATTGTTCCAGAAGCAACTTGTCAAGCAGTAACGGGAGAACACCAACTCTGTGCTCCAGGAGCCAGTATCCTACTAGGCCAGGCATCGTACTCGCAAGTAAACACGCCAGACGCGCGAACTTCCCTGCACAGCATGTCCTCCTCCTTTCTGTCAAGCCCTTCCCTATTACAGCGTTTCCATGAGCGACAGGAACGACGGCAGAACGTGGCCATGGCCCAGACGGAAGAAGTGGTGGCAGTTGCGGTGGACGATGCCCAATTGTCTGCATCCTCGGCGCGAATGAATCTTTTGTTGTAATGGCAACAAATATTGTTCAGCAATTTTGGAGGATGTTAATGTATGTATATTATAATATGATTTTTTTGTTAATTACTAAGTCGTAACTGTAAAGAAATTGTGACTGAGTCTCCTCATTGTACTCCGTAGTAGGGAGGAAACGCTTCTCTTGCACCCTCGAAGAGGTAGGCTTTTTATTTAGGAGTCATGAAAATTGACTGTCACAGTCAGTTGACTGTGAATGACTGTTTTTGGACGCGATGTCTCCCACTCATATGCCCTTGCCCTCTCTTTGATATGACACACTCATGATGAGACGAGGGCCTGAAAAACAAGACGCGCTGAATGAAGGCACGAATTGATTGAAAAAAGACAAAAGAGCGACCGACGATGGGACTTTCGTGGGAGCGTGCATCCTTTCTTTTTCAGCAGCAATCTATCTATACAGTACCTTGAGACAATGGTGCGACAGATAGGAAGCGTCGTTGGCAGTGGCAGCCTGGGAAAATCACCGAAATCGCCACAAAACCAAAGGAATGAAAAGGTGTCCTTCCCGACAAAGTCAAAATCCTTGCCAGTCCGGATGTCGCAACCGTTTTCAAATCATGCCTCCTCAAACGCCGAAAAGTTATCCACGAAGAAAAATCTTCCACATTCTTCCGCCGAATCGGCCAACGAAATTTCCAAGGTCATGATGCATGCAAAGCCGTCCGAAATTCGGGCGGCAGTCAAGGCAGAAAGAATCGCCTCGAAGCCGGAACGAGAACGACGACAGCGTATGCTGCAATCGCAACAAGAAGCTCAAATGAAAATGGACAAGATTCGAGCAGAAATCGATGCCATCAAAATCATGGAAAGCTGTCGAAATTTGACAATCATAGAAAACGCCGCAGAGCGCAAAAGTGCGCCGATCACTGTTGGAGCAGCGGGAACAGCTGTGCTGGCGCTTGAGCCTTCAAGTACTGAGGATATCTTGGTGCCGATAGAGAAAGAGGAAATATCCGATTCGAAACTTCAAGGCATGGGGCAAAAGCTCATGAAAGAAATGGAAGCGTCGTTCGCACAGCATAGGGTGACCGCTTCGGGGCTATCGAGAAGCAGTAACCAGCGCGACCCCAATCAGACACAAGAGAATGCCGAGGAGAAAATCCCACCACCATTGATAATGCGATGTACTGTCAGTGGGGCTCGTAATCAGAGACGACCATCAAATCTGGTGCCGGAGATGCGTCGTAGGGCGAGTAATCATGATTTGTTCTTTGATGACGCGCACTTGCACACGCCATCATCGACGTTACTGCCAATGTCGACTCATTCACCGGTTACTGGGAGCCACCTGACTGATCAAGTAGTAAAATCCGAGAAATTGGACGAGAATCGGGGAATGAGCGCCAGTACCGTGCATGTCACAAGCTCTGGAGTTCTACCAAACTCTGGTTTTGGTCCCTCTTCGTCAAGAAAATCATCCACAATCAACATTTCAGAACCAACATCTTCTACTCCAATCCGATGCAGCAGTACCTCAGCCTATATCAGCCCTAATAAAGAGGTGGCGATAGCAAAATGGAATGAAGAAAAGCAGAAAGCTGACGCTCAGAAAAAGAAGCTGGATGAAGCTAAAAGATATTTCCAAGAAGGCCATGATTTGTGCTGGAAAATGCAGGACTCGGCAGGAGTAAGTTGTGCGCCGTTACATGATAAGTTACTCCCCCAAGGGATAGGCATGGATATCTTTGCATCTGATTTGCGATTCTCATTTCTTCTCGCAGGCTTTGGGTGGTTACAGAAAAGCCCTATTTATTCGAGAATCGTTGTTGGGAAAGTATCATGACGACACCGGCCGGACGTACTACTGGATAGGGCGGTCGCTCGTTAAGTTGAAAGAATACGACGAGGCTCTCGTTGCGTTCTCCAGATCGTACCGCATCTTTGATCGTGTCTTGACCAAGAACCACAAATACAACAAATGGGCCAAAACTGCGATTATGGGTGTCTTCCAAGAAATGAACGACAGCGGACGTTTTTCTGAGTCCTATCAGAAGAATCTAGATAATAGTATCGCCCATGAGCGGGCAGGGGATGCTCATCGAAAAATGGGACGTTTCGATGACGGTAAGTAGGGTTTACCTGCAGAAATCGATATTTTTCATGTAACTTTCTTCATCACATAATTCTGTACAAATTCAACCATTCCAGCCATATCTGAGTACCGAGCTGCTATCAGCAACATTGAAGAATGCCATCCTGGTAAGATTGATAAGGTGCTAGGGCGCTAAATGATCGACAACTACGTCAACTCACCTTCACTTGTTCATCGTTGCAGATTCTGCGGATTTGCACTGCAAGATTGCAATGATTTTGCGTCGGAAAGGAGAATTTGAAAAGGCGCTAGAAGAGAATCGCTCGGCTCTGGAGATTTACGAGTTATCGCTTGGCCCCGAACATCCAGAGACAGTGAAGACCCTCAACCAAACACTTGAAAAGAAGCGCCTTAATCAAGTTTCATTGGCACTGATGGAAAAGCTAGATTTTGGTAAGTAGCGAAGATTTTTTTAGAATATTGGAAGATTTATCTTAAAGTTGGAAACGGCATGAAAGTGAAAGCTGTGAAAAATGTGCCCTACCAGCGGTTGCAGTACTTCTTGGTTACTCGATGATAGGTTTAAAGTGTGTGAACGACTACTTGGGCTCTTTAATTCATAGAGAGGCTTGAAGAGGCAAGACGGACTTTGTCATTTCTGCCATCCAAGCTTCGCGATTTGCTGGACCGGATGAACCGTATCGATAGGGCAAAGGGCGCACCTTTGTATCATCGATATCATGGAGAAGCGGCGTGAAAATTTGCCAGGAGAAGCGCAGCTCGTCATCTCTCACGAAGGAACCCTGTTTTCCGCGTATCACATCAAGAAGCAGCCTGGTATATGCATCGGGATTTGATAGGTTCGGCATGTCTTCATATCTCATCACCATGTTACCACGGGTTGGCATTGTCGACAAGCCCGGACTCTTGATATTTAAATTCAGGAAAATACAAGGATCAGGCTGCAATCGCATTACCATTTCTGCAGGCGCATTTTCGAAGAAATTCTTTGAGGATCTTCTCATTGAAGGGAAGCTCTTTGCTGGCTTAAAACGGACTTGTATGTCACAAACTTTTTCATCCATGGCTTTGCCAGCCTGAAGGATGAAAGGAACTCCCGTCCAGCGCGGAGTGTTGATCTTGCATCGAATTGCTGCATACGTTGGGCAATTGGTGTCCTTGTTGGTGATCGTAGGGTCATCAGAATACCCGTCGTATTGTCCGAGCAAACAATCTTGAAGTGAAAGAATTTCCATGTTCTTCAATACCTCCACCTTAGCGTCACGGATTGCATCAGCATCTTCGTTTTTGGGAGGCTCCATGGCAAACAGTGTCGCAACCTGTAGCAAATGATTTTGCAGAATATCTCTTATGATTCCATATTTGTCAAAATACCCCCCGCGCCCGTCTGTTCCAAAAGGCTGAATTGCGAAAGGGGATGTTAGTGTAACATATTTTGTGTTATCCATTGTGAAATCTTCAGCCAGTCTACATACTTCTTTGAAGGTGATTACCACAGATTCAATAGTATCACTATTCCAAATTGGCTCCCAAAATGAGTTGGAGAATCGAAACATGAGCATGTTCTGCACTATCTCCTTTCCGAGGTAATGGTCAATGCGGTACAAATGATGCTCCTCGAAGTTCTCGGACAGGGTCTGTAACAGCGCGTCGCACGATTCCAAATCCCGCCCAAAGGGCTTTTCTATAACCACTCGGGTCCAACCCGTGGTCGACATGCCATGCGTTTTGATAACGACTCCTGATTCACCAAATACATCGGGAGGAACGGCGAGATAAAACAATCTATTGGATACGGTATTCTTGGTTGACTCTTCAAATGGGACCAGACCATCACCAATCATGTCGGCATAGGCCGATTTGTCGCCGTAGGTCTTCCCAGAATGATAATAACACTTGCTCAAAAAATCCTTGACAATGATTTCGTTAGTGCCTGTCTTCTTCAAGTGTGGCAACAAATGTCTGCGAAATTCCTCGTGGGACTTGCAACTGCGAGCGTATCCGTAAATGATGCTATCAGTAGGGAGAAGATTTTCTTCAAATAGCTTCAGGAGACTTGGATACGTTTTCCTCTTGGCCAAATCTCCGCTGGCGCCTACCAAGCAGGATATAGAGGTTTGCGTGAGCTGACACGGTCATCCCATGTTAACACGATACTCTTTCGCCTACTTACCGACCACGACAACGGAAAGGGTTTGCTGCGAAGAAAAAATGAAAAAAGACCAAAAAAAACAAATGGAAAGTTAGACATGTTTTATATGTTACATCCATGGTGAGGATTACGATGCGAATTCATTGTGAACGCCACATACTTGATACCAGGACTCCTGTGAGATAGCTTCGTGAATCGAATTGGTGGCTGAAGAGACGTCGAGGACATCGTCTTCATTGGAGGAGAACTGCGAGGACAGCCTCGAGGTCACATGCATGTAGGAGCCACCGTTTACGGTCGTCATGAGGGGTCGTTTCAGATATCGTCTTTGACGGTCGGAATTTCTGTTTCTCGGGTGAACACAATCGTGGCGATGAAAAGGATCGCTTATTGATTGAATACCTCGTATGCCTGTTGCCGTTACTTTTCCTTCTGAGGCCTTACAGTTGTTTCTGATTGAGATGCTTCTTCTGTCGTTAGCTCTCACAACCAAAGAAGAAGAGAAAGAGGGCTTCGTTGTTCTTTCTTTTGTGTCCTCTGTGATGGGGTGAGCACTGCGTCGTTGACTAATGAATGGTGCGTGTGTTGGCAGCAGCAGCAGCCGACCCCAGCTTTTTCGTTGTTAGCGATGGCAGTCGAAGTTGGAAGTCGAAGGAAAAAGATACCCTGTCAGAGCGATCATACATTAAACAGACCCATCAAGCAGACCTCCCCACATGACACA
The DNA here is from genome assembly GCA_019154785.2 of Nitzschia inconspicua. NCBI lineage: Eukaryota > Bacillariophyta > Bacillariophyceae > Bacillariales > Bacillariaceae > Nitzschia > Nitzschia inconspicua. Next base: position 1,248,792 of record JAGRRH010000007.1, on the reverse strand, counting down.
CGAGCATTGCATAATGCTCGGGATGGTGCTGCTGAAGGGTTCTCGAACATCACTGGAACGAAAATTTGGAATTGCGACGGAGTACTACCGGCTACCGGTAGACTACGTACGGTAGCTACCTACCGTAGCTAGGTAGTATCGCTACACCGGTAATCGTATGATACGGTAGTAAGGATAGTAGTACGGTACGTATGTCGTATCATACGAGTATCGGTACAGTAGTAGCAGATACGGTACGAGGGGTAGTACGGTAGTACCGTAGGTTGTCTTTTTTACTCCGAGAGACCAGACCGCTGTAGTAATAGTTGGACTCAATGAGTCACGATTATGACGCAACGATACGTATTGAAACGTTGTGGGCATTACGATAATATGTTGATATCGTATATTCCTAACTGTAAGTTCGACTGCGTTGTCTTGCTTCTCTCTTTCATCATGATGATATCTTTGGTAGAAGTCCAAATTGCATCATCGGCATCTTGTTGCCAAGAACTTGTTCATTTTTATCCTTCTTCTGCATCGTCTCCGGCTGTGAAGATGTTGTCTTCATTACCATCAAAAGTGGCCAAGACATCGGCGGTTCGGCTGCTGAACAAAAGCCTCAACCATCAAGCCGTTCGATCCTTGGGTACCGCCAAGTCGTTTGTAAGTCTAAAATTATGGGCGTTTAATATTTGTTAGTTCCTTTTGTTTTGCTTTCTTTGACTCACATCACTTTGAATTTCTCTCTTTTTTTTCTTTTTTTTAAACCACAGCATTTGGATAGCCCCGACAATAACGAAACGACCTATTTTGATTTCACTGAGGAGAATTACGAACGCGCCAATCGCATCCTACGGAAATATCCCGACAATTACCGTCAAGCCGCGATGATCCCCCTGTTGGATCTGGCACAGCGTCAAAATGGCGGTTGGTTACCATTGGCTGCCATGGATAAGGTGGCACAAATTTGTCACGTTGCTCCCGTCCGTGTCTACGAAGTGGCCTCCTTTTACACCATGTTCAACCGAACGCCGGTCGGCAAGTATTTTTTGCAAGTGTGCGGAACCACCCCCTGCATGATTTGTGGCAGCGAAGAAATTATGCAAACTATTGAAAATCATTTGGGCATTAAGAACGGACAAACCACAAAGGATGGCATGTTCACCTTGTTGGAAGTTGAATGTTTGGGTGCCTGTGCCAACGCCCCCATGGTACAAATCAACGATGATTATTACGAGTGCTTGAGCAAGGAGACCATGATCGAACTGATGGAATCGATGAAGAAAGACAAGCTGCCACCAGTCGGTAAATGGGGATCCCTCCCCATGAACGGTCAAGTCAGCTGCGAAGGACCCCTCGGCAAGACGAGTTTGTTTGAAACTCCCAAACCACCCAAGGTGGATCCCAACCGTTTCAAGGAAGGCAAGGTGGACCCAGCCAGTGTCAAGGAACGTATGGCCTACTAAATTTTATCGTGATACTTGGATTAAAAATGTCATCAGCCATCCCCTTTTCATGGTCCGGCAACTGGTGGTGATCTATCATCAATAAAATTATCCTCAAAAAAATGAATTACAAAGACATATTTTATAGTATTATTATCATCATTGAATATATACACAACATCTACTGTCGTAGGTAGAGAGTGTTTTATACAAGGTTGGTGAACACTCGGAGTACTCCTACTAACAGTAAGTATACGACTGCTGGTAGTGCAGTGCGTAATGTTTCATGGCTGTCATTCTGGGTGTTGGTGGTCATCTTGTTGGGTTCAAGAGATTGATGAATACGGAGTACGGTAGTTCATACGTTTACTTTTATTTTCCCCTCTTCAAGTCCCCCAAGTTTTTACCTGCAGAGCCGTAAAAACCGTTATTGGCAAAAGTTGAAGCCCCGTCACCTGGGCCCCATATTCGCATCATCGTTTTTTGAATTTTTTCGAAGGAATGAATCTCTCACGTGTCCCCCAGAAAATGACCGTCGGATGAAAGCGATGTTACAGTTAATCCACTGGAATTGTACCACTCCAAACTCCAACCAACGGCACAATCCTCATCTTTTAGCCACAGCAGTGGCTAATGTTCAGTCTTTCAAGAGGCAACTTCCTGAGATTCTTCTACCTTTCACAACTCCTCCCCAGAGGAACCAGTAAACTCTGCGAACCTTTTTCGACTACTGTACAACGACGATCTTTCGCAATCCCTTCTGAACGTCTTCTCCACACAAACAACGGCAGCAAAATGTCCAAGACAGGAGACTTCTTTTCTACTCCAGCATTCAAGCTGATTCTTTTGACAGGAATGGTCCTACAAAACTCGGCCACAGTCCTCGTTGGTCGATATACTCGATCTAGTGTCCCCGTCGATGATTTGTACGTCGTCAATCACTTGATCTTGGTCACCGAAATCGGGAAACTCGTACTCAGTTGCATGTTTGAGTACGTTAGCACCAACGGAGGATTGGTACAGTCTATTAAAGCCAACTGTATCGAAAGGCCGTGGGATGCCCTCAAGATTATGATTCCTGCATTATTGTATCTGGTACAAAACTCGTTGTTGTACACTGCACTCTCGAACTTGACGGCTCCTGTCTTTCAAGTAACTTACCAAGGAAAGCTCGTCACAACGGCCATTGTCAGCGTCATTATGCTCAATCGCAAGTACTCGTTCCAGCAGTGGATTTGCCTGGTCGTGTTGAGTGTCGGTGTGGCTGTTGTTGTTTTGGGAGAATCGGGTGGCAGCTCCTCCAGCAGCGCAGAAAGCGTCGGAGACCAAGCACCGCAATCCTTGGTGTTGGGCTTGACAGCTGTCACCATTGCTTGCTTGTCCAGTGCCTTGGCCGGTGTGTACTTTGAAAAGGTCGTCAAGACGTCCTCGTCAGGAGAAAAGCAAAAGCCAGTCAGCGTGTGGATGAGAAATTTCCAACTCGCCTTCTTCACCATTTGGACGGCCATGCTCCAAGGTTGGTGGACCAACATGGGGAAATCCGAAGTTGACACCAAGCCATACTTTCATGGATTCACATCGTGGGTATGGATTTTGGTTGGTCTGCAAGCTGGTGGTGGCCTTTTGGTAGCAGCGGTCATCAAGTACGCCGACAACGTACTTAAGGGTTTGGCCACGGGGGTTAGTGTGTGTTTTGCCACCGCTGTGTCCACTGTTTTGTTTGGAACACCCCTGAGCTCACAATTCTCTGTTGGAGCCTCCATGATTTTGGTGTCGGTCTACTTCTTCTCTAATCCTGTCACAAAGAAGGAAAAAGTTCTGTCATCCCAAAACATGCCTTCCCATCCCGATAGTCCCAGTGGAACTCCCGAACGGCTCCTTCCCAAATAATGCGAGTCCGTCGCATTGCTTTTTGAACGTGGGGTTATCATTCGATTTGCTATCGAGGATAAAATTTGCACAACGTAAATCGGAAAAGGAGATTGTATCGTAGATATTTTAATGTTGACAAATCCAACAACACGAAGCGACTGGAAACGGTCATTCCATCTGAAACAAGTCGTTATGACTAAACTTGTGAAGCATCTAAGAGATATTATGTTCGCTGTAGTTCAAAGTTTCGGTGCCGTCACTTTATCAACTGTCGGACTGTTCACGAATGGCAGCAAGATGCTTGATTTTGTCATCTTCTTTCATGCGGTTGAGTTGCTCCTCGTTCAGGCTTGTCTCGATGATAGCATCCATGCTTCTGTGTGCATCAAAGCCGTGTTCAAACATTTGCGCAAAGTCCTCATAGTGTATCTTTTCTTTTTTATGGTTCTTCGAAAGACGATTCATTTGCACCTCAAACTTGTTCTTGATCACCTCTAACTCATTCTGTGATTTGAGCGATTCTTTTACAATATCCTCGATATCCTTTTTCGTAATATAGCGGCCGTTCGATGAGATTAACGCAAACGCTTCTTGAAGTTGAGCTTCCTCCAACTCTCCTTCGGCTTCCAAAGTCGCGGCAATGAACTCTGTATACGTTATGCCCCCGTTGTCGTTAATGTCTACTTTGTCAAACAATTCTTCCAGCTCTTCATCTGAATTTCCGGAATTCTTAAAAGCTTCCATAAACTCCTCTTTGCTGATGATACCCGAATGCGACTTGTTGATGAATTCAAATGTCTCCCGATACCTTGACGATTTCGATTTTCTTGCCAAGGCATTCAGTGCAATCCGTTTCAATGGTGGAGAAATGCGATACAAGGAAAAACTCGTGACAAGCTCGACGGGCAACGTTTTCTTGCAAATTTTTTGTGCTGACAACAGCCAGGGATGAACCAGCGCCGCGGCAGCTGACAATCGGAATCCCGCATTGACGTTGCAAGTCGCCTGAACAAAATTCTTGGACGAAGTGGAACGCTCCCACCCGCGATAATCTACCGACCCCTGTAATATTTTACGCTCGAGTTCGTCTCTATGTGAGAGAAAGAATAGACACTGAAGTGAGGCCCCAAGTGACATGAGTTCTCCATGAAAAGAATGCACCTGTCAACGAATTGACTCACTTGGTCTGCCCTTTGATTGGATGCTCGCCATTGTTCAACAAAGCATACGCCACACAGCCTAAAGACCAGACATCCGCCTTGGGACCATACTTTCCTCGAATCACTTCGGGAGCCATCACGTGAAGCGATCCCGTCTTCTCCTTCAAAAACCGAAAGGCGCCATTGTGTCCAGGAATCACTTGAAGCTCACATGCCGACCCAAAATCGACCAGCTTAACTTCTGAATCTTCTGATTTGCTGGCAAATAAAATATTTGAACATTCAATATCGCGATGCATCATATTTTTCGAGTGCAAATAGGAACTGAATGTTTCAATTAAAAACCGAAAAGTGTCGTCAGAAATGACGTCGTTCTGTTTGTTATTAACCGTGCAGTCTCACGCAGAGTACTTACACTGCTGAGCATATTTGTCGCACAATATTGCTGGCTTGGCTTTCCTTGTAAGGCAGGCGATCCAAAACACATCCACCATCGCAAAGCTCCAAAACCAACGACATTTGTCCATTCACTTTGGTCACTTCAAAGAGTCTGACAATGTTCGGATGATCGCATTGCGACAAAATCATGGCCTCTGTCTTGAGATTGGAGCCGGACTGCACCGTGCCATCGTACAGTTTGATGGCCACGCCGGTATTTTGTGTCGACTTTGTAAATCTTTTGAGCTGTCCACGCTTGATTTGGGTGGCCTTTCCCGCGCCCAAATCTTGATCTGTGGAATATTTATCTCCCAACTTAAAGTTCTCGGCAATCAAGTTGTCGTGCAAGCTACCACGATTTTCTCCACTTTTCTTGGCTGTGACTGGATGATTCCCCATTTTGTCTGGAACTTAGGTTGATATAGAGATGTGGCTAGGTAGTAATACGACTTCGTGTTTATTTGAAGGAGGAAGCGATCAAGAAACAAGAAAAAATACTTTCTTACAATCTCGCATCAACAGCACGACGGATACGACGTACTACTTGCTAGTACTATTCGTAAGGATGAAGCTTTTCCCGATGCTTCGGACTTCGGACTACGTACCGTACTCTATTATTAGTAGCTGGAGTACGACTACGGCACGTAGTGGATACTTTTGGAACCACCATCCCCCCCCCCACAGGCGAAGCCTACGTTCAGAGATTCGATTGACAGTGTGAGTGATTCTTCATTCTCAGGCCTGAGACGAGGGTTCATGTTTGAACTTCTAACTACCGTAGCTACCGGTAGGAACCGTACCTGGTACAACAGTCCGGTACTCCGAGTAATAGCTATCTGGAGCATCCGCGACCATTCAAGATATCACTTAATCCCAATCCCTAAAAATGATGACTCGGGACTCAAGTTCCATCAGTTCGCTTGTTACTCGCCTCTTTGACAAAGTGGAGACATTTTGTCTCTAGTTGAGACATTTTGTCTCCAATTGGAGACAAAAGTAGAGACAGAGACAAAATGTCTTGAGACAGAGACAAAATGTCTTGAGACAGAGACAAAATGTCTCGAGACAAAATGTCTCCAGTTGAGACAACGTTCACCTCGAAGGAAAAGGGGAACCCCCAAATACTCACTTACAGTTAACCAGTTGCAACAATTACGGAGTACATACATCATGTCTGATGAAGCATGAAGCGACAACAACCATCTTTTTTCGCTACAACAATGGCGAGATCACGTGAAAGAGGCTTTCAAGAGAAATAAATAGGGAAGCTACAGGCTTTGTTGGCGGTCGTGGCCACCACTGAGGAGGTGGAAGGGAAGGAATCGAGTTCCAACAGAATCCAACATCCAGCAGCATCCTACAGCAACTCGCAAACTGAAGCAAGTCTTTGTGTGGTTCAACGAGGACCAAACAGCAACTAGCAACCAAAGAAATTTTTCGTTGAGGATTGTTTGGATATCCTTTCCTCCGATCGATCATTTGTTGGCTTCCCATCTTCCAATCAAGAGGCAAAAGAAGGTTTAAATCATTCTCATTTCAGATCTTTTTCCGGTGTTGGATTTAAGCTTTTATTTTTACATCGACCGTCGCAATGGGATGGGGAACACCTACTAGTCGTACTTAAAAGAACAGTAGTAAATGATTTCAATGGGCGATGCCAAGGGAGGGGAACAAGCGGTGGTGGAAGAGGACGTTGGATGATGCAAGCTTTAAGCAAGAGTGCCTACAACTGTTCCGAATGATTCATTGAATAAATCCAACAAACCCGAAGATAGTGCAAATATCAAAGCAAAAGCAAAGCTTCGTAGTTTGCTAATGAATAAGTCCTCAATGGCACCCTATTCAACAATCGAGCAAATCCACAAGAGATAATCTTTTTTCAGTCTTATTTACTGAATAGTTTCAAAACAAACTTTCGGAGCCTGAGGAAAGCACTTGCTTGGAGAAAGAATTTGTCGCATTCGACCCACCGGCCTGTGAGAAAGAGATCTTTCCAAGAAATACTAGTGCCCGTGGCGAGCTATTTTCGGATGGAAGGTCTACTCGAAAGATCATGGGAGAAGATGTGTGTGAAGACTGGAATATCAGCAGGACTCTCTCCAACGCAAGTGGTCCAACTGCTACCTAGTTTCAATGACCAATGTCCATTGGATGCTTTTCGCAATAATCTGTACAAAGAAAGAAAAAAATGGTCGCAAGACGTCTGAAGGCAGCAGAAACGCAACAAGAAAGGAGCAACCTACTTTTTGAAACAGAAACAGCATTGAAGCTAGCTACAACAAAGAAGCTTGGAAACTACTACTACTACGTAGTATATTATACTACATCATTTGTTCATGCTGTCGTTACTCTATTATTAGTTTGGCTGTTAAAATTTCGAGAAGATGGATCATTCTACTATCGTTGTACTTGGTAGGAGATAATTATTCTGTAAACGCAGTTACTACTGTTAGTTTATAAATTTTTTTTCGGGGAGTTGTACGAGAGCATTTTGGGGGAGTTTGCCTTTGTCTCCAATTGGAGACAAAAGTTGAGACAGAGACAAAATGTCTTGAGACAGAGACAAAATGTCTTGAGACAGAGACAAAGTGTCTTGAGACAAGAGACAAAATGTCTCCACTTTGTCTCCAGTTTGTCTCCACTTTTGTCTCCATTTCGGAAAAACGCTTTCGAGGAATTCGAGTCCCGTGAAATTGGAGAATAGAAGATCGGAAATTTAAGGGTAGGGTTAGATCGAAAACCGTCAGAATTCGCGGATGCTCCTGGTTAGTAGAAGGTACCAGGTACGGTACCGTAGTCTACCTACGGTACTAGACTACGGTACTAGACTACCGGTACCTATGTACCCACACTACAGCTACCGTACTTTGTACTCGGAGTACTTCGGATCGCGACAGGTATGATACTATGATACGCCTCTACCGTAGATCGATTACGGTATGACGTATCATACTTATTCAAGTACTAACTGTTGGAGGAAACGATGCTCGAATTTGTCATAACGGGACTGATGAGTCACGAGATGATTAATCAACGAGTCAATTTTGAACCACGTCAACGATATTGAAGATCATCTTGTGGAATCTGTAGAGCATCGTCATACCATGCAGAGTTGGGAAAGAATCGATCATATGCCAATGTAGTTTTAGTAACTCAGAGAAAGTGAGTAAGCTCACTTTCTCTTGAAAATCAAAATAGTGAAAGAGTAAATCACTGCTCAAGTATACTAAGTTTCCGACCGGGCTCGTCGCCTTAGGGCGCGGGTATGGCCCGGTCACGGGAATTCAACATTTTCAAGAGAAAGGACTCAATGAAAGAGTCTGGAGGTAATGGCGGCGACGCCCCCTCCTCCAACAAGAACGTCGAGAAGAAAACTAGTCATCCGTTTCTCGATCTCGTCTGCCGCGATCCCTACGATCGTCGTTACCTGCATAGCGTCCTCGTCGCCTAAGGGGTGCGAGGATAAATTCGGTACAGGATTACCTAAAACTTTTCTTCAAAAGATATTTCGTGCTGATCTTGTCTGCATCAAAGGACATGCCGACGCATAGAGAATCCGATTTCGAATCAGAAGCACAGGAGTATGAGATTGAACGTGACGTCGGACGCCAGGACAGTAAAGTTGCTCTTCTCCCTAACAGCAACGTCCAACGCTACGACAATGAAGTCTCCATACACTCTATTCTCCAACCGCGACTGTGCTGAAATTGCTAAGCATTTATCGATAACGTATCACATGCGAACATGTCACATGTTTTGGTTCTCTCAACCAACAACGATAGCAAAGCCCAGGAGTGGGAAACCAAGGAATGGAAACCCACACCAGATAGGCAAGGCAAGATAACCCAACTCATGTGAAATCTACTAGCGAACCAAAATCCAAAATAGAACGCAACGTCCAATGTCTGGCGATTAAGTTGTTACCCTCTTCGGAACGATCGACAAAGACTTCCTTGGCCATTATAGCAAGAAGTGGTTCTCCCTTGAGTACAGTGCTCTGCAAGAGAGCTTATCTTAACATGAAGGCATTTTCGGAGTCTTAGAGATGAATTCGTCGCCTCAGGGTGCGAGTATATTTCGTTTCAAAGATTCAGCTTTGGGCCCATGTTCGGAACCATCGAAGACCGCATTGCCAGTGTCTATGTGACCCTGCAGATGTGCGGGCCAAATGTGTTTGAAACAGCAGCAAGAAGGGTGATACTCATGTTTGTGTTGGAACAAGCCAGTTCAACCGGAAGAGCCGAGTCTCTGAAACAAACTCTTCGCCTCAGGGTGGGAGTATAGTTTATAGCTCGGATTTGACGAGATTTACCTCTGGCAATCGCACCATTTGTCACTCTCCCCATTCTCAAGAAGGCCATCAGAGGTGTGGTCGCCGATTCGTTCGAAGACAATCACCCTGACGTTTCAGACAATAACAGTGATTATTTTCATGCATCCACGTGTGGTGACGACTATTCCATCCGTTTCCAGCCCGGATATGCCCGCTGGCCCTGCTCCCACGTTTCCCGCTGCCACAGGAGTGACGGAACTAGATCAAGTTCTAAACAATGCGACGGTCATGAACGACGATCTCATCGAAAATCACATCGGAAGTCACGAAGAAGCGGATGAAGAAAAGTATGATGAAGAAGATGCGGATGAAGAGAAATACGAAGTGGACAATCAGTACAGCACTGGAGTGGTTGACCATACAAGAGAGGATGACGTGACAGAATTAGACGAAAGCACGGGAGAGGATGACGTGACAGAAATAGGCGAAAGCACAGGAGTGAATAATGCCGACTACCCCAAAAATACATGAAGTGGAGATGCACAAACTGAGCGAGGAGTTTTGTCAGGCCGAGCAAGAAGGCGGAGAGGTGGCAGTAACGTCCGAGAATACAGTCCCGAATACGCGTTGAAGAAATAGACGAGGACAGGGACTACGCAACAGTAACACGTTACTTACTGCCATTCTGGATACATTCAATCCGACGGCTCATCGCAAACTTTTCTGTCTCGTTATAGCCCAAATGATGGCTAACAAAGGAGTGAACGTAACGCACGGAGTAGAGAGCCAAAAACTCACTCGTGCCCTCACCTTATGAAGACAAGCAACGGAAATTCATGACCATGTTGCGATGTTTTCTATCAAATACAACATGTGCTCGTGCGACTCTGCCAGTGCTGACGACTTACCCCCGATGTTGCTGACACAATTACTCCACCACAGGGTCCGTTTCCACCGCTAATGCTGAAGAGCCAGGTACGAAGTTGGCACCATGACCCGACGCTTCCTTTCCTGATGCCACAGGAGTGGCACACCTAACTTACGATCTAAATTATACAATGGACCTTATCTGGGACAAATCCTGCGACGAAGAAACGTCAAAAAGCACAGGAGTGGGCGTCCTACCCGACGATACATCCCCTCGAAGAACAGGAGTGCTAACGACACGCTACACGACCAACTCCTTACAGCCAAACAGCATGGCCTTGAAGCTGCAATCTCAATGTATGCTAGCCTGCATCATCCCTGGGGTGTTAATGCAAGCGGAGACGAACGGATTACTTCAATACAAACTTGATTTGACAATCCCTGAAGTTCTTCTCCAAACAAAGCCCTATCATGACGCATGCATAGCCAACAAGTTAATCATGAAGACAAGACGCCCTTGCCCGTAACACGAGGAACGGCGAAGAACAAATGGGCACAAATGTTGGTTCTACATATGACGAGAGGGTGCGGTTCACAAAGTTTTCTCGAAAAACAAACTCGTCGCCTAAAGGGTGCGAGTATAGTTTGTGGTAGAAATTCGACCGCTGCTAACTGCTCATTTGAAATGAACAAGAATGTTGAGATGTTCTCACCAGGGATTGCTGAACTTGTTATGAAGCCTCTCAAAGATTTCCTCCGCTACCACGCCCGACGCAGCCGGCATGATGTTGGAGTTTCTGAAACAAACTCGTCGCCTAAACGGTGCGAGTATAGTTTTTGGAAATGATGTTGAAGTTTCTGAAACGAACTCGTCGCCTAAACGGTGCGAGTGTAGTTTTTGAAAAATTCATTCGGACGTGAATTCGTTGCCCAAAAGGAACCAAACCAAATTGTTGCCTCAGGGTGCAATTATAGTTTGTGGAAAGGATTCACGGTTACCATCATTCCTTCATCGTACGGGGAATTTTGAACGCTGAACATCGGCGATGCTGTAATCGACTCATCCCCACAGGAGTGTGTTGGAGGAAACGATGCTGAAGAAACTCGAATTTGTCATAACGGGACTGATGAGTCACGAGATGATTAATCAACGAGTCAATTTTGAACCACGTCAACGATATTGAAGATCATCTTGTGGAATCTGTAGAGCATCGTCATACCATGCAGAGTTGGGAAAGAATCGATCATATGCCAATGTAGTTTTAGTAACTCAGAGAAAGGGAGTAAGCTCACTTTCTCTTGAAAATCAAAATAGTGAAAGAGTAAATCACTGCTCAAGTATACTAAGTTTCCGACCGGGCTCGTCGCCTTAGGGCGCTGGTATGGCCCGGTCACGGGAATTCAACAACTAACACCATCACAATTATCTTACCTTTTTCATGATCTGATTCATACACTCTTGGCATTTGTCTTCAAGAAAAACATGAAGATGTTCACATCAAAGCAGATAGAGCTCCAATGCGGTGATTAGGGGGGGAACAATTTGAATTCCTGTTGTATAAATTGTACTGATTCCAAATTCAGTACATCACAAAACACAAAAATGCCAGAAAGTCCCAAATCCTACCCTGCTTCGAAGATAGCGTAGAATGTGTACCAGTTACAAGCCATGCACTGAATCCAAAGTCATGGAAGGATTTGCGTTTGGATACAGGGCATGTCGAAGAAAATGTCTTATTCTTGCATTTTCCAATCTCTTATTGAGGATGCTGGTGGTATTACGAATGTTGATGATGACAAGGTCATAGTTGACGATTCGCAGACTAGCTTCAACAACACCAAATATCTAATGCTAGAATGATTACAATAGTAACCGATGTAAAAGAAAGCATGGATCCAAACCTTTGAATTTTTTGATTCCCATTCAACTCTATTGAGGTCAATAGGTGAAGGGCAGTAAAAGAGGAAATCCATCACATATATTCCACGTAGCATAGTAATATAATTGTTATTGAATGGTGTACCCCCAAAAAAGAACTTGATAGGAAGATTCAGCCGGTGCTGAAGGATGCTAATCAATGTAATGAAAAGAAAATAAGTACTCCTTACTATGTATTAAAGATCAACATAATAATCCGGTAAATATCGAAGAATCTTATCCCAATTATAGCCTGATTTTCCTACACATCTTTGTAGTTTGGAATTGTAGTATGCGGCATTGTTTGAAGCAGGGATTGCTCAATAGATTCCAGATCAGTATTTCGACATGTAGATTTCTAAAAGCAAGCGAGTGAAGTTGTCTCTTTTGGAACAGAAGGTACCTTCTTGAAAAGAAATACATGCAACAGTCGTACAAAGAAATCAAGAACTATAAAACATGATAGTAGTTTCTGTGTTCATTTCGTGCGGTGTTGCTACAAAGTACTAGGGCGGAATTTCTTTGTACTACAGTACGACCTACTCGCTAGAAGTAAAAACATAGGTAAAGAAATGTTTGGCCAAAGCTTCGTGAAAGAGAAGAAAACATGGCCATTGGTGGTGCCTGCTACAAGACTGTACTACGGCGGGTATACTTCGGAAGGCAATAATCGACCACTATCGTTGAAAGAGTGCCTTCACGACTGCGAATTTGGATCGGAAAGGAGAGATGGGACAATTGCCAAACTCGACCTCTCCCTACTACGTAGTGTGATGAAAGTAATAATGGTTTTGCAGGCAGCATGAGAAGCCTAACTTTGTCCACGACAACAATTGACTCGTGGTTGCAACGTTCAGTCATTATCTTCTTGATACGAGAGGAAGAGGTGGAGGTCGACTTATCTTCGTGTGGATGTAGATGCCATCAACTTGCACCAGAGCCTTCAGTTGTTTGACTCGTGGTTCCGGAAGGACGAAGTCCCACAGATTTTTCTGTTAGTTTGAAGGTCCGTCACGTCAAGCCACACTCTGTGATCTTGCGTTTTTATTAGTGCATCTATTTTTTCGATTGAGAAGGCGTACCGAAAAATAGTCCCAAAGAGTTTTCGAACATTAAATGTGATTTCTTTTGTCCCGTGTGCTTGTCGTGCTGACAGTGGTAGGTGGTATTGCCAAGATGACATCCATAATTGCCGTACCAGGTACAGGCATAGCAGATCGTGCGAAATGAGACGTTTTTGACTTGTCGGACTTTTACTACTACTACCACTACACTACCGTATCCCGTACGACTTGCTTCAAAGGTCGTGCTCCGCGTCAGCCCATCAATCTTCCTACTGTTCTCCGTATAAAGGTCTTGTCTCAATACCGTCTCTGATTCGTGGAGGCAATCCACCTCGATGGAATGAGGCGGCAAGGCCTTTCACTTAGGTCAAAAAGACAGTCGTGCCTCAAAATCCGCTAATGCGACCTCTAAAGAGGACGGTTCAACAAACTCACAAATAAGTCATTCCACCTCCTCACTTTTCATTCTCGGAAAGAATACACAACCCTGTCTCAATCTATCACAGCGATAAGAGACAACTACCGAGTCCCAACAATCGCGAAGAACAAATCTATCCATCACTACTTACTAACTACTCTACTAAAATTACTTCTCACAACCAAAACATTGATCCATCAATGGTTCCAGACCTATTCACGATGATGGACTCAACTGATTTTGAAGAGCACTGCATTCTATGCGCCCTCGAAGACGAGCCAGTTGAGGATTACCACCACATACAAGGTGAATGTGATATCAACATGGATCATCTACATAACGAACAACAACGACCTCTTTCTACAAAGACGCTCAGTAGCGTCAGTGCAGCCACTGCTGCTACTGCCTTGATGGACGAGGAGGACATTGATAACTTCTTTTTTGACGATGTTCAAGATCAAGGAGTCGAGATGGTAATTGACGAAGATGCCGAACCGCCCGCTCGTGTTCTCGACGATTTAGGATCCACAAAGAAGCCAACTACCAAGCGCTCTTCTAATGCCAAGAAAAATTCCAAGAATGCCTCTGCTTCTTGCTCCTCTAAGAAGAAGGGCAACGATAAGGGACCTGTTCAACTTGGTATGCCCGGAAAGTTTGACGTCTTGTGTGGACAGTCTCGTATATGTGCAAGCCACACCGGCAACCGACGCTTTCAAGTTGTTTTGGACATTTACGCTCCACGATACGATGCTGCTACCAGCAAGCAGGAGAAGATGATCATGACCAAGGAAATTGTCGCGAGCATTCAACATGCAGGTGGCCGTTTCCTCAAGTACAAGGAGGGTCAATGGGAGGAAATCTCTGACGTCACTGCGCGAGACAAGGCTTCTCATGCTCTTCGTACCAAGGTTGCTTCTTGGAAGAGACAACAGTTGGAAAAGAAGAAGGAAGAAAAAGCTGGTCGCCGAAGTAGCACCTCTCCCAGCCGTGCCAGTCACCGGAGGGGTGGAACGCAAAAAATACGAAGATCTTCTGAAACCTCCTTCACCTCTGATATTGTCGCCACATCTTTTGATGGAAACGACTCATCCTCTGCTAATGTCATGAGCGAGCTCATCAAAGCACAAAAGCAATTTTTCGCCAACCTGACCGAAAGCGGAGAGTCTCACCCACTGAAGAAGCCCACATGACGACCGGGAGATTTGACACAAAATTAATTGTGTTGAAATGAATCGTGTTTTCTGCTGTGTACCGTCATGCTATTTTGTTTGCATGACTGTACCTTTGTTTTTGAGCGGAACTATAATGGGGACGTCGTCGCTGTCCCCATGCTATATGTGATATCTGTGATATTTGTTTTCAATTGACGTTTCACAAAAGTGTGGTGATCATGTACACCACAGGCCATTAACCCCGAAAGACGTACCAGAATCAACTATAAAGAGTAATAGACTAAAAAAGGTTATAATGCTATGTACTGATTGGTTGTATTTACAGATTTAGCATGTTGGGTAGCTAGCGTTGTTTCTGTACGCAATAGAGTGAGAAGGGGACACGTACGATCCCTTCACGACGTCCAATAGAACCAACGACGGATTCCACAGTTTCATCCATCTGCAAGAGACTGCTATGTACTAGCGCGTACGCTCCCCGAGTCCGAACATTGGAGTGATAAGAGAAGTCAAAGAACCAAAACTTGCCTCCAGAACCCTTAGGCGGTAAACATATACAAAAAGAGTCACCCACGACCTCCAGTAGTACCACTTGCCATACTACCTCTTGTTCGTTACGACAGTTGGCAAACAGTTTGCGAATGCTTGTCTCATGCTGGAAATCATTCTCCATGTGCATGCCTTTTTTCGGGTCTTTACTGGTTCGGATTCGAAAGTGAGATTTACCGTACTTGTTCAGAGCTTTGTCAATCGAAATCGGACGATTGGTCTTTCGGTACAGTTCAATTCCTGATTCCATTATGCTATTGAGAAATGGAGCCGCCACCACCCCACCATCCAGAAATCGGCTCCCAGCGAAACACGTACAAAATGGTCCGGCCGCAGAAACATTCAAGAATGATTGCGTGGAGACAATCTTCGATTTAGGCCCAGTATATGGAAGTGGATTACTTGACGGAGGTCGAGTCGTAGCAATATTGGTACGTAAGGCTCTTATATCATTGGTACCATCTGTCATTACTCTCTGAACGATGTGCGTCACAGGATTATCTGAACCAAGTCCACAACCGGTGGATATGTTCATATTATTGCGCTGAACACTGTGTTCACTACTGAAATGCTCCACATCCAGCAAAAAGCCTTGTCGAGACTTTCCCATCAGTAGAAAGTTTATGGCCTGTTCCAAGTCACCTTCTGCCACTCGCAAAGCTTGCGTTATTTCGTCTTCCGAGTACCCCATTATCAAGAGAAATTCTTCGAGCTGCACTTGAGGCGATCTTGGTAATGGAGTCTCACATCGATGCGTAGATTGTAGAGAAAATGTAAAGCTACCTCTTCGTGAGACGAAATCTTCATTTTCTTGGTCGATTTGCGGAGCTTCTGCCGTTTGAGCAGTCGCATCTGCTCCGCCATCAGAAAACATTTCGGTGGCTGAATAGTGAAACGCTTGTTGGGACCCATCTCCCATCAAAAGGTATTCCACAGCTTGTTCTAGATCACCTTCCGCCACTTGAAGCGCCTTGGTGCACTGGTGAGCGGGGTATCCCATGGATAACAACTGGCCGAATTTTTCGTCCGGTTGAATTTGTGAGGCTGACGATAAAAAGGAAGATTCCATAATTTTCTTGGATCTCCAGCTAAACGGATATGTCAGGTTTCTTGAAAAGTTTTGAATGGTGAACTGAAAGTCTTATCCGTGATGGCTGGCAATATTTATAGCAGCATTTATTTGGTAGGGGATGTGGTGCAACTGTGAGGACAACATGGCTGCAGTCCTGGCGTGGGTTCTGTTCTTTTCGAAACACACATCATCTACTCCATGTACTACCTAGGTAGCTAGGTACCGGTAGTCGTACCTAGCTAGAAGAGTGACATCAACATCAATGTGACAGTTCACTCTTGTGCCAGAATAGAAGTATTACAAACCGTACCTGTACTTGTCTTGACTGTGAGTGAGTGGACATTTCGCGACCTCGGGTCTGAAGCGTTTACTGGCCCGTCAGCGATTTCTTTTTTTGCCATGTGAAATATTTTTAGAATACCCGGTACCAGTGCCGGTAGTCTACCGGTAGTCGAAAGTACTGTAGTACACTACTGCAATCTGCTACGTTAATAGACTACCACTCCTTTGACCAATTTTCCACCCTTGTTATGATGCAAAACTGCGACTGTAAATACATGCTTGTGCCGTTCAATTTGAGCGTGCTGGATCAACAGTGACAGTGTCAACCACTGTTCAAGCCTTTGCCTCTCTAGCTTGAGGTGACGGATGATACATTAAATCCACATTGACATCTCCGTGATACATAGCCAGACAAATGGCCGGTGCGACATTCAAGTAGTCGTAAGATCGAACTTCATCCGTACCTGACCGCGCCAAAGTTCATAAAAACATTCCTGGACAGTCGCACTACCCATTGTATTCCGGCCTGTTTAGCTCATTTTATTTTCTTGACGACACCCGTCAAGATTTGAGAAATCTGGTTTGAAACTAAAAAGGACGCGGTCAAATTCCTGCTGATCATCTGCGTCACTTGATGGCAGCCTACTTATCACGAGTCGTTCTGATGGTGCGACCAGGAGATGGACTTGCCAAAGCTCTGGATTTCTACACAAGTGGACTTGGGTTGCAGGTAGCAAGAATGACAGACAACTGGGCTGATCTTCGTACCAATCAACCGTCTCATCAACAACTCAGCATTTCCTTGCAAGTGGTCACGTCAGAATCTCAAGTCACCACAGGGTACTCTCCAATATTGCAGTTCCACGTGCAAGACATGAACGAGTGCATTGCCAAGTGTATCCAGCTTGGAGGAACATTGGATGGGCCCATCCAATATCCCGCTCATGGCAAAGTGGCTGCCCTTCGGTCTCCCGACGGACACATGATTGGACTATATGAACCTGCCTCTACATGATGAAGGATTGCCAGGTAGCGTGCAAAAAGCTTGGTTGAATCAATGAATTCCCCGATAAATTCCTACTCGAGTACTAGCTACAATTGAACCGTTCCAGCAAAGACATGATTGTATGAATAGTAAGGAGACATTCAAACTTTTGGTATTAATCATGGCTAAACACTTATCTCACTACAGTCAGAGTTGACTGCTGATCGTGTTTGAATGACAATTAGCGGTTGCGATACCAATTTGGTGTCCCTGAACGTCGAAGACAATGTCATGACCGTACATTGCATTCGCACCCAGAACTGTTCCCCTGGCTTCGTCCAGATATATCCGATTGGTCAAAGGGATGGATTTTTCCCAAACTTCTGCTCGACCCGTAGATGAATCAACCGGGACGCCTTCCATATAGTGGTCCGGTAATATGGTGAGATTGGCATTGTTGGCAAAACCAATCGTTAGGGATGGTAACCTTTGAAATGCTTCGAAGGTGTAAGTATGTCGTCGCATGGTAGTAGAAAAGTCTGTTAAACTGCTGCTGTATGCCATTACAGCATCACCCACAACTTTCCTCAAACTTGAAGGGAAAAACGAGTCAGTTGTACCCGAATCAAAAATGCATCCCTTTCCACTGTTCATGTCGTCCAGTAGGTCACTGTATAAGTCTTTGCTAATGATGATTTTCTCGCCAATAGACAGGCTAACGACTTCGACGCTATAATATCCATGTTCATGTGTGATAGGAGTTGTCGTCATACCTCCCATGTATTGCGTTGGGACTGGCAGTGACCCTCCCAGTGACAGATGCCCGCCTACGTGAGTGAAGCAAAGCGAGAAGGCGTTTCGCGGAATCAAACCTTCCAGATATAAAGCTCTGATCAAAGAAGAGTCATGTATGGATAGACCCAAAATGCCGTCGGCATATTGCTTGCGAAATAGTCCCTTGCTACTAGTCTGACATCCAAAGGAGTATGGAATTGCCAGTGTTCCCATGTGATCTTCCAAACACTCAACAACGTCTGGCGTTCCCAACCAAACCACATCCTCCACTTCCGTGGCAGTCCACGACGAGCCTTCCGTGTACTTTTGAGAGAAGGTGCATAGATCACCGAACAACGAACAAGATGAAATTCCTTCCAACAAACAACTGCCACACTTTGACACTCGGTGTGTTGTGGAAACTTCTGGGTCGAAGTACGGGCTGGCGTGGCTTCCACAACAGGCTGAGCACTTTTTACATGTCTTGCAAGGAAATGCCATTGCCTTGCTGCCCGTGTCAATAATGAGCGTCTGTCTCTGTGGAGGGGACCCAATGTACATGTGAGCGTGGTGACTTCCTGAATGAAAATGGAGGGGAATGGTAATGTTTGCGACTGGTATCTCAGAAGCCGTCTGACTTCGTCCAGTTCCACTTGAAATAACTGATCCTTCGATCCCACCGCGCAACCCTAGCAATTGTCGATTGTCGTACGGAAGCTCGTCTTTTTCGGCAAATGTCCCTGAGAGGGCCAATAGTCCAATTGCAGTGCTAAGAAGCGATGGGTCGCTCGTTGACAGACGCCTGGATGGGGTCCCAATCACACTGATGGCAGGAACAGCAGCTGTAAGGTGGTCAAAATATCCTGCGTGAGTGATATCGTACGTGAAAAGATGCCCTACCGGGAGTGCGAGGAGGACGATCAAATGAGATCTCATCACTCGAGGAAGGCATTGGGAATAACGAGACACCTGATCACCCAATAAGTATTCGAGTGCAACTAAAACACCGTTCCATCCAAAAAAGATCAATTGCTTGCCAGTCCAGGTTTGACAGTAGCAGGACAAACAACATGTTGACTCAATGGCATTTTCTGCTGCTAATTGTGCGGATGTAGGAAAGTATAGCATCATCCACACATATTCATGACACAGCCCACTGACGACAAAAGCTGCCAATGACGCCAAACTCTTGCTTTGAGTAGCATGTCTCACGGGTTTATACACGCCTTGCTTCAACGCGACATGAATGAGATTGTTCCATCGACGGCCCCAAAAGTCAGAGACCGACTCGGACAGGAACATGGGATATTGCGTCACCTTGTCGTCCATTTGCACACCAGTCAAGAGACTTCCAAGAGCGCTAGCACCCGTCATGCTCAAGGACAAGGTGACATTCATCAAACAAGCTTGCAAGAAGGTGTCATAGAGGTGGGGTGCATCCCAGTAGACGATGCGGGAAGTTTCAAATTCTGTGCCTACCAGGCGAGTCAAAGGACAGAAGTTAGCGGAAGCGAAGCAATGGTACGCCACCGCCAGAAAAGCCACCCAGAAGAGGTACTCTTTCAATATTTGCGAAACAGAGGAAAGCGTAGCGGCTTTTGTGCCTCCATTGTCAGTATAGTGTGGTCGCAGCACGAATCCAGTATGTCGCACAAACGACCAAAGCGACCGTGAATGTTGCGGAGAGGTAAACCCAAAGACGGCCTCAAAAGTCCTTAAAATCATGGTCATCGGTAAACTGACCCATGCCAGTCGAAACCCCAAGTTGCGAATATCAAATTCATTGATAGCATGGTAGGGTATCAGGAGCGTCAGGGGAAGCACCACGCCGAAACCAATCAACAGACCTTGGGTCGTGCAAGGTGCTGGTGTCGACGTCGTTTTCTGGGATGGTTGCTGCCTAGTAGGCTCTGGATCGTTTCTCCTGCTCGGCTGTATCACCCTGAAAAACAGTAGTGTTGACAAAACACACCCAAGTATCATGCATAAAAAGACAATCCAAATGACCTGAATCATGAATACCACTGAAGGAGGGAGAATTCGTACTTTCCATTCCCAGATGTGAAATTCGATTGGTACTCGAGGGTCCTCGTTTCCAACAAACTTTTGAGAGAAGGTCCAGTTCAGGAATCTCCACAACAGATTCATGATGATCGGTAAGAAGCATTCGTGTATTAAGCAGTCTACTAGAAACCTCTAGCTTTCTCTTGCTCTAGCTGGCAACGTTCACGACAGTGGACATTTCCAAAAAAAGTGTCGCGGTGGAAGCTCTACCTAGCTAGATGAGAGGTTTATGACAAGATCACTACTGCTACAAAGCGTACTCGTAGTTGTATCAAGTTTTTGACTTTTCGGCGTTGGCGAGACTAAAGATAGCCTGAACCTTTGTCATCAGAGCTGGAGCGCGCACGAAGAAGATGGTAGATGTCCCAGACATTCTACTTGTCGAATAAACTGTAAAATACGTAGTATGTCGTAACTGTGTATCATAAAAAGTCGTAAGTCGTACTCTACAGAAGAACTAATCCTGCCCTGCTTGTTACTATACTACCCTCTCGCCAGCTACTAGCTACTCTACTAGAGTACGGTAGCATCAAAACTTTCCATTTGAGGAATGAATTTTGACCACAACAGCACATTCAAATGATACTAAGTTCTGGTAGTATCAATAATACTTATGTTTTCATATTACATGGTATGCATTTCGTTAATAGTATAACAACAGTCTAATACCTGGAAACAACCTTCAGCACCATTCCAGTCGATCTCGAAATTTTACAATTCTACAATGACCAAAAAACAATCAATTTTCCATTGCTTTAATAGCGGTATTCTTCGGCATGTCTCACCGCAGCAATCACTGCTTTGATGGCCTCCATTTCCTTGGTTTGCTTCATGAGGCAAGACCGAAGTTCCACTTCTTCCACAGTCTCTTGTTCCTCCAACGAAACAAGTTCCTTCAACTTTTCTCGACGAAGGTCTGACAAGGCTTCCCATTGTTCTTCACGAGCCTTCATAGCGCTAAGGACAACATCTTGCTGTTCCATCATGGTCAACAGACTAGCATTCATCGATCCAAGTCGGTCGCTCAGAATTTCAGATCGTTTCTTGAATTTGTCGTGCTGTTCCGTTAAATCGGCCAATGTTTGCCGAAGTCCATCCCGCTCGTCACAGGCATGATTGTATTGTTGCCGAGACAAGTCAGCATCTCCCTCCTGTCTCTTTAATTGACCACGAAGCTCGTTGATAATGTACTTGTCTTGTTTGGACTCGTTCTCCAACTCGTTGATTCGTTCCTCCAGCTGGGTGATCTTGTCGAGGTAGTGGTTATGGTGGAATTGAGTGCTGCTACTGTTGGTAGTGCTGCGCGGCATGGGGTACATGTTGTAATCTGCATCGTCCTTCTTTTCCTCGACGGAACTCAGTGTTCTGTTGGGCTTTGTGAAGCTACGGGAAGTACCGCTGTTGTTGTCCAACCATCTGCGAAGAGCCGAAATTACTGCATCGCGTTCCGGGTATTCGCCGTCCTTGGCCAAATCCAAAGCGGTGTTTCCGTCTTCGTCTCGAGCATCGGCAACATCTCTATTGGCGACCAATACCATATCGACGACGCTGATACTACTTGGTCCCCAACAGGCAATGTAATGGATAGGAAGCATTCCTCTTGGATCCTTCTTCTTGGCGGCATCGGGGTAGGCCATGAGTAATAAGCGGATGACTTCACGGGTCGCTTGGTTTCCGCAAGCATAGTGAAGAGCATACATTCCTTGATCATCGACACATTTGGCACCATCGGGATATGCCTCCAGGAGAGCAGTGATCACCGAGGCAGGAGGTTGACGAGCACAAGCGCTGTGGATGGGAAGGAATCGCCACATGATTTCCTTCTCGCCACCATTGTTGCCTTCATAGTGCCGAACCACCCATGTCTTGGCCTCATCAGGATTTTCTTTGGCGGCACGAACGGCATCTTCCCATTTGGATTGGGTAATGGCCTTGTAAAGGTCCGTGATATTGTTGTCGTAGTCGACCTGAAGGGTGGAAGGAACGACGGAGGCGCTCATCGTCAAGAAGCGGCTGGGTAACAACAACTAGACTCAAAGAACACGGTCACACTGTATATCAATGTTGATTGTACGTGTGACAGCGTTGTTACTTCTACTGGAGTGCGACAATGCATTTCGAACATGAAGACTGGCGATCGTTTACAGCAGAAGACGACGGCTGCAGTAAAAAAATCGGGATCGCTGAAGTGGATTGGCGAAAATGTGTGAAAACTCTATTTAGTCCCCTTGCGCGCGTAAGGCGAACTAGTCCAGCAATATATCTACTTCATTTTTCTCCGGTGCGTGGAAAAGCTTTTCCGTTTTCCATCTTTGAAACCACTTTTTTTAATTTCGTTTTGTGGAGGTTTGGCAACTTGAGCATTGGAAATCAATTCCCAACAGTATCTGATGTTCAAGCCCATCTCTTGCACTGTTGATCGGAATGCCGTGGAATGTTTTGCAAACCTTCGTTTAGGGTTTTTCAAAACGTCGAAACGGTTTTGTAAACGGAACAAGTCGTCTTCGTTCACCCTCACAAAAATTAAAACTCTCTTCATTCACAACACCGCTACGTCCGAACGAACGAACGAACGAATAAACAAACAAACGCTCTCATAAAACGATAATCGATTTTGCCAAGATGATCAAGAATCACATGTACATCAGTCAAACTCTTCCACGACCACCTCCTGATTCTCCTTTTTGGCAACTCCGGTCCAAAGACGTCTCTCAAAACCGGCCGCCGGCTCGCAACACTAGTATGGACAAGACACTGCACAGTTCGACTATACAAATTAACAGTGCCGACAGCAAATCCAAATTCGCATCGGATTCGAACGACGCCATGGGAGGTAAAGCGAAATGGGTCAAGGAGACGTCAAAAACACTACCGCAACAATCTTTCTTGTCCAACAACAAGCTGGTAAAAACTTGCAAGAATGCGCCATCCCACAACGTGGATGATACCGACATTAATCCGTTGGATTCGCAACGTCCTCCACTTGGACGACGCCGAAGTCGCCATCGTCGCTCAGACAACATGGACTTTGCAGCAGTTCTTCCACACTTGAGTTCGGCGGAGTTGGAGGAGACGTATCATCCCTTGAACCGACTCTAATAAAACAAGACAACCGATTTGCACGGAACATAACCTGCAAACGATGCCTCCCTACAAACATTCAGGAATGAAAAAATCACAGCGATTGACAATTGATCTCCAATCAACCACATGGTTGGAGTTGGAGGAAAACCCATCATCCCTTGGAATGGACTATATAAAACATTACTAGTAGCGATGTGATTGCATCGCACACTGCGAGCAATGGCCACCGATGTCTTCAGGAATGGAGCTTGTGCAACGATCAACAATATCCATACGAAAAAAAAATTACATACTTAGTATAATAATACTCGAAACCAACAGATTTCGAAGAAAAAAGTTTTTCGTAATCCTGGTTGAAAGTTGTTTTAGAATTTCAAAAGCGTGTCCTGATGATTGGGGAG
Source organism: Nitzschia inconspicua (assembly GCA_019154785.2). Taxonomy (NCBI): domain Eukaryota; phylum Bacillariophyta; class Bacillariophyceae; order Bacillariales; family Bacillariaceae; genus Nitzschia; species Nitzschia inconspicua. The sequence goes on along the minus strand of JAGRRH010000007.1, from coordinate 1,224,972 downwards.
GGGGGTCAGCATTGACCTATTGATCCACCACCATACTCAAAAGGTCCTCGTCTATTTTGGTTGCCATTACGCCAGTACCTCGCTATCAATTGTTGCTAGACATTGGAGTATCGTCAACCTTCTTTTCATCTGCATCGCCGTGGTGTGCTGTCGGTCGTTCTATCCGCAGCATCTGCTCCAAATCTTCAATCATTGACAGTTCCTTTCCTTGCTGTTCGTCAGCAATCAGAGGATGGTCTTTGAGGAACATCGACCGTATTTGATCTCGTTCTGCGACAATCTCTTTTACGTGATCCAATACCTCCCGCATTCGTTCTTGCATTGCTGGTAGCGTCATTTGGAATTTTGCATTGTTTTCGTTGTGGCGTTCCTCGGCGTCTTCCAACGCCACTTCTAGTCTTCTATACCTCGCTTGTAACCGCCGCTCCTCTTTACTTTTTTGTTCCAACTGTTGCTCCAAGAGCTGAACGCGCTGTTCCAGTGTCGCGTTCTGTTGCATCAATTCTTGCTTTTGTCGTTGCGATTCAGCTTGTTGCTTTTCCCATTCTGCCTTGAGTGCTGCCAGCGTCTTCATGTGAGAATCTTTCAGTTGAGTGATACTGCTCTTGGCTAGGGTGCATGCCTCTTGCTCGGCCCGCTTCCGTTCTCCCGACACGGCGATTTGCGAATAGACGTCCAAGACATTGACGACGGATCGGAACATGGCCTTGTGATGATAATGATGAGGAGGAGGTACCGTCGCCCCCGCCATCGTCACAGGTGCCACGGTACCAGAATCGGACAGTCCCGTATTGGTTCGGGATATGGTCATTGCGACCGAGTTGTTGAGGTTGGATTTCTTGTGTGGCTGTGATGCTGTGGCAGAAGATCCTATTATTATTTTGGAATTGCCCGTCGTAGAGACGGTGGCGACGGACGCGGCACTGGAATAATGATGACTACTACTACTATTCCCAGCTCGAATGCCACATTGCAGTGGCGTCCGACCCTTTCGATCCGAGATAAAGGCCGCGGCGGGATAGGCCGTCAACAATTCTTCAATGACGTCCCATTGCGATTCGTTTCGAAAGGCGAGATGCAACGGCAGCATGCCCTGATCGTCTTTGGACTGTGCTGCCGCGGGATGGTCGGTCAATAGCAACTCGATCAAACTGAGAGGAGATCCAAAAATGACGGCAGCATGGAGGGGTAACAGTCGCCATCGCAACTTGCCGTTGGTTTCTTTCCGAACAACCCAGGTGGACGATTGATCGTCTTGTTCATTCTTGGCAAAGATTGACAGCGCATATTCCCATTGCTTTGCCTCGATGGCTTGATACAAGACGGTAGGGTTCAAATCGTAATCGCATTCCAAATACGGAGCTGTAGTTGTTGTTATGGCTGATGCTACAGCTGCTGCTGCTGCGGTTGGTGGTGATGGTGATGAGGAAGGGATGGCCAGAGGGTTGCTGTTGCTTCCCGAATGGCTCTTATGCAATGACAAATTGCTGCCTCTATCGCCTGTTGTTGTGACGGATAAGGAATCATTGGACGCAGAGGTATCTGTCGTGGAGGACCGTCGTACCATACTTTTCTTATCACTCGAGTCCTCAAGTGTCGTAGAAGAAGAGGACGATTTGTATATGCCAGAGGCGGCATTGGATGCATTCATAATAATGTCTTTTTTTTAAAAAAATCGAAGGGTGGTTTTGTGTTCGATATTTTTTCTCTACTCTAGCTACCGTAGCTAGTAGAGCGATGGGAACAACAACAAAGTTTCTTTCTCTCTGTCTCTCTCTTCTCTCTCTGTGGTCAGTTGCAGCCACAGTTGAACAAAGCACTACTAGTAGTACTAGCTACCGGTAGTAGGTTGATGTGGAATGTTGCTGTAGCTGCTTGCAATCAATACTGCTACTACCTACTGTTGCTAGTAGAGTGAAGTGATAGAATAACTACGGTCCGTAATTGAGTAGAGTGTTGCTACCGCAATGTGGTTGGGGAGATTTTTTCCAGGTTTATTTCGGGGCGCATTCTTCGCAGTTGATGAATTTGACAGTGACTTTGAGAACGAGCACTACGTACTCCGAGTACGACTTAAAAAAAAAGCAGCAGAAAAAAAAAAAAAACTGACTGTGAATCACATAGAGTAGTAGTAGAAAAGGGCGTCCTGTGTATGAGGTGATAAAAAGGAGCATTTGTGGTCGCGCGTTTGGCTCGCCGACAATCGCTCGAGCAGTACGGTCTGCCTTGAGTCGAATCCTGCATACGGGTGATTCGTGATTTATTTTTTCAAACGTCTGGTCGTTGTACGTGTACAAGGGAGGGGCTTGGCCTCACAATTGATTCTCTGTCTGTGTTGGAAGAAAAGAAAATCTCACCGTCAAGTATAATTAATATATATCTACTATTGTAAAAAGTACCTAACAACAAACAACATCATCTTAGATCCGTGTCTTTTGTTTCTGGCTGTCGGGAAGCAAAATAGAGTGGAACGAAACAGTAATCTACCATCCTCCATCATCCCCAAACAAAACAAATACAAATGACTTCTATTGAAGATCAACTTGCCGCCGAAGCGGAGGAGCTCGACGGATACTTTTCGGATACTCCCCTCGAACCGCAACCCAACTATCCGCCACTCAATGAAAAGTTTGACAATGCCATCATCATCCTCAACTTGCCACAAGTCCCGGATTCCAAGCTCGAAAAACTCACCAAGGTCGTCATGAAGCTCGTATCACGTATTGGCAACCTTGCCGTCAACGAGGACACGGGATTTTCTGGCGTCTTGATGCCGTTCAACAACGACAAGGGCACCACCGAAGGATTTGCATTCTGCGAATACGAAACGCCCGAAGAAGCAAAAAATGCCATCGGAGTCTTGGATGGATACAAATTCGATAAAAATCATTCGCTGAATGTTGTGCCGTATCCACGAGCCGAAAAGCTTCAAAAGATGAAGGAGACCGAGTTTGTGGAACCGGAACGACCGCCCTTTGTGGAAAAGCCCAATGCGACGGCGTGGTTGGAAGATCCAAGTCAGCGGGATCAATTTGTCATCCGTTACGGAAAGGAGACGGCTGTCTACTGGTACGATCATAAGAGCGATCCCGTTGTCGACTATGCCGGAGAGCGGGAAAAGGAAGCAGGCGTGTCGTGGTGCGAATACTACTGCCACTGGTCACCCAAGGGAAGTTACCTGGCCACCTTGGTACCAGCACGTGGTGTCATCTTGTGGTCGGGGTCAGACTACGAAAAAGTCGGCCGCTTTGTTGCTCCTGACGTCAAGACCGTCATGTTTAGTCCGCAAGAAAACTATCTCCTCACAAACAATATGCGTCTGGACGATGAAACGGCCATCAAAGTGTATCACATTCAATCCGGCAAGTTGATGCGTGCCTTTCCACTCTTTCCCGATAACTTCCCACGTGGGGACAACAACAATATTCCACCTCCACCCTTCCAATGGTCCCACGATGACAATTACTTGGCCCGCATGGGACAAGATCTCATTTCGATCTATAGCACACCCACCATGCGTCTGTTGGATAAAAAGTCGCTGCTAGCAGAGGGTATTCACGAGTTCCATTGGTCGCCCAAGGCCAACGTCTTGGCGTGTTGGGTACGTTGTTCGACAGCATTTTGTTGGTGGGGGGTCACCGTTCCCGTTTTTTTGCCGGTACAAACTCACGTTCCGTTCTGTTTTCTCTCTCCGTTTCGTTCACTGTTGCAGTCCCCGGAACAAAGCAACTCTCCCGCACACGTTGATTTGATTGAAATCCCCAGCAGAAAGAAGCTTCGACAAAAGAACCTGTTCAACGTCACCAAGTGTTCCATGGTTTGGCACGACGATGGCGAATTCCTCGCTGTCAAGGTCACTCGACACACGAAATCCAAAAAGACACTGTACAACAACATTGAACTCTTTCGTGTCAATGACCCGGGTGTACCTGTGGAAATGTTGGACATCAAGGATGCTGTCATGTCCTTGGTTTGGGAACCTCGTGGCACTCGTTTTGCCATGATTCATGCGGAAAATCCATCCTCTACCAAGGTGGATGTCTCCTTTTATGATATGATGAAGAAGGTGCCCGAATCGACCATCTCCATAAACAAAAAGGGTGGCAACAAAAAGGGCCCGCCACAAATGACGACTGTCGCCGAATTGAACAAGATTGAAACTTTAGAAGGAAAGCAATGCAACGTCCTGTTCTGGAGCCCAGCCGGTTCGACCATCCTCATGGCCAGTTTGGGAGATTCTGCCTCGGGAACCTTGGAATTTTACGATGTCAACAGCAAGACCCTCGTTATCAAGGAACATTACCGTGCCAACAAGGTCTTGTGGGATCCTGCAGGAAGAACTGTTGCCACTTGTGTATCACAGCCTGTCGAGGGTGGTCATTTTAAATTTGCCATGGACAATGGTTATATTCTGTGGTCATTCCAAGGCAAACAATTGTACCAACAGTCGTTTGAGACATTTTACCAGTTGCTGTGGCGACCTCGAGAAAATCTCTTGTCGAAACAAGAAATCAAAAAGGTGAAAAAGAATCTCAAAAATTACGAAAAGCAATTCGAAAAGGCAGACAAGGAACGCCAACGTGCTTTGTATTTGGAAGAGACCAAGGGAAAGCGGGCAGAACGCAAGAAGTATCGCGATCTCCTTTCCCAGCTGCGAGAACTCCGCCGAGAACAAAAGCGCCGCCATGTCGAATTGCAAGACGGCTACGACAGTGATGACGAAGAGCACTATACCACTCGAGAAATGGCGATTGAGACCATCCTGTCCACCAAGGAGGAAGTGGTCTTGTAACTTTCCCACGTACAGCCATAATATTTATAGGACGGAAATGACGCTTCACCAATAAGTGTACTTAGCACACCTGCAGGGACGACCCCGAGAACGATACGAAATACAACAGAATTCTTCTGTGCTTATTGCTACCTCGTTAGTTGGATGAAAGAATAGACGGTTTATATGTATCTTCAATGCGTGCCCTATCAAAGTTGTAACTTTCATTCCGTTAAAGCCTTTCGTAGCTTTTCGCGTTGTTCTGGGCCGAATCCAATGAAGTCACAGTATCCCTCCACGCTGCCGTAGTTTTCTTCAATCGATAACAGAGTGTCGGCCATCACTTCTGGAGGTGCTCCCAGAAAGGTCTTGGGATCAAGACTTCTTTGTGACAATGCACCTACCATGGCTTGGTGATCATTCATCTCTGCGTAGACATTGGCAGATAGGGAGTAGTCTTCCACAATATCCTCTGGTTTGACGCCACAGATGCTCAAAATGATAGCTGAGATCATGCCCTTCATAAAAAAGAAATCAAGAGAACAGTGAGCCATTATAAATGAACCAACGAAACACAAAAAAGAAACGGGCTTGCGGAACGTACGGTGCGATCCTTTCCGGCAGTGCAGTAAAATGCGACGGGATGTCGGTCACTTTCTGCGCAAAGATCGAGGACATATTTGATGCCCGGAGCACCAAATCTCAACAGCAGCTCATTCAACATGATCAATCCCCCAGCGTTAATCTCTGTGATAAATGGCTTTTTCAAAGAGTTCCATATGCGCTTGCTCAAAAAGGCACCGGGGGCCTTGAAGAGGGCTTTGGCAATATCCCTCTTTCGAAGCTTCGTCACAGTTCCACGAACATATTTGAACTCATTCATCAAGGACACAAAGTGTCGTTCTTTGCGTCCCCCCGTCTTCTTCAGAACCTCTTGGGCAGGAAGAGCATTAGGATCATCACATCCCATTTCGCACATTTCATCCTCCGCCTCGATTATCTCGACACCTCCACCTTTCTTAAACCGCTTTTTCTTTTCGACAGGAGACACACCAGGATCCAGCTGTCGAACACATCCATCGCGACGACGTCCATTTTCCATCCAAACCAAGTCTGTGAACCCATCAAAGACGTCGGACATGAGAGCCGGATCATCCTTGAGTTCGGTTGGAGAACGCAAGTCGACCAACGTGGTAATTCCGAGAGTATCAAAGAGCAACACTTGGTCCTTTTCGGTGGCATCTCCCAATCTTCCAGTTCGAAACAGACGGCCAGGTTTGATGGGAGAAGATGCGGTGGCTGCCAAATCACGACAGTTCTTGACTTTTTCCAGCGGCAAATTTCGTTCCGCACACAATGCGCGAATTTCTTCTTTGTACTTTTGTTCCGTTTCAGTATCTACCATCGGATCACTTGCGGCAGCAACATGGTCTTCCAACTTGTTCTGCTTGTCCTCCACACTAGCATATAATCGAGTAGATACCCCGATGGAATTAGATCGAGCATTTATCCCACAATGCATCGATGGCGCCAAGTATGCGTCGGCACTCAGCTGCTGTTCTCCAGACAGGAGGGCGAGCGCCATTAGACTGGCAGCCGCTGAGATGCAAGATTTCATGCTGTGTTGATTCAATCTAGAAGAAACAGATGACGCGAAAAAAAATATGCGAAAGGTTGTTGCAATGTCTTCGTGTTTGGTACTGCTTTATTCCTTCAGAGTAAAATATAAAGAAAGGCATGTGGCAAATGTTGCCAGATGTCAAACGGAGAACAGGTGGGCTGTGGTTGATACTGAATACGACAAAAGGAGACGTTTGTCCATCGGCGTCGTCGTCGCTTTCCGCGTTGACAACGTCACTTTGCTTACCATGAAATTTGCAAGCATTCTGACTGACGTCCTCGCGCAAGCCCCCAACAGAATTCATTCGTGCATCTTCCGTTTTCCAATCTTTCCTTCCGTTTTGAATTCATGAGACGATTTTCAAGCGCCGAAGAAGACGATTCGGCTACTCGCAAGAAGAGTCTCATCGACATGTCCGCAACGTCCTATCTTTTAGGCATTGTCGGAGGCACAACTTGGTCACAGCAGCTGAAACAATAGCAAAGATAGGGTTTGATAGATGTTGTAGACCACCATCGCGACCTTGTCATTGCCTTGCTGGCATGGTCTCTCTCCGAAATGCAACTTACAAAACGACTCATCGAACTCATCGAAGCAATCTTGCAAGATGATGGTGAAACTTCATCGCATGTTTCGTGTAGTCTTTATCCTGATGTTGTTGGTGTTGGTTGTTTTCTGTCTCATAAAATCAAATCGTCTTCGAACTGAACACGATCTTGTAGTATAGCTTTTAGCATCGCCTGAACCATCAACCAAACTTCAATACCAACACCATGCAACCAAGAATCTTCCAACTTCACTCTGCACCAACTCGTGCCGTGTCTCCTGCATTGTCAGACTGGTCTCCAATGGTGTCCAATCCAATGGATCAAAATGAAGGGCGAACGACTGGCCAAACAACCGAGATCGTTGGTTTTCTGGATCTGGAAGACGAGCCGTCATTTCCTTGCATTCGAAGATCTTTTGCTTTTGATGAGTGGGATGAAGAGGAAGAGGATGCGGAAGATACAGCTTCCAACTACAGTAATAATGATGAGGAACAGGATCCAAGGTGTGAACCGGAGGCTCTCGCTGTCATCCCCACTTTTGAGAATGGTCGTTTAATTTATGACGCAACGCATTGCGATTCTAGCTACTCTTATTTCCAAAACAATCCCACTTCCTTCGATACCTACATGACTGTCATCCACTTGGATGATACCAAACTTTTAAGAACATCTTCAAGAACGACTTCTACTAGCACTGAAACCATTGGTGATCCTAATCTTCGTACCAAATTTACTTGCCCCAGTATTCTTCGCCAGTCCATAACCTATCGGTGGGGCTCAGGTTATTCGTTCCAACATAAAAACAAACTCCATTCTTCTGGTCGCCCGTCATCCTACCAAGGTCTAGAAACAAACGGATACTGTAAAACTGGTACTAACGAAAAACTGACCCGAGAATCGTCCTCGACATCGGACCATCCATTCCCCGTCCCGGAGTATGTCGTGGTGTACAAAACCGAGTAACTATGCCTCCAAAATGCGAGATATCGTAATATCTCTCTGTCCATGATGCCATTCTTCCCATGTCAGGCAACTATCATACGTAGTAAATCAAGCTTTATACAATTCAACTACAATCTAATTATTCGAAACAAATCATTAAATTCATCGTATGCCATCTAACTTAGCAGCAGTGTGTTGGAGGTAGCGTCACTCCAAAATAGAGGGAATTGAAAACATTGTGAAACTCAATTTGTTCGTCAACTGGGTCCGATCCAAGGTGTTTTGCTTCGTACCGCTCCTCGGCATTCATAGCGAGGGCCATTCCAAGAGTCCACTCGACTTCATTGTCGTCCACCAAGAATGTGAACGTAATATCTCGTGATGTAGGGTGGAAACCGAAGCCATCCTTCAGCAGTGTTACCATGTATACCGTCTCCAAACATCGATGAGGCAAGACCTCAGCCCGAGTGAAGGAATGAGCACTTTCTTGCAGGGCCATATCGTTATGCCAATCCCTGGAACATAGGCCATCCAGGGCGTCTTCCAGCTCTTGTATACTGGGGTTTGGCCACGAAAGATTCAATGCTCGATGGGCATCCTCGTCTGGCTGAGAAAACACCCGCAGACTATCCAATGAAAAGAAGTAGAGGGACATTGCTAAGAACTTTCCCCGAATAGGTGGATGTTCCACTCCTCCGACGACTTTACCATGGGTGTGCATGTCCACCGGATTTTCCGGATGTGGGATGAGTCGACGGGCATAACGAATGCACTCGTTGGTGGCACCTGTTCCATACAACGTATAGCCCTGCCATTCCACTTCGAATCCTTTGTTGGCACAAGGATTGAAAATCACCTTGGCACCGCAGGTCTCCGGAGACTCCTCCTCTTCTCTGGCTCTTTCTTCTACCAATGTGTTCCATAAGCGTTCCCGAAATTGATCAACACCGTAGGACAGATAAGATGTCGAGAAGAAATGCTCATCTTTCAACTGCGGACTATCCGGAGCTTGGCAGGTATTATTGCTTAGCATTTCGCTCGAGTCCTGTGCTTTAAGTTGTGTCTTTTCACAAATTCCTGCACCGTCCAATGGTAATGCGGATGGGTTGTGTACGTATACGATCTGCGTGGAACTTCCTCCCATATCGAGAGCTCCCACGACAGGGTGATTATCGCCGTCCGTATTCTCTGTTGGTGTCACACTGGCAGTCAAGCGCAATTCAGTATCAATCACTCCTTGCAAAAAGTTAGCTGCCAGTGCACCGTAATATGCTTCCATTTCTCCGCTCAAGGTGGCAATATCCTTTCGTTCCATTCCCTTGAATACAAAGGAGGGATGTTCAATCAATCCTTGATACAGAGCATCGTAGACGGCTTCCTGTTCCGATTCCTCCAGCAATCGCATCCCAGCCGTCGCTTGGTAATAGACACCTGTGTTGGCATGATATTCTGCGGGAATGATGGACGCCGCGTAATCAAAGAGTGGCAACAAGTGCTCTGACACCGTTGCAGGTCGCAAGGGTTCCCTATCACCGGGCAATCGACCAAAAGCTGACAATGGAATGTTGGCTCGGGAGGAACCTCGACGCACGCATTTGACAGTTGCAGTGTTGTTTTTGATGCTGTTCCGGTTCTTGGCAGATACAATAACATCGCTTGAACCATTGTTTTCAGCGTCTTCGGGTTCCTCCGTCACAAATTCAAAAATGTGCAAACGAGAACCTGTCGATCCACCATCGAGAATCTGAAAAAGAAAGAAGCGGAAGAATGAAATATCGTTAGCTGATTATTGGATGTGTTGTTATATGGATAGTTATACTGTGTGTTCAGTGCTTGTTGCAACTTACAATTTTGTAGGGAGATGATGATGTGGCGCTTTCTGACAGTGAGGAAGCACCATTCACGATGCGGTCGGGACTACTAGTGGCGACACTCCAAATCCAGCTTCCATTCCATACTAACAATACTCCCACAGCCAAGAGTGCAGAACGCATCGAGCCGAAACAACTGCAGGTGCGCTTCTTGAAAAGCAAGAACAAACTATAGAAACGACAAGATTGGTTTGAAACACAAGGAACACGAACTGCCTTTATCGAGAAAGCGTTCTTGTTTCCAAAAGAAAATGAATAACTAGCTAGAAACCTGTGCTGCTAGTAGGTTACAAGTGCGAGGTAACGGTGAGTCGGTATTGTCGATGACGATGGAAGGCAGTTACAGAGATAGGATGACGAAGTGATGGGTGGGAGAACTCAATCGCCTCCAGTCAACAGTCAACACAACATCACCACCATCAGCAAGACTGTGCTGGAGACGTCGCCAGAAATGTACTGTAAAAAATGATGTATGTACGTTGTGGTGTCTGCAGGATGGTTGCATGAAGAGTATGGCGTGTCGTGTCGAAAAACCGGTGACAAGTGAACAGAGCGAATAATGGGATACGATTTGATTGGTGGTTCAACAGCACGTTCGAAACGATGAAGGCTTTTTGATTGGTTCGTTTCGTTGACGTGGCAATCATCAGATAAGTACCCTTATAGTGTTGTTAAGTATTTGCATTTACTGTTATTTACACACACTCGTTGCAGAAAAATGGTTCACATCCAAAGTTACTAATGTAACTGTAAAGTAGCAAGAGTGTTGTAATATAGGACTACAGTACCAGACTACCTCCATGATGACAACATGAAAAGACAGAACAACCGTAGACTACAGTTATTATGCAGAGAGGATAGTACAGGTATGTATCATAGAGTGTGATCGTGAGAGTATCCCCAAAAAAGTCAATTTTTTGTCTGTGGCTGATGGCAACGAACAAGACATCATTGTTTTACTGCTCATACTAGCTAGCTAGCTAGCTAGCTAGTAGCTACTAGCTCCACAGTTGCGGTTGCATCTTCGCCAGTACTGTGCTTGGTGCACTCCTTTAAATTGTTTTTGTAAGGAACAATGAAGTGAACTAAAAAAGAAGATGAATGAAGTTTTCGGTTACAGGATTCGCATCTTTGATCCAAACAGCAAGCAGAGCACAACCACAACTCCAACTGGTGGTGTAACTTTCCCCACCAATCAATCGACTTTGTGGTGCAGAACATAACGCACTGATACTTCATTCTCAAGTCAGAAGTTCCCAATTCACGTTGGATCAGATCAAGATCAGGGGATTGCGAAATGACAATAAGAACAAGGACAGCGGCAGGCAGCACCATTCTTCTTCTTGTTGTTGCTGCTCCTACTAGTACTACTACCTAGCTACGTGTTGAATCCAGCACTCTCAGCAATCGCTCCCACACGCCTCTTACTTTCTGCTATTGCTTCTTCTTTTGTATAAAGCCTCGTTGATCTGATATTCTCTCCAACTTGAGAGCAATTACTAACTGTAATCAGTTCGCCAGTGTACAGTTGGTACAATTTGGTCACTCTGCGGTCTTCTTCAAAGTACTACTACTACTACCTCTACCGTACAGGTACTATAGTAACTGTACTAAAGTATTGTTGTTACTACGGTAGAGAGAAGTCCTACTACCATACTACCGTTACCGGTATTGTCTCCAGTACCGCTACGTACTTTCTCCGGAGTACCGTACCGGTAAGGTACCGTATGATACGTCGTACCAGGAACAGGTACCTGGTACCGGTACGTCGTCCGGTAATTACCGTACCATACACGGAACGGTAGTCTACTATCGCCTATCGTAGTACCGGTTTCTTTCTCACAACATGCATCAATTGGATCATAGGTTTGAAGGTATGAACAGAGTCTATTATGAGTACTGTCAATTCCCCTTACCGCTCTTACTTGAAGTCCAAAGAATATTGCTTCTACGCTCCAACACTACCATCTCACTACTGGCCCTGGAAAGTGCTCTGTAAAAGGAACAACTTGGCCGTAAATAACGGATTCATACAACAATATACACAATGAGCGAAGTAGCGGCGCTATTACTGTGCAAGCTTGGTGGCAAGGCCGGATCTGCCGATGACATCAAGGCAGTCTTGGAGGCCGGTGGGGTCGACGTCAATGAGGACAAAATCTCTGCGCTAACGGGAGACATGGATGGAAAGGATATCAACGAGATCTTGGCGGCAGGAATGGAAAAAATGAAGGATGTACCCATGGGTGGTGGTGGCGGCGGCGGCGGGTGAGTCGACTTTTGTTCTTGTGTGAACGATCGAGAGAGGCAGTGGCGGAAGTGCTTGCAAAATTGGATCTTGTTGCAACATCTCGAGGATCGATCATCCTCAGATATTCGTTTTGTCATGGAAATGATAATCTCACTCACATGCTAAACTATCTATCAATCTCTAAAATTACAGTGGAGGTGGTGCTGGTGGAGGCGGCGCCGGTGCCGAAACTGAAGAATCCAAGCCTGCGGAACCTGAAGAAGAAGAAATGGAAGTTGGCGGCGGTGGTGGTGATCTCTTTGGAGGAGGTGATGGCGGTGGTGGTGGCGACTATTAGAGAAAAAATATTTATTTCTAGTTATGAAATTCTTGCTGCCATGTTCATTACTGGTCGGACGGGCTGCAGATGAGTGTTTCTGGTCGGAACAGACATTCTTGAATCTTTCAGCTTCGCATGAGACTGCGACCATATCACATTTGAAGCGTTCAATCGTTGTACTATGCGTAGACATTGCCAACGCTCTATGTCGTAGTCGAAAGAGCAGGTTGTCTTGAATTGCCACCGTCGGAACAACGCTTCCTCTAGTCAATGGTAGAACTGAAAGTCATTGGAAAATACGTTTTTCGTCCAGAACTTGTAGCCCAAATGTTGAGAAAACAATGACAGAGTCGGAAAAACTTTTTTGCATCTTCCTGCTTGCCTGAAGCCTTATCGTACGTTGCCACTTTGGGAAACTACAAGCAACTCCTACCAAGAAATCCTTTTGTTGTTGCGGGGCTTGTTTCGAAGTGGCGGGCATGGGTGTTGTTCTGGTACCGCATCAAGCATTTCCTCAATTAGTTTTGGGGCCCTATTCTCACGAGCCGGGTATTTCTCATGTGTACAAAAATGGATTATTGCAGGAGTCCCAGTTTCTCATCGAGAAAACGGGGAAATGAGGTACGGTTCCGAATGCCGTCTATACGTTGTGTTAATTTACCATGCAGTCAGTTTTAGATTCAACTCAAACGCCAGCCTCGTCATCTGTTCATGCGATTGTGGTTGGAAAAGATGCGGTTGAACCACCAGAAACTCTACCTATACAAAATGGACCAGTGGACCATTTCCCTCAATCATGAGGGACAGTTGACAGTTGTAGTTTGTCCAGAGAAGAGTGCTGGCTGTTCAGAGAGAAACGTTACAAGTAAATGCATACGGCCGATGAGACCCTCGAAATGACCTTTGAATTAGAGAGCCATGTCACGGATGTTATTCAGCAGTTGCAGCGTTGTCAGCCAAATGCAGCAATGACGATAAGTGACGTCGCTCCCTGGCACAGTGAATGAACAGGAATGGAGTATTGTTCGTGTGCGAGCCGAAACCTAGCAGCGTTCACAGCGAATGGAGACATGTATTTCGCACGAGGCTGGAGAAAATCTATCTCGGGCTCACAGGATCGGCGGCTCCCACGAGGAAACCTCCAATGCAATTCCGTGGTTCCGATCCTATCAGCAGCAGTGACAGGAAGATCGAAACAACAACAGCAGGTCGAACAAAAAAAAGTAGAATCTAGTTAGTAGCACAGTTTTACCTAAGTCAATACTAGTATTTCGTTAGTCTCGGCTCAGTTGCTCAATTCATGGATGTTGAAAGGTACAGATTGGTATTTAAAGCTGCTATTGCGTTTTCGGTGACATGAAGCAAGATCCGAAAGAACGAGTCAAAAAAAAGGATTCCTGGCCAGAAAAAACACATACATCGATTGTGGGATGGACACTGGAACTGATTGTGGGAAGGACACTGACTGTGAACTGACTGTGAGTCTATGTACTGCTGGACTATTAACCAGTTACTAACCAGGCCCTACTAACTACTACCTACTACGGTAGCTCTACCTACTCGTAGAGGTAATACGACGAAAGGTAATAAGTACCACGTATCATACCGACCGGTAGGTAGTACGGTAGTATGATACCGTAGCTTACTAGAAGGGTCAGATTCAGACTTGTATGATACGTATTGCCCTGCAGGCTCGATGCAATTTGTCCGTTAAAATTATTAAAATGAAACGACGAAGACAAGATGCCGCCCTCTCTACGACGCATCCAAACGAAACTTTTGGATTCCTTCTATCGCACGCGGGCACAACTGAACAGGAGAAGGAAAAGATCTTGGTCAACACCAGTAGGCAGTAGGAACGATTCATTCTAGCGCTCCCTTGTTGATTTGAAGCAAGAGAGATGAATCGATTTGAAAGAAAAACTCTGAGCCGGCATGAACCAACAACTCCAGCAAATGGCCGGAAGGACGGAAATGGTAAAGGGAGTTTGCTCTCCCGTTCGATGATTGGACGTTGTGTTGTTGTCATTGGGCTTTTGTATTGCGTGTTTCATTTCAACAGGGAAGACACTGCATCTCCAAATTCTAGGGTGTCGTCTCACAATCTGCGATTCTCGCCGAACGAGTATGGCCCGTCATTCCTCGAAAGTTACATCCTACGGCACACTAAAGAACTAGGATACAATGTGGGAGACCCAGAGAAGATACCTGACGCTTGTGCAGTATGGAAAGACTCAAGCGTTTCTGCCATTTATGATGATCTTCATAAGTACCGTGCTGAGCTGGACGAATACAACCGATTGTTGAAAAATTATCCCGGCGCTAAAGTTGATGACGTTCGATTGCATTTGGATGAGGGCATCTGCGATACCTTGGAAGTGAAGAAGGGTGGATTACAAAGCATTTTTAAAAGTGGGTTGCTTTCTCGAGTGGGCGACACTGGATTTGTGGAACCAATGCTGCCACCAATGCGCCATCCTGGCATTTGTGACGACTACAAGAAGCATCTGATGGACATGGGATATTTGGTTCATGATTTTGGAGCCATGTGCCGTAAGCTTAAGAGACATAGCCGCACGGTTTTTGTGGATATGGGAGCCGCCCTTGATTTTCATAAGGGAACGGGCGTGAAACCAGCAATTTACGTTACTCACATTTACAAGCTCTTTGGATTTAAGTTTGACCACATTTATGCTTATGAACTCAAACCCAAAGACCCAAAGATGTGTATGAAAGAATCCCAGATGATCTGAGAGCATCTTATCACTGGTTCAATGTCGGTGTCGATTCCGATCCAAATTCATCCAACAATCCCCTCAAAATGATCAAAGATAATTTCAACGAAGATGACTTCATCGTTGTCAAGCTGGATATCGATACAAGGTGGGTCGTCACAAGTTCATTTTAATTCCTGGAGAAGGTGTTTACTGATTTTGATTTTGCCCCCCCCCCCAATCTTTGCTTATTTGCAGTTCCATTGAGGTTCCCCTCGCATATTCCCTCCTTTCGGATCAAAAGTTGCTTGATCTAATCGACGTCTTTTATTTTGAACACCATGTTCATATGCTGCCAATCTGGGAAAATTGGAAACTTCACAAGCAAAATGTTGGCGGAAACTTGGAGGACAGCTTGAAACTGTTTACTGACATCAGGAAGAGGGGCATCGCATCACATTCATGGCCGTGAATTGCACGTTCGAGCTACTGGTACTATCGTAAACGACTATTGTTCTACGTAGTCGTATTGTAGCCAATATTGTAAATTTTGGTTAACGAGGACCGAGCTGATCCTATTCTTCGTCCAGTTGGACGTAGCTCCCCCCATTTGCTCTCACTACAGTGTCCATCCTATCAAAAGCCTCCTCAAGCTCTTCCGCAGATAAATCTTGTAGTATAAGAATTACAGTTGAGAACTGAAGCTCAAACAACAAGGACTCGTCCTCGATCGTTCCGCCGTTTATCATCATTCTGACAACTTCGCCAAACTTGGTACGTCCAGAACGATCAAGGTGCGTAAGTGGTTCATCCAAAATCATCAGAGACGACTTCAATCTCCCTCGCCTAGCGACCAGTTCAGCAAAGGCGAAAGATAAAGCCAGTGAACAACGCCTCCATTGTCCTCCTGACAAAGTAGAGAGAGGACGTTGCTTGAAAGCTCCGTCAGGTCCGCGCACGTACGCCATCCTGGAAAGCTTCTCTCCTGCATCGAGAGATAGCTCAAGTCGTTGTCCGCCCTCGCTGAGGCAATCCAAATATCGCTGAGCGGACAGTTGCAAGCTCTCCACGACATTTTGCAAGATGAAAGCTTGAACTCCTCGCTGCCCACATCGTTCCGCGACATCTGAGAGAAGGCGCCGTTTCGTCTCTTGGTGCTCCTTTTCGGAATCAATCTGCTTTAGCATGTCCATTGCACTACACAACTCGGATTCCAGTCCTTCAATCACTTCCGACGCATGCTGCAATGCCATTTGCTCCATATTAAAGGTTGCGGTAGCGGCATCCCTTTCTTTTGTTTGCTGAGATTTTTTGACAAAGGACGACAGCTGCGACGTCAATTCTGTTTGAGAATTCCTCTTTTTCTGGATATCTCCCTGGAATTTATTTACGACCGAGTCCCATTTTTGCGATTGTTCAGAGATTTCTCTTTGAAGGATTTCTATTTCGGTATCCAAAGAGTCTGTAGTATTCGAATACTGCTTCCAAATCAACATCGCGTTGTTCAGTTCGCTCTCAGCAGATTGAATTGCACGAAAAGCCAGTTCAACCTCTTTTTTTATCGTTTCCTCGATGTTTATGTGATCATGGTGGCTTCCTTTCTGTGAAAGGGGCTGCAAACACGTCGGACAAACTTCCGGAGGGACTAAGGACGAAGGGATCCCTTGCGACAGATCCAAGGACCACTTTGCTTCGAGCTTCTTTAACTCGGTTGCAGCAGCGGATACTTCAACCTTGCTTGTTGCTATTTTCATATTCTGTTCAGCCAGCTGTTGACTTAATGTATCGCGAGTAACCATTGCTTCCTCCAGTTTAACTTGGAGGGGAATCAGTGCGGATTCTCGACTTTTTGCTTTTTCGTCTAACTGCAACAGCAGAGTCTGTATTTCTTTCGCGAGGGTATCTAGCTGTCTTTGTATATCCATTGGGTTTTCTGGATCAGGGAGACCAGACATATCGTGCTCAGTGTTGGCAATGATCGAGTCAAGCTGCATCTTTGCTTTCTTGAATCGAAGAAATTTTTCATCCCTCGTAGCTTTCGCCTCATCAATTTTTCTCTCCAAATTCTCAATGTCACCTGATCGCACACGTTTCATACCTTCGAGCTCATCATATTGTTTCTTTGCGTCACGAGTCCTTGCACGAGCGATCGTAGCAGCCGTCTGCCACAAGTCGACTGGCACAACCAATGATAATTCTTCCTTCAGTTTTGCGTCTGTTGCTTCTAGGAGATCGTTCATGCCATGTTGACCGTGAAAAATGGACCGGAGCAGTAATTCAGGGACTATCCCGAGCCTTTCCTCCAAGAGAATCTGAGTCTCCTTCATGGACTGAGTCGTCATGTCCACACCATCGAGCTGGAAAAATAAATCACCCCTGGATGGAGTTTTGGTTCTGCTAACAACAAATGGAACATCATTGATGAAACCTTCGACGGTCACACGCGCCATCTGTGAAAAGAATTTCATCAGCTGGGATGATACTGGCGCAAATGTTTTTTTTCTGTCTGATCTGACTTACCTTTGAATCATCATTGATTACATCGGCCACCTTCATATCCATTGAACGTCTCGCGTCAAGAGTCCCAGTCAAAGCCCATAGGGTGGCCATCGCCAAAGAACTTTTCCCACTTCCGTTTGAATCAGGACCTGCTTCACTGTTTAAACCTTTTATGATGAGATAACTAAATAAGATGAGCAAAAAATTACATCGACAGAGAACGAAATGCTTAGATTTTGGAGAAACGCACCCCTCAGAAGTACGAGACCTCTGTTGTAAAGAGGATAGGTAATAGATTCACGAAATGGTCCGAACCCATGGACTGTTATCTGATTCAATTTCAAGTCGAACTGTCCTTCCTGAGATTTTTCGACCCCATCCCTTGCAATGTCTTCCAATATCTCCAATCCCGTTCGCAGAAGCGATGAGGAAACATTCTCATCAATCGATTCTCGCATCTCGGCATCTTTCAAGTAGGCCTTCCAAATTGATTCAGGCGTCATTTCTTCTGGTGCAATATCGTTCAGAGGATTGTTGGGTAGCATGGTGGAGAAAGGACGGGTGCTGTCCTCTCGCACTTCCAACATAACTCCATTGGTTCTTAACAATTGTACGTGATTGTTCAGCATGGCATTTTCATTGGAATCCAAGAAACCTTCTCGTCGCTGGGCGGGAAGCGTTAGAACCACGCGATCCCCTTTCTTCAAGTGTTTGTGGCCGCCACCTTTGGACTCGCCGTCTGTCATTTGCAATTGCAATAAATCCTCCCATGAGGATATTTTGAAATGTTTTCTTCCCAGATTCAGTGGTATCCGTTGTTCACACTGCCAATTTTGGTCCAAAAGTACTAGTTGTTTGTCTTGTTCCGCCTCGGCCAAGGATACTTCGTAGGGAGAGCCAAGATATTCCACCGAAACAGTACTCGTCTCTGCACCATCACGGCTGAAAGACGACTGAACGATATGAGGTTTGTGAAAGTGTCCCGAGTAGATGGATTTATGAGAGGGGAAGGAGGATGGTGGAATCCCATGCGTTGAAATGAGTAAATCGTTCATGAGTGCTCCCTTAACTTCTGCATGGACAAACAAGGCCGTGGCATCCTGAGCGAGTTGGGATTGCAACACGGATTCCATGGTAGCCGTGTCTCGAATATGAGGCACAAAGAGACCTTTCCGAAAAACTGTAGGATACGATAGAATCAACGGACCCGCAACAGTGTCATCATTGTCACCGTCTGTTGTTCTCACCCGATAGGCATTTGCCAGGGGTGTGAGTCCATGGTCGTGTCCTCCCAATGTCACTTGATCGTGATTTCCGGGTATCATTACGAGGGGAACGCGCCAGGATTCTAGTGATTTCAATACGGCATTCAAGCAATCGACACGCAAGATTCCGCGATGATGCCAAAAGTCTCCCAGGAACAAGATTCCCGCGTTGTGCTGCATAGCAGTCTCATGGACAACGTCTAAAACTTGAAGGCTGGTGTTCAACGTTGAAGGCGAACAATGGAGATCGGTAAAGACTATCCATTTCTCGTATTGCGCATGATGAGCTACTTGCTTGAGAAACTCTCGTTCAATGTTGCTTATACGGGATGGATCTACGGTAGCATCCTTTAGCAGGGCATCCAAATCCTGAATCAATGGAGGCGGCGGAGGATGCAGTGGTGGTCGTCCCGGATCAGCCTCCAAGGTGGGTCCTGGTACAGAAAGGGATGTTTCGTTGTTGTTCTCGGATGATGCCGCCAGAATGTTCACATATTCTTCTTGGATGGATTTCAGTTGATTGGATCGCACCTTGACGATTTGTTGATCGCTGGACAGTTTGATCGAGTACCACCCGGCACCACGGACCGATACCACCTCTCCTCGTGTTGGTATCGCAGCAGTTGTGATCACTACGGGATCCCCTACGTTCCATTGTTTCTTTTTTATGTCGTAGAGTTCCGTACTGTGACGATAAGTTCTTCTGGATAAGGCAGCATTGAATCGATGAGATGGTGGTCTGGGTTGCTGCTGCTGCATTGGTTGTTGTAATGGTCTTGAAAGAATTGTTGTTGGCCGGTTTTTAATGACAAAGCTGTAACAAAAGACAGAGGATTGCCACCGTCTTTGGTATATCCGCAGTTGATGATGCATCATCGCTTGAACCATGATGATGATAACGAGAAAGACGAATGAAATGCTCCAAGAGAGTGGTTGCCGTCGTTTTCGACCCAAGATGTTCCAATGTTCCGATGATTGCCACCTGCAAAACCTGTTGAAGGAATGATGCATTTCCATGACAAATATCCTAGCCCTCAAGCAATCATGATCATGCGTCAAGTAATGGCTTTCTCTTACAAAAACATCATTGCCATGGTACAATGATAGAGATTTCACCTTGGCCGAAGGTGCCGATCAGACGATCAGATGTGACAGTGTGAGAGGACAAGGATTCGTTATTCATCCCCATCTCTACTAGAGTAGAGAGTGAAGATTTGAAATATCCCTACTTTCTTTTATAGACCCTTAGGGGTCTATAACTTTACGATCGATTGAGTCAAAAACGCTTACAGACCCTCAATAGGACGGTTTTTCTACTCCTTACAAAATGGTCTTCTGACAACATTCAACGCTTCTGTCTTTCTGGGACCCTTCTACTACGTAAAAAGAAAATTGTACAACGTTCAAAGTGTTGAAAAAGAGGCGGGAGCCTCTCTTAACTACTGAGAAAGAATTTTCATTTTTCCGTTGGAGTAGGGCTAGGGTTTAATTGAGGCGCGGCACCAGTTCAACTCTGGGGCGCCAAAACCATCCACCATCAAAACTGCTATTGTACGTAGTAATCTTTCTCAGCAATCTCGTTCTCGTAGTAATCTTTCTCCCCTTACACATTCGTTGCGATTCCAAGGTCAGAGTACATCAGCAATCTCGTTCTCTTTTCTAGTACCATAGCGTCAGAGTCACGAAAGATGGTGGAGGAGAAGCTGTTAGTGGCTGTGGATCCACTTACTATTGGGCAAAGATGTGCAGATTGGTTCCTTATGAAATCCATGCTTCTGTCCGGAACCATGGCAGGAAAGATCGTTGGTGCCATGAAAGGGCGTGACACATCTATCTTTAGGTGCCATGACAGGGCGTGACACATCTTGGAAGTGGTGGGCAGGGACGAGCCGGTCCTTTGTTGTCTGGAAATCAAAACCAGGACAGCAGCATCTACTATCGAAGCCGCTGAAGCGGCACGTTCAAGACACGGAAAGACAGTGATTTGCGTTTTTGGTGATGACATCTTCAACGACTGCGTTCCAGCAGCTAACCGAAGCCAGGTGATGCATCAAGCTGTGGTCACGAAATTTGACTACGGCATGTTTGTGACTTCGAAGGTGGATGATGGCAGTGGAAGTATTCTGCAGGTTGTAATCATCGAGATACCAACTGCAACGAGGGAGGAGCACGCATCAAAACTCTGCGCAATTGCGAATCCACTCCTCGGCTTTCTTCATCGGCAGAATCTCGTTGAAAGGGTTTTCTGACAGATGATGACTGCCCCTCTTGGGTAACAGCCACGCAGGGAACCATTCTGAAAACACGAGCAAAGTTGTATTATGCGCATTTGAAGCTAATCAGAGACACGGACGGACGGCTGCATCCAACGCCGCCCCTTCTATTGTACAAGCATTCAGCCCAGTACCGATACAACAAAGCCAAACCGGTCTGGATATGAATACGGAGATTAGTGCTAATGTTGGATGTGCGGCACGCTGTGGGTTCGAGGGGAAGTACGTCTTTCGAATGCTGGATGCCGTGATGGTAAACACGTGGAGAGCCTACCAAGCCGTCACAGAGACACGGACGGACGGCTGCATCCAACGCCGCCCCTTCTATTGTACAAGCATTCAGCCCAGTACCGATACAACAAAGCCAAACCCGGTCTGGATATGAATACGGAGATTAGTGCTAATGTTGGATGTGCGGCACGCTGTGGGTTCGAGGGGAAGTACGTCTTTCGAATGCTGGATGCCGTGATGGTAAACACGTGGAGAGCCTACCAAGCCGTTACAGACATTGCCCCGTGGCTTGCCACGCTAGATTCAACGCCATCGTTAAAGCAGTTAAGAAACCATCTGTACAGAAAGGGGTCCATAAGACAGTTTGTGTTTGACACATCCTATGAATCTCTGAGACTGATTGCGATACAGAAGACAATTATCCGCCCGCCATTCTTTCCTCCGGCCAACACGCAACGTACTCTTGGAGAAACCTTCTTTCTCCAGCAATACACGAGCTACTGTCGAAAGAATTCATGGCCTGTCAAGCGAAACGCGCGCGAGAGATTTGTTGAGGACCCCTTCTTGCAGAAGCTGAGATTGCACAGTTTTGTTGGATTCGAACACAAGGCAGAACCGATCCGTGATGTTATTTCGGGTGTAACCGCAGGGCCGGATGGCAGAGTACGCAGGAAGTGCGTCCTGTGTTTCGTATCCGGAAACAAGGTGCCGCGTGAATCAAGGTACAGCGGAGTTGGAGTATCGTGCAGCACGACATACATGTGCAGAAGTTGTATGGTGCCGTTGTGCAAATTTAAAACAACGGATTCAGAATGGAAGTGTTACCACGCTGTATGGCACGAACGGCAAAACCTGAAGGTCGAGATTAGTCGACAGGGGAAACGATTGCTGGAGAACAGAGAGAGGAATGACAATGATGCACGAAAAAGGAGACAACACGCAGTCAACGCTTACAACAAGAGACGTTCACCAACGAAGGACGGTCCACAGTCGGAGTTGGACCAAGAAATGGCAACGAATCAGTCCCCTACTGAGATTGACGACACAATCAGGGGTGAGAATAAAGAAGAGGATGCCCCAATGAGTTTCAATGAGTTTCTATAATAATTACTGCTAGCTAGTAATTGAGTGTTTTACCTAGTTCGTAATCGATACGTAAACAAAGGATAGAGACAATTGATTCTTCGAAGTAATTAGTAAACCTTATCCCGTGCATGGGTACGTAGGCCCGGTACTGACTTGTGTAGAAGGCTTATAGACCCTTAAGGGTCTATAAGCGATTTGCGTATCTGCGGTACTCGAGTGAACGTTATAGACCCTTAAAAGGGTCTATAAAAACGAAGTAGGGATATTGTTCAAGGAATTTATTCCTATCCTTATTAACGCATACGTCTTTGTGTTTCTTGTTTCTTCTCATTTGTACTACGTAAATCAGTCGTACGGTACTAAGAAGCGCTAAAAGGGCTTTTGCCGAACCCAAGACGGAGTAAACAGACTTCAATGACAGTTATTTCCGAGAACTCCTTAGTATGCATTGAAATGAAATAATATTTAGCTTCTAAAGGGTCAGGAATCACTGACACCCTCCTTTCACAATGACACCTGAAAAAGCTAACGGAAGACTTCTCAGATTGAAAAGATGGAAAATGTGAAACACTCGAAACATATTTCCATTATAAATATTACGAATAGGATACTCCTTAGTCCTCTTTTGCATCTGTCGGATTTGTTCTTCTGTCAGAAGTCTCTCCAAGAACACCAGAACTTGGTCGGGAACTATTAGAAAGGAGCGAGATTCACAGTCGATCACCACCAAAAAACGTGTTGTCGAAATAATCATCATCACCGTAATAAAACACGAAAAAAGAAACACCACTTGTGGCTGTGCACAGACAAACACCTAAAGCAACGCCTTTTCTTTCCTCCGTATTTACAGTTAATATCTGCTGCTTCGTTCGTAGCGAGTCGTCTATCACTGCACGAGTTCATTATTTTTTTTTACAAGAATACCTACTTCATATTACGTAGTACTACACTACCTATTCGGACTAACCATGACAATCAAGATCGAACGAGACGCATTTCTAAGAGTCATCACCCGTAAGGGTCCTCTGATAGAAAAGGCGCAGCAACAACAACGGGACGAAGAGGAGTTTGTTGTCGTAACACTACCGTCAAAAGACGATTTTTTCTACAACGATTTAATACCAGTGTCAGCGGATGATGATGATGATGACCAAGCCTCATTGCTGTCCCTATCGACCGACTCTTCCTCTACAAGTAGTGGCACCGCAGAGGATGATGCACAAGAACGGCGAGTAACCTTTGCGGAGGACCTGGTGACTGATGTCTTTACGAGAGAAAGGACCCTTCCAGAAGAGGTTCCCAGGCTCTTCTACACTTCCATGGAGACGCAAACGGTATGTTCATTGTTTCGCGCGTTATTGCGCCGTAGACTTTGTACTGATTCTACGTATGTTCCGTTTTGACTCACCCCCCTTTCTGTTGCTTGTTTCTGCTTCTACTCTTGCTTAAACAACTTCAGTTTCGTCAACAATATCGTTTCGAACGCAAGGTGATCAACGAACTGTCGATCGACCGGAAGCCTTTCCCGAGGAGGAGCTACACAATTTGCTGTCCAAGGCGACGGTAACGTCTCCGCACTCCTCGGCAGGATCCAAGAACACTCCTTTGTCCTCTCCATTGTCGTCGTCTCGTCATCACATCTCTCGTGTGGTGGTACTGCACAACGATAAGCTCGAAACCTTCTTTCACCAAGGTGATGAGGAGGGAGAAGAAAAAAACGAAGATGACCTGTTAGCATCTCTGGTGAGCCCTTCTGTATCACCTGAGCCACTGTCTTCAACGGTTCCGTTTGCGCCAACATCTTCTTCATCCGACGACTTTTTTGACAGTGATAGTTTCTGGACTGGATCGTTGACATGGTACTAGGAACGAGACCAAGACATACAAGAGGCGACACACAGTTGTGCGATGGTGGCTGCGGTTGACTGGTGTACAGTCTGTGTGTGTGCTTGTGTCGGTATGTCTTGGACTTGGTTCTTTGGTGTCTGCTACAACAAGTGGATCATGTCACGGTGTCCGGGAATGGAAAATTTGTCAACGATTACTGCTTTCGAGGGAACAAAACTGTCAAAAAAGTTGAGAATGATGTAAGAATAGGAGCGTAACGGCCAGAACATTTTCGTGTTTAAGGGATGGTTGGGAGAGCAATTTGCGTCGCTTGTTGTGGGAAGCCCACCCACAAGTTGTATGTATCATTATCACAGAAAACAACATTAACTTTTTACTCTTGCCACAACAAGCATTATCAGGCTGGACAGACAGACGGAAGCATCTCCTGCGATCTTTGGACGAAACAAAAGATCGTTTTGGCTACTACTATTATTGTCATATTTACACACATCATCAACAACAATTTGGGGAGAGGGACAGTTACCTTGGGAACTGTGATTTGTTGCATCTTGAAATTTCTTTAACACTATGCTATATTATCCTTGCAGGGCGACACACTTGTGCCAAACGCATCTACACATGTACTCACACACATCACTTCAACACACAAACACCATTACACATCTGCACTCTCAGAGCTCACTGTCATCATTACCTGGGGGTGAAGTCTCTTGTATCATTACTATTACTAGATTGGGAATCCTACTTCAGTTTATACTTAGTATATACTTTATATCAAAGCACTGTCAATTTGAAGATAGATAGGACTGCCTTCATTATTTGTTAGAAATGCCAACACCAACGGAATTCTGCATTCTCAGAGCTCACTGTATCTTTACCTGGGGGTGAAATCTCTTGTATCATTACTATTACTAGCTAGAGTGGGAATCCTACTTCAGTTTATACTTAGTATATACTTTATATAAAAGCATGGTTAACTTGAACATAGATAGGACGTCCTTCATTTTGTTACAAAAACATGTTGCTGCCACCACCCAGGGAATTGGGAGGAGGCAAATGATCTGGGTTTGGTTCTCCTGTACGACTTGGTTTCTGGTGACGGCCTCGTCCCGACGACAACCCATCGTCAATGCCTGGGGGGTGGACAGGGTCAAAACGCGGTTGCATACTTCCTGGGCCTCCCATCGGCGGACTGTCCAATCCTCCAAAGCCGCCGCCTGAGAACATTGGATGGTTTGGTCCCATGAGATTGCCTCCCATGCCCTGGCCACGTCCTCCACGAATGAAACGAGGATCTTGTAGTCCTGCTGGGAGGAGATCGTCAGCGAAGTCGCTTCCAGACAATGGGTGGCGGCAAGTATCAGGAAAGGCTTGATCCAACGTGGCCGGTACGCGACCGTCTTTCCAGCCAACACATTCTGGAGCCTCGTTTCGCGTCGGGAGTACTGGTTGAACTCCAGGAGGATCGCTAGGACTGGGTCGTGCCGTGGAGGAAGTCGTTGAATTGGATTTTTGCCCTCCATTCTTGCCATATACTACCGTGTTGTCCACGTACGGGACTTCCATGTCAGCGTCTTCGGAATCCAACACCGATCCCAAATCAAATGTTCCACAAAATGTGCTCAACATCATGGCGAGTCCTTTGTAGTGCAGAGAAGGAGCAATCGTCTTTTTATTAGCACCACCTGCAGCTTTGAGAGCTGCATTCCACGAATCTAAATTCACATGATCCGTCAAGGAAAATGTCATGGTTCGCGCAGGTGGCTCCTTGCTGTTAGCCGGTCCTAGAGTTACATTCACAGTCGCCCCGTCACTTTCAATGCAGAGCTTCAGTACCAACGCTCCAGTTCCATTTTTGCGATACCGTAGAGAAATATTGTTCGGATCATTTTCCCAATGCAATGGTAGGAATTGACTTTGAGGCAATTCACGAACGGGTGGAGCAAACCCGTTGTATTTCTTAGGATCTTCCGGAATGCCCGTGCAAGCAAACCCCAAGATAGGAGACCGCAAGGATGCATGCAATGCAACGGCAATGGCAGCGAGCGGGCTAGAAACATGCACACGATATTGTGCAATAGCGTCAATGCTCGCTTTGCTCAGTTCCTTTCCCAAAAAGCTGCCATCGCAATTCTCCGTACTGTCAGATCCAGCTTTTACGACTGGATCGTTGTCTTCCTTGTGTTGTTGAACGTCTTGCCATTCCATGCTGTCTTGATCGTCATCAGTGGTAAAATCTCTGGGTCTGAAGGACCCGCATTTCCCGAATTGTGTATGTTTTCGACGACCACGACATCCCCGTCCGACAACGTGCTAGTCGAGTTTCCGGCAGCAGAATCTCCTGCGTTGGTTCTATCCGTGGTGACAGGCGCTACCATGCCTCCAAATTTGCTTTGAAGCTTGGCATCGCGAATCCGTCGTTGTTTCTCTCTTTCTACAGCATCAATGGCACACTTGATCGCCGGGTTGTCGCGCGGCAGTTCGGGGCACTGCAGTAGGTACTCCTTAACGATGTCGAAGTCGTCGTTCGGATCACTGTTCGAGTTCTGGTTTCTTTCAGACGACATTTTAGGTTTCTTGCTGCTGGGTAAATTACTGCTACTATAACTGTGCATGGAAAAGACTACAATGCTACGGCTGATTCGAGTGATTTAAGCGTTTTTTTTGTGCTCTTGTACCGTTGTATAACAGGAGAGATGGGTCCTCTCCTTTCGCTTTGTGTCTCCGGCAATCTTGATTTTTTTGTGTCGTGTTTTGATGCTTCCTTCGTTTCGTTGCGAAGCACGTAGTCAAATAGAAATAGGGATAGAATGATTGACAGAATCAAATTAACTGTAAACAATATAAATAAGTACGACGTTCTCGCGCCAGCGTGCTTTAGTCGCCTCACTTGTCTCGCCAAAGCTTCGAACTGGATTACGAGCTTCGCGGACGTTATGTAGACTACTACATGTGTCATACGAATACCCGTTAAAATTACCATCACTTGGCGATGGTCGGAGATTGCCAATCGAGATGTTGTATTACAGTTATTTAGAGTGAAGCAGAGTCACTGGTGTGAGCAATCCTCCCAAAGAATCACCACCAGTGAAAGGAAACTCCGTCTATG
The DNA here is from genome assembly GCA_019154785.2 of Nitzschia inconspicua. Taxonomy (NCBI): domain Eukaryota; phylum Bacillariophyta; class Bacillariophyceae; order Bacillariales; family Bacillariaceae; genus Nitzschia; species Nitzschia inconspicua. Next base: position 1,197,621 of record JAGRRH010000007.1, on the reverse strand, counting down.
TACGATACCTCTGCCCCCATCATCACCACACTACTACTCACCTTTGGTAGATCCTGACTACCGAGACAACATACAACGGAACCCAAAACACAGACGTTCTAGATCGGAAGTCGAAATCCCAAAGCATCCTTGTCGCTGGATTGGTGTCCGCGCCTTCCTCCTGTTTGTAGGATAATCGGAGCAACGTACTCTTTTACAGTTTTTATACAACCATTTTCGATCATGGGGAACGCCAAATCTTCGACGTGTCCAATCAATTTGGCAATGATGGCGGTGGCGCGAGAAAGGCATATCGAACAAGGTCAAATCGTGGCACTGCGCAGTGCCCTGGCAGGATTTGCCGACGACCGTGGGATTGTTCGTCGAAAAGAATTCGACAGGGCCCTCAAGTTGGCTAATCTCGGGGATGTGGAGATCTTTGATCTACTATTCACAATGTGGGATAATGATGGTCGTGATGAGATACCGTTCAAGGGCTTTTGTGTGGGTATATCGCCATTGGCCTGTCCCTACGACAACCTTGCAGGGATATTAAGATTTGCGCTACGAGTGTCAGACAATAGCAACCTTGGTTATGTGCGAGCACATGAGTTACAAACGGTACTGAATGGGATCAACTCGACTGCGTCGTACTTTGGAGATGCTCACCTTTCCAAAGAAGAACTTGCCGCGGTGCTGGAAATAATCTTTGAGAGAGGGGTCTACAAGATTGCACACGAGGATTGTATTCGAAGGCTGGTATCAAATGCGTATATAAAACGTTTTGCTTCGGGTAAGGCAAGGACGCATGTCCAGTTCAAGAAAGATCTGGCAACTGAAATAAGTATCGAACCACGACCAAACCGCGACAAGCCTTCCTCGCTATCCCCTCGACTATTTTTGGAGAACCGATTTTCCCCTCGACGGCAACGCTGGAGAGGATATGGTGTCAAACTCATATCGCCTCGTTCACCTAAGCGGCAGGTATCCTTGTTCGACACGAACCCTCCTTTGACGAATGCACCGAAAATATCAAATTGTATTCCAAGGATCCTCCCAGCTCTCCACACTACTCTCGTCCTTTACGGCAAATAGCATCGCCGCAGCACAGTCGAGGTTCACGTGATCCGTGACATGCAATGAAATCCACTTGGGATTTGCTTTAACAGACTATTCGAGAGCGCGCCCTTTTCTTTTTTGGCAAAGGCGAAAAACAGCATGAATAAGAGACAAGCTTTTTGTCTGAACTGTACAGCCTGTGCCACTGCAGTAGTGTACGACTAGTGTATAAATATACTTCCAAATACTCCGTACATCTAGAGAACATGCATGTTGAGTTGGTCATTCTCATTATCATGATGGTCGTTCTATGGGCCTGATCGTTTCTGGTGTTGTCCCGACAGGCCAATAGGTGATATCTCCGGCTCGTCCCACGGCTTGCAACTTGATCAAGTCGACTCGTGGTTCATCCGCTGGTTGTCCCTCCTTTAAAACATTTTTGTGAATGTGAAACTTGGTCACTTGTCCAATGACGACCGTGTTGGTATGTCGCCCTTCGACATTTTTGATTTCCTTCTTGTCCAACAATTTGACTTCCATAGCCACTGGTGCGTCCTTGAGTCGGGGCACATTGACAGTGGTACAATCGTTCAAAACTTCCAATCCCACCAGCTGTGTTTCGTCTTGGTTGTAGGGCAAGGTTGCGGCACACCCATTGGCCTTGTCGAGATAGGATGTCGTCAAGACGTTCATGACCCACTCGCCACTCGCTTCGATGTTGCGCAAAGTATCTTTTTTGCCGGTGGCTCGACCAACGGTCAAGCCATGCGTCACAATGGGAGGATCATGTCCGCTCAAACTGCTGTAAGAATAGGGGGCACAATTGACGATTCCGGTTTCGGGATCTTTGGTGGTAATAACCGCCACGGGTCGTGGTACGATGGATGAAATGCAGAGATGATAGAGGGCGGGGACGGAAATTTCTTCTCGATTGTCAGGATTGACAGTGGTCCATTCGGAGGACGACGACTGTGAGGGATCCGAGTCGGCGGTGGTCGACGACATGGTTGCTACTATTTTGAGATGCTTGTTGTTGAGGTGTTGTTGTTGTTGTTGTTGTCGCCGGACAAAAAGCGATCGATAATCAGCGGTTGATAGATTGGATGCTAAACTCGCTAGATATCTCTTGTACTCGCGGTGAGTAGTGAGGACATATATTTGATGATGATGATGATAATAATAGTAATAATATTATTATTATGATGGAATGACAAGAAACCCATCAAGTTCATTCCGACGACATCAGGGGAATGCAGGAAATACACTTACGACAAGAGTAAAGTGTGAAAATCACAGTCAATATTCAAGTTTCATGTCTACTACTTTTAATGTCACGCATTTTTGCTTACTTAAAAGAACCAATTAAGTTGAAGGTCTGAAATTGTGGATTTCCATTTTCAATCTTACGTTTGTAATCTGTCCCATATCGAGAAAAAGAAGTCGTTCTATTGTTTGTTCCAGCTACAGACTTCCTAAATTTACCATACTATTTATTTCAATAGACGAAGCAAGAGAAGCACCACCAGAATAGATATTTACACCACTCTTGTTAGAGTGAAAAATGATTTTCATGCAGGATGTCTCATTACAATTTGAAGAACACGAGCAGCAACTTCCTTTCCGCAACTCTTATGACTGTTGGACAGGGCAGAAGAGAAGCTAGTTTAGGCATAGTCGTTGAGCATAGGCGAACTGACGTCTCAGACAGTCGTTGTATATGTTTTTCTTTCTTCAATTTTGTCGTCTACACGAAGCATGCAAAGGAAAATAATAGCGTCTGATCTCTCTTTTTTCATGGCGCTTCAACTGGCTGCTCGAACCATTCTTGCAAGAAATTAAATAATGGCCAGTATGTTTTGTGAGACAATTATGGGGGCAAACTCTACAACAATACAAGAGCTAGAGCACCTGCCCTTTAGTCTTGCCATGAAGAGAAAAGGCCATTGCCATCGCTAAAATGTAAGTAGTATTTACGCTTAAATTTAAGAATGTATGTATGATGATGACAGTTGATACAAAACAGCGATTGACATTAGACTGCTACGATAGACACGAAAATTGCTTCCGAGTTTAGGTTGCTGCAAGATTCGTTGAATATTGCTTGGACTAGCTATTACATCATACGAATTATTTACTTAGAAGATTGTCTTATTTTCCATATAACAGAATATTTTTTCCACACAACATTTCGCATCACATTTGATGTGGCGTTCATATAGAATTTCATATAAGATTTTCTGTTGTTTTTGTGTGGATTTAGCACGGCATATCGCGGTAAGAAAACATAAAATGTCATATCATATTTGATATGAAATGTTGTATGAAAATATTCTAAAAAATTCAAAAATACTTCTAATTATTATGTTTTGTGCCATTCTATATATGATATTCAATTTGTTTCTTTTTTCTTCCTCACGACTGAATGAGCGTCTTGTCAGCGAGCAAAGCTGTCAGTGCAAAAATCTAAGTAAATGAAAACGCCAACAAAAAATGATATCTATCCCCACTGACAATTAATTTTTGTTTGGCGAGATTGTTAACACAATGGCCTTGCTTGTTGCTCTTGGTAAAATACGTAGTGCTTTACTTGTACTGTCGTGCATGATTCCAAACTTTCCTAGGGTTTTAGCCTCTATCTTTCATTTACTCGGAGTACAGTCGTAGTCTACCTAGACTACGGTAGACTACCCTCCGTAGCTACCGGTAGGTGTGCTCTACCTACAGTCGTCGTGCTCGAAAAGGGTAAGTAGGCAGTAGTGTAATACGGAGAAGGATGGCTGACTAAAGGAGTACCATGAAGACGCCAACAAAAAAATGAAATCTATCCCTACTGACAATTAATTTTTGTTTGGCGAGATTGTCAAGTCTTACGTCCATCAATAGGATGGCCTTGCTTGTTGCTCTTTGGTAAAATACGTAGTGCTTTACTAGTAGTACATGATTCCAAACGTTCCGAGGGTTTTAGCCTCCATCTTTCATTTACTCGGAGTACAGTCGTAGTCTACCTACTAGACTACCCTCCTATGATGGTTATTCACACTCCCTATCAAGTAAATAAACGACAGCATGCTAATGAAATGTCTGTGATTGGAGCTTGGCATGAGACCGTCAACGAAAGGCTAACTGTAAGAACACTGCAGACACAATAATATTGATCATCATTTCCATCATTGTTATTATGGAACAGATTAATGACACCACTTCATGATCCTTTGCTTTTTGTTCCTAAACTATCAGATTATATAGGACAATGATTCAATCTAAAACTATATTGGACAGGACACTCAAATAAGATAACTTTCACAATTTATGTGTATTTCCTGCATTCCCCAGCATTTTTTCACAAAATGATGATGCTGCGTTGACTGTGATGACAGAGCGGAAGGAATTTTTTTTGACACGCATAGCATCACTCGGATCAGTCAAATCTACCATGATACCGTGCTTTTACTGTTATATTTTATTACCGTTTTATACCTGTACCCCCTTATTATTGTGGCCGTTTGGAACGTGCTGATTTACAGTTAATCTTACTTCGAAGTATTATTTTTGTATTTTGTTTTGATATCATATTCTAATCCCACATATTGTAATATTAATTATCAAATGATCCCTGCAGTTGTCGAAATTTATTTCTGTTAGTTTTTTTTCACATCCAAAGCTTTGGTGGCACACTCTTCTACAAACACCAAGCTACGTCTCTGTTGTGCAGCAGCACATGCTGGCTCGATCGTTTTCACTGTGAAACCCAAAAAAAGAAAGACTTTTTTCAAGTCTTTAGCTGTAAAAGGACCGGCCCCATGAGTTTTTCACAGGTTCCTGGGGCCCCGACCTTTCGCTCTTCGGCGATCAATGCTGTTGCTGTCGTCCCGTTGTTGAGCAGTGATCATCAAGGACAAGATGATCTCAACACCAATTCCAGCCGATCCTTCCATGACCTTATGGCGTTACTCCAAAGATACAACCAGAACTCGGGCAATCATTTGGGAACTATCAACGGAAGAAACAGCAGTGATGGTACGGTCTTGGTTGTGCCCTACTCGAACCTAACCCAGCCAGGTGACTTCAAGTATAGTACGACGCCGTTGCGCAACTTTCACTGGGGACATGGCTGTCAACGACTACAAATCTTTGATGGACGGCCCTATCACTCGCGTATGGCTCATGATCGGTTAATCAATCATCAGTTGACCCGCGATTGGATCGATTTGTGTCCCTCTCGTCGCACCGCTGCCTTGATCGGCGTTTTGAATATGCGAGATTGTCCCGACGAGGCAACCTTGCAACAGGCCATTCAGGAATGGCAACAATGGGCCGAGCGGTATTCGACACCACCGTACGAAGTCACGGCTCATGGACGCGACTTTGAACGTGATTTTGTTATTAAACGGTTGTTTGTTTTTGATAGTTTCCACGAATCCAACAGGGTGGATTTGACGGCACAAACAAAGTCATTGGGGTCGACGTTCGTAGCCTTTCCTCCGGACATGGAATGCGACAATGGACAAGTGATGGACTTGCATATTAATGTCGTTATTAATGATTTGGCTGTGGCGGTGTTTCAGGATTTGGAAGGAAAGATCAAAGCATCAGACGCGGTCATTCAAGGAAACGATGATGGACAGCCGCTGGCATCATCTGCAGCCAAGTCTCGATTCTCGTTGGGTTTGATCAAATCCGGATCATCCACTGAAGAAAAAAGACGAAAAAGAAGATGCGGCACCAACAGGATCTACTGGTTTGAGCATTAACAATCTGGCTTCGGTCGTTAGCTCCAACAGCAAACTAGCCTCGCCCCCCAAGGATCCCAAATCCAAGCGAACGCCCTCCTCTTCCTCCTCTCAGGGAAAGTTGCAAACCGTAGTCAAAGGATCTAGTTCAGAGGCACAGCTGTTAACCCCCTGGATGAGTTCTGGGATTACTCGGAGCTTGCGCCGAAGGATGCACACGAAATGATGAAGCGGGAAGTAGCGAGAAGAGAAAAGTTTGCCGCTGACCTTTCACTGTTGGCGGGATCACCTCTGGATGCCTACGAGCGATACACCAAAGCGGCGGACATGTCCAAGACTTCGTGTCCTGATCCTCTCTGGTACGCGAGTGCTCTAGAGGGCTGTGCTGCAGCGCACATTGCGATGAGCGACGTAGGTGGGTTCAATGTGGACGAATACTTGGAGTCCTCGTTCCAACTTCCAGATGAAATCATGGCCTGTGCAGTCATTCCTACTGCGGATAAAGCCACTACCAAGCAAAATCTCCCACGCGTCGTGTTTGCGTTGTGCGAAGACGCTTTGGACGTGACTAGCCGCCACCCGAAAGCATCGTGCTTCAATGCGGAGCTCCTGCTGAAATTGGCATGGTACGCTGCAGAACTAGAAGATGCCCATGAAAGATGCTTGTGGGGCCTCGGTGAAGGATGTTATGGTGGAGAAGAGAGCAATGATAAGCGACGATGGCAAATGGCGTCAGCGACGCAGCTAAATTTTTGGAATTAAAGAACAAGGATGGCGAAGATGTCATCAAGAAAAATACATTCCAGAGATTGCGAAAATGGACGGACTGTTTACACATGGCATGCAGTACTGGAGCTCTAGAACCCGTGACAAGAGCGGATGTATCACTTCGGTGTGCGTCCTTGTGTATGAGGGGATTGCGAGTAAGTCTTAAAAAAAAGCATGTTCCATTGTTTCAACTTGGCATCACTAAAGACACATATTGATTTTCAATGGTTTCCTTCACAGCCCACTGTAAAGCCAACTTTGCCGCAACGATCTGAGAAACGAGTTCAGTGCAGGAGGAAGGCTGCTTTTTTTGTGGTTGCAGCAGCAGAGGCAATGTCAGACGCAACGCCCGACACAAGCAACGAACGTGCAAATGCGTTGTGGGTTCGAGCTTCGAAGCTACTATCAAAACGAGGAAATAAACTTCATACTGGAAACTATGGTTGGGCGACACTTCGAGCAGTGACTCTCCATGCTCTTGTCATCCAAGGTCTGGGTGAAGAGTCTGATGAGGCTGCGATTCAGCTTCTTTCCTTGATGAGTGAGATTTCGCCCCCTGAACCGTCAAAGGGAGACCTCAAATCATTGTCCCTGGAAAGTTTGAAGGAACGGGGCGAAGGTTCAAAGAGCATGGATGATAGTGCTAGGTCGGATTCGTATATGGACAATGCCCCCTACTCCATTGCTGAAGCTAGATCATATGTCCGCGAACGCGCAAAGGAAGTGGCGAAGGATGCGAGGGCGAGATCTAAGGAACTCTTCAGCGGACAAAATACTCCTTCTTCGTTGCTGGTAGTGGCTCAATCGAAATGGGTGGACGACGATCCTATCCCTGCAGTGCAACTCCCAATGGCTGAATTTTCTTCTGATTTCTCAAATAAAATCCTGGCTCTGCGATCAGTCTGGTCGGCTATCAAGTATGAAGACTGCGCTCTTGCTCAAAGGATGCTGATTGGCCAGATTTCTGATTTACGTAGAAGCAGACCTGCGTCCTCTCTTACGAACATGTCTGCAGCTAGACGTCGTGGTGAATTGCCTGTCAAGATCACTTCAATAAAAGTTGTGGGATCTGACCCGTCCACAAAATTTGAGCGTGTCAAAATCAGACAAAAAGTCGAGCAGAAAGACAATGCAATGGCAACCTTTTTCAATCCATATGCGAGCAAGTCAAGTGAAAAGCAGTCGACCATCGTACCTCTACACGAGGAACAATTTGTATCGGTAACGTTCGATAACCGACTTTCGATACCCTTCGAAATCGCCTCTTGTAAGCTGGAATTCGACGTTGACCATAGCGACCAAGTAAAAGCACCTGCTATATCGTTTGTGATTCCAGGTCAAACGAAAAACTTCGCCGTCAAGTTTCCGTTTATTGTCCTGGAAAACCCTTCCAAGGCCGGAAATGTCTCTGTTACCGTAAAAGGGATTCATGTCACAGCACTATCACGCTCCCTCTTCCTTAAAATCAAACAACCTCAAGATGAAAACGAGAAAATGGAATCATCTCACAACAGAAACACCCCTCTATCTTCGTCATTGTATCCTCGCAGGGATTACAACAAGACTTCAAAGTGTAAGGATGAAGCCATAATATCTCCCTTGCTAGAGATTGTACCGCCGCAACCGATTTTACAGGTATGCTTTGCCTCATCGCCCACTCCTGTTGAAGAGGATACTATTATTCCTGCTCCCATCTCGGATGGTGAAATATTCACCCTTCCAAAGTTGTGCCTTTGGAATGACCCTGGGCAGAGTGGAAATGGAACGATTGAAGAACTGCAAATATCCGCCTTGGGTCTTCCTGGAGTGTCGGAGGTTCTGTTGTTTGATCTTTCGGGCTCAAAAGCAAACAAAAAGAACCAAAAGTCAAGATCAGAGGAATCAGCGGCTGCGCTGACGATTTTGGCGACTTGCGTTGGTGTTGACAAGACTACACTGAATGGGTCTCAGAGAAATGATTCAAGTTATGTCTCGCTTCAACTATGCGCAGCAACAGATATGGGAGCAGTTGTCTCTTCTTGTAACGTGACACTTAGGATTCGATATCGAGGGAAGCCGGCGTCTTCTACGTTGGAAGTATGGCGAAAGCGGGAGATCGAAGTTCGAATTCTTCGAATTAAAGGTCCTAGGATTTCATCACTATCCTTCCGCTCTGACTTGTTCTGGAACGCAGCGTACACCAACATGAGTCGAGCATTTTCAGAACGTAAAGCTGGTAGGACTTTCAAACGGACTATCGCTGAGACTGACCTGCCAACTTTTGGATCGACGGATGACGAAGATTTTGTTGTAAATCGGCTCGGCCAAGACTCTGGAGTCCACGCTTGTGGTGATGGCGTTGTTGTGATTCTCTCCGTCGCTAACGAGACTTCATCTGATATTAAATTGTCCAGGCCTGATGGTTCTGATTTTGGTTTTGAGGGAAGCACAATTTCCACATTGAAAATTCTACCAGGAGTCAGCGCCAAAGTTCCGATGGTACTGCCTAGGTTGGAGAGGGGGACAGGTATTTGCGAGCAATTGATTGCATTGACAAGATTGAATTGGGAAGCTGATGTTTCGGACAATGAGGGAGACGGAATGGGCTCCAGCGGTGGACCGATGATACCAATCAATCGTCGAGTTCGCAAAGGAAGCCTAGAAATCCCATCGGTGTGTCTCAAGAACATTGTAGACGAAAATCCAGTATTTTTGTCTCGAATATGTAAGGCACCGTGCACCATTTCTGTGAGGGCGAAGGCTGCCAGTGATTCTGGAATCGTCGTTAAAACCGAGAAATTGAAGCCAGTCGATTTATCCGTCAATGTGGAAGTTGCGAGTTGGCTATCGAAGAATTTACTGGATGATACAAAGTTAACATTGGAATTTTGCTGTGCCAAGATTGACCTCGATGGTGAAAGGCTTGCACCGAAAAGTCATGTTTGGATAGGTCAGATTCGGAAGGCTCTTCTACCTGGGAAGCCATCATTTAAGCATCCCCACTCTGCTCGAATATTATTCCTCAACGAGGGTACGTATAACATATCCGCATGTGTCAGTTTTAGTCGAACAGGTGACAGTGAGGATGTCGCAGAAGTTTGGTGGGCCGAAAAGGCCATTACAGTGCAAGTTTTGCATTGCATCGACGAAAAGACTTCCTGAACACCTATGGCGTATTGAATTCCCAAGTCTGATTTCCACGTTGCTGTCATCACGTTTGGATCCTCCTGAATTATAATGCTAACTGTTACTCTGTACGAGGCTTGCACAATTATCTTCTTTCATAGATCTTCTATTTCTCTTTTCCATATCATAGCCAAATGTAAGGTCGTAACCGGAAAATTGAAGCATGAAAACCAGGCATTCAATGTTTGCATTACTTCCGCGGGCTATCTTTTAGTAGTACGACTTGTAACAGTAGTAGTAGAAGAAAATTCATCGTGAGAAGAAAAAGCGATTGACGGTGAATGAATCCACACTCTAGTAGAGCTACTCTAGTAGACTACCTAGTACTCCTGTACTATGGAGCTACGGAGGAGTAGAGAGAGTAACTGTAATAACAATCCCTTCTACTATGTATCTTCTATTACGACATACGATAGAGTTGACAGTGAAAGTATGACCCGATCGACAACAGATTCCCCTCCCCACAATCTTGCCAATCCCCGCAATGAGACCGAAGCCGTGGACTACGGTAGTCGTTTTTAAAACGATGTGCATTCAAAGACGACAGTATGACAATGACACAAAGGCGGTTTGTACGTTTACATCGACTCTGTAGTGCAAATAGAAGGCAATCGTCGATCATTTTGCTACTATCACCATGTTTCAGAACTTGATCGGTGTTTTTGTCACCGACGAGAAATCGTCTCAAGACTTTGGCGGAACAACATCATCAGCTGCATCATCTTCTATCGTGACACCTCCCGTCGGGTCGTCACTGGCACGGACCCCAATCCATAATAATAGCAATGGCAACATCACACTCAACAATAGAAGCAACGGCGTTTCCTCCTCGTATGAGACAACAGCAATGGTTGAGGGAAAACAGGGAGAAGAAAAGGAAGACGCTACCATTGACGAAGATGCTCTTGCTGGAACAATGTTGGTGCAATTTCCAACGTACGGCACACGCAGTCAAGCCAGCAGCGCCTCGTTACAATGGCAAGAAAAGACGGCAGACTGGCTCTTGGGAGGACACAACGTGCCGACACCGCAGCAGCAACTCAAACAACAACAGTTGGAGGAACAGCAACGGTTGCTGGCCGAGGAGAATTTGGCGGCTAACCGAACCACGCTGTCAGCTTCGAACGGTCAAAGCGTTTCCTTCCAAGAATGGTCCAAAGACGAACAAGAACTGTGGAAAACAAAGCGATTCCATCAAGATGAAAAAGATGCAAACCAACAGAACCCTTACAAGCTGAAAGAATACGACGTGACATACGTTAAACCAGTGTTGGAAGATCCCTCACGTGATTTACTGGCAGCGTATTACTATCACACTGGAGTCTTTCCCAGACTGGAGCCTCCACAGAACGCTTTTTCAATACCGGAGGTAGAACGAAAAACTTTCCAGCAACAGCAAAAACAACCGTCGCCCTTTTCAAAAACAAGAAAAGAGATGGTTCCACCGTCCTCTCTGGATAATGCATCGCAAGTTCCGGTAATCCACGAAAATGATGATGATGATGATCAGCCGTTCATCAACGGGGCTAACCAGAATATGACTAGTCCATCCAAGAAAAGTGATCGAGACGTTTTGGCTTCGGAGGCTACAGGAAAGAGAAACAGTCTCACCAAGAGCTTGTCATCTCCTGCAATTATCGAAGATGTTGCTTGGATGCCCGATCAGCTTTGCAAGACATGTTATTCTTGCGATGCCCCTTTCAGTTTTCTTCGACGGCGGCATCACTGCAGAATTTGTGGCCAAGTCTTTTGCAATAGCTGCAGTGGATACTTTGTTCCGGCTGCTCCCTTTCAACAAAACAAAAATGTCCCACACACAGCCGCCACAGGTGTTACATCGCAACAACAGCAACCCTCCACATCCCTCCCAAGCATGCACAACCGGAAAACTTTGGGAGTATCGGCAAGCATACAACCGGGTAACAACAACACCATTTTGAGAACCTGTAAAATGTGTTTTGAGCAAGTCATGGCGCAGCAGAAAAAGAAGGAACTGGATGCGGAAGAGGCTGCCGCTGCCGATGCCGCTAAGAAAAGAAAAAATGAAGACACCCCGCTGTTACCACAATATGACCAGAATAGTGTTGGAACACCTCAACCGCAAGTCAAAACGCCCACGGCTTCTCATTCCAGTCTTCGCGATCAGTTAATATCTGGAGACGATGGAAGCGTGTTGCAGACCCTTTCTAAGAGGAGAGTCCAGGAGACCCCCTTTGCTCAACGGCGGCTGCGTTCCAAGGAAATGAAACTAGAAGAGGAGGAAAAGGAGGAGACTACAAAGATCCTCCAACGCATGGACGACAGTAGTCGCACTTCTGGGGAAGACCTTTCAACGATGTCACCAACTCGAGCGAAGAACCAGTCGTCAACCTCTCTCGCTTCAGAGGACTCAAGAGCTAATGCAGTTAAAGAAGGAAATCGAGAACTCGGGAAAATAGTTGCAAATCATTTGGAGCAAATGGCTGCCTCACTCATGGAGACCGATGCTCCGTTGTTGTGGAAAGAAATGATGAATCAAGGTGACAACGCTGACGGTTCCGAAGGCCCAACAGAAATGCAGTCGAAATGGGTCGACAAATTGATGTCTCTAGCAACGCGATGTTGTGCAACCGTGGATCCAAACATCAAACGAGGCGATTTGCTAGACATCAGACCCTACGTCAAAATCAAAGGTTGGTCGACGGCTGATGTCGTCGAATAATTTTGTCCGATGCTGTTTCTCATACCAGATTATACACCCCCTCCCCCCCGCAGTAATTCCTGGTGGCAAACATTCTGACTGTGCCTACATAAGTGGAATCGTGTTCCGCAAAACAGGGACGAACAAGCAAATGCCTCGAGAAATAATCGACCCAAGAATCATGGTGCGTGCATGGGATATTTGCGGCTTCACTGTCATTTGCTTCGCTATCTCATAGTATTTTAATTTACCTCCTTTTGGCAGTTACTCAGTGGAGGTATCGAGTTCACCCGGACCGAAAATCGAATCACGTCTTTGGACACTTTATTGGAGCAGGAAGACAAGTACATTGAGATTTTAGTTGGAAAGATATTGAAATTGAAACCAGATGTCTTGGTGGTGGGGAAAGCTGTGTGCCGTCGGGCTCAGGAACTTTTGTTCAAAAACCGGGTTCAGCTTTTGCAACATGTCAAACCATCACTTTTGACAAGAATATCGAGGCTAACGGGGGCAGCCATAATCAGCAGCACCGACCACATCATGAATCAATTTGGTCCGGATTCCCTTGGAAAGTGCTTTCGATTTAGGTTTGTTGTGGCGCGAATGAATGAAGTATGGGTGGATGACAAAGAGGAAGAGGATCAACAAGGCCGACAAAACATTAAGTCACTATTGAACGACTCTAAGCTGACCAACCATCGACGGCAAGCAGCGCTGGCCGCAAATATGCTTGGTGAAGACATTCTCGATGGCTCGGAAGCCATCAAAAGTGGACTTTCCAAACGCGGCGTTACGCAAATGTATGCCATGATTGAAGGATGCCCCAAGCATCTCGGTTGCACGGTAATCCTTCGAGGTGCAAACAAAGCAGCGTTGAAACAGGTCAAGAATGTTTTTCGGTTTCTGGTCAGTGTGGCGTACAACATGAAATTGGAAGTCTCGTATCTGAAGGAACGCTGTGCGCGACTTCGCCCCGATTACAAAGTTGAAAAAAAGAATCTATTCAGCTCCTCACTCTGCGTAGACTATGGGCAACCTCCGAGCAACAGAAAGATTCGACCGTGGAACGGAGGGACGAACAACGAAGGGATGCAACGTTCAATATCCGGCCAGATCACTGCCTTCGACCATCAATCGATCCTAATAACATCAGTTTGGATGACTGAAAAGACTCAGTGCTGCCCTGCTGAAGTCAAAGGTATCTGCTACTACTCAATGCAAGATGTATCTCTTGGCCAGTTCCTACGGGACTCCTGCTTTAACCTGTCTCTGAAATGTCAAAATCCAAGCTGCAAGAAGTCTGTTTTGGATCATTCCCTTTCCTTTGTCCACAATGATGGGTTAATCAATATCACTGTGGACCACATGGAAGATGCTCTGCCGCCGGCACCTTCAGAGACAAAGAAAGCGACAAGTGGCGCCAAGCAATCGGACGACGATTCAGAAGAACATGAAGACACACCTATTGCCACTTGGACGTACTGCAAACAATGTTCAAAAGTCGTTACACCTCTTGTATGGATATCGGAGAATACATGGAAATACAGCTTTGGAAAATTCCTTGAATCTTTTTTCTACAACCGTGACACAATCATGAATTCACCTCAAAGCACCTGCAGGTGTCAGCTGCAAAAATCGGCAACTCTCTTCTTTGGATGCGGTCGACTTGCTGCCAGGCTCACCTATGAGAGAATACGGCCATTTGGCGTATTTGTTCGAAAGTCATTGCCGATTGACATCCCATTTCATCGCGCAAAGGCATTGAATGAGTTGGAGAAGATATCAATGTCTTCTAGCCTGTTGTGTCAAGTTTGACAAACACATTGAAAAAGTAGCTCGGGAGGCAAGATCGATTTCGGGAGGATCCAAGAATGAGAATCTTCAAACTGTGTTGTCGGAGCTCAATCGAATCAGCAATGAAGTGGATCATGCAGCTAAAACGCTTCAAGAGAAGATCGCGTCTGTGTCTGACAAATGCATCAATGGCAGTGGTGGTAGTGTGAATATAGACGCGCTCTTTCAGTTCCCTTGGTTTGCCAGACGTTTTTTGTTCATGTTAACATCGGCGTGGAACGAAAAGCTAAATGCTGCCGGTCAAGCGATCGTAGCGATGAAGCGACTTTCTTCTCAAAGAGGAGAGATCTTGGGGCCAAACGCAATCGTTGGCGATCAAAATACGGAAGAACTAGCAGAAGGGATGAGACGACTTCGACAGCTTCACGAGGTGTACTCTCGATACAACCTTACCGATATTCATACAGTTCTTCCAACGATTGTGAATGCCGAGCAACGAGCTGAACCTGACTACGACGATGACTTCGAGGATCCTGATGGAGCAATTGACTTCGCGGGCGAAGTTGACGCCGACGTTTTGGCCTCAAGGCGGCGCCTTTATAACACGAACGCAGTACCTCATACGGTGGATCTATCGCGATCAGGAGCAAAAGCTCTGGCAAAACGTGAGGATCATGAGTCTGGATCGATGAAGCAAACACCTGGAGCAACGGTCAAATCAGCTATCACAAGATTCTTTCAAAGGGGCGGTAGAGAACGTGATCCTTATATTGTCGATCTTGGCATCTTTCATGAAGGTCGACCGAGATTGGAGCCTGGGATTAATGGAATAGTTGTGCCTGTCATGGACGAGCAGCTGTCGACGGTAATCGCATATTCTCTCTCGTCGAAGGAGTATTCGGCTCAGTTCCAGAACTTTTCTAAGCTGGAGGGTTTGCAATCTGAAACTGCAACAAACGCAAATACGGCAGGGGACCAACAAAACACGGGTACAGCGACATCAAGTGCATCTGGCATCTCTACAAAACAGGGAATAGAAATGCGGATGCTCATGAGACACAAGTCTCACATCAAACACACATTTCGCGATTTTGATGAAAAAGGACAAAACCTTTGCAAGTTTGTTTGCACGACTTACTGGGCGACACAATTCCATGCTGTCCGAGAAGCTTTCTTGTCACAGAACATGGGGTCCAAGGATTCGTCCGCAGAAGGAGCCCCGTCGACGCTAGAAGTGGAAAGGGCTTATGTGTTGAGCTTGTCATCGGCATACGATTGGGCAGCGAGCGGAGGAAAGAGCGGGGCTAGTTTTGCTCGGACTCAAGATGATAGATTTGTTATCAAGTGCATTTCAAGAACAGAGCTTCAGATGTTCCTTGATTGCGCTCCAGCCTACTTTGAATACCTTTCGAAGGCTTTCTTTCACGGTTTGTAAGTCTAGGAGGACCGACCCTCAAAAATTGCACCAATATATGACTCAACCATTGATTATTTGTACTCTTGTGGACGTCGAACAGGCCAACTGTTCTGTGCAAGATAGTTGGTGTCTATCAAATTGGATACCACAATCGAGTTACCGGCAAACGGAGTATGGAGCAAGTTGCAGTGATGCAGGTAAGTCATTTGGGAGTTGTTCATTCGCACAATGTGATCGATCCGCGCACCAATTCACCGTCTTGATTGATGCCATGATTCTCAGAACATATTCTACAACAAGAATATTACCAAGACTTTTGATCTAAAGGGATCTCTTCGGGGAAGATTTGCTGCCCAAATCAATAGGAATTACGAAGATCACAGTGGTAGCCACCAGGACATCTCGTACAATGGAGGTTTAAGAGAGTCTCAACGCAAACGCATGTCCGATGCTGGGTTGGATGGAGAGGGCGACGATGGTCCAAGTGATAGAGATGATGGTACTTCTGGAAGAGTTGCGAATCGAGGTGACAAGAAGAAGGGAGCTGGCACCTTGCTCGATGGTGACTTTTTGGAGTTCACAATGGGACGTCCAATGCCTATGCATGACCGAGCCAAGGCAGTGTTTCACATGAGCATTCTCAATGATACTCTTTTTCTCTCCATCATTAATGTCTTAGACTACTCCATTCTGGTGGGTATAGACGAGGAAAAGATGGAGCTGGTGGTGGGAATCATTGACTTCATGAGACAATATGACATTTTGAAGCAAATGGAGCGTGTCGGCAAATCCCTTCCTATGGTAGTGGGTTCCGAAGCCCCTACCATCATCCAACCGCCTTTGTACAAGGCTCGATTCACCAATGCCATGGAGCGATACTTCATGACCGTCCCTAGTAAATGGACGAGCATCTAGCTAAAGGTAGGTGGGAGGGAGTTCCATTAACTGTAACACGAACTCACAGTCAGAGTACGGTACATACGTCGTACTACGTACCGGTACTGCACGTTACGACGTAGTACGGTAGTACCATACCTACTCCGTAGTAGTAGTACATGCTGTACCGTACCAGGTACGCTACGGTACCGTACGGTACGGTAGTTGTCTATCTACGGAATGCGGTACTCTACCTGTATCATACTTTTACCTAAGATGCATTGCTCCACCATGATTACTGTCGTAGGTACTACCGTAGTCGTATTATACTTACTACAACATATTGTATTCCTAACCTTAAATGCTCCCTTCAAAGCTATGAATGACCCTGAGAATTATTTACACTTAACGACGAAGAATTTGGCGTGTCACAGTGTGTATTTTGTACTCGCTCTAGTAGAGAGTACGTTGTACTACGTAGTAGGAGTACCGTAAAACAGAGAGAACAAAAATAAATACTCTCTATCTACGGTATCATAGCTATACGGTAGTCTACTACTCTAGTAGTAGCTAGTACTCGAACAGTAAACAAAAAATACCGGTATAATGCACGTCGTAGATCCAGCACTTTCGCAACAAAAACTTGCAACCGGCAATACGATTGCTGTCCCACAACGAACGAACTATGGACTTGTAGCTTTTGGTCTGTTCTTCTCGTTCATTAACGTATTAACCCATCTGCCTCCTTCAAGCACAAGGCAAATCACGATCAATTGCTGCACTGTCCCTGTATCTTCTGCAAAGGTTCCATCACCAGCGCCAAGAAATCGGACTTATTTATTTCTTCACGACGAGTTTTTCGTCTCTCGCACAAAAGAAAAATCAACATCAAAATCCTTATTCTGCAATTATGGCCGCCAACCTTGCCACGGCGGCTGCCATAGGTGCTCTCGTCTCCAACGGTGGAGGAGGAGAAATGAATAACATCAACAATAATCCCGTTGTCCCAGAGTGTCCTGCCCCACCGCTGGCCGCGTATCACCATGAAGATGCGTGCTTGCGAAAGCCATCTCGCGAGCGAAAAGGCCACCATGATAGGTCCATGATCTATCGGGCGTTAACAGAGAGTGGCACCGGAGCTACGCTCGTTCCCAACACCCAAACAGTGACGTGCCCATTGGAAGTACGAAGTTTGGAAATTCCATCCGCCACTCGAGGCTTTGATACCACTTGGATTGTGGAAAATACCTCCTCAGTTCCTGTGGTGGTATCTTGGATTGTCAATGGAGTTGAATATTCGCCTTTTGATCCTGATAAGAGTGCAATGGACGATCCTCGTGCTATGTTGAGGCCGGGGGATTGGACTTCAGTCCCAACGTTTGAGAGCTTTGTCTACCATGTTCGTGAGCTTGAGAAGGATGGTTCGGCTGGGAAGATCGTACTTCAGGTAAGAATAAAAGATGATACTTTCAATGTGGTATTCTTCGTCGAATATCTTAGATTCACCTTATTTTGTTTCATTTCTTCGTTTCACCGCTTAAGCATCGAGCTGGATTGGTTCCGCTTGGCAACCCGCATGACTATCCCTGTGATGCTAGCCTTCCGGATGTACCTCCTATGGATCCAGACACGGGTGTGACTCTCCCCTCCTTCCAGCGACAAAGGACACATCCTGTTCGTCCCTGCAACACTATCGACGTTGGATTTCGCAATCAAGTTGGATGTCCCCTTCACGTCTATTGGGCAAGGGGACTTTCTGAAGTTCCCGAGAATGGATTTAATTGTGGAGAGAAATTTCGGTTTCATTTGGGAACCAAGCCTGCCCCGCAAGATGTAAGTAAACAATGACCAGCTCTGGGACTATCTGGTGGAGAAAGTCAAGTGCATCATATCTCACAACATTATTTCCTTGTTCTCTGTTCTCTTTCTAATCTACGTAAGTTCTTTGAAGATTGGAACTCCATGACCAAGTTTGAAGGATCCTACATCGGCCATACGTTCGTAGCACGTTTGGCTAGCGATCCCAAGGTCGTTATTGATACGCACACTTTACAGCCAACAAGGATTGTCGATTGTCCCAACCTGAAACAAAAAGTGGCCGTGAACACCAAAGTGGCAGAAAAAGAGAAGGAGACGATCGTCGAACCACGGGGTACGATGACACAATTGACAGAGCCCGATCTCCCGGACGCGACTGCGGCTATTGCTGGAGGTGCCGCAACCATGGCGGCTGCCGGAGGCAATTCTGGATGAGAATATATTTTTTTTCCATGCGCTGAAGAAAACGCGTTCTTTCAAAGACTTCAAACACATCGATACGTGAGTTCGCAACTCTAGCCTTGATTGTCAATTTTTCATTGTTCCCTTTCTACTACGATACCTTAGTTTTAAAAGTCTCGCCTACTTCGGAGATAGCAGTAAAAGTTCTGTGGAAGAAGATGGATCCCCGTAATAATTCAATGTATGATAATTGCACTACGTACCGTAGTCTACTTCGGGCCAGTACTTCACAGTCATCACAGTCAGTTGTAAAAATTGTTCGATCGTCAAGCCAAAATCAGAAGATGAAGGTACTGCATTAGTCTTCAAAAGATCTTCTGTTGTGTTCGATTGAGATTGATCGTTCGATTCTCTTCGTCACTATGATACGAGTACAAGGACTACGACGACGACGTACTGTGTGTTTTGCGAAGATTTTTCGCTCCTTTGGTCGTCACAATTATCATCGCTAGCTATCATAGCAAGAGCAGTAGTCTCAACAACCTTCCTTACTTTGCCCCCGTTTTCTCGAATATACAATCAAACTTCCAAAGATGCAGGTAAGTTCAAGTTCTTTGGTTTTGTCAATGCTGATACTCTTCTGGTGCTGTGTCTTGGTGGTGGATGCGTCGGTGGCAAAGTTGATGATGACAAAGAGAATCCTGTCGCATCATTCGTGGGAACGCTCGTCTCTGGTGCGTCTGCTGGACATAGTTATCATCATCATGACTGTTCACTAGCCCTCGTCATCCTTGATCACTTTTCTCTAACATGCCGCTCTCGTCTCGTCTTTCAACGCTATAGATTTTTGTAAAGACTTTGACCGGAAAGACCATCACTCTCGATGTCGAACCTTCGGATACGATCGACAATGTCAAGACGAAGATTCAAGACAAAGAGGGTATCCCCCCAGATCAGCAGCGATTGATTTTCGCCGGCAAGCAGCTTGAGGATGGCCGGACCTTGAGTGACTACAACATTCAAAAGGAGTCGACTCTGCATTTGGTATTGCGTCTTCGTGGAGGGCACTGCCAAGGTAAGTCATGGGAATTCCATGTTTGTTCTGCCGACAACACTTTTCTTATACTCGCTTGTCCAAATTTCTGCTGGCACGTGTCGTCATTTAGTTCCATGTGGAATCTTCGATGACCCTGCAATGGTCGCTGAAATCAAACAACATGCGGCAACAGTTCGGTAAGTCAAAGACGGAACGGAAACTTTCTGACCATGTTCTCCAGAATTACTTCAAATCCTCACCCCGTTTCATTCATATGATTCGAATGCTGTATTTGTCATTTACAGCAAGGCCATGACACAATCCGCGGAGTTGCACGCCACTGGTGATTTGCAATCATTGAACCAGATTGTCCGCTGGATCAACAACAAGGAGGAGCACTGCTCCAAGATCATCACAGCCATTAGCGAGTACTGCCTGTGTCAACGTGTCAAGAAGGAAATCTTTTCGTCCGATGCTGACTACGTCGATGCCCTCAAGGCTCATCATGCTGTCATGCAGGCTGCCATGAAGGCCAAGCAAACCGTCGATCCTGCCGCCTGTGATGCCTTGGATCATGCCATTGCTGACTTTGCCAAAATGTATACCAAGGAGTAAAGAAATATCACGGGAAGATTGATGGCAATGGAAATATGTACGAAGCTATTATTGATTTGTTACGCATGTTGGCAGTCGATTACTACTAGTATGTAGTTTGAAGAGCAGTCAACATTAATATTTAACACGTCAGATGGAACTTTGCGTCATTATTAATTACAACTACGACAAGATCAAGCATCATTCCGGAATGGCTTACACGGCCAGCAATGGCTTTGTGAACAATTCTCCTACATCTTTTACTGTAGAAATTTCCCATCCTTAAACCTTACTCACTCACCAACAACAACCCCTGAGTGGATCAACCTGTCTTTGTAGGAAGGCTTCCTGGAGTGACCTCTGGTTCCTAACTGCATTGCGTCGCCCCTAGGGGACCGGTGGGTGAGTCAACTTCTTAGTACGCCAGACGCAAACAATTCCCCATCACCAATAACACTTCTCATTTTGAGAACATCAAACCAATACTACGTAGTAATACTCGGAGCATTGTCGAGGAGACAGAAGAGGTAAAAGACACCCTAAATGTACAAGTGTGGTCTGACATCCGCTAGATCATTCGCAAAATTTTCATGTCATTCCTTCACCGGTAACTTCATTCTCCCATTCACTTCGAAGCAAGACCTACGAGTATGCAGCACCTGGTGTGGGCGCGGTCCAAATGGGATCAAACGTTTAATGCTTTTGGAATCTAATTAATGCCTCTCATAGGAGAGAAACAAACAATAATTCTGGTCCATTGAAATGTGACCCTGCTCTTCTTTCTCATAGTTGTGATTGAACTGTGGTACTACGTAAAAAGTGGCAGTCAGGTAGAGAATTTCTCACAGAGTCGTTGGGTGAGATGTTCCAAAGGGAAAATTTCTACTCCAACAACCAACTCCAGCTGACAAGAAAGTCTCACTAACGAATCAAATCTGCCTCATTGCTTTTTTTTTGGGGGGGAGGGGGGGGGGGTGGCTTAACCAGTTATATCAGAGCCTTGGGAACTAAGAATCCATAGACGATCTGTCAGTGGAGCTGAGGAGATCGTCCCAGCAGTTGCACAAGCTATTGTTGTCTGCTGGATGGCAGGAAATATATTGCTGAATGAATGGAAAGCTGTATCAAGGGGCCAGGCGGGTGAGCCCACTTATTGGATGTGGAATTGATGGCAGCCAGAAGGTACTTGATATAGCCACAAGAAAAATTCTTCCGTTTACTTGCAAAACATATCATCCCACAGATGAATTGAAATGTCCTTTATAAATGTTGCTATGAGGGAGGATAGAGCTGATGTAGAGAACTACATGAGCCAAATTGTTGCAAGATAGAGAGAAGGGGGATAACTACCTCCCCAGCTCCAAGAATGCAAGGTTTTTCCAAGCACATAGTGCAACAACAAAGTTCTGATACCCTACTCCATAGAAGTAAGAAAGATGTACAGATTTTCCACAGAGAGTGACATTTCTGAGCCTGAATTGGCTAGGGGCTCCTACGAATCAGGGTTTCAAGAGAAAGACACAGGAGATGGATTTGAGTCACTGGCTCTGAAGTATGCAACGCTGAACCAATTTTTGGATGTATTTCCTAGTAGATGAAGAGTTTTGTGCTTTGGATGGGTGCTCTGTCACTGCTGACATTTTTCATCCGCTGCTGATAAAAGCTTGCTTTGTATAACAGGGCTTTAAAAGAGATGGGGTGAGTACCACCTTGGCTGCATCCTACATGAGAGATGTTGGAACAAGGAACGTGCCCAGAGTACCAGCTTTCCTGTCATAAGTCAGCCCCCCTAGGATGAGACGGCCAACAGGTGGGGTAACCTCCAGCAGCTGAAACAGAGAGGTTGGGGCAGGGAGTGAGAAAGGCAGACGGAGCTAGAGTCGTCCTGGTACTCTTCAAGTGGACCGAGTTTGATGATGTAGCCCACCTGGGAAAGCTCTTATACTAAGGTGATGGAAGAACTGAACTTTGGACTGCAAGAAGGAGACATAATATCTTTGCTGTGGCTCGGAGAAACAAATCTGTGAGTGGAAGCGTTAAGATAAAACAATAATGCATTATTTTTTCATTTGTTGGCGTTCATAATGTCGAATGCATGTTTCATCAATATGTTCGTTTTCGTGGGCGATTGCAAAACAGTGTTTGGTGGTCTTTCTCGTGGCGAAGCAGCAGTATGGAACTTAATAGCATTCACACATGAATCGGGTTCTGTGATATGTCTCCATCAAGTTGCAGTGTGTACAGCGCTGTCTCCCCCCATTCGGTATTTCTGTCATGGCATGTCCAACATGTGCAGGATATGCAGTATGACCCCGGTTGTCCTGTGAAGCCCTTTACTTTATTCTGACCAATCCTTCTACAACCTTTGACTTGAAATCTGCAATAGTGCAGGGCTTACATTGTGTAGCGACGGACGAAGCCGTTAAACAACGTCATTGTCATTGAAACGTGAGAAGTGTCGAAATTGTGTTCTGCGAAATGTGCACAAGTAAACAGACCAAGAAAGACAAGATTAAAATCCTTCTGTTCAAAAAGTAAATCTGACTTTCAATAACATCCTTTCGTTCAACAAGTGAAACTGACATTTAATCAAGTGTTTCGCTGGTCTCAGTGGTTAAAGAGGTGCTACAATGTCACTTGAAGAAGGCCACAAGGATAGAGCGGTGCCGAAATTTTCAGTCGAACAAGAGACACTTTTTATCAAAGAGAGGCGAACGGCGTCCTTCGACGTAGTAGTAATTGGATTGTATCAGCAAGGCTTCTTGAAGAAATCGTGCTTGAAGTTACACAAATTCAATTGCTTTTCTAGGTTAGTGACTGCAATTGCAACACGCGCAAGACTCGCATTGTTCCTTCCCTTCTGTGTTACAGCAAATGTTCGGTTGACATTGGCTCTGCTCACTCACTCTCGTCCTAATCCTTCGCTCTCGCCTTCAATACTAGTTCTGCTTACCGTGATCTTCCATCTTCATGATTTGTTGTTTATGCACCAGCCAAACAATTCTCGAGACAGAGATGTCAGGTTGTGTCCCACGAACCCGTCCATAAAATCAAAGAATTCGACCACTTTTACCAAGAATTGGATCCCAGTTAGGCCATTTAGTTCGATGGTTCTGTAGGGGGTATAATGACGGTTAAAATCCCATACAACAATATACCGTTCCAAAATGGGACGGTGGCCTAGTCGATTTAGCTGTACAGAACATTGGTCACAACATCGACGGTTTTTAGTACACCAAACTAATCTTATTTACGATGCTGAGGAACTTGCTTCCACGTTGATTTACAGTTAGTTGCAAGAGTGCCTTTCCGTCGTTACAGCTGAGTCGGAAAACTTAGGGATAAGGTTAATATTGGCGCGCCAAAAACACGCTACTTCGCCCTGGTATGATGCACAACCGTCCCAAATTGGGACGGTATTATTTTTGTGTAGGCGGGATAATAAACCTAGAAACCGTCCCATTGATGGGACGGTTTCTACTCTAGAGGTTTCGAATAGAAAATCCCTAACAATCTTCAACAGATATGGAAACAGCTGCAACCAATGGTCCACGCCAGAGGGATTGCTGGTTGCCTTTCTTTTCGTTGGATGAGACCTGGACTCTCCCATTGCAACTGGAGCGCTCATACATAGTACTACTAACCTATCACCATCATGGCAGGCAAAGAGGAGCCTGAATTGCGAGTACTTGTACGCAAATGTGCTGCAATCCCTTTCGACGTAGTGTGTGGAAAGGAGTTCGACTTGATGATGGCAGCCACCATACGTCCGAATTGTGGTGGGGCTTCATTTGTTCCAATGCATGCCGGTTTTACGACAAAGTTCTTCAACCAAATGAAGTCGTCCTCTGGTGTTCAAGAGCTTAAGGAGTTGCTTGATTCGGCTGATATCTACCAACAACAGGACCTGATTGGTTTACACGAGAGGAAGACTGCTAGCTCAGGTCACGGTAGTGTCAATCTACTGAATTTGTTTGGGGGGAGCGGGAAAGGCGCTTCCTCTTTTGCGGTGGAAGATGTCTATTCTATCACCGAAATCAAAGTTTCGTCTTTGAATAATTCCCTTTATCTCATGCCTTTTATACAGAAGAACATGCAAGACTTCATTTCGTGTAACCCAGCCATGGTCCAGAAATTTGCCGCGAAGCCGACTCCGTGGCGAGGGAGCGTCGACCAGGTTTTGGCGTTTATCATAACTAAAGTGACTGGCAAGGCCAGACTCCACCATGAAGGGGCACAAGAGATGTCCGGAGAAGCGAGTGCTGTTGCTTCCATGCCTGCTTCCGCAGGTGCAGGTGCTGAGGCGAGCGCGGGTTTCGCCCATGCTTCGTCTGTGAAGGATGTGCAGAATGTGCAGGAAAGCATTCTTGGTGCTTCCTACATGCTAGTCCATCTGCGCAAGACCGTTTCATCGAATGACGTGGAAATAAAGCACACCTCGATGGTGCAACGCGATGACGACCCGGAGCTGTACGCCTTCTTAAGCTGCGTGAAGCTCAAGGAGTTCCGATCCCTGGTCACCGGCCGCCGAAATGCGCCCTTGGGCTTTTTGACTGAGAGCAAATCCACTATGGGTGAACATGCAACTTTGGATGATCATGTCGCGATAATGCAGCGCGATGCACAATCTCTCGCAATATTCGGATGGAACGAAGAGACTGGCTTGGTCAATCTGAAGTCCCTCGCTGATAGCGGTAGCGGTATGTTACTATGCGATGATGATCGCTTGGGGGAGGGTGGAGAGGGATGGGACTTGATGGCGAAGTGGTTCGGAAGCTGGAATCATGTTTTTTCAGCCCCCCGAGGACAACTTTCAAAGATGTATCAGACCTTAAAGAAGGAGGGATCTGTTAAAGTTTGCGGACTGACTGTCGTGGCAATGTCCCCGACATTCAAGGTCGAGACCAGCGGATTCCTGCCCATCTATCACCAGGGAGGCACCCCTACTGATGAAGCCCCAGGAGCAGTTGTCCGCGACTTTGAGGGTTTTGTATTCATCTTCCCGGTGGAAGGTTGTAATGACTACAAGTCCTGTATCACTTGTACGATGAGGATTGGGAAGTGCAAGAGTCCATCGTCCATGTGAATCGAAGTGACATGAAACAGATCAAACTCTACGAAGAAAAAGGCTTCCATGAGATCGAAGGGGTGAAGATGATGAGATTGTCATGGGGCGCCATAAGTTGGCCCGCGTCGGTGAAGATGATGAAACTGAGGACAGTATTTTTCGCGTCCCACCGACGATTGCTACTGGGGACGCTGCTTTCGTTGCTCGCACGAGTTCAGGAGTGCCTAGTTGTCAGAGCTTTGCGGAAGGTGGTCGGCCGCAGAAGCAGCAGAAAACAAAGGAATAATTCAACTTTTGCTATACGTTCAAGATCTACATCAATGAAACAGAGTTTAACAAAGGACCATTGTCGACTTTCGAAACAATTTGGGCTCGGGCTCATGATGTTAGCTTAGAAGGTAAATGAAAGTGTATGAGTACTAGTAATTTTGTCTGATGAATGATGAAGCGCGCCTACCTATGCTATTGATGGAGAAACGGATTGCACCTTTCGAAGGAGAGGTTACAGGTTTGGAGGCCTCTCGTATGAGGTTTTCCTCGAGTCGGCGCAGGGATCTTTCCTCCATATGGAACAGCCTCTCAACGATGAAGGAGCTCGTGATTTTACTCTCGACGTTCAAGGCTTGGCGTATGTCGTTGAGCATGTGTCTGTGTTGTTGGATTTCCATGTGGTTTGCTTGCGTTATCGAAGCCACCGCATTCAAATGATCAATGAAGGTTCGATTGTCCATGAGGATTCCTCTTCCATCCGGTTCGCTACCATACAAGCGGAATGTTTCTATTGGGGGGCCCGGCGAATTACGAGTCAAGAAGGACCTGCGGGTTTGGTGGATGCATTTGCTGAACACGAGGCTGCAATTGTCATCGAACACTTTCTCCAATGCTTGGTTGACGCGGGAAATAAAGAGATTGTATCGGACGGCGGAGCATGTGTAACGGTCTTCGACGGTCCCGAATTTATCTGGAAAACCTTCAACCAGTCTGGCAAAGGGGTGTGACTCGAGGACGTCGACGAATTAGTCGTAACGAAGCAGGAGTGTCCTCACCAGGAGTTCTTGGACCTTCGGATGCGAGCGTCTGAATATATCATCTTCAAAGATGACGTCGGTGAACTTCCTGAGAGTGTCAACATCTGTATCAATGTCATCGAAGGTGGGAGGCTGGCCTCCCATGACCATCTCGCTGATTTTCATCGTCCATCCGCTCAGGCTTTTCCCCGCTTGACGTAGTAGCTCTGTCGAACCAAACATCGGCGGAATAATTTAAGGAGGATTCCAGATTTGTCTTTCTCTACAACATGGCAGATGGACTTACATAATCGAAGATTGTATGAATGCTCTTTGATCTGAGCCCGCTTCGGAATATTGGTGCATAGCCACCCAGTGATTGGGACTCAACCATGGCCTGATAAGAGCCTCGCAGGTTGGAATGCGATCCAAGTTCCTCGTTTATCTCATCAGCTAGGACCTCGAAGGTGTTGCGGACCTCGCCGAATAATCTTGTCCAAAAACCGGATACACCGCTGTCTGACTCGCCTGATTTCTTAGTCTTCAGTGCCGCCTTGGAGAAAATCGGGAACGTGACTGCAACCGCTCACCACGATCAAATGGATCAGAGAGAAGTAGAAATCTTCAAAGATAGAATCTCTGTGTGGATAGATGGGAAGGGTTTGGAAGGGTCCCGATTTTTGGCGCTACAGTTGGACTGCAAGGACATTGTAGTTGTAAAGTAACTCGTTTACCTCCATACATGGGTATCATACCGTCTGATTTGATCAAAGAAACTTCGCTTCTGCGTCCCGAACAATGGCAGCTCGTATTAGACAAGTGACAAAATTCTGCAAAACCAGGTGACCCTAGCCAGATGCACGCCGCTGACATGGCTTCCCGATCCTGGCGGGTGCTCGATACTTCTTTTGTATCATTTGGCATACCGATGGCGCGGTTGGATTCTCTGTGAAAACCTTTGAAGCTTCTCGGGGAGTTTCGCCCAATTCTCCTTTCCAAAGATAGGGATGGATGGCTTGGTTCTATATTTGTTGGTGAAATAGACCTTCACCGATGAGATGTATCTGTCTGCAGTCTTAAAACCAAGCCGGGGTTGCTTGGGGTTGCTCTTGCGTGTTTTCCCATGTAAGTGATGCAGCAGCCCATGCATTTGTCCCAAAACGCGAAAATAGCTTCATTGGACATCTTCCGGGGCACACCGCAATAGGGTACACCCTAGGCTTCCACAACACTGACTCCAATCTGGACGCAATACCCCGAAAGGAAATAAGAGAAATGCTTGGGGGCATTATTTCTTTGTCGGCAGCAGACGTTAAGAGACCATCACGGGCGTCTTGGTAAAAGACGCTGGGTTCCTAATCACCCGACATGGTTGCGGCTCCACGAGAGGGAGAGGAGAGGAGAGACAGAGGTCAGTTGTAGTATATTCCTCCCTCGTCGTCGTTAGAGCGACGTTGTGAGACGGTTGGGTGTTGTGTACCGCATGGTTGCAACTTGCAACTTCACGTGTGTACCGCTGAGCCTGAGGCAGGCGACGTTTTCCCGTGACTCGTTCAGTCACGTGTTCAGCAGGGTCCAGCACCTATCATACTCCGAGTACGACGTATGATACAGGTACCGGTAGGTACTTGGAGTACCGGTACCGGTATTACGTCACAGATATCATAGCTTCCGTAGCGACGTATGCTACAGGTACAGACAAACCGCAGGATCTTCACATGTGTTGGGTCATTTCGGTACCGGATGCCGTTTTACAGTTTACAGTAAAAGTGAGAAAGAGGCCTTCACGGGGCAGAAGATCTTATGGTTCTGATTCGACCTTGAACTTTCAAGTCGCAACATGTTTCTCATTCGTACGCGAAATTCCATATTGTGCAGAGGAACTTCAATGCGCCACAATAGTTGGAAAGCTAGATTCAATATATGATTTATTGAACTCTTTCAAAGCTGCGGAATATAGGGAGCAATTTCATTATTGTTATAATTGAAACGTGTTCAATATGTGTAGGAAGGGGGTCGAAGGTAAAGTATATCAAACAAAAGGTTCTTTCAGTTACACTACTACCTACATGATTTTTACTGAAATGTTCAAATTTTTCAAGACTCCATCAAGCTCTACTCATTGAAGATCTGATGAACCGCAATGCATCAACGCCTGCAATAAGTATGTGGATTGTGAACTGGTTGAAGTGATGTGTCACACTCTCACACAAATGAGAAGGACAATCGGCGGTTCGTTCTCTATTTTCATGGACTACTCAGTAGTGGGCAAAACGCCTCCTCATCACGCAAGATGAAGAAACGACGACTGACTCTTCAACGAATCATCACACACTTTTTATCAGAACTTAATTGCACTTCACTTTCAAACACAATCGATCTCTCTAGCTAGTGGAGTAGTAGTTTATCTTGCCACAAGCATGATGATGAGCCCTCTTTGTAGTATCAACTCAACTGTCAGTGGTAGAAGTAGTCCTACAAGCAGCGACATGGACAGTAGCGATTCCAGCATGTTGAGCTACAAGCACCAACAGCTGCCGAGCCAACCCCAACACCGCAGCAACAAATGCCCTCATCATTGTCAAATGGAGTCTTTTCAGGAGGAAACAGATGATCATTCCGACAATCCTGTCTACAACCAAATCATGCGTGATCTTCGACAGGCACAAAAGATGTATGGTGATAATGACTCCAAAGTTGCCGATGCCTGGAATGCCCTCGGTTTGGTAAAAATACATATGCAACGCGATATCCAGGGCGCCATTTGCTGTCACGAACACGCGTTGCGAATCTTCCAAGAACAGAAGCTGGCGAAGGAAACGGCTATTACTTTGATAGATCTAGGGTATTGTTGCGAGCGGATGGAACATCGAGACGATGCCTTGCTAAAGTATCAACAAGCATTGGAGATTCTAGAAGCTGAAAAGATGCCGGAGAACCACCCACAAGTCTCGTCCACAAAGCGAGCGATTACCCGAATGATGCGAATATGACAGCGAAGGGTTATGACAGAGGAGCTCGTTGGGCGCTCGTTGGTGTTGTACAAACAATATAGAAGGCAGACATTGATTGCTGTGGCTTCACGTTCTCCCATTCCAGCATGTGGTTTGAACTGGTACTAACTTCTAGTACTGCATAGAATGCCATGCATCTCACCATTTAATCTCATTATAAATAGATAAAGAATAAAGTTTACAATGAGCTAGCTGCTGTGGGCTAGGTGTATAATGTCACTCCTGAAAAACGCGTCGATTTGGAGCTTTTCCCTTCGGGGTCGCTATACGGTAGTACCGTACTCCAGAGTAATACGTATCTTCATTATTTCTTCCTCTCGGTATTTTCAATTGCGCAATGTTTCTCCTCCCCTGTTTCGTACTACTCTTTGAAACAATTTTCCTCAAACGCAAAGCTTCTTCCGTACTACAATTAGCACATCTATGAAACATGGACCCCGCCGATGCTCTCTACAAGTGACTCTCGCTTGTCCCGGATCTTCTTCGAATAGGATGTAACATAAAACGCACAAGAATTCCCTCTTGCCAAGAAGTTTACGACAGTTGGTTCTGTCTACTATCGAGGCACCGAGTACATTCCTCGTGCGCAGGAGTCAGCATTGACGTGTGTGATTTTGATCTTTCAATGGGAACTCATTGGCGTGCAATACTTATCTGTTCCAGAAAAGTGTGATAGAAGCTAAAGCGATACATTACCAACACAAAATATATCAGAGGAAGGGTTGGAAAAAATGCAAAAGAACTACGAAAAGAGAGATCCACTTTTTAATTGCTACTCGGAGTAGTAGGGCTGGTTTGCATGCATGGAGACCACACACACACTCCTGTCAGTTCGAAATAAAACTTCCAGCTAATACCGAAAAGTACTCGTATCAAGCTGAGCAATCTCTGGAGCCACTTGCTTTTTTCTCTGGTGTAGTCCTAGTCCTCTTTTTCTAATTTAGATCTTGACACCCATGAAGCGTCCTTCGTCTCGGGCCTCGTCCCAGTTTTCGACCCAATCGTTGGGGCAGATGCTGACCGACCACTGTCTGTAAACTTGGCACTTGTCATCATCACTTCCAGTTTGCTTCATGCAGAGGAGCCATTCGTTGTAACGATTCCAGCAGTGCAGAGCTTGATTTTGGGACGGGAAACGCTGATCACGAGGAGTGGTACGGACATTCTTGACTTGGTGCAAGAGATCCTCTTCTTTTTCCGAAAGCTCGGGAATTTTGTCGCTGAAAATCTGCATTGAAAAAATGGAGAGGGATGGAATAAATAGGGTAAGATGGATATTGCAGGCTGATTCAACACAGCGCAGCGTTGGATTGAACATGACAGTCACCGTAATTCCAATAGAGAAAATTCTTATCTTGAATGATAAGAAACGCACCTTGTTGATCTTAGACATTTTGAGTCTGCCAATTTTATTCAAACACAAAAACAACAAGAAATTCCAAAGAATATGGAGAGATGAGTGACGAACCATTCAGAGCACGACGCGGTGTTCATCGCAATACAGTCATCGGGCGAAGCGCCAAGACGAACCTGAACCCATTGAATCTCTACTTTCGGATGTCTCCTCCAATCGATCATGAAACACTCGATTCAATGATCACCTCTCGACTCAAACGTGAAATCCACTATCAACACATTGACACTTACTTGGTTAAAATAGACAACTTACTGTAGTAAGAAAGCGGCAAGCTAGAGTAGGTAGCGGCAGTTGTACTCTTCTTATTGTCGTCGTCACGTCGTACGCAGTATGGCTACCGGTTCGCACCTTACTCCAAAGTACCGTGTATCATGAGCAAGGAGAGAAGCTCGCTGCTGGCGCGGCCGGTGCAAAAAAAGTCGCAGAACTGCATGAACCTTAGCAGAGGAATCGCCTTCGCGTCTCTCCGTCATCCGTCTCTTTGTTTATGACCAGATTTGAAGACTTCGAAGATACGCGTGAGATGCCTATGCACCTATGCAACACGCAAACCTCAAGAGAAACCGGTGGCTGGGGGAGAATCGAGGGGATCGATGTATGATACGGTAAACGCGCGACTAGAAAATCTTTTCTCACAATGGAGAGACGTTCTTCGATCTCTCACCGTCACCACTTGCTTGCGAATACCGTACTCCGTCACTCTGGTATCTGCGCATTACCTCCAGCTGCGTTTTGAAAAATCATCACAAAAAACAGCAACACTCCCTCTCTCCTCATCTTGTTGAAGAAAGATAAAAACATAAAACCACCATGAAGTTTTCTGTTGCTGTCGCCTCTGTCATCGCCATATTGGCACCTACTTCCATGGCACAAAGTGTCATCTCGATCCATGGAAGTGGAACCACAAATCCTTCCAAATGTT
This sequence comes from Nitzschia inconspicua, assembly GCA_019154785.2. Lineage (NCBI taxonomy): Eukaryota > Bacillariophyta > Bacillariophyceae > Bacillariales > Bacillariaceae > Nitzschia > Nitzschia inconspicua. The sequence continues at coordinate 1,165,875 of JAGRRH010000007.1, read as the reverse complement.
ATTGGCATATCATGGATCAGATGCAAATTCAGGCGAAACTTCCCATCAGAATGACCTATCGTGGTGTCGGATCCTCCACGGGACAAGCTGAGTTCATCGGTGATGGCACTGGAATCTCCACAAACATGTTTGCTAGTGGTGATCTTCCCATTAGTGCTGAAGACTTTGCCTCCTTTGAATCTGGCAGTATTTTGCATCTTCCTGTCTTGTTGGGGGCCATTTCCTTTTTTCATTCGGTGCCAACGGGCGGAGAAAAGCTCAACCTATCAGCCTGTTTGCTGGCCAAGATTTTGAACCGCAAGGTCACTGACTGGACCGACGCAGCAGTCATTGACGAGAATCCCAACTTGTTGAACGTTCTCCGCAACCCGTCTCCCATCACTGTCGCTCGTCGTGTACTTGGATCGTCATCCACCGCCAGTATCACCGAGTACTTGCACAAGGTCTGCCCTGAGGAGTGGCCCGAGGAGTTGGTCGGAAGAACTATTGAGTGGCCGGTCGATACCGTCCCTTGTGAAGGATCGGGAGGAATGACTGACTGCATCACCAGCATGCCTGGAACGATCGGGTACATCGACAGCGGCCACGGACATGCTGAGGGATTGCAAGAAATTGAATTGCTCAATGCTGCCAGTAATTATATCAGCAGTTTGGAGGCTTCCGAGAGAGGTGGAATCTTGGCTGCAGCTGAAAATGCCGAAATCCCGACTTCGCTGGATGCTGACTTTTCTTCGGTCAACTTCATGAACCAGGTGGGTAACCTTGATTGGGATTGTTGTTGGGGAATAACGTCACTGTTAATGCCATGCTCATAGTCTCGAGAAAATTCTTTTTCTACTTTTACAACAGGGTGGAACCAACACTTGGCCTATCGTTGCCATGACCTACGTCTACGTCAAGAAGGATTTGACCTTCATTCAAGATCCTGCGTCTCAGACCTTGGTCAAGGCTTTCCTCACGGCCCTGTACACGGACGAATATATCACCCAGTGCGAGGAGGAATTCGGGTTTGTTCGCGTCGATGGGGAGCTACGTGAAAAGGCGTTGGCCGAAATCGAATCTTTGACCGTCTCCGCTGACGCACCCGAATGGACCTTTGAGTTCGAAACGATTACGAATGAGGGACAAGGCGACTACGTCATTTCGAACAAGCGTGAATCGTACAGTGAGGCAGAACAAGATATGATGCTAGCGGATATTGCCGTCTTGAAGGAAGAAATCGAATTGTTGCATAGTGAAATGGACATCGTGGCAAGCGGAACGGGACACACCCACGACGAAGACGGCAACATCGTTGCCATTGGATCCGCGTACAACAATGCAATGAACAAAGACTCTCAACTACAGGCTGCTTTGGTCCTGAGCAGCATCTCTATTACGCTTTGGATCTTGACTATTGTTGCATTGTTGGTCCGTTGTGTGACCGGCTCTCACACCAATACTAACCTCGCCATGAGTGAAACTGCAAAGGTCGATACTCCTCCTGAAACTGCTTGAGGTGGATCCTGAGGATCAGCTCGTCTCGGGCGGAAGAATGAGATTTGTCAGACTTCGCAATTTCTAAATTATGGGAATATATCGTTGCGATGGCAGTGTCAGGACGGTTGCGATGATGCCGGTGGTGCGAATGAGACAATCCTACATTTTTTACGTCAGAAAAGAACGAGCAAGATGTGGGCGACAGTGGTTGTACTTGCAGGGCGAACACAGGTGGCATGGGCCTTGAGGCATCATTGTTGTCAGCATCTATTTTATTTGTATGACCTAGGTATCCAAGAATGGCTGAATGAATTCCAGGGTGATTCCTTCCGATTAGTCCGATGTTCACCGCACCTTTGGAACGACAAAGCTACGCTATACCTAGATAATTCTTCTCTTATTAAATTCTATTGTGATGATGATGTTGTTGATGTGAAATCTGGTCAGTTTCTTCCGTGTTTTTGTTCAAGGGGGGTGGTGGATCGAAAAATATTGCAACAGAAAGTCTGCTCCTTATTACTTGAGGTACTGTGAGTACCTACCGGTACCTTCAACCTCATCCGACTGGTACGGTAGTAATTCGAATACAGTACGGTTCCAGTACGACGTAGTGTGTTCGAAGTACCGCTATCATAGACTACGGTCGAGTACCTAGTTAAATACGGAGTAGTAAAGTACGTACCATAGTCTACCGTAGTTGGTGTGTGAAAGAAAGATACTTCGTGTTTATCTTCCGATGGAAAAGGGAGCAATTTATATTATCATCATCGCAATGATTTCACTCTCAGTCAACACTTTTTTACTCTGTAGTGATTGCTACCAACGGCCCATCCGTCTCACACGTATTGCTCTCGAACGATGCTGCGACGGATTTCATGGAAGGCACCAATCAAAGATTGGTATTGGAAGCAAACCGATCAAAAGATTCTATTCAACTCGCTCTTCCACAGATCCTTGAACCGCAAGGTAACTGCCATCGGAAATCGCTCCTTTTCTACGGCCGTTCCCGAAAAAAACGATAGGGACTTTCAGAAGCGGGCCTCTGATTTTGCAGATGTCTCTGCTCGTGGTATAGGGCAAGTGATCTTTCTAAACAGTCAAACTTCTGGACTTGCAATTTTGGGAGGGTTAGCCCTTGGCGACCCGTACTTGGCCACCATGGCAACAATTGGAACGATTACAGCCACAGGTACCGCCAAACTAGCCGGCATCGATTCAACTTCCATCAACGATGGACTATTGGGCTACAACGGATGTCTGGTAGGATGTGCGGCAGCAGTTTTTGGTCCGGCATCCATCATGGCTTGTACAACCACCACGCTGGTGGGGAGTGCCGCAACTCCGTTTGTGGCATCCGCATTGAAAGAAAGTATGGGAAATATGCCACAATGGACCTTTGCCTTCAACATTGTCACGTTGACGAATCTACTTCGTACAAGACCATTTTTGCCGCCGCCTCCAAGTGGAGAAACAGAGACGTTCGTGCTGGAAGAACTTATGTCCAAAGATTTTGAGGCTTTGGTCATGGCACGCGAATCGACCACAGTGCCGTCTCCAAGTGTTGGGGACCTAATGATGTCTCCGTTGAAAGGAATTTCTCAAATTTTTGTGGTCGAATCATCTCTGTCCGGAGCTGTGATTGTGGGAGGGATCGCCTCCTACTCTCCTATGCTTGCAGCTCATGCAGTAGTTGGTTCGGCTATTGGTACGCTCATGGGACTTGTTACCGGTGCCGAAATGACGGAACTGACCATGGGACTGTATGGATTCAATAGTGCCCTAACGTCTATGGGTGTGGGGGTCTTTTTCGTACATTCTACCCCGACGATGTTACTGAGTGCTGGAGGGGCGGCACTGACCGCGTCGCTGTTCGGAGCCATGAAGACTGTCTTTGGGGCGTACGGAGCCCCGGCCTTGACGCTCCCATTCTGCTTCACCATGTCGGCTTGTTATCTTTTGCCCAAGCAAATACCAGCATTGGTGCTGGCAAAAAGCCCGCACAGCCCAGAGAAGAATCAAGCCTGATTCATGGCACAAGGTGGACAGTGGAATTCCCATTGTCAACAATCGCTTGATCGTCCACTATTTGGCGCTTCTGCCATGAAAAAGCAAGATCGGCAAGCAATCTTGCAAATTTAAAAAAATATATTCTTTGGAGATATAATGTGTGTACAATATAGGACGAATAAATCTTTTCTAGATTCATAATGCTAGCTCTTCTTCTTGGCTACTGCTGTACTGGTCTTCGAAAATTCCGGCGCGGCTTCCAATTTGTCCCTCGATATGCGCAGTAGAGTAGAACCAACAAACATCTTACAAACCAGAAAAAGAGACCAGATGGTGAATACCCCAAGCACGACCATCCATGTTTGAGGATTTCTGTCGTATGTGCCATACTTGTAGGCTTCCTTCACATATTTAGCCATGACGCAAACAAGTGGAATCTGAGAAAACCCTAATCGCTTCACAACCGCATGAGAATGATCCAAATTTTCTCCTTCGTGTCCAAACCCTGAATTGTCACCTGCAAGTAAAAGTGCGTACTCGCTGTACACTCCGCTAGCAATGAAGTTTGATTTAGTGATGAAGGCATGCTTGATCCAATCTGATAGCCATTCGGCACACCATACAACGATGCACATGCTCAGGTAATTGTAAATCTGTTGAGCAGAAGTATCGGCGGCATCAGAACGCTTTGCATTTAACACAGGCAACACAATAATGCTTCATGATGACGTACCATATTCTTGTCCATTCCTTGTGACAGATTTAGCATCAACACCAAAACCAAGAAGAGTGCAAGCTTGAAGCGCTCGCAAATATCGGTGGCTGTGATTTTAAAAAGACTTGCTTTGTTGTATTTCTTGAATACGGTGCTCTTGATTTCAGCAAAATTGCCGCCAATCAAAAGGCTCAAGAGAGCTTGGTCATCTGAGTTCATGGCCACATTTATCGTCGCAACGTGAATGAAAAGCAGAATGGAATGAACAGCAGCGTATGTCAAGACGACCAAGATCGAAACATAAAGGCGCATACTCCACGGCCGTCGTGTTGTGTTCCAATACAGCGAATCAAGACAATCCTGACCAAGGGAGCACATGAGCCTATCAAAGACCTCCACAATGGCAATTAGCAAATAGAGCTTCACCATACTTTGTACTCTGATCCAATGATACAAGATACTGATGTCGATCGGCTTCAGAACGTATTGGTAGACCACAAATATTGTACCCATCTGGATGATCTGATATGCATGCCTGGCGGAACGAAAAAGTTGAGTGAGAATATTCATAGAGAGACTCAAAGTGCGAGAAAGGAGCTCATATCCCATATGGTGACGTACCGCCTATGAAATTGAAATGGGCCATCCGACCCATGAGACGACTTGAAGACTTGAAGAAAAAAGAATCGCAGCAGCAACAAGGAACTCCATACGAACCGAATTGGCAAAATGGTCAATGTGTATAGAAAGGAATCAACACAAATCCAAAAACCAAAACTCAAAAGGGCTTCTACGGCACTGGGTACCTTGACGAACTCTTCCATTTGCTTGTCGGTATCGTAGTTGGACTCTTGAACGCTGTTCAAGTAATCAAGCCATTTTAGCTTGATGCTGGAAGAGTTGGACGGGCTTAGAAGTTCATTATGAGGGTTGAATGGAGACGTGGCCGATATGATGCTACTGGATCTCTTGTTATTATATGTTGACGCGCTTTTGGTCTTCTCTGGACCGGTTCCCGCGGAAGTCGTACTGGCCCGAGAAGCTTTTGCTGTCATTAAGGTGTCCTGGTTGGACTCATTGGTGATGCTTTTCGTGCTTTCACAAATACTTTGAGGAGTTGCAGCATTCTTCTCAGACAAATCCTCGTGATCTGGATGGACACTAGTCTTTGACCTTGATTTGGGAAGTGTCAGTTTTGGAGCATCAAGAATTTTCGATCCCTCTGTTGATAATCCAGGCAATGCATCGGGGAGAAACAAGTTGGAGTTTGTAGGCGTTGGCAATTCCTCCGACAAGCCACCAGTTGTATCGGGTGTTAGGCCACCATCACCGCCTTCGTCATCAGACGACGGTAACATCGGAGATTGATCCGGTGTTCGTTTGGTTCGATTGGTGAATTCTTCGGAATGCAACACCCGAAAGCTCAAGTTGCGAACATGATTCCCTTTTGATAAGGGCCGTTGCGGTGGTGGGGAATCCAAAAATCCAGCTGGAGTGGAGGAATTCGACATCATCATCATGAAAGAGTCGTCGGTCGAGGATTGTTCTTCATGCGGAAGTGGGGATCGAGGTGGTGACATTCGATACGCTGTCGGGGAACCATTTTGACGTCGTAACTGTCGTTGTAATATTTTGGAAAGCGTTGCTATTTTTTCTTCCAAATCGTTCACTCGTTGTTCAAGTGCATTGGTGTACTCCGATTGTTTTTGATTCGTTGCGGACTGGGAAGAAGAACTCATCAGCTGTTGTTCGGGTTGCTGACATTGCTGATCCTCATCTTCGATTCTCATGGGGGAAATATTACATGCTTCTGTCGCACTAATTATGTGTTGCTCCTGATCAAACTGCGGCCGTGCTTTGTCTTCCTTTGTCACGAAAGACACCTGTTCCACTTGCGTGTCTTCCAAAGGCAAGCCGACGAACGACGTATCACCCACAGAATCATTATTGTTGTCTATGGAACGGCCGTTCAGAGATGAAGACAGGGCTGTCGCTGCTGCTGTGGATTCCATTTTCAAAATAAAAAGTGCCTCTTCTGCCCTCCAAATCGCTCTCTTGTAGGCAAAAGGATGGCATATCTTCTTGTAGGTTGTGTAGATCGTTCGAACGGTCTGTGGAGAGCGTGATTGATGATTGATGGACTTTTGACTTCTACCCATCACCGTGGTCCAGGGAAGAGTGGAGTTGCGACGAAACTACGGGTCGTACTCCGTAGTACAGTAGTCGTAGTGAACATATGCAGTATGATAGACTACCGGTACCGGTAGCAGAGTACCGTACCTACTTCACAGTCTTCAATCAACTACCGTACGTATCATAGTACCGTACTAAGTTCGTGCTGTCGTACGGTATGATAGTACCCGATTAAGATACCGCCGGTACATAGTTAGTGTAGGACGACTGGTAACTGTTATCATACCGGAGTAGAATACCGGTACCTACGGTAGTACTACAGTACGATCGTATCACTCGCCATTAACAACTGGTAGGTACCGTATGTGATGTATAACCTACCGTACAGTTACTACGGAGCACTACGGTAGTCGTACTACCAAGTATCATACCAAGTCGTATGAAGCGTTGTCAATCCAGTCGTGCATATGGACTCCCGCGAGACTGACGTCAGAAGTTTTGGCTCTTCTTTTTGTTGTTGTTATTATGTTGTCGTTGATGTCGATGGGGCAGATCCGACCCGACGAGCCGGTGACAGATGGATTTGACGCCTTCCACGCGGTTGTGTTGCAATACAACAGCAACAATAAATCATAAAAGCAACTCACTTGAATTGGACAGACATGTATGAAGCTTCAATTCTTGTCGGGTCGGACGGCGACGTTCTATCGACGAGACAACGAACAACAGGAGCATTGATCGTCAACATGGACATCAAAACTTCCATTACGTATGACGGCGAAAAACCAGAGGAAGACCGTGGCAATGCCGTATTCAACAAGAGTTGCCTTCTTCTATGTTTTGACCAACATGAACAAGAAGCATGTATGCGTCATCCAACTGGTATCCCGTCGAGAGAAACATCCTGCGTTCCACAAACAAACTGCCTCCGGAGAGTAACTCAACATCAAAACATGCACCAGCCATGGTTGTTCATGATTCTGGCTGCGTTCGTACTGATTCCGTCTCCCAGAGCATTGGCATTTACTCCATCCTTTCATCAACATTCTTCAACATCTTTCATGATCCATGCGACAGCAGACGACAATGATCAACCAACGATTCCCTTTGAATTGGAAAGGCGAGACATACTTAGACTGACCACCTTGGGGTCCGTTGGCGCTTTTTCATTATTATCGCCTCAACGTGCCATTGCTGACGATGTCGTACCGGATGGCATCACACCCACCAAAACAGAATCTGGGCTCAAATATTTTGATTTGGAGACTGGTGGTACAGCTGCAGGATTCAGCAACGACGAGACACCCAAATATGGACAGTTGTGTGTCATTTCGTATTCGGCCTACATGAAGTTGCCCGCTGGCAACACAGATAAACAGAAATTCGATTCCACAAAGGGATACGTAATCAAACATGGAAATGGTAAGATGATTGCAGGTCTCGACGAAGGTCTGCACACCATGAAACAAGGAGGATTGCGACGTATCATCATTCCACCCAAATTGGGCTTTGTGTCTAGTGGACTAGGACCGTTGCCAGAATATCCTTGGCAGCGATTCAAATTGAATTCCTTGATTGATCAGATGATTGCTCAGAGAGGAGGAAATTTAATTTATGATGTGCGATTGGAGCGATTTTTCGACGACGAAGCGGATCAGGGTTACTATGAAGATTTAGATATATTACCCGAAGAACGAGCCGAGCTCGAGCTGCGTCTCATGAAGCGGAAGCAAGGCGAAACTCCGGAAGTATTGGATGCCGTTGGTGAGGACATCAACATTACGGATCGTCCCAAGGAGAAGCCCATTGTCTAGGAGGGTCAATCATGCTGTAGACAGGAGAAAAATCCGCGTAGCTTCCCTAGCGTAGAAAAAACTGGTACTGGTTTTCGTCAAAGGTTGACTTGCAACTTCAAGCCAGGTCTTTGCCTCACCTCATTTCTTTCTAGCCCCCCAAATGTTGCCAAATGGAGATGGTTTTTACGAGTGGCGTTGGAAGTGGAGATGCCTTACACTCTTTCATCGCATTATTGAATCGTCATTTTGTACATCATTGTGCATGGAGCACAACTCAATGTGACTATCACTCGGTATGCATTCCCATTGTTCGAAACTTTTGGAACGTTGAAAATTCTGTTTCGATGATGATTTAGGTGAAAATTGTTGCCTGAACCCATTCCCCGATGCGTCGTCATTTCTTCCGTCGGCCTCTTCCTCGTCAAATGTATCTACTAGACTCTTGTCGCTCAAAATTGTCCTGGGTGAGATTTTGGCTTCCGGTGATGCACCTTTGTCGTGATTGTTTCCCGCGGGATCAGATGTACAGCTATCACGCCCCCCAAATAAAGATTTTTGTGTTGTCCGCTTTAGCTTTTGCTTCTCAAATTGTCGCCTTACGTTTCTTCGATTGATCCACTTGACAAAACGGTTGGAAGGCGACGAAGCCGACGTGACACCGTCCATCTTTTCGCAAGATCCAGACGTCCCCCCATCCCGCCTATTCAATGTGCCATTCAAAATTATGAGATATGAATGCAAGAGAAATAATGACAGCGCGAAAAAGCGATCAATTTCCAAAGAGGTGCGTACCATGATGTCTGAAAGAAGGTCTCTTCCATTTGGGTGAAGTGTCCAACGGAACCTGTATCGGCTCCATCGTCATCTCTACAGTGTTCCTCAGGACCGTTCTTTAACAACCCTCGCACAAAGTTTCGACACGCATGTTTCGTGTAATACCACCAAGCGGCAATGAAGACAGGTATTATCAGACAGGCTTGCGAAACGAAAATAGTAGGAGCATCACCGACATCATCTGACGAAGCAGTGGTGGCGATGTCGAGCCTCCGAACAAATCCCCTATTCATCTTGTTCTTGTTCCGGCCTGCGTCAATCACAATCTCTGTACCGAGGCGTTGATTGGATTTGGAGCCTGTCGTGCCTCTTGCGTTGCGGACTGCTTGGTTTTGTACACCGCGAAATAGCAGTTTCGGGTTTCCATGATGATTGATGATGACAGACGATTGGACGGATGTTTTGAAATTCGACCAAAATTCTGATGTACCACTACCGGTATTTTACTACGTAATAGTATGTAGTACGACATGCGCTATTGGGCCGAGGGGGAAAACGAGCCGTTTCATACATCATTTATTGATTGCGCGCTAGCACGTAACGGAAGCAGCTGTCACGAACATTAGTGACTGAAAAAAAGTCGACTGAGTCAAGGTATGGTTGTTAAGATCGCGAGCCAATGAAACAAAGGAGAGGGAAGAGACTTCCACATTGAAACAACGTAACGACAAGTGTGTACGGTAGACTGTAGTGTAGTAGTAGCAGTGTGGCCTCAAAACCGACCGACGGATGATAACCGACCGTTTGTTTATGGGGACAGCACTGAACCGTACTGCAGTAGTGTGCGCCTAACTCTCTTGATTGATGCAAGTAGTTTAACTGCTGCTATTACTGCTACTACGACACTGTCAACACTGAAGCCGTGTGATATTAGGTATGTAGTTCTTGACAGACAGCAAGGAGTTGTGTGTACCTGGGACGCGGTATTCACCGATTTCCTGACTTGATTTGAATGACGTACACAACGCACCGAATGGTTTCATCTGTGCTCTATTTGTGCCTGTGTGTTGGAAACAGACGATAACATTGGCAATCATTTCTGTTGGTGAAGGGAGGAACTTTCTCGGCCCAATGCCTCTGCATCAAATGGATGCATGGAGTGCGCCAGGGACCGTTCAAGTTTTGACGTACACTACTCACTCGACTGGACCAACGTCAACAACCGGCATGATCGCCGATCCCGTTGATTGTTTTGCCGTATTCTGACATTTTTTCGTCCCGCTGATTGTTGTTCCTTGTTCGGTCTACTTTTTCTCGTTTCAACACTCCTTTGACAACAGCAGCAAACTACCAAATCTTAAAGCATGATGGTCCGAAGCAAGAGATTTTTCGTGTTTTACCTATTCCTCGTAATGGCGTTGTTGGCTGCTCAGAGTAGTACACACTTCGTTGCGGCACAAGAGGAGGAGCAGGTTGTCGATGAAGAAGCGGAGGAAGCCGCAGCACAGCAGGCTGAGGCTGAAGCAGCTGCCGAAGCGGAACGAATTCGAATCGCCGAAATGGAAGCTGTCGCCGCTGAGGAACGAAGGATCGCGGAAGAAGCCGAACGAGTGAGAAGAGCAGCTGAAGCCGCCGCACGTGAAGAAGAGCGATTGGAACGAGAAGCGGCAGCACGTGCCGAAGCTGAACGTCTGGCAGCTGAAGCTGCCGCTGCGGCAGAGGCTGCCAAGAAAGCCTCAGAAGGAGCCATTACCAAACTCAAGACCAAGCTATTTGGCGCCACTGACATGGTGGTTGGAAAGTCCAAGTCACTGTTAGAAAAAGCCAAATCCATGACCACGAAACAAAAGAAACAAGTGGCAGCTGTCGTCGCTGGCCTTGGATTTGGAAGTGTCGCCTTTCTCGCAAGCACAGGGAATGGCGGACCTGCTGTCGCTGGTCAAGCTAGAAAGAAGTGAACTCGCACAACAGAGCCTTGATAATCTATTCATGGACTGTAAGTGCTGCGTGCCTTTTTTGTCATAAACCACGTATTTTCTCTCAATAGTAGCTAGCTGCCTTGAACCCGTAAAAAACAAAATAATAATGGTATTATTTTACGTACTTTACTGAGTATTGGACCTATAGAAAGTTTCGTCTATCCTGTGAGAAGGGGGCAGATCCGATGAATTGTTTGCATCACACTCCGAGCACTCCGGCGGTTATTCCTCTAAAAAAGCTCAAACTACTCCTGAGTACCGGTATTACCGGAACTTCGAGTACCGTACCTGGTACTCCGGAGCAGGCCTCCCTATTTTCGGTGCACGAGCTTGTTTTCGGTGCAAACACCGAATTTAAGTTTTTGGGAAAATCGCTTATTTTCGGTGCTGATTGAAGTCTCACGTACAAAGGCCAGACGAAACCGTAACAAATTACCGTGTTTTGTAGCGCAGAAACACCACCGTAGAACGTATCATAGAACCACTCCTTACTGCTAACGCCGAACACAAGAGATAATTACCGGTACCTTGTTTACGACAGTACTTGTTACTTGTTACCCTTTACAGCACATCGAACAATGGCGGAATCAAAACGCAAAGGTAAAGCCAAGAAATTCAACTTGGAATGGATAGTGAAAAACGGCCTTGAAGTATCAACAAGGGATCCATCTACAAGTGAGGTGACTAACCCTAAGCAAACCGTATCAGACTGTTTCAACACTTCTTTGAAAAGAAACCAGCCTGTACACCCTCGATGGAATGGTGGCTAGTTGTCATCATAATTCAAGGCTTAGTGGAGCGCATAGAAAAAACCTTTTCAGCAATGCAAGGGACAAGAACTCTTGTATGCGAGCAGAGACAGTTACTGGCTGCTCTCAAACAGGACATCAAGGAACGCTGCTACATCAAAGGCCCTATGACAGATGAGGAATCCATTTCATTCTTGGCTGCTGTTAACAATGATCCATTACATGGATTTCACTTAAACAACTATTGTGTTCTGAGACAGGAGGTTACGAGTTTCATTGATGATGTAGGAAGTTTTGTCCAGTTAACTATGGATGGGTTAAGATCAAGCAGCAGTGATGCAGATAAGGAGGCACATGACTGCATTATATCAACAATTGCAAATTTCTTGCTGCAATTGGTCAGTGGAATATCTAAGGTGTGCGCTGAGCGTGACACTCACTCAGGAGATCACTGACCTCCTGTGCTGCCCCTTGAATTGTGTGGAGTACTTTCGAGAGACTTTGTGTCTTGTTTGGAAGATCAAAGAATTCGACTTGGGCAAATTTTCAGAGGCAGAGGTGGAAAACATTCAGTTTTGTAAGTTGCGTCCAGCATTTAAGGAGCAAAGTGGATTTTCACAAATGCTGCTTGATGCCCAAGCATCTTGTGCTGTTCAATCATTTGAAAGTGTTGGAGTCAACTTGGAAGTGAGTTTGAACAATTGAGAATGTTTTGTGGGGCCATTGCATGATTATGCTCAAGTACAAGCAGTGTTGAGTCCGACTTCTCCTTGATCAATTGGAGGAAGGATCCCAACTCGCAAAGCCTAAGTGACTTCTCCCTTGAATCAATACTGCATTGCAAGCAGTATAAGAAGCTCAGAGACATAATGGAATAAAACTACTAGTAGAAGATAGACAAAACATTGACATTTAAGGCATTTTATAGCGTGCCGAATGTGCACCGAATTTGAGGTTTGAAAATGCACCGAAAATAGCTATTTGAGGTATTTTCGGTGCCCACCGAAAATAGGGAGGCCTGCTCCGGAGTACATCATTTATTTACAATCGTAGTTCGGCTGTAGGACTTGGAGTTTTGGAGAAGTGAGTTTCTTGAAAAAGCGGCTTGCTCGCGTATACAAGCCTAATTTGTTTGACTGTGAGTGTAGTTTTACTGCTGTGATGCGCTCTCTGTCAAACTATCATCATACTGACGGTGGTCATGAGATATGACATTACTTCTGTTGTCAGATTTCTCGCTGTCCGATGTTGTCGGAATATTCCTTTCTCGATGTCAAACGGTCTCCAAGTATTGTTAGCGACTTCCTCTGAGTAAGCATCTTCCTTGGCAAGCACAAACCTGCCGTCATCTCTGTTGCCTTACAGAGACACGTCGTACTCCTCGAAGTAATTTTTGAAAATCACGAATGATTGAATAAACATCAACCGACCTCCAATAAATTTTTGTTAACGCATTACGTGCACAAAGCCACCATGGCATACTATACACCGATAAACGTATATCGTAAGCGGACGATCAATCAAATCACGCAGCCTCCCCCACCCACACGGCGATCTACCCGGCAAAAATTTGGTATTCTTCTCGGCGTCCCAATTTTGGCAATTCTCGGAACAATGATCAATTTCCTCTTTTTGAATCTGAATGAACTTGGATTTGGTATCGGAGCTGGAATGGAAGAAGAGTCCATGTTGAGTGACTTCAGAAAGATTACTGCCAAAGCGCGAACAAGTCAACAGCAGCGTCGCCAATCTACCGTTAAAGGGCAGGTCGTCCAAGCAGAGGTACCAATGATATTATCTTCCTCCTCTAACGTTAATGATCAGATCAAGAGGGACTGGTGTGAACAAGTGGCTAAAGCCCGGGCAGATCTGTCACCCTTTCTACGTATACACTATCCGTGTGAGAAACTTCAACCGGCGATATCAGCTGTTGTGTGTATGCTCACCGACGGAGCAGCTGAAGGCAAAGATTCGAAATTTTTCTTTACAGCTCGAGACTACATCAACGGTGTCATGACACTGGGAGCATCACTTCAAGGAAATATCGATCCAACACAGACCCATCAGTTGCTTTTGCTCCGGGACGGGTTCGAGCTACAGCCTGATGACCGAATACGACTCGCGTCAGTGGGATGGGTCATTGGCACAGCACCCAATTTTCCACTCGCCAAAGAGTATGTTCCTCGTTTTCCTCGCTACAAGACTACATACACCAAAATTACAGCGATCGGCTTGGGAGAGTACAGATGTGTTATGCTGATGGACGCTGATACGTTGGTGATTGGGAATATCCAAGAGATTATGAAGTGCAACGTCTTCCAACATCCCAACAACCGAGTGGCTGGAACCATTGACTGGTACCAAAAACATTGGCATCTCTTCAATACTGGAAGTATCCTGTGGAAACCCAGTGGTAAAGAGATGGATCGCGTCTTCAACTTGACCAAAGACACCACCTTCATGAAGAAATACAGCAGCGACCAGGATTTTCTCAACCACGTGTACCCCGAACGACTGAACAACACCTTGAACAGTGAAATTGTAACCATGGATACTACCGAGAGTCGTCGTGACAATAGTCCTCTCATCCCCCACGAATTTGCCATGCAGGGATCCGTCGTACCCATGTCGTGGGACTACAATGCACAGACTCATGCCGAAGTAGAAAACATGGACTTTTGGAAAGCCCATCGCGACACCGTCCGCATTCTGCACTTTACGGAAAAGAAGGGATGGCGATGCGAGCGACGGTTCGATGACCCTCCTCCGCTAAAGGAAATGCCCAATCCCTGCTTGAAGGAGATTCCATTATGTTTCTGTCGTGAAGCTCATCTATACTGGAAGTTGTTCGATTTGGCGGAGACGATTGCCAACGAAACCTTAGCATTGGCCAAGGGATAGACGATGGTACAGACGGCGCATTGATTGTATTGTACATTTCTATTTTTCTTGAACCCTCCATCTTTTCACACTGCAATAACTAGTAGGGCGTCCAGAGTCCGAAAAAATTAAATATCCGAGTGCAACCTGTATTATTTTAAAGAGGAATGAATCTTGTTTGATGAGCCGCAGATACACCAGGTCGTCCGTGTCGAACTGGCTTGTAGGTAATGGCAAATTCACCCAAATACATGCCCACCATCTCAGCCTTCATTTCCACACCACAAAACATTTTTCCGTTGTAGATACCGACAATGGATCCAATCATTTCAGGAACGATAATCATGTTTCGCAAATGGGTCTTGACACCACGTGGCTTTTCTCCCTGAGGAGCCTCCTTCTTGGCTTGTCTCAAGCGTTTGATCAGTGCCATAGGCTTTCTCTTGAGACCACGAGACATGCGGCGACGAGCTCGGGCACAGACCAAGTCCATCAATTCATCGTTTGTGAGATCCAAGAGCTTATCCAATTCGACACCACGAAAGGTGAACTTTCGGAACTGACGCTTCTTACGAAGCTCGGCAACTTTTTCGGCGTCCATGGTTCAATGTAATAGATAACTGTGATCAATGGAGGAAAAGGACACAGTGAGTAAAAAGTGTGTGGAAAAATCGGGTAGCGGCAATTGGGCAAAGATAGGTTGCTAAACTTTCACTACAAGCTGTAGGAACTCAGCAACTTAGCACTCCTGGTTCTTTATAATATCCTGTCCGCATCCAACATCTCGTCTCAACTCACATCAAGTCAACGGGTATATCCGACAAAAGACTCTTCGCTAGCTGGCTGCAGGAGTTGCTTCGATAAAAGAAGATGGTTCATCTCCTTGATTACATCCCCAGCGTTTGTGCGGCGCCTCGAATTTTTTAGTAAGAGGTATGAAGTGATGATTATTGACTCCGTCGATTAAATCATGCACGACTGGAAATATGGTTCACGTCTTGCCACCGTTTCGACCATTCAAATAATCTTCATCTCGACATGGATGACAATCGAAGACGTCGTGCTATTGATTTCATTTCAAAAGTACTCTCTAGCTAGTAGAGTCTATTATTTCTTTGACATTAGACAACAATCTGCTGCGAAAAAGAGCTTGAATCGAATCGCCAGTATGTCCAGTAATCAGTCTGGTAGTGGCGGCGGCAATGGCTTCAAGCCCTTGGGATTGTCGGACGATGTCTTTCGAGGGATTGTTAGGTTGGGCTTTCGCAACCCCACTCCGGTACAGCGGAAAGCTCTTCCCGTCATCATGTCGGGTGCCGACAGTGTGGTCATGGCGCGAACAGGATCGGGAAAGACGGCTGCCTTTCTCATTCCGCTATTGGAGAGCTTGATTGCCAATGGCGCGACAACAGGTGATAGTCGTCGTGGTGGTGTTCGTGGGATTGTCCTTAGTCCGACCAGAGAATTATCGTTACAGACCTTGCGAGTGTTGAGAAAAATGTCTCATTTCATGCCCGAGATTCGAAGCATTGGCATTCATGGAGGAGAAGGCATGGAGAGGCAATTTGACGAACTAGCTTCGAAGCCAGACATTATTGTTGCAACACCCGGCCGTTTGGCCCATATCTTGTCAGAAATTCCCGATTTCACGCTGAGAGACTGTCAAATGTGCATTTTGGACGAAGCCGATCGATTGTTGGAAATGGGATTCGCAGTGCAGTTACGTCAAATTCATAAATCATTACCTGAACAACGATGCCAACGGGTATTGTTAAGTGCCACCATGCCCAAAATGTTGGTCGAATTCACGAAGAGTGGGTTCACCAACGATCCACAAGTGGTCCGGTTGGATCAAGAGGCGACCGTTAGTGAAGAATTGCGAATCAGTTTCATAACTTGTCGAAGTTTGGAGAAGGATGCGGCCTTGCTCCAAATCTTGAGTGCTATTGAAGAAGACAAGGAAGCCAATTCTGCGACTCGAACCGGCCTGACTCTGATTTTCTGTGCGACCCGGCACCATGTAGAATATGTGACAACTCTGATTCGATCCAGTGGTCTAGAAGCGACTTTGATTTACGGCACACTTGACGCCGATGCCCGTAATTCCAACCTCGCGTCGTTTCGGAACGGCAGGAAACCCATCATGGTGGTAACTGATGTAGCGGCGCGCGGTGTGGACGTTCCCATGTGCGATCATGTCATTCATTACCACTTTCCTCCTACGCCCAAACTGTTCGTCCATAGATCAGGGCGAGTTGCACGAGCTGGGAGGATCGGATTTTGTTTTGGTCTCGTCGAACCAGACGAGTTGCCATACATGGTAGATCTGCACTTGTTTCTGGGACGCAAGCTGACCACATCGGAAGGAATCACCAAAACCAATGAAGATGGAGATATCTCCCATGAACGTGATGATACCATTGTGGAAGCTTATTCCTTGAATGAAATGACACCAGATATGGTACATTATGGATCCATTCCTGAATCGATTCTTACTTTGGAAGTTGAGAATGTACGGCGGATCATGGATTCGGAAATGGCAGGATCCGATCGAGCCGAATCGATGAAGTCGCTGTCAAGAGTTTGTACGAATGCCATGAAGCAATACCGGAAGACTCGACCCGAAGCAAGTAAAGAGGGTGTGCGACGAGCTAAAGCAATTCTGGAAGGCACAAAGCTTCAAACAGGGCAACGGGTCGGAGGAGCTTCCATACCTCCGCACCCGCTTTTGCGTGGAATGGAGCTTGAAAAGTATGAGCATGACAAATCCAAGGGAAAAATCGGAACGCTGAATGGCATGGAAAACATCCGCAAGAGGCAAGAGTTTCTCAAAGCTGTATCGCAATTCCGTCCCAAGGAGACAATCTTCGAAGCCTTTGCAACGGGAGGCGGGAAGGAAACCGGTGTTCTCAGCCAGGTAGACAAAGGCCGAACAATTGCATCCTCCAAGAAAAATGACACTAGTTTCGCTTTATCCGCAATGAAGAACATGAGGCGCCAAATGCGAATGGCGCGAGACAAAGGGGCGACACTCGTAGTTGCAGGGAGTTCGTTGATTGAAGAGAATAGACTACAAGACAGCAAACACTCAGATGCAGGTGTAGATGTCGATGATGATGCAGATGATGGTTCTGTCGAAAGAAAAGAAAATGCCACTGGTACAGCTGCGGGAGTATCTCCTTCTGTATCTTTGCCACTTCATGATTCTCGACCGCGTCTTTCGAAAGCCGAGCGACGCCGATTAAAAAAGAATCCTTCTGCAACACCCTCCGCATCATCATTGCAAGCCCAAGAGAAGCGCAAAAAGAACATGCGAGGAAGCGACTTTCGGGACAACACCTATTTCATTCAGAATGAGGCGACCACCAATCCCGAAGAAGCCCACCGACAACGAACGGTGGAAGCAGCCATGCAACCAAGCGCAGCTAGTGCCATGAAAGGAATTGTTGGTAATGCTCTTCGATTGGAGGAAGCTATGTTAGATGTTGTAGGCGACGAAAACGAGCAAATGGTTCAAAAGCAACGCATGATGCGTTGGGACAAGTCGAAACGAAAGTACATTCAAACTTCTGTAGGTGCCGAATTGAGTGGCCAGAGTCGCAGCAAGAGGATTAAGCTAGAGAGTGGTCAAGTTGTAAAGAGCGACAAATTGAAGCTTGGCGAGATTTACGAAAAATGGCAAAAGAAGACAAACCGATCGGTTGGACGGGATGGTGTGTTTGATAATGCCGCAGATGATGGTGATGACATTCCAAGTGGTAGAGGAGGCAACAAGAAGCGAAAGAAGGGCAAGGGAGGATCACATGGTGCTGATAGCGCTACTTCTGCTAAAGCTATTAAGAAGAGTCGCGAGAGCAAGCAAGATTTGAAGTTGAAAAACATGAAGAAGGCGGATAGAAAAAGACTTGAGCGAAACAGCCGGTCAGAGCAGATTGTCGCAAAAGGAGTTGCCAAGAAGGGTTCTCAGGGAAAGAAAGGAATGAGCGGGCGATGGAAAAAGTAAAGAGTACTACGTATAATAAGCATTACCGGTAGAAAGATGAGTCACACTAATAATACTTTACAGTTAACAGTAAGGACGTCGTACTAACTGTAAACGTATGATAGAGATTAGCAGTGTTTATTAATGCCTATCCCTATTAGAAAATCTAATCTTGTGACGTCATACAAGAGATCTCGGATCTTTCGTTACCACTTCTACCGTAGTCTACCGTAGTGGGTTACTTTTACTAACTGTAAGTCGTATGATACAGTATAATAATAACCGAAACAAAAGTGACACCGACCACCCAACACATCATCATCCACTGCATCCTTCACCCGATATCGGAATACCAAAAGTCTCTCGCAATTGGATATAGTTACAGCTAATTCAATACACAGTGATCAACCGCTAGACGAAACAGTACAATGAAGACCACCGCAATGCTATCTGCAATTTTCCTTTCAACACCTGTATCGGCCTTTGCGCCACGCACTCTCTCCAAGGCTGGATTTGGAGGAGTTGCCACCTCCACTCGTTCCTTTTCTCGCGCCACTTCCGTCCTCATGGCCAATCCCAAAGGTATGTATACGCCTTTTCATGATTGCATATTTACAAGTTCTCAGCACGATTCGGTTCGCTGACTTATTTCATTTTTTTGCTCGAAACTTTCCAGTGTACTTTGACATGGAAGTTGGTGGAGAAGACGTCGGCCGAATCACCTTTGAACTTCGTGCGGATGTTGTACCGAAAACAGCTGAAAATTTCCGTGCATTGTGCACCGGAGAGAAAGGTTTCGGATATGCTGGATCTACTTTTCATCGGTACGTTGATGTGTTTTGGACACAGGACATCTGGGCTGATCTCAAGATTTTTGCTCACATTGTCGTATTCGCTCCTTCATGGCCCAACTTTATTTTCTCTTAAGAGTGATCCCAAATTTCATGTGTCAAGGAGGAGATTTCACCAACCACAATGGTACCGGAGGAAAATGTACGTGAGAATTTTCAGTATGCATTTTTATCTTCGAACCTGCGCTGATCTGACAAAAAGAATGTCTGCCTTACGGGTCAATACAGCCATCTACGGCGAGAAGTTTGAAGACGAGAATTTCGACTTGCCCCATGAAGGAAAAGGAATCCTTTCCATGGCCAACGCCGGACCGAACACCAACGGAAGTCAGGTACGTTTCTCGAACTCCGGAACTTGACAATGGAAGAAGATCCTTGAACTTGTGCTCACATCTACGTTGTCTTCCAATTCTGCAGTTCTTCATCTGCACTGTTGATACACCGTGGTTGGGTAAGTAGAGTCTGTAGAATTTTGAATGAGAACCTCTACTACAATGTCACTCACGTGTGAACCCCCACCCCTTCAACTCAACTCTTCAGACGGAAAACACACAGTCTTCGGAAAAGTCATTGATGGCTTGGATGTCGTCGATAAGATTGAATCCGTTGGAAGTCAGATGGGACAGACCTCTGCACCCGTTGTCATCAAGGATTGCGGAGAACTGGAATAAACGAATTCTTGACGCAACAGCTTGATGGTGCAATATCTAGGGACATGAAGTACAGATGAGAGAACAGCACGAATTCAATCCAGTGATTCAATTATTTTCCTAATGTTGACTAAACAAAGCAACTAGAGCATCTGCTTGATGTATTCATCGATTTCGTCACCCTTGTCGCCGTAGTCTTTGCCTTGCTTCATTGTAAGAAGCTTCTTTTCAAACTCACTGCGACTAGCCGATAGCGGGAATGGCCACAAGAATTTGGCTACGACATCGAACATTTCACCGGCACCCGTTAATTCATGTACCAAATCTTCCATACAGATCAAACCATGCTCACTTCCCAAAGATTGTTCAATAATGGTATTGTCCGAGAGTGGTACTCTGTCTCCATTGACATTTCCATAGGATCGTCGCTCCAAAAGATCCTCCACAATACCATCCGACGGTTTACCATAAACTACCCACGGTTCTACTAAATGCAAATGCCGTTGCGTGGTGGGAGTGTACTTCACAAAGACGCCAGTGTTTGGTTCTTTCAGCCGCAACATGTTCAAAATGTTGCGGACACACCTAGGCGGATTGCCGGCATCGTCGCGAATGCGTATGCAAAAGACGTAAGGTGCACCCACTGAGTTGGCTTGGTAAGAAATGCTTTTGACTTGTTCATTGTCATCTTCAACAATTTCTTTGGTTTTCATGACGGGTGTCTTCGAAGCGCGTTTTTGCATACCCTTTTTTTTGATGCGATTGTATCGAATACACTCATTTCGACGTTGCTTGGCCCTCGCCAAGACGGATTCGGGCTTGCGGACATAACTGCCCTTCTTGCCGCCCTTGTTCTTCTTCCCGACCAATTGTAAATCTTCTAAATGCTGTCGTTTTCGTTTCAGGTCGTCCAAATCATGGCGTCGTTTCAAAACGGATTCCGGAACAAGATCGAGGTCCTTGTGCTTATCGTTTGAGGTCATGATGATCAATGATTCTGTGGAACGGACAACCAGATTGAAAAAGAAAAAAAGCTCTGTCACGGTGCCTTCCCTGGACAAGCATCAGTTGGGATGCTGCTGGTTTCTTGTTTGTGAGATTTCGTCTGACTGTGAGTTTACAATTAAGTTGTTGTGGACGCTGAGATCGATCGATTGGACTTGGAAGAAGGGGACTTTTGAAGTACTTCAGCGGACAGACGTCATGACGTCACAAAGTCATCGGTCATGGAACTGTTCTTTTCCAAAAAAAAATCACAGTCAAGCCATCGTGATCGGTCTTTCGTCCCACGAAGTCACCCGTTATAACGATCACAAGATCATCTCTCTACTCTCTACTAGCTCTAGAGCTAGCTAGAGAAATGAATTTCAGTAATAGCATCCATAACAACACTATCACAAAAACTTTGTTTGTTCTGTCTGGTTGTGCTGTATGCCTTTTGAAAAGAGCAGCACCCTTCAGCCAGCATCGTCGCCGAGACCAGGATAGATACATACTTAGTAGATAGGGGACAAGCAACACAACCGTCTGTTGATTAACATACACCATGGGACTGGGAATATTTCTGCGTCATGTGAAAGATCGGTTGACACAACCGTTAATGAACAGCCAAGATATGGGAGTGGCCTTGGCCTTGTACCTGGTGTATCCCGCCATTTTATGGTTGCTTATTGATAAGTTTCATGGCATTTGTGGTGCAGCCGCCTATGCTCGGAAAGCCGAAGCCGTCGCTGCCAACGATGCCGTGTTTCTGTGAGTTGTTGCATCCAATTCATACAGGAGAAACTGTATAGAAAATTTTCCATACAAAAGTCTCGTTGGATATTCATGTTTTAATATTTTGATCTCGTTGCTTTGCTTTGCAGACCGTTCACAGCACTGCTGAGATCGTACAAAATTGCAACCATTCTCCTCTTTCAGGCAGATGCCGCTCGCAAGCAAGAAGACGACTACGTTAAGGGTAGCAACAGCAGTAGTGGCGACTTCGATGAGGGATGTACGTGGCTTAAATGTCGGGTATGGTTCCATCTGACCCAAGAATTGGTCGGAATCTTTTGCGTTGCCTTTTTGTTATTGATTTGCCTGCCTGTTCTGGCCTTTTGGTTCATGATGCTTGGCATTGTTGTAACATGCTTCAATATATACCTTTTGCTGCGGCGACTGTGGAGAGACGCCCATACCGAGGCCATGATTGTTGCGGCCGTGAACAATGAAGAGGAAGACGTTATCTTCGATACAGAGACATACGGGGAAGAGGGGGAAGACTTGGAATTTCAAGAATTCCTCACGAACTTTGCCGGGGATCGAAACGCTACCGAATGAGAGGTCGCTGGATTCAAAAAAGGTCTGTAATAATCAATGGCTGGAATATGCTACGGTTTCAACGTCACTTTGATCTGTCAAACCAACCTGGTCATCATGCATTTCTAGAAACGTATCCACAATGAAAGTTTCATGCTTAACAATCTCAGACGACAACTTGACTCGTCTTTTAGGCACTCTAGAGAGCAACAAAACTGCACCCCTCTCGAAAATCAACTGAAGCTGCAGTGCCACTAGATGCTTCAATCATCATTAATTGTCGCCAATCGCTTTCTAATGAAAGCTACATCCACCAACAATTGGCCTCTTAAAACCCTTGAGATACGTTGACATACCTGTTCACAATCGTGCAATGTCATAGCTATGTATTGTTAAACTAATGTTTTTAGCCCCTCTAGCGAGCAACTCGTAAGTCGAGTGGCTGCAGATGACAGAAAGATACACAGACAAATAAAATGTTGCGGTGAGTGTGGCCAAAGATCTTACTGTTATTAGTTACTGTTAGTGCAAGATGAAGATGAAGAATTATCCCTAATTTCGAAATTTTTTACAGCTGTATTTTCAGAATTTACAGTTATGAAAGTGGCTATCTTCAATCTCATACGTCGCGTAATTATTACTTACAGATAATACTGTTCGTATTATTAATATTTTATTTGTTGTTCTTCGATTCTTCTTACATACAGTTTGAAGTTAACAGCAAGTCGTACAACGGTACGTCGTATCCTGCCAGCCAAAAAAATCGTCTTCACAAGATTTGTGAATTATTTGCAAAACGCAAATAAATAATCGGAGGACTACAAATCTTACTTTTTTTTCAATGGAGTGACAAGGGACGAGAAATCGCAAGGATACTTTTCCACCCGTCAATACAGCAGTCCCTGTTGCACTCTCTTCGTTGTCACACATCCTCTCTAGTACCGTAGATCTTGAAATATCCTTCGAGATCATGACTCGTCCCACAACTGAGCCGGCGTTTAATCCCTACACAGACGAAGTGGAAGACTTGCCTCCGCCAACTCAACCACCAATAGACGATAATCCTCCGGATGGATTAGACGCTAGCAACAATGAAGAACTTGATGATCTAGAGTTCACACTAAGTACTCATGAAAAAGTCAATCTAGCATCTTACACAGAACTATTCAACAAGGAATATTTATCCAGCAGTTCTGAAGAAAAAGGCGTATCTTCCTTAAAGCAACGACAAAATGCCCCGAAACGAACGGTAGCGTTCTTTTCGTTCACCGCAGCCCTCGTTATTGTGATCGTGGCACTTTCAATCGCAACTTCTCTGTCCAAGCAAAAACAAAGTTCCTCGCAATTGAATGTCAACAAAGCCATCATTGAACCAACTCATAGCACCATTGCGCCTACGGGTGGTTCTCCCGTACAGGTTCCATTAGCAGCACCAACTGAAACATCGGTGCCCGTTATAGCACCTACCGTGAAAAAACCTTTGCCGCCTCCTGTCGCATCTGATACGGTAGTCCCCGTCACAATTCCGTTGGAAGCTCCCACATCCCCACTAGCATCACCTGTGGCACCTCCTGTATCGGTATCGGCAACCGATTGGGACCACATTTGTACGTTCGCACTGAAAACGGACAAGGATTGTTACGAGCCAGGGGCAACGGTACAAGTCAACTTTGCAACTTGTGGCGCCGGGCCATATGATTGGATCGGTCTTTTCCCAAAAGGTGCAGAGACACACCAGGGTGATGTGCCGCCCCCATTTTTCCACTGGGAATACACTTGTGGCAAGACCGAGGGTTTCTGTGAAAGGCCACCTCGAAATAGCTTTCTTTTCGTTCCTTTACGCGTTGCAACTGAAAATGAATACCAATTCTACATGATATCAGGAGAATATCCTATGATAGCCCTTGCTTCATCAGCTCCATTCTTGGTCTCCGATACATGCTACAACAGGAACGGAATGGTAGAAGAAGACTCCCCGGAATGGATGGACGAGAATGAATCTGGGTCTCATTAAAAGTGCGCAGGATCCCTCTACGATTATTTGGACGAGTCCCGACAGCAGCAGCGCTAAATCGCTTCCCATAAAAGAGCTTGTCACAAGATACCATGTTGTCTATACCACTAAATGTTTGCAGCGATTGCTTCCTCTCCTTTTGGTCAGCAAACATCAACCATTTTCCTTATACTTCTACTCCAGTAGTAACCACGTAGAAGAGTTGCGAATTCAACAATTTGGTCTGGTATACTATCTGAAAGCCAGCATAATGATTACTTTATAGAGACCCCCTACAAGGTGCATCATCAACCAGCCACCTTAAACACGAGTTGCAAAGATGTATCGGAGCTCCGTGCCAATGTTTTCGATCTATATATATGGGCTCGTTCCGTCGACGGAAACACTGTCACACCTTTTCTTGCTGCAAAACGTCAACACCACTCCTGCAGCCTCGAGGAATGATAACATTATCGTAGTTGCTGAGGAGTAAGTTTGGAGGCCACTACCGTACTCCATACTTCGTATACAGCTACCACCACAACAGTTGGATTCGAAAAATTCAGTCTGAGGGCGTCTACCTACCGTAGGTAGGTGGTACGGTAGTACTATAAAATTTGTACCGGTACTACCTGTATGTACGTACGAACTTCCGTCGCCCTTGACAGTGAATGTGAGTGTGATATTACTCCGTTAGCCAGAGTACGGTGCCGGTACGTAACAGTACCGTGCTGCGGTAGAAAGGAATTCTGAAACCTTTTGAAAGTTCTAACCGATTAAGGTTAAATCACTTTGCCCAATCAGAATGCTGAAACTCTCATTTTTTCCCAAAGTTCCCACAAATTTTCTTCCTTTGGACTGCCTTTAAAAAGTCCACGATGCGTCATGGCCACAAGCCCGCGTCCTCATTCTTCCTTCTTGTCACCGGGAAGACACACTCGATTACCCCCAGGAACCGAGAACAATCATTCTTCGGATTGTGAACGCCATTTTACTACGTACTAAAAATCCCAGGACGAAACGAGATCATACCACCCAACAACACTATTGTGGCATCAGCAACATGGATCCAACAACCTCTGCATGTAAGCTGTGCCGAGCGCCAGGCTGCGAACTACGTCTCCTTGGATGTGGATGTACCATTCACGCGGTAAGTTTGCATTCCCACCATCGCCTCCATCGGACGGGAGGTAAAGATAGCGATGGTTGTTGATCACCCATCTCGATTCTCGGTAGAATCCTTTTTGTGAAGGAACGACTATCAATTTCATTTAACGAACATGGTCGCATTCTAAAGGATGGCTTAATTGAAACTTTTGTTTCGTTCAGCACAGTTAAGCTCAGGAGAATCGGCATTCGATTCCTTCACTACTACTGCTTAAGCAAGATGCATAAACTTCGTCGCAATAAATATTTTCTGTCTCCATCAGAAACTCATCGCTCTCACTATCTTTCTCCACCAAACTTTGCACTGAACCTTGCCAGAGATGTGTACCAATGTCCTTAGTCCTGGATATACAAGGCAACTCGATGCAAAACTTCGGTACTTTTCCGCCACCCAATGATAACCAAAACACATCGTGTCCGATCTGTCGTTCCGGCATTGTGACTGGTATTTATGTGACACCATTAAATTTTGATGAAATTGAAAGAGCAATTGCTTTGAAAAAGGCTTCAGGAAGTCCAGCCATGTCATCCTCGAGTGGGAAGAAACATGGACGAGATGAAGATCCCGAGATTGAAGCGCACAACACCTACTTGCTCTTGTCAAACAAGCACTCGTCCTTTGCTAGCGCTAATCTGACGCGCGAACAGCAACGGACCGGACGTTGGACTAACGAGGAAATCGCCTTTGTGGACTTTCTTGTAAATGCCTTTGACAATGGTTCGTTGCCTTTGCCACACGGGGTCAAGCTGAATGAGTTTCTCGGAGATGTGTTACTTTGCAAATCGAGCCGTCTCACCAAAAAGATGAAGAACGCAAAGCTTAGCGCCCGATCCTACATGTTGGGAAGTTCCCAAGTCATGCCCTCTCGAGAAGATCGCATGCTGTTGTCGAATCTCCAGGAGCGCTTCCTCTCGTCCATTTCCTCTGAATCGACCCGTTTGGAATTGCGATTCAATTTGTCGAAGCAGTGGCGGACGCACTTCTCCAATCTTTGCCTCCAAGTTGGGTACCAGTTTCTGAATGCCAAGGACTGGATGTTGAGTTTGGAAAGTATCGAGGCAAGAGCTACAGAAGCAGAAGATGCTGTCCGACGGGTACGCAGACGAAAAATGAGTGAAGCATTGCAAACCGACGGAAGCAACACAGCAAATCCTAGCGTCTTTATAGGAGGCGTGAAGGCGGACGATGCTGCCACGCAGCTACAGCCAGAGCTGAGCGTCAATTTTGAGCTTCCACCCGTAGAAGAAAAGGTTCGAACAATATCTGCCGACAAAGAGAGCACAAAGAACTTTGACGACTCGTTGGCTTTCTTGAATGAAAGCGGCGCTAGTTTTTCTTCTACGGAGCGACGTCAAAGATCTAGGACGCTTAGCATCGACTTCCTCCAGAACTATCGGGATCGGACATTCAGTGACGATTTCGATGCAGTTCTAGATACCTTGATTGACGAAGGCCCGCTTGCAGGAGACTCTACCAAGGAGAACAAGCCTAGAAGCAACTCCTCACATTCATGTGGACCTTTCTTGGATGCCATCATTTATTATATGGAGACTCACAACACTCCATTTCAACATGCTGATTTATGGGTCCCAAGTTTCGGTCCGCAAGATGGTGCTGATCTTTCTTCCAAAGCCATCGATAACCATAACTTACGATTGCACCACGCCGGTCATGCGTCCCGTGGTGATTTGGATGACATGCTTGCTTACAAATTGCACGAATTTGGAGTTTACAGCGATAATTTCTCCTTTGAACCCGGGCATGGCCTGCCAGGGCGAGTGTACGTATCAGGTCAGATTTCTTGGGAACGTCACATTCAAGATGCAGACCCGAAAATCTTTGAACGAGTTGGCGGTGCAAGAGTTTATGGGTTAAGAACGGCTGTTGGAATTCCATTGGATACCGCTCTTGTAGGACGAATCGTTGTGACAATGTACAGCTCCGAGGATGTACCCGAGAACATGCCTATGGCTCGAGATTGCGCCTCTGAACTTGCGAAGTACGCTCCTGAACCGAAGTGGAAATTGTGCATCGATACAAATCCTTCAGGCAACATTCCTTCCGGATTTAATACACCGATGCAACTCTCTACCCCGGGCTTTCTCGATAACCAAGATAGTCTCACGCTTTCACCAATGTTTCAAGGCTCCGACGAGCCATCGTGTGTGACGAATACACCTTCATCCGAAGGCAGTCGCCCCGCCAACCCCGTCTCGGAAGAGCAACAATTGATTTCTCTCCTTGGCTTGCATATGCCAGTCGACCACAATCTTTCTTCCTCTTCTAGGAATCAACTTCAACTGTACATGTCGATTCGACTGTTGCTTCTCCGTCCTGCATCAAGACGAACAGCGCAAGAGAATGAAATGCTTGAGATTCTCAAGAACAGCTTCCGAGCCTATTCTAAGGATAGCCGACGGGACGGAAAAGAGCTGGCACGTCTGCTTGTGAAAGATTGGGAATGCCTCCAGGCGACGTACTCCTTCCAAACCTCCACCGGACCCCTCCCATCGCCTGCCATGTCAAATGCCATTCCTCCCTTCGGCGCTCGTCAAGTGTCGGTAGCAGTCGAACGCCGACTATCTTCCGAACCCATTCAACGTCGCATTTCATCATCTTCTGTCCCTCAAGGATTCTTGCCTAGCCCAACATCTACATTTTCGCTGAATGGTTCGAACCAAAGTTCCACCATGGGATCCCTCAAATCTCAACTTCAGCAATTTGGGCAGCTGCCACAGATTGGTGGTAGACCCCCCGCCCATACACAACCACAGCTGAACCACACACGCTACATGCCTCAAGCACCCAACCTCAATACCCAGCAATATCCGTGCGACCAATATAACGGAATCACTTTTGGTACTCCAGTGGAGTCGCCATCGATTCTCTCTGATTCACCATCCTTTCAACCTCAGTCTGTTCTTTCCGATGCGCGACAAGATCAGTCTATGAATCCTGTCTCACCGGTTACTTCAGGAACGCAGTGACGACGAGAAGCAAAGAGCGAAGCCACTGTTTGCGATATCTGGAGAAGCGAGATAAGACAGTCGTTTATTTTATTCTCTCCCTCTGAACAAATACAAAATTTTGAAATATTAATCTACTGTCGAACGTCGGCAGAAATTTTGGCTTGCCATTTCAAGCGATTTTTATCATCGTTGACATTTATTTAACAAAGCATGTTTTGTGCTGCAGTTTATTTTTAACATGAATTTTTTTACGCATTTTTTAAAGGTATTTCAACAACGTAGACAGATTCCATCCTCTGACGATTATCCTTCCAGTTGCTCGTAAAAGGCTTCCACAATTTGTAACAGCTGCTTGACTGATTGCCCACACTGTTCCGGGAATAGATCACGAGATTTCTTTGCGAGTTGCACAAGACCCGATGCATTGATTGCCCTGATGTTGTCATCAATGGAAAGCCAAAGGATTGCTTCGCAAGCTCGTACATGCAAGCCACTAGCATGTTCGTGGCACACCATTGCGACGTTGATTTGATCCAGTCCTCCAAGGTCTACTATATCCATCTTTGCATCGTCCGATAGTTTAGATAGATTTGCCAAGACGCCGCATCCTAGCTCTTGGATCAAATCGCAGACGACGTGGTCTTGCATCGCTTTTACAATGATTTCGATTGCTCCTTCCTGCATCAATTTTTCGGCAATGATCAAGTCGAGAGTCAGCAAGTATAATGCTTTCATGCAATGCTTCACAACTCCTTCGCAATCCGGGTGGACACACATGGCTCGGACCACCACGAGCCGTCCGCTATTGTCTCCAATAGCATGTTTGTTCTCATCAATCACGGAGAGCGTTGCAATTAAACTTGCTCCGGATTGTTGTACATCCGGTTCATCACGATGATTTTCCATTGCATTGACAATCACGTCACACAGTCCGAGGTTGACCAGCATTGTGATGTTTTCTTCCGAGTCGCCACAAAGTTGATTCAATGTAGTCAGAGCGGAGACTTGTAGTTCAACGTCACTTTGGTTCATTACCATTGCTGTAAACACAGCTCCCCCTGCTCCCTTTTGACCAATGATTTCTCGATCATAATGCCCACAACTGGCTAGTTTCCGTATAGCATCACAGCTCTGGATGAGGATTGGTACATGACTCGAAAAATCGGTGACAATCTTGACAATAGTCTCCACAGTAGTTCCTTCCATGAATAGCTTCACACTTTTTTGGTTAGAAATCAGGCTTGAGATGGCCGAAATTACGACCTCCAACAATTCAGATCGTTCCGAAAAAGCGTTCGCCACTTCAAGGAGAACATTGATACAAGATGCATCCATCAGCTTGGTTTGAGTTTGCTCGAAGCATCCCATTGCCCTGATGGTTTTGCAGCCCCAGTACTGTACATCATAGCTGTTTTTGCAGGACGACATGGTGCCGACCACAACTTTCGGAGCGTCCAGATCAGCTAGGTGATCCGCATCGTCCCGTCCCAATTGGATGGAAGCGAGTTCTTGAAGAAACGTGGCGGCGACTTCTGGGCTGTAGCACGCTTCACGCAGCGTCTCGACGAGTTCAAAGTAGTCGCTTTTCAGTTTATCGCTCGTCGATGGCCCAGTACAACTTTGATTGGATCCACTTGCAGCCGAAATCGTTCGACTGACTTTGCCTGTACGGCTGCTTCCATCCGCCATGGAAGATTCCGATTGTTTCTTGTTCATGCAGTTACCATTGCCATCTTCTTTTCCATCTTTGGATAGGCTTGACTCGCTGGTTTCGAAAAGATCGTCCATGTTCTTCCCCATGCGTGTTCTCTGATGAGCTTGCGGGTGAAGATCATCTTCGTAGGAGGAAAGCGATCCAGTCGTGCGAAAACTACTGCTCTTCCCAGGCAGTTGAGCACCTGCCTTGCCAGAGCCGCCTCCGTTGCTCCAACGACTGCTGTTGTGAGGTGACATTCCACTACTACTTTTGTGACGGTCTTGTCGAAACGAGGCGGGAACAAATGTCCCGCCGCGATTCAAGACTCCATGGACGGGAAGAATGTCGTAGGCTGACTCGCTATCGACGATGGAGGAGTCGTCGGAACGCGGCATTCCAGGTCGAATGGCAGGTGTCATTACGGATGTGTCAATGGTCACTTCCGACTCCATCCGTCCCATGGTGTTGGTCGTTGCATCATCTCTCATCATGGTGTGGTTGTGGATGACCACATTGGGAGGTACTGGAAGATGATGATGATGAGGATGATGATGATGCTTTTCGTCCTCAACGAGCTCTTCCATCACGACAGGATAGGAATGAGAGTGTACTATCTGCTGCTGGTAAGCGGTACTAGTAGCAGATGTTGCTGCTGATTCAAAGCTGGTGATTGCGGGAGGAGGATGGTAGATTCCCGCTTTTTGTGCCGCCATGATGGTTTGATGGGCTCGTTCCAAGTCTTGTTGAGATGGGACAGATGCACCATCCGATTGGAACGCCTGGTGAACAAACTGTTGGTGTGATACTTTTTCGCTAGCATGATGCTTTTGTTCCTGGGTTGGAAGTGTTGCGACACTGGTGGGACTGCTCTTGGGGTCTGTAATAATACGTTGATGCTTACCTTCCGTGACGAATGGCGACAGAGAAGGAGGTGCCCATGGAGGTGGAGGTCCCGACGACATGTCTGGCTTGGAAAAGGTCTGCCCTTGCTGCTGCTGCTGCTGCTGTTGTTGTTGAAGTTGTTTTCTCGATGTGGAGACCGGAGACAAGGATCCCGATGACGTTCTCTTTGGAGTTGTTGGTGGTACATCGCTTGTCCACACACGTCGGCCATCTGGCAAGGTAGGCGTGACTCGTGGCGCGGACATGTTGCTACCAGATACTACCGATGCCGATCCGATACTGGACAAACTTCGTTCACTGCGTGTTCGTGGAGGAGGTGGAAGGTTTCCACGTTTTGAATTGCTAATAGTCGTTGTTGTTGTTGAGAAGCTGTGTCGAGGAGCCAAGGAGGAAGATACCGGTGGGCTCCTTTGAGAGGAGGATCGACCTTTCCCCTGAAAGCTTAATGGTGTCGATGATGATGATGGCAATGGAGGACCACCGAAGTTGTGTTGTTGAGAACCTCCCGATCCGATGCTATGTTGCAAACTTTGCAAACTTTGTATACTGCGTTGTTGCTGAATGTTCATTTGGGTACGAGTAAATCGATTGAAATCGACTTGAGAAGTTGGGACTCGTCGTGACACGGCTGCTGTTAAGATGGGTTGTCCTGCCGTTGCAGCAGCTGCCGTTGCAGGTCCTCCTCCTCCTCCTCCTTGTGTCGAGTTGTTTATGGATTTCCCCGAAGAGCTTCGAGCAGTAGTGGTGGTACTGGTACTGGTACTGGTACTGTTGAAGGCGCTCCTACTGCTACTATTGGTAGCGACGTCGGCAATATCTCGTGGCAAGAGCGGTTTGCAATGCAAACATCGTCCATTGAGGACCTTACCGTCGATATCGAGGGGTATCATCTTGAAGAGTTTCTTCTTGAAACACTTTTGTCCACAAGTGATGCATTCACCTCGTTTCTTTCGAACTTCTTCCAATTCTTGTTTGGTCATGACCGACCCGGTAATGTTGAAATCCAAGCCGAGAGAGTCCATAGCGGTATTCTAATTTCTAATTCAGAATGCTGCTGCTGCTGCTGCTGGCTGATGATGATGAATATGATGATGATGAATATGATGATGATTGAATCGTTGTATTCACCACTGGTGTTTGCGAGTAGCGAGAGAGAGAGAAAGAGACAAGTCTTCTTGTACTTCTTCTTCTACTACTAGCAGTAGTAGTACGGAATAGTAAGAGTTGTTGTTGTTGTTGTTGTTGAGAAGAAGGAACAATTCGTTTCAGTAGACAAAAACTCGAAGAACGAAGAAACGGGTACTAGCTAGAGGACTGTTGGTTTCACGAGTCGTGATGGATGAGAATGAAGAATGGTCCAAAAACCTCTTTTTCGTTATCCAACAATAGGAGAAGAATAAAGTCGTTAACGAAAGTGAATCGGATCTTGTTCGATCAGTTTTTCGGTGGCGTGGCTGGTGGTCTAAATGGCACGGTGCAGTGCCGTCTTCACATTCACAGTCAGTAGTGTGATAGTTGCAACGAGAATGGCGAGTTTTGCAGTGGTGCCTGTTTGTTTGTCGGCAGCAGTGTGTCGTGTTCGTAGAACTTGGTGACCGTGGTGAGAAACGAGTTTTTATTTACAGTTTACGTATAGTAATAGTAGTTGGTCGTCAACACAGAATGCGTGATTGACTCGTACCAAAAGTACTTCGCACTACGTAAAAAGAAGCGTAAAAAGAAGAAGTAGAAAGTGAGAAATTCAAATAAAACATGCCAGTCCTACCCCGTTGGACCGTATCATAATATCGTGCCGGTTAAGTATTCGTGCTTTTTGCGCCTTTTCGAAGCTGGATCGCGCTAGCCGAGTCCGTAAAAAACAGATATTCCCGGAAATGATCGTCTGTCGTCCGTTGGAGTTCATCGTCATACACTACCACGCACCAGTACTCCGAGTACCGGTAGTACTACCGGTAACTGTAAGTCGTACTCTGGCTACGGTAGTACCTACCTGTAGATAGTATACGGTAGTGTATAACACCATCTAAAACGTCCGATGGTGATATTGGCACAGAGAAAAGTCACCTCTTGCTGTTATCGTGTGGTCATCATCTAGCTAGTTGGTGATCCGTCATCCTTTCTTCTTCTTCTTCTTCTTCTTCTTGGAAATGGCATTCTATACTAGTAATGATAGTGTGAATGCGATTGTGGCCGATATCGGTTCGTATGCCACCAAAATTGGATTTGCAGGAGAAGACCATCCAAGGTCCTATTTCCGATCGGTACGGTGATGGATGGAAGACGTAGTATTGTTGTGTTTTGTCTTTTCTTTCTCTCACGCCTCCCCTCTTCCGCCCTCTTTTGTTTCCCCCCTACTAGCATGTTGCCGTGTTACGAGAGGAAGAGAAACAGGACAAATCCAATGGCAGCAACAGTGCCGACAATACAAAACGGCGTCGCCGTCGCATCCAAACCGTCAATTACGACAATTTGAATTATCCCAAAGAGGGAAACAACGATGGAGAATGGGAGGGCATCAACCCAATAGATTCAACCACTGGACTGTGTTATGATCCCAACACCAATTATCAGTACAACAATAATACCGACTGGAGTGATCTGATTCCAACCTTTTTGAAGCACGGGTATTCCTCCGCCTTGGGATTGAAGGCCACGTCGGGTGTTCCTCTCCTGATGATGGAACGATCGTACAATCCACCTCCGATTCGTCAACAAATGTTGGAGATACTCATGGAGGAGTGTGACGTGCCCGCAACCTACTTTGGTAGAGATGCCACCATGGCGTGTTATGCCTGTGGACGGACCACCTCGACCGTGATCGATATCGGATACAGTGG
This sequence comes from Nitzschia inconspicua, assembly GCA_019154785.2. Classification (NCBI taxonomy): domain Eukaryota; phylum Bacillariophyta; class Bacillariophyceae; order Bacillariales; family Bacillariaceae; genus Nitzschia; species Nitzschia inconspicua. The sequence continues at coordinate 1,132,013 of JAGRRH010000007.1, read as the reverse complement.
AACCACAGTCTCTCCCGTCCACGACGGATTCGTCGAACAAAAGGGCGTCCGTCGCTCTCCCATAGGTACCATGGCCATGGACGAAATGGCAGTGGCACAGTTGCAGGCTCTCATCAAAGAAGAAGCCAAACGACAACACAAGGCAACGTCGACCGCCGTCTTGAAACCACTCTACCAAGTCAAACAACCCAAGGCACAACGGAAAGAAGTCTTTCGACGCCTTGCATTGCTACAGATTGGTAAGGAATGTCGAGAATCAGGCGCCGGACAAGCCATCAACACGGCAGCCAGCAAGTCCTTGTTAGTGCCGTCCATTGCATTCACCTTGCCCGACGGACAAGTGGTGGATGTGCCATCGTCGACGAGATTTGCTGTGGCCAATCTGGCGGTGGGACGTGGACCGACCAGTGAAGACGACGAACAAAGCCAACAACAACAACAGCGAGAAGAATTGTACAACAAAACCAAGACGGATCTCGAGGACATCATCAAGGCAGCAATGCAACCAGACGATGAAATGGACAAGAAGGAAACTGAGAATGACGACGGGGACGAAGAGGAAGATCAGTCCAGCCGGTACAACGAGGCGACAGCCGTGGGAATCTCCTCCTCTCTTCGAGGAACCAAACGAGGGCGAAAGGTCGGTCGTTCAAAAGGGAAAGACAAGGCATCCACGTCAGCAACAGCTGCTACGGAGGAGGGCAATCACAGCAATCAACCCAAAGTTCGATTTGACAATCGCATTCTTCAACGAGCATGTGTTCCCTACATGGAAACGATGCTGGAGCAGCTCACAGCATTTCCCGTGGCTAACATGGTGTGCGATGCAGCATTTCGTTGCGACCGAGAGCAACAAGCAGGAGTATTGGGCAACGTGGTCCTTGCTGGAGGTGGAGCTTGCATTGGACCTACCGATCAATCCGTTCCCGATTCCTTGCGCGAACAAATCGAGGCAATCATTCATACGCACACTCCCGGATGGAGAGTCAAGGTCTTATCCCCGGGAATGCAAGAACGAGCTATTGCCAGCTGGTTGGGAGGAAGCATTCTTGGAAGCCTTGGCACCTTTCACGAAATGTGGATTACCAAGGCAGAATATGAAGAATGGGGAACGGCTATCGTCAATCGAAAATGTCCATAGGAAAATGATTTGCAAATACTAAGGATGAAATTAGCAAGATCTACTAAGATGTTTACTTTGTATGTACTAATCTCTAATAGTGCTTCGTAGCTAATGATCTGAGGCATTGGTGACAACCCGTTGACTGAGCATCTTTTGGAGTGCTTTTCTTCCCTTTTTTGCGGCAATGCTTGGACTCGCTGACAAGACGCTCATGCTTCTCCGCCTTCGTGGCTTGTGCTTCTTTTCACGCACCGGACGGCCCGCTACAGCCAACAGATTGATGAGGTACCTGTTACCGAAGACATCTGGAGAAAAGTATCCTAATCGTGTCCCATCAGTAGAGACCATTTCACCGCCTTGCAAACATCGGACTCTTTCCCAGTTCACCTCGTAGTCTCGAAAGCTGAGATAACCTTGATCGATCGATTCCCTCATGAACTCTTGAAATGTCCTGTGGACACTTTCTTTGGGAACCATGAAGAGGCATTTACCACTACTGCTATCATAGAATTTTATGCGTCCCTTTTGCTCCAACTCTTCTTGCGCATCATCTTCCAATGTACTCTGAATTTCAAAACAAAAGTTGTCGTGGTCTTCTTCGCCACTGTCGTATCGAACAGTCTCGTCTTGGAAGCAATATTTCTGCGCCAATTTGCGATCGCATCCAAAACGCAAATCAGACTGGACAGAACTGAGACCAAGGCCACTGGCGCTACTGCTGTTGTTGTGAAAGGAAGACGACATTTCCGAAACAGACGATCCTACCATAACGGGAAGGTCGGGATGTTCCAAGTCGCAGAAGTCCAAGCTCGATGCTGAGTCCATGGTCAAACCCGACGCTACAGAACTGTCAGCTTTCTTGGTGGTCTCATCTTCTTTGGAGCCAAATCCCTTTCTTCGCATGAGGCGGCGTGCCAATGGATGTTTAACAAGCTCCTCCAGGAACAGCTCTCTGGATTGAGCCGAAAGACGCGATGGTTTTTCATTCATGGTGGTGGTGCAGTGTTTGGCTGTGCAAGCTGCTCAGACGGATTGTGACTAGCTAGTGATACTATGAGACATTTCAGTCAGATAAGAAACGATCCCACTGCGCGAAAACTTGTCATGTTGCTTCAACCCCAGCACAACGTAAAATAACAAAACATAGCTACTACTCCGAGTAGCTAAGTAGCAAGTAGAGGTCGCTTCTACCAAAAGAAAAGTACCGGCAGTGTGCTGGATCTTTCACAAGTTTCGACCAAGACCCAATGAGGCTTAGGTGCCAAAAGGCCCAATTAGTCTTAGGGACTGTCTTTTCAAGTATCGCGCATCATTTGGGCAGGCCGTCTCACTGCTTTCTAACTGTAAATAAGTCGAAATGAGAACCGAAGCAAATAAATAAACCGCATTCTTTTACTCTGCGGATACAAACCGGCGAAGTGCCATCGTAAAGTCATACTACGTACGTCGTAAAGTTTTCAACAATGGCTTCTATCATTATGATGTTTGTCTTTTGATGCAAAACGATGGAGCAGCGGATCGCCGTTGTGAATGACCGATCCTACCAGTCATGTTAAAAAAATGATTAGGAACTACCGTATTATGTAGACCTACTACAACTAGCTCTAGCTACTAGCTCTACTAGCTAGTAGAGAGGTCTTCCCCTCGGAGTACGTACGACGTAGCACACGAAAACGAGAAACCGTCATCAACAAAAATCGTCCCGACGTCCCGACCGTCTCTCAATTCTCTAATGTCAGCCGTAACGGTAGTCTACGGGTTTACGGGGTACCGTAACATTATTATTACTGTCATCAAATCTCAAATCTCCATGACGGCGAGGATAACCTTTGGGAAAGCATTCACATTTAAATAAAGAACATAGGGCTAGTAGTTGTGCAAGTAGAATCTCCCCTCCCACGGCATCAAAGAAAAAGGTTGTTACAGTTGCTACCGATTTTTAGGCAATTCATCTTCTGGACAAGAATCAGCACAAAATATTCATTGAGCGAAATCTTTATTGCTTTGTAGTACCGCGTAGAAGTCCAGGGTGATACACGACTTCACAAGTTCCGTTCCTTCCATTACAAAGCAACGCGGTCTTAGTACCTCTCTTTGGCTGGAACTGGCTGGTTCGCTGTGTTGCAAATAACCCAACAATCTCAACAATAAAAAGGAACACAATCTGCATTGCAGCAGCACTAGCTGGTAGGTGCTTGTTGATTGTTCCTTAATGACTGCTGGAGTACGAGTAAGCATCAATACACAACGCACATCTAGGAAAGCCGTCAAAGCGATAATGGAAAATGTATTCGAACTGTGTGCATTTGCAGAATGGACAAATTCGCCAATTCCACCTTCTTGCGGACTCAAGGTGCTTCCTTTATACTGTTTTCGTAGGTGCATCAAGCAAACTCTATTGACTACAGACTATTGCTACGAAAAACATTAAGGTTTCGTGACTACCGGTAGTCTTTTCAAAGAATTCGTGAATGAAGCAAGGGAATAATACATGGGACAAGTTGCTCATGAGCTTGTATCAAGAAAGGGATAGAAGTTTTGCGAATATGAGTCATACATTTTACAAGATAAACAGTAGAACGCCAAGAAGGATTTTGAAAGACAATATTTGGCAACTGGGTATGCTTTAATCTGCGTGTGTTGACAATTTTGCTCCAGCACAAGATCGACTACTACCTCTAGTTTTCCAATGATTGGAACAATTTTCCACGGCGATTTCAGGATACGCCTTGAAGAATGAGCTATAATCTTGTTTGAAAGACCTGGCTATTCCGTCTGCCAAACGTCGTTTGGTATGCGTCGATTCGTGTTGTGATCGAAGATTAAGAGTCTTCGTTCAGACGAGGTGAAAACTGTCAGTTTCTTGGAATGGTCGCCGGTAATTGATGCAACGTACCATCTTGAGTAATCGTCGGGCCCGTGGCATTGTCTTGTGCGATTCGAAACTAATATAACAGCAAAACGTAGAACGCATGTACGCTAAGATATTAAAGTTTTAGTCGTAATATTTGATACATTATTATTGCTTTTCTATTTCTACAGGATTTTGGTTCCATGGAATCCCTTTGTCACTCCTTTATCTTGTTTGTTGACGCAACTCATAAAAACGCGGGAGTTCGAGTCGAAGAAAATGACATTATGTTGTTGCGCGCTAAGACTTCTCCCACTGTTTTGCGTGACCGTGGGATGTAGTTGGGGACGATGTTTTCATCATAGTGAATGCCGTGTTCCCTCAAATACGACTCTGCACACTGATCGGCCTGTTGTTGAGTGATGTGCATATCAAGGGCCTTTTCAGAATCTATGACGAATTGCATGTGATTCGTCAACATGTACAGTTGGCCAATAATTTGCAACAAGGTGGGAGCGGGAAGGAATTTGACGCTCTTGGACCGCGCGTCCAATTGTCCCGATACAATTTTGACAGCAGTCCGTTCTTCATTTGAGTCCCCAAAGGAAATGATTTCACGGCTTAGTTGTTGTTGTTCGAAGGAATCGTCATTCATTACAACGGCAGCAGTAGCATCTTCCTCTTCATCATCCATCATGAGGCTTCCCATGGACGAAGTCGAAGAAACGTCGGTACCTTCCATACTTCCACAGGATGACGCTGAATCATTTTCTTTGAGCTTTTCGTAGATTTCGTTCACTTCATGCGCAAATGCTGCCGCTTTCCAGCAGAGGGGTTGTCCCGGATAAAACTTCTCGTATCTCGTTCGAGCCGAAACGATGCGATACTTTGCAACAACCGGCAACAGCTTGGGACAATACTTCTCGGCCGAAAACTGCACCCAACCTTCGTCCGAGTTGGTTATAAGGATTACCTGATAGTAAGGGAGTAAATTGGAAATGGAGAGGATGAGTACCACAGTGGGATTTGAAATCAGACGAGTCAATTTTCGTTGAAGGAATGGAATACGCGACCAACATCGCTATGCAGAATCGAAATAGTCGGATTGTTACATAAGCCCGGATGTGGCAACTAACGGCGTTGAAACCGATGTAGGCCCAACCAAGGAAGTTCAAAACCAGCATGATTCTCGGCATGGAAGAGGACATGCCGCATGGTGCAAAGGAAACAACATCAACTAATCGCATCATGTGACAAAAAAACTCACCTCTCCGTATTTGGACGCCTCGGCAAGAAATCGGTCCGCACACTCGGCCAGTGTGGCTAGTAGATTTTGAAACTGAAGCGAGAAGCAACAAAAGGATATTTAGATGGAAAGATGTCACACTCTGTTGCTGTAAAGCATAGAACATTTCCGATCTGGTATGCTTTCCGATTTGTTTTCTGAAGACATCGAATGGCAACTTACATGAAGTGGAAGATCCCGCGAGTTATCGATTTGCCATCGATCCACGAAGGTGGATGGAAGAATTGTATCGTCCCAATCCACTATCACCACCTTTCCCCGTAGGCGTCTATTCATGTTACTACTGGAGATGTTGCCGTAAATCATGCAATTGTGTTAACTGTGAGCGCTTTCTACTGCGTCTCTTCGCTCCGGTCTATTCCCAGAATCAACAACTGGTCTCGTGTAGCAAACTTTCGAAACAAGAAAAATGAAATCAGGCGGAGATGAAACTGTTGTTGGCTTGTGGTTTGATGGTGGCGCAAAATTCAATTCATCTCAAACGACGAATTATTGCCTGGGTGGCGGAATTCAAAAAATTTATGAAGAGGGGATGGCCAATCAATGGGCGGGTCTTTATTAAGCAAGAGTTGTCAAACGAGAGGTACTGAACTGTGCTTGAAAAATCTTGCGCGGACGAAACGAACGGAAAAATGAAATATATCATATTCAGACACGTAGATAGTCTATGTTGATAAGTCAAACCAAAGGGAGCGTAGGTCACCAGATTAAGGAGGCGATGCCGACGAGGATGAAGCGCCAAAGAATGGCCAAAAAGGGGAGGTAAGAATTCTCGTTTGTCAGTTTGAACGTGGGAATCAATCAGTCTCCCCCTTTTAGATTAATTTGTAGTCCAAACTACCTCCCCTGCCTCGCATTTTAGTTGACTTTTAAATAACCGAAGGTTGCCAAAAACATTTAGGCCATTTTTGAGTGTGTAGGTAATCAAATACCGACAGTTTTTCGCGCCACATTTGTCGAGAGGGGACTTCCAAAAGTCGGTTGGAGTTCTTGGAGACACACACTCCCTACGACTTGATAAAACAAGAAAAAAACTACGACCAGAATCGAATGTGCCTCCCACTCTCCCACATATTTATTTGTTTCGGTTGTTCGTCTAGAGGCACATGGTAGATTCTCATGCGGCTAGTCAACAGATAGGTTCCAACGTCCAATCGGTCGGCATCTTGACGCTTTTGTCGAACGGTGACGTTTCGCTCCAACGACATGGAACAGCACTTTTCATGAAAATTACTACTATTAACTCTTTTCAAAATAACAACGGAGAACTACTTACTCACACTGTGGTCATATTCCCTCACCGCTTCAGCTTCCTGCAATCCCCTCTCTCTACTAGCTAGCTAATAGAGAGCTTAACAGTAAGGTAGCTAGCTTCGTAGCTACCGGTAGCTTCTCGAGCTATCATAGAGTGACGCAATCCTTTGGACGCTACTAGTCTACCGGTGTACTTCGTAGTCTTATAGGTATGTACCGTAGTACGGTAGCTAGTACAAGTGAGATTGTGCCAACACAACATCATCATTCCGATGATGGATTTTTTTTTGTCCCTCTCAATTTTTTTTTCATTTTTCATCCGTCACCATCATCTTCTCTTTTGAAAAAGTTATCGTTGAAAAGATTATCGTTTCTATTCTACACTACTGCTAATATAATTCCGACTACAGGGAGGCGAGTCCTTCTAGAGCAGGCATTTTCTGTTTGAGAAGTTCCAGTTGAATTCGCGATAAGAAACAGAAATAATGATGGTCCCTACTTCACTTTAAAATCGTGTGTTGTTTTGGTCCTTACCACCTCCCATGTTTTGTATACCAACGCTTTCATGAAGGTAACAACTCCAAACTTTCCTCCCATTCGACAACTTCAAGAAGCGACGTCGATATTGCATGCCATCCCCCCCGAAATCGCACAAGAAGTACAAGATGCACGAAATCAATTTTTCTTGTGGTTTTTTGGAGCCTCGGGTGGAGCTGGAATCGCCCGTTCGGCATTTCCACGCATGTTCAACCAAGTGCGATACATCCAGTCCCTAAAAAATGTCTCTCCCACCAGGGGTGAGGAGACCATCGGCTTGAGTCCATTGTGTGGATATCCCCAAGATTTGGCGGTCAAAGATGTGGAACAGGTCGTCAATAACCCCATGTCGGTGGAACAAATCGTGAAGAAATATCCGGTGGAGGGCAACTTTTTGACTATCAAGGGATACTTGGCCTTTTCGGCGTTTTCACGTGCCAATCAAAATGCTAATCCAGCTGCTGTTCGTGCTGTCTTTGATACGTTTGCCCAGTCGACCGATTTGAGCGATCCGTTTGTGGCGCAAGAAAAGTTGGACTCGTACAAGGAAGATGTTCGTCGTTTGAATGGAGCATTACTCAAATCCAAGCTGACCGGCTATCTCTCCATTGCATCATTGTTGTTTCTACTGGGGTTGGCTGATGTGATTGCTTTTGGCCATGCCAAAGACGGGTGGTTCTACTACTGGACTCCAGAAGATGGCATTTTGAACCTTCCAAAGTTCTGGATATAGCAGTACAAGGGAAATCGACCAGCTTGCACTGTTGGGTCGGGAATGAAGGTAAAATATCGCCACAAGCAAAAAGAATGCGTTGCTTGAAGTGGCCTTCAAACAAGCTCATTGTCATAGCATAGCGAATAGCATTTTTTAGACTATACAACAATAAATCATACTACGAAATAGTTTTATGTGTCGTAATAGTTTCATTTCCATTTTATTCGTTTTTTGTACTTTCTAGCTAGCTAGCTACTAGCTAGCTACCGTAGCTAGCTAGTAGAGTGGTGTATCATACTAGCTTGCAAGCTACGTAGACGCCCAAAGGAAATAGAAAGCGATGGGACTCCAGCAAGGACCAGGAATTGTTGTGTGAAGGGGGGTTGAAAATGCCCCCCATCATCCTCAAACTCTCTCCCCAAGATTTGCCGCGAAATATCGACCACCATTCATTCATCTCTCGCTCACACACACGCCTCCATCTCGCAATTCACTTTCTCTATCCGCATCTTCCCGTCGCACCTCTTAAACAACCCACAATCACACCAACGCCCCTGCTACAAGAAAAGTCACTAAAACACCGCCATCAAAGTTCATCATGGCAACTAACATTCAAGTCACACCGTCTATCAAGGACACCACCAAACTTGAACGAATCGGCGCTCACTCGCACATTACGGGCCTCGGGATCAACGATGCCTTGGAATCCTCTTCTATTTCTCCAACGACGTCATCGTCGGGTTTGATTGGTCAAGTCAAGGCACGAAAGGCCATGGGCGTCGTCTTCAAACTCATCCAACAAGGGAAGATTGGTGGACGGGCCATTTTATTGGCGGGGCCCCCGTCGACAGGAAAGACGGCTTTGGCAATGGGACTGGCGCAAAATCTTGGCAACGATATTCCCTTTTGCAGTTTGAGTGCAACCGAAGTATTCAGTTTGGAAGTCAGTAAGACAGAGGCGTTGACACAAGCCATTCGACGGTCTATGGGAGTTCGGATTGTGGAAGAACAAGAAATAATGGAGGGAGAAGTGGTAGAGATCCAAATCGATACATTGTCGGGTGCCAAGCCTGGAAAGACTGGACGATTGACCCTATGCACGACCGACATGGAGACCATCTATGATTTGGGGACCAAAATGATTGATCGGCTAACCCAAGAACGAGTGACAGCGGGAGACGTTATTCGCATCGACAAGGGTACCGGAAAGATTTCCAAATTGGGTCGATCAGTATCGAGATCAAGAGACTACGACGCCATGGGATCCAACACAAAATTTGTGCAGTGCCCAGAAGGAGAATTGCAAAAACGCACCACAGTCACACACACCGTTTCCTTGCATGAGATTGATGTCATCAACTCGCGACAACAAGGGTTTATGGCACTTTTTGCTGGCGACACGGGGGAGATTTCTGAAAATATTCGTGAACAAATCGATTCCAAGGTGTCAGAATGGAGAACTGAGGGACGGGCCACTCTTGTTCCGGGTGTGCTGTTCATTGACGAGGTACATATGCTGGATATGGATTGCTTCTCCTTTTTGAATCGAGCCCTGGAGTCCGAGCTCTGCCCCATCGTTATTCTCGCCACCAACCGGGGACAAGCCATGATTCGTGGTACGAACTTTATGGGTCCACACGGGATTCCGCTGGATCTCTTGGACCGCTTGTTGATCATTCCTACGTCCCCATACACCCTCGAGGAGATGAAAGAGATTTTAAGGGTCCGGTGTGGAGAAGAACAGGTAGAAATGATGGACGATGCCCTGGACCTATTAACACGCATTGCCAAGGAAACCAGTCTTCGGTATGCCATCCAAATGATCACAACTTCATCACTGGTAGCCAAGAAAAGAAATTCGAAAAAAGTAGAGCTATCTCATATCGAACGATGTCACAAGCTATTTTTTGACGTCCAGCGATCGACGAAATTTATCATGGAATACCAGAATCAATTCTTGTTCCATGAAGTGGAAGAAGACTCGAAGCCTGCGCCTTCTAATGACAATGCTGATAAGATGGAGGAATAAACAATTATAATGCAGGCCTAGTTGACGCAGCGCCGACAATAGGTAGGTCATTTTACATGGATTGTTTGTTAGCATAGTTTACAATGGTATTGTCAAATGAATCAAATATCCCCAGCCAACATGAATGGCTCTCGCAAAAACTCAAGGAATCCCTCTTTCGTAGCGTTGGGTGTGGTCGAAGACATTTGACCGCTGGAATTGATGAGAGGATTGTTTTCATCTTCATCAAGCACGTGTTCACCTCCAGGAAGCGGCTGATAAAACTGTTCATTGGGATGATGGAGTCTGTCGCTTGAACTCACATTCACGGAATCATCCGCCCTTTTGTACCCGAATCGATACATAAAAAGACCAATCACTAGCACCACTAGGCCCAGAATATCGTAGATACTCGTCGTGGAAAAGGAAGAGTGGAAGGAAAATGCCAAATGGCCCAGAGGGACTACCAACGTCAACCCCAAGTACATCAGATCGCATCCGCCATATTTGAGCACAAAAATCATGGCCAGAGCGTAAATTGCCGAATTGGCCAAGGAGATATGTACCCACAACGCGGCGCGGAAACAATCATCCGGATGACATCCGACATGGATTGAGTTGGTTTGAGTAAACAAACATTCCATAGCATTCATCCAATTGGTCCCGAGTTCCAGTGGATGGACTTTGGGACTTGATACCAGCCCCGACGGTACCACCAAGAACATGCCACACAGAAATTGAAAGAGAGCCACCCATCCATTGACCAGTATTGGATCCAGCGGTGTTTGCAATGCCACTTGCTTATACACGGTGGACATAACACTGGGTACACATGAAATCAACATGACTATAGACCACGCGAACACCAACCAATCATCGTCTCTCACGGAAACTTCTCGAGATATCCAGGTACAATAATGATCCGTGTTGTCATTGGTATCCGTTCCATTGCCAGTCGATATAGCAGCCAAACTGTGGATCCACGCCGTAGCATGGTGCGAATTGTTGTGACCCTTGAGATGCGATAGGCAATCCTCTTCCGTCGTTTCTGCTTCGCACAAGACGCAATCGTTCTGTACGTCCTTGGCCTTACAATAGTGATCCGCTTCTGATTGGTGCGTCAAGATGGGATACAACACAACCAAAATTCCGCAAAACACGACACTGGCACCTAAAAATTGATTCTGCGTGTACTTTTCACGCAAGATTGCAGAACCTGCCAGCATCGATAGTGGAATCGCCGCCTGAGGAATCAACACTAATAAAGTTCCCGGTAAGTACACCGTCGCCAAGACTTGCATGGCTGCGCCAACGGCATCGAGGCAACCCATGATGAAAAAGGGCTTTTTCGAAAGATTGGTAAAGTGCGAGTAGGGAATGGAATGGTTGAACCAACCAAAGGTCGTGACGGGTATTATGTAGGCAAAGGACATGAGAATGTACAGCAAATTAGCGTACTGTCATATTGATGGAGAAGAAAAGCCGTGAGACAAGCCATGATTCTTAGTGCAATCTTTTTCAGACTTTCAGTCAGGTCGAACACACCATATTGAGAAAGGTGGGATAATTGTACATGGGCAGTGCCTGTAGCTTGGCAAAAATCACATTGCCAACTCCAGTCGTTACTAGAAGTGTAAATCCGACCCATAATTTCCAGTTGGGGGGTGATGAATTTTGTATCGAAGCATCGTCAATGGAGGAAGAATGGCTGGACTCCTCGTATTCCAACGATGGCAAAAGCGGCTGAGACAAATCATCTGAGGCGGCAATGGATGTATTATTGTTATCATCATCATCTTCCGCAAACATGGATGTATAACACGCCGAGGACGGTCGCGGCGTGTGGGTCGGTGTATTCGATGCTGTCGAGTTGTTTCCAGTCGGTACGAGTTCGGAATAACTGGAAAATTGTCTCAGCAGCAGCGTGCGACTGCTGTGATCTCCACCGGGAATCATGATGTCCAATGGATTCTGTAGTTCATGGACGGATGCGTGTAGGCGTTTGCGTATCGTAGGATAGGTGCAGCTGTAATATAAAGGAAGTCACAAAGATTATAAAAATAAGAATGATGATGCTGTTATTACTCTCTCCCACTACCGGTACTTACTACTACGTACTTCAAGAAGGCAATCGTGGGATGTTCGATGATCAGTTGTTGTCGTAACACCAGAAGACGGAGCACGACTACCGTTGTGAATGATAGGACGTCGTTCTGTTTTTTTCTTTCTTTTATTATTAAACGCACGTAGTATTAATACCGTAAGGGGGTACCGGTGTACCGGCGTAACAAAGTACGGTACTATCCATTCCGTGTTTTGGTTTCGGATCAGAACAGAACAGAACTCTCGTACATTCTCCGAACAATGACGATGGAGGATTAATATTCACAGTCAATATATATAAAATAACGTCACAGTTAAAAAATGCGGAAGTACTACCATTCTGAAGAGGGGAGATAGAAGAAGAGAGGGATTTGTGTAAAGTGCGCGTCGTACTCCACTACTTTTTTTAGAGGAAAACTTCCAACACCCCCCCTGTGTGGGTGGGAGGTGGGAGGTACGTGTTCGTCGCGTCATCGGTCGAATGTCGAATCTCGCATTTCTTGCAGAGAACATATGGCAGCTGTTTACCGTCCAACGGGTTCAAATTTACAGTTACCACCGAAACATCAACATGGACTTCCCGTTGAAGCAGATCTATTAAATTGCTCCTATATACTACTACCTACGAAGTACTACGTAGCAGTATTTCATGATTTGAAAAACAATCCGTAGGTGAGGAGCTACAATATTTTGAAGTCACCTCTATCTTGAATTGCAAGTATGATGTGTCTCTGTGGCGGCGTGCTGCGGAGGGAGGATCTCGGGCGATAGATTTGGATGGATTCATTCGAGAACTCCATACTAATCTAGCTGGGATTTCTCCGTTCTGTGAAAAGGTGCATCCAAGCATCGAAATGAAATGCCAACTCCTTTCAAGTCGCTTGGATGCGGGTCGTGTGTTGAGTTCGTGGAGGTTGAGTGAGGTGATGACATGTGCGGAAGTTGTAGGAGGGATGTTGTTATGAGTAGTGCGGATGAAGATGGATATATAGATGGATATGTACTAAACTGGAATGTGAGAATGCTTGAAACATGTAGAATCTGTATGCGAAGTAAGCTCGTCTCTTCACACACCAATCGAAGTCATGGAACTTGCGGCGGTTGTTACGATGGATGCGGAGATTCCCTCATCTGATGAGGCGCTGAGTTTGCGCTGTCGTTTCAAGGCCATGGGTCGACTTTTCGAGCCTTCGTCTTCCGAAGAATCGCTACCACTAGAGTAGGGATGATAAGTCCGAACCGAAGCACCAGTTGCAGCTTGTAGCAATGAACCAAACTGTCCCAAGTTGTTGGCGGGTTTTGGCTTGGTTGGTCCTGGCTTTTGTAAAACGGAGACGGAGACGTCGTCCAAGGTTCTCTTGACTTTTTTTATTTCTCGGAAGCCGGTGGGGGCATTCGTTGGCGAGGTGGGAGGAAGTGAGGGAGAAATAGTCACCGATTGCTGTTTCAGCTGCTGTTGTTGTTGGAGCGCAGGCAATGGTGGTTGTAGTGCAGGAAGGACCCCTCCATTCAACCCTATCAGATGGTGTCGGAGCAAAATATTTTCGCTTTCCAGACTTTTGCACATGTCGGTCATTTCTTCCATAAAATGCCGTTTACGATCTCGAGTTCGTTTGGCATGCATGCGGTTGCGTTCTCTGCGAATTCGATCGAGTTCCGCAGGTGTACATTTGGTACGATCCTTTCCCAACAGTTCGTAATCGATACCGTCATCTGGCAATTCTTCATTTTGCAATGAAGGCACAGAAGCCACCTTGCTGTTCTTCTTCGAGTGCGTGGAACCCGAGGGGAGAATCAGTGGCTGTAGTCCAGTTAATTTGCTGGGATCGGGGATATCAGCTGTGGGTCTTCGTAACAGTGCTTCAATACGAGGGTCTTCTGTGTTTGAATCAGCTTTGTCTGTAGCAAAGAGAGCACACAGAATGTTGGCAGTGTTTTTTTCGTTAATAGCTGTCTTGAGCTGAACTTGTTCCTTCTTCAATTGTTCGGCTTTGGTCTGCAATGACTGCATCTGTTCTTTCTTTCTTTGACGGGTCTTTCTGGCATGCACCCGATTTCGTTCTCGACTAGTAGCCGATGTTTTGTGTTGACGAGCCATAGTGTCGACGGCAACGATGAAGCAATGTTGAATGATGTTGATGAACGTAAATTTGTAAAGACACAGGAGTGGAGGAGCAAGTTCGTCTGTGAGTCAGAGTTTGATAGTAGTGTATTGGTGAAACGCTTGCTTGATGGAAATCGCGTCTCTGCTGCAATCAATCGTGACATAGCTTCAAGTAATACTGTCAGTAACATTTTTTATTGAGAAAGCAGCAGCAGAAGGACGTGCATCCCCTCCGACCACACGGAACACCATGTTGATAACGCAGTCCGAAGAAAAGAACAACCGGCGAACTCAAGGATGGAAGTACAGACACCCATTAACAAAGGCAGATGACGACGTTCTTTCCAATGCTGTTCATTACTTAACGGAGCATCTGTCTGTTCCAGCATATACGCCAGCTGCTTTCAGGGTACCGAGGGGAGCGAGAAAACCAAACTTTCGAAACAGCGCGAGCTGAAGACACTTGATCACCTGTTTTGGCGGCTCGAAAGACACGCGTGCGTGTTTTTCTTCTTTGTGCTGCTGCTGCTGCTCCAGTCTCGAAAATGGTGATGAACGTGTCGTAATCTAGTATTGGGCTTACCTTCGTTTCAAGCGATCTTCAACCGTGCGGTGACTTTCTGTAGTTGTTGTTGTAGCGACGGCTTTTTGGTTTGTTTTAGCTTGTTCGGTCGTGGAGTTACCGCCATCATCGGATGAAGTGATGCTGGATCCACCATCAGCAAAGGAGGTACAGGTCGACGATACAGTCCTTGCCGTGTTAGATGCATTTGTTACATTGGCTCCGCAGTTGATCGAGGCACTAGCGGCCGCTTCCAACATGGAGCTGAGCGATCCGACGTGCAATAGAACGCTTAGAGCAGGGAATGCCGATGTCGACATGTTCTAAATAAAGAATACGCAAAATAGTGAAAAGAAATCATGAGGCAAGAACGGATCATTGCGAAACATAGCAATAACTGACTGTGAATTCTTCTTACCGCAGAATCCTTGTGCAACTCCATCGGCGTGAAGTTAATTGCAGCCATTTTTCCAGAACAGTATTCACTATTCACTGTTTACAGTTAGTTAGCGAACAACGGAAGGAAAACATGGCTTGTGGCCTCGCGTCAAATCTGTGATGCTCGTTTCATTCCCTCTTTGCTTTGCTGCTATTAATGACGCGCTCTGATATGGGTGGATGCGATGTTTATTTTATGGAACAAGAGAAAGTGCTGCTTGATGATTCGTCGAATTTTGATGTGATTGGTCGCGAACCGAAGAAATCCAATTAAGAACTTCACCTTTACAGTCAGTGATTGCACGCCCGAATTACCAAGACTGGACTGGAGAAGAAACGAAATTCTCTTTTTGGCTGTGCAACAACTACCGGTACTATGATTCCTACCGTAGCTATCGACCTGGTCCGAATTTGCTGCAGTCACAAGTTGATACAATATTACGACAGCTACCAATATCGAGCGGGGTCCATGCAGATGAACATGCAAATACTTTAATAGACGCAGATTGTACTGTAGTACTGGTACCCCTTACTACTACTAAAGTCGCATCGTAGTTACATCCTTGTTGTTGTCGTCCGGTCGAAAATTTGATGGTTTTCGAAGAGGTTTTCCGATCTTTGCTATGGCATGTAGGTCTCGACGTTGGGTAGCTCCAAATTGACATGTAAAAGATGAGTAATTTCATCATTGGAGCTGCGGTAAAGCGATTTAAGTAAACGCAAGTGTGAGAAACCGCACACGAGAAAGAACAAAAGTCCGAAAGAGAAGAAACTCACTTAGTCAAGGGATACGTGCACATGAAATCGACAAATGGTTTGCCAGTCTTGCGATGGTGGACACTCGTAGAGAATGAGGGCCGGCCCTTGGCAGCATCTCTTAACAGGGACGATGATTTTCCCAGATTCATCATGCCTTTTTCCAATGAGTCTGTCATGTTCGATCCCTCTAAAATGGGGAGAAGCGCCTTCCCTTCAACTTCGACTTGCGTATATTTTGTCAAACCGGTCCAAACCTCATTCACATGCAGGATGCTGTATGGTGGGGTGGCTTGAGTTATCACACGAGCTTCGTGAGAGCAGTGCATCAATGCCATTTCCAAACTGCCTGGGATGACTTGTGCTGTAATATTACCGCCATTGGCACTATCCAGCTGCTGCATGAATCCCATGGCATCAAACACCATTTCCATGCTCAGCAGTTTATTGTTGGGAGAGAACTGTACTCGCAACATTCCTGGCACAATGACCTCTGCTAAAGCGCCACACTCTACCGCATGACTGGTTCGGAAGACGTACGGGCACATCATAACGTCTTCAACCATGATCATGTCATCTTCATTCATGAAGAAGGACGCTGATGTACGGTGCTTCTGATTGACGAGGTTCAAGTTGTAGCTGCTCAGTGCGTGAGTTGTATAGGGCTGGTTAGCGCCGTTTATCGACGCAGCGGAAGTTGCTGCAGGCAAAATCGTTCTTGTTGCAAGCTTTGAGGGCGACGGTCGTTGCCTTTTGGCAGGCGTAGAATTGTCGTCGAAAGTATCGTCCAATGAGGAAGACACGGGAATCGACGAGGACTCTTGACGACGCTTCTTGATGCTGGATCCATGGTTGCGGCAGTCACTTGACGAGAATAGCTCCTTGGGTGGGCTGTCGGTGTCTCGAGGAAGGTCGTTGTCATTCTTATCAGAAGCTCGCTGTGACTTCTGAGAACCGTTATACGAGTCGGTGCTTGACCCACTCGAGAGGCTTGATTCCGGTGCTCGTCCTGCCATAATTTCCTTGTTGAGTAAATCTTCATGCGGAAAATCACTACGTTTTACCCGTTTCCATCTGTTAGTATGGCATCCCACTCGCTCAAGCATGACGGCAAAACTGGCAGCATCACACAAGAGTGCTTCAGTGCTACGAACAATTCGACAGTCCTGATGTAAGGTGAAAACATAAATAGTGAGGAAAGGAATAGAATAATGAAAATAGGACATTCTAGATCCCGTTCTTCCTTACACGTTCAACTTCGGACCTTCGAAAAGATCGAAAAGGGGTCACGGGTTGCTTCAACCAGAACGAATCCTCCAGCAGTACATTCCATTTGGCTAGATCTTGCTCGCAAGTGGCATAATATTGAAGGATTTTTTGAACGACGGTCCGACGGATCTTTTGGCCCTCTAGCACTTTCTGCATTGAGATGCGACGCTGGCGAATCTCTTCTGTTTGTACTGTACGAAGGCCATGTGCCATGTCTTTCAACTTTTGAATGTATGCTTTCTTACGAAGACGGGTACTACGAGCATGCTCGCGATTGCGCTCTCTACTGTGCTTTGCTTTGAAATCATCATCCTCGTCATCCGAGTCACCACTATCGTCTTGACTCGTTATCACGACGGGCGCGTTGAGCTTCTTCTTGGTGGCATCCTTTTTGGTGCTTTCGATGGACACCGATACAGGCTTCGAGAGGGATACAGGCATGGGCTGAGAACATTTGGAAGCTCCAAGAAGATATTGTGTCATCCCTGTACCCGATGGTAGAAGATTGGAGGAACTCAGTTGAGGCATGGGAACAGGAAATGTGCCTGCCTCAGGCGCTGGCCAAATCATTGGGATGTGTTGCTGCTGTAAGGAAGCTGCCATGTTGTTATGTGTTGCTGTGAGATAGGAGGAGGGCATCATGGGATTTGGAAACATAATCGGTCTACCAGTAGAACCTCCAACGGCATTTACTTGTGCTTGTACCTGCGAGGCAAGCTGATCAAAGGCTTCTTGCTGTGCGGAGGTGAGATCGTTCGAAAGAAGTTGCTGTTGATGCGGCTGTTGCTGTTGATTTGACATGGTTGTTGCGAGTTATGGTGTTTTTTACCGCTTGCTGCTTGGTGTCTTTGATTGCTTTTTGTATTGTGGCTGCTCCTGCTTTGGCAAGATTTTTTCATTTATCATCAGCAGAAGAGTCGTATTGTTGCTTTTCTTTTCTTTCAAAAAAAAAGTGATGTTGGAAACGTACTTGTCCATTAATTATTCGCCGTCATCTGTGACAGCTGTTTATGAGAATGACGTTCTCTTTTGTGGTTGGTGCGTCACAGGCGTCCATGTATTTTATCGAAGAGAAGGGTTTTCTTTTACGACGGATCAATCGAAGAAGGACATCATTCTTCGTTTGTTTTGTTACACTTAATTAAATTTCACTTCAGTCACTGGTAGTAGTGTGTTTGACGTCATCATTAAGAAACAACCTCTAACTAATTGCGACAAAGAAAGTCACCTCGAAAATTTTGCCTCCAGCTACATTTCATAGCTACGGTCTACCGTAGAGAGCCACCGTAGACAACTGTATGCAAGTCTACTATGTCCAATAACCCGTTATCTTACAGTTAATGTATTTAGTGACAACAAACAAAATACTGTAGTAAAATTGTTAGAGTTTTTCGCACTGGAGTACATCCTCGTAGTCGTAGCAAATCTTAGATTGACTGTGAGGACGGAATGCAATGCTATGATACAGTGCGATTTTCATGCTACAGTCCATAGCAATGGGAAGAAGACATGGACATACTGGACTGTACAATACACTACCGGTATTTTTACGACAGTAATAATATGAAAAGTGAATAGTAGTATTGTTGTTATGAACTTCGGTACGTACGATCGTCGTACAGTAAGATGCTGCTCCAGTACTACGGGACGCCGGTACCTGCTGCACGTTGGTATACACTAAATTACCATTCGCCGCCTCGGCTTCCGCAACTCCTGTGGTGTGGGTGTGCAATACGCACTAGCTAGTCTAGTAGGTAGGAGGTCCTGGCGGACCACGCGCTAACCTGCGCCTGCTCGCGTTGTACCTAATCTAAGGATGCATCCGGGATAGTTACAACGAGTCAGCTGTTGTGTGGAAAAGTAAGAGACACACAACGGGGGATTGCCAGGAAAAGCTAGTTGACTAGTACGGGGAACTGCACGCTTAAGGGTCCTAGTGGGACCCTAGCCTGTGCAGTTGCCAGTGCACACATCCTGCTTTTTTTGAAAATCTCATGGTGAATCACCACAGAGAAGCTCAACGGCAGCAAAAGTATGATGTTGTTGCAATGGCTGCTATGATACCACCACCAGGCTAGGGTCTTGTTTGGTCCGTCCGTCTCCCGTCCTTCGCCACCAACTTATGCAGCGACCCAAGCAACCTAAGCAGCCATAGTACATCCCATACATTGGCTGCATCCTGCGGCTTGACGTAGATACTCCGAGTAAGTACATAGTTTGAGGTACGTCGTACTAACTGTAAGTACGTACTCCACTGTCGGTAATGTGTACGGTGTATGGGGATTCGTAGCAGCTGCAGACATACACAGATGCGTCATCTTCGCATCAAACATGTCACCTATTTGTAGAACACTGACGACATTGTCTGTCGTTAAATATACATTCGAAATTCTGACGTACGAGATGTCACAATTTCCCTCTATAAATAAAAACATCGTATTATATTTATAGACCATGTTTTCTTCCCCATAGACACTTGTCCCCTCTCAATGTTATTACAGTTAGCTCGCATTTCGCATACTAACAAGTCTCTTCCTTCATCGTTCCTTTGTTTCAATCACACGGTGGAGTTTGGTTTGGTAGATTCAGTAAGTTGCACAGTAAACTAAAAGAATAACAAGATGGAACCATGGACCAGCAACAGCAAACAATAACTCCACAAACGCGCTCACCGCTTCCTTCCGGAGGAGCTACCGGTGGTGTAGCTTTAGCCTCCGCTGGACAACATCCACAGCAAGGAATAAATGCAAATACGAGCATTTTGCCGCCCCAACAAATGGTGCTCCCCGGGTTTGGAGCAGCTGGGCCGGGTATGAACGCTCAACTCATAGGACAACTCATGACAAACCCAGCTTTAGCTGCCGCTGCAGCAGCCTCTCCCTTGTTTCCTCCGGCAGCCATGCTGACGAATTCCTCTGCCTTCTATACGATCCCCGAATACTATCGGTCGCAAGGAGCACAGCATCATGATAAAAGTGCTCGGGAGTCTGCTGCAGCGATAAGCAATGCAGTGGCTGTACAAGCTCAGATTGTCACTGCAGGTCAAGCTAACCAACAAACACATGGATATACCTTGGGGAACATGACGCAGCTCCAGCAGCAACAGGATGGTGGTACTGTAGCTTCTGCACAAAATATCTTTCCGATTTCCAGTGCCCAGCCAACAATCATGCCGTATGGCGCCGTTATGCCTCCACCAGGTCTCGTCTCAAATCAGCTGGCGTCGTCTTCCTTTCAAGCTCACATGGCCGCAAGTGCAGCTGCTTCTCAGGCCATCGCTGGAGCCATGGCTGACAATGAGTTCGGTATGGATGGATCAATGTCGGGAAAGGGAAAAAGGAAAAAAGAATTGACTTCTGTTGAAAGGGCCAAACAAAACCGAGAGAGAAATCGAGAGCATGCCAAGTCCACAAGGCTAAGAAAGAAGGCATACATTCAAAAGCTCAAAGAGCTAGTAGAAGGATTGCATGCGGAGCGTACAGAAGAAGTGCGGCAACGTAGAGTTGCTATTCAGCATTTGGCAGAAATGCAAAATGTTCGACGTGCTGTCATTCGCAGTTTCCTGCGTTTTCATGCCAACTATGTACGAGACAAGCGGAAATGGGAAACGATTTTGGAAGATTCGTTTTGGCTGAAACAGCCAGTCACCCCCTATCGATGTTTTCGAAGAAATGAGATCGAACAAGTAAGAGATAGAGCAACAGATATCGTTCTAAAGCCACTAACCCAAAAGAGAAAGAAACCAGACGTATCAATACGTCTCTATTCTCCTTTGAACGTCTACTGATTCACTCGCCATGTCATTCATTCTTTCTTTATCAATAGGAGTGTCGCATATCCCGAGGAGTCGATGCCGTCATGGCCGATGCTGCCAGTATCTCGGCAATGGTCGAGAGCGTTGGATCAAGAAGTTGTCGATGGATCCAAATCAAGCGAGAAGACTTTTTGATAAAGGAAGAGGAACGTACTGGGCATAAGCGCATGCCCAAGAACATAATGCAACAGCGAAATCGATTCCAGCACGCTATTTCGAGCTTGTCCTCCGGCTCGAGTTCTTCTAACAACGGATCCAGTAGAGAAGAAGCCAAGAACCAGAAGCGACCGCGTGATCAAGGGGTAGAGGGTAATGGTCAGAATGGGGCCGCACAGCTTCATGACTACCATGCCAAACCCCTCCCTGATCCTTTGATGGATCAAGACCAGGAAGCGTCATTTCGCACTGGTGACGACGATTCTCCGGAAGACTCCACAAGTGGTGAGGATGCCAACCAAATTAGCGTGGACAACTCCTCAGCAGAATACTCGGTAGCAGCAATCAAGGAATGCCGGCCCAATAAACGCTCCAAGCTTGAACCGACAAAGGCAGCATCAACGACCGCTGGTTCGGCCGCAGCAGAAGCAAAAAGCAGTTATCTCCCCAAGAACATTGCCAAGAAGGGCGGGATCTCGCATAACATTATGCCAGCCATGAAACCTGCGCTTCCGAAGAACGGAAATGGACGTCTTGCTTTGGCTCCGGCCGTGCCGCTTCCTCCCTTTGCAGGAATTGGAAAGCGAATGTCCGCTCCAACAGCCGCAGCTACTGCGCCCTCTTTAGACACGACTGTTGCCATGGCAACGGGTGGTGAGAAGTCTTACCCTTTCGACGCAGCTACTGCGCCGCGTCCAATGATTGGTAACGGTCATACAAATGGCAGCAGCAACAACAACGATCCGGTAGGTCCCATTGGACGACGGACTGGTCCTGCTGTAATTTCTGGCGACTTTGAAACGTCGTCCAGCAACTCTTCCCGAGGAAAGCCCCAAATTCGAGCTTACTATCACCTCAGTGACGATGATATGATCTTAATGGAGGATGTTATCATGTGTCCATTCATTTTTCGAACTCAAGATGCTGTGTTATGTGGAGCCCTTGCCGAATGTGTCATGCAAGGCATGTTACGTGCGCACTTTTCGTCCACCAACAAGCTCCTTAGTATCGAAATGATTTATGATGCCATGGGATTCATGCAACAGCTCGAACGAGCGAGTGGCTCCGAGACGACGGCTCAGATCATTCCGGGTAGTTTGGAAATGGCTTTGTCACCTGGGTCCACGGAATGCCGTGTAATCACGTTGGCACAGCCTCCATTTCGCATTGTTAATGTCAATGAAGCTTGGACGAAACTGACCAAATACACACAGATGGAAGTAGAAGGCATGGAGTTGTTTACATTGTTGGAACCGTCATCGGAAGATCAACCGTCTACCTGCAACCCCCCCGTCGATTTGGAAGACGTGATCGAAGGACGTTGCAAATGTACGACTCGCTTCCATTGTGACAAGGACGGCCGCGAGTTTGTGGATTTTGTATCATCGTATCCATTGACTAACGCGAACGACGAAATCACACATCTTCTCCATGTTAGCAAAGAGCTGTCTCCGGCTGAGAACATTTCGGACGATAATCCTGATTCCTCTGCGACCACCGACGTGACAAACGAAGAAGAGACTGCCTAAAGACTGTCAACCTTTCCTATATTCATTTCGTGGCAGTTGAATCTAACTTTTCTATCGCTTCTCACTGTTAGCGAGGGAAAGTTCCTACGTCGTAGATAATGCGTTTTGTTGGAAGTCGATTTTTGCTTTTTTATCGAAACTTATCTAATGGGCGGATTCCTGAAAAATGCATCTGCAAAGGGAAAAGTAGTGAAAACACTCGACTGCCTCTCTTGAATGTTCTTTCACCATAGACCAGAACAATGCTGCTCCGTATGATCTTCATGGTATTTGTCATATATTATTCTAGTCATTTATTATACTAGCTAGCTAGAGAGATAGCATTAGTTTGAAGTTACAAGTGGAAAATTTAGAAGAAAAAAGGTGTAGAGGGGGGAAGAATGACTATGGTGGCATGGTGGTTAATAAGTGTGTCAGTCCATCGCACGCTAAGCTCAAACCTTACTGTTAGAGTAGTTCAGAGCTATGAGATACACAGCCTGACTGTGAGGCCTGATGAGATCAACTCACCGACAAGGGCCTCTTCGCGCGTTTCTTTTTTCGGTCGAGGGCGCACTGTCTTCCTACCTACGGTTCCTGTAGCTTTATCACCTCGTATGATACTCGCACCATTACGGTACTGGTAGTCCTTTCCACGAACGACGCACAACTCTTCCTGGTAGTAGAGGAATTAGTTCCCGTTCGTTTGGGCCAATAACTTTCTGCAGTGTCTGCGTTCCGTTGTAAAACCATTCATCACCATGAGCACCAGTGCCCGACGTCGTCTTCTAAGGGATTTCAAGCGGTAAGTTGACGGATGTGGCCGTGACGAACTGAGATAATGATTTTTTTTTCTCGGAGCAAGCTGTTGCTTTTTGTGTCCGTTGTGTTGGGCGGCAGCCGTTTGCCCTCGTTGGTTCCTTCTCTCATGTCGATGTCACTCGACAGTGTTCGTATTCATTTTCTCTCTCTAACCTTGTTTATTTTTATTTTGCATTCAGTCTCCAGAATGATCCTCCTTCTGGAGTGACAGGCGCTCCCATGGACACCAACATCATGGTTTGGCAAGCGGTCATTTTTGGTCCTGACGATACCCCATGGGAGGGGGGTACCTTCAAATTGGTATTGGAATTTACCGAAGACTACCCTAACAAGGCCCCACAAGTCCGATTCTTGACGAAAATGTTTCATCCCAATATTTACAATGATGGACAGATTTGTTTGGACATTTTGCAGAACCAATGGTCGCCCATTTATGACATTTCGGCTATTTTGACATCCATCCAATCGCTCTTGTGCGATCCCAACCCGGCATCACCTGCTAACTCGGAGGCCAGTCGTCTTTATAATGAAAATCGACGTGAGTACAACCGTCGAGTCCGGGAGATTGTGGAACAGTCTTGGCAAGACGAATCCTAAAGGCATTAGACTGATGTAGTCGTTGTTGCGGATGCATTTACATGCGCTATGCACTACTGAAACGACAAGAAACCAAAAGGCAACAACAGTCAGCAAGAAAGAGAGGAGGAAAAAAATCTTATACGAGAAGTGGAGGGACTCTTCAATCTACACAATGAAAAATGTTCAGAGAGCTACTAGAGAAAAGGAACCATCAGTCAATTCTTTTGGGTGACGAATAGGCTTCTGCAGTTGCGAAAAAACAGCTGCAGTACTAAGACGTTAGACATGAGTGTTCATAGCTTTAGATTCCGTGCCCGTGGCCCAAGCAAAAATCTTTGCTGATCAAGTAGTAGCATCATGTACTATCTCGTTCCATTCTTTGGTGCGGCATCGCTGGCTATTCGTATTGTTACAGATGGAAGTAAACATTACTCCCAGGAAGACAATAACATTAGGAGATGGACGGCCACAAGTCGGGAATACAAAACACAATTATTTGATTATACTGCATTCATTTCCTAGCAATCATAGAGTGGCATGGCATCGAATTCCGCTGCCAGCTGTGACACTGTTAATCCTTTGGTTTCCGGCACGAACCGCTTGGTGAAATAGAGGAAGTAGGTCGTTGTACACACGAAAATGAGAAAGGTATACGGTTGGGTGTGTTTCATGAGGATAGGGAAAGAGAAAGCTACCAGCCAGTTGGCCACCCAATTGACAAAAATCCCGAGTGCTGCATTTGACGGGGGAAAAGGATTGCGGTGGTGAGAAATCGTCAAAGAAAAAATCGCTTTTGAAAGAAAACATTCCGTCAGACGTACCCATGGCAGAATCTCGAGCATACAAAGGTATTATTTCAGCAATGATAAACCATGCCACGCATCCAGGCCCAAACGCAAAGAAGATAATTACACCCGTCGTTGCCAATATCGACAACTGGTCCATATAAGCAACCCCATGGTCTTTCAAGATGAAGCTTCCCGTTAGGAGGACAAAGCTTGTGCTCATCCCATACCAGGAGTAGGTCAGTAGTGTTTTGCGACCAGCCGAGTCCATGCTCCTGACTGCAAATATTGTAACGATAACATTGATGATACCCAAGCAAGTCGTGGCGAGGGCAGGGTCGGGCACCCCTGCTTGCTTAAACACAGATGTCGAATAATAAAACACGGCGTCGATGCCGCTAAACTGCATCATGAGTTGGACCGTGATCCCCACAATCAACTGTTTGCGGAGGGTGCGATCCCTAACTAGGTCAATGATGGATATGTTTCCCTTGTCACGGGTCGAACTTTGAGTCTCCTCTTGAATGTATCCCAAGTATTCGTCTGCTACGGCTTCCGATTGAAGGCGTACCAAAGCACGCCTTGCTGCAGCTTTGCCTTGAGTCGTATACAAATAACTTGGACTCTCTGGACAAAAGGGCAAGACTATAACTTCCAGCATTCCGCATACTACGGGCACGGCGAACAGCCACTTCCAGCAGTCTTGCGATCCAAGTAGATGCAGGCTTGGAGTCGAGAGAACTTGTGACACGAGAATCCCGACCGTTATTCCAAGTTGGTGCATGGTTCCGATGGCACCTCGAATTTCAATGGGACTTATTTCCGAAAAGTAGGTAGGGACGACAGCAGTGGCGATCCCCGCCACAATTCCGACAAAGATCCGTCCGATGGCTTGATACCACCACTGTGGGGCGAAACTGATCAGGATACTTGAGATGACCAAAAAGATGTTGTTGACAATCAAAGTGGCGCGACGTCCACAATGCGACCCGATCACTTTGGGACCCAACAGAGATCCCATTAATCCCCCAATACCATAACAACTGACGGTTGTGCTCCACTGAACGACAGTGTACTCCTTGCCTTGGTTGTGAAAGTATTCCATGATAATATCTTGACTGTTATTCATAACTCCTGTTCCATATCCAAACTGAAGTGATGATCCGATAGTCACCACCAAAATAGTAGTAATCAGCGTGAGACTAAGCTCATGGGGCTTGTCTGGGCCGGTTTCTTCAGCAGATCCTTCCTTGACGTTGTTAACTTCAGAAACCTTCAATGGCGTTGTTTCGTTGAGGGAATTGATCAAACCTTTGGGGAGGGAAGAGTGACGGACATGCCGAATATTTTGGGCTTCCGACTTTGTTAGACGAAGGGAGGACGTATAACTTCCACTCAACGAAAGTTTCGGGCTGTGCGAGGACGTAAGAGACATGATGGATATCGGATCAAACAAACAAATGATGGGAAAAACGGATCCTGAATTGTTTCTTTGGATCTTTGGCTAGAATTTTCGGTTTTGTAATATCAAAATAGCTGTTGTTTTTATGAGGATGCGATAATCTATTCATCGCATTGACTCTCAAATTGAAATGACGCTTCGCCGGACGAAGTCTTGACCCTCACAAACGAGAAGCTGATGCTTAGCGTTGTCGAGAATGCATCTACAGAGAGCTAAAACGAGAACCATGAACTTTCTCGAACCATTAGACGGGACTCCGAGTCACGATTACAACCCCCAACTTCACAGTTTCCGTACTAACGTACTATTCATACACCATTCAAACTGCACGATTACTACGACCACGTAGTAGTACCGGTAGTCGTACTGTCGTACTCGTAATCATTTCGAACTTTCTCTTGAAACAGAGTGCAATAATCTCCGTCCAAATTGATGTGAGCTATCTACTTGTCACAGAAACTAATAGATTGTATTGGTTGGAGGAATGTTAATCATTGGTTTGTTGACGCTAAGAAAAAGGGATTTTTTAAAGATCAGAGCAAGTCCTGCAACGACGATTATGGCAAACAGTTCCGCCGAGTGCCTCTTATTCGAGCGATTTCTACTGCTGCCCGGACACATACAGTGCATTTCAGCTCTTTCTTTCTCCTTTTTCCTTTGAATCACTTCAAAAGCACGTCAAAAACCGTCGTCTGGGATCGTCACGGTCATTCCATCAAAATCTTCTCGCACCAAGATTTGACACCCCAATCGAGACGTCTCCGTCACTTCGAATGCCAAATCTAGCATGTCCTCTTCTTCCTCTTCCATTTTGGGCAATCTATCATAGACTTCTTTTTGAAAAATCAGGTGACACGTCGAACAGGCCAATTCTCCTCCACAGGCACCCTCCAGGTCGATGTTGTTCTCGTGAGCAACATGCATCAAATCCATGCCAATTTCGGCCTCGACCGTTTTGGAGGTGTCATCCTTGGCATCCAAGTAAGTGATGGTAACGGTTTTCTTTTCCTCCATTGCTGATCTTGTGGCAGTGAATTGTCGCTTGAAGGATGTTGTATTGTGGTGGTAGACAAAAGGCGTCTTCGTCGAAAGCGGCATTGTAGGAGTGATTGTCGTGTGGCCGCCGAAATTAATCCTGATCGGCCGTCGACTGGCCATGGATCGAGCCACTGAAGGTAAGGATCGAAACATCGGGCTTGATTTTACCAGCTGAGGATGGCAAGCTGAGGGTATGTTACAGTGTATTATTGCGGATGCCGATGGACCAAGTATCGCTACAAGCAGCTAGGACGAGCTTATGTTTTGTTGGAGCCGGAGGAAACACTCAGGTCGAGAGACGGGTGAATTTATACTTGAGAAATGCCAGAGAAAACAGTTTGTACAAGTTGCTTTAGAGGCTAACTTCTGCAACACTTGACATGCCTTCCTATTTGTTCATTTCATGTGAGATGAATGTCCGAAGAAGCTACATCACACATCAAATGTGACCAGCTTCGTAGCAATCGACGCGACGACAAACATTACATTTGTGACGTCATCCGAACCTTGTTCTTAATACTGACACTATGCCCTCTTTTCATCCCTCTTTTTCATTCCCCCCTTCGGCAGACAACGCAGAGAATTAACCCATGAGAGATATGATCGTCTTTTTTACCTCTCTTGCTTGTTCAAAACAATAACAAGAATTTCCGCTTTTCTGTTGATTGTAAATGTTGTCAGTGTGCACTATTCTCATCCGCACTCCAGTTGCTTGATTAACTAAGTTCGTGAGAACCCCACTGCTGTTTTGTTCTATTTTGGATTTGTGGCCCGCTGTGAAATCAAGTGTGACATCAAAATATCAAAAAATGATGCTTCGGTTTAACGCCCATCCAAGGCGGCGGTCGGAAATGATGGCAACTCTATCAGCCATCATATTGTTTTGGTGCCTTCTCTCTCTGAATCATCCAATGAAAGGGGGCGTATCTAGTGTCGCAGCACATTCGGCCTCGACATCGTTTTCTACCGGAAAAACCAAGACCACTACAGAAGATTCGACAACAACAACCAAAGCTACGTCGTACAGCACTCTTTCCTACGATGTCATCGATTTGACCTCAGCAAATTTCGCCGCCACCGTCAACGACGGAAACGTATGGTTGATTGAGTTTTACACTTCCTGGTGTTCGCACTGTCAAAATTTTAAAGCGTCCTACGAAAATGTCGCCCTGACGTTTCACTCATCGCCCCAAGAAAAGATTCGTGTTGCCAAGGTGGATTGCAGCGTCGAAAAGGCACTGGCAACGAGGTTTGGTGTCAGGGGATACCCGTCGTTTTATCTGGTATCGGGATGGACAGTCTACGAGTTTGAAGACGATCGAAGCGAGACCAACTTAATCTCCTTTGCGCGGGGAGGATACAAGAGGCAAGATGTACGTTTTGTCCGCAACGATGGAACGAAGTTTCGATTTGTTGCATAGATGATCCTTATCCTGTTTGTGCTTACGCTTCCTTGTTGCAGCCAATTCCATGGGTATCCTCCCCGATGGGTCCCATGGGTATATTGCAGGGTGCTCTCATTTTTGTCGGAATGACCATTATGGGATTTCTAGACATTCTTCAGACAAGGTTTGGCATTCATCCCATCTTAGCAGGACTGGGAATTTGTGTCATTGGCATAGTGGGAGGAATGATATCCATTGTCCTATTGACAATCTTATCGACGCCGCGAGAAAAAGTGGAATGAGGTTTTTTTCCACGACCCTAGAGATGCAGCTCGATAACCATGACCCTCCTGACGGTGAAAGACGTCCGCATAAAGTAGTTCACCGTTATTTTTTCAGTTTGATGCTACTTGATGAATTATATGGTTGCATTGGCGTTTTCTGTATCTGTTGGCTGGAATCATCAATGGTAAAGACCTTTGTCTACCGGTAGTGGGAACGCATTGTGACGACGGCGGTAAAAAAAGACTCCGTGTAGAATACGGTAGATGGAGATTATTTAATTTACTACCTACGACCAATTACCTAATAATTCTACTACTGCTAGTACCGTAATCGTAAGTCGTATCATACGTACCTGTACCGTATTGCGGCAGTCTACCGTACTCCGAGCAGTCATAAACGCCGTACCTATCGTACTACCGTACTACGTAGTACGTACCGGTACTCAGAGTACGATTAGTACCTATCGTAGTACACACAGGGGAAATCGTGTTTGAGTTTGATCGTGACTCAATGGTGCTTTTTTAGCTTTTTCGTTGGAGATCCGTCGCGATCGTCAAACAACAGAGAGAGACCATGATGACAAATAGCCAACAACCGGAAGACCCCAACATACGGAGATAGTTGACCTTTTTACAGTTCGGAATCCACCAACCCCATTAAACGCGACATCTGTAACTATCTTAAGACAAAAAGCATGGCGTCTGTATCTGTCATGCCCGCTCCTGTGAGCAATGGAGTACGTACACAGCAACCGTACAATCACCCATGATTTTCCCAGTGCCCTCCCAAGACGTTTCTTTGACTGCCCCTGTCTCATCCTTTTCCTCTCTCCTTTTAGGTTGCTTCTACCATCAGTAAGGTTGAAAAACTGGAGGACGACTCCATCGAAGAAGTTGACCTTTATCAAGAAGTGAAGAGCTTGGAAAAACAACTAGAATTTGTTGAATTACAAGAGGAATATTTGAAGGATGAAATGCGACATTTGGAACGAGAACTTTTGCGTGCGAAGGAAGAAATACGTCGCATCCAAAGTGTCCCCTTGGTCATTGGACAATTTAATGAAATGATTGATGCCAACTACGGCATTGTATCGAGTACGGCTGGCTCCAACTACTACGTCCGTATCTTGTCGACATTGGATCGGGAACAATTGAAACCGAACACTAGTATTGCCTTGCATCGTCATTCCCATTCTTTGGTCGATATTCTGCCACCAGAATCAGATTCTACTGTCAAGCTGATGACCGAAAAGCCCAAGGTGACATACAAGGACATTGGAGGACTCGACATGCAAAAGCAAGAAGTACGAGAGGCGATTGAATTACCGCTTCTTCAGCATCACTTATATCAACAAATTGGAATCGACCCTCCCCGTGGAGTTCTTCTGTATGGCCCCCCTGGAACGGGAAAGACTATGATGGCTAAGGCAGTGGCGGGTGCGACTGAAGCTACATTCATTAGCATGGTGGTGAGTAAATACTTCGGCATCAGATGTTTATCCATTTCCTTCTTATCATTCGTCTCATCTTTGATGTGCTCCTCTGTTCTCTTCACGTGGCGTCAGGGTTCGGAATTTGTGCAAAAGTACCTAGGTGAAGGGCCACGAATGGTCCGTGACGTCTTTCGACTAGCACGAGAAAATAGTCCATGCATCGTCTTCATTGACGAAATCGACGCCATCGCCACAAAGCGTTTCGATGCACAAACAGGCGCCGATCGAGAAGTCCAGCGTATTCTTTTGGAATTGCTCAATCAGATGGATGGATTCGATCAAACCACTAATATCAAAGTAATCATGGCAACGAACCGAGCAGATACTTTGGATCCGGCCTTGCTTCGACCAGGTCGATTGGATCGAAAAATTGAGTTCCCCAACCCGGATCGTCGACAAAAACGCATGGTTTTTCAAGCGGTGACTTCAAAGATGAACTTGAGTGATGAACTTGACTTGGAAGATTACATTAATCGCAGCGAGAAGGTCTCCTCCGCCGATATCAGCTCTATTTGTGCAGAGGCAGGATTGCAAGCCGTTCGGGAAAATCGTTATGTGGTGCTCCCAAAAGACTTTGATGCAGCCTACAAGAAGGCCGTCAGTAACAGGGAAAAGGAGCTCGCCTTTTACACAATCTAAAAGGGGCAGAGATATGGCGGTACTTTCTCCACTACTAAGGCATTTGAGGACTTGATTAATTTCGCTTTTTGTGGATCAAATAACATTTAACAGTAGTGGTAGTAGTAATTTAGGTTTGCTGCGAAAAGCTGCGATCTTTTTTGCGATAGTACGGCTCCAACATAATTTTATTTTCGTGTTCGACTGCGCTCACGAGAGGTTCGTTTCCGGTCGGACGATGACTTCTCTTTGCGGGTGCTAGAGATGGGTGCCGATTCCGACCGGTCTCTGCCACCGATTTTTCTGCCCTTTGATTTTCTCCTGTCGTCGGATCGCGAGCTAGAGCGTGACCTGGAAGACTCTCGAATTCTTCGGCGTCTTTTACTGCCACGACTATTTCTTCGGTCTCTCGATTCTGACGAGTAACTACTTTGAGATCTTCGTGAAGACAACTCGCTGTCCGAGGAGCTCGAGCTAGTGTATGAGGACGAAGAAGTGTAAGATGAAGATGATGAGGTGAAGGAGGAAGAACTGGAAGAAAAAGAAGAGGATGAAGACGAGGTCGACGAAACTGACGAAGATTCGTCAGAATCATCATCCTTCTTTGCCAACGCGGCAGCCTTGGCTTGTTGCATGATAAGCTTGGGTGCGTTCTTGAGAAATTCTCGCAGGTCATCCGTCAACGGTCCCAAACCGATGGACGTAAAAAAATTGATGGCGTATCTCGTATTTCGAACATTGTCCTTCGGGAACATCCCAGCATACCACAGCTTTTGTTCCTCATCCGTTGTTTCAAATCTCTCCTTCAATTTTGCGATCCCCATAGCTTCTGCCATTTCTTGAATGACGATCTTGATAAAGATACGAGATGATGAAGTCGTTTCGTCCTCGTTCAAGTGAATGATTGAAAGGACACTCCACGGGATTGAATCACTGTGCAATAAGTGAGCAAAGAGCTTTGCCACATTTCGAAGTTTGTTGGTCTCAAGGCGATGAATTGTTGTGTACTGCTCCTCAAATCCACGCATAAAAGCATCCCTCCAACGATCGTCCATTAGGCAGAATCTGGCTGCGACAAGACCATAGTATCGCAGAAATGTTCGCTCCTGTGAACAGCATTCAATTAGCATGTTAATTAGTTCTGATTCTCGGCCATCCGGAATGTTGATTCGGGCGAGCTTATGCGCGCATTCTTCGAATGATGCGCTTGACATGATTGTCAAATAAATGGTCCGTCTCAGATGAACGAGATCAGTCTCGGTCAAGTCTTGAATGACTTGAATTTGTTTCGAAGTGTCAGCAGGTACTAGCGCCTTAGAGTTTGACTTCTCGGCAGCTTCTCTGGAAACTTCATTTTCAATCTCCTGTGATGAGTCGTCATCACTGCCGCTACTGTCGTCGTCGTCACTGCTGCCTCCCTCTCCCAATATTTCGGCTCGAATGGTTTTCCACTCAGCTTCTTGTTCCTCGAAGTCGGGGTTCGGAGAGAAGACATCCAAATTTTCCTCTTTTCGAATGTCCTCATCGTCCAAGGTGATCTCAAAGGTGATTTGATCATCCCGCTCAACCAAATCCAGCTCATCAATAATAGGCGGGAACCCCTTGAAGCCAGCTTTGCGCAGTTTGAGGAGCTCTTCCATGCGATACTCCACTCTTTTGTTGAGGTTTCCCTCATGGAGCAAGGTCCGGAGGCGTTCAGTACATGCCCTGACTCCTGCTGGACTGCTCTCCAACAAGGCTTGTCCTGCAATTTGCAATACGTGCACTGCGACTTCGACTGCCTCATTGGTAGGTCGGCCATCCAACAGTACGTTCATCAGTTGTAAAATGATTAGTTCGTGGACCACTCCCTGATGGAACAAATGCACCAAAAAGACACAGACGGCCTGACAGGAAGCCTTGTCTCGTTGTTTAAAATACCGTCGGAATGCCAAAATAGATCGTTTGACCATAAGTTCCCCCACTTGCGGCAATTTGCTGTTGATAACGGCGATCAATGCTGCATACACGTCCGAATATTTCGGAGCACTCACGGCCGCAAGTAGCACAGATTTGCACAAGACACCTCGCATGCGAATCAAATTGACCTTTTGAAAGAGTTCGTGGATCAAAGGCTTGATGGTTCCAGCATTCAAACGATTGATTGTCCCATGAATAATGCGTTTTTGTTCTTGCCACGATTCGCGTTGAATAGCGATTTCATCCGATGCGAAAGCAGAATTTAACGACTCTCCCCCCTTGATTTGTTCCTTTTGTTCATCACCACTTTTACCGACACCTTCTTTTCCTTCTTGTTGATTCTTTTGTGCTTCTAGCAGCATCATTTGCCGACGTTTGGCAGGTGGGACATACACAACTCCTGGACCGGACGTCGCGTCCAAACCCCGGCTTCGTTTGTTTCTTTCGCCCATAGTTGCAGCCTCAGTGGACATGATATGTAGTAGGATCAAAAGTGATAATCCGAATCGACGGTGAGAGACTTTCTGTGCTTGCCGGTCCGTCGGTGTCCACTCTCTGGGGTCTTCGGTTGACAACGGGAATGGTGAACGATACAGCAGTTTATCCACTCTACGACCTACTGTTATACCGTATTAGTAACACTGTATCATAGACTACTACTATTATTTTATGCTGTGTTTCATCAGTGGCCGCGATGATTCCCGAATAAATTCAGTCCCACATTTCCAATTCCTACTGGAGTACTACTTACAATTAATGTAACTAACAGAAAAACCGATTTTGGTCGTTGTTCCACCCTCAGATTACTTTCACATGATTGCTTGGGAATATGCTAACTGGAGAAAACGTGGACAGACTAATTCTTGGTGTCAGCACCCCGACTAGTTTTCAGGGCGGTGGCTGTAATGAGGAGAGAGCCATCCTCCGCTGGAAAGGTTCATGGCCGGAGGAAGAAGGTGCGTGGTGC
Organism: Nitzschia inconspicua; assembly: GCA_019154785.2. Taxonomy (NCBI): domain Eukaryota; phylum Bacillariophyta; class Bacillariophyceae; order Bacillariales; family Bacillariaceae; genus Nitzschia; species Nitzschia inconspicua. Next base: position 1,098,117 of record JAGRRH010000007.1, on the reverse strand, counting down.
CGAGGCGGAATGCTCCAGTCCGTGATCCCAAGCCAATGACTTTACAGATGATCTTTAGCCTGAATGATGCTTATCGACAGTATGCCAATGCTGACTGTGCAGACAATTATTCATAATTGAAGGTCTTCACTCTAGGTCTTCTAGTTGTTGCTTGCAATAATAGTGCAGACACTGAGGGACCAGACCACGAAGTGTTTGGATCAAACCAAGCACCAAGAACCAAATCAATTCACAATCATAATTGATCAACATTGATTGATAGCGTCCATTCGAGCAAAGCTTGACTTTTTACCTGTCAATTCACCGTGCGCAATCCAAAAGATTCTCTATCGTTGGTTGGTGAACATGGCTGGCCCGGTTCATGAAAGGATCGGAAATGACAGAAAATTGGAGCATCGTTTCCGTTATGATATTGGGGTGAAAAAATAGTACGCCAAGGCAAAAGAGTATCTTGGACTGTTCTGCTCTGTATAGTTTTAGCAACGATCTTCGTTTCCTCAATGTTGGGTTGACGCTGTTAGACCAACTATGGATGACGTTCACACCGTATATCATCACGATTACGACATACGGCGTACACTTTTGCATTACTTTTTATTTTACTTTCGTTGTGTATGGAATTACTTACTACTGGAGTTCCTCAGAGGTATTCTGATTTATTTGTATATTGCTTGCTCCTTTGAGAAGTTAAAGTGTGTCTGAAGCTCACATGAGCTTTGTTCACAGTTTGGAAAAGGATCGGATCAACTCCGTACGATCAGCACGCCTGAGCAAAAAACGGCGCGACTAAATTTTCTGACAGTTTTTCCATGAAGGATTGCCAATCTCGTGTGGCATCTTCGAGCCGAAGAAGCGAGAACTAACTGTAAATACGATTGTTCAAATGGTCTCACTCGAAATGAAAAGATCAGTTTTAAGGGGTTTGGTTCGGAATTCACTACTTAATCCCATTTTGAAACGCCTGCCTTCGATAGAAAAATGATGCACGGTTTCGTTGGAATTGCTGAACGCCGCGTTCATTTCATGCTTTAAACTTCTAGACTTTGCTGTAATCCAATTTTGATTCCAACTTCTTATTGTCAAGGATCTTTCGTGCTGCCTTCATGAAATCTTCTTCCAAAACATAGTCACGATCGGCGCGGATGGCAAACAAACCCGCCTCAGTACACACGTTTCTCATGTCTGCCCCATTCAATCCGTCTGCTAGCTTCACAACACTTTCGAAATCAATGTCGCCGCGTTTGGTGATGTTTGCAGCGTGGATCTTCAGGATTTCCAAGCGTTGTGTTTCATTGGGCTCTGGGATTTCGATCTTACGATCCAATCGTCCTGGACGCAATAATGCCGGATCCAAAATATCAGGACGATTGGTGGCCATCACCATTTTCACTTGTCCCTGGTCTTCAAAGCCGTCCATCTGATTCAATAGTTCCAGGAGTGTTCGCTGAATTTCTCGATCCGCACTTGTTCCCTCCGAGAAACGGCTTCCTCCGATAGCATCAATCTCGTCCATAAATATGACACAAGGTTCATGGTCTCTTGCAAAGCCAAACATTTCTCGGATGATACGAGCTGATTCGCCGATATATTTGTCAACAATAGCCGATGCTACTACTTTGAGGAAAGTGGCATTGATATTGCTGGCCAAAGCACGTGCCAAGAGCGTCTTCCCAGTTCCAGGCGGCCCGTACAAGAGAACTCCTTTGGGCGCCTGTACCAAAAAAGCAGCAATTGGGAGAAGAGATGTAGTGAGTACTTTTTTCGTTCGGAGAGCAAGTCCCTGTCCGGTCACCGATTGCAGTACATTTTCACTTTTTCTTACCTTAATGCCGACACGGATAAACAGTTCGGGATTAGTAAGGGGCAACTCAATGACTTCTCTTAATTCACGAATTTGCTCATTCAGTCCACCAATATCTCCAAAGGAGACACCACCATCTTCTTCTCCCGCTTGCATGTGAAAGACGGTTGGGTCGACCTCTCGCGGTAAGACGCGCATAATCGTTAGGGTAGTCATATCCAGAGCGACACGTGTTCCTGGCTTGAGACTGTCATGATTCAATCTTGTACGACATCCCACCACATAGCGAGGGCCACTGGAGGCTTTGACGATGAATCGTTCGCTATCCAGTCGTTTCAAGACATCCCCAATGATTTGTCCAATACTTTGTAAGGCGCTCAAGTCATCCTCCGTCTTTTGGTATCTCTTTCCGAGCCCCTTGAAGTCTTCTCTCATACGCTTCAAGCGAGCCTCAACTTCGCGATGTTCACGAATCTTAGCGCGATAATCATCCAAGACTTGTTCTCGTTCCGACCGTTCCCGTTCTTGTTGTGTTTCGACGGCTGGGGCAGGAATTGGAGGATCATTGCCTTCGTTGTTGTTTGCGGCGGCATTATCGTCACTCATGATGTCCAGCTTTCAAGGTTACGGATTTTGTGTGCCTTCTGAAATCTACTTCAGGGATATAAATGATTGATTCTATTTTGCAATGTAGTAATTGCAGCGAGAATGGATTCAGTAATAAAGCAACAAAAATCAAGGTTTCAAACGATTCTTGTTTGGATGGATGCCCCTGAAATGTTGCGGCGGTCAACGATACGAAGAAGACCGCCGTGTTGCTGCATCACAGTGTGAGATCTTGACCGAACTGTACCGAAAGGACTACTTCTGATCTAACATACCACTACTATGATACTTCCACTATCGTAGTACGTAGTAGTACGACGTATGAGTGGTACGAGTAATATTACTCCGGTAAGTGTAAGTATTAATGCACTTGATTTTTACAGTTAACAGCGTAAAATATCGCAGAGCATTATTTAACGCACTACCGTACTTCGTATCATACACCGAAAAAATGATTCGCAGCTGTGAGAGTATGACATACGTTAGTATGAAGTGCGTTAGTACGTAGCGTAATAGGTAATAATAATATTATTATTTTCAGTCAGCGATCCATCGCTCATCGCATCAACAAACAGTGAAAAAAGATACATCTCGCGAAATCTGTCGAATCGCCCATCAATAACAACTCTGCGCAGCACGTCTCGCCTATCGAAGTGATGGGTGTCGCTCATTGTGGACTTTTTGCTTCTGCATCCATTCCACATTTCACCATCATCCACACAGTCCTAATAGCAACATCCAGGAAAGCTTTGGGTGGTGTTGATGAAGAGTTGTAAATTGTGAAATATCTGCTGGTTGCGATATCATTCTGTGAGTACTGGCAACTGGCAAGGGAAAAAAAGTTGCAATAGGACGCGGAGAACGCTATTGATTTACGAGAGAAGTACAGCAGTTAGGTAAAATTGAGTGTATGAATGCAGTCAGGAATCGCGTTATGACGGGGGCACTGCAAGATAGAATTGTACCAGAAGAGGAGAGTGATGAGAAGCGCTTTTGTTGCGTCCGCGACACTTCAGGAGGAGAACCATCATGTCTTCATAATCAGCGACGAACTCCAACCGTGGTGACGTCCACTCAATTTGACGACGACGAAGTATTTGTCGCTGTAGCAAGAGCTATGTTGTATCACTTTGAACATGAGAAAATGAGTGAGAGGGAAACGATCTTTACCATCTTGCCACAGAAAGAGGACGTACGAGCCTTTTTAGAAGCGTTGGAAATGAAATATGCCTCGGTGTTGCACAGTGATGAGTATAAAGAGGACCTTGCAACCTTAGAGATGAGCGAGATAGTACATCAAACCTGGTCAATTTTCTTGCCTACTCTTCGGACTGTATGGAAAGAGTCGGAATCGTTTGGATATATGCCATCGAAGGTGTTTGTAGTCCCACTAGACGAACCAATGGCAGAAATGGACTCGGATGAAGAGTGCTACCGCAAACCGCCAATGACACCCAAAAACTTCTGTTTGTCTCCTATTACCTGTCCCAACCGCTTGGATAGTGACGCCATCATGGAAGTCCACGAGGCTTACCTCCCCACAACGTCAAAACGTCCTCGACGTTCGTTCTTTGCCGAAACTCAGTCAGATAGCATTGGTAAAGTTTCCGGAGAGGCATCGGGTATGAACCCTTTTGCTCCCGGGAAGAAGTTTCCAGAGTTTCGTTTTGAAATTGGACGCAAACAAACAGTGACGAACATTTTCGCTTCTGCGAAGAGAAGTAACTCCATTGTCGATTTCGGCTTTGGCACGGCATTCGCCTCCTCCAAACCTGTTCAGTCGCTCCATCTCGATGGCTTCGATTCGATGGGCGGATTTTATATGCCACCCACAAGTCCAATTCGAACCGTTTCCAATGACTTGAACATTGATCGCTGAAGACGAGTTACCAAGAAAACACACAAAAAGGGGGTTCGAAGGTGAAAACTCAATTCCATTAACAAAAGCTATACATTACGACGTACATATATGAAAAATACTTTATGAAATAGGGAAGATAAAAATCAAATTATAATCGTACAGAACGGCTACTTCATTGCTAAAGAGATACTCCAGTAGTTCGTTGCTCACACGGTAATATTTTCTGTAGGTTGGGGCTGCGCCAGACCAGTATCGTTGCAGCATGCTCCTTGGTAGTCCGTGTAGGATGTTGTGTGACGTCCCATCTGTGCAATAGAAAGCGGCATGCAAAAGATGGCCGATACAATATCACGAGCTCTACTCTTCTTCTCATCATCTCCAATACGGTATTTCTCTCTTAGAAATGCCCGTGTATTGACAGTGGCGTTGACGGCGAAGAAAATCAGCCCACCATTCACCAGTACCAAGGAAATGATATCTGCAGGAGATGGACTCACGTAGTTGTGCAATTTGTATTCAAATCCAGAAATGATCATGGTATTAAGGCATGCCCAAAACACCAACACTGTGATCATCATGCCACGGGTGGACCAGATCCCTTCTTTCGCTGTGTCAGGGGAAGCCTGCCTTCCCATCACATCCAATCCTAGTCTACTTTCCACTTGAGATAGAGCTAGCAAAGGGCATAGGAGGGAGTTAAGAAGCATCGGATGGGTGAAACCATATCGGAAACAATCAAAGAAACCGTCTCTCCATCGACCGACTGGAATATCCGTTTCTTTCATTTCACGCATGTGGCAAGTGAATGTTTGTCCCTTGCTAACACCTCCAGCCGGAACAGTAGCAAGGAAATGCTTGTTGTCGATCTCTGCCTCGAATTGGTATCCTCCGGGAAGATCTGCTGGAGCCACGACATCTACCATAGGTAATTCTATGTCTCTAGGATCCGACAGAGCCGCAGCGACGCCTTGCCGTTGTTGTCGAGGTTTCTGTGATCTGCTGTATTGTTGAATCGAAGGTGATCGAGATTCTACAATGGAGTTGGTATTCGATATGGAAATATTGGACATCATATCTTCTTGCTTGGGAGGCACGTATCCGGTGTTCTCCCAAAGACTTGCAAAAAGACGATCGTTGTTTCGAATCCTATCGGCAGTGTCGTAATCGCCTAATCCGATCGATCTATTCTCCATTCCACTCTTTTCATGCAATGCCCGAAGCTTGGCTTGAAGCTCCAAGACGTGTTTTCTCCAGAACTTGGAAGCCTCAGGTGTGACAGATTCTGCCATTAAATTCGATGCTTCTCGAAGCTCGGCCAAAAGTTGTTGTCTCGCCAAGTCGTCAGGATCACTTGGCCTTGCATTATGAACCGAATCGACTCCGGCATGAAGACTGCCGTCGGACCACTGTGTTTGGAAAACGGAACGAAGAATAATGTCAGATGCTTATAAGGACTTCACTACAAACAATAAACGTATCGCATACGAAAACGTACATCGATGTTGACAATGGTTCCGACTGGTGCATAGAGGAGATTTTGATCTCCATCCAGATGCAGCCCCAAGGCTCGACATTGGCGGGTCACCAGATGAATAGGTTTGGTAGAATCTTCTGGACAATTGGCCAATCGATACTGCACAGCCTCAACAAAACCTCTTTTGGCGGGCACGACGCGATCCAAATGAAAGCGATCTCCAGCAGTGACAGTGATGGTTGATGCATGGGTACTGAGCTGATCCTCAAAGCGATCGATAATCAATTTGGCAATCACATGAAAGGAGTTGTCGTTACGTTTGAGATCCAAAACTTGCGAGCGAGGGGTCATGGCGGTATGAAACGTTGCTCCTCCTCCTACAAAGGTGGTATTGTAAGGAGAAGGAATATGGTGCGAAGGAGAGGGAACGTTGACCATAGGGACTGGTTCTCGTTGCGGAACTCCGCCCAATGATGAATTCTTGGAGACAGACTCAGCTCTGCTTTCAGATAACGTTCCATTTGGAAAACGATATTGAGAAGCACCATTGTTGACAGCGGACGTTCGAGGTTTCAAAGCCTCGTGAGTGTCTAATGGGTTACCGGCGTCCCAATACATGGTTCTTAGTAGACGATGATGCTTCCCCGACAGGGCCTAGCAATTGCAACTGAATCGATAATTCTACGGTCTCAGCAGCGTCTTTATTAGATTTGCTCTCTAATTGTACTGATGATATACGTCGATGATCGAAGACTGTAGAGGTCTTTTCCAATCACTGTTGTGCTAAAGAAAAACAATACGCCGGGGTCAAACGATAGAAAAGAAGTGCGGGTCGTTGAACAGAACGTGCGAACTTTTGGACCACCCTGCGCGCATTATTCATTCACGAAGATAGATATAAAAAGTAACGGTTAGCCTTAATGCGAGACTTGGTGGGGATAGGGTTTTTCGTTTTAAAAACCTTATCCTCTGTGGATTATGTCCAATGACAGCATTATTGTTGTGCTGCAAAGAAGAGATCGAAAGATGAGTTCCGACGAAAGGGAAACATACCCAGAGGTCCATCCTGACGCTGAACTCACTTCAGGCCTCACATCACCGTCCCGAAACCTTCAAAAACGTCATACCACTTTCCCATCGAGGGCAGAAACTAGATTAACTGTAAAAAAATAAATAAGTATATGATGATGGAGCCGAATAACATTCAACAAACGGAGCCATCGCATCAGACGGAGGAAGAAGCACTGATCCAGTTTCAATCGAGAATCAGCGCCATGATATCGTCTTTTCATTATCATATAGATCGAATCTCGCAACTTTTGAATGTATCCGCGGCATCTTCGGAGTCCGTCATGACGAGCAGTAGCCACGCCACTCATGCAATCGAAATTCGACAGTGTTGTCGAAATATCCAAGAGATCTTTTCCCGCCACGACGAACTCGTACACTTGTGGAACGGCTCGTACTACCACAGTAGTGATGGTAATGAAAGTACGTCTTCCCAAAATGACGGCACTCTTCAAAGCAGAAACGACCACCAAGAAATTTTGAGACGCAAGGACGAATTATTCGTTTTTGTGGACGACCTTGTCCACTTGGCATGCGTCGAAATTAGCTGGGACGACTTACCCTCCAGCAGTACCGGTGCGGACAATTCTTTGTATTCTCTCATTATTATCACAGTCGGTATTATCCTTCCCAACATCACAAATGTTTGTCCCTTGAGCTTGGACCAGACATCCAAGATCTTAAAACGAGTACTTTTTCTCATGCAGGACATCATCGAAGAGTACTCGTACGTCAACGGCAACACGACCATCCCAAAATCCATTCAGGATCTAAAGCTGCTGGAAAGTATGGTGAATTTGGTTACCGGAGAAGTTTCCATCGATCACTTGCAACAGATTATCCATCCTTCCGAAGCTTTACAAGTCCTCAAGATACCGCTAGAGCTGGTATGCCTTTTGACGCCAAATACCGGAACTTCCTCGTCGTTAGAAGTACTGCCATTTCGTGCCGAATTTCTATACTCTGTACGTGTGTTGGTAGATTTTTTGCTGCAAAATCTAAGTGGAACCATCGGTCGGGAACATGAGAACAGATCGAATAGTCCATCTGCACTCAAGCCCTCCGTCAGAGAGTGGATCCAACAAGGGAGCAACAACAATCGCGGGGAGACAAGACTCCCTGTCGGAGATAACGGCGGAGCCTCGTTGCAACAAAGCCATGGAATGACCAATTACGATGACCGTACATTTGAGAATCTTTGTACTTTGGTTACGCCAGACGAAATGGAGGGTTATGGTCGAACTGAAAGTGAAAAATCTGAAGTAAGAGGAGGAGGGCAAGTATCGACGGATTATTTGCTTTCGCTATTCGACCAGTACGGGGCGTCTCTGGTTGATCAAACTCTGCAGCTGCTACAGAGCCCCCCGATTGGAGCCATCGGCGACGTCGAGAGCCCTATGGAAGAGGAGGGCATAGCCGCAGAAAATTCTGTAGAGCAGGCAGCAAATACTACCAAGCTCGGTACGGAACAGATTGAGTCGGCTATACAAATGGCACACATGTCTGCCGATTTCCTTCTCTACATGGACTCGGAGCAAGGACTTGCTTCCAGTTCCGATTTGACAAGTACCTTGCGTTCACTCTGGATTGGCCTATCCTACTTCATTTTGAACCACATGTCTGGAACCGAGGACGAGGATGGCTTGAAAGACATTCACATTGCGGCGACCGAGATTCTATTTCGATTGACCAAGAGTCATGTTGGAGCTAGGCTCGCGACTGGAACAAAAGAAATAATCCACAATGAGGACGATATTTGCGCACTTGCTACGATGATCTTCCGTCTGATGAAAGGGCCCGGTGGTGCAAAGTGGAAGGAGGATGGAAAGGAATGGGTCGCCTTCCTATTGGAAAAATGCGGTGATCAAATATCTTTGCAGAAAGTACTCTATATGGCCTTATTTTCGCTGACAGCTTGTCTAGAAGAACATGAAGAAATGAATGAAGATTCGGGGTCGACTTATTTCAGCCTCTTGGGCCTGGTTGGGCTCGATGCTGAAAGCAGTGACGACAACGAGACCGCCGGCGATGACTTTGAGGAGGATATTTGGAGATGGTACATGCGGCATGTCTGTTTTCCAACGACCTGAGACAAGTCATATTACTTTTTCAGGAACGTATGACGACACCAAGAGATAAGAAAAAATAAGCAGTACTATTATTGTCGCATCCGTTTGACGTTAACATCAGGTGTCAACCTCTCTTCGTTGGAGGCAATCCCAATGAATACTGTAGCACTGCATTGAATATTGGAGTCTTGATGAAGTTGGGAGACAGCTTCATTATGGGTCTTATGATGTCTCGAGAAATCATTCCAGCTAGGGTGCCACTGATTGGTTGCCCCAAGGCTTGAACGAGCTCTGTGATCCTTAGCAAGCAAATGAGTCGATGTAGCCGTGAATCGTGCCGCAACATTAATTCTGTCCTCAACAAGTACGGGTCAAACGCTAATTTGTTGTCAAAATGATGTTGTGCATCTACAGTCAAACATGATTCCAGGGCATTGGCCAATGTAGCAGCACCCTCCATTCCGACTGTAAATCCCTGTGCCAAGATTGGATCCACTGTCAAAAAGGCATCTCCGACGTACTGAATTGCGGGACCTTGTCCGATGGCCGGAATAGATTTCTTGTAAACTTTGTTAATAAGTCCATAGAAATCCACCACGGGTTGTTGCGAGTGACGGTGGGCCAAGGCACGTTCCATCAAAATCTCCTGTGGCGGTGTCGCAGTGACCAGTTGACCAATCGGATCATGCCAATCTGCAAATGCTTCCAACAACAGTTCCTTTCGTTTGGATGGATCTGTTTCGGAAGTTATGGTATCATCATCGATAGTAATAAACCAGACATGCCTCTCTTCTTTGACCCCGTCCTTGCCGGGATAACACATGGGAACGGTCGCAAAGCGCATGTTCCGTCCTTCTCCCCAGGTTTGAAAGGACCGATCCAGTCCCTGCACCTCGTTTCGTGTGACTGGTGCATTACCTCGAAAAACGCTGTAATTACGGTCTTGAATACCCGTGGCATCGGCTTGATTGGAAATGGCCCACTCATCGCGAGCGTTTGTGCGAGCACTCCCTCGTGACTTGACCGCGTCGTCCATTGCATACATTCCCGTCAAGATTCGACTTTGAATATTGAAGCCTCCATAGGCCGTTCGGAGGACAGAATTCATCCCATCTGCCGCAACGATCAAATGATAATCTCGTTCGGTTGGAACAGGTGGTTGGTCGGGCCCGTCTCTCAATAGCATGAGGGGTGCCGACCACGGCTCAGTTGTTGCGTCTTCCATGATGGAATCAACTTTGTAGTGACTTCCGGAATGGAGTACCACGTTGCCACGATTGACTTCCAAATGTACCGCCTTGCGCAGTGCATCCAGCATGTCCATTTCTCGCAAAAACAACAAATCTGGTAATCCCTCTCCTTCCAGATTCGATTCGGCCAACCAATCGCCTTGGGGCGTTCGATAGCCCGCCTCATGAACGAAGGTTCCTTTGCGTAGCATATCATCAACGGCCAGACGATGCGAATCGAGCGTGTCTTTTTGAAAGGCATCCAGAGCGGTACTCCAAATTCCGACTCCAATGTCACGGTGGGACGGCCGTTCTTGACTGTCATAAATCTCAATCGGACCACTGATCAATCCTTGTGTCACCAAAGGTGCCAAATGAAGAGCCGTCGACAGCCCCGCCGCACCGCCACCCACCACGGCGACACGTAATCGTTCCTTGGAGGATTTGGTGGACGAAGAAAAGAAACGGACATGGTATGGACCGGACGACTCGGATAATCGGAACAATGATACCGGAGACGAGGATGCTGCCTCGTTCTTGTGACGAAGTAATCGTCGAGTAGTATTGTAATTGCTGGAAGAAAAAACATTACTACTGGTCTTCCATCGCCAAACGTAGGATCGGACCATGCTGGGAGGAGGGGGTAGTAATGAATGTATGCGGAAAGGAAGTTAGCTGACTACTGTGTTTACCATTTGGTCTCAAACGACGAAAGTGGTGAAATTTTGACTTCCACTGTTATGAATCATCGTTATCAGGCCTTCACTTGTCAGTGTGATGAGGGAGAAAAAGAACAAAACAAAAAACTCCCAAAACACAAAACACAGAGAAGAAACAGAGAGAGTGTACGTGAATAGAGTGATGAATCTCTATCTTCAAAAAATACGTCGTGTTGCAGGGGTCAGATTTCGAGGGGATCTGTCTGTGGCCAATTTTGGGGGCAACAAAAAATTTGAAAGCATTGCTGGCGCGCACTAGCAATGTCCATTCCGAGACATCTCAGTATCGATTTTCGACAACCTCCAGTCGCTGTATTGGACCATCACTGTTGTACGCTTCTATTATTTGTTTATATACTCGAAGTATTATAATAGGACGACATGTACAATAGTAGCAGTTGATGTGAAGCTTTCATTGCTCTCACACAATCAGTCTTCCTCCCGTGGTCCTAGCTTCAGTTGCCATGACCATCCTCCTCAAAAGGGACGTCACTGGGAATCATACGAAAAACTCAAGAAGACGTTCTGTGCGGTTGTTGGCGAGCGTCGTCGCCATCTCGTTGCTGGTCATCCTGCAGTTCCCATCCGTATCATTGTTTGACTACGCTTCCGATGTGTCATTTGAGAGCACCGAAGCTCGCAGCGAGCAAAGATCGTCCCTTAGCCACAGCCAGCGGCTCAATTTTACACTCCAGCCCTTATATCAAAATCCTACCATTTTGAAAAAGAATTGTTCCGTGACGGTACTCTTTGTCGATCCCAACCTCGGTAAAGATTCTATGTGGGCTTTGGAGTCAGTGGTCGCTAACATTTTGCCGCTGGAAACAACCTGTGTATTGTTACAGACATCCGTCTGCGAATTTATTTCTTCCACCGACGGACACATCGATGCTGCTACGGGTGCTATTGCAATACAGGAGTCAAGCAACAAGACGGAACTCTACGACTACAATCGCAAAGCCCAACAAGTCCGTCAGCTGGCCGAGCCGCTGTTTGGCAAGTTGATCGATCGGGGCAATGTCCGCATGAAAGTTCTCAACCATTCTCGCTATAACTTAAAATCGTGTCACAATTTTTATAATCCCTCCCACTTGTTGGAAAATTATCACTTTTGGGGACCCGACGAATTTCTGCCGGAGGATTCCGATTTGATTTTAATGATGCAAGGCGATGCCGTCTTGTGTCATGAATTGAATGTCGACAAGTGGAAGGATGTCGCTTGGGTGGGAGCACCGTGGCCAGCGAGAAAGGGAAAGCAGCCATGGCACTTTTGCTCTTTCTTTCCCAAGAGTTGGAAGGAATTTCATGAGCATGCTGGATCAACCAACATTCCTACATTTCCCACTGACGATCAATTATGTACCGATACTAGCTTTGGACCCCAGGGTAATGGTGGGTTGGGGCTACGCTCTAGATCGTGGCTTCGTAAAGCGATCGAATATTGTCCGGTCGTTAGTCGGACCATCTCGGGACTGTCCCAACAACAATACGATGCCGCACCTTGCAAGGCAACAAATGTCGCCGCCGAAGATATTTACTTCGTCACAATCTTGCGAGGAATTGGTGCTCCATTACCGAACAACTTTGAAGCGGCCCTCTTTTCCATGGAACTCCGATCTCCCAACGCTATTGCGGAACAGTACAGTCTCAATCAAACGCTCATGGAGGCAATGGTTCAAAGGCGATGGTACAGTCCCACCGACCCCTCTGGCATGGAATATTACAAAACCATGTTGCAGCAAGGACAGAATTTGTCATCACAGGGTATAGATCCACTCATACCGATTGGAGTGCACAAACCGTGGAACGATTTCTTGCGCAAACGTATCCTCGAAGATTACCTCAACGACCAGTGCCCGTACATGAAACACGTAGTAGAAAGCTCGAAGTACGGACGAAAGCATATCGAGGAGATGAAAGCAGCGGCAAAGTAGGAAGCGGATTTTTGGTGAAATAAAAAAGAACAATTATTACATTAAGCTTTGTGTCAATATGATATTCTACGGAACAATCACTTTGGTTGGTTCAACTCATTTTTCTTGGACTGCGCTTTATAATCAGTCCACCATTCTGTTGTTGTTGAAATAACAGTAAAATAAATTTACATGAAAACTAACACGTTACGTGCTCCAAATAATGGCCCCACATTTCACAGATACTCTGAGTGATTTTCCTTGCTCAAGCTTTTTAGTCCAGTCGGGCCATTTGCTGCAAATATTGTTGAACTTGTGGGATCTGCTTGGCAACTGGAGCACGAAGGAATTCCTGGTAGTTCCATTGCGTGTTCTTTTTCAACAGATCGCTCTGTTTGGGCTGACCACGCTCGTCTCGTTCAACAACTTTCTTCTGCTGGGCTTGTACAAAACAGTTAAAGTAGTGTCGGTAGCTCTCTTCGTTATGTTCCACTCCCAGCAAATTGTCGAGGGTCGTTTTGGTGAATGGAACACTCTCATCCATGGCATCCAAGTCATCCGGGTTCATTGCAGCCACAAGTTGACAGATGAGCCAGAAACCACGAGTGTAGGGAAGTGCCGCTCCTTGATCTGTAAGGACCTCACGAGATTCATCGTCAAAATCATCGGATTCCGAGCAATATGGGGCAATCTGATTCAAACAAAAGAAGAAGAAAGAGACGAATGCTATCAGAGAACGTATGCGCTCCAAAGCTGTCAACAGATTCGATTCACAGTCTTACCTCCTCGCAATCCTTCATCCATTCTACTTGTTCATCCTCGTTGGTGCAACTGATGAATGTCACTGGGTTGCTGGCTGGATTCGCTCGATTCTTTATAATCCTAGTAATCTCTTTTACAGCGCGATCTCCTCCGTTGGGCAAACCGTCTCCAAAGAAGTATCGAGCAATCGATGCACCTTGACCACGAAGAAAACTCTCCTGGATTTTTTCCAAGGCTGGAGTGGTACCAGCAGGTGGTCTAGAAAAGATCAAATCAATTTGACGGTACGCCTCTTCTAAGAATACTCGTGGGGCTCTGCCGTTGCGAGACAAAGAAATTCGGTCTTTGCGGTTGAGAAATTCAACACCGATCTGCTGAAAGGGAACATATGCCAAGACCTCGACCATTTCCTTCAAGCGCTGATGAGCTTCTTCCCAACGAGTATTTTGTCGTCTGCTGATTGGGTTGATTGTGTCGCTATTACACATCATACTTCCACTGTCGTCAATAATGAATTCAAGTGATTGGTATTCGGAAAGCATCATGACTGAAATAGTGAAAAAAAATGGACGGACAATAGGAGCAAACACGTCAGACAGGTGCAGTGGTAAAAAATATTCCATTTGGAGTTTTTTTTTGGTTCAACTTACGCTTGTTCATGAGACCCATGGGGACCTCGTATTTGCCCAAGATGCGTCCCAGTTCGTCTACCATCTCATCGGGTTGCATACCAGCTTCGAGACTGATTTCTGGTTCTTGCATCATTTCAATCGTGGCGTTGGCTGTGGTAAAGAAAGAAAGCAAAACAGTCAGAAAGCAAGTATTTTGACAAATGAAGGGTGTATTCCGGCCATCAATTATTCCAAGTTCCAACATTCCAACAATAGTGAACCACATCGCTTATGAGAACTTCCCACTTACTCGACTCGGCCAGTGGAATATCCATTCCCAAATCTTCGTTGAGCTGGGCATGATCGTCCATGTTGCTCACGACCGGTAGAGCCTGAGGATTGGAGGGTGCCGAAGGAGGACCGCCTTGGGCATCTTTCCACCTCTTGTATTCCGGGTTCATTTTCATCACCCCATTGACCTTGATGTACTTTTTGGGAGGTGTCATGATGCGTTATTTTACTACCGTAGTCTTGTTGCCTGTATTTTCTTTTCTTGCTGTTTACTGTTAGTTTTTGTTTTGTCTTGTTTGCGATCGATCTCTTGTCTTGAGAATAGGTAAGACAGAGATGTGATGAAGATGTTTGGTCGTTTGGTCCCATATCCGTTCTCATTCATTTGATGTCACAGAGATTCGAATAATTTTCGCTGCAACGTCACTACAACGTATCATATGATACTACCGGTATTTATCTCCTTACAACTGTGTACTTACTGTTATTACAGTTTAGTTAGTAAGTCGTACTTCGTACACAACATTCGTGCTGCAGTTACCGTTCTACAAAACATCATCGTACCCGAAAGTGTGCGTCTCATACGTACGACCGTAAACGAAGTTGGCCAACTCGGAATATTTTTGGATCAAGAATCAAATCCGGGATTGGAACAAGACCCTCCAAGCGTACTTATGTACGGTACTATGCTACATACCTGGAAACTTTTCGTCGTATGAATACGTCGTCACTTGTAGTCATCTACTAACTAACGTAAAAGGTTCAGTTCCAGAAAAGATAGATATGATGTAGATACAACATCATGGTATAGTTTTTTACAGTTAATTTGGACTCTTCAGCTCCTTCTGGCACCTGCCCGACGTTTCTGTGGTGTAAACGTTTTAGTTGTCGGTTTGGGTTTGGGCTTGGTTCCCAACCGAGCACCAGGTTGGTAGTCAGTTTTCCTGGACGACAGACCATCCAGAGTCTCTCCTCTCAAGACGGCCTGTTCAATGGCTGATGCTAACACTTTGTCCCTTTTTGCTACCAAAGCCGTTACCTTACCTTTTCCAGCTCCTCGGGCTGTCCTTCCGCTTCGGTGTCTGTATACGAAAATTGTCAAAAAAAATCAGAAAATATACAATCGTACAGATATTATGTCTCCATGCTTTCCAACGCGAAGTCCACTTACAAATAATCCATAGCATTCAAGGGAAAGTCAAACATGATCACAGAATCCACTTCGGGGATGTCCAGTCCTCTAGCCCCAATATCGGTACACACAAGGATGCTGGCTTCGCGCCTCGGACCGTCCTCTCCAATGCTGTAGTCGTCCATGTCGTCATCCAGATCGTCACTGGTGCCAGAAGGCGCCCGGCGTGCCCCTTTTCGAAACTGTTGGAGATTCTCCATTCTAGTAGAACTATTCAGTTCTCCGTGATATCCAATGGATTCTATGCGAGCTTCCGACAAGGCATATTGGACTGCTCGGACAGATGAGGCGGTGTTGCAGAAAATAATTGTGGCCTTGTTCTTTTCCGAAGCAATCACATCAAGCAGCAGGCTCATTTTGTCGGTATTTCCTACATCGATGAACACTTGTTCCAAACGCGGAACAGCCTTATGCAATCCCGGAGCTGACACAATTTTCATTTTCGGCAAACGCAGTTTCGAATAAAGACGAGGATCTGTGGTAGTTTGATCTCCGTCACCCGTCGTATGCAATCGCTTCGCCGAAATGGATAATTTGGAAGTCTTGGGATTGTCGCCCAAGAGTTTCTGGATGGATTGTGTCATGGTGGCTGACGTCATGACGATTTGAGGAGCTGTATCTTTGACTTCCGGCGAAGTGTTTGTGTCAGCATCAATCTCTTTGGGACTGGCCGAGAACAACAAAGGATACAAGATCTCTCTCAGTTCTCGCGCGAATCCTTGCTCCAACATGGTGTCCATTTCGTCCAACACGACGGTGCGAATGTTCCCCAAAAAGATATTGTTGTTCTTCCAATGGTATATAAGCCGTCCAGGTGTCGCCACTACGACATCCACGGGACGACCTTCCAGCGCCTTGCGTTGAACGCCCTTGTCTTGGCCTCCCACCAATGCTTGCGTACTCAATTTGACAGAATGTGACATGGATTTTAAGACCGTCGTAATTTGCACGGCCAATTCTCGGGTGGGAGCCAAAATCAAAATTCGGGGTCGTTTCGGCCGTCGTTCGTATCCTTCAAAGACTTCTTGTTGCTTGAGTTGTTGCATCAATGGTAAGACATAGGCAAGTGTCTTTCCCGATCTAAAATGTATGAACAATAGTATAAGTTTGTTGTCGGATGAAGGAACAAGAGTGTTTTCTTTTGAGTTTTACAGAAAGTGCAAACGGATATGGACACTCTCGTATTCTCGTGGAGTCTTTTCTACTTACCCTGTGGCCGCCAAAAACGCCATGGATTCCTTTTCTTGGGTCAGTAATTGGGGAATGACCAAGGACTGGACGGGTGTCGGTTCGGGTAGTTTCAGTTCATTCGTCAGGCATTCGCAAAGTTCCGTTAGGAGTCCCAATCGATTCCAAGACAGCGATTTATCCTCTTGAGATGTGCCCTGATTCTGCTTCGTAGACGAATCATCGGGACTGTTTTTGGGCATGCGAAAGGGTGCCCGAGATTTGGATATGGCCGATCGATCCGATGGGTTGGGTGAGGTTGTAGAGTAGAGGGCAACGGTGGTTTGGGGGGACAAACGCAAGAGCCTTGATTGTTGTTGTCGAAAGATGGATTTTTCCATCATTCTGTCATGAAAAACATTTGTCGCTGATCGTCCCATTCTGGAAGCCACCGACTGCCTAGTAAATGCCATGACACCCTGTCGACACATCATTGTTCGAGACAAGAACATGGTGGCGACAACAATCAGCAAGCCCTCCGTAACAATTTTTTTGGTTTGTGTTCGGCGGCAAGTCGAATTCATGGAAAACAAACAACTTTGGGGGGAAGAGGTAAGGCCGGATCGAACTTCAGTAAAATCTGGTTTATGTTTTCGTCTTAGCCCTTTGGTATAGCTTGGCTGTGGTGGTAAACTTAGGGCTGGATGTTTTCTTCTGTCACGAAAGTAGATGGAGGAAATACTATCTTGAATACAGCTTGACGTTGGATTTAGAAAACAAAAAAAAAAGAGAAAAACAAGTTGCGAAGTGTGTTGATTGATTGGTGATGATGGGTGGCGATGGGTCAGTCATGGAGTGAACTTGAGACACTAACCCCTATCGCTAACGTTGCAGTGAAAGCCACACGTACTACCGTACCTGGTACTACGTTCCTTGTATGCAATACGACTTAGTACCTCATATATTGAACACTCACATCATCATGATGATTCATCATAAATCGGATCGTCGTCACAGCATCTACTACTCCTGTACGTCGGAAGTCGTACATTGGTAGTGGAACATATCATATCATCATTATGAAGGCATAACCTTGAGGATCGAACTTCTACTAGTCCCTCACAAAAGACGACGACGGACACCTAAAAAAAGACTTCCCTGGATTGCACTGAGACATGCTGGATAGACCGCAAAGACAGAGGACGTTACCAAGAAGGGCCAATTGTACAACTTCATTCGTTCTGATCGCCGCCTTTTCGTCTCTGGTGGTATTTGGCTCTTCAGTCGCAGCTTGGGCGCCATCATTATTGACAGTTTCATCAAGAGGATCCTCATTGACGTCGTTATCAAGGAATCCATCTTCTAGTGTCATCCCGCTGTATTCGACTACCGAGCAAGCTTCTTCAATCAACTCCACCGACAACAACATGTCCAACAAACAGGAGGATTATCCGCAATACACACCCGAACAGCTCAAATCGGCTCTTGACGGTCTCTTGGAAGGATCTTCCGATCCAGCCTTTGATGGACGGCATCTTTTTGGATACGAAAATGGCATCCAAAATCCAAATCACGAACTGTCCAAGCTACAAGCCATTACAGCCACACGTATTCGTGACTACGAGCGGTACCTCCAATCTGGCAAGGCCGTGCAGGAACAAGACTTGGTGAAGCAAATGCAATCCTTTTGGCAAACGCATGGGCCACTTCTCAATTTACAGACTGTTATTCAAGAACAAGCGCCACGCATGGCTCTGGCGGCAGAATTCAAGCGTGCCTCACCATCCAAGGGAAACATTGCTGTCCATTTAAACGCCGGAGAACAAGCCCAACAATATGCCGCCGCTGGGGCTAATATTATAAGTGTCTTGACAGAACCACGATGGTTTCTCGGATCTCTTGAGGATATGACCGAAGTCCGGTTGACCACCACGACGAATGCAGCATCCACTACGTCAAGACCCGCTGTCTTAAGAAAGGAATTCACCACGTCCAAATATCAAATTACAGAAGCGTTGGCCAACGGAGCTGATACCATTTTGTTGATTGTGGCTGTCTTGCCACAACACTTGCTCAAGGAACTGATTGATCATGCACGGTCTTTCGGAATGGAGCCCTTGGTCGAAGTTCATGCTGATGTCGAGTTGGAGGTTGCCATCCAAGCTGGTGCCAAGGTTATTGGGGTTAACAATCGTAATTTGCACACCTTTCAAATGGACTTGCATACCACTGAGCATGTTGCGGAGCAATTGATGGCACAAGGATGTACATTTGACCATTCTGACCCTACTGCAGCTCAAAACTCGCGGTACACGCTTTGTGCTTTATCGGGCATGTCCACGGCCTTTGATGTGGATCGGTATCGCAACATCAATGTTGGCATGTGCTTGATTGGAGAATCCTTGATGCGGGCCGCAGATCCCAAGGTGGCCATTGCCGGATTATGCTTGGATCCCAAAGACTGGGAAAACATGCGCAACACGGTCGGTGGTGGCGCCTACACTGCCGGCACCAAATTGGTCAAGGTTTGCGGGATTACTACTGCCGACGATGCTCTGGTGGCATGCCAAGCCGGGGCTAACCTGATTGGCGTCATTTTTGTTCCCAAGAGCAAACGATGTGTCACTGCAGATCAAGCGATGGCCGTGGTCAAGGCCGTTCGAGCGTTTGGGGAACGTACCAATCGAGAGACGCTTGCTGTAACAAAACCAACAGAAGCAACGTCTCCCATATCGCAACTTACATCTAACGCCCAAGCGTTGGAAGCTTCCAGCCGTCGGCCGCTAGTGGTGGGTGTCTTTCAGAATCAATCTCCTGAATTCATTCGTGATATGGTCGACTCATGTGGCCTGGATTTGGTACAGCTCCATGGCAGCGAGGGAATGGAGGCTGCCAACAAAGAGATCTGTGGAGTGCCTGCAATTCGCGTCGTGGATATCGCGACGGATCCGGAGACCGGAAAGGCCTCTGAAAATGCTGTGCAGATGATTTTGAACTCGGTCACGACGGATCCGCTGGCCATACTGTTGGACACGGCCATCAAAGGGGAAACGGCGGGGGTGGCACCGGCGTCATCTTTGACCATGCCATTGCCGAAAAGGTTCAAAACGCAGGACTGCCTGTCATTATTGCGGGTGGACTGACCCCTGACAATGCATCTGATGCGATTCTAGCGACGAGGCCGTGGGGCGTCGATGTGAGTAGCGGAGTGGAAGCCACTCCTGGAACAAAGGACCACGACAAGGTCAGAAAATTTGTGGAAAGAGTACGATCCGCTGCCATTGAAGCTAGTAAAGGCTTTTAACCGATTTAAGAACAGTGGGCGGTGCAGTGTATGCGTCTCGCTATCCATAACATGACTAGGTAATATAGTTGGTACTATAGTGCAACTCAGTGGGTGAAGACCTACCAATCCAGATCCTCAAATATCCAGAGCGCCACATCCAAGTTTTCATCACAATGTCTCCTCAACTAAGAAAAAAGATTATTCTTTTATCATTGCTACATACACCCTTACGCCTTGACGGCAAATTTGACCTTGGGGAAGGCAGCTTCCATTCTCTTTTGCTTCAGTGTCTTTTTGGATCGTTCCGACTTGGTAAGTGCCCGGCGCATCGCTCTTGTCTTCTTGGCTCTCAAATCCTTGGGGATGTACTTGGCTCCGGCAACAGCCTTGCGAATTCCCTCCTTTTGTTGTTGGTTGTGAACCGTCAAAATGCGGGCAATCGATTTTCGGACCGATTTGATCTTGGCAATTTTGGAGGCGGCACCATCCGTCACTTTGGCAACATGCAGTTCAGACAGCTCCTTTCGATGTTCTTGCAATGACTTAAGGAGATCCTCCTTGGAACTACCCCGCAATTCGTAAGCTTTGACCATTTTGGAAAAAATGAAATATTCTAGATGGTCGAAATTGTGGAGATGAAGGAAAGACGTCGGTCAGTGAAATACAAATCACATCACAATTTGACGATAACCCAACAACTATACAACAAGTGAAACCATTTCATCTTAACCAGACGGCCCATACACACCTTAAAAAAGATACAGAAAGACTGTTGATGTAGTAGCTGCAGCAACAACAAGGTTGATGTCGCACGTCGAGATGGATTCCAGGTCCACTCTCGCGATGAGAGCAGACGAAAAACGGAAAAGTAAGAGAGGTAAGAGGCATCTGTGATGACGGCCAGACATCCTCAAAAAGGATATGTCTTTATGTGACGTCAGATGACATGACATTTTTCATTCGTGGATAGCAATCAACCAATCAACCAACAATCACCATCCAAATAATTACTTCATACAGTTTTACCGTAGTCCAATTACGTAAACGTAGTTTACTGTTAATTAACAACACAAAGCTCGAAGCTATCACGTTAGACCTTTCTCAATATTTTATTTCAGAACTTTGACATCAACACATCAACCCAACAGATCTGGCTACTGTCACTTGCGAACACAACTTCGCCACTATGAAGAATTGCCAACAATCGTTGAAGCGATCTCCAAGCAGTCTTGCCAGAGAGAAGAAAGTATTACAAACGCAATACAACGAGAGCGACACCCACTTTTTGTCAGGCACACTGTTCACTGTCGTTAGTACTGTCGTAGAGAGTTAGATCATCATCTCCTTGACACTACCCCAATGCTGTTGCGAGTTGTCTTCATTGTGTCAATCCTGTCTGGATCGGTGGAAGCATTTACTGCTCGTTTGCGACGTCCATGGGAGAAGCCAAGGTCCTTCCTACGACAGAATAACCGCCAGCCTTTGCCTGTCCTTTTCTACACAGACCCTGATCGGACCCAAAGCAGCAACGGTGACACCCAAGATGTTCCGCAACAAGGTCGCAACGAAAAGCAAATTGACGATCTTGCCTTGTCGTTGCGGCGGACACTGCATTACACTAATTACAACATGACCAAATTATCTGCGGGCGGAATTCCAGCTGTTGCGGTACCGAAAGCAGCACCGGTGGAGGTCGTACAAATTGCCAGGGACGAATCAGAGGATCACATCATGGATTACACAAAAGAACTGTTCTCCATGACAAGGCCAAAGAATCTACCAGGGGTTGTGCTGTTCCATATGATGGGTAGCTGCTTGGCCTATCGACAATTTGAAGCCGCAACTGCAGGTCCTGCCACGATCTCCTTCTTGCAACTGTTGGCCACACAATCAATGCTGATCACTTTGGTCGCTCTACTCTTAGTATCGTCGACATCTATGCTTGTCAATGATTACTATGATTACAAGCTGGGCAACGACTCTCTCAAACCAGACAAAGCGGTGCAGAAGGTTCCTTTGGCCGTCGTCAAGAAAGCCCTGTCCTACTTGTATGCCATTTCGCTGTTTTGTGCTACCATGGTGCCCGGAGTGCCGGGAAGAGTAGCCGTGATCAGCGGACTTATTTTGACATATTTGTATACCAAACATGTCAAGCCAAAGACTTGGGCCAAGAATGCACTCTGTGCGTCCCTGATTGCACTGTCGCCCTTCACGAGTGGCGTTGCTGCAATGTCCGTGCTGTCTCCAGTTTCCACGAACCTCTTGTTTGAGCACATCAATTGGCCGCTGGTTCGTTTAGTGAGCTTATTGTTTGTGGGTATTATGGGCCGCGAGATAGTAATGGACATTGCAGATACGGAAGATGATTCCGCACATTCCGTCAGGACAGTTTCAGTGGTGTATGGTCGAACGTATGCGTCGCATATCGCTTGGATCAGTTCATTGATGGTGTTGGCCTTGGCAGTTTCAGGACCAGTATTAGATTCGATTGACGCTTTTGTCGTAATTCGGCGCGCCACTTTTGCTGGTGTAGGTAGTCTATTGCAGATGAGGAGATACTGGACAGTAGCACAGACAGAGGGCCGAGATGCACGTGCGATTGAGGTCGCTGTCGACGAGGGGTTACTAAGCATGGTGCTTCTATTGGCAAGTTTCATTTAGTATCGCAAAATCTTGACAGGATGTATCAATACAGCAAGCAATGTGAATTAAATCAAAAATGAGTTAAGACTATAATTAGCACATTATCAATTGAATGGTTCTTTGGTGTTTTGACATGAAACTTGTTTCGACACGCTGTCGAATATATTATTGTAGCTAATGGCGGAGTGACGATGGGTGCATATCACTTGAGTATTGGAAGGTCCGGAGAAGATCATTTTCCAATGTGCAGACTCCGCATGCATCCGAACAGAAATAGGAATCGAAGCGAGGTTTGTTAGGACAAGCCGCTCGAATGCACGTCACCTGTGGTCGTCCTGGATGATTTGTATCAAACTTGTCATTGTAAAAATCTCTTCCAACTCCCTTCTTGTCGTCATTCATGTCATCTGCAGGGTCGAATAAATTGCGGTCTTCTTCCTCGTATCCAGTGGGATGATTCCCTCGTGTATCATTCATGAGAAAAACGAGCATGTTGTGACGATCCGTGTGCCCCTCTAAAATAAGAAACGTTCAAAACCTTTGAGTCAACCCATTTGCGTGTGGCATAGACGTACTCAGAAAAGACTTACCTGCATCTTCGATGGAAACAAGCAAGCGCTCCAATTCTTTTGTCCTGTGCTTGACTTTATCTTTTGGCTTGTTTCCGTACCCCTTGCTCAATTTGGCGGTCATATCAGACCACTGCTTTTCGGCCTTGTCGTGACGTGTGTGGACGCTACGAGTGTGCCCACCGATATGTGTCGCAGATACACTTCCTAGTGGCCATTTGTAAGAACCACCATGTTTTGAAAATGATGCTTGTCGCATTGCTGCGGAAGTTGATAAGGCTCTACGAATCTGTTCGCTCCTCTGTCGATCGAGACGCTTCTTGGCAACGGGTATGACTTCTAAGATTTTGTCTTCTTCAAAGCAACGATCACAAATCGGAATGAATGGCTTTTCTGTCGCTTCTCGGACAGAGAAAGACTTATGGTGACCACCGCAAGCGGCGTGTCGCCACGTTCCACACTGTGAACAGCAAACCATTATGTCGTTTGGATACAATTCCGTGACTTGCCAACAGTAGACCAGCTCTGGAGCAGCACTTTTTCGTCTTTGAAGCAGCATCCGATGAATTTTGCAATGCGGGACCTTCTCCAGTACACCAGGTTGTACTTGATGCGACACATTCTCTTTGATTTTCTCAACATTCACACGAAATTTTTGCTCACTTCCCACAACCATAGTGTTCTCATTGGCGTCGTCATCGACAAGAACTTCGCCTCTTGACTTTCGTTCCTTTTTAATATCCAGCGATGACGGCCACCATTTGTCAACAAGATATGGTAAGTCCTTGAATGCATCATCCGAAGCACCGTTTTGAGCGTGCTTATTGGGCTTCGTTTGTTGGTCGTTCTTCGAAGCAGCGGCAGTCCCTTCCAGCGAATCATCGTCCAACAATCCCTTGAACTTTGTGTTTGATACAGGAGGAATGACGATGGAAGGTTCTTCCGGTAACTTTGGAAGCACTGAGTAAAAATTGGGAAGACGTATCGCTTCTTCGATTGGTAGAATCGAAGCCCCTTTCGACTCTGAGGTGTCGCTAGCTTCATCATCCGATTCAGGCCAGTCAGCGACAGAGTCCTCTCTCATTCGTGTCAAGATTAACGCTACCGTATCGGACTTGTCTTCGATGTGAGCAACATCGAGAAGATCTTCAATCGTTCGACGAGAGTTAGATTTTTCATCCCGAAGTGTTGGTGGTGGCTTTGGGCCATTAGGAGCAGGTTTGATCTCAGGCAACAACGAGGCTTTTCCGTGCTTCGTGTACTTTCTTCTTGGTGTAGTTTCTGATTTTTTACTTTTCTTTGCTAGCTTCTTAGCTTCCTTGCTCGATTTCGGACTCTGAGCTGTCGATTGTCTTTTTTTTGGCTTCGGCCCTGGCTTTTGCTTGCTTTTTTTCTGTCGAATTGGCGATTGTTGCACCAAATCAGTGCTGTCGCTTGTGTGAGAACGAGATCGCTTCTTTCCTACTGGTGCTGTCACTACCACTGCCGCCGTGGGAGATATCGCATCTGCATCTGGTTGCGCAAACTTTCTCTTGTCCACCTCCCCACGCCGCACCGCATTTCCTGCTAATGAGTTAGCAGCAATGTCCCGGAGCATCGCTTGATTGATCGTCGGAACCCTCTGAGGACCCATAATAGAGGACATAATAGAAGATGGTGGAGGCTTCAGTGATGCGCTGGCACCTGAAGGGATAGGTGAATGTTGCTGAGCGAGAGGTTGCGCTGGGTTGTCAGGAAAAAGATGTTGTTGTCTTCTTCGCAACTCTTCTTCAGCTTGAGCACGAAGTCTATTGGCAAGCAACATCCTATCTTCAGCACCCCTATTCATGGTGTCACCGAGCAAAAGACGGGAATATTGCTGTTGTAAATCCGGAAACTCTTGGAGTTGGTCGCCGATTGCTTTTATTTGTTGGCCCTGACGGATACTCTCCATTCGGCTCTCCTGAGCGAGTCGTTCTCGAACAAGCATTTGCTGCAGCTCAAAATCCCTTCGCTGTTCAGCTGCGTGCATTTGTAGATACAACGCTTCTTCCATGGACGAAACGCCACCAAGTCCAAGAGCAGCCCTCATTCGGGCATCTACTTGAGCAGGGTCCACCTTGCCAGTGAACTAAACAATAGTAGTGATCAACACGATGTCAACGAAATCAGAACGTATTAGATGATGTTCAGATGGCAGCTTATTGGATTTTCTATCCATTCTCGTGCACTTTAACACGTCTCTTTCGTTCTTTCTCACGAAACAACAAGAAACTCACCGGATTGCCTACGCCTGGCCTTGGATTACCAAACGGGAACCTTCCGTCCATAGTGCAAGGTACTATTGTTTTGCAAACTGACTCAACCAAATGCCCATCAAATGCAACAGAGTTATTAGTAAGCGATCCTATGGTACAATTGACAATTAGCGGACAATTAATTGACGTGAAAAAAGAGTATTTCGACTCTGGAAGTCCTCGTTAACCCAACAACACAAGTAACTCAAAACGTCTACTACTGGTGTGGTTATAGATCAAACTCGAAAATGAATCCACCCAGACACTTACAACGCCAGTGACACAAATGCTTTGAATTTTAAAGGGGGTTAGACTTTTCCTCGATGGAAGAAATGGGTTATGACTGTGACGATTGATGTGATGATGGACTAGATCGTGCTGGCACTTCAATTTTTGTTGTTGTTGTTTCGGTTTGTTGTTTCCTTGGGCGGAGCCATTTTGTGGGGGGCTGCTCCAGAGCGTAAGACTCTCGATTTCTCGATCATGCTAATACGCGATCTTTCTTTTTGTGTAATTCTGTTTCAAGAGAAGGATGATAATTATGGAAATTCATGTTGCAAGCGTATCAATCAGGTATGCCTCATGTCGCACCATCTCAATATTTGATAAGAAGGCGATTGCAATGGATGGCCCTATCGAAGGGCAATTCTAAATGTTTTCGTTTCTCCGTTGGGTTCAAAGGTTGAGATTTGACGAACGATGCGTTCGTCGCTCGAGCACAAAGAACCAGTACAGTAGTACCTATTGTTCGTACCAACGCCAACAATATTCGCGGGCAGCTGGTATTAACACGTTAACACACTTATACACGACTACTGCGAACATAATACTGTAGTAATATTTTTCACAGTCAAAAAACAAACTGTATGTTTCAATCGAACATTTTATCCCCTGTTCAAAGTCACAAAAAAGCAAGTCTAGCGCATTACAATTTGCAGAAATGTGCATGGCATTCCTAGCTAACAGTCATAGTGCAACAGATCCTCCAGATGCTGGCGATATAGTTCTGTTTGGATGACAAAATGCTGGTGTCTTTCCATCAATCTTTTACACGTTTCCCTCCAAAATTCCTCTTTGTATGAATACAGTAATTCATCTCCCTTGCAGATCTTTCTTGTTGCAACAAGAAGAATCATGGGGTTGTGATTGGCATTATCAAAACTATCCTTTGACTTAAGATTTGCAATCCTTCGTGTCCCCAAGCATAAGGACACAGGATCATTGATCAAGCCAGCTATGGACTTCTTCCCATCGATGACTAAATCTGGGAATTTTTCAAGCTTGAAATCTTTCCTGTTTAAATATTCATCTGTCTGCACTGCAAATACATAAGCATTATCAACCAAAGAAGTCTTGTCATGATCCACCAAATATCCAGCGTAACACAGAACGGGATCCCCCTCCTCAAAATCACGCTTTGCAAACACTCCATGGGCCTTTTCGCCAGGAGGGGCGCCAAAGAGCTTTGCAGGATTCCGAATGTCAAGAATCTCTCGTACTTCCACGTAATCCAATACCTTGGAATCCAACATCCTTCTTACTTTCCAGTCTTCCTTCTTTGAATTTTTTTTGTCAAGCTTTTGTCTGGTTTTCTTGCTTAGTAGCTCCAAAGTCTCTGGTCTTCTAGTGCTACAAAGTTCAGGGTCAATCCCAATAGATGCAAAATCAGAGACAATTTTAAATGTCTCTGTCCTCTCATTCTGTGGGTTGCTATTGATCTCACTCCCTTCACCAAAAGTGATCTGATATAATAGAGCGATGGCTCTGTTGTTTGATGCAAATCTGTTTGCATAGTCTTGCGCCTTCTCCGCTGACAGAATGGAGTGCTGTAATCTGCAAAGCATTTTGTCAACATCTCCATTGCTCACCTTAGTTTCAGTTTGTTCTGGATATGGGATTCCCTCCTGTTGCAGCAAGAGCTTTGTGTCTGCCAGCAGTTGCGCAGCCACACAAGACATAAACACCATTCTGGGAAGTTCCTTCATAGAAATTTTGTACCAGCCACCCCAATTCATACTCAGTTCTACCCCTGAAGCATTCAAAAGATGTCAAAATGTTATAAACACAGTTGTTTTAGGATGGTTTCCTACAGATGATTTCATACATACCCTGCTCTACATCTTGATTCACAAAGTAGCAGATCGTCAGCGGGCTCTCCCCCCCTTTAGTGCTGTAAGATTCAACACCACTTTTGTGTCCACAAACGGATTACTTTTCTCACCCTCCTCTGCGGAACAGTTCTCCCAACTAATGTCTTTCAAGTACTTTACTTCATTGCCAGACTTGAAACAATCGACTACAAAAAACCTGGATTTTGCCCAAGCTTTCATTTTTGTGTTCCATTTCTCTGAAGAAAAAAAATGGCGGAATTGGTTGGCATGAATGTCGTGATGCAACAGAGTAGCGGCTGTTTCACTTGAACCCACTTCGTTGACCCAGTCGATGTAACGATCCTCTGACCACACTACGCCGCAGTCCACAGCTAAGGGTGTTCCCTCTTTGATGTCAGATGTTGTGATGAGCCCCAATTCCCCTGTTTCCTTGTGCCCTTTCAAAATGCAACCGTTGAGCTTTCCGTTCTTGAGTATTTGGGGCAGAATTGTTCTGCGTACGTCGTAAGGATCTTTACTTTGGGGGATCACTTCGCCACTTTGTTCCAAGAGAGCATAGGACTCGTCAGGAAAGATTTTTCGTGCTTTGTTTGTCACAATTTCCAAGTATCGTCTCATTGCCAGAGACAAGGTGTTGTTGCTGTATCGTGGCTTCCGACACATCGTGTAGCCTTGGAGATACTGCTTGAAAAGTTCTGGAGTGTCGATAGCAAATGTAAGGTCTGGTTCATCCATGTCTTCATCCTCCTCCACCTCCGATTCACTGATTGAAACACGATCATTGGAGCTGTCAGAATGAGCCGAATAGAAATCTTCTTCTTCTTCTTCGTAATTTCCAGAAGCCATTGTAACTTTTGGGGTATAGTCTCAAGGCGGATCGCTGATGAAGCTGTCAAAGTGTTGACAATGACCGAAAATGTATTGAGATGGTTGTCGCAGCAGCAAATGGGAGAAAATGTTACAGAGAAAGGGTTTGGAAGGTCAACGGAGTAGAGCATACTATCCTACATTGGATAGACTCGTTAAAAAAAATGGAGCGAATGTTGAGAAGAGTTGACAAAGGAAACGACCAAATCGACCAAAAACGATAGGCGGTCGACGGACGGACATAAGATTTTGTGGTCGGCCACACACCGATATCGCAGGAACGAACGTAATAAAAGAAAATGAATAATTCCATCGATGGAATGGCACGCCTCGTTTCTCTTTTTCACCGCTCCTCAACGTCCAATCTGAATCTCAAACTCTGACTGGTGCTTCCACAGGAACATCTTTTTAAACACCAAAAATGACAGAAACAACAGAATCGCTCGACTTGTCCAAATTACAAGATGAGCTCGACGCCATCAACGCCCAGATCACCAAACAGGGATCGACCGTTCGTCAACTAAAGAAAGACGGTGCCTCTGTGGACGTGATTGACGAAGCTGTGAAGGCGTTGCAGGCCTTGAAGATCAATGCTGCTGGTTTGGCGGAAAAATTGCTGGGCAGTGAACCTGAATTCGACCGCAAAGCCTTTGATGACTTGCTCATTCGAAAAATGTTTGTGGTTCCGTCGTTTGAAATCCACGGTGGAGTTAAGGGATTGTTCGATTTGGGTCCTCCAGCTTGCGGTTTGAAGGTACGTTTCGAGATTTTTGGTTGACCAAAGAAATGATAATGCAGTCGCGTTTCTAACAATACTTGTTATTTTCTTTACGTTATGAACTCCAGGCTGCCATGATCGACTTGTGGAGAAAACATTTTGTGTTGGCCGAAAACATGTTAGAAATGGAGTGCACCTGCTTGACTCCGGAAGTGGTCCTTAAGACCAGTGGTCATGTGGACCGATTCACGGATCTCATGGTCAGAGATACCCAAACAGGTGAATGTTTCCGTGCCGACAAACTTTTGGAAGATGCAATTGATGATTTGTTGGAGAAGAACCCCACCATGCCCCTGGAAACTAGGGAAGAACATTTGCGCGTTCAGAGGCAAGCCGACGCGTACAGCCCCGAGGAATTGGACAAGTTGCTCCTGCAATACGACTGCAAGGCTCCATCGGGTGAGCCATACAGCAGCTCCTTCCCCTTCAATCTCATGTTCCGAACCTCCATCGGTCCGGAAGGTACCGCAGTTGGATATTTGCGGCCTGAAACCGCTCAGGGTCTCTTTGTCAACTTTCGTCGATTGTTGGACATGAATGCACAAAAGATGCCTTTTGCTGCAGCACAAATTGGACTCGGATTTCGTAATGGTAATTACAAGAATACACAACATCGTTGCAGTTTCTCAAGGTTGGTCAGTGCCTAACACTTCCCCTTGTTTCTCGTAGAAATTGCTCCTCGCAGCGGTCTACTTCGGGTCCGTGAATTTTGCATGGGAGAAATCGAGCACTTTGTTGACCCCAACGACAAGTCACACCCAAACTTTCCTTCTGTAGCCGACAAGGAGCTAGTATTGTTTGGACGCGACGATCAACTTGGTTCGGGTAAGACAAAGACAATCAAGATTGGCGAGGCCGTGAAGGCTGGTTTGGTGAACAATGAAACATTGGGTTATTTCATGGCACGCACGCAATTATATATGGAGAAGATTGGCATGGATCCTGCTCGTCTACGTTTTCGACAGCATTTGGCTACGGAAATGGCCCATTATGCTGCCGACTGTTGGGATTTGGAAATCAAGTCAAGTTACGGTTGGGTTGAGTGTGTTGGCCACGCAGATCGTGCCTGCTATGACTTGGATGTTCATGCGAAAGCAACAAAAACTCCTATGGTGGCCACGATGAAGTATGACACACCAAAAGAAATGGATGTTGCCAAGTTAAAATTTGATCGAAAAGCGATGGGAATGGTGTACAAGAAAGATGCCCGAATGGTCTCGTCTGCCTTGGAAGCATTAGCGGAAGATTGGAAAGATTTCGAACCCATTGCCACAGCTCTAGAAGCAGAAGGTAAAGCAACGGTGGATGGCTACGAAGTCACCAAAGACATGGTTACATGGGAGAAGACGACAAAGAAAGTTCACGAGGTCAAATTCACGCCTTCGGTCATCGAACCTTCTTTTGGAATGGGTCGAATTCTGTATTCTTTGCTAGAGCATTCCTTTTACCAACGTGACATGGACGAACAACGCAATGTCATGAGATTCAATGCTAGAGTTGCCCCACAAAAATGTGCGGTTTTACCAATTAGTAGCAGTACTGAATGCAACAGCGTCGTCGACGAGATTGCTTCATCGCTCATGGATATTGATATGGCAACTCGAGTGGACAAATCATCAGCTGCTCTCGGTCGACGATATGCCCGTGCGGATGAAATTGGTGTTCCATTCGCTGTCACGGTTGACTTTGATACTCTTCGAGATGATTCTGTAACTATTCGAGAGCGAGATTCCATGATTCAAGTCCGACTTCCCAAGAAGGAAGTTCCTAATGTTATCTATGACATTGTTCATGGAAGATTGACTTGGGATGATGTCACCAAAAAGTATCCCGTCGTCCAGGTGGACGAAGGCGAAGGAGCCAGCACCCAGGCCGCCAGCGCACCTCCCGGTGCCAAGACGGTGGTCGAGGCAACTTCTCGTGGACGATTCTCAAGACCCGCTCCTGCAAAGTAATAAATTGTGCGATAGTCGACCGTAATGCCATTTTATCAATTTCATCGCAAAAACCAATGCTTCCTCATCCAAGGAGGGTTGTAATCATAGCCGACATTCACTTTTCCCTGAAAACTGATTCAAAATCTTAGACCTGTTGACATTCTCTACTAGCTCAGCCAGTGCAAGGATCGCCACTCCATGGTGAGCACCTGGTCGAAGATCTGCGCAAATTTCGATAGCAGCATACATAGCAGCGGCAACTGCAATGCACGGTCCCATGGGGGCTTTCGACAGGATTCTGCCCATCCTTGTCGATGTCCTCCAGTTGGAGGTACGATTCCGAACACTTTTCACCCTGGCTTTCACACGTCGGATCTGATAGCACAATTCCGACAATGCCAGTAGCGCTGCCCCATGGTGTGCCCCAGGTTGCATGTCATCGACAATTTCTACGACGCACGCGACTACTGCAAGAGTTGCGGCCGTAATTGCAACGCTGGTAGATGTCAGCAGGCCTACCAACGTCATCTTCATCCTGTAAAGAATGTCAAGAGGGCTTGCAGAATGACAAATCAAGCAATTTTCTTTTGTTTCTGTTCCTCTGACTCGACGCATAAGCTCGACGACTTTTTCATCGAGTTCCTCCGTCTGGGTTTGAAGGGCCGCAGCTCCTTTAATTGCATGCATCACAGTCTTGCTTTTAAATCTCACGAGTTTATGAGAGGATGTGATAACAGTATGTTTGTGTCGCAGAATTTTGAAGAACGCCATGGAACGACCTAGTCTCAGAGCAGCCAACAAGGTGACGCCATGCGCATGTCCAACAGTGTGGCGTTCGTTGAGTTCTCGGATGCTTTCGAGTATTTCAAGAACACTAAATACAGCAATCGTCAAAGCTACCGAAATTGGAATGACGGAACGTGTAGCGTCAAGTTTGTTCCATAATGATGGCGGTATGGGCTCCTCTACGGAACCCTCAACGATTGAAACTTTCGCCACAGTAGTATCAACTGCGTTTCCACCATTGGTGACCACCAAATCCAGTGGATCCAAAGAATCACTTGACAAGGATTTTAAAATAAGATTATACCGGTACCATGAGTGTTTTCTTGCGATTGGATGACAAACAGTACCTAGAAGATACCCTTCGACGAAAGAAGATGCAACACAAAAGCATAGCAAAACACACACAGACATGCGTCCGAATGTCGTTGCTGCAGATATAATCATCTTTTGTTGGCTGATCTATCGGTCTTGAGATACATTTGAAACATCAAGTTTATTAAAGAAAGTGTTGGTTTATTCGTATGCTTCCAAGATGGAGTTTGGAAGTTTGGAAGCAGAATTTGACAACAATAGAATTCGTCGTACCGGTACCCTGGTACTCGGATGACGAAGTACGGAGAATAAAACTGTATCACAGGTACCTCCGGACTCCGGACTGCGTAAAGTGTATTGTGAGAAGATAAGGGAAGATACGCAAGTGGCTTTCGCGCGCAAGCAAGTCAAGTCTAAAGAGAAACAAAGCATCCATATTTCGTCGACTTGGGACCATAGACGACCTCTAGCTAGACAAAGTTCGTGAACAACTTCTGCCCTATTCATATTTCGTAAGATGTTGTATTCGTTCTATTTTGCTGAGCTTGAAATAAAGTTCAGGCATCAAACACGTTGTTTCGGATTTAATTTGTCGTCATTTGTAACTTTGTCGCTCGCCCTCTCTACTACTGCAGTTGCCAGCCAGTTGCCAGTTGTTGAGTGGACAGCAGCAGCTGGAGAAATGAAAATGCGGCCTCCGGATGCCAACGAACCCGCACTTTGATGGGTTTTGCTTAGGGAGGCAGAGTTTGAAAGATCCCATCCCGGCAATGTTTTCGCAACCACTCAAGCAACGAGTTGTCTCCGTACGTCGCTGTGGTGCTTCGCATACTCGCTCCAACGGTCTTCTTCATTGTTCTCCCGAAGTGGTTTGTGATGAGACGATGAATAGATTGTGTATTTTACTGGTTAGTTATGTAGTTCTAATCTTACCACTGTAGTGTACTTACAGTTGGTATAACTTTTCGTCATGGTGTTCCCGATTATCAGATCGTCATATTCCTGTAGCTACGACTAACTGTAATTACCTCGTATCATAGAACCCTTCGAAGAATGGGGCACCCTTTGTCGTAATCGTGAAAGTATGAAAGTATGGTACACACGATCGAAATGCCTTATATACAGCAGTCGTACGTCGTATATACCGACGACATTAACGGTACCAGTCTACGCGTAACAAATCCCTAAAATATTATACCGTCCCATTTTGGGACGGTGGCCTATAGTCGATCCAGTCCGATTTTTCATACCGTCCCAAATTGGGACGGTATGATGAGCCGATTTTTAGTTGTACAGAAAATCACAACATCGACGTTTCTTACCACACCAAACTCTTCTTCCTTACTATGCTGAGGAACTTCAACCTTGATTTCCCTTGTCAGACTGCTTTTCCGTCGTTACTACTGAGTCGAATTTTTTGGGTCGGAAAATTTAGGGATAAGGTTAAATTTTGGCGCGCCACAACACACGACGGTCCCCGCTCCTCGAAACGTCATCGTCTATCACGTTTTCGTTTTCTGTTGAAACAACCTTGAGGTTGTATTACAACACTGATGGGTTGTTGTTCACACAACATTTCTTTATCCTTTAGTGACAAACTTCTCCAAAATATTCAACATGCCACCTGATCCATTCACCGGAATTCCTGCTGACATTCAGGCCTTCCGTGATGGATGGACCGAGATAACGGACCACGGTCATCCGTACGAAGTTGTACTCGCCCGGGATTTCTCCGATGATTACCTTGCGGAGAGAATATGTGGGACCTTCCGGAACATGGGAGATAAGGTGACATCCTCGTTGGTGTCACTAGGAAAGGAGGTCAGCCGTGCCTCGATACTCGAACTTCTGCTTGGCGATGTTGCAATCGTGCGGTTGGAACAATTCACTACCGAAATGCTCGTGAAGCGGAATTTTCCCCCCCTCGTTCCGTACGAATATAGGGAGTTTCTCTACACCAGGTGGTATCGGTCCCGCTTCAATCTCAGTAATGACAAGTCCTTCTCTCACTTCATGCCTCCTCTTTCAAGGAGCCTGGACATAATCATCATGGATCCTCATAGGTTTGCTACCATACAATCCTGTACCCGTGGATCTTGAAGTAGCCTTTGATCGAGGGTATGGAAAACTTAGCAGTGTGGAAGCAATCGCTAGCCGCAACCTTCACGTTGTTACGGTTGCTGGGACACTCGGTTCTCGGCATCCGTTCAACACTCCCGATGAATGGATTTCCACCCTGAATAAATGGAAAACCAAAAGGGGCGTGGATCAACAGAAAATCCTTTCATGGACACTGCTGTGTGAGAATTGGAACCTGCGGGGAGACCCAATGCTCGGAGAAGAAGTGCGCATTGCTGAGCGAACTAAGGTGGGAGAAAAACCCATATACGCCATTGCTCTCAGGGAAGTCTTTGACAGAAAGAACCCAGTGAAGTACCTAAAATTTTTTGCATCTAAAAACCACCGCCCGTACACCTTCGTTGCTGTCGAGCGCAATGAGCATCTTGACCAGAACGTGTTATTCTCCCCGAAAACACCATCACCGGAACGCTCCTCCGTCGAACAGGCTCTGTTGCAGTCCGCACAGCCCCTAACAGTTGGGCAGCGGTGCGCAGACTGGTTCCTGATGAAATCAATGCTACTTTCAGGGACAATGGCAGGAAAAATTGGTACATACGTAGCAGAACCGTCCGGAGCGGCTCTCTCATCCATTATGGAGGAATATATAGTATCATGGTTTGGGCGCCACAAAAGCACAGCCACGATGGCCAGTGGAACCCGCAACGAGAACCCCACTTTAGATAGGCTGAGGTCGTCTGTGAAATGCATGAAGGGAATCTTTGAAGTGGGTCTCTTACGCTGGAACAGGAATCATGCAATTGGGGTATCACCAGATTCCATTTGTCGTCTTGTTGTCAAAGACAACCCCGATCCAGTGCTCTGCTGTTTGGAAATCAAAACAAGGGTTGCCGAAAGTACAATTGTAAAGGCAGAATTGGCTAGGAAAAAGCATGGCAGTTTTGTCAATTGTTCCTATGGTGATGCGGTGTTTAACGATTGCGTTCCTGCTGCCAATCGATACCAGGTGCTCCATCAGGCTCTGGTAACCGGATTTCAACATGGTGTTTTCGTTGTTTGCAAACTGGAAGAGGGGCAGGGGAGCATCGTTCAAATTGTTGTTATCAAAATATCAACTGAGCAAAGAGATGAATATGCCGAAAACCTGTGTAAGGTGGTTAACCCACTCCTTGGGTGGCTTCACAGCGAAGACGTTATTGCGCGAGGAATTTTGATGGACAGTGACTTTCCAGATTGGGTGACTGACCCCCAGCGAAGGATCTTGAAGACAAGGGCAAAACTGTACTATGGGCACCTGAAACTCATAACCACAGAAGAGGGAGATCTGCGACCAACAAAGCCAGTGTCAATTTACAAGCATTCAACGCAGTATCGCTACAACAAGCACAAACCGGGGCTTGATAAGAATACGGAAATTTCGGATAGGGTAGCGTTTCACACAACGGGTCCTTTTGAAGCAAAGTACGTCTTCAGAATGCTGGACGCGGTCATGGTCAATGCCTGGAGAGCATATCAGGCAGTGACTGTGATTTCACCGTGGCTACGTGCGCTTGGGTCACACCCTTCATTGGCACAGGTGAGAACTAAACTCAACAACTCTGTGGGGGTAGAAGATTTTGTTGCAGAAGTTGCTTTGGAATGTCTAAGGTGTTTGGCGGCACAGAAGGCCATCCCACTGTTTCCGGCAGACGTACCACAAGAAGAAAGGGAAGTACGGCAGTTCAAGAGTGAATTTTCCGAGTACAAAAGAAAGCATGGATGGCCAATCAGAAAATTTGCTTTGAAGAAGTTTGCTAGCGATCCATTCCTAAAGAAACTGAGGCTATGCACTTTTGTGGATCACAGGCCCCAACGTATCAGGGACGTCCAACCAGTAATCCGTGAGAACGGGACTTCCCAAAAGGTGGTGAGGAGGAAATGTGTATTGTGTTTTGTCCCTGGGAAGATGATTCCAGGAACATCCACTATCAAGTCAAGAGAGATAGCCAACAACAGCACATACATGTGCCCAACATGCATGGTTGTGCTGTGCAAAAAAACTGTTGGAAATTCGGGTGCGAAATCGTGTCATACATTGTGGCATGAACGCCACAATTTGGAGGCAGAGGGGAGCAAATGTAGGAAGCGCCTCAGGGTGGCAAGGGAGATGAATGATGATGAAGCACAAAAAAGGAAGCTTCACGCAACAAATGCCTCTATCAAGAGACATTCACCAGCAAAAACAAGCCAACAGATCCAACGAAGCCAGACTCAGGTGGCAATAAACGATCCCCAAGATCCACAAGATTCATTTGATGCCGTTGAAAACGTTGTCGAACATGTTTTGGAGAACCTAATGGAAATGGAGCATGGAGAGGAACACGGTGACGAGGAAAAAGAAGAAGACGAACACGACTTCTTAGACATGGAAGAATACAGTGATGGAAGTGACGAGTAGGAGTAGAATCGAGGATTAATGGTTAACTACAAAAGTGATAGTTTTAGTACTATTTTACCTCTATTAGTATGAAAAGAAACAACTGAAATAGTAGTATCTAGCTATTGATGGCTAGTAGTAGTATTATTGCCTACTAGCTCTACTAGCTAGAGAGTAGTTGGACGTAAGGTACGACGTATTAGTACAACACGTATGTTCAAACGGTATATAGGTAGGAGGCTACGTAGCCCTGGTATCACTTCACACCGTCCCAAATTGGGACGGTATGATTTTTTGTGTAGGCGCTGTAAAAAAACATACCATACCGTCCCATTGATGGGACGGTATCGAAAATTGTAGGGATATGTAATACGTCGTACGTAGTACTTCTGACAGTGCGCATGTGCGTCATCTACCGTTGTAGCTTACGGTAGATTCCGTACTTACAGTTAAATAATACGTCGTAGAGAGCAGCGGTATTGCTACGGTACCGTAGCTACCGGTAGCTAGTAGTAGAGTAGACTATCAAGAAGCATATGTAATCCAACCAGCCACGTTTCAGATAAAGCTTCATCACATGAGAGACTTAACGCATTTACTCCGTAGTACTCTACTACGAAAGGGTAGCTACAGAGAACCTTCGGCAACGATTTTCTCTGATGCTGCCAAGCCTGAAACATCTTGATGACTTGTAGGCACAACATTTGTGGCTCATATTGATCAGATGTCTTGTACTCGCAGGTGCCAACAACGCTAACAGGAGACCAGATGAAGGACAAACTTGGTCTAAGTTGTTTCTAAGAAAGTGGGAAGGCAACGAAGTCGATATGTATAAATATCAATGTTTACGTCGTATGCCGAAAAGCTCCATTTCAAAATACATTTCTATAGGATCCTTGATTGTCTTCTGACATTAGTAGTATGGATTGAATTCTTCAGAAAAAGAATCGAATAAGATTGGGGTGCAAACGCTGCAATAATTTAGTTGGAGCTGTTGCGTCCAAGACGGAATCCCCATCCCTTCTTCTTCTTTTTCGACTTGTCCTTGCCGTCACATTCAGGACCGTCTACACTATCCAACGACCCATCAAAACTTCGCCCGTCGTCCGAATGAGAGGATCCGGTCGGGATTTTGGCACCCGGGAAATCGTTGAGAGGCACAGACGTTTCGATATCTTGGCTGGGCGGTGGGTCTGTTGGCGCAGTCATGGCACCGTTGCGGAACTGATCAATGATATTGGCGTGAGCATCAAATTCATTCTTGACAGCATCTTGGCAGACGATAGAGTACCGAGTCACTGAATTGCGTCGTCGATTGCTACGCTTGGGTTGGTCATCGTCCGCCCTATTACCATCTGGTTGGGCGTCGCCGTAACCATAGCCAGCCGTATCGGGCTGGGCATCGCCGTAACCATAGTCAGTTGTATCAGGCTGGGCATCGCCGTAACCATAATCCACATTTTCCCTGTTCGCGGTGGGGGAGCCATTGCCGTATCCGTAGTCTGGCTCAGCGTTGCCATATCCGTACTTGTCAGTGGCACTGTCTGGGGCCGCATCGCCATAGCCGTAGTCAACCATGGTTGTCATGATACTCTAAACGTAGAGACAGTGGAGCGGGAAAAGTGTCTAATGAGATGAGGCAGTAGATGTTACGTTGGTACTATGCACGGTAGGTTGAACCGTTCTTTGTTTGCATCCGAGAAATTCTCTTTACTGTTAGTTACTGGTTGTGAGAAGATCGGCTTGTATCGTAGAGGCGTGGGTTAAAGCAAAAGAGGAGGATAAAATTCCACGAATAGCAAAAGGCTATTGTGACGACGTATCTTTGTCGCTTCCACTACGACTACAACGCACGCTCTACTACCGTAGAGTAAACAGAAAAATTGCGCGGTAAACGGAATACCCTCACTCTCATCATGCGCACTTTCCTTTCTTCGCTCGTTTTCCTCTATCTCTCACTGGAAGAATAACATCTTGTTCCCGGTCTTAAAACACCATTTTTGTATTATTTAATTACTACGACGTTCTCCCAGTGCGCAGTACACGACATCAGACAATAGTGCCGAGAAACTTCCATTTACAGAATCAATTATCAACCCTCCTTGACGCCTTGGTTGTTGCGACTGGTGCGATTAATAATAATTCTGTCATGCAGTTGTTTTCTATTAGGCCCTTTGAAATTGTACGATTACAATGTCAGTATTTTTTAATTTTTATGATCAAGAAATAACACTACGTAGATGATACTCTTTTTCTATCTTCAATTTTCGAATAAAACAAAGAGTATATATATCTGAAAAGAATGACTGATACCCTCCCCAAACTCACGACAGAGGTGTCATCCAGTCATAGTGCGAATAGCAGTCGATGACTCTCTGGCTGCTACGGACCTACAGAGTGGTACGTCGTACCAGGTATGTGACAGAGTAGCATCTCTGTCTATGATACCGGTACCGGTAGTACTACCGTAGCTACCGTACCGGTATCATAGTCCGGTAGTTTCTAAGAGGAATACGGTAGATCATCACAACATTTTTTGACTACTCCATGTACCACTGAGTCATATCATACCAGGGTACTCCGAGTAGGTCGTATCGGTTTCCCCTTAGGGCGCTTATTTAGATGAAACTGGACTGCCAAATGCTGCAAACAATCAGGAATGAAGTCGGAGGAAACTCTAGCTAGCTAACTAGCTCTTCTACTGGAGTAGCTAGAGTGGCAAATCTGAAGGATTTGTGTGACCCAAAAGCCACATCGATTGAATCGAATTCTGCTGCTACGACATTTTTTACCCGACCCAATCCAGCGAAAGCGTTTGTGCAGGCCACCATGTCAGCGCTAAAATGATCGACTAGAGAAAACTGATGAAAAAATCGATTCCCTTCGTCGTAAACATCATTTCGTTCGATCTCGATAAGCGACCTTTCTGCCAGTTTCTAAATGAATCAACGCCAGCTTCATTGCAACAATCTAGCAGCTATTCGCATTCAGCTATGATGAAGTTGTGCCCCTAAAATATTTTACTAAGCAACTTAGATTGGGGTTCATTCCACCAGTATCTCTTTCGGCCCTTCCATTATTGAAGTCCTCCACTGCTGCTTCCTCTGGAAATTCTAGTCCGCAGAATTACGTCTTCCTATCTTATACCAATTTGTTGAGAGACATCATATTGAGGTATGTATGATTGTCTAAGCCAGCCCACGTAAATCAATTCCAACCAGTGGTAGGTTCTCCCTCCGGACATTCGCTTGCCCA
Source organism: Nitzschia inconspicua (assembly GCA_019154785.2). Taxonomy (NCBI): domain Eukaryota; phylum Bacillariophyta; class Bacillariophyceae; order Bacillariales; family Bacillariaceae; genus Nitzschia; species Nitzschia inconspicua. The sequence continues at coordinate 1,058,039 of JAGRRH010000007.1, read as the reverse complement.
TGAAGCCTTGAATATCTTTCAGGGAAAAGCCTCGTGGGTTCGATCCAGTGCACAAACAAATTCCGTTTCTTTCCTTTTGCCCCAAAATCAACGAGCGATTTTGTAATTCTGTATGGCATCCAGCATTCGCACAGATCAACCAATCGTAAGCTCCGACCATTCATTTTAATCGCGCTATCATTCTAGAGTTCTTCTACCAACAATAGTTTTTCCTTTGTGACGACAGAAACTCTGTCAATATCTTTTGTCGTTGCAATTCAATGTTTGCTCTCAACCAGGTTACAGAAAAAGGGTAGTTTAGACTACACTTATCACCTTATGTGAGATAGTATTAGTAAAATATGTAGTATTTTCTCGAATTGACTAAAGCAGCTGGCGAATCAGATTTTGTGCATTCTTTCTGGCATTCGCATTGCCTTCTTTGGTGCCAATGTCCGGCATAATTTTGCCAGCCCAGCGTCCTCCATTGTCGCAGTAGGCCATATGCCCTGCATGCTCATCACGATGAAATGTGGTGGTGGTTGAGTTGAATCGGTGGATGGCTTCGGCATTGTGGTTCTTTGGTATGCCAAGACCACCATCAGTACAAGTTAGAACAATTGGAATATTTCTCAGTTTGGATTGTAAGGCCGAATCGGGATCGGGTGGAACACTCGCTCCTGTGGCGGAGGTTGGAGGATCCACCTGCTCGAGGGTGCCTTTCAAGGGGAAATTTCCGCCTTTTTCATTGGTAAATTGCACTGGGTTTGTATCCACTGCATCCAGTGCAAGGACGACACCGACTCTACTTGGATCGACGACAGCCGTCAACAAGAGCGCAATCTTTCCCCCCACCGAGTGTCCCACTACTGAGTATGGCTGAGGCAAATTCTGGTACAGCGAAACGAGGTCATCAAAGATCGTCCGTACCTTTCGTGCATGGGTTTGGTGATTGTCAAAGAATGGCCATAATACGTTGATAAAAAAGCTCACAACCAAATGATCCTTCTCAATGAGAACATCACGCAGACCGTTGTACTCCGAAATACTGACCATGGAACCGGGAAGAAGAAATGTCACCCCCTTCACGATAAGATCGTCATCGTTCGGCCATGACAAGGTAACGTTGACTCCAGCTATTTCTCTCGTTTCTTGCCGCATCTGTGTGTTTGGGTGCTGTCACCTTTTACCGCCCTCTTAGCTGTTTGATACATACATGACTGGGTAGTAATAGTGATGAGAGATGGTACAGGTGTACAGATCTTCGAAGGAAAGATTCACAAAAATAAAAAAGTTCGAGGGATCAACTTTTGGATCCTATCAAAGCCCTAACCTTAACACATCCTCGCATCGTAGTTTACTTACTACAGTTAGTACTACCGGTATAATAACAGTAGTAACGTCGTACTGACTGTGAAGTACCGTACGTTCACTTTACAGTAACGTAGTTAACTGACTGTGAATGAAATCGGTGTCTCGTATTATGGGTGTATCTGTGTTAGAGCATGAACTACGTATTACTTTTTTAGGTTCCCTACTACCGTAGAGCAAAAAAAAGAAATAAAAACATAATAACACGACCAACCAACCAATTCTCAACTTTGTTTTTTGCTATGGAAATCCCCTTCAAGAAGTTCAACTTCCCAAGGACTGTGACTTAGATGTTTGCGAGGTGGCGGTTTGCTTGTGCCATAGTACCGGCAAAACAACGCCTCGTCCGCGGACATTGGGCAGGATATCTTCGTATTGACAGCTTCTTCCGCTGTTCTGTCTTCGCTGTCATTGTTGATTGCCATATTGTACAATTGGACGATACGTGAATTGGTAAAGGTGACGTACAATACCCCAAAAGACTGCCATCGACGTGGACTGCAGTACGCTCGCAATGGTAGTATCTGGAACTGCTCAACAGCCATCCCACTATTCCCTCGAGAAGAAACTCGACAACGTTGGCGTAAAAGCTGTACCAACTCGTAATCTTCCATTAAACATTGGTCAGGATACCCACCAACGAACTCAAAAATGTACCTAGGAATGCTGAGGCCTTGATCGCCATACGGCAATTGAAAGAGTCGACATCTCCAATTTGCTGTAGTTTCGATCGCACTCAAACCAGGTGGGTCATAGTGCTCTTTGATGACGAAACGAGGCGCTGTTGGGCTTCTGTCGATGGCGAAAGCAAAGGCGCAAAAGGTTTTCACAGTTCCATCCGAATTCGTACCCAAGGCTGTTCGTATCGCCGTGTCCCAGTGCGGCGACAAGCGTGTATCACCATGAAGAAATGTAAAGAAGCGACCCTGAGCATATCGTGCCCCGTAATTCAGACAAGGACCTCGCCCACCGCCCTCTTTGAAGTCCAAAATGTTCACAATGACATCCTGCAAGTTGTGTTGGATATGATAATTGTTGTTTGGTTGCAACATCGCTTTAACTTCCGTCATATGAGTGCAGCCTCCGGCGTCAACAATTATAAATTCAATCATCGTGGGGTCATCCGCAGTGTTTATCCAACCCATTAGTATTGTGAGGAACTCACGCCCGTTTTCCTTGTACAGAGGAACAATTACAGATATGTCAAGGTTACTTGTATCGACACCTGTCATTTCTTCTTTGGGCAAGGAGACAAGTTTTGGCCATACGGATATCAATGTGGTGAGCAGTGGTGTTGTATCCTTCGCATCGGACTTGATGCGTTTTGCATTTAATTGCGTCGAGAATTCATGCCACAACTCGTAACGCCGATGCCGTTGGATCATGATCAAAGACGACAACCGACGGGCAGAATGGTTGTTGCGTAGAAATGTTAGCAGGTCATTGGAATGGTGGTTCTTCCCCAAGTTTGCTTGGACGATCAAAGATTGAAGTTGCTGATAGCGCTCCATCAAGCCTTCAACGGTCGCCACAGACAGCAGTTCTCTGGGACAATGCGTCATGAGAGGCATGGAACTCAAAGGATCATTATTTTCTCCTTTTTTCTGGTTGCCGTTTCTTTTCGTTTTAGCTTGACCAACGACAAAGTAGTACCAACAAGCAACGCTCAAACACGACAAGGCCAAAACCCACGACAAGGATGATTCCACTATTCGAGGCAGACGGGATCCTGGACCACCTATCCGGACGGGGCTTCTGCGTGAACGATCCTCAACATCATGGTGACACAATTCGTCGCTCTTGTTTATTTTGGTACTGTCGCTTTGAGCAGTTTCTTCGTTGTCGCTGCCCTTACTTTCCACAGATGAATCGGAATCTTTCATGGTTGATGGTGTTTGGATACGACTACTATCCTTCATGTCGTCGTGTTCAATGATCACAAAGGAGGACGACGAAGAGGAGGAAGGCAAGGGCGGCGGTGCGCGTATTGTGTCTGCGACAGAAGACATGGTATTGTGAATTTGCTTGGTGACAACAAGGTGCCGATAAGCTATCGATCTGAGGGATTTTGCCGAACAAGAGATGGTGTTTGGCTAAGTCGAGCAAATGCTTATCAAACACAACACGATGATTACACCGTACAGTCTCGCCAGCAATCGAACGTCGGCGACAGGTATCCTTCCCGAAATGATACCAGAATAGTTTGATGGAATGGGCGGCTATTGTCGCCAGCTGCCGGCAGCTAGAGTCATGTCGTAAAATTTCTTGCGCAGGATTCGTGAAGTGATCGCATCTTTCTTTTTTTTTTGAAATGAAAATGAACGGATTTTCTTTATTTTTTCGCCTGTAGTTTTTTGGACTGTAATAATGTAATAATGTACCGTAGTACGTATGGTAGTACCTTCTTCCTGTTTTTCCTCTTCTTGCCTCTTATCAAAAATCTCGCCTACCATTATGCTACCTACGGTAGTCGTATTGGCAATGATCCATGATCGCCGAACTACGTACGTTACTGTTATTACCGGTACGTACTACAGTACCTATGTTGGACAGCATGAATTGATTCCTTCTCTCTCTCTATTCTAAAAGAATATATTATTTATGTTTATTGTATGATCTACTACGTGGGTTCAAAAAGGAGGTTTCTGCAACGAAAGTCTTGAGTTGTTGCAAAGTTGTGTCTATGGGCGCAATGACCAAGGCATGGTGACATCGTTGCCCGAACTGGGTACGGGGTAATACGAGTAGGGACAAGAAGTGGACCATGGACCGAGACGCTCCAAAGAGCATTCACCCTCTTGGTAATCTTGCAGCATTTTGTGTACTGCTGACATGCGCTTTCGATTGAGTTTTTGTTCCTCCGCCAGTTGACATTCGGAAAGGTACAAGTGCATGTAAGGAACTGATGGTACTTCCAATCCTTGGTGCAAGTTCGCATTGTCTTCCAGTACCGGTATCTCAACAAACTTGACGTTTGGGTGGTGTTTGGCCAAGGTCTTCATAGCCGGTCGAAGGGCGTTGCAAGCTTTGCACCATGGACTTGTCCACAGGACGACCATGTAGTCGTGATTCTCATTCAGAACAGTCTTGAACTCTTCCATGTTGAGAACTGGTTGGATCAATGGATTGGACGGGGAGGATTGTTGTTTCCGACGTTGTTGTGCATCAATCTGCTTGACTCGCAAGAGCATTCGCTGATGAAAGGATGACGATGATGATGAAGACAGCGGCGGGGCCTCCTCCTCTTCTGCAGAGGGAAGATTGGCGTATTCATGCGGCTTGTTGGGTCGAATAGGCGTGCTTTGAGGCTGGAATGCCGAACAGAACAAAGCCATTTGTACGATTAGCAAGATGGCCATTGTTGATTTGGTAGCCATGGATGTTTGTTCCCGACGCATTCTATGTGCTGTGCTTGTACTACTTCTATTGGAAGAAAGTGTGGTTTGAGTTACTTCCTTCATGGTGTGAATAGAAAGTCAAAAAATGGTGGGCAATCAAATGTTGGTTGCCTGTTTTGTGGTTGACACGTAGTGACTGTGAATGAGGTGACAAACGAACAAACAAACACTAAAAAGAGCAATGAAAACTCTTTGCCAAACGGTTCTCTATATAAAATGAGATCTTGCCATCAGCAGTAGTACGGTTGTCTACGTCGTAATCTCTCTACTACCTAGCTAGTAGAGTAGCACGTATCGTCGTCGCCGTCTCCATTCAACTCCGAACTTTCGATTCTTTGACAGCGCACACATTCCTCCCGGTATCCACTCTCAGTCGTGTTCTGTTGTCAACAACTCGTTGTTCTATGATAGCTCTACCGCTGGAGTTGTATTCTCGTGCACAGCGGTTGATGATGACGGTGTCTTTTGTTGCCAACTCCAATTCGATGATGTCGCCATTGCAAAGTGCAGTCGAGATCGCGCAAGATACTCTACTTTCATCCATATTTACAGTTAACTCCAAGCTTTAACCCTAACGTGACAAATCCAGCTCTCGTGTGCGCATCGCGCGAAAAGACATCCATCCTCTTGCTTGTTGGTTTTTTCTCTCTACAAAAATACGTATAATTCTACGTAGCAGTAGTACGGTAGTATAACCATAATGTTCCGGAACGAAAAAACGTCAAACCTATCTTTTTTTTACCTTTCTCTCTCTCACCTTCGATACACACAGTCACAAGAAGGTCGTTTCCATTGTATTTCTAAGAGAGCGTTTGCTAATTACGACAACAGTTTGACATTCAAATGTAAGTGCTGTCATGTCATGTCATTCATTCTAGATCATACCGACGAAACTAGTGTGCAAGGAGGAAGATTTCCTTTTTTTATTTGGAGTGGAGAGACAGGGCGACAGCACGACAAATAAAACATGAGAAACGTAAAAAGCAGAATCGATTATTCGATTCGCAGGTCTGTTCGATGTATCATCATAGATAGCTTCTCAAAAAGAGTCTGGTTTGACAAAACCAGGACAGTTTTTGTGTGTGCTTTTTCTCTTTTTCGTGACTCTCATCGACTTACCGTATTATATTCCCATTTTCTGTCACAACTACTTCAACATTGTTGTTGTTGTTGTTGTTGTTGTTGTTGTTGTCACTACTGTAGTTGAATTTTCTTTGACGATGAAGGTTCTTTCTGTGCTATCCTTTTTGGCCTTGACCGCCACAACTATGGCTCAAGTCTCTTACAACAACAAAGACCATAGTACCATGCAACGAACATTGAAAACGGACGAGGTACGTTCAAAGCAGATGATTAGGAAGAAAAAAGGACACCAAATGCACCGACCACACGCCGCCTTTTCTTTTGGATTTTTTTTTTACCATCCAGTGGCTGACTTTTCTTTTTTTCGTTTGTATTCTTCCATCTTCTTCTTCCTCTCTCTAGCGTACATTGGCTGCCGTACAGGACCATCACGATCGTCGTATGGACAAATTGAGGGAAATGATCCAAGATCGGCGTCAATCGGTAGACGATCATAACGCCGGACGTCGTCGCTTGTCGGAGGAAGACTATGACCGTACGTCTCGTCAGCTTCATAATTTCCAACGCAAGTTGGCATACATGGAAGAAACGAATAGCAAGGTACGGGTATCTATGATTTAAAAAAAAAAATATTTGCGATTGTATGGAAGCGGGACACGAATCCTGGTGTGACACTTTTTGCTGGGAGTCCCATCGCTGCACGAAACCAAGAGTAATAAAAGGAAACTCATACTGTTTTTTATTTGTCTTTCCGATCAATGATTACAGGAACATCACATGGAACGTATTTCGGAAATGCAGTCTCTTGAGGACCCAAACCGCCTCGACAACATGGCTGTGAGAGAGGCCATGGGAAAATTCAACAAATAAAAACAAAGTGGGGCCTTCTCATGAACCCAGTGTGGGACATCAGCTCTCTATACCGCATTTTATTCACGAGACTGATGCCCAGACAGACAGAACGTTTTGACCGCTTGCAAAAGGCAGAGTTCACGTTGAATTGAAGGTACGCTACGACAAAACTGACGGCAAAGGGGGTCATAGAACCAAATCAACGTCGTAATGCAACTTACAATCAAGAAGAAAAAGGCCCATTTCAGATTAACCATCAACCATTATTGTAAGAGACACTTTTTTATAGCGATGTCATGACAGCACCACTCTTTTCGCTCAGTTTGATTTCTCCGCCCATGGCTCCAAAGTCATCGTCCTCCGATGTGCTGTTTTCCAAAACGACCGAATCCAATGATTTTGTATCGTCAAACGACTTGCTCGGGTCGGGACTAAGAGGTGGTGGCGGTGGAGGTGCTGAAGCAGGGGGAGGAGCAACCTCTGGAAAAGAAACTCCATTGTCGACCGGGATGGAGGAGCCAACTACAGGTTTGGCACCTCCCGTCGAATAGGACATATGAATCTCTGTCTTGGCAACTGGTACGGGAGGTCCTGTTGGAAGATCCGATCTTCCAGTATCCAAGGTGGATAGTGCCGAAAGAGCGGTGGAGAATTCCATCGACTGTTGCTGCAAGAACTCGATTTGTTGCTTGTGAAAATCCTCTAGGATTTGACGCATCCGTTCGTGCCACTCCATTCGAAACCGATCAATGTCTCGTGTCAATCGCGATGTCACCATTTCACACTGCTTTCGCATCTCTTCCAATTTCAAATCACTCCTTCGAATATCCTTTTCTAGTTGATAGTACTTGTCTTGTTGTCCGGTAAAGTCGGCGCTCTGTCGAATTTTGTCCATTTGCTCTTGCAAGTTTCGTCCTTCTTGCAATTGCTTTGTGTAGTTGTATAGTGCCGTCTTGCGTTTTGTTAGAGCCGCCTTGAGGGCCATCACATCCATAATCAAATCATCCACAGGAGTGGCAAAGTGTCGTTTGCCCGATGCCATCCTTCCTTCAATTCGTTTGCTTATTTTGGCCCAAGTTTGTCCAAGCGTCTGATACAGTTGACTGCTGCTGGTTGTAGACAATTCATGCTCACCCCACATTTGTGTAAAGGCAGCTCCCATGGTTTGGTACTTTTCGGCCATGCTGGAGTAAGATCCCAACATTTGGTCGTAATCTTCGGACAGAATACGAGTACACACCTCCAAATGGTCGGCGTAGGTGTGCAAGTCTCCAAACTTTTTCGCCTCGGCTGGCGTTTCCTCCAAAATCAAGTTTTTCTTTTGCAACGCCCACTGATCTCGTTTGGCGGCAAACCATTTTCCCAGAGGTCCACGTTTCTTTTCTTGCGACGGCGTGTGCATCGCAGCATGAGCGTCGATCTTTATGCTGTTGGGGTCTTCGTCATCGTCTTCATCTACAACCTCATTCTTCTTCGCATTGGCTTTGGCTGTTTCCCAGTCGGCTGGATTGGCAGTGAAGAATGGCAACAAGCATGGAGCGTCCACCAGCTCACTGTGATGAATAATCCGTTGCAAAAACCGATCCAGACCTTCTTGGCGTTCGTTGATGAATTCTTCCGAAAATTTGTCCTTATTGTTGGTTGGTTTCTTGATAGGGAGTACCGGAACGATACTAAAGAAAACACAGGAACAACTCACTGTGAGTCATCGATGGATAGATCGATCGCGAAAAACACAGGAAATCGAGGTGCGTACCATCCCAAGCTTCACGCCCAACCACACACTTACATTCCCATTCTCTCTTCCACCAGTTGCCCTTGAACCCATTCGAAATCCTCAAAGGTGCGTCGGACGAGCGATTGTCCCTTTTGAAACGATGTAGTAATAAGATAATCGGTCACTTTCGCTCGACCCGTCCCTTTGTTTTCTGGCTTGCTGACGTTGGTTGCCAACGCGTATTGAACTCGTTCCACCATGATGATGATGACCGGTTCGTGGGGTTTGGTTCAATGACTGGATGTGCAGTTGACAGCTTGTAGAGTTAGGGTAACTAACGGTGTTCAATGATGTCGATACAAGGTTCGTGGCGGTGCGTTGAGATTTGGCGCTTCAAAAGATTCACGTTGTAGGTGTATCAGGCCAGCAATCAATAGGTTTGGACAAGAGCAAAACGGAAGGTTATGTATGCCCTATACGCAGTACTGTCGTAAGGATCTTGGCGGGTCATCGACAATAAAAAAATGTCGGTGGTTGTGGAATGATCTTTCATCAGTTTCCCGGGAAATTGATGAGGGAGGCATGCGCGCGTGAATCATCCCAAACAGACTTCCCTGACTGTGAACGAGGTGCTAAAACCTAACTGTGGCAGTAGTAGTCTACTGGAAAGGATAATGAATCATTTTTACAGTGTATACACTTCCAATAAAGATTTGCAAGATTGCAAAAATGACGTGATTTAATCCCTTCCTAGGAAAATTGATGCTATTATTACATAGTGTAGAAACATCCAAACTGTGAATGAAGCAATATTCGGATGGAAGAATCAATCATCTACTTCCAGCGCGTCGCAATGCTACTGGAGCGGGAACATTCGATCTTTTGCCCCCATTACGAGAATTGGACCCAGCAGAACCGTTGTCCGTTGCGAACGGACCCTTTGCACCTGCACGGCCGCTAAATGATCCTGATCTTTTTAGGGAAAATCGTCCTTTGCTTCGGAATGACCCACGCATGCTGGCACTGCGAAAGGATCCTCGCAAGGATCCACCGCTGAGACGCATTGATCGGGCAGTATTGGATCCACTTTGAGTACGGCGTCCCTTGTCAGCGCTGACAAAGTAGTGTAAAAGTGCAGTATCGTAAGCAAAAGAATCATACATCTTGACACCGGGGAGTTTGTCAATCATTTCCAAACTTTTGAAAAGTAGGGGAGCAAACAAATGAGAGGCAAGGGCGATCGATCAGCAAACAACACGGCCAGCTTCTCCAGATCCTTACATTTGTTTATTGTTTTCTTTTCCTCTAAGAATCTCCTTCATTTTGGAAACCTTGATAATCTCCAGAGACTTTTTTTCGACATGCTCTGTAACGGGCGGAACCACTGATTCCTCCTCCTCATTTTTCTCTGTCTTCAAGGTTTCTTGGGCAGTCGCAACAAATTCCTCTAATTCCTTCTTTGTCATCAAGGTCGCCAAGAGCGTCGTCAGACTACGTTCGAACTTTTGATAATCCAAAAACAACGAGTGTCGCCCAACACTACCACGAATGGCGATCGACTGCGTCCGTGATTTCTTCGAACCGTCCACAAGTCCGGGATTGGCAGCCTCCGCGAGAATGTTCTCAACAGAAAATGCATTCTTGTGGAATTGTACAAAGTCTTGGTTTAAAAGCTCTCCTGCATACTTTCTCTTCTTATATCTGTAGACGAGCAACTCGTTCAAGAGGTCGTAGTATGAATCTGGCATGTCATCTGGCATGTTGGGCAATTTCTTCAAGTCCCGGTCGTTCGTTTGTAGCATGTTAAAGGCTCGTTGTAGCATGTTGGCGGGATACCCAGCCACAATAACGTACAAACATACACCAGCCGACCATACGTCCGTTTTTTCATTGTACGTTCGTTGGAATAGTTCGGGGGAAATGTAAAAGGCCGATCCAGCAAATGTCGTGTGTACATCTTCCACTACCTGGTCTGTTCCGGACCCGAAATCGATCAGACGCAAGTCACTACCAGGCGCTGGTGTCACCATCATTATGTTCTCGGGCTTGATATCACGGTGTATAACATGGTGTTTCTCACAGTGATTTACTGCCGATAAAAGTTGAAAGGCGATGCGAGACACGTCGTCGGTGCGAAGATCCTCTTCCTGTCGGGAAATGTATTGAAAGGTCTCTCCACCGGCACAAAATTCGGTGACCAGATAAATCAGACGGGATGTTTCATAAACCGCCACCATTTTAAGACAATAGTTCTCTCCATTTAGCTTTCGTAGAATATTGACCTCGCGTTGTAATACTTCGCCCTTGACGGGAGCATACAGTGTATTGTCCTTGAAAACGACGCCCTTTCGAAGTGTCTTGCATGCCATTGATGATTCATTCGTCGCACCAATACTATTCAAAGCTCTCTCTCCACCTCCTCTCATATCATGGACCAATGTGACGACGCCAAATTCGCCTTCCCCTAGTACTCGATCTTCCGAGAAACGAGCATGGTACTCGTCCGCTCCTCCGTCGGTATCCTCAATCAGTTTGGACCCACTGTGACCACTGAAACAAATTCCCATGGCGATCAGCGAGCGATTTCCGTGGCAGAGATGCTTGAAGAAATGGATTGATCCGACAACAGCGATCTATAAAAGATGTGCAAGGAGAGGAAGTAAAGTTCTTTCGATTGGATTGGTTCCAACACATCCTACGACGTGTATAAAAGATAGAGGATGATTGATTGTGCGATGCTGTACAGTTAAATTCGGGACGAAACACGATTATCTTTCCCATGTGATGGAACTTGTCCACGGAACGTACTCCGAGTAGGACAGTGTCAACAACGAGATAATCAAACTTCCGGAAGCGACCAAAGCGTTATTCTTCCGTGAAGGGTGAAGGCATCAGAATCACCAGACGTGCATACGTCTTCACTCTCTATCATACTACTCTCTACTAATAGAGTACGATCGTACACATTTTAGTAATAATAACAGTACAGTAGCGGCAACTCATTCAACGTACCACAGCTACCTGTAGGTACCCCTAAAGACTATCATACGACGTATGGGTACTGTACCGTAGTTTGTATCAGTACCTTACGTAACTGATATCATACTCCGAGTACGAAGTACGTAGTATAACAGTACGGTACCTATGTTTTGGAAGCAGCGAAAATCTAGTAGTAGTAGAGCGACACTTAAGGTCCCATTGCCTATTGAAGATGCTGTAAAGCTTATCACCAACTTATCAGAGTATTCTCATAGAGTCGAACAAGACGGCCAACAACGTTCTGAACCAACGTCTGTGTCGCTTCTTCGCGACTTTCACTCAAAGGACCTTCACCACTCTTTTTGACGGCGGTGTATTGAGCTAAAATATCATTGAGAGAATTAGTACCATCGGCCACAGACAGAAGCTCGCCCTCCAGTTCGTCCAACAGCTCAAACCACTCCCCCTTTCCATCATTGTGCATGGGGCGTTTGGGCATCCGAACACGCGTGTGAGTGACGACAGAAGCTTCATCTATTTCATCTGCGTCGGCTTCAAAGGTGGTTTCAAACTTGCAAGGTCCAGTCCGTTTGGGGCACGTTGGTTCAACAACCAATGCTTTGCCCGACTTGTCGATTTCTCCGAGCAAGGATCTGAGATTGGCTTTTTTGCGTTTGATCACATAGTCGCCCATAACCAACAATTCAATCGATCCCATGGAGCAGAGGAAACTTCGAATTGCGTCCTTGGGACTTTCAACGATGGGTTCTCCTGGCAACGTGTTGAAAGACGTATTCAAGACCATGGGGACACCGGTCAGATCGTAGAACTTGGTGATCAATTTGTGGTAGAGCGGCTCGGCTTCCGGAGTCACAGTCTGTAGACGCGAGGAGCCATCAACGTGCGTTACAGCTGGAATTTCTTTCCTCTTCTCCTTTTTCACCATAGCAGTGAGACTCATATACGGGCTGACATTTGGTACTGTTGGAATACCCGTTTTCGTCTTCTTCTCTAGTAGTTTTGTACTAGTGGTAATTGCAGTGGGTTCCTCTCGCTTCTCGTTCTCATCTTTTGTAGGGAGGATAACTTCGGCTTTGTCATCAGAATCGCTACTGGTTTCTAACTCAAACCATTCCGATGCATATTCCGCCAAGACACTTGGAGCGAAAGGGCGGAAAGATTCTCGTTGTTTGACTTGTTGGTTGATCCAACGAACCAATCCTTTCTTTCGTGGATCGGCCAGAATACTCCGATGCCCCAACGCTCGAGGACCTAGTTCAGATCGACCATAATACCAAGCCACCACTCCTCCGATTTCAATCTCTTCGGCGACGATCTTTATTCGGGTGTTTTCATCTCTTACTGTCTCGACTTCCAACCATGGAGCTGCATCCTCTATGGCAGCTTTGATCTCCCTCTCAGTAGGATCAGGTCCAAGGTATGGAGATAAAGGTGATTTCCAAACGGGTGGGCGTTCTGTTGCCTCTTCGTCGTTGTTTTTGTCAAGTATCGCATTGCCAAACAGACCATAGGCGCAACATCCCACTGCAATTCCATCATCACCTGGATAGGGCGAGATGTAGGTCTGCTTGAATCCAAGATCACGGGAGAGCTTCCCATTCAAAACGGAATTAAGACCGACGCCGCCAGCAATGCATAAGTTATCTTCTCCGTACGTTTTTTTACAATGCCGCACGAAGTCCATGAGAACATTCTCGAGATCAATTTGTATCCGATAAGCAAGAGATATCGCTTCTAGTGCAACCTTGGTTGGAAGTCGCGACTCCCGTTCCTTGTTGCTACTTCTTGTCTCCAGTGCGTTGTCATCGTCGTTATCGTCAAAGTCATATCGTCGTTTCGGGATGACGTTTCCTTGCGAATCAAACAAATCCGAATCCATGCGAGATATCAGGGGTGCACCTGCAATGAGATCTTTATCTTGGCGAAAGTTTTGTCCTTTCAATTCCGAATACAGAGATCCCCCCATTATGGGTTCTTCCAGTTCAACTGGCGTGAATGTCTTCCCGTTAAAGTCTTTCCACGTGTAGTGCATCCAAGGAGCCAAACCCATAACTTTTCCGCAGGCATTCCAATCGCCAAAAATATGCGAGGAAGCTCTTGAATACAGGGCTCCAACGCTGTCCATATTCTCAAAGCCATGATTGTACAACGTTGGGGGGGAATTCTCTGGGGTGAAGCGCTTAAAGACTGGCTTCAAATTCATTGTCGTTTCCATCTTTTCAAAGACGTAGACGCTCTCGGCTTCTCGGAAGTCAAACGGATTCGACTGAGCCAGTTCGGACAGATTGCTTGGTATGCACGTGAAAGGAAACTTGCCTTCGACGGAGGGAAAGCTCAAATCACTGACGTAACTAGGATCATTGCTGAGCTTGGCTTGAAGCATGGTCCGATAAGTCTCCCCCATTCCATCCATAACCACTACCATACCCTTGTCAAAGGGAGCTTGAGTCGCAGTGGAATAGGCATGTGCTAAGTGATGAGACAATTCGGTGCATTGTCCGTCTTCAGCCAGTTCAAACAAATTGTACTCATCATCGTAGCCTTCTTCAGATCCTCCGTTTATTCCAAGTCCCATTTCCCACTCCATGTGCTTTCGGTTGCGTTCTAACGGTAATATGCGATGGTGATGATTGTTCATGACAACTTTTTGAATGCATTCGTCGTCATAATTCAAATCGAGAGCATCCAAGCAGGCTTCGACCATACTGGCGGCGTTTCCCGCGTCGTGTTTTCGTCGCGTCAGGCGTTCTTTGGAAATAGCAAACAATACTTTGCCGGTCTTGGCGTCGGCTGCACACAAGGTGGCATCATGGGAGTATTTGTTGAGACCAATCACCAACTTGGTGTCCGGAGGACAAGCCACGTCCTCCGGACGAAGAATCGGGCTCAAATGGATTTTCGTAGTCATCATAGTAGTCAAGCTCAAAGGGAGTAGAGGTCAGTGATGAACGCCTAGTGGCAGTGATCGTGGTGAATGCAGAACAAGGTAAGATACTGATGGTGCAAGTCAAGGCCAACGTGACGATGCCAGCAGAATTCCAAAAGATTTGCCGAGTTCGAGCGTTGCGTCTATTCAATTGTGCCAAGGGATTTCTGCCAGTTGCTGCAGCCAAGGATATCTCTCGCGTTCTAGTCATCTTAATACTGCTTCTCGATACAATGAATACACTTGATCTCGCCCAAACTTAGAACGAATGCAGGCCGACGGAATTCCTTTGAAGGTTGCAAACTGACGTTGCATTCGCCAGTGGATCAACTGTTTTGGTCAGACTTCCTTCAAAAGTCGCTGTTCTTTCGATTTGGGCGTCCTTCCCCAACAGAAAAAAGTGGAGAAGATATGTAGATGCAGCCTATATCTGGTAGGTATCAAGTAGGAGTAGTCTGATGATGCCTTCGGATGAGTGATGGTGTGCAAGAGATCTTCAGATTGAAGATGATAGGAGTTTGACTCTGTTCCAGATTGTTGATTTTGCGAGTAGGAGATTCGGAAAAAAAAGATTTTAATTTAAAAAAATGAAAAATGAAATAAAAAATAATGGATGGATACGCGCACCAATCAATTTTTGCTGGCAGTCTTAGGTACCGGTAGTTACCTAGCCAGTAGCAGTCTACGAACTACCGCGAAAAGTCCTTTCAATTTTGGCTTTCAACCACCACGAATTTGAATCTGCTTCAGAGATAGTATCATACAAGAATATTGACGATACCTCAATGGGGAAATGGAATGGAATCCTGAGATAATGAAATCTATTTCATAGCTATGCCAACTACTAGCTACCGGTAGTTCCGTATCTAAGAAGTTGACTCACCAGGGGGAAATGGAATGGAATCAATCAGTAGGATGCGTATATTATTGCTCTAGCTCGAAACAACGAAATGATACTACAACTGCTACTAGTAGCGTTAGTAATCGGCGTAATACATGAAATCTATAGATATTGTTGCTTCAATCGCTTCAAAACTTGGAATTCCCGACCCTGGAATCTTTTCAGAACGTCAATTATCTCGTCGATTTTTTCTGGTGCGTGTGCCTTGGTGATCTCGATGCATTCCCTGGCGGCAGACTTTCGAGCATCCTCTGGATCCGATGGTATTTGCGTTCGTTCTTGATACGAATCGTTACCAAAAGAAGGTCGATCGTCGGTCCATACCCGCCAAGTGCGGCTCTCGTCATGGATGCGAAGGGTCAAGTCGCCATCTGGGGAGGTTCGAGCTTCTTCTAGCAAGGCATCAGCAGTGGAAAAGTCCTTTTCTCGTCGAGCAACGTCACGTTGCTTCAACAACCCCTCCACCAAGTCTGCGTTGACACAGGCGTCGTTTTCCGGCGTAGTGGGAATTTGACGCCATGGCTTTAATTTCCAACGTCCATCACCTTTGATATCATGAATAGATTGCGGAACTTTGTTGCCATCCATCGATGTCCACCACATTTTCAAACGATCGTCAATAAAGACGCCGTGCGAGTCTTTTAATTCGTCGCGAATGCGATCTGACACATCATACTTCTTTCGCCTTCTGGCATCGTCGCGGGCCTTGATGAGGTTACGTACGGAAAGGAGCTCTTCCTCAGACATGAAGACGGCATTGTCTTCGTTGGCACATTTCCACTTGGTGGGTGGCGTAGG
Source organism: Nitzschia inconspicua (assembly GCA_019154785.2). NCBI lineage: Eukaryota > Bacillariophyta > Bacillariophyceae > Bacillariales > Bacillariaceae > Nitzschia > Nitzschia inconspicua. The sequence continues at coordinate 1,042,014 of JAGRRH010000007.1, read as the reverse complement.
CCCCCTGGGCTGATCGTTGCTGAGACGAGCATTGGGATTTTTATTTTCTTGCACATCTTCTCGGACAAACAAATTTTTTCCATTCAAGGGATAGTCGGCCATTATATCGATTGCACGTTGGGCCATGTCAGTCGTTTCAAATTGCACAATTCCATGACCTTTCGTAATGCCGGTGTTGACATCAACACTGACCGATGCGAAGACAACATTACCAGCAACACGAAAGTGATCCTTCAAGTCTTGCCAAGATACTCCTTCTGGGATGCCTTGGACAAAGACTCGGGTTTTGCGAAAATCCTGTCGAAAGGTTTTGGTATCTGCAATCGATCTCTTGAAGCGGTCGTCGCCCCCGCGAGATCGTCTTGGTGATTGATCTCCTCTATTCCAGTTACTGCCGTAGGAATCTTCAATAGTACTATCTTCTTCGTTGCTAAATTTGGCATTCTTTTCCATCCACGACGTGCCAGCCATGGAAGGTGTTTCACGTTTTTTGATTCGAACATTACGTGGTCGTGATTTTGACGAAGCTTCGGCATAGTCGTCGTCATCGTTGTTGTAGTTTCTGCGATCTCGTAAATCTCTTTCAATCCTGATTTCTGGGGGCGAAACTTTGGAAGATGGGTTATATCCACCATCGTCATCATCGTTGTCAATCACGGAAAAGTCTGGAGGAACGTACGGGGTCTTGATGTCGTCGTAATCGTTGTCGTTATCGTTGTCGTCGTACCAATCGTCTTGCAGAACGGTGATATCGGGTTCGTTCTGAACAAACAAAGATGTAGTTGTATCGTAGAAGGATCCTGTTGGGCAACAATTTATAACTGTTGGCGGAGGAACCAGAAATCCATTACAAGCGTTGAAAATCTTGAGCAGAATAGCGGCTACCAACAGCGTCGGTGGAAGAGACAACATGGCGAACAAAGAGAGCAGATTAGGAAGAAACAAAGGTCCTCCAGAGTAGCTGCAAGGGAGAATGGCAAGGTGATCACTGTATTTGCCACTTTCTAACTACAGTAGAGCCTTCAAGCCGTTGACAGGACGGATGCAGAAAGAATAAAAGTAATTTGTAGATCATGAATGATTGGAGCAGACTTCGCCTCTCTCCATGGATGGTGGATGGTGATTGATGTTGTTGTGCTTGGAGTTGGTCTGTGAACGTCAGCATGTGATGGCATACTACAATCATATGATTAATATTACATTTACATATACACATGATCAGAAGCAGTTCGTGTCGATCAACGGAATCGAATTTGGCTGCAGAGCGCGCCAGCACAAAGTTTGATGCCGATCAAACAGCTCTAATTTTTGGTTACATCAGCAGTATCAACAATAATGTTATTGTTGTTTGTCTTACTGCACTAATTTTTCCGCAACCAACGCAGTAGCACGTGTAGTGATATCATCCCCTTCTTGTGCCACACCGACATCTTTTGATAGGATCAAAACGCCAAGATAGAAAAAGAAACTAGCAAGATGGCATCGGAAGACTATGTCAACGTCGACGAGGGAGAAATCAAGCCTTTGATGGTCAGCGTCACGGCTCCGGCTTCTCTTCCCGCTGGATACACCTTTGAAGCTCTTTTGAACGATGATCCGAGTCGACCTTTTCTATGCGAAGTGGTACGTGTTTAGAACAGCACATCATCAGTCTGCTCTACTCCATTGTTGTCGGACGGTCCAATGACCGCACTATCATCCTCAGTTTTCAGCATTTCACTCCTCTTGCAACTGTAACTCACAATCGCACGCCACTTTCCTTTTGCCCATTTCCCTCGTCATCGTAGCCCGAAGGAGGCGTCGAAGAAGGACAGCGATTTTTGGCACCTCTCCCTATAAACGTTCAAGAGGATCGCATCAATGCTCCCACGGGACGATGGAAGGACGGGTTGTTTGATTGTTTCAAGCCAGGATATTGCCATGCCTCTTGGTGCTGTGCCTTTTTCTGTAGCAAGATTTCCATGGCACAAATCATGACCCGTATGTCATTGACTTGGTTAGGAGAACCCGGACAAAGAGTGGCGACCAACAATACCTTCAAGGTAGTTGTCCTCTTATTGGTATCTTACATGATTTACTCGATTTCGCTGGAAGTGGCGTCGTTGGAGTATGGACCCCGAAACACTCCAACATTGATTGTCGTCTTGAAGTTGGTCGGCAGTTTCTTGTTTGGAGTTTGGTCCCTGTACAGTCTCTGCCGTACCCGCCAAAGTGTCCGACAACAATACTCTATCCCTGAGGAGCACTGCCATGGCTGTGAAGATTTGTGCTGTGCCTTTTTCTGCACATGCTGCACTCTGTCTCAAATGGCGCGTCATACCGGTGAATACGAAACCTACCCTGCCGTCTGCTGCAGCACTACCGGTCATCCTCCTGGCACCCCCTTGACCGTATAAAACGAGTAGTGATGGAGCTGTTTGTATATTGTGTAAAACACGTTATCTCTCTGTGTAATTTTTTACCGGTCCGATTCAATCCCTTGTTTTACAACACTTATGTTAATGAGCATCCTGATTAGAGCAATACAAATTTTATAGCAAGACTACTGAAAATGTAGACTGTACTAGTGCATCTAACTGTTACGATTCGAAACCAAACGTCTGCTTGAATTCTTGTTTCAAATCTTGCTCTTCCTTGCCCAACTCGGCCTCGATGGCCTCCCTTTCTTCCTCAGCAGCTGCCTTTTCCGCTCGTCTCAACGCCTTGCTCTTGCGTCCTCCCATCTTGTCCACCTCTTGCTTTTCCAAATGCAACCGACCAATAACCTCGCCAAACAGGTTGGTGGAATGATTCTTGGCCTTTTTCTTTTGGAGGCCTTGAGGTTGTTTTAGAGATTGCTTCCACAAATCGGGTTCGGCAAACTGAGCCCGTCGAATTTGCATAGTGACATCAGGTCCACACGGAACTAGAAAAGGGACGGGGACTTTGGAGGTAGGGTCGTTGGGATCCTTTTTGAGTTTGCAAAAGTAAGTGTGCTGGTGAATAATCACACGGGGAGGAGTAGAGCTGCTGCTGTTCGATGTGGTAACAGCAGGGTCGTGAGAGGCCACGAACATAAGCAAGTGATCAATACCAGATACCACAAGCTTGTCGACAACATCGCCGCGGTAGAAGTCAATCAACAAGTTTAGCATCTTTTGACAGTTGGAGTCCCGTTGCCACAAATCGCCTATGAACAGCATCAATGGTTTGGATCCCATTCGCTTTTTTGGTACCGATCCACCATAATCATGTATGCCTTTGTAGCGCAGAATGCCCAATTCAACCATATCAAGAAGTTGATGATCAAAGGTTCGCCCCATGACGAGATTGTTGGGTCGTTTCTTGTTGGTGCTTGCAAGAGCAAATAGTGCGCAATCATTTTTTGTGGTCAGAAACTCCAATGATTTCTGACCGTCCATGTCAAAAGCAACTATTTGATTCTTTTTGGTTAGCAATTTGGCATTAGGCGCTTGCATGGCTCGCATATCCTTGATGAGATTGCCCATAGCTTGACTGCATTTGATGCCTTTCAAGAGAAGGGTGCTTTTTGCCCGTTCCTTGAGTTGAGGTTCGATCGATTTGAGATATCGCTGGGTCCTGGCTTTGGCTGGCTTTCCGCCAGCCAAAATTTTAGCCTTGGAGGCCTTGAGCTGCGCTTCAGTAGGCGCCATGGTAGGATCTAGGAAACGATTCGATGTGACGAAAAGTAAAGTTGGAGTGAAAGGAACTCGATCATACGCGCGTCAAAAAGTAATGTTGTTCACAACTTGAAACATTGAAATCGGTGGTCTCCAAGGCATTATTCTTAACTCTAAAATTATTTTAAATAATTGTGAATATTGAAATTCTGGATTCCTGTTGTTGTTTGACTGTGAGAAGACATTCATTCTCAATTGTCACAGTCAATTCACATTTCACATACCGGTATGTACACGGTACCGTACCTATTTACCCATAGTACTACCGTACCAGGTACGTAATACGTACGTACGTCGTAGTACGTAGTAGTATGTCCATAGATTCGACGTGACGCATGCCACCCATCTGCGACTAGAGGTATTTCATAGCGCTCAACGAACGAAAAAAAATTTGTTGGGAGTTCGGAAGGACATCACAAGAATGACAAAAAGTCATTGTGTGTTCTAGAGAAGTTTGTTGAACAATAATCATGAAGTCATCCTCAATGTTCCTTTGCGCCAGCAATATATCAAAGTCAGTCTTTATCAGGAGACCGACATTCAAGACCTGTCTCCCAAACGGTCTTCCGAACACAAAGGACACAATTTCCTATTTTTCGGATTGAAGGCATGATGTGCACGAAGATGCCATGATTGACGCAAGACACAAAAAGTGAGAAAACATCATATTTTTTCGAGGAAACTACGACTACTGCTTGAAGAAGAACTCCGTTTTTGGTTCTTGTTTGGCCGTCGGCGAAATTGCTGGCGCTGCTTCTTTGGACCGGAGAAGCGCACTATCAGTCTGCGCCTGATTATTAAAGTCCGATCTGTCCTGTTGGCTGGAATCGCGAGCCCACTTTGTACTTGTTTCTATCTGATATCCTGACTGTGAACAAATCAACCTGCGAGCAACTTCACAGTTAGTTGGGATCCAACAAAATTTTAAGACCGTGTTTTGCGCTGCTTGAGACGGTACGACGAGAGGAAAAAATGAAAAAGTCCACCGATCCTCAGCGGATCCTCCATCGCCATCATTCGCAGCCTCTGCCTCGTACAAAACGAAGGGTCACCTTTTGTCCCTCCAGCGTTTCTTCACGGTGGGATTCGGGTGCTTCCCCTTCCGCATCGGATGGGATCAACAGTGATCCGCAACTCATCTTTCCGCTGCGGACTTGCGACGATCAACGATATAGCAACCCCACCAATCGTACAGATCGATGGAGTGTCTCGCGATATCACAGTGATTCTCTCGTTACGCCTCGAAGGCCTGAGGAAAAGCTGCCCCTCGTTAGGTTGCTGAAATCCAAGAGTACCTCTACCAAACCAGAATGTGCCGGGCATTCCCCAGAGAAACTATCACTTTCCGAAGCTCAGCCAGAAATGGAAATGACTTGGCGGCGTTCCAAGCCATCTGTTAGGCGTCGATCCTCGCTCCGTTCTCTTCCAAAGGGTCGTCCATTACAAACTGTCCAAGAGATGGAAATCATTTGGGAAAGAGAAAATTCTATGGTGGAGAAATCAGACGATGAGCTGGCCCTGGAGGAAAAGTATCAAACTTCCGATACAACAACGGGTGATAATTCAGCCCCGGTAACTTCACGAAAGCCTCGCACTTGTCCCTCCATGATCTTTTCTCTTGCCAACACTGCTATGGAAGAACTCATCGATGCGGTTGTGCTAATGATGCGTGATTCCCTCCCACCAAAAGTTGGGGATGAGACCACTTCCATAGTCTCTCCCCGCTCCAACACATCGACAATTTTGAATTTTTGTGGCGGAGACATCGCTCCCGCCTGTCATCAACTGGAATATGACATGATGGATTACATAGCGACCTCGCCGTTGCTTCGACTCGGAAGCAAGCGGGTCATGAAAGCAGAAGGTTTGGACTCGAAAACGTTGTCCTCTCTTCGTCGCATGTCCTCCTGTGTCACACTTTGAGTTTAACAACTTCATAACTACAACTTCTATTTACAGTTAACAGTAAGTACGAAGTAATTTTGTTAACTGTTACAGTCAGTTATTATTTTGTTGTTTTGAAGTTGTTTCAATAAACTACCGTAGCTACGTACTCGCAATAGTACGGTAGCTTGCTAGAATATCGCTTTTCACAATATACGCAGTATAAAATAGTACGAAGTATTGGCTCTTGCTTCCTTCTCCTTGTTCCAATGAGTACGAGTGCAACGTAGTAGTTACTGTTACCAGGTACAGTACTACGGTTGTAGCTACCTACTACCAACTCTTTACTGTCGTAAACGGTACGTATGATACAGTAAAGAATCCACTCTATTCCAAAAAATTGAAAATCAAGGAAAACTTGAAACTCTACCCTCAAAGTCAGTCGTACTGTGCAGCAGTACCAATGTACATCAGTATCGCTCTATCATCAAAGTCCTGGGACAAGGCGAGTACGAAGATTCATCGTCAGAAGCAATCACACGATTGCTCACTCATCTCCAGCGATTGCCGGCAGTGAAGATTGATTTATAACTCGACAGGACCGGAAAGATGGATGGACGAGGTGTCTCGGTAAACGGCGAGAGAAAGCCTGGCCACGGCCGTAACAACAGTGGTAGAGGTCGCGGCAGAGGTCGCGGCAACAGTGGTGGAAGAAAGGGTCCACCAAGAGACAGAGAAAGTGGTAGACAACAGCAGTCGGAACGAGGGGAGGATGCCTCAGGACGACCAGATAAGAAAAAGAATGTACCAGTAGCTTCCAAGTCGAAGGATGGATCAAACGAAACAAATAATTACCACAACAACCGTAACACGATCAATGCAAACAACAGAGTCAAGAACAGGGACAACAACAAAACTATCTATCCCAAGTACTGGTCACTGGACGATTGTTTGACTCGGTACAATGCTCAGGATCCAAATTTGATTCGAGGTACGCTTCGAGTGTTGCCGGCCAAGAATGGTGCGGCCTTCTGTACTTGCGATCGCGGATCCCAAGTCAAGGATGTTATGTTGGATGGTCCAATAGAACGCAATCGTGCGTTGGATGGGGATACTGTGTATGTGGAATTACTCCCAGAGGAAGAGAATTCTAATGAGGCAAAGCAAGAAGAAGCAAATGCTGGAAAGTCTTCGTCCACCCAGTCACCAAACAGCCATCAAAATGGTGTATCCTCTGATGAGAACGAAGGAGATAAGGGAGGCGACGATGTAAACGAGGAATGGTGGCAAGACGACCCAGATCAAGTACGTTTATGGGACCCAGTTGTGCCCCTTCGACGATCCAAGAACATACCAAAAGAATCCTCGATCCAAACAGACGACGGGGCCAAACAAAGGCACGGCCGAGTAGTTTACATTGTCTTTCCGAAATTGTTTACTAGTGAGATAGGATCTTCCGAACAGACGAATGCAAAACCGACCCGTCGGATCGTTGGCACTCTAAAACGTTTACAAAGTGGTACCACTCTGTTGACGCCGACCAACAAATCCATGGAGCAGTTTCGTCTCTCCAAATCAGCTGCCGAGAAATTCAAAGATTCGCCAGAGGGGTCCATTTTCCAGGCCAAGTATGTGTACGGTTCTTGGCAAGAGGATTTCAAGTGGCCTCCGTGCGTAGATGTACAAGAATTTGGTCACAGCGGAAACATTGAAGATGAGACTGCCGCACTCCTGATCGAAAACGGTGTCGACCATGGCGAGTTTCCCGCAAACGTTCTCGAACAGAGCCTGCACGTTGTTGCTTCAGGCCAGTATGCAAACGGATCCGAAAGTGGCTGGAAGCCAACATCCGACATGTACAAGGGACGGAGGGATTACCGAAGTCAGCGAATTTTTACTATTGATCCAACAACGGCAAAAGATTTGGACGATGCCCTGCACATTACCGATCTCGGAAATGGACAAGTAGAAATTGGGGTCCACATTGCAGATGTCTCTCATTTCGTTCAACCAGATTCGCAAATCGACCTTGAAGCTCAGCGTCGATGTACAACAGTGTATCTTGTCGATCGTGTTATTCCCATGCTGCCAAAAGCTCTTTGCGAGGTTGCATGCAGTCTGAATCCGAATGTAGAGCGTCTTGCTTTCTCTTGCGTTTGGAGAATGAATCGAGATGGTACGATGGTAAAGGGTCACAAAGCTTGGTATGGCAGGTCTGTCATCAAGTCTTGTGCGAAGCTCGACTACGCTACAGCTCAGAATATCATTGAGCGAAAAGTTGCCATTGGTGAGAACCAACTAGATGATACCTTGTGGCCTCCTGATAGACGCCCGACGGATGGCCACACCGTCGATCAAGTCGCAGCCGACGTCCGATTGATGAATGAAATTGCGCAAGCACGACGTCAACTTCGATTTCGAAATGGTGCAATTGCATTGAACGCTGTCAAGCTTACTTTTAAATTGGACTCTGATGGAGAGACACCCATGATGTGTGAACCATACCCTATCCGCGATTCTAATAAACTCATCGAAGAATACATGCTTCTAGCAAACTACTTGGTGGCACAGAGACTAATCACTCATGCGGGTGGTCTTGCTTTGCTTCGCCAGCACGAGCCTCCGCTTGGGGATGGTCTTGAGAAAGCTGCCGCCCTCGCTATGGAGGCACTTGGGTTCAAGATTGACATTACAAGTTCAGAATCTCTTCAACGTTCCCTCAATCGACTAGGCAGAGAATGCCAAGATGAAATTATCCTCAAATGCGTCACTGAAGTACTCAAGACTCCAATGAAACCAGCCAACTACATCGCGGCTGGGGGTACGGAAGAACATATGTGGTCCCATTTTGCTCTGCACATTCCCTACTACACACATTTCACGAGCCCAATTCGCCGGTATGTCAACTCGCGATGTGTATATGTACCTGTATATGTCGTTTTTCACCTTTTTTCCTCATGTCACTTCCGTAGATACGCTGATGTAATTGTGCATCGACTGCTGCAAGCCACGTTGGACGGAAGGGAAGCAGTCGAGGAATTTTCAATGGACCAGAAAAGGATTGCATCCATTTGCGAGAACTGCAACGAGAAGAAAGATGGATCCCGGAAGGCTCAAGAAAGAAGCGACGTTGTTTTCCTCGCTCTGTATCTAAGGCGATCCCCGATGAAACACGTGCTAGGCGTGGTATTGTCAATAGGGACCAAAGCCTTCACAGCGTTCCTGCCTTCATTAGGAATCTCCGCAATGCTATTTTTAGAGGAACACAGTGATTGGATCGATTATGAGGCATACAACGCACCAAATATCGGCAATCGCATCAAACTGAAACGAACGAAGAAGCACAAAGGATCGCAATGGAAGGACATGCTGATCAAGAACTTTGCCAAGATATCAGTTTGTTGTAAATGTTCCGAACAGCCGCCTTTATGTGTCAAGTTGGAGTTGGAGGGTCCTTGGAGTCAGGGATAGCTTAAGAAATTAATAATTATTCAGTAGCTCCTCGATTTCGTTCTGCCGAAGCGGCCTCCAATCCCCTTCCGGCATGTTCTCTAGTTTTATGGGGCCAATCCGGATACGCTGCAAAGCTGTGACATGCCAGCCCGTCAGTTCTCTGCATACTCGTCTGATGTGACGTTTCTTGCCCTCTGTCAAGACAATCCGCAATATTTCCCCCGATCGAATCCATTCAGCGTCCACACATGGCTTCAATCTAGAATCCTTCTTATCTTCGTCACCCAGCAAAGATCCGCCCCCTCGCAACAGCGGCGATAGATCTAACGTAGGCCTCGGGAGATTAAATGATGGACGAAGCTGCACTTCTCGTCGACTGGCTTGAACGGCTGGACTTACGTTTACAAGGTACTCCTTTTCAACGACCGAATCGGCCGATATGATTTTTTTGGCCAGTACTCCCGATCGAGAGAATACCAGTAATCCCGTGGAATCTTTATCCAACCTACCAGCCGGGGCAAATCCGCGCCACGATCGCGGCAGTTCAATGTTGGAAAGGTGTGGGTCATTATTTGTCCACAAATTGTTTGGCTTCAAAAGGCGAATGGCGGGAACATTGTCATGCTCACTTTGTCCAGACACATAACCAAGGGGCTTGTTCAAAACGACAGCCGGAAAAGATTCTGTGGTATCCGTCGACACTATTCGGTTGGGATCCCCAGATTCTTCGGTTGTTGTTGGACGTATCGCAATCCGATTTGCCAGAAGATCCAGTGGAACCTTTTCTCCAATTTCAGCCTGTTTTCCATCTAAAAGAACCCGTCCAGCAAGAATGAGACGATCTGCTTCTCGACGACTCATTATATCTAATTCACTCATGCGTTTGGAAAGACGAATGCTCTTGGTCGTTGTGATATAATCATCTTTTCCCTTTCTCTTATTGTGAACGCGTGATGAGAGAAATCGCCACACCGAAGGAGTTGGATGGAGTGATGACAATGGGACATTCCCCCAGCATGCGTTACGAAGAAGAATCATCATACCACAGTCTCATCGCTACACTCATTGTCTACGTCGTATGAATAAGGACGACGATGTCGCTATGATGTAACTGGAAATTATGTTGCGGAAACTATTTTTCTTTGCGGTGATGACGATACGTCAAAAACACGGACAGCGGTTGTGCGAGGAAGGTTGCGACCCATCCGACCAATGACGACCCAAACCCGTATCTTCCCTCTATCATACCTGACCGTTTAACATGTTCCAAATGGTACATAGGTACGTACTACGGACTACACATCGTAGTCCCGTATTAAAGAAGCATTGAATTATCATACAAGAAAGCAAACTCTAGAAACGGTATATGATCTGGCATTAGATGCTTGCAAAGCTTGCAATCAATCGTTAACTACTTCTAAACAAGAACAGCTGTTCAAAGCAGCAACTATACACTGGGATGGCTTGTAGCGAGTGGTAGTGGGAAATGGCTTTGTGAACTGCTGAAAAAATTCAGAAATCCAAAATATGTTGGGATTGTTTGTTTGTTTGTCTCATGTGCAGCCATCGCCCAAAAGTATAAAGCCACCACATCCAAAATTTCCACCCGAAAAAACAAGTTCATTTCCGTAACTGTAGCAAGGGAGTATGTTAGAGCGAGAGGCATCGAAATAAACTACGAGCTCGTTATTTCATGACGTACCGTATCTCGACTCCTTCCCCGCGAATACCATCACAGAAGGCATCCCGAATGTGGTAGGCAAAACAACCGGATGGATCCAGACAAGCCGACTCTTGAAAGGTTTCAAAACTTCCAAGATTTCTACGAAAGAACAAAATGTCGCCTGTAGAGGACTGAAGCCAATGTACCGTATCCGAACCAAATCCATCGGTCCGCAAAGTCACCGTCAACTCGATGCAATCGCCAGAAGTACCACCGCCCCCACTTTCGCTGTCTGGAGGAGGTGGAGATGGCGCATCGGTGGGGGAAGGCTGTTCCCCTCCGCCCCCTCCACTGCTGTTTGCCAAAGCTTCTATGGCTGCAACAGCGTCGACAATACCGTGACCCAGAGAGCTGTCTACACCAGCAGTATTCGGGTTGACTGCGGATGCAGTGATAGCATCGAAAATTTGTGCGGGCGTGGCAGATGGTACATAACTCAACATCAAGGCAACCACACCGGCCACATGAGGACAAGCCATCGACGTTCCAGAGAGGGAGGCATACCTGTTGTTCGCCCATGTGCTTACCTGTCGTCACGAAGTTCAAACAAGAGTGCTGTAAGTTTCTACCAAAATAGTACCTCTGTCTCCTTGTAATGACAAAACTTACCACACTGACGCCTGGTGCAGCCACATCAACCCTGTTATTTCTTGTCGAGAAGGACGCACGTCGTCTGTTCCGGTCGACTGCCGCGACACTGATGACATTGGAATACGATGCAGGATAAATGTCTTGAAAGCGTCCCGTGTTACCGGCGGCAGCAACAGCCACAATGCCATAATTTTCAAACAAGGAGTCAAAGGTCCTTTGTTCTTGGAAGCTTCCGAAAGGTCCTCCCAGGCTCATTGATATAACATTTGCACCACCGTCTCTGCACGCTTCAAGGCCAGCAATCATATCGGAAGAATGAAATTCTCCATTGGGACTGAATACTCGCGCCACGAAGATCTCCACATTAGGAGCCACTCCCACCACACCAAGATTGTTGTCGCTTGCGGAAATCACGCCTGTACAATGTGTTCCTGTAGAGAATATGGGAAGCGCTAGTGTAAGACTTGCGGTATATCGGGCATTTCAAACAATTCTTGCATCAATTCCTACCGTGACCATCAACATCTCGAAACCATGGTTGCACCAAGTCGTTTCCTTCGTGACCGAATAATCGATCGAGGTCCTCATGGCCTCTCCAAACTCCCGTATCTATCACTGCGAGCAAGAACGGTTTGGTTCAGTCGAGTTTGTACCATCAAAATCTGCGTATCATCAAATGGAGCGTTACTTACCGCAAACGCGTACATTTTCTCCTTTGACTCCAAACTGAGTCCACGCTTCTCGTGCCCTGACAAGATCAATACCATACGGGAGGGCTTGGCCAGCTTGTAAATCGCGGCTGTGGTGAATCTCAAGGGAGTCTGGGATGTGCAACATTTCTCTAACTGGATCGTCTATGAAACCATCCAAATCGTCCAGACATGATGCTTTGACCTCCACAGCAAAAGCGTTGGCCTCTTGTAGGCAGTGGATAAATCTCAAGCAGTCCTCCGAAGTAGAATCCAAGATTCGTTTCTTGCAGGCCAAAGGAGTCTCGTCGTCCATGCAGTTAAGCATGACACGAGTCACACTCCCCTCTGACCTCACGGCACTTTCGAGCTGCAATGTAGGACTGTCGAAGCTGCTGAACAAATCACCACTCTTTCCATCTTGGAGACCTAATCCATTGAGTTTTTCATTGGTTCCAAATCGACCGCGAAGATGCCTGAAATATTTGGAGTTCTGGCTCCCAGCATTATTTTGGAAGTAGACCGAATCGTTTTCATCATCTATTACTGCGTGGCATTGACATAATAATCCGATACTTCCAAGTAAAGCTACAAGCGATTGCTGGAAATATCTCATTCTTACTTTTGTAAAATTCTACCGGTAAAACAAGGAACTTTGGCGATATTTTTGTGAGATTGTATAATGGCGTAAAACAAAAGAGAAAAAGAGAAACGAAGAGTGGTAAAGTAGTGGAATAAGATATCTCCCCACTCCCCACTCCCCATGTGCGGGCTTCCGTTTTTCTGATACCGGTACATCGTACGACGGGACATACACCTAATAATTCATAATCCGCAGACAAGTTATTTTTCGTGAATGCGTCATATTTATTGAGTGTGCCTTTAAGGGGGGCATAAAAACACATTTAACGATGTAGACGCTCAGAAAGAGTTCGGTCGTGCATTTGGGTGACCATTTCGATGATTCCCAAGCTCGAAATCCTTCTCAAGAACGAAATAGATCCCACCAAAAGTGTATTGAAATAATCTATCGTAGTACACATCCGATCGTGCGACTGACACAGATGATCTACGGTGATGCATCTGTTCCGTTTCTCTCATAATTACGTACTCCGGATGGGGTAGACCACGTCGCGCACGAACAGAGCCAGAATTGGCGGCAATTGCAAAATACTGAGATTCCGCAACTTGAGTTCGACAGATTCGATCTAGGATCTCTGAAACCAGCAGACCGTCTAGAGATGAGACCTTTGAACGAATGCCAATACTTACAGTTATTAAAATCCCGATTGATGTTCCTATACTGACAGCACAGATCCTTTCAGAGCAAGACAACAAGCTGGAAGAAGTTGGTCTCTCTAATGTTGTTTCGATGCAGCAGCAGGCAGCATCCGTTTCAACACATCCTCAAAGATGTAGTGATGAGCTTTCTTGAATCGTCGCCTTTACGATCTAGCTAGATTGGTAACGATGCTACACACAATAGTTTGTTATCTAAGGAAACGAAAGGAAGAAAAGCGTCCTCTTTCCTACTACTCCGAGGACGTATCATAGTATTAGCTTCATTGACGAAACTCCAGTCTCAGGTTGCTGTGCTCGGATTTGTTCGATGTTAAAGCTTCGCTCGTGCGCGCTCGCCAAACAAAAATTAATGTTTACAACGAAACTGTTTCCGATTTCCACACCTCTGACCCCCACAGATTGTCGTTTGATCATGTCTTCATGAGGAGTAATAGTCTTCAGATCATCCAATACCTGCACTCCCGCTAATGTTGTACTAGTACCAGCATGCAACAAAAACTGTCATTATTTCTGTTTCTGCCAGCGTCGCTGAATGGGTTTGCTATATGTAAAGGATGGGCGCTGTCTACTCAACAATCGCATCCAAAAGTGCCCCCAAAATCACTAATTGCAAAAGAGTCTAACGTTCCGTCAACCTGCAATGAGTTTATTTTGCCTACTCGCAGAAATGCAATATCTTCGGTCCTCACAGCACCTTTCATGTGGAGTATACTAACAGAACCTTCTCATGCCAGTAGTGCAGCATCATTGGATGCAGGAGAAGCGATTCGAAGATCAGCCGCCAATATTCCCGGCTATGGCCAAACCGACGTGTTCTACCCAGAATCTTTTGGTGGAACATGGAAGGTGACACGAAATGTGAAATTCAATGGCTCGGCAACTACTCTTTCTCTCCAATATTCCATGCGATTCATCCAGTCAATCGAGAATGGTGCGGTGGTTGCTGATCGAGGATACAACCAAGCTGCGTTGGAACGGGCGATTTTTGCTGCAGTGAAGGGAAGCGACCAAGCAGCATCTACCGATGCGGTCCGCTCTTATGAATGGGTACCTTCCAATCCCAATGATTTGCGAATTGTTTTTTCTGATGGGACGAAAAAAGAAATCAAGGTGACCAAACGTGCTACGGAAAGAACTAGTGATACTGTCTCCGCCTCCGAATTTCAACGTGTGACACAAGAGGATGAGCAAAGGGGTATCCCGGTAATTTCTGCACGACGAGTGATATCCAAGTGGAAGACTGTAGATGCTTCTGCACTGGAGGCAATAGAAATTGTGTATGATATGGGTGGAGGCGACCCACTCGCAGGTGCGAGCTCACAGAGCAGTACGATGTTGTCGAAGTCCAAGCTGCTGTTGGTGAGATAGCAGCAGAAGTACCAGCCATTTATGGTATAATTGTTGGAGTACAGAGGTTTTGTAATCGTACTGCAGTAATCTTTTTTTTTAGAAATGAGCATAAATTCTATTTACCTCGGGTGCAACGAAACCCTTTTCGAGAGAAAAGGGGCACTGGGGTTACAGCATGCTATGCCTTGTTTGGAGAGATATTGACACTTTCTTTGTAACGTCGTGTTTCCTTGGAAATTGTAAGAGACGGACTTTCGTGAGGGGAACTTTATTTGGACAGCACTTGTCGTGGACTGCATGGCTTTGTGTACAAAGTTGTGTACAAAGGAATTACATGCATCATTTCATAAGAAGGGAGATGTGTCTTCGTCAAACAACAGCATGTTGCTCAAGAATCCAGAAAGCCAACATGGAGGCCAAACGTTGCGACACTACTCAGATTCTCTGTACGGCAGAAAAGTATTATCCAATTACTCCTAGTGACATTTTACTTTGAAATAACTTCCTCTTCGAACGATTTGATATCCTTTCCAAGTTTCTCAAATGCTTCTTGTACTTGCTTACTTTCGTCGGAGAAGAAAATCTTCTGCGCCTTGACGCTGTTAGCGGCATTCCCTCGTAATTTTGTCGCCTGCGACTGGACCAGGTTTTCCGTTTGTAGCAACACCTTTCCTGCGAATTTCTCCCTTAGTACTACGGCTTCTCCTTTATCCAAAGATTTGCACGTATTATCGGTGATAGTGAAGTCCTTGTCAAAGTCGTATCCCACCTTTTTGGCTGCTGCTTGTAGTCGTGGTCGCAACGATTCAGGCAGTTTCGAGTCTCTTGTGTACACAACCACTCCTCCGTAACCATCCCAAGCGTCGTTGGAACCACGGTAGTACACAAATGCAAAGGGAGGCGTGTTTGTCGGATTGTCGTCGTACTCAAAATCCACAATATACCAATCGTCTTGGTAGTGTAAGTACTCATTGTCGTGATTTAGCAAGTGTGCCGGCTCTTTAGGATCTTGAACGAACTCTTGCAAGGCATCTCGTGTGAAGAACTCTCCGTCGGGCTCTTCAATTCTCCAATTCAGCTTTCCATAAAATGTTCCTGGAGACGTTTCCGTGAAGAAATGCACTTGGCATGGGAAGATCTACATGGGAACAATATTGAGGAGAATGAGTGGATAAGATACGAGATACACACCTGGCGTCTTTTCTTTGACCATTTGAACTTACATCAAAAAGAGGATTCTGTCCTGCGGTAATATACCACTTTCCATTCCAAAGCTTGGTATCGAATTTTGGTACCAACAGTGACGGATCTGGTACGGGATATTGTCCATCATCAGGCTTTTGGGGAACGCATCCCATATCGGAAACCACGCACTTGTTGAATTCTCCCACTACTTCGTTTTCAAAGAGGTCACCGCATTGAATTTGACAGCCAATTTCATCTTCTTTTCCGTTGCATGTGTTGATGCAAACGACATTGGCTAGACACTTGGGATTGGAGATGCATTTCAATAATGGCAGCTGACATTTGGAAAAGAGGCAGCCAACAATGGCTCCGGGATCCGTTGCTGCCTGGCTAGGCAGAGGTGCTGTCAGTGTGGCGCAGCACAAAGCCACTGCCATGGCAGAAGCCGCTGTAGACTGTTTTAAGGTTCGCAAGAAAGCGGGCCAAGGAGAACCCGTCGTGGGGTCACAATCGCCATTGCTACTGCTGAATAGATAGAGATGATTCTCTTGCCTTACAGGATGCCTCCGAGGCTGCCGAGAAGTAACTATCACAGGATCAACAGAGACAAAGCTAGGGGTAATGGATGGCAGCACAAATCCCCACGTTTTCATCAACAAGCAAGTTGCCACAGATGCAACAGAGAGAATCCTCTTCATATTTCGGATCTATTAGGACGTGATATTGTCGTGAATCTTGGAAAAGGACTATGCAGTGAAAGTTAGTATGATGCCTTCTGGATTGTGAGTATTGTCGAAGATTGGACGGGATGTGGCCAACCCCTTTTTTACTCAGGCCTCGATAGCATGCGATGCCAAGGTGGTGGATTTTTTTGCTTGTAGCCCAAGTCGTGTCGAAGGAGTTGTCCGATGATGATGATGGCGACTGACGACATTGCGATTCTTCAAGATCCTTTTAGAGTTGAGGATATTTATTTTGACGTACTACGTAGTAGGGTATGATCATTGTTTTGAATGTGTACGACTACTAAGTACCAACATTGTCATCGTGATGACGTATTGCTACCAAAAAATGGAAGCACAACATTCTTGAGTGACTTGTCTATCGCGAGCCAATACGTTTTCGCGAACATCCTTGTGACGTGGCATCAACTTTGGCCTTGAACTTTCAGGCCTCAACATGCCTTTCATTTTTTCTGTACAAAATTCTCCTCGACATTGTCATCCACCAACTACACGTCTTACACCTCATGTGAACAGCGACAGTCACCATGTCTTGGAAAGAGACATGACACTGTGTTGTTCTCCTCTGTCGTGTCCTTTCTCATCGGTAAGTCTCAACACATCACTGCGAAAGATCCTTTTGCGAGAAAGAGAAATAATGTATCCTTTATAGAGAAGATCAACACACATTGTCGTTTATTGCCACTATCTCACCGATACACCCAAGGCAACCAGGAAAGAGGTATAATAGATGATCATGCTTCGACTCTGTCGTTCGACTTGCATTGCGGCGCTATTTGCGACGGCCTCAGCCTTTGTGGCACCTGGATCGCAACCACAACAATGCCGGCCGGCCAAAACAATAGACTTGCAAAAAAGCCGATCCAGATCGTCCACCTCAGTGAGAAACATTGCCACAACCTCCAATCCATCCACCTCTACCGCGGATGAAATTACGGCCGACAATCCCCTAAAGGTTTTGATTGCTGGAGGAGGTGTCGGTGGATTGGCCTTGGCTAAGAGTCTTTCCAAGTACCCCAACATGGAAGTTGTTGTCTTGGAACGAACCGATGAATTCAAGCGATTCGGTGGTCCCATTCAGCTGGCCAGCAATGCCCTACAAGTGTTGAAAGAAATGGACGCCGAAGTTTTTGACCAAATCCTAGAGAAGTTCACATTCACTGGTGATAAAATGAACGGCAGTACGTGCAGACACAAGCGGACAGTAAGGATATCTTGCCTTTAACACCTCGATCTCATTTTCTTTTTTCTACTGCAGTCAAGGATGGCATTCGCCAGGAGTGGTATGCCAAATTTGATCTTGCGAGCCCAGCAGAGGATCGTAAAATGCCATATACTGGTGTCATTGAGCGACCCGACCTTCAGGAGATTTACCTCAACAATCTACCCAAAGGAGTCATCCAGAATGGAGACGGAGTTGTTTCATACACTCAAGATAGTTCTACCAACCAAGTTACGGTCGAGCTCGAGTCGGGACGCAAGATTACCGGAGACGTGTTGATTGGAGCGGATGGTATTTGGTCGGCCGTCCGTGCCAAAATGCATGAGCAGCCAGTGAGAGGGGATGGCTCGGGAGCCACCTATTCCGGATACACTGTCTTTGCCGGAGAACTGAACTATGCCTCCCCGGACAATGGACAAGTTGGATATAAGGTACGTTGACCCTTATTGACGGAAGCCTTGGCGATACAAGTAATACCTGTCCTATCTTCGCTCACAATTATTGAAAACAAATCTCTCCTCAAGGTTTACATTGGGCCTAATCAATATTTTGTGATCACGGACATCGGCAAGGGTCGGTATCAGTGGTATGCTTTCCTCGCACGACCTCCTGGCTCTGTCAGCGACCCGAAGCCCGAAGGGTCTTCCAAGTATTTGCAAGACTTGTTTGCTGGTTGGTCCGGTGAGATTCACGACATTTTGAAAGTGACTCAAGAGCATGAAATCGAGCAACGAGACTTGTACGATCGACCCCCCAGCGTAAGAAAGCCTTGGACCGATGGACATGTGGCTCTACTCGGAGACGGTATTCATGCTATGATGCCCAACTTGGGACAGGGAGGATGTCAGGCTATCGAAGACGCGTTTGTGATTTCGCAAGAACTAGCAGGCGCAAAATACCGAAGAGAAGTCACGCAGAAGCTCAATACGTACGCTCGTCGACGTTTGGTTCGGTCTGCAGCCGTTCAAGGGCTTTCCCGTTTTGCTTCCGACATTATCATTCGAGGGTTTGATACTCCCGCCAAAATTGTGTGGGAAGAAGGCAAAGCATTTCCGAGTTTTGAAAACTTTAACTACGCTGGTATTGTGACCAGGATTTTGCAACCCATCCTCCCCATCTTCTTTTCCGTTCAATTCAACTTTCTGTACGACGGATACAAGAATGAGTTTGGCATTGACTTCGTGGCGGCATTAACTTTTTTGGTCATTGGAGGATTCATGCTGATTTTGAGTGCTGGTGTCGTTGGAGAAGCAGGCATTGCCGCATCGATTGGTCTGGACGCCCTCATTGGAACGGAGGGTGTACTGGACTTTGAAGCTATCAATACGGCCATACAAGAGTTTTTCAAATTTTAAAAAGCGATGATCTTCACATCCTATCATGCAAGAGCTTTTGCTTAATATAGTCACATCTAGATGTATTGATACCGAGCTCATTCTTCGTCGCCTGGTTTGATGAACCCGACCATTCACATTCTTATTAGCAGCCACCACCACATCCTCCACCGCTGCATCCTCCGAAGCCCGTTCCTACGAAGAACCCTGTTGTTGCGGCACCACTAAAATGATCATTCCCCCCCGGATCGAAACCGCTCCCAGTGTTGCCCAAACGGTCTTTTCCTTGTTTCAAATTTTTTTCTATCGCCCTCTTATTGGCCGTTGCCAAATCTTCCTTGGCGTTGGCTCTGGATTTCATGTTGGTTCGGGCCGATGACGACGACATACAAATACCCATCGTTTCTTACTGCGTTATTTTTCATTAGATGATTCTTCTCTTGTCAGAGGATCTGTGTGAATTGATGGAGGGGGCGCCCAATTTTGACCCAAAAAATCTGCAGTCTATACGACGTAGTCTTGCAAATTCGCGACCTTCTCGTCCTGTGCATGATCAATGATCATTTTTTCTACTAGCTCTAGTAGTACGAAGTCGCAGACTACCTACTTTGCGACGAATGTGAGTCCCTCATCGTTGTCCCTGCCATACGAGTACTCAAAGAAATGCGCGATCAGCGGACTTTCAATGCAATGCCAGGAACCAGGAAATGCAGACTGGTATCGGTAGTCGAATTACCGGAGTACGACAATAGTCTAGAACCTTTCGATTCTGCAGCGTTGGAATTCACAGTCAATTAGACTACCTAGTAGAGGTACCGGTACTACTGTATCACTACCGTTTTTATTGGAACTAAAACTGTTATTTACAGTTAGTAATATTACAGTTTTACAGTTAGTTCGTCACGCTGCAGGCCCGCAGTGAATGTTTTTTGCTCTACTACCTACCGGTAGTCGTACTACCCTACCTACCCACCTTACCGCTGCCACGGTATGTAGCTGGTATTCATACGAGGTACGAGGGAGAGCTATCACGTATGATATGCCGTCCAGCGTCCAGTACAGCATTACGGAATATAAAATCAAATTCTTTATTCTTAAATGGACGCTTTTCTGATACATAAAATACGATACAATCTACGTATGTATTATTATATATATAGTATACGTAGTATATAATAATACGTAGTTGTACGGCACAGTTGCATTTCCGTAGTACAAGAAGTCAAGAAGTTACTATTGAGAAATACGAAGTACTTGAGAACGTACTCCAAGTACGATCATGAAAGGAAAAAACAAGACGGAAAAAAGAGACAAGACGTCCCATTCATTTTATTACGTAGAAGTAGATGAATGGAGTCTCATCGAATCAAGGTCATGATACACTCCAGAAGTACAATGTCGCTAGAAACCGCAACTGAGACAGGGGAGACATCATCAGAAGAGGAAACGTCCTCATCCTCGCATAAGACGCCACTGGAAATACCCCGAGTACTAACTCGCAATTTGATCCCTTCCTTGACGTACGGCTTGGATGCCAGTGATATGCTTGAGTGTTACACTTTGGTTCGATCGGCTCCACTTCATGGTATCGCAAACTCGACTATAACGATTCAGAAACAAGCCTTGGGTATTCGTTTTCGACCGAAACAAGATGTGGCGACGCTTAATATCAAACGACCCATGGAACTGACGTTGGAATTTGGTCCCCAACGAGTCGGACAGGATCTCAACGACGAGGCCATGCCGATTGCGCAAATCGACGAATCGTCGTCTTATCTTTCTTGGGATAATGTCGGGAAGGTTTATTATTCGAAGGCTATAGTCAAGCAGCATTACCTGAGTTCATATTACATGGCTAGCATGACCGGTGCAGTTTTCAGCAAGCTGCTCACCGAAGCCATCAACTTTGCCGAACGGAGGCGAGTCTATCAGCCGTTTTCCATTTATTCCGAAGAAAGGGGGAGAGAAGTACGGTCGTCGTCAAGCTCAGACTTTACTTGGTACATTTGGACGCGTTTAGCACGGCTGGGTGTGGAGATTGCACCGATTTTGCCACCACCCACCTACGAAGCAAGGCTCTGGACCAAGTCCTTGACGAAAGTTGTTCCTGACCCATTTGTGGCGCAAAACGCCGCAACTTTTTATCACAAATTGTATTCATGCCTGAATGCTATCGGTACGAATGACTACGGGATTTTTGGGGACGAAAAGTCGCTCGCTCCAACCAACACACCAGCACCTACGCCATCATCGGATAACGAAGTCCGTGGCCGTCGACGAAGGGTTGAAGATAATACGGGGGGACAAGCTAATTCATTGGGGGAGATGGAAAGTACATCCAGAGGAGAAGGTCAGGAGCAGCAAAGTGGAGAGAATGACCCGGATAACGATGATTTATCTAATTCAATACCCACGATGAACGATTCCACAAAAGTTCCTCCATCTATTTCACCTCCCCCCTCAGTCGCCCCAACAAATCCAGTCTCACCATATCCAACTGAGTACGAATCAGAAGAACCCACTATAGAAGAAGAGGACGAACCGCAAGAAGAGGGTGGTGGTATACCAGCAGAGCCAGCGAAAGACGCCGAGATAGCAAAGCAAGCTGCAGACGAAGCACAAAAGGCCGCTGACGAGGCAAAAAATGTAGCCCAGACAGAAGGCGAGAATAAAGCTGCTGATGCTGCACAAGCCGCAGCACATGCTGCCCATGCTGCTGCGGACGCTACTTCCAAGGCTGCGTCCAAACAGGCGATGGATAGTCTCTTGAGCGGAGACGGCTCCATGATGAGTGCCATTGCAGCAACGTGTTTCACCGATCCACAATACGGAATTGGGACTGTCGATGCCAACGGTACTGTCACAGCGGAAGCATACCTGTATCGGGACTCCTCATTCTACTATAAGTTGGAGCTGGTCAGTCCTTTTATCGGAGTTGCCAAAGTAAACCGAGCAATGCCTAGAGCTACTGACCAATCTGACTTTGGGTCAGGAGGGGATGCTCTCGATTGGTTACTCGCGCTGTCTCTTGCCGCCTCTCTACTACTGTTGGTATTGCTTATTTGCCAACAAACGGGAAAGAACTATGTTTCCAGTCTTGCTAGGTGCCAACGATGGTTTTTCAATCCGCGGAAATACGATTACGAGGGAGAAAGAGCCAGCGGGCAATCAGGGCCGTTGTTCTTCTTTGGAGCATCGGGAATTCCTCCCAGTATGGGAGGCAAACGCGCAAGCTACTCTCCGATTCGACCTGGTGAAAGTTTGGACGCTGTTTTGGAAGATAGTGTCGTTAGTGCTGTGGACGACGACGATGCAGGGGAGCTTGCCCTTCCTGTTATACACTACCAAGGCAGCAACGACGAAGAGCAGCGAGAAATTGAAATGCAGAGCTTGAGTCCTAGATTCAATGTCTTGTATTCGTCGGCTCGACCAGGAAACGCCGTTCGAACTCCCGTGCAGAGATCCTCATCCTCTACCAATCGCATGGTACATTCTGCCTCGAGCCGCAGTTTGGAATCATTCGAAGAAAACGAAGATCCTGACTTGGCATTGGAAAGCTCGCTGCCCGTTCCGAAACGTTTCTTTCGGGACCCAAATGAGGTAGAGATGCCATCACTCAAGACAAAATCCAAGATTGCCATTCCAGTGGGCTCGAATGGTAGCATTCGAAGTCGATCGTCGTCGTTAGAAGACAGTGGATACGGTTAATCCTTTTTGAGCTCCAGTTTAAGCTACTATCAGCGTCATTTTTTTGCCTTCTTTTATTTCCCCCCGTTATTTTCATCATGGTTAGATTATCATTTCCTGGCTTCAATAAAGTGAAAAAGAAAGCAATATAATACTATGACAATAAAATGAAACAGTAAGATGATACTACTGCTACTGTACATTTTACATACTGTACCTACGGTAGTACCAGTGCACGTTTTGCATTGAACTACGATCGTATCATACAATATATATATATGATACCGTTAGACGGCAGCAAAATGAAATTCGACTGAATGGACCGTTAATAAATGGGGGATTTCCCCCCTCTCTCTGAAGTCAACCTTGTGCGTGCCATTCCCCCACCAATGCTGCAATCTTCTCTCTCGAATTGATCTTGGATGATGACAAGTAACCACTACTTCTAGTAGCTCTACTACTGCCTAGCTAGAGAGTAGCTGGCTAGAAGAGTATTATTTTATCCATTACATACGCAACATCATTATTTTTTGTTTCTTTTTGTAGTTTCAAGTTGTAGTGTGTGTTCAACATCACTCACAGCAGCAAGTCTTCGCGCGAGTACAGACGCAATACAGGCATTGGTAGAGAGACGGATTGATTTTGATCGACTGAAATATAATTAATTGTTTGATTGATTGATGCGCCATGACAGAGGAATCTTCATCTCATACCACCCCCAACGACACCAAGGATGGTGTGAATACCACAGAAATAATAAGGAACAACGATGAGGAAGCAGCAGCAACTTTCGACAGTCCGACACTAGTTGACAATCCCTCATCACCTGATGCCGACGGTTCAGTAGCGACAGCCGAATCTGTTTCGGACGGCAACAATGTGGTTGCTGCTGTTGACTTCGAGGAATCATCTGGTGTTATTGCCACTGCCATTGACGAGTCGGCAATGGGAGAAGAGGTACAAGCTTCTGAAACCAACGAGGAGAACCCTACGAGAGATGTGGAGGATTCTGCCGTGAATGCCACTACTACAGAAAAAGATCTTCCTGAACCAGCCGAGGACGTGCACGAACCACACAACGACGAAAATTTGACAAAGTTAAATGAAAATTCTACCATGGCAGGAGATGAACCATTCCCTTCTGTGGAAACAGCTACGGGGGACGCTACTGTTACGAACTCTGCCGAAGAAACAAAAGAAACTGAAACAACAGAGACTGCTGGAGAACTCAACGCTGCTGTTTCTGCTGCAGAAGGAGAGACTGAATCATCACAAGGATGCGACAAGAATGATGTCCCTATGGGACCTCCACCTGCCCCGCCTGCTGTTGACGACAGTCAAAACGGTTCTACAGGTGGTGGTGGCACTAGCGAAACCCCAGCGCCGTCCACTCCGTTGGGTCAGTCCAAGGGTGCACAAATCCTCATGAATCGCTTTTCCACATGGAGAATGACCGCCAATGAAAGTGCAGTATCGTTACTGACGAAAACTCAGGCCAACGCTGCCTTGCAGGAAAATGCCAAGCAAGCCCAGGAATATGCCCAGCGAATGAGATTGCGCTTTCAACAGACCATGAGGGTATCATCATCCACCACCACTAGCGACAACAAGGCAGACGCTGCTGTGGAGAAATCGAGTGAGGATGACGGCAACCATGCCGTCCAAGAAAAAGTCGTTCCAGTAAAGAACGACTCAGAACCTCCCCAAGGCACCGTATCGGCCAAGTCCTCGTCGAGCACAGACGATGACGAGGAAGACGAATCTTTGGAGAGAAACGAAAGCCAGGACTCCAAGACAACTTATACCTCGGGAAATACTGGGGATCATTCTTCAATGGCTGGAGGCGACGAAGACATCTTTTCTGAAGCCACGTCCGATGGAACAGGAACAACCTCGTCTACCATGAATCCCTACACTAGAGATCGTATGATAGCAGTCTTGAGCAGAGCTTCCGTGGCAGGATCTGTAGTAGCAGAGTCAGTCGCTACCAGCTTTCGAGGACGTTACACCGCCGATGCTGCGGCCCCCTCAGCAACAGACGGGACGACAACCAAGGATGCTGCCGATACACCATCCATGCCAGTTCCTGAATCGCAAGTAGCACTGATATTAAAGTCCCGCGTGGGAGAGCACATGCAAGAAATCTTGAATCAGTTGGAACGTCACGAGTTTGCCATGTTGCTGGGAAGAGGCATGATGGGAGTGAATTTGAAACAGTGCTACTTGAAAAATCACGGAATCTTTGTCGATTATCTTGTGGTTGGTGGTCAAGCTCAGCAGTCAGGTCTAGTTCGAACTGGTGATCTATTGGTGCGTTTGGGTGATGTGGACTTGCGCAAAGGTACCATTCAGGAAGTTCCCAAAAAAATTGCCCAGGCAAAAAGACCCTCTGTGTTTGTCATGGCGACGGGGACACCAGTTCCATTGGAACGAGTGAATTACGTGGATGTCGCTGTGGCCATGATGCATCGTGTACGAAAGCATCTGGGAGAGCAAAATAAGAGCTCGCCTCATACCTCTCTGGATGTGAATGGGAAAGGCGAGTCTCGCCAGGTCGCCCCAACCAATGAAAGTCAAGTGATTGCAGGAAAGGAAGAAAAAATCGATGATCCGATGTCGGCGACTCCCAAATCTGTATCCAATGTGACGATTCCTGTTCATGACACCGTAGATGCATTTGTGAGTCCCCCATGGCCGAACCTGGAAATTCGAAAGGAGTTTATTGACGAGGCGCCTCTACGATGCCATGACAAGTTCGTGGTGTCAGAACTCTCCGACATGCTGGACATGGACAGCAATTTTCGGGCTGCTATTCAGAATGCCTTTTTGGTCTGTGCTCTTGATAGCCGAAGATTGCCATTCCTAGCAAGGCACTTTTCTGGTGAAGAATTTCATGACGCTGATTCTTCGTCTTCCATGACACCCAGCGCCAAGTTAATGCTGTTTTTGGAACTGGCATCATTTCTGGATTTGTACGAAGTTACGCCAATCGAAAGACTCAGGGAGACGGCTTCGAGAATCGCCTACAAGTTCTTTCTACCAACAAAGATCGGGAATCGTCTTCAACCACCCCTATTCGACTTTCATCATATCGCACCCGACTCCTCGTTGCGGCATCTGGAATTTGTTTTGAATGGGAAAAGCCAAATTATACCCAAGGACCTTTTCTTGGACTTCCAAAAGGCGGTAGTAGACTCGCTAACATCTGCTGCATTTCTCTCATTCTTGTGTTCTGCTGACTGCGCCAGAATGCGAGCTTACCTTCGTAATACGTCCCCATTCATCAATCTACCACTCAAGGCCATGGTGGACGCTGTCTGTCTCAAAACTGGTGATTCTTCAACTCCTCAAACAACAGACGGAAGTACTACTAGTATTGTCGGGGCATCTAAGAGCTGTTTGGCATACAATCTTCTGTATCTTATCTGTCGCATGGAGAAAGAAACAAGCGGGGAATACGATTTTGGTTTTGAAAGTGAGGATAATAGGCGACTCATTGGAGCACCAAATGATTTGTGTTGCTCCATCTTCATTCAACGGGATCTTTTGCCTATTCTCAAGACCACGAAAGAAAATATCGACTCATACAAAGATGGTGAGCCGGCGCCTGAGGTAGAGAAGCTTGTGTCAGTAATAGAGCGATTCTGGGACTTGTATGTGGCGGACACTCTCGAGCTATCAACAAAACGAACGGAGATCGAAAGTTCGTATGATAAAGTTCGAATGGTGTTACAAGGTATCAGCGAAAAAGTGGTCGATTGCCCATCACTCAAAACCAAAGATTTCGCCAAACTTATTTTGGATTCGAAGTTAGAGGAGACAGCAAAGATTCTAGCGGACGAGCTCCTGTACGAGTATGCTTCGAATTTGAACACAAAGTTTCGTGACAACAAGGTTCATGAATGGATGTGCAGTGAACTTTGTAAAGTCGTAGCGAGCGACCCGAGTTGGTATAAAACAATGCCGATCCCGCAACCTCCTCCCGGTTGCTTGAAACGAATGCTTCGGAAAGCAGAGCTTCCTGTTGGCATCTCTTCTCACAAGCCTTATAGAGAAAACAAAGCGACCACATCGGAACAACAGAATCACAATGCCGAGTGGGCGGTGGTCTTTGGTTCTACTGTTGGGTCAGAACTTGCGTCACAAATGCCTGTTCCAGGCTTGGATAATCTTGATGTTCGTCGTTATACATGCCTCCCTGTGGCTTTGGGTCGTGATCACAACTTTGATGATTTTAGGCCAGAGGAAGTACTTCCTGCCACTTTTGAGAGTTACGCAGTTGTTCCTCCCTCGAAGTTAAAGCCTTTTCGATCCTTGGTAGATGCCGATAGGATGAGTGTTGATGGATGGGAAATCTCACTCATCACCTTTACCATGCCGAACGCGGACTCCGCCAGCTCATCAGGCGATGCGACTGAGTCGGCATTGTTTGGCGTTTCATTGTGTTTTCAACGCTCGTCAACGGTCGTGGACGACGGGCATCTTGGACAGAAAATTCAGACCGAGATACACTTCAGTGATCTTCCTAGTGACAATGGGGATTCCTGTTGGATCTCTCCCATTTCCTTTGAAAATATTGATGGCAGTGATGACAATGTGATTCGAAAGATCAAGTCAACATGTGACGCACCCATATTAAGTCGACGGCTGCGAGAACAACCTTGGACAGAGAGAGTAATGAGCGAGGAACACCGCGATCAGTCCCAGCCCATAATGATTGGCATTGCTCTTGTGAGCCGTCGAAATGTTGTGTTTGCAATGCGAGACACTTTGTCAAGATTATTGTTCGATTTTTCGAGACGACCCGGTCAATCAATAGAAGACATCACAGACCCCCCTTCATGCAACGCTCTGGTTGAAGTTCTTGGAGCGTTCTCGTATCAGGACCACGAAGGTGCAGTGTTGAAGTCCATTTTGGAGCCGTACATCCGTCATGGGTCGTCGCCATGGATCGATCATCCAATTGCTGTACAAGTAAAGGCATTTGAGAGTCATGCGTTGAAACTCCTTACGGATTGCTTGCCGCCGATACCGTTGGCATTGCTGTTTGTAACCGTTCTGTTGGAACAGAAAGTTGTCTTTTCATCAAGTCGAAGGAGTGTTCTGCATGCAGCCTGCTCTGGCCTCGCGGCATTGCTGCGTCCATTGAAATGGAGTCATCTGTTTGTCCCTTTGGTTCCTGGTGCTTTGGCGGGAGATTTAATCCAATATCCCGCGCCATTCATTTTGGGGGTACCGTCTGAGGATGCGGACAACATGGACCTGCTTGGTAGCCTTCCTCGGGATGTCACATTGGTCGACTTGGATGTAGGTAGGGTGATTTTGGCCCCAGATTTCGGAAAGGACAATGAAATGGTTCGTGGGACACAAGATGCAGATGCAACAGCAAGAGCATTGCGATCTCAAGTCCTGTATCTTGCACAAGGTCTCGGTACCGTCTTTGGTAACAGCCTTCGTCCAGACTCTTGGCGCTGCGACGGCATTTCCGCTGGAAGGAGGATGATTTCCGACGCGTCCGATTTGGACCGTCTCCGGGAGGTCGTGAACTCCTTCGTCACAGAACTTCTCGAGGGAAGTGCGTCTTGCTGCTTTTGGTTTGAAGACGTTATGCAGACCTACGGTAGTGCCTCAGAACCCACCGTTCTGTTCGACGAGGACAAGTTTTTCCAGATCAAACATCACCGAGCGACAAAAGCATGGAAACACTTGTTCCCTCGAGACAAAAACACTGGGGCCCTCGCCCTCAACCTTGACGATTTTGATCTCATCTTGGAAAGTTTCCTTCGATGTCAGAATCTGAGTCTGCACATCAATACTTTACCCAAGACTGACATGTTCTACCACTAAAATATAACGAAAGCGTATAGATTCTGCTGATGTGATATGATTTATGTTTTTATCAACTTAGAAACATCTCGACGTACCCATAGTACTGGGTGTTGGCTGAACACATAAAAATGCTCTAGCAACATCATTTGGCTCGTGCACCCGCGATTTTCTAAGTCGATCGTCTTTGGAGATTGTTACAAAGGGCACGCTGCGGCCCGCAGGTCTGGTCAATGGTGTTGTGGCAGCCGAGATCGAGTTGCGATGCGTGTCAGGACCACCACGAAAACTGGTCTTGTTAGATGGCTGGAAATACGACGTGTCGGCAAGAGCTTCTTCCGCCGTATATCGTTGGTCTGGATCCAAACGAACCATATTTGCGATGAAACGGATAGCGCTTTCGTTCACCATGGGAAGAGCATTGGCCAGTCCTATTTCTTCACATCTTCGATTTTTTAAACCGTGTTCTACTCCTACCTCATCCATACTGAGTGATTCCATGGGTGTCGGGCCTCCTAGAATCTTCGACATGAGTTGCTTTTGATGGACTTCGTCTTCTCCTTGCAATAATGGCTTTAGAGAATAGATTTCGGCATTCACCAGGCCAAGAGCAAAGATGTCTACCGCATATGTATACATCGGATCGCCTCGAAGTATTTCCGGCGCTCGATACCATCGAGTGGCTACATAAGTCGTCATGTTGCCACTGGGAGAGCTGCTGTTGGCATTTCCATCATCGGGCGAAAGGCATGGAGAGAGAGCCTTTCTCAAGCGTTTGCTACATCTAACCATGTCGTCCAGTTGTCGTGCCAATGAAAAGTCTGCTAGCTTGACAAGTCCATCGCCACCCATCAGGATGTTTTCTGGTTTGATATCTCGATGCATGTAGCCGCGAGAGTGGACGTGACTCAAGCCCTGCAAGCATTGAGAGATGATGGAACGAATTTTGGTCTCCGGAATAACAGGGGCGGCGCTTTGTTGGGCAATGCTCATCTCACGACTCTCTTTGGCCATTTCCCCCAAGTACTGATGCAACGTCCCATTCTCCATATATTCCATGACAAAATAAAGTTTGGAATCCTTTTCTCGTGCAATGTCGTACACTTGCACTATGTAGTCACTGCCTCGACGACACAAGAAGGAAGATGCTGATAAGTCCTTCAAAGCCCGAACTTCCCGTTGTTGTTTGACTTCGATCCACGAAGAAAAATTGCGTTTCAAACGCTTGACAGCAAACTATAATACATAGGTATTGAAGGATTGGAAAAAGTTAGAAGATGGTGCGAGTACAACCCAAAAACACCATGCCAACACACGGTTGCGCGATACCTTTGTGTCATTGGGGTCGCCGTTCTTTGTGGCTAGAAACACTTCTCCAAAGGTTCCTTCTCCAATCTTTTCTTTAAGAACATACCGATCCATCGCCTGGTCTTTGTATTGTATCTATTCTTCCAGTATGGTTTCGTTACTCGGGATAGTGTAGTAGTGGTAGTATCAGTGAAATGATAGAAAAGGTCGCAAAACTAAAAAGTCAACGAGGATGTGCTGTCATTGTACGCTGTTGATGACTCGGAAAAATTCCAAATTTTAGTGTGGCTTGCGCGCGTTCTAGGAAATGGCACAGTGATGTTTGTTTCGCAAAATTTTTGTTGTGACCAATTCGCCTCCAATTATTAAAACAGTTAAGTTCCTCTTCAGCCTCTTGGCGTCAATTACTTCTTCACAGTTTCGAAGTTTTGTTGTCATCGTTCTACGATGCACCTTTGGAAAAAAGGTAACACTCTTGTCCGAGGGTTGTCTGACTGATTGCATTCTTGTATCTGCACAAGATCATACAAGTAGCAACAATATTTCATCATGGAGGGCGAAATTGCTGCCCCCCCAACCGTGGGGCTTCCCTCCCCTTTAGATCATGCGGAGGATCTCAATATCGCAGTCGTCCCTTCCACGGTGAGAGTGGCAGCACGGGACGATACAGTAGAAGCAAGGCAGAATATGATTTTAGAGTTCCTCGAGACATCTTTGCCGCCAATTATAATCCTTCAAAGTGACGAGAACAACGAGGTTGGCAACCGAGATAACGAGGACGACGATAACAACGAAGATCGCCCTACGAACCAATGCTCTCTTTGCTGCAAGTGCTTTCGCGAAAAGATGTATGGCGTCTTGAGGATCGTAGCGTACCCATTCATGCTCCTATTTACCATTTTCAGCCTCATAATGATTGTCACCTTTTGCATCATCCCCACCATGTGTTGTTTGACTTTGGGAATTTGTGTCTATTATTGTGTCATGGACGATCCAATTCCGCTTCATTTGATGCTGCACTACATGTTCAATCCCGATAATGATGCGGAAAATGCCTTTGGCAATGGAGCATCGTCTGCGTATCCCTTGGTCAACAATCGCCCTCTCATTCAATCCAAGTTGATTGTCCGGCGGTTGATAAACGTGACCAGCACTGATGAAAAATTGGATGAGAGCGAGAACGACGCTAACAACAAGTATCCAAGAAGGCACCCCGGGTCTATTTACATTCGGACGGAGAGCAAGTGTCTTCGATTCTCAGAACCTGTTGTCTTTCCGTATGGTGAAGACAACGGTAAAGAGAAGAAAAAGAAGCGTCGATCCCGAAGACGGCGAACAGGAGATGCTGCAACTAACTCCAACAATGGAGAAGATGATGCGGTGGAGGACACTGGAGACAACAGCATTGTATCCGGCATCCCACATCACAGAGGATCAGGAATCCGTGAAATTTCCAACCGACATCTCGATGAAGCGATTCCAGAACTCATCCCCGCTATGCGCAACGAGGCGGAGGAAGTGATGGTTGCAGAAATTCCATCCGTAGATGGCTCAACCAGACTGACGACTCGAGAAAGTCTAGAGGGAGAGGCTCCGACCGAATCAGACGAGGAGCTGGGAAATGTCCCGATTTCTGTAGGTCGGGAATGGGATGACAATACCGACGCAGACCAAGATGTCGACTTCCAAGGCAATGAACCTCACCAATCGATAGCAATACTTGAGGATTACACAATTGATCAAGACAATGATCCAATTGCCTCGGTATGTCAGGAATGCAATGATCGTAACATTGCCAA
The DNA here is from genome assembly GCA_019154785.2 of Nitzschia inconspicua. Lineage (NCBI taxonomy): Eukaryota > Bacillariophyta > Bacillariophyceae > Bacillariales > Bacillariaceae > Nitzschia > Nitzschia inconspicua. The sequence continues at coordinate 1,010,238 of JAGRRH010000007.1, read as the reverse complement.
AGATGTCTCAGTTAGCGAAGAAGCGCTCTCTCCCAGAAACATTGATCCAAATCCACCCGACTACTTTGGCATCGAAAGCGATTCTCGCGATCGCCATACTGCCTGCGATATTTGCTTGCTCGAATACGAAATTGGGGATGAAGTGGCTTGGTCGCCCAATATGCTATGTAGCCACACCTACCACAAAGATTGCATCTTGGATTGGTAAGTGTCCTCGGATGAGTACGAATTTGTGGCTTCGTTACATTGTCAAATGATGATCTCACAATGATTTCTCCTACTACTTCCAGGTTGGTGCGAAAGCCTACATGTCCTAACTGCCGACACGAGTACACAAAGGAGAAAAAAAGCTGTCGTGGATGAAGGGCATTGTTTATCGTTGAATTTTGGGTTGCGACGAAAGTGTCGCAAGTTGGGGTCTTTTCTTACTCGTACTCGAAGTACTACGTACGTATTGTCATCATTATTATTTCTTTCTGGAACAGAATTACAAGTTGTTCCCCTTTCCGATCTATTTGTATTTCCAGTTGGTTGGTTTGCATATTGTAAGACGTAGGGTAACAATTCTGTGTATCATAAAACGTAAAGAAGTAATCCCTCTACATTACGACAACTACCGGTATATATTTATTCTCTATCATACGACATAGTACTCTCTCTCTTATTGTTCATATGCACGATTGAAAATTTCTCCATGCAATTTGAGTAGAAGGTTAAGGATAAACTTTCTCTGACGTTGTTGACACTTTTTTCTACTGATGAGTAGACTACGGTAGGTAGAGTAGGTACCGGTACCGGTAGTCTACCAGTTCGTTCTCTGAATACCACAACCCTGCCTCAATTATGAGGTACATATGGATTACCGAGCGGTATGAACATTAATTATTCGACTTGGAGAGAACGCAAAGAAGCAACAACATCTACTACTGGTAATCTACCGTACTCTCTAGAGAGTAGGTAACTGTGACACGTACGAGGTCTCCATTTTCACGACCCCTCTGTCGTGACGTCGTGACTGGTATGCATAGATGGAAATCGAATCTCACGAAGTGACTGTTGTTGTCTTTCTGTCCAATATCAATCCTTATTACTACCGGCTGACTTCTATCAAAAACAACTCTACTACTAGTAGTAGCTAGTAGATAAAGAGTAAGCATAATTCCTTTACTGTTGCTCCGGTAGTGTTAGAAAGATAGTTGTTGAAGAGAGACGAAGCCAACGTGCTGTAAGTTTGCCCATGATGTTCGCATTGACAGTAGCGAACTGGGTCTTTTGCTATGTTTCCTCTTGCTCCGTCTAATAACGTCTTGTTCCTGCTGCTACGGAACTCGTTGCTCTATTGTTGGCAGTGGCGTTTTGTGTCCGATGCTTCCAACGCTAGGGCGTACTACTGTTCCCAATACGACGTTACGGTTTCTACGAGGTGTCGTCTTTCTAAAAAACAATACTAAATTGGAGACTCGTAACATTTTTTCTTCCTTTAGAACTACTATGAGCTCCACTTCCCCCCAGGTATCATCTTTCCCAGTAACCGAGTCCATTCGACAAAAGCTCGCCGATGCCTTTCATCCTCAAGTATTGGAGGTGATCAACGAGTCTCATATGCACAATGTCCCCAAGAATTCTGAAACGCACTTCAAGGTAGTGGTGGTGTCCGAACAATTTGATTCTATCAAGTCTCCTCTTCAACGCCATCGCCTGGTCAATGCGGCTTTGGCGACCGAACTGGAGGGACCCGTTCATGCCTTGAGCATAGTGGCCAAAAGTCCAGCGCAATGGGAATCGAATCAGAGCATCCCGGCCTCTCCTAATTGTAAAGGTGGCGATGGAAGTCTACCCAAAAAGTCCAGCGCAAGCTAATAAAGCTCGACTCGACTCGACTCGAGAGCGTACAGATTGTTTTATACTCTAAGCATTATTGATATTATATTTTATTCTTTCAATTGATTTTTCTCCGTAGCAAAATTCTGGCTTGCTACTATCGTACCAGTACTTACTGTTTGGAGACCATTCGAAGTAGCATGGAATGTGGAATGGATAGAAAGAGTTGAAGGAATCTTCATGCGTTGTTGTGTGGTGTCAACCAAAGATTCGTCCGGCGCAGTTTGAATCGAAACTTCGCGTCCAGTGGGAGGAAGAGAGGTAATTTAAAAGGACCCAAACAAAAAAGACATCACCGTGTGGGGAGATTCGATTCTCGTCATCATGGAAGCGTTGAAGTCCCTTTCAAAATACGTAATAAAAATGCAACGCGAATTTTTGTGTCGTCATGGAGTCGTTCTTTGATGCTGTCTTTCTCTTTCCCTGTTTCTCTTTAACTGTAAATAAACGCACTACTATCGAGGAGAGACAGCAACTATTTTTTTATCATATATTATTTCTTTTATTCTATTAGTAGTCTCAACTTACAAGTCTTTTCACTATCAGCAACCACAACAATTGGCCCTGCCGTAGGAACCAAACAACAACTCGCTTATTCGAAAACCCACTTGCACTACCGTAGTTGTAGCATCGATCGAATAATCACGATGAAATACCTAGAAAACGAACGCTTAAATACCATCTCGTCCGAACTCTCCGACGTGGTATTGGGAGATTCCCATCGTATCATTCAAGGGAGGATTGAAGCTTACTCGATGAAACGAGGGGGTAAAGACAAAAAATTCGCTTACGCCTTGGGTCAAAAGTATCTGGCCGAGATGGAGGACATGCAAGAAGAGCTCGCTGCTACGGTGGAACGGGTCGCAAGGAAACGAAGCAATTCCGATGTTTCGTGGTCTGTCTCTAGTTTTAAACGAGTCAAGTCGGTAGAAAATACCGCTTCTGTGGCCAACGATACCAAAAATAACGGCGACAGCACACAACCAACGGATGCAGTCGTCCAACGAAGACGGTCCAAGTCCTTTGATTTTACCCTCGAAAGCAACAATCCCAAGACCACCCTCGGTGACTTTTCCGAATTGAGCACCAGAAGGTTAATGACGGATCTCATTTTGACTCTCAATAGTTCCTTCCCCGACTACGACTTCTCCAATGTGAAACCCAGTCAGTTTCAAAAGGTCAAAGTGGACGTCGTCCGCAAGAACATTTACGCCAAGCTGTCGGAACTGGCCTCGCAGCAACGTAATCCCAACTGGTTGGTGGAGTTGTGGATGTCGCTCAACGAGGTGATTGAGTTGAAGGAGTGTGACGTTTATTCGTTTGACTTTAATGAGGTGGAAGATGCCTTGTGGAGTTTTCATTACTTCTTCGTCAACAAAAACTTGAAACGGGTCGTCTTCTTCACCTGCAGTGAACTCATTGACGAAGAAGAGATTCGTTCGTCCTCGGACGAGGAACAAGAGGAACGCGTGCGATATTACAACTCGGAAGCACAGTTGGTGGATGATTTTGATTGGGATCCGAGCGACAATATCGCCGGAGGAATGTCGTTTGAGGTGACGATGAGCTAGAAAAAGCAATGCTATAATACATCATCGTTACGGTGGTCGAGGGACGGAAATGCCAGAAAAGTGTCATAGGGCGAGTGAACGTAATGGTAAGTTTTCTATCGAAATCGTTATGATTTGCAAATGTATCGTTTGGAAATGTTGTTGCTGTGCGAACGTTTCACTCAATGATGTGTTGTTCACCAATGCAGAAGCAAGAATCAATAGGAAGAAGGGGAGTGTGAATTGTCTAATAAATCAGTCGTAACAGGTACGGTTTCATATTGGATTGGGATGGAAGGACGTTTTGATAGGGTGAACGTATGGGTACTGGAGCCTTTTGAAGAGAGAAAAGAAGCAATATCATCATCAACACAAAAAGAGGTCTCCCGGGCGACGTGCCATTGAAATGACATCATTTTAGTTTTTACTTTCAGTATTTAGGAATACGTGTTTTTGATTTTACAAAAGTTTACCAGTCGTATTCATTACGTAGTCAGAGGAAGCTGGGGCGTAATATCTACTAATAGAATACCTGGTTCGAAACATTACTATTACATAGGTACTTGATTATTACGTACAACGTCAGGACAAAAACAGTCGTAGCACCCTCGGACCCGACCATTGGAACAATGCCTATGAAACATGGCTTCGTTAGATCGACGATTTCTTGTTTGGTTTGGGGAGGAAACCAAGAATCATGTCAAGGGATTCTTGTTTCATTCCGATCGCGACTTGCATACAGCCAGTGTACCGGTGTTGTAACTGGCAAGGGGTGGCGATTATTGTCGATCGTGGTGGGTCATTGTCCTTTTCTCTGGATGACAATTTCTGAGAGTCGAAAGGATTGACCACGAGACGATCAGTAGTCAATGCCTGCCTCGGCTCGCCAATCTCCATGGCTTGGCTTCCACACATTGGCGATCGCTTCTTTGGCGTTGCTAAGAGGGATTTCCTCGTCATTGTTCTTATTCTTGTTGGCAACGGTAGTGTCCTTCTTCTTGCCATTATTCTTGAGAGTCGCCTTGGGAGAGGCCTTTGCCTTGACCGACTTTTTGGCACTAGTCGGCTTGCCCTTGCGGCGGTTCTTGGCGGTATTGACGGCACCCTCAAAGTCGTCCTCGCTCTCGCTCTCCTCATCGGTGGTGTACTCGACTTCGGCATAGGATTGCTTAGCCATTTTGGTGGCGGCACGGCGGCGACCAGCACGGCCCTTCGGGCGAGTTCCTTCGTTGCTCTCGACTTTTTCTTGCTCTTCGACGGGGCTTACGTTCTCTTCTGCTTCTTCTTCCTCTTTGATTGCTTTGCGTTTCTTGTTGCTTCCGGAAGTAGGAGTAGTAGCAGTGCCTGCGGCATCATCGCAATCCGAAGAATCGGTCATCGGCAAGGAAGAATCGACCGGATTGGTCTCTTCCTCCTCTTCATGGACGTCATTGGGAACGTTCTTCTCGATGCCCTTCTTCTTCTTTGTGGTGGCGGTGGATATGGTCGTCCTCTTGCTGCGGCGTTTCATGGTTTCAATTGAGTTGGTAGGTTGGAATAAGTGAAAAGACCTATTGGTTGTGGCAAACGAAGACATGGACAGTTTACGTTTATGTAAGAAGACAAGCGAAAAGCATAGCAGCGACAAGCGATTGAGAAAAGAAAATGACGACGATTCTGGGTCCACAGTACAAACAACAACTTCTTGCAATGATAAATCTGTTATCTGTTCGTCACAGGACAATTCTACAATCAATATGGTAATTTATTTACCTTGATTAGGGGAGCCGGAAATGGGAGGAATCACTTCAGTGGCAAGCCTGATGGATGGCGACGCTGCAGGTGGAATGAATGTATGGGGTGGCTCACAATGCTGTGCAGATACGACAGTAGATATCAAAACATAGAGTGTTATGGCTGAACTCACAGGTGGTGTCTTGGCAGAATCAAAGCAATCAGTCGTGTAAATGATCAATAGAGAGGAATAATGTTGATTATACGTGAAAACGAAGGACAAAAGTCGCCTTCCTCGCGCGAGCGACAAATCTGATCGCCTCCGGGCCCTCAGGAGTCGTCCTCCTACTACTACGTAGCATTCACTGTCAAGGTTGGAACTAGTACCAGCATCTACCGCCACCGAGACAGAGGATATCTCTAGGTAGCTTCGGAAACTCTCAATACAGCAGGACGAAACTGAACCAATTTCGTTTGGTCCTGGCTCCCACTATATTGGCCTCAAGGACATTCTGCTTGTGACACAGGAAAGGCAACATTTTCAAACATCGGTCTACTATGGCGACCGTATCTACGACTAGTATTTCCGTCCATTGCCAATCCTTCCTATTAATACTCTGTTTCAATTTCTTACAGCCCGCTGGAACCTTAGATTCACGACACGAGGACACCTTGTAACGATGAATTCAAGAACTTCCTCTAACTGGACTGACGCAGTCGAGGCATTCTGGACTGACACTAAGATGTCGCCCACTTGCACGCCTGCTTTGGCACCCGATTCCAATGGATCTACCTCTGCAACGAAAATAACTCCATCTTGGTCGTCTTGTTCCAGAACGAGTCCAAACGGTTTTTGTATCGATACCAAAATTTGCTCTCCATCATTAAAAGAAAAGCCGCTACTGATCATGCTGATACATGATGTTCTTGACGACCTACGGTGAATCATGAAGTAAGGAGGAATGCGATCCAACACACTGCAGGAAATGGTAGTCGATGGACTGGCTGAAAGATGTAATGTCCTCGGCATCGTCCAGCTGGAAGCTTCCCAAACCAAACAGATGAACAAGGACAGCGCCAACGAAAATTTGGTATCCTTCAATCGAAAAGCTACCATCATTGGACGACCTAATATCAAGGGATCGGAGAAGAACTCTGACACCATTTTGCATGTATGATGGATACGATGTGGAATACTTCTACAACAGTGAGCAATATTACTTTGCCGATGGTGTCGACTGTCGACCGTCGTCCATGACGGGAGGAACGAGACCCAACTCAACAACATCTCTTGATGAATTTTGATCGTTGAGATCGTGGTTCAATCTTCGACCCATCCGATCGTCCAAGATTTGGGGGAACTTACAGTTAACGCACAGTTCATTTTTTCATTCCGACAAACAAACCCCTTTTCCTTCAAAAGCTAGCTGATGAAAATCAATCACGATCTCTTTATGAACAATGATAAAACGGGTCACTGACCAGCCACAACGCAAAAATCTTCAACACTACTGAGAGCCAGCGAGTTCCTTCGGTGTAGAAATATCCAACACTTCAATACCAGACATACCTTCCTAGCTCATTCTTACAGAGCTAAAAGACAATAAAGAATCAAAATGAAACGGGCCCTGACAAGTGGCAGATCGATGAAGAGTCTGGCTGTCCTTGGCTATAGAGATGGGACAACAAGACGAGGTTTGACAAGTCGCTTTAATTGTCATCATGATCTATTTTCCTCAGATGGTGGGACAATGTCTGTATGTACATCATCAGTCTGGATGAGACGTCGGCCGTTGTCGCCGGTGTTCCGTATTCCAACAACTCTGCAACCCAACCCTAGTTCTTCTTTCAGAACATTTTCTACCGCTACCGACGAATCAGTCTCCGGAATACCCGAATCCTCGCCACATCTGAATGATCAACGACCATCAATGTTACAACAAACCACATCTCGATTAAACGAAGCACCGGTAGGCTCGTTGGATGATCAGCTTTGGTCCGAAGCGCATTATTCCATCTTAGCGTGGATGGAACCATCCACCGACAAGGCATTTGTCGCGCAGGGGCTGTCGCAATCCTTGATATTACTGGATCGACTGTTGCAAGAAGAGATATACTGTATGATCACAAAAGTAGAGAAAGAGGATAGTTCAACCACGGCACCTCAACAACTGAGCATACCAACTTTCTTTCAGACAAACCTTTTAAATTTGGTGGTCAATCATTGGAGGAAATGTATCCAGAATGGAGAGTGGGACTTGTCGAAAGAAATATCGTCGTCCGTAGAGGATACGGAGCTCCACCCAAAGAAATTACTGCAACGAATTTTTCGATATCAAGAAGCATCGAAGCATCTGCAACCGGACTTTCAAACCTTTGCGATGGTATTGGACGCGATCTCTTCGTTGGTGACGGTATCGTCTTCTGTGTCAGCGAATGCCATCCTTTCTGGTCTGAATCCTGATAAGGAATCTGACCTGATGGTGCTTGTGGATGATATTATGGAGAGGCTGATTGATAATGCACGAGGAATGGATTCTTCTGACGAATTTCCAAATCCCATGCGACCTAATGTGGTGGTATTTTCGAGTGCCATGAATGCTTGGGTCAAGAGTGGAAGGGTAGAAGCACCCTCAAAAGTGGAAGATCTTTTGAAGCAAATGAAAATGCTGCACCAAGCCTTTCCCCAGTTGGAGGACATGAAGCCCAATCAAGTGACGTACGGGACCGCCATTGATGCATGGGCCAAATTCGGCGATGTAGCAAAGGTTCAAGAATTGATGCAAGAGATGAATTTGGAGTCTCGCAACACTGGAGACGAAGCGATGAAGCCAGGCATCATGGCGTTTACAGGATATCTCGTAGCGCTTTCGAAGCAGGGGCGAATGGACGAAGCCGAAGATGTGTTAAGGCAAATGGAAGACTTGTACGAATCCGGAGAGTTGGACGAGCCCCCAAGCGTTGTTTCGTATAGTACAGTACTAGACGGATATGCGAGATCTACCGAGCCGGGAGCTCCGCTTCGTGCCGAGTCTTTACTACGAGAAATGCTGGATAAACATCGGAATGGAGTTAGTACTGTTGCCCCCAATGCAGTTTCTTTCAATTCAGTCATTTTCTCTCACATGAAGTCCGGAAACATTCAAGCCGCCGAGTCATTGCTTCGACAGATGCATGACGAGTATATTCGAAGCGGGAACAAAGACATTCGTCCAACATTGGAGACCTACAGCAGCGTATTGTCGGGACTCGCAAGGACCCGAAGAAGAGATGCAGGAGAACGCGCAGAGAAGCTGTTTCACGATGTCAAGAACATGGCAAGATCCGGAGATCTTGACAAGGCACCTGATTTGGTTCTCTACAACACTGTCCTGGATTGCTGGGCCAAATCAAACTGGTCAAAATCTCCCGACAAGGCAAAATGTTTTCTGAACACGATGATTGCAGACGGCGTCACTCCTGATGTCATTTCATTTAACACGGTCATCCATAGTATGGCGAACGCCGGTAGGTTTCGTGAAGCAGAGGACATGTTAGAGGAGATGAAAGAAGTTGGTGTACAGCCGAATACTGTCACTTTCAATACGGTACTTGCAGCTTATGTCAATGCTGTCAGTTCCAAGTCAAAGAAAGGGAAAAGATCCCCAAGCGACAATGAGAACCTGACTGAAAGATTTCAACGACTTTTTGACGATTTGAAGAAAAACCGAAGAGATACGTTGGATGTCGTCACGTATAACACAGTCCTCAATTTCTATTCACATGCTGGAGATCCTGAGAAGGCCTTGGGTTTGTTGGAAGAGATGCTGGCACCAAATTCTTGCGTTTCCCCTGACGTATTTAGTTTAAATACAGTTATAGGTGCATGGGCAAACTCTGGACAGGAAGATGCCCCCGAGCGCGCCGAAGCTGTGTTCGATCAAGTACTTCTCCAAAATAAGCAGCGCCAAATCCTACCAAATACGGTGACGTTTAATTCTGTTATGAGCACATGGACGAAAAGTAGGAGACCAGAGGCTGCCGAACGATGCCAGCATCTTTTCGACCTCATGATGATGGACAACGAAGTCCATGTAGAGCCAGACAATGTTACCTTCAACATCTTGATTCACGCATGGTCGCTATCACCTGATGAGAAGGCTCCAGAACATGCCGAACGTGCGTATGGAGAGATGAAGCGTCGGTGTGATGATGGAGATGGTCGATTTTTCTCCAATGCAAGGACTTTTGGTGCCCTAATCAACGTTTGGTCGAAAAGTAAGCGTCCCAATGCTGGGGAAATGGCCGAGTTTTATCTGCGTTTGCTCATTCAAAATTCGGGAGAGCAACGCAATGTCAGACAAATGCCTCGTGTGCATGAGTTTACATGCACGATTCGTGCTTGGGCTAATAGCAGCGACCCACGCGCCCCTTACAAGGCAGACGAGATTCTTTTTCTCTTGCTACAGCAGGTTGAACAGGGCAATGAATATGCCATGCCAGACAAGAGACTATTTGGTGCCGTGTTGTCTACATTAGCTTCCAGTGGAGTGCCGAATAAGGCTTTGTACGCAAACAAGTTGGTCCGGATGATGGTCAAGTTCAATATACGTCCCAACGATTACTTGTTGGAATTATTAAAGCAGTGTCACTTGACCAATTCTATTGAGAGCGAAGATGCAACAAAAGTGTTGTCCCAATCAATATGGTGAAAGAAGTGGAGTTTTAAATTGAACTTTAGGGTGTAAGATGGTATTCTATAGACATCAAATACCGTTACGTGCAAAATATAGTTAGCCTTCACTTTGGATCCCTCACATTCATTGAATCTCCGTAAAACAAACGGAGTTGCATGCACTGTTCTCCCCTTCTATTTTCTTTTTCTCCACATATGATCACTGGAACAGTTGACACAAGTAGATTTGCCCCTCCCTATCTCTGGCAATCCCAATGCCGTAATGATAAAATTGAGATGAAATAATGTTGGACTTTTCGGTACCTTTCTGGGCCATCATTTTCTCGTGAATGGTCCAAACATCAACGCCCTTTCCTATGTTACCGTGATAGTCGGTCGGACGACACCTCGCGCCATTTGATCTGGAAAGCTGTAGGGCAACATCCTTGGCCACAGAATCCAAAAGCATGCTGCGAATGAATGGATGCAGTTTCCGACGGATACGTTCATTGTTCACCAACTCGTAAGGATTATTGATGCGGGGAGTCAATGCGGCGGTTTCTGTTTCTGTTCCTTTCCCCAAAAGGCGTTGGAAACCTGGCTTTTGGTGCTTGGTCAACTCAGTTGACCGTGCTAAAGGAAGTGGATCTGCCACTCCTTGCATTTCCGCACCTGCGTTGCCAAAGAGACTACGGCGACGGCGTCGAGGATGGGCGGGCGTCGGAGGTGGTCTGGTAAGAGAGTGAGAAGCAACAGTTTCCTCTTGAGAATGTTTTTCCGCTCCTCCCACGCCACCAAAGAGACTGTGGCGGCGTCCCGATCTATGCTTTTTGCCCTGTTCCGGGAGAGCTTCCAGCTCGTGAGAAGCGATACTATCCATAGTAGCCTTGGAGATGTCTCCACTGCTAGCAGGATCCTCATTGTGTGTCTTTCTGATGTGAGAGAAAAACTTGGCAATCTTTCTGCCGCTCTTGCTCTTGCTGTTACGAGTACTCGTCGACCTGTTATCGCAACTCTCCTCTGTTCCATCCTTGTTGATAGAACGGCAAGATACGTTGAAAAAAGTGCTTCGGGCGGACGACCTCGGCAGACTAGCAGGCGACTCAACGATTTTGTCGTGCAAATCCAAGTGTAAGGCCGATTTATTCGCTAAGTGCTCCGATTGAGGTTGATGATTAGGAAGATCCTGATCAATCGTGGCTCCTGAACCGAAAAAGCTTCGGCGCCGGGGTTTCGTCATGTTCGAGTTGAGAGTTTTTTTTGCAGTTTCATGGATTGAATTGGATATGGAAGTTGTGGAACCAAACATACTGCTTCGACGTATGGACTTTGGTTTTCTTGGCAGCTCATAAACTTCCGCCTCTCCTTCCGTCAATCCTTCCGTGAGGGGAGGAGGGGGTAAAAAAGAAGGCATCTTTCGAGAGTACTTTGGCGAATACATCCTTGTCGAAACCATGGCTTGACCAGTCTCACTAAGACATACCGAAGATGAAACGGAGCGTTCCGTGAACTCAGACGGATCGGCAGTGTATCCCGAAGAGAGACTGAGACTGCGGTCTTCCGTCCCAGGGGGTACGGTCTTTCGGCCCGCCTCCAGTGCTTCACAGAGTGATATACCCCTAATGCTGGCGGTACTAGTCATTCGATGGTTTCCTCCTCCACTAACACTGTTGCGACGTGCTGCATGATGAGACGTCATTCTGTCTTAGCCATGGGTTGATAGCTTCAGAGTACGATGATAATTTGGGATGATTTGAATGTTTCACTCTCAATGCTCTATTGTCGGGAAATGAACGATGATGGGAGGTTCCGAAAAGATGAAAATGAAATACGCCATAAAGTGCCCGCCAACGCATTCTGTCTACTCTACTACCTCTACCGGTAGTAGAGTTACTATGTTCACCTGCGGAAAATTATCGCTAGCTACTGCTGCAAGCAGTAGCAAATAACCTGAGAAAATTCTGATGGTGGTGTTTATGCCAGTTGGAAAGTCATTCCAAAACCTTTATTCAATAAATCTATCACAGCATTTGGGGAGATTAAAAAGGGCAATCCATTGGGCCTTAGAACGAATGAGGAAGCCTGTTCTATGTGGAAGTCATAGCGACTTCTGCTCTTCTTTTCCATTTTCGCCAGCTTGCAGTTTAAAGTTAACTTTAATAAGTAAGAGTAATAAGCAAACCTTAAACTACGATTACCTACAGGAAGTCTACCGGTACCTGTTGGTACTGTAGCCACCGTGCTCTAAACGTTCAATCCCACACAACACACGAGTGCGAATTATCGAGTCGGTTTTTATTTTTGGAAAATCTACGGTATTCTACCTACCGTACCGGTAGCTATGTAGCTACTGGTACCAGGTACATATCGTAGCTACCTAATACGGTACCTAGGTAGGTACATCGTACGTCGCACTCGTAGTTGTTATCTCGACCCAGCCAGGTCACAAGTCCACAGTTATGATCTTTCTAATAAGGACTGTTGTACAGTTAGTAACTACTCTTCGAAGTATTAACAGTAAGTATCGTATTCGATTCTTACTACCGGAGTATGTCGTACTCCGTAGAACTGTGCTAAGAAAGGAGCGGACTGGTTGTAGCATTGTCTTTTTGACCCCACTTTTAATAATTCAAAGAAGCAGGAATGGGAAAGCAATGATGATCCCACAAGCATAAATTCCACAAGAAAAATTGTGGTTGATTCCCTTCCACACTGTGTGCCAAAGCTCGAAATTACCAAGACATTCGACGACACGTGTTCTGAGAATCTGTTTCATTCCGTTCCTTCAGCAGCTCAGAACCTCGTGATAATCCTTCTTCCGAGCCGTTGAACCTTTTCCTCGGTACTTATCCCAAAAATCCTGACGAGAAAAGTAACGAGAAAAGGTCATGTAGTGTTGCATGTCAGTGACGTACTAGCGATGTTGTCCACAGGATTGTTCGTCCACATCGCAACAAAAACCTAGCAGGCCAAACATTCGCGAGAAAGGTATGCTGAGCGATACTACGGGTTGAGCACAATTTCGACTTAAATCGCTCGTTGAAGACTTCTTATAAAACTCACTATTCCCTTCTACTGAAAAGTGTATGGAATGAATACATTGAAGTCGAGACGTTGCAACGGCCCAAGCTACTTTCCCAAATCGAGAAGTTAAATGTCCGAAGGCTTGGCCATGATTGAGCAGCCATAAATCATTCACAGCTGCCCCCCCCCCCCCCCATTGTCATTCTCGTTCCCTTCAATAGTGTATGAAAAATCGCACCGAAAATGACTCGGGGAATGATTCAAAAAGTTCCAACCATCATTGACCTTTCTGTGAATATCCTTATGGTTGGTAGCGATGCCCCCCACGATGTTGCCAGTATCGACAGTGCATTTTTAGGAGCTGATTCTTCGGGAGTAGTTTCAAGATGGGTTCCAACGGTTCCAAATACGCCGTAAGTCGTCAACGTTAGTTTCGTAACGTTTGCATACACTGGTCATCTAGAAAAAAGGTCTGGCGGTCCTTCATGTACGGCAGTTCTTCCCTTCATTTCATCACGAGCGCAAGAATCCCACTTCAGATAAAAAGGAGACTGTGAATGGGGAGAGAATGATCGACTCTTCGACTTTCATTAAGCTTTCGATGTTCTGCTTAATTGAAGTGAACTTCTCTTCACAAAGGTATCTGGCAAAAACGGACGTCGGCTGAATAGCAGTCTTGATATGTTCAATGTGGGAGAAAAGCATAAGCTGCAAAAGAGGCTATGCGAAGCTGATTGGCACATCCACCCCATGGTAACTTGCTTTTTTTATGCCAAAGAATATCTCGCGGCAGGTGAATATCAAAGAAATCTTTCCGTTGACTTGTTATGAAGGACTGCATGACCTTTTGCATTTAACTGTCGCTTCTATATGGCTATTCTTTTCTAGCCACTGCTGAGTGTTTCGCTCGAGCACTTTCCGCTTTTTATCTTCAAGCAGAAACGTTTTAGTGAAAAAGCATTGTTTTTCAAGTAACTTCACTTCGTATTATAATCGTAATAGTTATCCTCCACAAATTGGTGCTTGAAGGGAGGAGTGCTCTCCTGGCAACGTTCCTTACTACCTCTAATCTTCAAAAGAAACAATATTGCTGTGCTGGTGCCCTTTAACGATTGGGACAAATTTTGCGTCATCGACTTGACCCGAGAAAGGTGAAGACGTCTTGATGAGTGCTCTTTGCGTTTCCATTCCGAGAACTATGATAGCATTGCGTTGATCCAAGTTGGTAGGGATACACGCGACGGAGTCCATGCAACCGTGTGCCAGCAGATTGTATAACCTCGCTTCTACAATAGGATTGATTCATCCTTAACAAACTTTCACGTATTGTAGTGTAAATGCCGTATCTATTGCTTCCGTTGTAAAACAGTGGGTAAAATCTAGCAATGACAAGCAATAAAATGAGGTGAACCCGATTCTCAATGAAGTGGAAAATTTAAGTGGTGGTGTCAGTAAGAGCAAGCTCCAAACGCTCACTGAACAATTGGCACATGTACAACATGCCGTCGGTCCCTTTGCAAGTTCCCACCCCAAATTCTTGAAAGTACGGATTCAATAGATTCGCTCGCTCTCGTCCTTGCTTCTGTTGCATCGTCGATCGGTGAATCGATCGAATGGATTCGCCACGAAGAACGTTGCCAACATAGGTGGTTCGAAGAGGATTCAGCCCGTTCGAATCGGCCATGGCTTTAGCACTTTTTCTTGCCAACTCGTCCATAAATATGTTACGAGTTAGTGGTCTTAAGCCTCGTTTCATCCGCTCTCGATTGACCAAAACATGATTACTCGCAAAGTATGACGTGCTGTGAATCTCCTCCTCTTTGTACTGCACTAGATCCATAAGGGAATTGGATTTTCCTCTTCGCGTCATTTCGCGATGAAGCATCATACTGTGAGATCGAGCGATTCCGCCATTCTCAGGGCCGCCCTGACTGTCTGACGGATCTTGAGAGTGAGTTGGCGTATGCGCCATACTGTTGTGTCGCTTGACTTTTTGCTTGGCAATTTCATTTGCAATATTTGCGCTTTGATCCCTCTTGTTCGGCGAGCCATCTCTTCGTATTGATGCGGGTCCAGCAAGGGCACTCATGGATCGCTTTGGTTTGGATCTTGGTGACACCTTTCTCGGGGACGCACGTTTAGTAGCATTTACATCGTTTCCTTCCGACAACTCTGCGGGATAGGTGGTATGAGTGTTGTCACTACCGGAGCTTTTACGTTGAGATTCCGTCGGTCGGTAACCTTGCCAGTCGTACCGAGCTGACATTTGATCGGCAATGTCCAATATACCTGATCCATCGACAGATTTGGATTTAGAAGGTGCGATTCGCGACGGAGGCGCCGCAGAAACACGAACTGATCTCTGCTTCAATTTCGAGATGGAAGGACGAAGTTCTGGCCGTTTGAAGTCCTGAGCCGGAGCACTGGCGACACTTCGCGCTCCCCTTTTCCTGGTTTGACTCCCTGTTACCTGACTTAACATGTTTTCTAATTCTCCGTTGCTATCTCCTGGTTGGGACACTCGTTCCAATCTCGTTGATGTTCCCCGCCTCGACAATGCCCCTACGCTACTTGTTCGCTTCCTAAGAGGGCCGGGACTTTCAGATCTCTTCTTTAGAGGTCCCGGGCTCTCTGCTCTCTTTTTGCTTGGCAGGCTCTCTGATTTTCTCGGCATGTGCTTCACAGGACCTAGACTCGAGGATCTCTGTTTTGTAGAGAAAGTGCTCGATGTTGTTGGATTGAGTGGGGCGTGCTTGATCGGTCCTGGGCTTGAAGTTCGCTTCTTGATGGGCCCAAGACTGGAAGTTCGCTCTTTCAAAGGACCTAGGCTCGACGGCCGCCTCTTCACGGGCCCTGGACTGGCATTTCGTTCTCGATCTGTTTTCTTTCTACCTGTACGGAGGCTTCTGCCTTTGGAGGCAGCGCGACCCTCATCGTCATCTTTCAAATCTTCAAACCCAGTCTCTTGATCAGAACCGGAAACTATAGATATCTTTGTCCCAGCGTGGTGGGGTCTTGCGCGACCTCTGTTGTTTGCACTGTGCTCACTCACACCAATATCATCGGTACGTTTCAGAGCTCTTCTTCTAGTACTGTGTTCACTTTCTGCCAAAGGATCTGGTATTCTAGCACTGCGCCTAGATCCGGATGTTGTCCGTCTTGGTCTTGACGAGCAGGAGCTGTGCTCACTAACGCCTAAATCGTTCTTCTCCTTCCTCCCTACGGCCGCCCTTTTGGCAATATCGTCCTCAAATTCATCGGTAAACTTTCCTAGGGCTGCATCAATGGCTGACTTGTTATTTTGACCCGTGCTCCGTTTCGTACTACTTGCAGAAGTTTTGGCAGCCAATTTTCTTCTCGTCGAGTCATCGACTCGAATCAACGTCTCTGTCATGGTGTTATTGGGTGGCATTGTCATTTCCATGGATGCGTCAAAAGCACTGCCCACGCAACGATGAGATTCAGATCCCCAAACAACCGCCGAATGTCTTTTGTTTTATCACGGAAGTTTTCTCACGACAAGATGAAACGACAAGGTTGGGTGCTCAAGCAGGTGCTACTGGCGTCGGAGCATCAAATAGGATTAATTGGGAGAGGATCGTTGATATTGGCTATGGCTCCTAAGGTTGTGCCGTCGCTTGGGGTCTCCCATGGATTTCTTTTCTAGTTTCAGCAGAACATCCGTCCCATCTCGTTACATGAGCCATCCTGCTATTGGAGCATTTACAGGTGTCGTAATAAAAGGAGGCTTATTTACAGGCGATCGTAGAAGTCATTGATGACTGTGAGATGTGACTCGCTACGGTACTCGTAGCTCGTAGGAATGATACATAGACAGTCGTGCTGACTGTGAAATTGGGGGGATTTCTTCTGGAGGGTCCCCTTCACCCAAAAATTAATTCATTCATCATTCATCGTTGCAAGCAAACTAAAAAATAAATCATCCATTGACTGTGAATAGCCACTTCTCTGATCGTTGCGATTGCACAATGGGATCCCAGCAGTCGTTACATCAGAATTATGGTGTCGATTCGCGTCTAGATACGCCGGGTGGACTGCCAAATCGAAAACGCAAGAGAGAGACCTCTGAGGATGTCACAACGAAGTCGCACATGGACGAAGAGGAAAGAACGCCGGGCATGCACGGAGACAATGTGGAGAAAGAGGAAAACCTTTCCACTCCATCTTCGTCATTATCAGAATCCAGAGACTGTGTCATCCGTCCACAAGGACGAAAACGTCGTAGGCTTTCCTCACGGTCCCTTCCTCCCGTCTTTTCCAGACTATGGGAAGTCCTAAACGATCGGACGGCCTTCTGGTTTTCCAAGTATTGCTTCTTGAACTTCTTGGAAATGGCGACGGCAAGGGCTAAAAGGACAGATTTCGATTCGGAAGACGACGTGCGCAATTCCATCATTACTATGTTAGATTACTTTCAAAAGCAAGATTTGGATATTTTGCGAAGAGGATGGAGTGCACTTAGCATTGTGGTGGGGTGTCCGCAGCGCCCTGGTCAATTGCCAGCCAGAGAAAGTGGGTTGGAAGAGGACGCAGCTATCATATCGATGGTAATGCAACAATGTTCCGATAATGATATGATACAACTGCTAGGATGTCGTGCCTTGCGGGTCCTTGTTTGTGGCGGTGATAGGTCACAGAATGCCAGCGAGTCCGAATCCAACGACTGGAAGGCCTTGCACCAGGCCGGGGTTTTGAGTGCTCTAATAAATGCCATAAGATTCTGTACTGAGGAGAGAACAGTACAAGGTCTTTGTGTTTCGTTCGTGGCCATGCTGATCAAGGAAGTAGGGGAGCCAGTCAAACAGGATCTTCTTCACAACGGTGGTGTTGCGATTATACTGCAGGCGTGCAGACATTGGCAACGAGATGCCGGTGTCTTGCATACTCTGCTTTGTGTCCTATATCAGTTGACAACTCGATCCACAAGACAAAGCTTGATCGATAATGGAGCCATAACCTTGTTGTCTTGTTGCATCAATGTGCATTGGGATAACAAAGAGATTGTTGAACTCATTCTTGGTACGATGAACCAACTTTCAATCGCCTCCGAAACAATATTTGCCGGGCAGTCGCTCGTCCCGAAGATACTGACACTACTGGAAAAATATCCAGATAATGAAACTGTCCAATTTTTTGGGATGGTGCTCCTTCGAGCTGCCGGACGATCGGATCCTATCCCATTGCAGTTGGCTGCCAAACAAGTGGTTGCTGCCTTCAAAAGCTTTCCAGACACAAATGGTGTGTTGTTCTTTAGCTGTGCTCTGATATGGCAGCTTTTGCAGTTTCACAACAACGATCAAAATGAAGCGCTGAGTTTACTTTCATCGAATGGAGCTCTGGATCTTGTCATCGATGCGGTGCATCGGCACAACGACGTGTATGGTTTAGGAGCTGTTGCACATTTGATTTTGACGTACGCTTGGGAAAATCGGCCTATGGAGAATGAAGCAGCAACTCAAGCATTCGGTGGATCAGAAGATGTTGTAAAACTCATTTCAGGCTTGGAAGACGATGATTTCGTCGCAAATAATGGGAACGATGACAACAATTAGCGGGAAATGACAAGAATTGAATTTCGAGACGAAAAATTTATTTACAAAATGAGTTTTGGATACCCCTTGATCACTGTATAGTGAATCTGTGATGCATCAGAGCTTGGAGGTTTTCGTGCGTCCCCCCAAATGAGAAATCTGCTTTTGATGCGTTTGAATAATGCAGCAACTGATTGTGAAACCAAAGAGTCATTTGTCTCAGTCTTGGGTTTGTTGGACTGTTCTCCTGACATTTGAGCACCGTATCCATTACAACTGATTGACATAGGGTTTCTTGGGAAGAAATGGAAACGCAGATGTTGCCTAAAATACCGATAGCTTCCTCTTGTATCCTATCATCTTTGATGAAATGCTGCATTGTTGAATCAATTGCCTCCAAGTGATGATGTAGTACTGCATATTGACATGAACTACAATCCATCGTAAGGATTCGCAGAAGTCTCAAGCAGCAACGGGCCACTTTTCTGTTTTGTTTGTGTACAGCCAATCCCTCAAGTAAGATGGGTAAAGTTTTCTTCCAGTAGCGGTTCACAATTGCTTCATTACACGCCAAGTAGCCGACCAGAGCACAGACAGCGTTCCCTGACATGAAAGGAACATAGCAAACCATTGTGAGTGAAATGTTGCAAGCGTGTCCTCGGTGAATGTAAGTGATGATCTTCTCTCTCAAACGTACCGAACAAACATCCATCTTCCATGTGTCTGCCAAGAATGTCGCAGAGGGTGTCCACAGAGTGGTAGTTGAATGGATGGAAAAATGTCCCTTCCGTGGAAGGTTTTGAGAGAAGTACCCAAGAAAGAACGGCTGTTCCGTTGCAAAGAAGCAGAGGATCGTCCAAGCAAGACTTCATAGTTTGCATCACCTTCTCAACTCCCCCATGACCTAGAATGGCGTCCCTTCCTTCGTACTTCTCTGCAACCAACGACAGCAAGCTCATTGCAATCCGCCCAATCCCTTTGTAGGATGACAACAAACTCAAAAGAAGGCCTACCGAATTGTCTTTATCGGAAGAAATGGCTCGGAGGGCTGATGGGAAGGAAGACCCTAGAACATGCAGCAATCTCAAGGAAGAAAATTTCAAGTGATTCGAGTCTGAATGAAGAACAAGAATCCGGAAAAGGTGCGAAACAAGCACTTCGGCCATGCTAGAAAAGACCTTTGTAATGTTTGAGCTCGGAAATTTGGTCCTGGCAAATACACGAAGAGCGTAGTTTCCTTGGATCTGAAGGAGAGATGTACTAGAGTGATTCAAAACCGATGCAATAATCACTTCCAAGGCATGTGGCGAGAAGTGTCGTAGATAGTAGCAATCCACGATCGCGCGGATTCCCAAAGTTTGGATAGTTGGATTTGAGAATTCGCTGGTCATTATCTCTAATATCGAATACAGGAGTCGATGGAAATCGAAAGGAACCCCACGGCGGCAGTCTATAACAGAGCCGCGGGCGTTTTGTTCTAGACCTACTCGTGCCCGCTTCCATCTTTTCGGCTCGTGGATAGCACAGAACGTTTCGATTGACTGATGACCATTTACCCCCCTAATGTTAAAGAGAGAATCGTCGCAGCGCGGTCCTCCGTGTTTCCGCTTCATTTTGATGGTTCAGTCTCGTCTTTTTTTGGAGAAACAGTGTGAGTCGTCGAAGCAAGTGAAATGTTGCAAACAGTGTATCATGCACGAGAAATACATGAAACGGTCAGGCCATCTCCGAAACGATCTGACGATAAAGTGGACCTTTGATGAAAGACTGTCATACTCCGTAGCTCCGTAGTACTCGGAGTAGTTCTAGTTGATGAACAAATCATCAAGACCCTGTTCCGCAATCTTTGAAGTTTCTGAAGACGTGGCAACAAAACAATCGGTCTCTTCAGACCCGAGTCCCTTAAGTAGCATCTTCACAGTGTTCTAAGCTCACGTTGCGGCATCCGATAAAAAACAACACCCTTGAACTTTCTCAAAAATTGCTTCCTCTTTTTCTTCAACATTCAACTCTTCACAGTCAACAAATTCTTTGAACCACGATTCTTGTAGCGCACTACGTGGGAAGTGCGTTGAAAGCGCAAGACATGCGATTTTGGTCTTGGATACTCTCTCACATCCTAGCCGGCCAACTGAGATGGCAAGGTTCTGATAGTCCATAGATGTTTTTTGTCTAGCTGTACTTTGCGAAAGGATCTTTGGGTGATTGGATCGTTCTACCTATTTGACGAGGAAAGAGGAATTTCATAATGGATCAAAAAAATTTAAAAATTGTATATCTAAACACTAGCATGTCGGATTTCAAAAGTTTGAAGATTTTGAAATTTCATTGATTGAGGAGTCGGCAGCACTCGTGACGGCACCTTTGATGAACTTCTCCACACCAGCCAAGCTTGGAAGAGCGTGAGCCGAATCCGTTTTGGTGCTGCCATCAGCCACTGTAGGGTCTGGATTGGTCTTGTCGTCTCCACGTGGCATGCATCGTATGGAGTTGGCCAGCTCTATTTCATTCTTTTGAAATTGAGGGTGGTGGAAGCAATCGGTCCCAGTACCACTAGTCAAGCGAACAAACCCCCAGCGATGGAGCTTCCGTACAAAACTGGCATATTTTGCCTCTTTGAAGACTTTACTGAGAACGTCACAACAGAATCGGTCTGGACTGACCACAACGAACGACTTTCCATCCGGAAGCCAAGCGACTGTTTCGTCATTGCCATAATCCATAATTGTTTGCATTAACTTCTCTGGAAAAGTCTGTTTTCGTTTTCGTTTGCTGGACGACCCGGTTCCCGCGTTGCGTGGCTGCGTAAGTGATGCGATGCCGGTAACATTGTTGTCACCAGCAGAAGGTATTGTTCCAGAGCGTGGAGTCGTGGCACTTATTAGAGGAACGGCTGTAACATGTCCTTGAAGCATATTGAATTGCGGCGGCAACATTAGAGCCTGTTGCTGCTGGAGTGGTGGTATCATGTTGGAAGTAATGCTGCTGTTTTGCAACGCAGCAACTTGTTGCGACATGATATCTTCCATTCTATTCACAGCGACTTGCGGTGTTGCACTCATTGTTATGGGGCCCCTATTCTGTAAAGCCCCGGGATTAAAATAGCCTGGATTATTCGATGGTTGTTGTGCCATTGTTGCCACCCCAGTTTGTAAAGCGTTTGCACCACTGCTCGTCATATCATATGACTGCGGCTGTTGCATCATGTTTGATGCGTTTTGGAGTAGATGTTGCTGGAGTAAGAGTTGCTGCTGAAGAAAATTTGCATTTCCAGGATTCTGAAACTGTTCTTGACCAAACGATTCACCAACTGATTGAGAGAAGGAAATATTCGATTGCTGTTGTTGCTGCCCTTGTCGTTGTTGCATATCTAGAACTTGCCGTTGTAATATTGCTAGCTGCTGCTGGAGTTGCTCTGTGTCGTTACTTTGATCGCTGGATGGACCTTCGTTCGCTTGGATCATTGGTAGATTGTTGAGCGAATGTGCAGTTGATTCGTTGATGCGTTGATTTGGGCCTCCTGTTATCTCACCAGCGAAAGGATTAGTTACTCCCAGTGGCAAGCTCTGGAGAGTCAACGATGAGTTTGATCCTAAAGTTTGCATGAGAGGCTGCTGCAATGGGAGTTGTGCGTTCGAGTGGCTGAGACTGGTGGTACTTTGTTGTGTCAACTGCGACTGAGATCCCATTGATCCATCAGCTAGCGTCCTAGACGAGGGCTGCATTTGTCCATTGGAAGTGTTGTAGTTGGATGCGGCGGCTAGGGCCGCCAGAAGTCCTTCAGCGCCCATGACACCATCAATGATATTTGGTTGTTGTTGTTGTTGTGGCAGCTGCTGCTGCTGAAGAAAATTCATTAGTAATTGCGTTTGTTGTAGATTTTGGAGGTTGGTGTTATTGCTGCTATTAAGAAAGTTCGAATAATTGCTTTTGGACGGATCAGATGTCGTAGAAGTGTTGGTAACACCAGTGTTTTCAAGGGTTTGATTCGGTACTTGTTGCGAAAAATATGTAAATCCCAAATCGACACCTGCTTGCGGCTGAGGTATCAACGGTGGCTGCTGCTGCTGCTGCTGAAGTTGCTGTAACATCAGATCAAAATCATTGTTTGGTTGTTGAGCGATGCTCGTCACAATATTATGGCCGGAGGCATGGGATGATCCATCAAAGAGACTGCTTTCGTGGTTGCTTATGTTGTCGCTGTCGACACCATCACCATCATTTTGATAATAAGACGTCGCTGATGGATTCTCATACACCAAAAGACGGTTAGCGTCGCTATCAACCCCATCACCGTCGCAGTTATTGTTCATCGCGGTGGATGATTATGATGGTGATGATGATGATGTTCTCAACTAGGTTCACGTACTGGATTGTGACTACCTAACTATCATACTCTCTACTCTAGTAGAGAGAGTGATGAAGACACGTTTTAAATTTGGCCTACAGCCTTCAATGATACCTCGAAACTCGAAACGCCTAAAAAGAGAAGGGACTAATAAGACGCGTCATTCTCGTGTCAGCATTATCTATGAAAAATAGAAGTTGGAAAAGCGCCAAGATGCTGCAACGAAGTGGTTGCGAGTGTGTTAAGTCGCGACGGAAGTATGTCGGGATTGGGAGGCGTCCACAAGTACGTAAAAAAATACTTCTCGTGAGATGGAATCCGTAGTACGGTAGTATCGTAGTAGACTGGCATCGACTGTGAAGTGTTGTTTTTTTTTGTATCAATACACCATAATATTATGTTGTGTACTACGATAGTAATACGTCTTATTTTACAGTTAATTAGCAGTACGTAAAATCATGGGTTTCGAGGTTGTACCACTACTAGTCGTGAAGTCATTTATTGCGGTTCTGTTGTGACATTCGTTGCGTTGTATTTCATACACAAAAATCAGACGCCACGAAATGATAGAGCCGAACATCACGCGACCAACGATGACCGCTGTAGTCGTACCAATCGTACTTAATGCCTGAACCTTAACAGACAAAAACTGGTCATCGTCCGTTCGTCTCTACCACTCACAGACTACACAGCCACCATCGAACAAAATTATCATCGGTGCAAATATCTTCTCATCAACCAGCAACAGCCCAACTGTTGACATGTCCACAACTTGCCTTCGTATCTCAAAAGCTACAGAACGACTAGTAGAAAAAGAAGTAGCAGCAAGTCGTGGTGTTTTAATCACAGAGAAAGAAGCAGTAATCCCACAACAGTAACATGTCTGGACGAGGTAGAGGACGTGGAAGAGGATCACCTGGAGGTGGCAGAGGAGGATTCGGTCGGTGAGAGAGTGATGTTCTTATGATACACATCAGTGACGACGTTAACACGAGAGCCGAAATTGGCGCGTTCACAAAAATATGCAGTTTATGGGATGACTCATGTATATCATCTCTTCTTTCTCGTTTCTTTTTCTTCTCTGCAGCGGCGGCGGTGGTGGTCGAGGACGCGGACGCGGCGAAGGCCGTGGTGGAGGACGAGGTCCACCCGGAGGACGGTACGTTCTCTCTTGTAATATGAAAAGAAACCACAAGGTTTGTCGTTGGACCGCGTCTCAATATTCCTTTGTTGTACTCCATGGACTATACTCTGACATGATAGGGGTGGACGCGGAGCTGGTCGAGGTGGTGGCCGTGGTAGAGGAGGCCGAGGTGGTGGTGGCATGAAGGGAGGCGCCAAAGTTGTGGTGGAGCCTCACCGACACGAAGGAATCTTTGTTGCTCGTGGAAAGGAGGATGCCTTGGTGACCCTGAATTCGACTCCTGGAGTTGCCGTGTATGGAGAAAAGAGAATCAGTGTCGAAACACCCTCTTCCACCCCTGGCGGTGTTGCGGAAAAGATCGAATACCGAGTATGGAATCCATTTCGATCCAAGTGTACGTTTTTTTCTTCAATACGACGAACCAACAGCACTTCTCTTCATATTTTAAGGATTCTCATCTCAATTTGTTGTTTTCTTTCGAAATTCACAGTGGCCGCTGCAGTTTTGGGAGGTGTCGACAATATCTGGATCAAACCTGGGTCTAAGGTCCTTTACATTGGTGCAGCTGCCGGTACATCAGTCTCGCACGTTTCAGACATCGTCGGAAAGGATGGGGCTGTGTACGCTGTGGAATTTTCTCACCGCCCTGGTCGGGATTTGTTGGGAGTTGCCAAGTTGCGCACCAACATTATTCCCATCATTGAAGATGCCAGGCATCCATTAAAATACCGAATGTTGGTCGGAATGGTGGATTGTGTCTTTGCAGATGTGGCCCAACCTGACCAGGCTCGTATCGTCGCGCTCAACTCTCACTACTTTTTGAAGAATGGCGGTCATGCAGTGATTGCAATCAAAGCAAGTTGTATTGATTCTACGGCAGCACCAGAAGCCGTATTCAGAAGAGAAGTCACCAAACTACAGGAAGAGAATTTCAAGCCCTTGGAACAGTTGACATTAGAACCTTACGAAAGAGACCACGCGGTGGTAATTGCCGAATATCGACCCAACAAGAAGAAGGCAAAGGAATGAGCAGAGGGAAAGTCGCAAAAGAAAACTATTATTAAAGCAATCTTGTGAAAGTATGCAAGTCTCCCTCTTAGTTTTATTTTTTATGTTTGTTATCCTATATCATGGCTGCAGCCAAAGTCTTTTGTACCAAATGATCAGCGACGTCATCCATGGCTCGTGACCAGTCCAAATCCACCATAGAAGATGGACGCGCAACTGCTGGACTGTCCACGAGCACCAAATCCAGCAATTCACAGCTCACATCTACGTTGCCAATCACCAAATTGAAGGCAAGTCGTGAAACTACCCATCGAATGCCCCGAACAAAACGGAACGCATCCTCCTCTGAACGAGCCTCCAAAATGAAGCTACCGCCGTTGACAATCTTCAAACACACCGTACGTCCTGGCATGGCGTACGGGAAATTTTCCAGCTCCAAAGTGTCGGCCTTCGTCAAACTAAGAATATCGAACAAGTCAACGCCATACTTTTGGCCCTTGGAGTCATCCGACCAAACCAGCCGCGGTGCGCAAAACGTACCATCCATGCAACGGTATCCCTTCTTGAGACAAATTCTCACAGTGGCTGGATTCATAACAGCAGTTTCTTTATGCCAGAGCATGGATTCCCCCATTGTGGTGAGATCCTCGATGAAGTCATCGATAAAACTTCTCTCCTTCTTGTGGGTGGCCGGCTGAGTGGTCATGGTGCTGGCGGAATGACGGGATTGAGAAGCACGATGTGCCGGTTGGACGGAAGATGGCGAAACGGCGTACAGATTGTGGGGATCTTTTTTGGCTTTTACTTCCATTGTATTGATAGTGTCTGCCTTCTCCTGAGGTTCGAGTACTGTTTTAGGCTCGATATGAATTGCCGCGCTTTTTTCACCCTTAAGATCCTTCTTCTCTTTCGATGGCGATGATTTCTTTTTGCCGGGCAAATCCACCTTTTCTGGCTTTTCATTGGCCGCAGGAAGGGAAGCCAACTCCTCTTGGACATTCGATCCAACAGACTTTTTCATTAAAAACTGGCCAGAAGAATCAGAGGGCAACTGCGGTCCAACTGGCTTTCCTTCGCTCAATGCCGCGCTGTCCTCCTCATCCGAGGTTGCCGCAGAACTTTCTTCACCCGACCAAGCCTCATACGTACTATCTTCATCTACTGGCTCACCACATCTGGTGAATTGCTTGAAAAGATTCGTCTGTTCGACATTATCGAGAACACACGAAAGCAGCGCGTTTCCGTACCGGTCGGTGCCAGCTCGCGATACATCACCATCCAAAGTTCTTCGCTCTCCCTGCCTGCGCTCTTGGGCAACCTTCATCTTTTCCTTCCATTTGCGTTGCTTTTCATTTTTTATTTCGTCGTCCGTCTTGAGTTTTGTGACAAACTTATACCGGACTCCAGCGGAAGCTGCTTGGTCTTCAACGCTTGTGTTGCGCATTCGAGCCACGGAAGATGGTTTGTGATGCGATGCTATGGCGGCAGCCTCTTTTTGTAACTTTTGAAGCACATCTTGCGCCATCGCATGATTGCGACGGTTGGGGTCGTTGCTCTTGGAAAAGGCAGAGCTCGACGATCCTATCCAACCACTTCCTCTGGCAGTCCCGAAACGGCTACCAATTTCATTGTTGATACCTTCACTTTCGTTTCTCCCATCGCCATCGCAGTTGGTCCCCTTGGACAGCTCCGGTATGGTCGACCTTTTGCTTATAATCTTGATAGGACCCTCCGAGCCATTTCGGTCGGCATGTCCTTGCTCATGTTTCTTGGCAGTCTTGCGATTGAAGACACCGGGAGTTTTGTTCTGATCCATGGCCTAAAGAGTCAAATTGAGAGTGGCCGCTTCAACTTTCATGGGAAATTATCGGCAAAGTGAATATACGCACCGCTTGAACTCCTACTACTACCAACTGTTGGAGATCCTAGATGCGGCCCCTCTTTACAAACCATGTGGATGCTGTGTTACAGAGATTTCGTTTGAAATTTTTCTCACCAAGCTTTCGTCCTTTTTTTGTACAATTGCGTGCCAATAAAACATATGCCCTTTGGCCAACTTCGGTGGCGTTGGAAAATCGACAATCTCGATCCCACGTAAGGTTTAGGATTTGCAAGTGATCACGTTTAATTCCACGTGGAAGAGACTGATTTGATACAGTCGTGCAGTGCTGAACGGAGTGGAGAGCTACCATAGAGTACGGGTGTGGGACACTCTCAGAGCCACCGCAACAATGCACCAACGGTGCCTTTGAATTACATCATCCATTTTGACGTTATTCACTAGCCCACAAAACCGTTCAATACCGACAGACAAAACCGTTCTTACTACCGTCCCTTTACTGTTCCGACTCTTCCTACAACGCATACTCCACCATGAGTGCCGAAGAAATTGCCAAATCCTTTTGTAATCACTATTATCAAACCTTTGATTCCAGTCCAGCGAATCTACGCCCTCTGTTTGTACGTTTGTCGCACATTTTCCGCTGCTGTAGCATTGTCGCTGTGGCTCTGTCCTGTCGACTGTTTGATGATTACTTACTAGTTGCTGATATACTGTCTTTACCTATCCTTTGCTGCAGACGCCTCAATCCATGATGACATTTGAGGGAAACCAAATTGGGGGTGTCGACGCCATTATCCAAAAAATTACTGATTTTGGCAAACTAACTCATATCATCAAGACCATTGGTGAGTGATGCATGGATCGTAATATCTATAAAGTGTACCCTGTTTCTGGGTATTATCCTATGGGGACAGGAGGAAGCTCGTTGTTGCCTTTTTACTTTATGCTTACTCGTCATTTTCTTTTCATCAGATGTCCAACCCTCCCCAAATCCGCAAGCTCTGTTCATCTTTGTCACTGGAGCATGCAAAATTGGCGATGACCAAAATGCTTTGCACTTTTGCGAATTCATCCAACTCGTAGCGGGAGAAAACAACAGCTTTTATGTGAGCAATTCTATCTTCCGACTGAACTATGGATTGTAATGAACGGCAGCAGCATTCCAGAAATCGTTAAGGAAGCAACACAACCAGCAAAGCATCGTCATGTCACTTCGATACGATAATGATGATATACCTCTTTGGCGTTTCTTCTCTTCTGCGTTCAACTGGAAAGGGAATGTTGGATTTTTGTTGAATCGGAAATTGGGTCTTGTCTGTCGAATCCAAGGTCGACGAGGAAGCGAGTGGACGGGCATCTTCTTTCCGACGTAACGAGAAAAACATCGGGGTCTTGAAAGAGATTCCAAAATGACGGCCTCATGGCCATTTGTAGCAACTAGACATTTGGACGATCTACGGAGATAGGACATTATTTATTGATTCTCTGCAATTCTATTTTAGATGCTGTAGTGCCATCAAAAAGGGCATCTAAACATAACGAACTGCTCTCCTAACTTAGGATCCTTGCAAACTAGAGCCCTCGCCGTATCTTGCAATCGTACTTGTACGACAATAACGCACATTCCATCCATACGAAATCGCTATCTCACCTGATTTCGTCCAAGTTCACTTTCTCTCCCCGTTCAAGACGTTTCTCCAAATCAATCAGCCTACCCACTCCATTGATCATGGTATTGATGAGCTGAACCTCCGATTGACCGAGGCGTTCGGCATTGGCAATGTCAAAGATACCACTGTATCGTGAACTTTTGGCGTTTTTGAACCGACTCGAAGCTTCCAATCGCAATCGATCCAACAACTCATCAAATCCAGGCTGCTGACCCAGACGGTACAGCTTGACAAAGACACTGGCACGAAGCGCCGTGCCCAAATTCTCCGGCGAGGTGTTCACAAATCCATAGCGGGGATGGACACAAAAGGAATATCCACGCTTCTTCAACGATTCTTCCAACTTGGCCAAGGCACGGCTTAACCGCGTAAAGACTGCCAGCAAATCTCCACCGTTACTCATGGAGAAGATGCGCAAATGATCTTCCTTATTAATCCACATGACCAAGTCGGGCTTTTCGACATTGTTCAAAAATATACCTCTTGCATCCGGCCAATCCCGTCCAATGTTGGCCGAAATATTGTACTCATCGGGATCATGGAACAAAATGTGGCGGGCAATCAAATCCTCGTGCTGTTCGTTGGTCATGTCCATGACACGAATATAAGTTCCACCTCTCAGACCACTGTCGTTGAAAATATCGTCTTCGGCATCGCTGGGATTGTTCCAATCCTCTTGGACACAATCGAGAAATAGCTGCTCCAATTCTCTGCGTTGGGCTCTAGTAATGACGGGAGAAAATGGAAATCCCTTGATGCTTCGGGCTACTCGCATGCGGGTTTGCAAGATATAATCTCCAGACGGGTCGAGCTTCTGTTGCAAGACATAGTTGGGATTCAGATTGGTGAATTGCCGACGCAACATGCCTTCACTGCGACGGCGAGGCGGTTCTGGTTGATTCGTCGGTGTGGGTACAACTGTGCCGGGTGTTCCCTTGTTGTTGTTGCGCTTTTTATTTTGCACCAATCGAAAGTGATGATAGTCTTCCAAAACAGGAACCAAAATATCGGCAAAGACATCGTAGGACTCGTCATCTCCGGCATAAACGGCGGTTCCACGAGGAGGGTTGGCGCCCCATGGCAGGCAGGTTCCCGAACGAATCAAATCTTCCAAGGTGACACCATTGGAAGTGGTCTTATCTTTGAGCTTGGCATAGACTTCAGGTGTCAAGTAGCGTTTCAAGTAGGAATGACTGCCAAATCGTGACAAATCAGGGAAGGACGGATCAACTGGCTGGCTGGATTTGTTTTTGGGAGTGGAGAAGAACTCTTCACACGCTGTCCTTTGCGATTGAAGCAACGACATGGGCAACAGAATGTTCTGCGTCGCCCGAGACACGTTCATCCAATACGACGATGCCGTGCATGGACCTTCAGTAGAAGAAGTCTCCAAAGTGCTAGTGCAAACATGGTCATCTTTGTACCAGTTGTGACATAAGATCGCAAAACTGCCACCGACAGCAGCAGTAGCAGTAGCAGAGACGGCCTTGGAAAGAAAAGCCTTTTTGGCAGCTGACGATGCCGTCATGGTTCAGAAAAGAGAGAGGGCCAGTACACCCCAAATACACTTTTTCGGTGAAGTTCAAAACTGGTGCCGTTCAAAGATAACCTTGGGCCGTGTCAAGTGTCAACAGATAAATTTTAAGAGATCTTGTCCCCAATCAAGTATTACCTTGACTCGTTGAAATGTGAAGATGTGCAAAAAATTAATATTCGTGCATGGGGCCTGATGGATGCGAAGCTTCCAATCTCAATCCCCCTAATCCAAATCCTCCCCCAGTTGATGTCTGTCACAACAACAGGATACCGCATTATTCTACTACTACGGAATACTACGGTAGACAATAAAGACTACCTTTGTCAACATCCTATTTTTGATTCGATCCTCTCCTACTACTAGCTAGAGCTCAAGCCAGCTGCGGAAACTACGATAACATCTCTCCATGGTACATGTGCAACGAATTCTTCTAGTATGCAGTACAGGAACCATAATATGGTCTTGGATCGTTTCTTTTGTGGTTGTTCCGGTGCGTGCCGACAGGAACGACGAGCATCCCATTAATGATGATGTTCTTATCGCTCCGTCATCGGCAGAACGACGACGGCGACTAACCGACGACATAATATCGTCTCAAAAGCGCCAACAATCAGAACACGATTTATCATTATTAGATAAAGTACATGAAGAACATCTCTCTCCGTTTACCATTTCCGAATCCATTGTCACTCTCGGGCCGACTGTCTTTCCCAAGCCGACACACATTTTTGAAAACGAAAGCGACATTGTCACTTACATCCAACCCATCCATGGGAATCATCGACCCGAATCGGACGCCATTTTCTTGTTTGCCGCCGAATACGCCCTGCAAAATTATCTTGTTTTCTTGACGACGTTACGGGACACGGGATACGACGGTGACGTCGTCATGGCCATTTCCGCAATGGATTGGGCCAAGGACGATGTCAAGGAATATTTGCAAAACGATCCTCATGTCATTATATATATTGTCCAGTACGAATGCTATAATGCCGAGGGAGAGGCTGTGGAAAGTGCCAAGGGTGGTATCCGAGTGTGCAAACAGGATCATCTCTTTGGACGGCGAAAATCCGGTGACGGAACAATCGTTGAACCATTGCCGGATCCTCGACATCTCCGGACACTACAAAACAGTCGCTACGAATTGTATTGGATCTGGTCAGAGAAATATCATGCATATAGCTGGATCATGTTAATCGATGCCCGCGATACCTTCTTTCAACGAAATCCGTTTGATTGGGTGCCACGACGACAAAAACATTTCGACGATGCCGGTGGAATTCTCCTTTTCTTTGGGGAAAATGTCGATGCTACTCGATTAGGTAAGAGCGCCCATAATCGCGATTGGCTAACGAAAGCATATGGGCTCCATGTGGCAGAGGCATTGATTGACAAACCAACTATCTGCAGCGGTTCTACCATGGGAGAGCAAGTGGCGATTGAAATGTATCTTCGAGCTATGGTGATGGAATCCGACGAAACGCGTACAGTGAAGATGGGCGCCGACCAGGGATTTCATAATCGACTCTACTACAGCAACAAACTGGCCAATGCCAAGGCCATTCAGAAAATCATCGTGCAAGATCAGGGGTATGGGATCGTCAACAATTTGGGAGCACTTCGGACGAAGCCATTGGATCAATGGGGGAATGGCAAGCTGCTAGATATTGAACGAGCGACCATAGATGGTGTCGAAACGAACCCAGATAATGTTGTGAAGAATATGATCGTTCGCAACTGGGATGGGAGAGTGTCGCCTGTTGTCCATCAATTTGATCGTCACACGGAATTTTCGAATTTGTATTTCAAGAAGAAATGGAGGGAGATTCGCCAGCGTTGGGACGCGTCGAAAAAATTACAAGCCGAGAAAAGGTAACTCTCAGTTTTGCTTATTATTTCTTAAACGTTATTCCAAATTTCCTTCTGGATTTCCCAAATCGTACCGGCCGTTTCGACAAACTTCCTTTGCTCCGAAGGAGACATCCATGTTTGGACGGCCCGATGGATTCCAAATGCACCGACCGCGCATGGAACGGAGAGAAAAACGTCTTCCTTGATACCGTACATTCCTCGGACACAGGTGCTTAACGGCATGATGTTTCGAGTATCGTACAAAATTGCTTTGGCGATGAATGCATTAGTAAGTCCTGAGGAAGCATGTGACAAGCAGGCGACGATGGTGAGAGCAGGAAGAAAGATGCCCACTACAAGGGATTGTGAGAGCACTTACCAATGGCCCAGTTGGTACTGCCTTTTCGCTCAATGACATCGTAGGCAGAGTTGACAACTTCCTGGTGGATTCTCTCATGAATTTCTCCGGGTTCTTCGCCTGGTTTCAAGAAGGGTAGTCCCCCGATGCGCACGCTGCTCCAAACAGGAACGGAGGAGTCACCATGTTCACCCAAAATGTAACCTTGCACCGCTGATGTATCCAAGTTGAGGATCTTGGAGATGAGCGATTGCAACCGAGAAGAATCCAAGCATGTCCCAGAACCAAAGATGCGCCCGGCGGGCAATGTGGGCCCAGCAATTTTGGATGCCACCGCCGTCAAAATGTCGCATGGATTCGCGACAACGCAAATGGCAGCGTTCGGAGAGAACGATAACACCTTAGGAATGATGGATTGCATGATGCTAACGTTTCGTTCCACTAGATTCAGTCGTGATTCTCCTGGTTTTTGGGCAGCGCCAGCCGTGACAATAACGAGATGCGAATCTTTGGATACGGACTGTAGGTTTGTCCAAATGGGTAGGCGATGGTTAGTATAAAATACTATGTTCTTTGGACCGTAGCTAACGTAACAACATTCAATTTGTACGTACATATTCGTCGGACGCCAAGATTCGAATGTGCTGATGGAAAGCACTGCCTTGTTCCAAATCTTTTGCCTCTCCTTCCAATCGTTCTCTCTTCGCATCGATCAGGGCAATCGTTCCAGCCGACGCTTGGTTCAACAACGCATAAGCCGTGGCCATGCCGACTTGTCCACATCCCACAATGGTGACTTTTTTGTGTCCCAAATGTCCGTGATGGGCGGGGTCGTAGTTCAACGGTGCGGATGCCTCATCCAGCGCACTGGTGTACGGAATGGGGGCACGAGTATGCGCTAGGCGGAGATTGTTGAAGTGGGTATCGAACAGAATATTGTGACTGCTTCGCCCAGAGGAATCCATCGGTTTGGAAACGATGGAAGTGTCATTGGTGAAAGGTCTTGCTCTTGCCGACAACAACACCGAAGAATAATTTGGATTTCGGACACTGGCCCGGACCTTGATGGATCCAAAGGAAGAATGTTTCGCCACTGACTGCAGAAACTGGCTCATTTTCGCTCAAAACAATGGAAAGTGAAGATTCTCTGCAGCAGTAGAAGGCTTCGTCTCTGCCATAACG
This sequence comes from Nitzschia inconspicua, assembly GCA_019154785.2. NCBI lineage: Eukaryota > Bacillariophyta > Bacillariophyceae > Bacillariales > Bacillariaceae > Nitzschia > Nitzschia inconspicua. The sequence continues at coordinate 976,923 of JAGRRH010000007.1, read as the reverse complement.
TTGGCGTGCAGATCGCAAGTTTCGATGGCTGTTGGGGCAGCAACGCTACCTTCATCGCAGATCGCGTCTACCGAAGATTGATTCCATTCGATTTTACTGGCAGCTGTCATAGTACATTGCTTCCGGTGGCTACGTACCGGTAGTAGAGAGTGGTGTACCTCCATGTCCTCGTAGTCGTAGAAATCGCCTTCTCCAGGTGACGTGTCAACGCGAAAAAAAAGAACTTCGGATTATTTTACAGTTACTAGTACTACCGTCGTACCTGTACGTATAATAAAGTACTACGTAGTACTCCAGTAATAAATTTCATATGCAACTCGCATTGCACGTCCCCCGGTATGTAGAGACAATGCAACCATACATCTCTACCATTTTCTACTGGATGGGACCAACTATTGTTTGGAGTTACCTCGTATCCCTCTACTGAATTTCACCGTAGCTCCTACTCCAGTACATAAAATGTAACTGAAGATTGCCTGTACCGTTGCCAATCCTAACAAAAGATGTAGGCGTATGTCAACTGCCCATTTCGAGAGAAATCTAAATCTGAGTTGCGCATGGCAAGGTACTTAGGAAATTAATGACGCCGGCCAAACAAAAGGTAACTAAAAACAATTGCCCACAAAACATTTAGAGAGATACTGCGTACTACATAGGAGTATTCATGTCGTAGACCAGCGCGGGACAATTTTCGAAAAATCATTAAATCTTTCAGCTTCATCCATTTTAAATCGTCATTTGTTCTTTTGAATTATCTCGATTTAAAGATTGTCGCGATCGTGTATACTGTTATTTGATTTAACTGCGCGGAAACGGGAAAAATCGGAATGCAAAACAGGATGTTGTGCAGTGTCTCACCATCAACACCATCAACCATCTCTCTTCAAACATTCGGATGTTAACATAAAACTTTCTTTTCTTACGATTAATCCGTAGGTTACTTTCTACGCTGCACGACAATGTGTTCTACGTTAAAAAGCAGATGCTGCTGCTGACGACAGCTGTGGATGATTCGCTGCGTACGACTATTCGCAACTGCACTACATAGTTCGCCTTCCACAGATTTCGACATCATGGCATGAAAGAAGAAGCAAAATGAGGAGTGCAATTTGATTCGTGCCCGGTGAAAACGACAAAAAGGGAACATGATTGCAAACCGTCACATCTGTAGTCTGTGGAGCAAGTCCCTTTTCATGTGTTTAGTCTGGAAAATCAAACATGCGTTAAAAAGTTGACTTGCCTGCCTATTTGCCACGGGCTGGATTTGATGGTGTGGATGGCTTGGCCCACCCTGCCTTTGAGCACTGCAGTACACTACAGATACAGAACAACGATATCAAGGAAATGCTAGCAGAGATGCAGCAGCAATGTGAGTCATATGGTTGTTTGGCCAATCTTATTTTCTGTGTAATTCTCACACTTCCACTATAAACAACATCACAATGCTCACAAATTACTTCGCTGATCAGGTTCATCGCCTACAGTGCACCATTAGTAGAATTAGCACTGTGCCTGCAAGACTGATCCAAGGCTACAATCATTCATGAATTCCAAAATTGCCTACGGCTCTTCGGCCTTGACAACACCAGTGGTGGTTCCCTCTCAGGACCTTCTTCTAGACAATGTTGGTGGCCCCCCAAACTGGAGATTATTGATTCTGACAGAAGGAGGGGAAAGTGCAAACAACGTAACATCCAACCTTGGGAGTGCAACCACGACAAGGTAGAAGATCAAGAATGGCAAGGGGCTCAGGAGTCGATTTTTTGTTTTTTTGCGTGCATTTTGAACCGTAAATGCTACGATGGACTATTCTCGGGACTTGTATTTTTTTCAATATTTCTTACATAGGAAAATGAAACGTTTTTTTACTTGCTATTTTCTCGCGTTGTTTATTGTCTACGTACAACATGTACCATGTCCTACACGGTTGCATGTAGAGTTGTAACTAATGATCACTACTTTAGTAGTAAAACATCTTCGTGTACTACGCGCGCACGCACATCCCAAAGTCTCTGATTTTTCGTGGACATATACAAGACACCACGAATGACATCTGAGACACGAGCATGCCTCTCTGCCTACGGAAGTATGATACCTCGTAGGACAGCACACCGGTTCCGGTAGAACACTCCGATACCCGAAGTATTTTACATTGTCAAAGCTCTAACCACTCTACATACCTGCCCTTCCTCCTTCGGTGCCATTCAATAGCACTTTCTATTTAAATCTAGAAAAGCTGACGGAAGCTGTACAAAAACGACAGTACTGACCCATGCGATGGAAGGATCGGAGAAACTTGGCGTGGGGATGGTGCCATTGCCGCCACTAAACGGTTTACAGAATGATTTCTCCAGAATGGGAGGAGGTACCAACCTGACACAAGAAACTGCCCCTCCGTTATTGTTACGAACGCTGGAATCTGAAATGGTCAATCAAGGGTCCTTTCAGCAGGAAGTGCGCCAAAACCGTCAAATCGGGCACCACGACGACTCTTCGAAGGGATTTGTGATGCGGAACTCTGTTCACCCACGTACCAATGTTGCTGCGGGCATGGGAAGAGTGGGAAATTTCGCTGCAATGCCGTCTACAAACGCAAACGGTACCACCATAAATGAATCAATGGACCACCCCTTTCCAATGAACACTTTTCCAAATGCCGTAAACCATTCTAATACAGCAGTTGAAGGCTGTGTTTTCAATGATCACAATCACCCACACGCACTGCTCCCACCACTCGAAGATTCTCCAGTGGAAACAAACGCAGCATCCGTGACTGTCACCTGTCTTCAAACAGTTATGGAACAACTCTCCAAAATTTTGCAATTTTCTCAAAATCGTCAACAACTGATGGACCTCTCGTTTAACAGAAGCGACCCTGCAGACATGATGGAACTTTGTCAACAAAGCTTCCAGGCTATAATCAATCAAGTTAACCAGACCCAGCAGTCCGTTCACAATGCGCTAAACATGATACAGCAAGAAGAGAGACAGCAGCAGCAGCAGCAGCAGCAACACCAACAAATCGGGGACGAAGGCTGTGTCTCATTTCCTACTTCTCCATTTAAACAATACCCAAATGGATTTCCAACACACACACACACAAGTCATGCTTCACAGCAACGAAGGCCGATTATTGCTCACAACAATCATGCTGCATTGAGTTCGTTGGATCGACGTAATTCTGACGCCACAACCAACAACAACGACAGCCGGATCCAGCCTATTCGTGATAGCACTGACGAAGTCCAAACAGCTGTGAAGAGTCCAGGCCATGCACATCCAAAAAAACGCAGACCGACAATTTCAGCTCAGTTAGCAGGTTATAAACGACGAAAGGAACCCCCCCTTCCGCAAGTTCCTCCGCCGGACGATAATGCAAAACAATACACCAAGCAACAAGCGATGGACATTCTGGTAAAAAGCGGGGCAGGCGACACACCAACAGATAGGAATCGACTCATTGGGGATTGGATTGCTCGAAACCTCGTTCCAGTCACGGCTCACACTACCATGAACAAGTATGTGAGACAGTTTCGTGAGAGTGGCGGAGTTGTAGATCAAGAATGGGAGCGTGTGGATGATGTAGACGAGCACGGTATTCCCAAAACGACCCGCGTACCCGAACCGGCCAACAAAGTGGAATACACTCGTCGAGAGGCGATCCAAATATTGATGCAAATCAACAAGGAGAAGAAGATATCGCCTCGTGATCGAAATTTGATCATCACCTCTTGGATCGCCCAAAGGAAAATTCCAGTTAAATCGATCAATGTCGTAGAACGGAATATCCAACAAGCCGAAAACGATGGATTGGAGTCCATTCAAGAACATTGGGGACGATGGGGTGACACGCAGCACGAAAAGCGTGTTAAAAAAATGAAGACTGTAGAGGAACGACGTAAAAGAATAAAAGCGGCTTCCGCAAATAGAAATCAAGGGGAAATCAATGATACCAGCTTATCAAAAGCAACGAAATCAAAGAAGGAATGCAGCTCAGCTGTCCCACACTTTAATATCCCACCGCATCCAGCGCCTTTATACGGAAACGAATACACAAAGTTGGAGGCAGTCGGTATTTTACAGAAGATTGCCGATACGCAAGATCGCACCAATATCATTTGGAAATGGATCCACTCAAAGCAGATCCCAATTACTCATCCAAACAGCATGGCTCGAATTTTGCGCGACGCCAAAAATGGAACGCTCAAGAACATAGACTGGAGAGAGTCTAGCTCTCACGCCACCCTTCCGTGGACCCCTGACCCACGGAACGGATCAATGTATTCCAAAGCCGAGATGATTGATATCTTGTCAAAAATGAATTCGAACGATCGCAACAAGGTGGTACGAGTGTGGGTGCATGAGAAAAAAGTACCGTACACAAGTTCTCTATCCGCTAATCATGCCGTCATAAAGGCCATTCGAGAACAGTACGAGGCAGAAGCCTTGTCCAAGGGAGAGAATCCACAGAAACGTGTCAATGCTTCCATTGCAGCCACTGGACCAGCAAGAAAGAAAAAGAAGCGTGGTGACGACGAAGCAAATGATACTACGTAGTGCAGCACACATCGTATAGTTATAGTTCGACGTGCAGTTGGCGGAAACTTTGCGTAGAATGCTGTGTCCTCCGGAAACTCCGTAAACAAATTCAGCATCTAGAGTGGTACATGATAAAATCAGAACCTATCCCTTGATATTCATCCATTGTTCTTGGACAATAATTGTTTTTAAAACGAAAAACTTGTTTCAAAGCTATACCAACAATTCCGCATAGGAGCAAGCAGGCTTCCCTGTGGACTTGACACTCGGATGACCAGTTATACCATAGAGATATGCCAGTACCTACCAAAACTCAACCAGGAAGCATGAAGGAATTCTTCCTCCTCTCCTGAACCCTCTTTCAACTACTAGTGAGGACAACCAACTCAATCGTTCTGGCCGGACAATGTCTATATATGAGGCCATACATAAGGAAGCAGTAGCATGTGCTACCTTTGGGACAATTTTTTCGGTTTCAAAGAGAGATTGTCTTTGGATCCTTTGATAGGTCAGCAAGCTATGACAAACTGAAGATGGCGAACGCGCGCACATTGGTCCATTTCATCAGCTTTTCATTATGAGTTCAACCAATTGAGAGTTGGGAGTGCTCGGTGCTCGACATCTCCGACTGCATCGAAGAACACGGAAGAATACGTCTCTCTATTATTCTATCTGAATCTGTTGACTTTCCATCCATTATTACGGAGTGCTTGAACAGTTGCAACGCAGAACTCGACCTTGACATCAACAATCGATGAGAAAGTAGAGCAGGGGATCAATAACATTGGCAGATTCAACCCGAAAAAAGCGATAATGGAGTCCAGAGACAGATGCAGCGAAGAAGGAGACGCCCCGCTTGTTGCAAGAATTTTGGAAGAATCGATTGGAAATGAACGAAACGGCTATCATGAAGTGACGTATCATCCATATACAAGACGTGCAATTTCTTTGACAATGGGGACACAGCTGTCGGCACCGTTTGACCATCACTGGGATCTTTCCCCCACGATTGCACTCCTCGACGACCTGGAAAGTCTCGAATTGACGTCTTGCAAGACGATTCCACCGGAACTGCGAAATTTGAAAAGAATGAAATCATTGACATTAATTGGATGCAAACGACTGGAGGAATTTCCCGAAAATCTTTTCCAATCTAAATTATGTGAAGGTACTGGAGAATTGATTGGCTTAACGCAACTGCAAGAATTGCGTATCCTGGGCATCATCCCCATTATCCCATCCTACATCATTTCGCACATTGCCCCATTAAAGGATTTGCGCGTGCTCCAGTTTTCCTTTCATAGCCTTTCCTTAGAGGAGGAATGTCTGAACTTGCAACAATATTGTCGACCCGAGATTCAATTCAACCACTCGCTACGCCAATTAATATTGAATCGTTGTCACATTACCAACAGAGGATTTGAAGCATTGTTTGATATGGTCATTCATCAGTATCCCAATCTTCAAAAACTGTATCTTTGTAAAAATCAAATCACTTCTTTGAGGTGTTTGGCATCTGAAGAAGCATTGCGACGGGCGAGGTACAGTCAGTTGGAAGAGTTGGCATTATCAGACAACCCCGTGTGGTCGTCACCCCAAAATGCGGACGACGAGCAACGATATTTGGGACTTTTTTTAGAACGATGTGCTGTTCGGTTGTGGTACTTCGGCTATCGCTTTTATAATTCGAGGATCTTCTCCCCAACGAATCAACATTGGTTGGATGTCAACAAATCAGGCCGTTTCCTGATTGATCAGGGCTTTGGCGATGAGATCGGTTGGCCAAAGTGCGAATCCAAAAGTTGCTCCACAACAATGTTGGCAACGGCAAGAAAACCCTCCATAACTCCATTGTCTCTGTGGCCTTTCATACTGGCAAAGGTGTACGACCCTCGGAATCACAACACTATGGATTCATCACATCCTGATCTCCGCAGAGCAAATATCTTATATTTTTTAATTCGCAACGGGCCGGTACTTGCTGGTAGGAAATTTTGAAGTGGAAGGGGCGCATGGAAACGTTCCGTGCAATATCATGATGGACAAATTACTACGTAATATCTTACAGCTCTATTATATCCGGACGATCGGATGCATCTAGACTTTTGTTTTCTTACTAATGCACGGGATTGTAATTGGTGCTTCTTGCTAGAATTTGCCTCCTGTTACCACATATTGAACGTAGTACTCGCAGTCGCGAGTACTTTCGTACAACTACGACGTAACTGTTGCACTCCGCAGGTACTCGTAGTAATAGGCATCGTAACTACTAATCATATGATGTTAATGCTTGACGGTACTTACGTAGTACGTAGTAGTACGGAGTAGATGTTCAAAGTGAACGTCAGAAAGAGTTTTTATCAAATTAATGACGCATGGATTTCGACTTCACATTCCATCTATGATACTGTGTGACTATTCTTTAGAGGGAGTTTCTCCTCGACTCTTGGGCCTTATTATTAATTATCATTGGACCACGTCGTAGTGAGTGATCTTCCGTTTTTAGATTGTTTTTATTTATGCGCAATAGTAGCTGACGAACTAGAAAGAAGGAGTTGAGTGAGAGGCGGTCGCGCGAAATCCACGCGAATTTTTTCTCCGTTGTGTGTTTTGGCCATGCCAGTCGCAATGTCGCAATTCGCAATTCATTTTCAATTTTTCTCTCTTTCCACGAGTGTTACTGTAGTACGTAATAATCCACGAGAAAACATCGCGTAAAACTATTACGTACCTATCATACCGGTACCTGCCCCAGTACGAACGGTACAAGCAGCGAAGGCTTTTTAACTCCTCTCCAACGCGGAGCGAGAAATTTATTTCTACCAACGCCCTTGCAGTTGCTCTCCCCACCGGTGTATTGATGAATAGAGTGGTTGCTCAACTCACTCATCACAGTCCAACACACCTTTCATTTTACTACATCACTACTACTAGCTGCTTGATTATATTCTGCTCCTTGTTGCAATTATTACTACATTTCCCCTGATACACGAGAGTCGTAGTATGAGTAGCCTTGTCGCCGAAAGCCTCGAACAACACCAACCTCCTGTGATGAATGATGAAGAAAAGACAATCACGACTACTTTTACCTCCTCGACCTACTCTGGCCGTGACTCGCAAGAGATTCGATCGCGGCTATTGAGTCGCTTAGGAATATATGATGCTCCTCCTGGTACGGCAACAACGGCGTCTTCGTCCGCCGTAATACCGTCATCGCAGCCCATGACGGCAGCGCAACAACGGCGCGTCCGGATTCTACGAGGCATGGGGGTCGGATATACCATGTTCAAGTCACCACCGGACGGGTCGGCGATACGAAAACCATTGAATGGTGTAGTCCCATCAAAAGAGCCTCTTAAAATGGGCTACACAGAGGATGATGATTCGGGAGAAGTGAAGAATGAAGACACGATAATGTCAGAAACCACCGTAAAGAAAAAGACGACCCGGATTGCGTTTCAAGACGAGGTAGACGTTCTACCCATCCCGACTCGCCATGAGTACAGTGATCGAATAAAGTCTCGGATCTGGTCGAATCGCCATGAATTACAGGAAAATGCCGAGCGGAATGCTGTCGAGTTTGCCCAGGAAGGATGGAACTGGGAAAAAGTCAAGGAAGACGACGAAATGTACATTTGTTCGGCAAGTGGAGAACTCGTCCATCCAGCGTGGGTAGGAGATTTACCCAAAATTGAACGAGGACAGGCACATAGCTCCGACTAGTCACTGGTGTGTTTTTCGATCCCCATTTTCTACATTTCGAGAACCAGCAACTGCTTTTGACGAGCGATTGTTGGTGACGATGAGAAAAGGAGACCCCTCTCCCTTTGGACAGATGGAAAATTTCATTCTTTCCCAGCATACATTCATTGGACCTGCATTCCCTCCACAACAGGATGTGTTGGATTGGAGTGGCAGCAGTTAAAACGAACTCTAGCTATTCTCGCCCCCAATTTGTACTTATTCCACTCGCTCTTACACTCGCCCACACAAGGCCCGCAGCCTTTAAATACCATCTTGTATGTTTAGAATTTTGATTCGAGGCTACGATGATGTTATATTCTCAACGAGGAAACAGTTTCACTCTAGATTGCGTCTAACTTTCACCACGGACAGCAGGAGTTGCCACCGTGATCAACGTTCGTCTAGTAGCACAAGCTACGGTAGTACCGGTAGTGCAATACCTACCGTACGAAGTAACAGAAGCATTTACCGATGTCGACTTCGAGTCGTCGGTGAGTATGAAAAGAGGCAGGGAGAGTGGTCGTTGCGTTTTCTGTTCGAGATGTGAACGGAGATGATTGGCGGGAGAGTGTTATAATATCCCTTATAAATTGCAAAAGGTCATTATAAGGTTTGGACGGGGATATTATTGCGTTTAGCGAATTGCCAAGGGATATTATAGGGTTTGGAGGGGGATATTATTACGATTAGCGGTAGTAAAGTTTAACCCGGTGGTAGTAATTGGTGGTTACTCGCTATAGTGTCCTTTTGAATTTACTGCAAAAGGTCATTGGGGGCTATTATAGTCTTTCGCCCTAATAAAAATAATAAAGGGGATAACATTCGAGCATACTACGGTACTACGTACCATTAAATGCGAGTACCGTAGGTACGTAGTAGTACGTACCGACGTTGTAGAAACACGAAGTCTTTCCAAGACTCACTAGCTCCGAATCCCGTGCTGCACTGCTGCGCACTCGACGAGTTTTTGACGCCCGAAAGTCATCATACTCGCGTACATAATACGTACGGCTTCAACCTTCAACATACCCGTAGTTATGAGTCTGTCTCTACTCTTTCCCCCCTCCGCTGCAGCACCCAACAACAGTGTCAGAGTACAAATGTAGAATGAATCGATTGACTGTGAATTGACTGTGAATGTTTGGATGACATAATATATATATATATGACATCGATCATCACTGCTACCTTTTGTTGTTTGTCGTGTACTGTCCGTGATTGGACATCGAGTCAACTGCTTGGACGAACGGTGCACTTTTTTATTCATTTACGGTGAAGGAAAAGCCGTAGCGATCAAGTGTGGAGGTCGTCCGTTTGAACGGCAATTGAACGGCAAAGATTCGTTGTTGCGTCTATCGAAGGGTTGTGGCACTAGAAAACTTTCTGGTGGATGTATGTATCTTTCCTGTCGCCAATTTACGTGCAAAGATTTTCCTGAAGGGTGTCTCCCAAGAGCTCTCTTAACTACAAGGAGAATCGACACAAGACAATTCAAGACAATTCACAGCAGGTGGATAGTGAGAGCACAAAGCCAGTTGCAAAATTTTAGGTGGTCGTTTCAACACGATGGAACATCATCATCAGCAACAAAACGGACACCGTCAAGCGGCATCGGAATCCGCTCTTGTTGCCACACACATACAAGCTCCACCAGCACACGGCAATATTATTCGACCGTACGATTATACAGAATCTGATTGTGGCTACTGCAAGGGATCTCGGTGTCATCTAGTCAACAAACCACCCGCTAGAGCATCAAAATCTTACAGCCTATTGGCCGATTCGATGACACCGTCGCTCTATGAAGGCTTTATGTATCGAGGGTGGCGTCGGTCAGGGATTCATCTGTACAAGCCATGTAACTTTGAAAGTTGCTGTCCGACGCTGACGATACGACTGCCCACCAAAGAGTATGTTCCAACCAAATCGCAGTCGAAACTACAAAGACGAATGAATCATCTGGTTTCTGGAAGTCCCATTGATGCGACAAAATCTTCCCTACCAAAGCCTACCACGGACAACGATCTACAGAGAACCGTCCAACAAAGCGGAATTTTAGATGTCATTGAGGATATCACTAATGTCGTACTCCTGAAACTTTTGACAAAAGATGTCTTGGTGTTGCTACAGCAGCATGATCAAGCACGGGAATGGAAAAGCAAGTATCGATTACTCAATCCTTCCAAGAAGGATTGCAAGCTATCTCAACGACACGCCTCATGCAATATTTGCGCTCAAATTTGTGGCTCTGTGCAAACCGTGCTTCGACAGGATCTCGTCGAAAGGGTGGTACAGGGCATCCACGCCGACAAACGCTTTCACTCCCTTTCAAGTGGTGGCAGTGTCTCGGTGGTTTCACTTGTAGCACATCCACCCAGTGGACAAATTCGATGCACTTTTCGTGTAGAAGACCAGCTCATGTCTGATCAAAGTTCTTCTACTTTTTTGAATTCCCGAAGCGACAAAATTAAGGAGGATGCGTTGAAACAAGATAAACTTGCCGAATGGTATCGAAAGACTACTGGAATGCAGCTCAAGCCAGATCAGCGACGTATCACCGTCCATACCATGCCCGCGCATCAATCTGCGTTGGATCCAAAAGTGCATCGATTGTATGTCTGCTACCAGACGTCCGTTCATAACGATCCCAATCCGTTCTTGGGAGAAAGAAAAAAAGACGGATCCCATGAAAGCAATGATCAAAATCCATCACAGAAGAGTCCAGGACTTGGTGAGGAAAACCATGACGATGGCAGAGCCCCGTCGGAGGACTCAGATGAAATCCTGACGAATCCCAACGACTTGGATTGGGGAAATGCTCCTGGTTTTTTCAAAGGCCGTATTGGAGACATGTTGTCCAGTTACCTTTCTCCAGTTCAAGAACAACACAGAAAGGTCGTTTTAGAGAACTACTACAGCTTTTATCAATTCTTGGTGGAAGCTCCCTTCCCACTGTCAAATGAGCAACAACGTATCTCGCCTCCACAAATAATCAACGATGTACCCCGTGATAAGCAGAAGAACAACAATTCTCAGGCCACTCCGAAAATTGACTGTGGGTTGTATCATCAACATTATCGATTGGGTGAAATGCTGATTGCTGTAGGAGTAGTTGATGTGTTGCCAGCAGGGCTTTCCTCGGTCTACCTGTTTTATCATCCTACTTTTTCACACAATCTGGTGGCGCTTGGCAAGTACGCCATCTTGAAAGAGATTGAATACGCACGTGACACTTTGAAGCTGCCATACTACTACTTGGGCTACTACATCGAAAGTTGTCAGAAGATGCGGTACAAGGCAGAGTACAAACCGTCTCAGATTCTCTGCCCGAAGTATTACCATTGGGTTGATGCTCCAGAAGCGATTGCCAAGTTGCAACAGACACCCCTTCATGTATGTCCATTGATCGACACGTCTATGGACGAGGAGGAAGAGAATGCACAAACCACTGCGGCATTGCACCAGTTACAGATGGACATCGGAGCTGGTATCAATGTGACAATAGATATGCTGCAGCCTAGTGGAGTGGAAGTTGTGAAACCGATCCTCGAGAATTTTGTGGCCGAAGCTGGCCCTGATCTGAGCGTCCATTGCCTGGTAAAGCTGGGTTAATAATATTTAGTACTTCTGTCACGATTGCTGTCTGATGAGCAGCTCCTCTAGCTAGTGAAAGAGTCCTTGACAAATCAAGTACTACGAATGATGTCATCTAAATAGCGCTAGTAGCTAGCTAGACACAACTACTATTGATTGTAATATATTATTGATTGACAAAGCTCTAAAAGTGATCAGACGTGCTGCGAAGTAACAATGTCTGTCTGTACAACGTCCGTACAGCATGAAACCCTCCACCCATTTTCACTCTCGTTTCATTTTTCATCTCATTATTTATTTTTCTTTCTTTCCTTACTACTAGTAGTCGTACTACGTATCATACACTGTCAGCTCTTCGTAATTACGCATTTCGACAATTAAAAATCCGGCAAGTGGTTGTCACAGCCTCATTGTTACACTGTCTACGTTACCTTTCTAACAGGAGCAGTGATATAGCCTTATCACTTATCAAAATGGTGGAAACAAAGACGTCTGGAAAGAATGGTGACAAACGGACCGGCGGTATCGCTTGGGCCGGATCGCTGGTGGGATCCGAAAACCCCAACAATCTTGGCTATCGTTATTCTAATCCCTTGAAACGGTACAAGAAGGCCACCACGAATGGCGACGATGACGAAAATGGTCCTGAATTCCCTTCTAATGTGGTAGTGCAGTTTTCAAATCGGCAAGGTGAAGAACTGTCAAGCTCTATGGACGTTCCGACAGAATCCTCGGTTGACGACTTGCAAGCTTTGGTGCATTCCTTGTTGCAGGGGATGGACGACAATGACGACGGCTCTGCAGCCAAACGTATTCCTTATTCTTTTTATGCCAAGATCAAGCGAGAGAATGGTGTTCTTGACGAAGTGGAAATTACCTCCAGCATCCTCGAGTTTCTCAAGGAACACAAAGACGTATCAACTGAAATGACACTCGAATTGACCTATCAACCACTGGCTATCTTCAAAGTGCGGCCCATTACACGGTGTACATCGACCATGCCTGGTCATACCGAGGCCATCTTGCATGTTTCGTTTAGTCCCGATGGACAGCAGCTGGCATCGGGTGGGGGCGACACGACCGTTCGATTTTGGGATCTGAACACATCTTTACCCAAAGCCACATGCAAGCAACACACAGATCATGTCCTGTGTACGGCGTGGTCACCCGATGGAAAATATTTTGCTAGCGCTGACAAACGTGGTACGCTAATTCTCTGGAATCCCAATCAACGAGGAAGATCCAATCAGCAAAAGGCCGAATCAATGGCAGAGGAAGAAACTGTTATCGGTGCCACTAATGCAAAGAAGAAGATCCCCAATGCATCTGAACCAGTGTGGGTCAAGGCCAAAGCTCACAGCCAGTACGTCAGTTCACTGGCATGGGAGCCACTGCACCTCAATCAGGGACGCGGCGAACGGCTGGTAACCGCCTCCAAGGATGGTACTTGCAAAATTTGGAATGTTCGGACCCGTCAATGCTTGATCACTCTGTCTGGACATACCGATGCCGTGGAAGCGGTGAAGTGGGGTGGAGAAGGCTTTTTGTATACTGCCAGCCGTGATCGCACTATCAAAGTATGGACAGCCAAGGAGGGGGATGTCTTGGGAAAGTTGGTTCGCACATTGAAGGGTCACGGCCATCGTGTCAATACACTTGCCCTGTCCAGTGATTATGTGTGTCGCACAGGCCCCTACGATTTTGCTCCTTCTGGACGGCCACAGCGTTCTTTTGACGGTATGGATGAGGATGCCACTCGCAAGGCCAAGTATCAGGCAGCTTTAGAGCGGTATCAAGCCTTTCGAGATCAGCAAGACGGTGGACACCAAGAACGACTCGTTTCTGGAAGTGACGATTATACGCTGTTTTTGTGGCATCCTATGTCGGACAAGCACCCTGTAAAGCGATTAACGGGTCATCAACAAGCTGTCAATCACATTCAATTTAGTCCCGATGGCCGCTACTTTGCGAGTGCATCTTTTGACAAGAAGGTTAAGATCTGGAATGGCTATTCGGGGGACTTTTTGAGTACATTGACAGGACACGTTGGTGCCGTCTATCAAGTGGCATGGTCTTCCGATAGTCGTTTCTTGGTGAGTGCTAGTAAGGATAGTACCGCGAAACTGTGGGAAGTATCCTCTGGCAAGGCTGCCAAAGCAACTCTCCCGGGCCACGCCGATGAAGTATATGCCTTGGATTGGAGCCCCAATGGAGCTAGTGTCGCAACTGGATCCAAAGACCGGACCATTAAGATTTGGAAGCATTAGTTGTTGGATACCGTGGAAGTGGAACCAGTCAACTACTACGTACGAGCCTGAGACCCTGTATTTTTCACTTAGCGTTTGGCTAGCTACCGTAGTACAACGGAACCTACTAGGTTCTAAGGTAGTAAAGTACGGTACTGCTAGCTGCGGTAGTCGTACAGGGTAGAACAAAATGAAAGCATCATCTTGCTTGATGATGTTATGATACTAAAGTAGTAGGGTGGAATCCACCCTTTCTGGCTACGACTGTAGTGGATAGGTATACGTTCCTAGCTCTTCAAAGGCTGGAAATCCTTGAAAACAGGTGCGTAGTTCGCCTTTCAACGTACTACCGGTACCGTACTCGGGAGTTCGTATTAATAACTGTAACGACGTTTATTACAACAAGTTGTCGCACTGCACTAACAGTAAGGTATCATACTCTACGGTAGCTATCATAGGTAGTCGTACTACACGAAAATGTCATACCAACGAGCGCGATTGATCTTTCGTCGCGCAAAATTCAAGCATTGTTTAACTGCCGACGACAACACCACGTCAACTTTGATGGGACCTTTCAATTGCAAGCCGATAGCTTTCATACTCCGTGGTTGACGAACGCGGTGTAAACCTCTCATCGTCCCCTTGGTATAATACTTATTATACTTTTTCTGCTGGTCTCCTCAAAACGCTGTCTTCAAAAAGTTGCTATATTGCGCTCTGAACGGCACAAAATTTACATTCTCGTAAAATTCATCCATCAACAGAGCGTGCTTTCTAGCTAGGTCACAGTAACAGCTACATCAACTTTTTTGTCGCCCAACAAATCACGTGAATTCTGGAGTTTTTGTTGAAGAACCATGGGAAAATCACATTCAAGTCGAACTGCAGATACTCGAACCAGACTGTTGAACAGTCTTGGTCTGTTTCAGCCGGAAAACCAAAGACGGATCTACCACAAACAACAACCGATGTTTTTTAGTAGCGACAGCGCTCCTACGTCTAGTGATAACAGCCCAGTGCGTGCATCCTCGTTACCTGCGACTGCGACACCCCAACAACCTACGAGGCACACGCGACGATGGTCCTCAGACATGCCCTCTGTGTCGGCATTACGTAATCCAGTAGTCTTTGAAACTCAACTTAAGGATCACGAGGCCATTGCCCACAAAAAGTCCTTTAAAAACAATACACCCCATCATCGCAAGAGTAGTAGCCTGGTTCGTTTCAATACGGTTGTATCGTGCGTCCAAATCCCCTCGCGATCGCAATATTCCAAGCGTATCAAGCAAACTTTGTGGCGAGATCGAGAGGAGCTGTCAGAAATGGTAGAACGCAATACGGAAGAGTTTCGGGCCGAAAACTACGACTGGACCAATGTCGTGCTTGATGACGACATGTATCTTGATGCGGACAATGGAGAATTGGTGCATCCGTGTCATGTGTCGTCGTCGACAGAAGACTTCACCCCAATGAATGACAGTGACTCCACCGACGAGGAGGGCGATGGTCGTCTACGGCAAGGGAATGCCGATGCAGAAGGTGATTACAATGACGACGAAGACGATTCTTTGTTTGTCCCGCTAGGTCAAAAAGGAAAGTCCACTTGGGAGGTTTTGAAAGCCTCTCCTTAGTGGATCCTTTCTTGTTTCTGTTTCAGAGTTTCCATTGGTATTCAAGGGATTCCCCCCAACAAAGACACTCGTTCATTTGCGTCCAAAAAACAGTTGCACTTGTACATACTGTTGTAAAGTGGCTATGACTCTGTCCAATCGTTCGGAAGAGAATGAAACTATTTGCAAAATGATGCTACCACAGTAAAACGAATAAAAGAAAAGAAGCTAGCTATATGAATAAAATCAATCAAGAAAATCTTACCCCGTACTGATGTTTAATTGATATTATGCTCCGAGAATTAACGTTGGGCGACGGGACGGTATTTTTATCGGTACTACTTGGACTACGGCGTATTACGCATTCAATTGTCATCCTGATGTTTCCAATGCTTGCATGATTCCCTGTCATTGGATATTGCCAAGGGCTCTTGTTGGTACACTCTGAAGCACTTCCCCAAATGTTTTCATCGCAGCAATCGGCAAATACGTGCGTCGAACATTCCCTTCCTCTCTGTGACCTGTTCTTGTAGCAAGAATAACTACTCAGGAGTACAAAGCTGTACAAGCAGTTGTTAGGAACAACAATACCACCTGTCTCACCAAATAATAACCACGGTAGTTATATCCAGTACCGTGGCTAGGTCTTCAGCAGATTGCGACAGCAGTAGTAGCTAGCTAGCTAGTACCCGCCTAAATAGAGGAAAAGTACCGGTATCTATGATACGGTACGGTAGTTCCACGATAACCTTAATGAAAAAATAATGGAATTGTGATAGGGTTATGTCGTTTGATGGATTACACGTCGTACTACAGTATCATTCGAGTTGGTAAAAAATGAATGAGGCGAATTCATGCTCGGCGTCACTCCTGCTGCTGGAAGTTGTGAACATCACTGCGTGAATGAGAATTCTGGGGGTCGTCGTTCTTTGTTCGACGACACTTCGCCCAGCTGTTACGGTATTCACCATAAAATAGCCCCTACGACGTATCATACACGAGCGAAGAGAACAAAAATCGAACCATCAGAATTGTGCAGTGATCATCAAAATTAATTCTGGAGTCCACGGAAGAGCTGAGTTGTCGCAGTACGACGTAGCTACCACGTTCTCAAATTTTTTCAGTTGGATGTTCCATTCCCTCTATTTTTTTGTTTCGATTGTTTTCTTCTCACAAATTCTTGAAACTGTATTATTACCAACAGAACGGAGTTATACGCTCAAGATTCAGCCACCAGTGCCACTACTACCATGCGAAGCAAGGAGAATGATCGTCGGATTCGAAATCGACTAATTCGAAGTCTAGGTATCATAGAGGAGACATCGGCATCGTCGATGGATACTCTTAAGAAGCCGCAACACCACAATCGAAATATCCTTTCGGAAGCTACTATTGAAGAACCGTTAAAAAATCACTGCAACAGCCGACGGCGGAAGAGCAACCACACCAAGAAACAGGGAACAACTGAGGAGTCCAAAGAACAAATGGTGATGGACGAACAGCCACCACACTCCAAAATTCAGTTCAACTCGGTGGTTCAAATCAAGACCATCCCTTCTCACTGTGACTATTCCGATCGAGTGAAAAAGCACCTCTGGTCCAATCGTCACGAACTGCGCGAGAGCACCGAACGGAATATGCGAGAATTTGCCTTTGAGGGTTGGAGCGTTCATCATGTGATTGAAGAAGACGACATGTACTTTGATAAGCTATCGCTCGAGTATGTACATCCTGTGCATGTAGCTGGTGTGGGGTTTCAGTATTACTACTGAGTGGATGGCAACAACACCCAAGTCAGATATCCACATGAATGGCGGAAAAGCAACATGTCTAAGATCACAAGGGTCCACCATGCCAATAATCAATCTCCGGAGCGAAATCATCGACGTTTCGCCCCGCTTGGACTTGGAGCTCTCGTTACTAACTTAGAATCACTCGCTTCAATATCTCGCGTTAACCTCTCTTTAATTAGTGTACCCCCACATCACTGCTAAACTAATTTGCTTGTACTAGTTTTCTTTCTACATCATCACTTAGTAAGGTACATTCGGGGTTCGGATAAAGCAAAAAAAGTCGTTACAAAAATTGAACTGACAAGAGACAATCATTGCGTTATCCCTTGGCATACCTCCAGATGTTCCACTCAAGTCCTAGATATACTAAGTACAGGTAGCAGGGGATGTATGCTGCACATAGTTCCTCTTCCTAGCTTCTCCGAGCATAGTAACTATGCGACGTTGATTTCGATCTCCTTGCTTTAGAAACCAGTAGTAGCTGGGTGAGATTTACATTTCCCAGTAAAATGCATGGTCGAGCTTTTTAGTCGATCGAGTCGTTGAAACTACAGCTTTGTTTACAATTTTTTTCGGTGGTGTGATGTTACTACGGTTGGACGACTAATACTCCGATTCACTCTATAAACATAATCATCTTCTCCACTCTAGAGCAATCATGACGGATCGACACGGGTTAGTTACATCCTTGCCCCATCTGGTTCTGCATACCCAATCGAGATCCTTTTCGGTGGCGGTTGCGACTCTGTTTCTGGTATTAGTGCCTAATGAACTGGACGTTGTTGACGGGCTTTTGTTCCATGGCCATGCCTCGGCAAGAAGCCACTCGCAGCTCCAGGTTTCCAGAGATGTAATGTCGCCCTTTGCTTCATCATTCGAAAACGAGATGTCACCAGTTGATGGAGGGATACCCATTCGCTCATTTCCTCCGCTCGAACAAGCAATCAAGACGGCGGTGCTTGACAACCAGGAAGCTAACCGCGTTTTTCATGGCCGAGGAGGACTATTTGATGGATGCGAGCACATTACTCTGGATTGGTTCCCACCTGTGTGGTTGTTGACGAGTCATCATATCAAGGTATTTCCAAGCGAGCTCGCTCAAATACAACAACATTTGCAACAGCAATTCCGACTCGACGACGTTTCACCGCCGATCAACTTTGTATATCAACATCGATCTATAAATTCCACTGCCTCGACACAGGTTCTATGTGGTTCCGTCCCAGAACCACATGTTATTACGGAGAATGGTATGAAATTCTACATAAGTCTACTCCAAGGTCAAAACCAGGGCATCTTTCTCGATATGAGAAACGGCCGCGATTGGGTCCGTCGAAATGCCTCGGGAAAGATCGTCTTGAATCTCTTCGCATACACGTGTGGATTTTCTATAGCTGCGTTGATGGGAGGTGCTACTGAAGTGATCAACATGGATATGGCCCGGGGTTGTCTCAAAATGGGTCAACGCAATCATGAATTGAACGATGTGTCGGATGGTTCCCGGGCCCGATTTTTCGCACACGACATTTTCAAATCCTGGGGAAAGATTCGCAAGCTTGGCCCATACGGAATGATCGTAGTAGATCCACCGTCTTATCAAAAGGGAAGTTTTGTTGCTAAGGATGACTACCGCAAGATCATTAAAAGGCTGCCTGGATTTCTCGAAGATAATGGGTTGGTGATGCTCTGCCTAAACGCTCCGGAACTTGATAGTGCATGGCTCCAAGAAGAGGTTACTCAAGCTGCTCCAGAACTCACATTGGCGGAACGCCTTGCAAGTCCAAGTAACTTTCCCGCAAAAGACTCCGAGCGTGCACTCAAAGTTCTTGTATATAAGAAATCTCCTAAGAACTGCGAATGAATGGTCCCCTCAAGGTAGCAAACTCTTGTCATTAGAAAATTGATAAGCCATGGCCATCAAACATCAGCAGTGTTCCTCTGACCCGGCCGAAACGTTTTCTTTCCTCTTTTGTCACAACGCCAAAAAACGCATCATGGTGGAAGAAGCTGTTGGATCCGTGGGATGCTGAAATGAAGGACGACACAAATCACAAAATTATCGCAATTTCCTGGCGCCGTCCCTTCTGCCACTGCCGCAATACCAGCATACGCCAAGATAATGCGTAACGGCAACAGTGTCATGCCCATCATAAACATATAAAAGTACGATGCTGCAATGGTCCCAAGAAATACTCCCACCACGCTTCCCTCCATGGTTTTGAATTTGGAAAATGGGACACTATATAGATGCCGACCCCATCTCGACCCAATCAGTGGTGCCAGTGCATCCCCAAAGCTCACGGCAGCCACAATGGCAGCTTCTTCCGTCATGAATTGATAGAGGGTCAGCCAAAGAAAGACTGCAGCCAAGAAAACAGGTCCCAGTAGTAGCTCGCTGGGAGAACTGGATAGAGACCAGTTTTGAACTTCCAAATCGGTTGGATCTCGTAAAAAAGCGCCCTTGTACACCAAGCGACTCAGAACTACCAACGGAAGCAAGACAGCAAATTTCCAGGACCAATCAGAGGTATCAAAATAAGGCCAGAAAATGACAGTCGAACTGAAAAATAATTGCAGAACATTTCGTGATACTATGCTTCGTTTCCATCGCAGTCGAATCCAACAGGATAATTCCAGAGCCATTTTGTAGTATAGGACCATGGCAGTAGAGGCCATAAGATTTTGACGAAAAGGGCCGGGAATCTCTTCCAAAAAAGACATGGTGGACTTTACAATAATACCTATTGTCGAAACTTGTTGATGATGGACTCTCTCTCTCTCTGGATGGGTCGAACTCAACGATCCGCTTCTGAAGCTGGATGAGATTACGACGTAGTAGTATGCGCTTGGGATAGGCGTTCGTCCAGCTGTACCAACAACTAAATGACCGAAGCCTGCTAAAGAGGATCGATCAAGTTCTTGCGTTTGCTTCTCTCGGATTGTGAAGCGGACAGGTGTTGATGCAAAAAAACACGACTGCGGTATTCATCATACAAGTTCGTGGCGTAAAAAACTTGGTACAACAATCACAATGACGAGGGTTAGGGTTAGCCAATCGGATCGACATCCTTTTACTGTCAACTCAAATTCACTCATCAGTAAGCTATTGTTTGCCTCTAGCTAGAGAGAGCTACTAGTAGAGAGAGAGAAACGTCACTCTTTCATTTGCAATCACAGTGCGTGAGATTCCCTTTTCATTGATTGGCTTATCTTTTCCTCTTTCCACCTCCGGATTCCATCTCTCATGCAACTTAAACTCCATTGAAAAGTTGGCAGCCAATGACGAGCACTAATTGCAGTTCGGTTCATTAAAACTCGTCCGCTTGGAGAAATTTCTCGTGACGGACTTCCAACATAGCAGAGTCTCTCTAGATGCGCAAGGGATTTTAAAAGTGGGCCAGCACCGCTAATTTTCTTATTTCTGCTTCTCTTCCAAGGAATACAAATCCGTTCTTCGTTGATTACCAATCGGAATGCCATTGCGGACTTGTTGGATCCGCGATAAATCCAAATCAGCTACCACCAAACCCTCCATTTCATCTGTCGTGGCCACAATTTCTCCCCATGGTGACACAACGGTGCTATGACCCCATGCGGTATAATGAGGATACTTGCTATCCTTATCGGCATTTTCTTCCGTTGTCCGTGCCGGCGACGCAGTCACAACAAAGCACTGGTTGTCCAGAGCTCGAGCCCGTTGTAGGAGTTCCCAATGAGCCGGACCGGTGGTCATGTTGAAGGCTCCGGGATAAACCAACAGCACACAATTGTACTTTTGCCGCAATACCATGGCATATTCTGCAAAGCGAATATCGTAACAGATACCAACACCGATTTCTCCAAAGGGTGTACTGAAGTGTGAAACCGTCGACCCAGCCGTCAACGTTTCGGATTCAAAAAAGGTAATCCCACCAGGGACGTCAATGTCAAATAGATGTACTTTGCGGTGCTTGGCCACGACCGTGCCCTGAGGATTTAACACGAGGCAGGTGTTGTAAATGATCGTTTCACCATTTTCTTCCACCCGTTCAGGAATGCTACCTCCAATAATCCACATGTTGTGTTCCTTGGCAGCTACCATCAATAATTGCGAGGCTGACGAGTGTTCGGCGGTCGAGTCGCCCAAATCGGGCAAGACCTCGGCATATTCGGGAAAGGCCGCGGTGGCGTAGGGAGAATTCCAAATTTCCGGTAAGACAGCTAGTTGCGCGCCTTGATCTTTGGCTTGCTGCAAATATGACTTGGCGGTTTGTTCGTTTTGGTCCTTGTGATGAGTGACAGGAAACTGACACAGGGCCACACGCAATGTGGACGGGTGAGATGTGTTGTCCAACGTCGAGGATGACATTCTTAATTGACTACGATCGAACCTGGATTGGGTGTGACGGGGAGTGACAAAAGCGAACAATGATGTTGTTGCTGAACTCTTGGAACCGAATTGCCGAAACGCGGATACAGTTGACAATGCCGAAGATGTCCACAACAAAAATGGCTTGGACCCCAACCTCATAATTAGTGACGCGGCGACTGCGATTTCGGGCAATTAGTTGATGATGGAACCTGTGCCACAAAAACTTCTAATAGCCAGCTTGGGAAGGCGGGTATGACGATGGTGTGGTATGGGTTCGGTCCTTCACGAAGTATCTTCTGTTGAATCGTAATGGTCGGTGGTGTGGTGATGAAGTTCAAAGTGTCAAGAGTCGAGCGAATTCGAGGATCCTTTTTTGTGTGAATAATTTCTCAGTCAATCTCAGCGAGATCTTTATGTGATCGAAGTGATGACGTCAACAAAGTTTCATTCATGCATATCAACCACTTTTTGAGGAAATAAACGGTGCTACAGTATTGTACTCTATGGTAGAGTACCGTACGTACTGGCATTATGACGGTGCAAACCACATCAGGCGTTATCATGGGGACAGTTTTTTATACTGCCAGTACCAATGTTTGGAAGCCGTCAGCGGCACTACCATACCGCCCTACACTTCCATAACAACAAGCTTTCTTACTTTACCCGACGAAAGGCACTGTGTGTGCATACATTCATGCTGAATTTTCGGGCGACGACAACGACTGTGAGATGAGCAGGATTATTGGTGGCAACTATCGGAGGACTCTTCTTTTCACGACGATGATGTTACGTTCCTGGATGCTGGTTCGAGCATGGCAAACACCTCGAATCACAACAGCTTTTCGTCCTATTTCCATTGATCGTGCGTTCATTTCTCGAATCGGCATCCCTCGGCGATATTTCGCCACTACCAACTTCCAGAGCGACGACGACAACATCAAAAGCATTGCACCCGAACTAAAAATGGAAAATCTGTATACCGAGTGGACTTTGGACCAAGATCGGCTGTTGTGGGAACATCACCAAGATATGACCATTGCAGAGCTTGCAGCACTATTGGGGAGAGGATTGAGAGGCGTCGAAAATCGACTGGCCAAACTCCGTGATGTCAATAGTCCATCCTATGAACGGCTCTTTGCTCAGAAACAAGAAAAATCACAACATAATGCTAAGAATTCGGAAATGATGAAAAGGGAAAAGTTGATTCCAGCGGGAGAAGTATTGCGACGAATTCAATGGGATTATACTCTTTCACCGAGCGACTTTTTCATTATGCACTATGATCGAGTGGAAGATGCGATCTTGGAAACGCCGATGGATGCCCCAAACGACAGCATCAAGGGAAGCAGCGAACTCCTGGTGGACGCCTTGCCAGAGCACCGCATCGTCGCTATAAAGTATAAGGAGCAAGTAGTGTGGGACCGAGAAAAGCGCCTGGACTTATTCTTTTCCAACGGTGGCATCGAAAGCATCATTTCCAACTATGAGGAATGGAAACGCAGAAAGAATGAGCACAAGGAATGGATTCGATTGCGACAGGCTCATGCGGCCGAAGTTGCTTGTAGCATGATCGGGCAAAATCGCTTTGGACAGTTTGTTTCCATGTCCGAAGAATTCCAAGCAATGCTTGACGACCCGCCAACTGGATACTCTGTCAAGAAGGAAACGGAAGAATTTGTCACGGCCTCCGTCGATCTTTTTCGACAAGCATACCGTGAACGGACGATGTTGGAAGCAGTTGACCGTGCTATTGATCTCGAAGCAGTAGAGTGCCTCTCGGAACTTGTTGCCGTGTCGGACAATGAAGACTTCCAGAGTGTCGTCTTGCATGAACTTACCGTAGTTCAGCACAGGTTAGAGGGCAGATCGTCAAATCTTCCAACATCCACGTCCAACATCAACGATCGACAACTTCCCGAACTCAACGAGGATGATATTACCGAGACTTTTGTACGAGGGAGTGGTGCGGGTGGACAAAAGGTCAACAAGACATCCAACAAGGTTGTCTTGCTGCATAATCCAACAAACTTGAGGGTGGAGTGCCAAGAAACTCGCTCGTTGCAACAAAACCGAAAGATTGCCAGGAAGAGATTAAGAATAAAGCTTGATGAATTTTTAAATGGCAAGCAAAGTCGCGCGAATTTGTTGGCTGAAAAGGCTTCCAACAAAAAGGCCAAGGCGAAAGCCAGAAGTCGAAAACGCAACCGAACAAAAGCGGCGATGAAAGAGGACTCAAATTGAAAAAGAAAAAGTTCCGAAACTGCTCAGAACAATCCGTCGCTATCGGTGGTTTTCTCGGGTTCGTAGTGGTGCAGGGCAATAATCTCTTGTGGTCGACAAGGAGCACGGCAAAGTGGACATTCAGGTCGAACGTTTTGAACCCAATGGATCAAGCAATTCCAGCAACAAACGTGCCCACAGGATACTGGCGCAGCAGAATGGACGCGTTCCATCCTGCAGATGGTACACACAGAATTCCTTTGCTGATCATGACTATGAAAAACTCCAACTCTACCGCCTGCGTCGTCTGACTCGGATTCGTCTGATCGTAAAAAAGTTTCAGATTGATTCCTTTCGTCGTAGGGATGATTTTCAAAGTACTTTCCAAGCTCATTCTCCAATTCTCGTCGAGATGACAGAGAACAGAAAGTCGAAATAGACTGTTGCCGCCTCTGTTCCAACCACCTTGCCACCATTCGCGCCAACCCGTTCGAAGTGGTACGAACGAAAGTAATGGTTCCCTGTAACAGAATCGACATACCAATAAATCGTTGCAGGTTCGGTCGGAAGGGAATGGTACTGCGATTGCTTTGCAGTTTCAAACCCAAGAGTCGATGGAAGACGGTGGGATACTTTCCCGTGATCAAAAACTGCGCGAGGTGCAAGCGAATGATCCAAACGGCGATAGAATAGGAAATTGTAGTTTGGGCGATATCTGGCACTGCGTGCGGACCTTCCAAATGGACGCTCGCATCGAGAAGTGACCCACATAAATGGCGGAGCATGCTCTTTATCTTCCGTCGGATAGATGAACTTCTTGGCGTACTGATTGAAGCTGTTGCAGAGTTGCTGGTAATTTGATGTGATTGTGTAGTCGTGTCAGCTTGTTGCTCAGCACCAGCAGTAACCGAGGCCCGTGCCAACATTTGTTGCCGTAGATGCTCGTGTGCTTGACGCCGATCTCGACCATGCAGCGCTTCTTGTAGTTGCGTCCCTCCAGTGCTCGTTAAATCTCCTTGGACTTCGCTTGTTCTTGTCGAAACATTATCCATAATCCATCCCCCAACACATGCCGTTAACAAAAACGATCCCAACAGTCGTCTTCGCAACTGCAATGGCTGCAAAAAAATTTCATAAGTTGGCTGTTGGAATTCCAGTCCTGTGGCTTTCATTCCTAACGTTCTTCCTAGTGGTACCACCAGACACCAAACATACAGAGCATAGGAGATGAGACACGATTGTTTGGTGGAGACTCGCAATCGACTATTATTTCCACCCAACAATAACGACAGGGATTCGACCGACTGTATCAGTAATTCTTGACATTGTTGAATGTATCGAGCATCTTTGGCGAGAGCAAGGAGGCTTTCCGGAATCAAATCCACCTCCATAGTGGAATCACTGTCGGGTGAGTTTGATTCTGTCGCCAACATCCCGCGTGCATCATCCAGTTCTGGCATCCGTCCTCTCGGTAGGTCTCTAACTAACGTCCTTACTGTCAATAAGGATGTTGTCTCTTTCGTTGAACGCCTCTCCCTAACTTCACATATATATTATTTTGGTGTTGGAGACAGTGATGATGGGTTGACTCGTATGAATCAAGACGGGACTGCGGAGTCACGTACACGTCAGGATGATACTCAACCACTCAATGATCTTGAAGATGAAGATTCAAAGCCAACGAAATCATCACAACAGGTGATGATGACGAAGAGCCGATCGTACGCCGATGTAGTTCGTAATGGAGAGAAAGGTTGAGCATAAGCTCACTTTCTCTAAAAAGGAAACTAGCTGTGCTGTGTCCCGCTTCTGTTCGTCGGATATACCGGGAACAGTTAGTTCTTCAAATTTAAGAACGTCCGGCTTCATGGCGTGCCTGAATTCGCCACCGCCCTTGATGTTCGCGGCGATGTAGATGGCGATCTTCATGGTAATGCGACCGAAGTTGTCGGTGTTCTCACCATTGCCGCCGATGTCGTACACGCAACCTTTGAGTGATTCAATGCTGCCGGTCAACGCTCGAACAGGAAGGACCATGCCAAAGGTGGAGGAGGGTCTACCGACTCTCGGTTCACCGGCAGCATTGAATCACTCAAAGGTTGCGTGTACGACATCGGCGGCAATGGTGAGAACACCGACAACTTCGGTCGCATTACCATGAAGATCGCCATCTACATCGCCGCGAACATCAAGGGCGGTGGCGAATTCAGGCACGCCATGAAGCCGGACGTTCTTAAATTTGAAGAACTAACTGTTCCCGGTATATCCGACGAACAAAAGCGGGACCCAGCACAGCTAGAACTTTGGAAGCTTGAGCTTCAAACGTACCACAAGAAGCTACAAGCCAGGGAAGACGCCTCGCTAAAGGCATTCTCGGTCATCCTCGGACAATGCTCCATGGCGGTTGTGAACAGACTGGAATCCTCGGACGAATGGGAGAGCTTGGACGCAAGCTCGGACGTTATGGGTTTGCTGAAGCTCATTCGCCAGTCACTATACACCCGCTCAACCTCGAAACAGGCGACTCAAAGCCTTCAGGAGGCTCTAGACAGGTTCATGGGTTTTCGTCAGGCAGGTCACATGAAACTTGGGACCTATTTCGACACCTTCAAGAGTTTGTATGAGGCGTACGAACACCTCGGTGGCGGCACAGGGCACAGTCTCGAAGGGCTCCAGAGGTTCCTCAAGTCAAAGGACCCAACGAACCCGTCATACCAAGAGCTGAAGGAAGCTGAAAAAGCCGCTAAGGAGGAGTTTCTTGGGCTTCGTCTAATCCGCTGTAGCGATCCACACCGATATGCTGGGCTCATGGCGGACATCGAAAATTCTTTCACTCGGGGAATAGACGGATACCCGAAGACTCTTACAAAGGCGTACGAAATGCTTGTCAACTATGTGAACGTCAACCAACATTTCAGGCCACACCCAAAGAAGAACAATCAGGGACTGTCTTTCCTACAAGAGGGCGATTCCAACGGAAGGCGCAATGGCGGTGGCAGAGGCAGTCGTGGCGGTAAGGGTCAGGATCGTAGCTCCACTAAAGATAGTAAAGAGACCAATCAAGGTTACGTCCTTCGTCCCCCTAGCATCGGCAACCACACAAGCACGACTCGCTCAGCTTTTCGCGCAGCGATATGGAAAGATCCCACGATCCTGGATGTTGGCTGACAGCTGCTCCTCCGTGAACATCATCTCCGACCCCGATCTGCTACACGGCATTCACCAGGCGGAACATCCTCTGATCTTGCACTGCAACGCTGGGTCAGTCACCCTTACTCAACAAGGATACCTTCCTGGATTTCCGGAGCCGGTGTGGTACCACCCAAATGGCATCGCCAACATCCTGAGTCTACAGAGCCTCACCAAACACTACCGGATTACGATGGACAGCGCCACCTCAGATGGCCTGCGACTACACAAGGCCGACGGCACCACTTTTGACTTCCGCCCCTCTGATACAGGCCTGTATTACATCGACTCAAAAAGTTTCACTGACCCACAACGAATGTGGACTCTCATCACCACCGTGAAAGAACGGGCCAGTCGATATACGAAACGACAACTGGAGGACGCTCAACGGGCTCGTCGGATGCAAAACATCATCATGCACCCTAGCGACCAACAACTCTCTGATGTGGCCATCCACCACCTCCGGGGTTGCCCAGTAACAAAGCAGTCTATCCGAATCGCCTCTGATGTCTTTGGGCCAAACCTTGGCAGCCTCAAGGGCAAGACCGTCCATCGCCCGTCGTCTCACGTCCATTCTCATACTGATCCGGTTCCCCCGGAAATACTTGACCGTCATCGTGACGTCACCCTGGCCACTGATATTATGTTCGTCAACAAGATCCCCTTTCTCCTCACCGTCTCTCGCAACTTAGGGTTCGTGACAGTCACTGACATCTCCAACCGCCAACTCCCCACTATTGAAACGGAATTGCAAAAAATCGTTCGCTTGTACGAACTTAGGGGCTTTCGAGTGACCAGTATGTTATGTGACCCTGAATTTGAGGAACTACGTTCCACATTCCCTTATCTGAACCCATGCAGCGCTGACGAACACGTCCCGGAAATCGAGCGTATGGTCCGTACTCTCAAGGATCGGATTCGGAGTGTCTACGTGACCCTGCCTTTCCGCCACATCCCTCGCATCATGATCAAGCGCCTTGTCGCCAATGCTGTTCTGTGGTGGAATGCCCTCCCAGCGCCTGACAGCGTTTCGGACGTACACTCACCCCGATACTTGCTTGTGGGAACTGAACTCAACTATGACAAACACGTTCGCCTTGAATTTGGCTCTTACGTCCAGACGCATGAGGCACACACCAACGACATGCGCCAGCGCACACTGGGCGCTATTTGTTTAGGCCCCACTGGAAACTCACAAGGCGGCCACTACTTCATGAGTCTCACCTCCGGTGACCGCATTGTACAACATCGATGGACCTGCCTCCCTATGCCAGACGAGGCTATCGCCCGCGTCTCTCAAATTGGCCGCCGCCAGGGTATGCCTTCTACTCTAACTTTCTCCAACCGGCATGGTGCTGAGATCCTCGATCAAGTCACCACTGCGATTGAAGACGACCATCCCGATGTATCTGACGACGACAGCACCTATTCCTACGAGTCCATGACTAGCGCTGATGATTCGCTGTTGATCGCTGACGATGACTCCTCTGCTTCGGACCCGAATATGACCACAGGCCCCGCTCCCGCGTTCCCTGCTGCCACAGGAGTGACGGAACTGGAACAAATTCCAGATTATCTGAACGAGAACCACGAGGAATACATATAAGATGCGGGGACCGAAAGTTCAGAAGTAATGGATGATATGAACCACGATGAAGGAGTGGATGATGAAACCACAGGAGTGGAAGAAATCACAGAAGCGGAAGAAGGAACGGATGAAACCACAGGAGTGGAAGAAAACACAGGAGTGGACAGAGTGGATGAAACCACAGGAGTGGATACTCTAGACAGAGAGCGGACGGAAACGCATACACTAAGCGAGGAATTCCACCAAGCTGAACAAGATGGCCGAGACGCTGCATTAACACCAGAGTACGCAGGTCCAAATACTCGTTATCAAAAACGAAATGGAGGAGAACCGCGCAACAATCATGTACTGCTAACTGACATTATGGACACGTTCAATCCCGATACCCATCGCAAACTTTTTTGCCTCGTTACAGCACAAATGACGGCTAATAAAGGAGTGAAGGTATTTGGAGTGGCCGGTGAGATGGCAATCGAAAAGGAATTGCGTCAGCTCCTGGCTCGTGACGTGATGCATGGAGTGCACAGTAAAGAACTCACCCGAGAGCAACGGCGAGCCGCGCTACGATACCTCATGTTTCTGAAGGAGAAACGTTGCGGCACAATCAAAGGTCGAGGATGTGCTGACGGGCGCAAGCAGCGCCTATACAAAATCAAGGCAGAGACCAGTTCGCCAGCATTATGCATAGAAGCGCTATTTCTGAGCTGTGTCATCGATGCCTATGAGAGACGTTATGTCTTGACATGCGACATCCCCGGAGCGTTCATGCAAGCCGAAATGGATGAGCTACTACATTTGAAGCTGGACGGAACCATATTGGAGATCCTTTTACGCATGGAACCCACCTACGACCAATTCGTTACTTACGAGAACGGGAAGAAGGTTCTTTACGCGCAGCTGGACAAAGCCCTCTACGGGGCTGTACAGAGTGCATTGCTTTTCTGGAAGAAATTGACAGCTTTCGTGGTGGACGTACTTGGTTTCGAAATCAACCCATATGACGCGTGTGTCGCGAACAAAATCATCAACGAAAAACAGTGCACCATAGCGTGGTATGTGGATGATCTCAAAATATCACATAAAGACCCTACAGTTGTCGAGGACATCTTCACAAAACTACAGGAAGAGTTCGGCAAGGAGGCACCTTTAACCGTGACACGAGGAAAGGTGCATAATTATCTCGGGATGAGAATTGACTTCTCAATTGAAGGTAAGGTGCAGTTGACTATGCCCTCTCTTGTGAACGAAATTATCGAACAGCTCCCACCGTCCTTGGCATCGGGACCATGTGCCACGCCCGCCGCTAATCACTTGTTCCAAGTGAATACCAAAGCGGAAAAACTCCCACAGGACAGTTCGGATCTCGTACACAGAATGACCACGCAATTGCTATACTTGTGCAAACGAGCGCGCCCTGACCTGCAGACAGCTGTAGCATTTCTGACAACCCGGGTGGCCGCGCCAGACTAAGACGACATGAAGAAGTTGGGACGCTGCGTACGTTACTTGCGACGTACGGCGCATCTTCCATTAATACTTGAGGCTAGCTGCATCAACAGTATCCATTGGTGGGTAGACGCATCGTACGCAGTACATCCAGACATGCGGAGTCACACCGGAGCCACCATGACTTTAGGCAAGGGATCTGTTTACTCAATGTCAACACGGCAAAAAATCAATACACGTAGCTCGACTGAGGCTGAGCTCGTGGGAGTGAATGATGCCATGTCCATTATCTTATGGACTCGACACTTCTTGGAAGCGCAAGGCTATACTGTCAATGACAATATTGTGTACCAAGATAACGAAAGCGCTATTCTGTTGGAGAAGAATGGGCGTCACTCATCCACCAAGCGCACCCGTCATCTTGAAGTACGATATTTCTTCGTAACGGATAATGTTCGTCGTAACAAGTTATCGATCGCCTACTGCCCAACGGGGGATATGATTGCAGACTACTTTACCAAACCCCTTCAAGGTTCGGTGTTCCGAAAGATGCTAAAACAAATACTGAACGTCGACGACGCTCTGATCGACTCGTCGCCACAGGAGTGTGTTGGAGACAGTGATGATGGGTTGACTCGTATAAATCAAGACGGGACTGCGGAGTCACGTACACGTCAGGATGATACTCAACCACTCAATGATCTTGAAGATGAAGATTCAAAGCCAACGAAATCATCACAACAGATGATGATGACGAAGAGCCGATCGTACGCCGATGTAGTTCGTAATGGAGAGAAAGGTTGAGCATAAGCTCACTTTCTCTAAAAAGGAAACTAGTGAAAGCGATTTGCATCGTTAGTATACATAGTGTGCCAAGTACGAGCTCGTGGCCTGAGGGTCCGAGTATAGCTCGGTTAGGATTTCCTACAATTGGTTTGATCAATGAAGGGTGATCATGTCCCACACGTTACGTACATACCATACGGTAGTGGTTTAATGCATGAGTTGATTACTGTAGCACTGCTACGTACTCTTCTTGCATGACTACCTACCGAGATGCGGTAGACAGTGAGACGTTAGAAATACGTAAGATTGACGCTACCGCAGAGCAAGTGTATGAGATGGTTGTCCAAAGTATCGATGCACTGCCAGAGAAACAGCCAGTGATTCATAATAACTACACACCAATACTATTGCAAATTGAGCAAGTCCTAGTAGATACTTTCTATCAAAAGCTCTGGTGGTATTCTGAGAGAATTCAAACATTTGTAGTCGCATCCTTCTCCCCAAATATAGCATGTCCTATTTTTAGGAGGGATCACAGCCCCGCCCTCATCGCACATGGAACGAACTTTGCCTTGGCATTGTTCCTGAACATAGGCCTGTGCCCTTTTGAATTGTTCCATGGTTCGTTCCACACGATCCCTGCCCAAGGCATCGATAGTCCGATCCAAACTCCTATTCGCTGCTCGGTACAGAAGTTCGTCCCCTGCCACTCGTCGTTTCCATTCAGGCGATTTAAAGTATGCAGCCACTTTTGGTGTCACGAATGATGGTACCAGATAGACGCATGGTCGATCTTCGAATCCGTTACTGAAGGATCCTGCGGTTCGAGCCGGTTTGACGTACAGGATTTCTTCAATTGTCAAATTCAACAAGTACTTCATGACTATCAAACTCTCATCCATCCGCTCTGTTATTCCAATGAAATCATAGGCGTCCAAAATGTCTTCGACCACCGCGGTATAATTCAATGGCGGCAATTGGTGCGATTTGCCGCTCCCCTTATAAATGGCTAATTCGGGGTCGACAACGAGATCTTGCAGGTGCATCCTGGAATATGGAACGGAAGCAAGTTGAGCCAAGAAATTTTTATCCGTGGGTTCGATTTGTGCTACACTGACACTGTATAGAAACATAATATTGCGACGAAAGTTGGGGAATTTTAGCAATCGAATTGTAAAAATGACGACCTTGCTTTATGACACTGCATACTCACACAAAATGAAAGAATCGAGAAATGGCCTTGGCCGTTGGATCTCGAATCAAAGAAAACAAAAAGGACTTTTGTCGATTGCGTTGATGATACTTGTACGAGACAGCTGTTCCATGCATGGCACGGTGGTTGCACACTTTGAACGGCGATATCGTAATATTGTGTTTCTGGCGCTCCTCCTTCGACATGGCTTGGGCCCGGTTGTGAGCTAGACGCATGAGAATGCCGACCATTGTGGTAGTACCCGTCTTTTCTGGGCGTTGAAATAGCAACCCTTGGTCGGCAGGTTCGGTACTCATGAGCATGCGCTTGCCGTGTTCATAACAAGGAAAGGGATTGTGTTCAAAATCCCAAACTGGATAGACGCGGGACGGGCCATCGTACACGCTGTTGGTATCCACCCACATTCTTTTTGGCTTGGCATTCTCGCCAGCGTTGCTACACTTTCGTTCTTTCGGAGCATAGTCGAATTTGCGGAGTGAGGAAGAAAGAGAGGAGAAAGACGACGGCAAATAAGGACTGGCCAATAGTTCTTGCAAATTTTGCGTCTCGGCTTGTAGCATTGAGAGCTGGGAGGAATTCAATATTGTGGATACGATCCATGTAACAAGAGCGGCAGATACCACCAGCAACATGGAATAGGAGTTCATTTTCAAGAGGAGTACAAAGGGACGAAGTGGATTGTTGTCTTGTTCCCATTTACCTTCACAAGAAAAATGATGAGTGGAAAGATTGAGACGAGGTCGCGATTCTACCAGGCCTGACACTAATGCAATCTTTTTAGCTCAAGCCACTGTGGGTATGCTCCGACTGCGGTAGCGTTGTGGAACCATGTATACCGGGGTGTAGTGCGTCGAATCTTGGTCGAGATATCTTGAAATGATAGAGGAGACATAATCGTTGTGATTTGTGATGCCAGTTGCCAATGCGCACAATAAACCGACAACTACCGGTGTAGTAGGGAGCCTTTAGCGGCATTCTGTACGGTAGTCTGTATCGGAAACGCTGTTTACGTTTTGATTAAGAATCGGGAACATGAATCAAGTCACGAATTGGGGCCTGATGAATTGATGACGCGTAGCTTACCCCGTAGTCTCTCTACGACTTGGGTACGGTATTCCGAGTACGGTACCGTATGTAGGGTACGAACCACGGTAGTAGTGGCTTCCGGGTACAGAAGTAGTCGAAAAGGGTTCCACTTTTTTCACAACATCCTACGTACTCCCTCCGTCTCACTTCTATATTCCTATTGAGGATGCCGTGCCAGTCAGAAAACAAAAATGAAGCGTGCCGAGCTGTGTAGACCTCCTACGTAGGATTTCCACAGGGGATGGCGCGACTCATTTTTATATGACCCGGCTCGTTTTTTATGAATATTTAGAAGAATGCTCGACGACTGTTTCAAAAAGCATTAGAGAAACTAAATTTTTCATTTCACGTTGTGACAACATCAACAAAAGGAAACAGAACTCTATCAGAGACTATTATTGAGAGCATCAATCAACCAGGATGTCGAGTGGATACGTGCTTGCCTCTGCAGTTACATCCAACGATAGTGGCAATTGGTTTTGTCGTTCCAGAACTTTTTTTTCATGTGAGGGATTGTGTAGTCGTTGTCTCCTCTTTGGTTGATGACCTGATTCATCACACTCTGCAGTGTCAACCAAATTCGATTGAGTTTCTTGGCTGGATAGTTCTTGTAAGTTTCTTCTACCATCTCAATCAATTCAAGACCGTCCTTTGGAGCTGTCTGGTAGTATCTTGACTGTAGAGAATTGAAAAAGCCAAGATCATTCACATTCAAATCTGGTGACTGTGCCGGTTGTGTGTACAGCTTCACAGCAGTTGGATCTCCAAACAGTTCTGTGACCTTTGCTGCAAACAACGGATCGTCATCTGGTAGATGAGCTTTGGCACCGTCTTGCTATAATATAATGTTGTTGTCTATTGGCATCTTCTTCTTCACGTCCGGTAACACAAAATTAAAAAGCATATCTCGGTACAAATCCCTATCCATGTTGACGTTAAACCACTTTAGATCTCCTGGTTGGTGACCATGGCTTGCTCTCACATACATGTCGATTTCTCCTACTGGATAGATTCCAATTAGTCCATCAAACTCCTGTCTCGTTGTATGATTGAATCTTGGTCTTGCAAGAGCGGAAAGAAACATGACTTTAGTGATGTGACTCTTGTGGGACACTGATATTGCCTTAGGCGGTGGCTCGTCTTGGGTCACAATACACCGAAGCCCGTCCCGTACAAGAAAGAACCATTTTTCATCAATATGAATCTCGTTATACATGCTCTTGAACGTCATTTCAGCCACAGAATTGATAGTGTTCTTGTCGATCTTTGCGATGCAGTGAAACAGCCGATTGAGGCGATGATCATCGTTCAACTTCGGCTTCAAAGCCATGGTATGAACCTTCAGTTTCTTCGACTGTTTCATTCTCCAGATGGTCATAACTGGAATACCAACAGCTCCAGCAAGAGATCTGATGGTTCTTCTAGCGGTAGGATCAATATTCTTGATCTCTTGCAACAGCATGTCTCGGTCATGCTTCGGGTTTCTTCCAGAATTTTCGAACTTCGTAGTAAATGCCGTTTCTGGAACGTTTGCAAGAAGAGAGACAGGGTCAAGAGGGGTATTGGGTTGATATCCCGGTATTTGCTTCAGCGTTGAATACCACAGATTAGCAACAGTTCTTGGATGGATTTTGTGTGTTTCGCCAACAGCTTTAAAACTTCCGTGAGGTAAAATTTCTCGCGACACCCTCACCACGCACGCCATGAATACATCTTTTTTCAGCTTTTCGGTCATCGCAACCCTCTTTTTCCTTGTTGTCACCATTTTCAAAGTTGTTGCTTATATTCAGAGGAAAGAGATTTGTGCTGGTGTGATCGTCGAATTTTCACTTGCTGGGGAGATCCGTAAGAAAAAGGGTGGATTGTTGGCGGCTTCCTTACTTTGAACGGCTCAACGGACTGAAAGACTTAATAATTCTAAATATAATATATACATGGAAATATAGCTTATAATGTGAATTTAAACATGATAACAGCCATATGTTCTAAGTAGCTTGTTGGCGGTTTTTTTTATTTAAAGTTGTGAAAGTGTAATATAGAAGTGAGACGGAGGGAGTACATACGTACAAACAGTAAAGTGTGTGTATGTTTTATCACATCATCATCATCATGATAATTAATCTTCTATTTTGACAGTGAAATAATTATTGTCCTTTGAGATGAGCGACAACCGAATTTGAAATTTCTACGTACTATGATACGTAGTACTACCGGTAGACAGCTGTAGTACGACTTACTGTATGATAGGAGTGCTAACTGTAATTGACGTTCTCCTATTTCCTTTCGTCAAACGTGTCACGTATCGAGGCAGCACTCCTTTTATCGCGGGATCATTCGCTTCCTGTTATTCCGCAATCGCACCAAACACAAGCATCGTGTGGGAAATTACATGTAGTGACCCGGTACGACTTATATACTCGTTGAATTAGCAAGACTACGTACTCAGGAGTAGGAATGCTCCGGAGTACGACAGTAGTTGGGAACTTCTTATTTTATACTTCGTATTATTTTATGAAACGGTCGAAAATTCACTCCAGGCACTTCTCCGACATATCTTCTTCTTGATCTATCTCATCACAACACCCCAAACTATCTACAGAATTTAACAGAGTGAGACGAGAATATATCATGACTAAAACCATGGCCGAGACAAAAATTATTCAAGAGGACGCCATTCGCTCGCGGCTCTTGACCACACTCGGTATTCAGAAGCCTCAAGCAGCCGCCCCTCCTTCGGAATCGAGAAGCGACAACTCGAACATCAATCCTCCGTCACTCTTTCGACTACACGGTCGCGAGAGTGCATTTCGACAATCCTTGAACGACAGCAGTGAAGAACGCAGGAGACATAATCGACGTCCCAGTCGGAAACCCATTGTCAAATTCGACTGCGACGTTTTGGTCCAACCGATTGCCTCGCACAAGAGTTTCTCCCAACGCATTAAGAATACACTGTGGACCAGTACGGACGAACTCAAAGATAACGCCTATCGGAATCAAGTCGAATTCGAGGCCGAGGGTTGGGACTATAGAAAAGCATTGGAAGAAGAGGACATGTACATTGATGCCGAAACGGGAGAACTGGTGCACCCATTCTGGATTGAGCAGCGAGGAAGGAAAGAGGAATTGCGGACGTAGGTATACATCATTGGAAGGACAATTATATTTGAAATGAATTCTTCCACGGACGCTTGGAGCCATAGAATTTGCTGGAGTAGCTACGATAGTACTACTAGTATTTGGTGCATAAAGAACTTCGTAGCCACAGTTCCCATGCTGAGTTCTCCTGGAGCTTAGTATCTACTGTAGTAGGCTCTTTATGATGGAGTGGAAGCAAGTCGTTTACCGTTCGTGTTGCGGCTTCCACCGTCCAACGAAGAGTCAAGGAAAGAAGAGAGCTATCATAGACTACCTAGGTAGTATACTCTCATGTTCGATTGTTCTTTCCTGTGGGTATGTTTGCAAATGCACGAATGAAAAGCTGCAGCCAGCTTGGCTACTGTATGATAGCTTGACAATACTTAAGGCCCAAGCCCACTATTTCTTCACCGCCTGCCAACATAGTTGGTGGCGCCTGCCAACATAGTTGGTGGCGGAGGGGGCCTTGACATACCCATGAACGAGAAAGTTAATATTATATAAATTATTACAGTGTTTGCTGTCTCTTGCTACATCCACAACACCTTCATTCAATGACAGCATTGGCAATCACAAAAATGACACCTCTCTCTTTTCGATACAATGTCGCATTTTTGTATCACTCCAGCGTTCACACATACTACAGTAGTACACATTGAACACAACATGAAAAATCTTCACTTCGGAAGAAAAACCATCACTTCTGTTGGCAAGCAGCGACTACTAAATGAACCCTGATCCGCTGCAACTCACCGGCTACTCAGCAACAGCTACCACCCACAAGAGCAACAATATTGTTTGCAGTAGGCCAGCAACATCTCAATCGCCATGGGTAAAAAGAACACGATTCATTCACCCAACACTTCAAATATAGGCATCCATCGGCCTTCCTCGATGAGTTCGCATCGCCATCCTCTCTCACCCGAGAATCAAATCCGCCTGCGATTATTGAGTCGATTGGGTATCCACAAGAAGGTGGATGCTCCAATTTCGGGAGTCATGGAGCAACGTCGAAAGCATACTCTCTACAACAACAAAAACAGTTACAGCCCCATCCGTAGACAGCCAGTTCTATTTTGTCAGCTACTGAAGGATGACGATGAGGATGGCGGCCTCAGTAGTCCCAAGTTCACTGTTCCACGATCAACACCTTCTTCTACCTGCAAACAGAATCACGAGGGGATTGAGAAAACCCAACAGCAATCAAAGCAAAATCCCAAAGACCGACGCGAACACAATAGCGAAGAGCTGAATTATGATCGCTCGCATCGTCGCATCCAATTCAACAATAATGTCATGGTAGTCCCCATTCCCTCACGGCATGCCTATTCCAAGCGAATCAAGCAGGCCTTTTGGATGAATGGAGCGGAACTCCAAGCCAATGCTGAACGTAATCGGTACGAATTCGCTTCGGAAGGATGGGATTTCCACCAAGTACTGGAGGACGAAGATTTCTATGTCGATACTGTCACTGGGCAATTGGTGCATCCGTGCTGGGTGGAAGATGAAGACGATTGTTTTGATGACGACGGAAATGTAGATGGCGACATTGGGGAGAAGAATCTGCCACCGCTGAACGATGAAGAGCAGAATTTGGAAATAAAGTCACCCACTTTAAAACGAACGAATTCGGGTGTGCTTGAGTTGCAATCGCTTGCGATAGAAAGCGAAAGAGAGTAACTTCAAGACGATGTTGTTGGCAAAAGTGAAAAAGAGTAGCAATTGCTAGCTAGGGACTAAAAATGTTACTCGTCGGGGCATTCTACGGAAATCTAGTGAATGGAAACTTTTTAACTACTTGATGTTCGGTCGCAGTGCCTACCAAGTCATTCCGACGCTAATCTTGCATCGGCAAGAGACTTTCTTTTCTGTTAGCTTTTAGTGTCGCTGATTGCATTTCTGCTGGCTTGTTTCTTTTTCTTCAGTATTGCAATGGGACTCCGTCCGTTGTTTCGCATAAGATTAGCCAAGGAGATCGACAGGTTCCGGCTCGATTCTTGGTTGCGTGACAATGTCTTCTTCTGGCATAGGAGACTCGTGTTCCTGTGTCATTCGCGGTTGATATTGCTGATATTGTTCCGGCTGGCGTTGTTCCTCTCCCAACCCACTGATTCCATTCGGATAGATAATTTCAAAAATGGAACCAGGGCGACCATCCACAGTCGGCTCAGGCATGATGGCAGGAGCGGCTCCTTCGACCCCATAGTATGGTAAATACGCAAAGACTTGTCCATTGATAATCAAATCATAGCAACGGAATGTCTCATGCAACTTTGGTGCGCAGGTTGCAAGGATTCGAAGCGTCATAGGAACTCCAGCTACTTCCGCTTCCCATCGATGGTCAAAGACGCTGGCGCCGCGTCGTCGCCCAAACCAAACTGCTTCTGTTCCATCCATGGCGATCTCTTGTTTTCCCGTCTTTTTGGACCAGGTCAACGAAATGGAATGATCTCGTCCGTCTGCCACATTGGCCGTTGGAGAGGCACGAAAGACCCATGTCACCCTAGTCTTGCTGCTCTTGTTGAACTTGGCAACATCTTCCTCTAGGAAGCTAACCTGATACAAGGAAATGGTCATATTTGTGTTCATGACGGTACGTGGATGTTTTTATTTTGTGGTAACAAGTTCAAAGTGTGGTAACAAGAAACTGATGATGCTCCAAAATTGAACGATTGAAAGATTAATTTTGTCATGAAAAATAGAAAAGTTTCATTATGAATGAAAAGAAAGGCGGGATATTGATGCTTCTCCGTCTTCTCTCTTGTCTGTGCGCGCTAAAAAAGAGAGCTGGAAGCGTTGGAGCAGAAACAAATGGAGGGGGGACTCCAATGCGACCATGAATTGTTAATTCATCGTCATAATAAACTGTAGTTATAATACCACTGCCACTCCCAGTGGCATGCTTCTACGGTACTCATAAAACTAAAAGATGGACGAGAACTGCCAATGTAGACAGGAACCTATTCGATTGTGATTGCAAAATTATGATGATGCCGTTGAAGTCCTAAAATCCAAAATAATAATGTTATTTCCCACCTAATGACTTCGTTTTCTTTATACTCCAGGGGGAGGTTGGACTAACAGTAAATAGCAGCAGCTATCATTACAAAAATGTCAATGCTTCTAGATTTTTAGAGCCCAACACAAAAAACGTTGATTCTGGTTTGTTTTATAGTACGGATTTCCCCAATAATAAACTTATCAACTTTTCAATGTTCGGATCATGCGAACATACTCCTCAATCAATCTTCTTGTTGCTGTTCTCCGCCGTACTCTCGGACAAAATTTCGCTTGCCGCGACGGAAAGACTCTCTAAAGTGCTCATCATTGAGGATCGCTGCGACCCTGTGATGACAGACTGACGCCGCAGGCTTGATCGGAACTCCTGACTGATACCACTGTTGAGAGACGAAGTGCTCGAGGTATCGCGTTGCATCTTTTCGAACTTTTTGGGAAGCGGAATGCTGGCAATGAGTGGCACGGGTGGCTTGAGCTCAGGGCGCTGATGTAATGATACTGGGTAATCGAAAACTTCAAAATCTTGGCGGTACATACTGAAAGTCAAATTCAACGTTTCTTGATTGTAGAACTCATACCAAGGCTTTTCGGTCGTACGTCGATTGACATGTGGCACGCCTAATAAGGATTCTCGAACCACGGTGGGCAGATCTGCTACACTAGAGTCCTGCTGGACTGCTAAAACCGCAGTATCTTGGGCCACGAGGAACGCTAATTCTTCTTGCTTGACAATCGATTGTACAAGCTGCGTGCCTTGAAAATGTGTGAATTCGAATTGTGGAAGGACGTGACACGGGGTATACCACTCCTCCACTTCGCCAGTCTCCCTGTAGTACTTCATAACTTCGTACCAAGATCGAACAAAGTGCTCAAAGGTCTCCAGAGGACCAAAGCGATTATACATATAGAGGCTGACCATGCGGCTGTACGGGTTTCGGACAATGGCCATTGTCGACGAATTCTCCATCTCTTTGGGAGTAACGTACCCGTAATTCAGCATTTTGTGTGCCGTAAGGTGCGGAAGATACCCATGTCTGTTTGTGCCAGTTATGTATTCAATATTTTCCATGAATTGACACAGCACATAGTGCACCAATATCAAGTAGCTCCGTCGTATTTCAACTACCCGTGCAATGGTCGGGGCGACAAAAACAAAAGAGAGACCAATCAGCAGTGCCAAGAAAAAGACCATGAAGAAGGTCGCCATATACTGGAGTACCGGATCGCTTTTAGCAAGCACAGCAAATCGTAAGTAAGCGAAAAAGTTCAAACATGCGATACAAGCTGCGTTTCCGCTAGTGTAAATCGGGAAATTGGTCGATTCCAACAGCTTGTAGCGGTGAAAGAAAATTGTCATGCCAAGTTTGTGAAACCAAGATGCCCCAACTGTAGCCTTGCGAGGCACATTATGAGCTATCATCAAGCTTGTGCCACCGCACCGAGGCACGTGTACAAACAACAGATTCTGAGATTCATCTTCGTTTCCTTTCTCTAGCCAAGGCATGGGGGTTTGATGGTTTGATGCTTGATTGTTTGATTGAATATGAATCTCTTGCGGAGAAGAAAATTCAATGCCGAACAAGATGTATGACCGCTGACAAGGGCGAGCAGGGATCTCAAGAAAACATTTGTGGCATTGATAGAGAGATTTGAATCGACTGTGAATGAAAGTTGCAATGAATGTATCGGTGAGAGTCTCGTTCAATAGCGCTGCGATTTGTGCTTTGATCTTCCTGAATGAATCTTGGATGTCCAACGACTCGACTCACAAGAATTACTTCGAAGTATTTATTATACGATTGTTGGTTCGTACTTGTGGTCCTCCTACACGTATGATACGTCCTTGCTACCGGGTTCGAGTGCTACAGTTGATGTACAACGTACTACTGTGAGTAATAACTACCGTACGGAACTGTAGTGTCAATAGTACCGGTACCTACGGCCGTAGCTGCAGGAGTACCAAGGCTCTATCGTATAGTAGTGTAGTATAAGGGTGATTACAGTTAATTCGAAAATCGCACTGAAACCGCATTAGTACTACGTAGTGGTATTTTCCCCCAAAGCGTCCTACACTCTTGAGTGGTGACGGACGCAAAAAATAGACAGCATACAGGCTTATACATCGCCTTCAGAACCGTCAGATAGCCAACAGTCGCGCTCCCACAAACAGCAAGCCGTGGGGTGGCGCAACCCGAGAAACCAACGATCTGTCGCACTGGAGA
Organism: Nitzschia inconspicua; assembly: GCA_019154785.2. Lineage (NCBI taxonomy): Eukaryota > Bacillariophyta > Bacillariophyceae > Bacillariales > Bacillariaceae > Nitzschia > Nitzschia inconspicua. Next base: position 935,140 of record JAGRRH010000007.1, on the reverse strand, counting down.
ACCTGATTCAGAAATGCATCCTCAGGCATATCGAGATGATTTTCCAAAAATGCAACGTCACTAATGTGGTCCTTCTCCTTGTTGCTCCATTCTTGGGCAACGACACTCATGGTTGCTTGCACCAGTAGACGCACCATTCTTCGAAGGAATCGACTTCCAACAAGCTCGATGCAGATGGCAGTATCCACAGCGTTTTGATCGGCAATTGCGGTATCAACATACCCGCTCGACGATGTTTCAGGACGTCTAACAAGACGAGCACGGGCATGATGGAGGGTACATAGGAAGTCTTGGGTCTGTGGTTTTCCATACGAAAGTCCAAAATAATTGAGTTCCTTCCCCTCCACTTGCATCAATAGCTTGTTCAAATATGATACCTTTTCATCCAGATGATCATTTAAGCTCCAAAATCCCGTACTTTGGACGTCAATGAGATAGACATATGCTCGACTGGACGTGGTAAACGTTGGATGAAAGGCTCGGTTGACTTCGACGACATCTGTCACTTTCAAGACGGATGCTGACGGTCCTTCCGAGATCTTTTTCGATAGATATTGCTGAATGTCTCGAGCCGTCAAATTCTGATGATGAGTACGAAATCGACAAATTTGTCCGATCGCATGGACACCGGCGTCGGTTCGACCAGCCACAGGGAGATTGGCAGATTTATTCCTTTTTTCATTTGCTTTGACAGTTACAAACAATGGATCAAGATAGTTCTCAAGTGTCTTTTGGACCGACGGTTGTTTGTCGTAACCTTTTTGTGTCTGCCATCCGCAAAAGGCACTTCCTTGGTAGGCCACTCGCAAGCAAAAGCACTTTAGGCTGTCGTTCACATCTTTGGCAGTGTGCGGTGGATATTCAAACTGATAATGACCATCATAGAGCGGGTCGAACATGTACTCGTAGCCTGACGAAGGTTCTGACGAAGATTTTTCGGTTGTTGTTGTTTGCATCATACAGAGTAGCGGTCTCGTTTCTTCGTCATGTTCATCTGGGCTGTTGATTGTGTCGAACAAAATTCCATTGGCAAAATTGAAGTCACAGGATTCCCACAATTCCCTCATTTTCTGCTGTGGAAACGTCTCGACATAGGGAACACCAAAACCTACACCCCTCACTTGTTTGGGAATCACCTTCATATGCGTGGGATCATCTTTTTCGTCGGAAGCTCTATTCACGGTGCCGATCGATGACATTATAGTCGAGGACGTTAATCTGCCTCCAGAGTTCTGTGGGAGGAGGAAAGCTGTGACAGCCGATGAAAAAATTGAAAGTGTGAAACACGCTGCCTTCATAAGAAAGTGCTCTCCATTAGACATTTCAGCAACACTCTAACATGATGGTCTAACCGTCATGGAAAGGACCTTCATAATATTATATTGTATTGCTGAAAAACATCAAATCCAATGGCAGAGATTACCATGTTTGTGATGGTGTGATGGTCCCGTGAAATGCAGTATTTTTGTGGCATCATCGATCGCATCAATCAATATCATCTACTCCGGAATACCTTTTATAAATAGATTTATTCGGATGGGTCGGAATTATTACGCATGTCTCAAAAAAACCTGTTTTATATTACGACGTATACCACTACGACCAAAAGTACCGGAATCTTTGATGATCTTCATCAGACTACTAGCTACTAGACGACTTGACAGCACCAACAGATGGATCAAATACCGTAGTAGCTCCAAGATACTTATTGCGAATGGCCTACGTTTTCTAGTTACACAAAGCTATCGGAACCATCCTGCCACATTGTCAACGAAATCCTCCATATTTTTTTCGAGATCTCCAACTTCCAACGCATCGTATGCTTTTTGACATTCTTCTCTTGAAGGCTTCGTAGCTTGGGTCAGTATCGTCTTGGGCTGGCCAACTTTTGGTTTCCGTGCCAAGACCCAATCCCCGGGATAGGCTCGATACAGCAAACAGCTTGGTGCCTCCTCTTGGGGTGCGGCAGCCAAAGAAAAGACTGGCTCGAATTCTTGTTGAAAGAGCTTAGCGGCCGACTCACTACCAAAGTTGGTGATCTTGTCGAGACGAGCATTCAATAAGACTACTAGCGTTCCCATACCCACTTCTTGGCAAATCTTGTCAATCACCACCAACTCCTTGGGACCCGGCGCAACAAACAGGGCCACCTCTGTTTTGGGCGGTAATTGGAAAGGACCAGAGGGCTTGTCTTCGTTATCGTCTCCCACTTCGGCTGCCAATTTTGCAGCAAATCCCTTGGCCTTGGTAGTCTTTTTGGCAGCCTTCTTTTTTGCCTTGCTGCGATTCATGGCCAAGATGCGAGAGGATGCCCCAGCGTCGCCCTTCCATTTTTGTTTGGCAGCATCAGCCAGATCTTCTTCCACAAACGCGACTACAATGTTCTCACCTCCCACTGGTTGAAACATTTCGACGAACAAACGCGCCAGTTCTCGATTGGATCTATCCAAGATGGCCTGGGTAGGTCCACCATCGCCCAAGGCATCGCTCGCACTTTTCTTGGTTTTGGAAGCTGCAGGCGTCTTTTCGACACCAAATTTAGTGCCTACTGGGAATTCAATATCCATTCTAGATAGTCGGTTTTGGAGTGCTTGTTGCGTCGCCTGTCGACAGTTGGAGACCGCTTCTTTGACGTCTCGTGGGAGAGTCGCTGTAGATGATTTTGCTTGGTTGCCGCTACCGAAAGAAATGGAGAGAGGAATTTTCCTCGAAGCACGATATTTATCATGATTCTTTCCAAAATAAATTGTTTCTGAGGTTTTACGACATTGGTCGACAGGAACAAAAGCGACGACGGAACCAGTGGACGAGTGCAGAATTTTCATTGAAAGCAGAATGGCCGATACAATGCACAATCTTATCCTTGAAATTGGCATCTTCATTCTGATAATTCTTGATGAAACCTTTCTTTACTTGGCGTCGCCTTCGTACTGGTTGATTGTGATATCTTAAGGCTACTAGCTAGTAGGAAGAACAGAAAAAGACAGCCACGCAGAGACAAAGATAATGAGGTCAATCGGAGGCTTGAAAAGATCACACTGTTGATGGATCCATGATCATACTTCCCTCCACGTGGAATTGGTACAGTAATGCGACAGTAAGTATTTCACACTGCATCGACTGCTTTCTAGTTATTACGGAGATCCTTCGTTTCGTGAGACGATGTCCGTCGCGAACAGTAAGTAAAAAATGATACTTTAATTATGACATCGAGGATTTTCAATTTGCCTCAAACATTGAAAAAAGGCCGCTTCGTTTGTGGACACCGAGTATTTTTGATACGTTCACGGATACGATAGTACGTCGGAGAAACTCTCTTGTAGAAAAATGTTGCATCGCAGATGCCTTTGGTGCCGACTGCCGATGCTTTTACGAACGGATGAGAGTCTCTATGACCTCTGAGCAACACCATCACCATGAATAATCCACGGTTTTCTTTGAGTACGGACGAGATCCGGAAACACACCAGCAAGATTCGGGCGGATGGGAGATTCAATACCGACGAGATCGAATGCGACGATAGTGCAAGGGGAGACGAAGCAACCGACATACCGGTAGCCATGGTCGCGTTGCTGCGATCACAGTCTACTCCCGTGAGGTTTGGGTTTCAAGATAACAACAACAGTGGCGCAACGAAGTCACGGAGGCGAGAGATCACGCACCAAAATTCGGGACTCTAGAAAACGCCAAAATTTCGAGAGTAGAACGAAGTTGGCTCGTCATTCGATTTGATGATTGATACCGTACAGACCAAGTTCCGGGTGAGCAGGAAGAGATTTATTGATGCCGAATCCTACTTAGAAGAAGACAACCACGTGAATGACCAATTGGGAGCGGCGATCGTTTCTTGTCAAAGTTCTGTGGGATTATTCGTCGAAAAGGCTGTTTCGAATCACCGAAAAAAATATTGAAGATGTTACGATTATATAGAATGGATCGATGGGTTCCATGGCCGTCCTTGGATATAAAGGTTCTGGTTAGCTTTGTGCTTCAAGGGATGGTCGTCCAAAGTCCATTGTGCACAAGGCTGGGTCTCCACTGGACACAAATGTTTGGACTCCTTCGGGTGTCGTGTGCCTCCCGTGTCCTACACTTCATCCAGTGCGCAGAAAATAACTTTCTTCTCCGTCAGAAAATGGATGCAGAGCGCCAGCTATTTCTTCGAATTGTCAAGCTGCTGATTCAATTCGCTTTCATCGCTCATGTGTAAGACCTTTCTTCCTACTGCGCCGGTGGAATTTGTTTCGTTTATCTCACTTCTATCTTTTCTCGATTTAGATGCGCTTGCCTCTACTGTGCTACAGCAAGGCTTGAAGTTGGATATGATGCCTCGGAACTTACTCCAACGTCTTTCTTTCCAAACGTTGAGATTCTGTATGGGACAGATCGCAATGTATTGACATCCTATTCACGAGCAGTTCACTGGGCATTTGTCAGTTTGTCTGGAATCGGGAACATTGATAGCGTACCGTCGACTACTCTAGAGTGCTGGTTTACACTGATTGTGCATATGATCGGAGCAGTATTCTATGCTATTGTGACAGGAGTGGTGATCAATACTTTGGAAGAACGAGCTGCAAAAGACAGCAAGATTGGATCTGATGTGGCCGGACTCTCGAAATACTTGACGACAACCCGCATGTCCAGATCCGCGAAAGAACGTGTAATGAAGGGATACATGATGAGGAACGTATTAACCGAAAACGATGCCGTTGATGCCGGATCACGAATGGACAGTCTCGACCATGATGATGAGATTCTTGAGACCCTCCCAAACTATCTCAAGACGGAAGTCGGCATATACGCTCGGGCAGAAATGATTCATCGTCGAGAAAAGTTGTTTCTTCATTGCAGCAACGGCTTTCTTGTTGCTTTGTCGAGTGCAATGGTGAGGACTAGGACCCTCATCTCTGGTGACTATCTTATGAAAGAAGGGAAGCCTTTCTTGAGAGACTTTTACGTGATTGAAAAGGGATCGCTTCAAGTCCAACGGGGAAATCACACCATTAAGACGTTGCAGCGCGGCCAATGCATTGGTCGGTCATGGCTGCTTCAATTGGAAACCGAGTCGAGGGGTCCACTTGACTACGGCGAGAACACGGACTGGTTACTTCCAGACGGAGTTGCGGCATGTTCCATCCGTGCTGTCGGGCGGTGCATTCTAATGACTGGTCTTTCAACACTTGAGTCTATAGTAGCTCTCGAAAGTCAATACAGCGTGGACTTCCAGTTTTTGCGCGCTGAAGTCCGGGGCTACGAGAAGAACGAGTCGGAAAGAAAAGCAAAAGCCATCCGAGGGATTATCAAGGCGGTTCGACGTTTCAAAGAACAAAAGCGCTTGTCAGGAGAGACTCAGAACGTGACTGTGCCTACGTCAGGAGATAAAAAGACAGAATAGATATTCCATCATTAACATGGCATCATTAAAGTAGCGAAAACTTGCTTTCCCTCATTCGCTTTTGTCGTCAACAGAAGGAATTATTCTAAAGGGGGGCGAAGTGGAATTTCATTACCAAAAGGCGACTCCACCAGCTTTCGGCTATTAACTCTGCAGCTAGCTACCTAGCTAGCTACCTAGCTAATGAAAGCGAACTACCGGTACTTCTACTATCGCTAGCTAGCTAGAATTAGTCTTCCAAAACAACACTACCGGTAGTATACTACTTGAGTACGACTTTGTACTCCGAACGACGAGAACTTTTTAAAGAATTGGTCGAAGGAGTCATTGGTGTCCTACTCTTGCGTATCGTTTGTTAGCCTGGTCGCGGCAGCTGCAGCAGCATCGTGAAGGATTTCGTTTGGAATCATCGACAGCGGCCTTTCTGACCCGTAAAAACAGACAACAATTCAGTTGTTCTCTCTCTTCCCATTTTCATTTATTAACTGTATTAGTCGTAAGTGTCGAATGATCCATCGCCTTCGTCCACAAACTCAACTTTATCTTTTTTTTTGTTTCTTCTACTCCAGCAGAGTGCATTTTGTATCATCATCATCATCATCATCATTGCTGACAGCTGACAATTGAATGGGCAAATGAATGTTGTCTCACTTCGACAGCAGCCCCATCGCAGTAATAAACCAAGACGATGGCCAGTACCACAATAGGCAGCGATGCTTATGATGCATCAGCATCCCCGACACAACAAACGTCGATAAAAGACTTGTATCGACTGAAATTCCGATCGTCCACCCTCTACATTCTATCTTTTACCTTGACATCTCTGGTGGCGGGTTTAGTATATGGCTGGCCGGCGTTGCGACAACAGCTTCTGGTGGAAGGCTCGACACTCTCTGAATCGCAGCTGGGCATAATTTTTACGGTGGGATCCTGGAGCACACAGGGATGTCGGTTCTTTGTCGGGCTGGCACGGGATCGATTCGGCACACAAAGCATGATTGTCTGTAGTATGATATTAGTAACGGTCGGGTGTGTCGGGATCGGGCTGAGCGATCCCGACAACGTGGCCGCATTAGCAAGTTCTTTGTTCCTGGTCGGTCTAGGGTCTGGCGTGCAGCTGTGTACCCAACCAGTGGCCAGTCTCTTTCCAAATCGTGTGGGAATAACACTTTCTTCCCTCTCGGGCGCCTTTCAAATTTCTGGTTTGATTTTTCTTGCCTTGACAAGCGGAACCCGACCCAGAAGGTTCTCTTTCCTTTTCTATTCTGGCGGTCTGGTCGTGCTAACAGTGGTTGCTGCCCTGCTTTACCCATCCAGCAAATCTTTCTTGCTCGAAGATGACGCTGAACAAAAAGAAACCCATGAACAGAAAAACAGCTCGGGTCTAACCAAATCTTCAATCGACGGAGAAAGCGAACTAGTTGAACCCAGCGTACCAATTTGCGAGCGACTCTCGGAAAGCAAGGATACTGTCAGTTCAATGTCAGAAACGTATGACTGCAGCGGTACTACGACTACTACACTGAAAAAGCAAGAGGAAGGGCTGGTCCCAACAAAAGTTGTTGCCGACGATACTTCGCTCGTCTCTGATAGACGGGACGAGAGTGATTCCCAGGACAAAGAAGAAACTTCGTTCACAGCTTTCGAACAGATCAAAACCAGCGAGTACATTTTGTTATGTCTATGGTTCTCCGTCTGCCTCGTTCCGATGCAGTACTACGTCGCAACAATTGGCTTTCAATTAGAAGAACGTGGCGATGACTCTGGGTTCTACACCGATCTGTTTGCCTACACATATGCTGGTGCAACTGTGACAGCACCCATGGCGGGATTCTTGGCAGATCAGTTTGGTCTAGGGGTTTCACAAGGTGTTGGAACGGGTCTTGTTGCATTTTCCCTATTCCTCTTGTCATCGCAAGAAATTGGCCTGGAATGGCAAAGTATAGGATTGGTTGCCTACGGGATTGGTCGCATGGCCATCTTTGGGATTTACTTTACCAACTGTGGAATGAGATTTGGATACAGTAATTTTGGCACACTGGCAGGCTTGGGACTCTTGACGAGTGCCCTTTTCAGCTTGCTACAATATCCTTTGATTGATTCGGCTTCCAAAGGCAACAGCTCCTTGATCAATCTAATTTTGGGTATAATTCTCGTCGTCCAAACGCCGTACTTTATATGGCTGTTCGTACGAGAACGCAAATATGAATCTGCTAACAGTGTTACTAATCGTATAGTAGAGGAATAAAATCCTGTTACACTTTTAGGTTTTGTTTACAGTTAATACTACGGTTGTCGTAATCTACTCCTTATTACTCCTGCTTCGTCGACAGACAGTAGGAGAGGTTTTATATTAGTCCCGGTCGGGACTTAACAGTAAAAATGTAAAGATCACCTTTTTCCTCAAAAAGGATACGCACTACGCACCAATTACTGTCGCACACTGCTGTACGAGTACTGTCGTAGATGTCGAAAAACATCGAAAACAATCTGGTCCGATGTTCCTATTATCGGCAGACATCGCTTCTTGGATCCATTCCATTCATTGCATGCAGTATCATTTGCAAAGGCTACAGTTCATTTTACAGTACAAAACAACAATGGCGTTACGTCTCACATTCACATGGCTCCTAATGCTTTCTTCTGTCGCGGGCTTTTCTCCCATCAAGACATTCCTTTCGACAAAGATCGGTTCGGCCCTACTTCCGGCACGAAACTCGCCCGCTAAACTATTTCTTCAATCTTTACAAGAGCAAGAGAACCAGTACCTGGAGTTGGCCAGTCAAAATTCAGGAGCCCAACCGGATGTTGTTTACATTCTCATGTACAATCAAGGAACGGATCAAGAAGGTGTTCATACGACAGAGTACCCCAGGGATGGTTCTGGCAACGAAGTGATATTGGGATTTGAAGAATTGGGAGATTGTGCGCAGTTTGCAATGGCACTCAAAATGAATCCTGACTTTCCTCTAGATCCTGTTCCTACACCGGCGCCGTTTCAACAGATGCAAGCTTCAGTCGGAGCCGTAGGATTGAGTATCATGGTGGTGCCACAGATAAACCCCAAAGAAGATCGAGAGGAGCGAATCGATATGTGATGGATGATAACTGTAAATTCTATTACATCTTTTACGACTCAAAGATTTCCCTTTTATAGTCCGCGAGCCCATTCGGGGCGTAGATTGTAGCGATCCTCCTCCTCTGGAGCTCCCAGGACGGCACTAAGGTCCGAGAGCAAACGTTCTTTATCTCTTCCCAAACGACCCTTCAACAAAAAATAGTTAGAGGCATGATCTGAACGAAAGACGGTTCGCGCTGATGTTGGAATCTCTTGGTGTTCCAAAAACACTTTGAGTTCTCGGAGACTTTCTCTAGCTGTTTGAGGTTGAAATGAGGAAGCTGTTGATATCGAGTGTTTGCGGTATCCTTCTTCCACACGTTCCATTCCTCGAGGAAACGATGTCGTCAAGACGGATAAAAATTCGGGTTCTGTCGCAGTGCACAGTTTTGCGGAATCCATTGCATGCTGCAAGGATAGATCGGTTCCTCCCAGCCCCAACAAAATCATAACAGATCGTTTGATTCCGGCCTCTTTTAGTTTGACAAGAGCATCAACAGAACTCTGATATGTTTCTCCTTTGGAAACAGCCTCCAACACTTGATCGTTGCCACTTTCACAACCGACATAAACTAAGGACAAGCCATGCTGGTGCAACTCTTTCAAATCCTCGGTTGACTTGTAGCGAACATTCCGTGGAAGGCAATAACTGGATACCCGTCGGACATGAGGAAGATACTTACGGATCAACGACAAAATTTGCAACAGCTGTCCCTGCGGCAAGGTCATGGCATCCCCATCGGCCAAAAAGACGTCTCTGACAAAATCGCTGGGCGTTGCATCGCTCCCTAAATTGTTATCGCAACATTGTTGCACCGTCTCCGCCACTAGCTTAAGATCTGCCTCGATTTCTGCCAAAGGTTTTACTTGAAACGCTTTGTCTTGGTACATTTCGCAAAAAGTGCACTTGTTCCAAGAACATCCAATGGTTACTTGCAGAATTAAGGATCTCGCTTCGGCTGGGGGTCGAAAGACTGGTGCTCGATACGATAGTCCTACTGCATCCCCAATATTCATCCTCATGGACGTTATAGAATACCTTGCTTTATGGATGGCTCTTATCCTTTGAAATCTTCTGGTGGTAGTGGATACGAAGCGGGGTATTGGATGATTTCGAATTTCGTCAAATGATATTTGATTATATGAATTGGATAAACCCGTCCGTTCCGACGGGAAAAATGTCGTCGTCCAGCTTGAAACACCAGCCATCAGTGACAAGAGAGCAGCGAGGACTGATACCTGTCTCCTCATTTGGAAAACTTCAGTGCCGTGGTTTGCAACCGTAAGACGACGATGTCGGTGCCGTCGCGATGAAACAAGGAAAAATGAATGATGATGATGATGATGATTGTGTTGTGACAAAAAATGATGTTCCTCTTTCCTTTTTTTTAGGCCTTTGCGAGAGAGAATATTCTCACAGTTCAGTAAATACCGCCCGCTTTCGGGCGGTAAGAAAATGTAGGGATATGATGTACATAGTACCGTACGCAGTTAAGTAGTAGTACCGTACTCGGAGTACCGTACCTACCGTAGTCCACTAACGTACCGGTACTACCGGTAGTACTATTGTATGGATAAGAACATTGCGATACATTAATTAATATGAACAAGCAGTCGAAAAAGGTGCTCCGCCCTTGCCCCATTCAAGCAATGCAGTTCGCAATTATCTGCTACTTTGTCGGCACTAAGGCCACTTTTCTCCGTCTGTTGAAAGTATGAGTGAGAAGTCAGAAACCACAGCAAATTGTAGTTAAGAACTTCTTCAGGAGAGCTCGGCAACAACAAGAAGCTGCTTTCAAGAATCTGCAGAGGCGACACTACTACTTTGCAGGAAACTTCATCTTCCATCTATTTGTCAGACAATAGCAAATGCCAAGGGTCATCATTTCTCTAGTATCCCCATCAACCTTATCGAAATGGAGTTTTCATTCCCAGTTAGAAAACCCAGTATGAAGCAAGAAGTCAGCGAAGAAGTTCAGGGTGAAAAACAAGACTGCTGAAGGTTGTTGCGGCGACTGACAGGGTGCTGATCTTCATAGTAGCAATCTTTCCTGCTGGGAGTATGGATGAGGCCATGCATAATACTTCTATCATCCGCTGCACTGATAGATCCTCGTCTGTGGATTACAATGTATTGCTTAACTGCTTAGTAACAATTCTTCATAACATATATGTATTGCTTATTACTAAAAGTAAGCACTCGCAGTAGAATACATCATCACAATATTATAAAGCCTGTTGCTTTCACCAGTAATTACTGTTATGATACACGTTCTGTCCGTCCTTCACGAAATTGAATCGAGTCAGTCACGGCCACAAATCCTTTATTCACGTCTCGAAAACAATAAATACCACACACAATAAAAAGCACGACGTATGTAGTGGTCGACACAAAAACAAAAAATACTCCGGAGCATTGTCGTTGCCCTTCGTTGATTGTCTCAACACTTCTCTATAGTTTGTTCTGTCAGATAGAAAAAGAGATCCTTCCCCGACGCAGCATCCTCAAAAAAATCTAGAGATAGATTTCAACAGCCTCAAATCAGCAATCTACCAGAAACAGTAAATAGTCGTCCCACAAAAAAATGGGAACCGGTCCATCTGCCAAGAAACACGGATCCCGATCCAAAATCAAAAAGTACAAGCGAAAAACGTGGCTTTGTCACCGCGCCAAGGATACCGATCAAATTCAGGACGAAATAGAGAAGTCCGATGAAACGGGCAAGCCGATTGCCTTTGAGTACAATGACGAATTACCGGGTGGTGGACAGTTTTATTGCGTCGAAACGGGGAAGCACTTTACCGATGCCAAGGCTCTAGCTGATCACAAGAAGAGTCGATACTACAAACGACGGGTCAAAGAATTGAAAGAAGAAAAGTACACACAGGCGACAGCCGAATGGGCTGCTGGTATGTCCAAAGAAAAGCTGCCGCCAGCTCATCCTACCAAATGAAATGTGATGAACCTGAGGCAGGATTTGATACTGGTGCCAGGTTGGGTGATTCTTTTATGCTTTCATACGTTCGGACGAACGCCACCTACGATTTTCGGCATCCGTGGTCGATTGACAGATGGAAATTCTCAATTTTGTGAATTCGATGAAGAAAGTCGGAATTGCAGTCCGTATTTTGGGGTTGATCATAGACAGCAGCAGCCTTTCGTTCACTACGTCGTAGACTTGGTTAATAGTGATTTTCTCTACGTTTACACTACCACTGACTTCCACATTGAACGAGATAGCTGATGTTCAGAACGAGCAAATACACCTACTTGGTATTCCATGATTTGTCGTGTCTGTTCGTGTGTCTTCGGGGTCATGTACAATGCGTGCGACTAGTGGTTACCCGCAGCGATACTATATTGGTACCCAAATAGTATCTCAAATAGTACGTACCGACGGTGTGTTTCAGACAGTCTCAACTTCTCGTAGCTATGTAGCTTCGTCTTACGAACAACACAGTCGTCTGCACTGTATTAAGTAGTTCTAGTCCGTACAAAGAAGTAGCAAGATCCTACGGTCATTTTTTCTGCAATCAGCAGACAAAGTTCAGTGAAAAATCGTTTCGGAAATTTGCAGTGAAATATCGTTGCGCGTAGATTTTTCTTTCATCCCGTTCAGTGGACGAAGCATCATCTGTGTTGTATTGACAACTTCCGGCTCCGCCATCTCTCTGTTTTGTTAGCCATGGCTAAAGATCCACACGAACGTGAGGAAGCCGCAAGACAAGGAGTAGAGGAAGTGGCGGCGGAAGCTGGGCTTTGTCTTCTTCCATCGACCCTTGATTCGACACCACATGTTGGCAATTTATTGTTACGAGAGGATCTTCTTGCTTCCCCCCCCCAGCCCATGATGATCCTACTGTACCCATCCCACTAACGCAGGAAGTATTAGCTGCAAACTAAGTGCCATTCGTGCGATCAACAATCAAGCTGGTTGTGGCAGTCACAACCATGACCAACACTGCCCCAACATCAGACTCCTGCAAAGGAGGAATGAAAAAGAGGACAGCTCCCCTGTTACTACAGCAATGCAACAGAGAAAGAAGACGAAAGCAGAGGAGAGAATTAAGATTGGTTGCCGTGTCAAAATCCAGAAGAAGAATCTGTTCCATTTGTTAGTAACAGACCAGCAGAAAGAATCGTTGAAGGGATTCGTCGTCAATCAAAGTTTCAATTGCTACGGAACAATCAGAAGTGGTAATGCTGCCGCTGGGTACAAGGTAGCATTTGATAACTTGCCGTACGAGGCTAAGGAAGTTTTCGTCAAGAGAAAGAAATTGACGGCTGTTGGTAGTGGCAACGATGAAACACCGTATGACAAAAGCACTGACAATCCCGATGTGTTGGAGACCATACAAAGAGAGAATGGATCCAAGGAAGAAGCTGATTAAGGTCATCTGTCTGATGATGGATGAATCTATGATTGGATGGGGACCCAAAACATCCAAGAGAGGTGGATTCCCAAAGATAACCTTCGAACCTCGAAAGCCAGTTCCTCTCGGTACAATGCAAAGGAACTCTCTTGACTGTGTAACTGGGATTCTAGTTCCCCAGGATATTGCAATGGACGCGGAGGTTCAAACTGAAGACGACTCATCGCGTCGAGAGACAACTTCAAGTACGAGTCCAAGTTCGAAGACGCTTGGGGTAACACATCGTTCAAGCTCATTAACAGGCCAAAGCTAGCTCATTACCTGTACGAGTACTTGCCATTGATCGACGAACACAACAAGCAGCGGCAGAACAGTCTCGCTCTGGGGAAGGTTTGGCTTACAAAGGACGTTTGGTTCAGGAATGTTACCACCCTACTTGGACAATGTACAGTCGATATGCATCGCTGTTTCAGAAACCGTATGATTGAAAAGGGTGTTGCGCCATCGAAAGTTGATTCGATTAGAATTCTCAAGTTTACCGACTTGATGTGTGGTTGCTTGAAACAGTTGCCTAAACCAAAGCAACACTTTTTCATCGTTGGAAATGAAGATGGGAAAGGAGATGGACGCCTAACAAGGATTTATGGTAAGGATGGGGAAAGAACCAAGCCACCCGCTAAACAACAGGAGCAGCAAGGAAGGAACATTGGCAATGCATATGTGCGGAACTGTTTCGTATGCAGAGGATACCTCTCCAAAAAGGGGAAGCAAATCAACAATCAGACATCCTTCTGGTGTAGCAAATGCCACATGCCCTTGTGCAGAATTGATAGATCCAAAGACGAAGAATTCGGTCCACCGGGAAGTCGACATCTTACTTGCTTCGATGCGCACTATCTTGCAAGCCACAATAGTGTTATTTGTTGCGGTAAAATGCATGGTCAGAAGGAGCAGTTCCCAAAGGAGGAGCACTTATCGTTACATCCAAGACGCAGCAGCAGAAAATAAGTGTATGGATGAGGTTTCGTACATTTTATTTGTGATTAAGTGTAGGTAGTGCTGCTTTTTACCAGTGATGTACAACAAATAGTATCCGAAACCAATACGAGTATAACTTTTGCTACAACAGACTAAAATTGTTTTTAAAATATGTTTTGGAATGCTGAGCTCCTGCTCTTTTAGATGGTCTGGTTTGTTTTAATTTTGGGATTTTTCAGACATTTTAAAAAATGCAGAAACATGTTGTGTTTGGGTACTATATAGTATCATAGCGTCGCTACGGGTAACCACTAGTCGACATGAACGTTAACCCTAAAGGGGAAAATCTCATAGTATCATGTACTGAACCTCCAAATTAACTATCAATTATCACTCATCATCATCTTCTGGCGTCACTTCCAGTTGCAACAGCTGCCATGACGGCGGTGATGGACAGTTCCAGAAAGCGCAAAGTGTCATCGAGTAGTGCAGCTGTCTCGCCGTTGGATGCTTGGTCGAGGGTGGCGGCAACAGCGACAGTTTGTGACGACCATCATTCGGGTATCCTCCGCACATCTGCAACAACCACTGCTACTGCTGTTTCGTCCAAGACAGCAACCCAGGGCCGTGGATCACTCACAGGATGGACATTGTGTCCACTTTGTGGGGAATATTCCAAAAAGAAATATGCTGTTGGAAGGGGACTGGCCAGTCACTTACGAGATATTCATACACCCTGGCAGCCGAGCAAGATGGCCCAAAAGATTCACCGTCGATCGTACGACGCTCTACAGCGACGACACGTGAAGCGACAACGACAAGATACGGAAGCCGATGGTAGCCATACATCCAATCTTCTATTGACAGAAACAAGTAGTACATTTGAGCCGCTTCAAGCCTGGACCCCATCCGAAGAGGAGGTCAACGCCTGGAATATCCAAATGTTGGATATTCTTCGAAGCGTGGAACAAACGTCTGCAGCAACATCCACCGAATCTGTAGCGGTTGGGAGTTACACTTCTGACAAAAATTTGCCAAATGGTGCCGCGATCAAACTTAAGAACATACCAACAGCCTATCGAGAAAGCTTGCCACCCTTTCTCAAGGCGGCTGCCGAGGGACATTTGGAAACCTTGCGTGATATGGTCCAACAGGTCGCTAACAGCCAGCTTGACAAGGATGCCGTCTTGGTACTATTGAATACTCGCGATCGTCATAGTTCCACTGCAGAACATTGGGCAGCAGGAGGAGGGCACTTGGAATGTCTCCGATTCTTGCATCAGACGCGAACCAGTATCGACAACTTGACGGAGAATGCCAGCAGCACCGATTCGATGACGCGCCGGAAAGTGAGGCGTCGGGATGGGAAAACCTCATTGCACTACGCCGCGCGTAATGGACACATACCTTGTATCAACTATATCTTGAAGGAGACTGAATGTTGGGTGGATGAACCTTCCGGCGACGGTACCACACCCCTTCACATGGCGTGTTATGGAGGCCAGTACGATACGGTGAAATTTTTGGTTGAAGATTGCGGAGCATCACCTCTGAAGAAAAATGACTGGGGCTGTTCTTGTGCTCATTTTACAGCCATGACCATCGCCGCATCCTATGGCAACGAAGAAAGCATTCGAAAACTGTGTTCGTTTCTCTCCCATGACCACGGAGTTTCCTTTGTATCAAAACAAGGTCAAGGCCACACATCCCTTCATAAAGCAGCGCACAGAGGGAATAAGATTATTATTCGGTGGATGGCGGATAAAAAGGAGGATGGTGGAGCTGGGTTGTCGGGGGAAGACAAACTTCAGGCGGGTGCTCCTGATCTTGGTGGCCACAAGCCAAGTGATATTTGGAGGAGCATGGGGCACGATGACGAATTTGGTACATGGATCAAAAGTACGATGGGATGGTAGCAATCGTTTTGTGCCGTATGAAAAAAGTTGACGGATGATACGAAAGCAGTGTATGGATGATGATGATCCTTCTCGACGGACAAAAGTTGCCAGTTGCGCGATCGTTCGGCATCCACCTATATTCATCATCACCAGAATCCGAGAAACAATCCATACTATCGTCAAATAACGGTGATGCGTCTCACTACGTAAACTTTTCCGGCAGTCCGTCAGATGTTCCATTGCATCAGCTGCCTTCAAATACCCAAAGGGTGCTCAGGTAATTCCATATTTTGTCTCACCAGAATCAAGGAATGTCGTCATTTTGGTCCCCTTCTAAACAGGATAGGCATTAGTCGTTCGTAGCAAAGATTGCGGCGTACAGTAAACCTGTCACCCACCAGTTGAAGCCCAAGTCACTGGCTTTCATCCCCAACTGTTGGCCGAAGGACTGTACCGTCAGTCCTCGGATTACAGTGACCCATCTGAGACAATGGTGCAGCGACCATTGTCGAATGAACTGTGTCTTCCACAGATCATGGGTCAAATTGACTGTTGATGCGGCCAAAGCTGCTACTCCAAATTCTGTAGCGTACGACACGTGATTGTAATGCACCTGTAGAAAAGTCAACGTGGCAAAGAAGGTACCATCAAAGAGGGCATGTCGCCACATCATGGGCCACAACGACGCGCGGTACACATTCCATGATATTCTTTGATGACGAATCTTCATTGGTTCGAAGATGGTATGGACCAAACTGGAGACACTGCCACCAAGGAAACCGGCTATACCCGATGACAACCACGTGGGACTTTTTGTATCTCCGTAAATCATATGAGAAATGTAGTATTGTCCGTAAAACATGATCATTGCCGACGAACCTCCTTGACATGCCGACGATGAAGCACCACGCAGATGATCTCGCAAAGATGTGGCCTTGTAGACATCCAACGTCCCTAAGAGAGGATGTTTAGAATGGCGATTGCGTTGTTGCTGAAGAATCAACTTGGGATGTTCCGTGACAAACCACGTCCCAAACGAGGCCAAGGAACGCGTTACCGCTGTCTGCCATGGAGAAGCATCGCTTTTTGACTTGCTCTCCTCTGGCATAAGCTTAGTAATGGGCATGGGTTGAATGGACGTGATACATGTCCTTCCGCTGCTAATGTCCCTGCCCGATCATCTTATTCGAACACGAGTTCGAAGAAAGAACGTGCCATCTTTTTCGACTGAACGACGTATGATACGACTACGGTAGAGTAGACATACCCCTACTACCGGTAGCTACGGAGTACCGGTAGCTATGTAGTCGTACAGCATCTCATTCCGGCTTGACGTCATGATCGTGAATCAAACGTTTTTTTGCTAGAAATCCTACTAACAGTAAGGCCTAACAGTACGACAGGTTAGGTAATACCCTCCCTAGCTAGGTAGTAGTAGAGGAATAGTTAATAGCAGTGAGAGTTTTTAATTTACTCCTTGCATTGCTCCAAATAACTGTCCCAGCTGTTAATGCGCTGCCCAAAGGGGACTTTCTTCTCGCTCTTAGCAGCCTTACTTTGTCATGGTGACTGAAATTCAGAGTCAAAATGAATCTAAATCGGTGCGATCAGTACATGTCCATGAGAAAGTCGCTCTTTCGAAAAACCATTGGCAGAGTACAGAGCAATACATCACTTCGTGGACGCTGTCAAAAAGCCAAACGAACAATTCGACTCAGATCAGAGATGGTATCAGACTCTAGATGACCCAGGACATCCGAAAAGTCAATAATGGGTGGAGTCAATCGATACATCCATAATATTTAATTTTGAAGCAAATGAGTTGGAATACGTCCCGAGAAATCAAGTAGCAGATGAGGAGACAGAGTTGCAATTCTTGGATTTTTGTAGTTAGAGTGTGCAATTTTGATGTCTTGTAACAACTGACTCTTCGAGAAACTTCTTGTGAACTAAAGATGAAATGACGTTCTTATCAAACAAGTTTTTCTTTTACATTCTTCTTTACAAACTTCCATTATTGTAATATTGTTTCTCTATCAGATAATATGTAGTAAAAATCCATGGTACAGGAGTATGTCACTTTCTTTGAGAGAGTAAGAAAATAATCTCTCAAGCGGAGAAGGTGACGCATCCAGTCAAGTCGGGAATGCTTAAAACGTCTCCATTTTGGAGTCTTGACGTCAAACTAGCTGGTGATCCGTTATGTGTAATGAACTTGACAATCATTTCGTCTTCCGGGAGTTCGCATTTGCGAAGAACATCCACAATAGAGGCTCCAGCGGGCAAAGCCACCACAGTTCCTTCAGCCATCAATTCCGCACTGTCCCTTTCTGGTGACGATTGCGAAGATAAAAAGACAAATACGTTCTTACGCTGCAAGTCCGATTGCTCATTGGTCAAGGCCTCGATGTAAGGGGCGATGCGCTCGGTTCGGGCTCGGATGCGCTCTGCTCGTTCCCGAGTCTCAGCTTCTTCAAATAGTGACAGAGGTTCTTCTACATCTACCACAGTCGCGGAATGATCAAAGATCACCAATGGTTCTTGGTTCACAGGGGATCCATGTTGATACCAGTGCCACTGCTGAAGAGAACGAAGGTAAGCGTCCGTGTTGTGACTAGCCATGACCTTCCCAAACTGCTCGCTGATAGTAATAGTTCCATCATCGTGTTCGTCATAATCAGTGTTCAGGGCAGCAGAAGCAAAAGTATCTCGACCTTTCTTCTTCGGAGGCTTGGCCGCAGCTTTGTAGTTCCAGTGGGATGCAACACCAAATTCCGCCACCTTGTGCATTTCACCCGATCGAACTTGGATTTCCATGGTCCAATCTTCCCCGTTCCATGGTGCGCTTGCTGTGTAGTGCAAGCTTTGGTAACCGTTCTCTTTCGGATTGGCAATGTAATCCTTGAAGCGAGGATTCTCGGCGTGTGGGGCCCAAACACTGATGCACGCCTGCTGAACATAGTAGCACAGGGCACGTTCTCGTGCGCGGGTAACAGCATCGGATTCTTCTTCGAACTCCTTCTTGGCATCGAGGACGATTCGAAGTGCAAGTGCATCGGGAACTTGAAGAATGTGATCAAAACCGTTGCGAAGCATCTTTTTCCATGTAGAGTAGCTCTCTTTGACTCGAGCAGTTACAGAGAAGTCTTTGACACTGGCAGAAAAGACGGAATCGTTCTTCAAAATCTCGGTTATTTCCGCCTGCACTTGAGTCAAAATGTGCTGCATACTCTCGCCGATATCCGGCTTTCCGTTCATGCCGTCCATCTGATGATGTTGGCGACGTGCCGATCGAACACTTTGGGTTTCTCGTGTTTGATGCAGTAAGGACTCGACCGTTCGATGCTGTCGCTTGTACAGGATTTGGAAGGATGCATGTTCCAACTCGTTTTTGAGACGATGCATTCCTAGTCGGGATGCCAACGGAGCGTAGATGTGAAGTGCCTCGCGGCACACTCGATTCGACTCTCTTGTCAATCGATGGCCGGGACTCATCGTTTTGATGATTCCTCGCAAGCGGTACAGGCAGGCCGCCCCTCGAATGGCCAGGGCCCTCCAATCCTTGGCTTCAGTGGTGTACAAGTTGCGCAAGTTGTTCGCGGCATTGGAATCGGGAGTCACGCGATTGGAAGAGTCATTGACCATGGACGCTACCACTTCTAGTCGCTTCAAACGCGCCGCGTCACGTTCGATCTGCAAAGCATGTTCGCCAAAAGAGGCAATGCTTTGGTGTGAACGAAACTCCCATGGCGACAAGGCATCTTCTCTGGTTACGAGCCGACGTTCCTGCTGTTGGACAGACAATTCACGAGCATCAACACACGAGCAATAATGAAAGGCGCCAGCAATCAGCGCTTGCAAACCCATTTCCATAGTCTCCACCATGATCAAACAAAATTCCGCCGCTCCCGCCATCTTGTTGGCATTCCCGTTCGATGCTTCTTGAATGGCAAAGGTTAGTTTGAGGACTTCATTTTCGGTGAAGTATGATTGCAACATGGCCTCTCGCAGCAGTTTCATGTTTTCGTGCACAAGATGCGCCTTGCTAAGTCGCAACCAAGTGGGCATTCGATCCGACATCGAGGTAGAGGATCCTCTTCTTTGAGGCGGTATGGACACTACATGTTGTTCGGCTTCTACCCTTTGTGGTGCTGCTTGTCGCTTCACAAGTAGGGGATTGTAGAAGCCGTGTGGGGCATGATGGGACATGAAATTCTCGTCCAACGTGTAAAATACAGACGAGGTAGTGATGCTGGGGCTGCTACTGCTTGACCGGGTGGTTCCAGCAAAGGCCGCAACAATGTCACTGGCTGAACTTGCAACCAAAGCGAAACTTGCCATTGATAGCTTCCGCTTCAAGGATCGCCTTCGAGCTGGTCTCCGGGAAACGGAGGATGATGAAGATAAGAGATTCATTGTGATATTTAGTGTTTGTGCAAATGTTCTCGAAGTGCACGGTTGTTCTTTTGTGACAGTTGATCTCTCGACAAACAATGACTATTTCCCAAAAGTGAAACTCCTCTTTCTACTGTTTGTAGTGACTGATTGGATGTTCTTGATGGTGAGAAAGAGAAGTAGTAGTGGAGGTGACAAGAAAAGGGACGTTATTATGAGAAAGGATGTTTGACACTTTTCATCGCTGTTGGCTTTGAATTTGTGACGAAGCCGCGAGCAGGTTGTCAAAGAGGCGGCCAATAAGAATAGTGGGATGTAGCGAATAGGGGAAGAGAAAGAATTTCCGCCAAAAGGGGGAACCATCATGCTCCCACCGTAAAAGCCGTTGCTGTTGTTGTTGCTGCCGAGGAACTACCTACCTTCAAGGATAATGTTGTTGTTGAGGATAATGATGAAGCGTTGAGCAATGTTGCTTTGACAATGAGACGAGAAGAGTTCAGAGCCACTTCCAAAGTCATTCGACCCATCGATTTCTTCCAATGCTTGCGACGGAACAAAAAACCAGTTCTTGTTTTTTTCTTTTCTTCTTTTTCTTCGTGTCCCCGAGAATGAAGGTGGACATGAGAATTTCGACTGCCTTCGCAGAGGCGATTCGGCCCAGCCAGCTGCTTGCCTGTGCACGATCCAACAGCACGGGAATTGCATGGGATGGACACGTTTCCGAAGATCCCCTGTGGACTCCCCAGAACTTCGAACGAAAAAGAACAGCAATACCATGAATACGGTATCTGAATCTTCTCCCAACAGTTGAAGGTGACGTCAACCAAACCGACCTTTAGTTTACTTAATTGTTGAATCGAATGAATCGAGGCGAAGCTAGCATGTTCCTTACAGTTAGTATCATACTGCTCTTGTTCGAAAGATATTATTTTGTATTCATGCTACGTCACTATCATGAGTTTCTTTGCTCGATGACTGACTCGACTTTTTAGATTAAATTTAACTCTGTACTTAATAGATTAATTCGTCGAAATGAAACTCTTTCCTCTCTCCAACGGCAAGACACAACATAAAAAAGAGCCAAGAATTCGAAGGCAAGAACAAAACCCCAAAGAGGAATCATTGTTTTAGAAACACAAGAGGCCTCACACCCGACACCCGACATGCTTGTGCACCGCAGTACTGCTGTTTTCTGAGCTATCACAACAAGCTGAATTTCATACTACTAGCTAGATAGGTCTTCTAATAGGCCACATTTCTCTGGTTACGAAAAAGTGAGGTAGTAACCTTGTACACAACAGCAAAAGACTGTTCGTCGTCCAATGCCAACAAGTTTCCGCCCACATCTACTACCGGTAGTGTCTTTCCATCAACTATTAATCTTCATTTCACTCAAAACGATTACAATATTTTCGATCATCGTTGCAGTGGTTATTGTTTTAAAATCGGAATACGCCATGGCATCGAATGAGTCAACAACTCCCTCAATGACGGCAACAGCAGTCTCCATCAAACCACCGAAGACTGTATACCTGATTCGACATGCCGAATCGGAGGAAAATCGACGAATCGCCGCATTGAGCCGAACCTTCAAGACACTGGGAAGATTTTCCTTGCCCAAATCTGCAGATGTCTATGCTTCTACCGAATTACTGCATGTACAGGGGCAAGTGGATTCCAACGTCAGCGAAATTGGGGCGAAACAAATTTCCCACATGAAACACAAACTCCAACAGGACGATTTTGTGGTCTCCAGTGGCATTCAGTTGGTAGTACATTCGCCGTTATTACGCGCAAGACAAACAAGTGAGGGCATGTTAGGGTGTTTGACGGCAGCATCTGCCGACCACGATGGCCAGCTTTCTGACCTAAAGGCAGAATCCGTCAAGAGAGTAGTCCAAACCAATTTGTTGCTAGAGAAAACACCATCCGAGTGGACACCACTTTATTACGCTGGATTCATCCAGCGTATCCAAGATTTCGAAAAATGGTTGTGGGATCAAGAGGAAGAAACGGTTGCGTTGGTGGGGCATTCTCAGTTCTTCAAGGCCATGTTGGGACTGAACTTCAAATTTGGCAACTGTGAGGTTTGGAAGGTCACGTTTGATCCCTCAAAGGTAGCAAAAGAGAGTGGAGTAGTTTCTGCAACCACTATTGATGCCGCTCAAGATGAGAAAAAAGAAGATTTTACAGCAAATTTGTCCCATGGCAATGAATGGAAGTTGCCGCCGCAATGGACCAATTTGGAAAAGAAATACACCTGTGATGTTGCAAGTTCGTCCAAGACTATATAAAGGTCGAAAATAGGTATGGGGGGGGGGGGGGCATTTCGGTCTACGAACAGTACGTTTAGTTCGCGTCTTAGGATTCATAATTGTAGCTAACATGTGATCCTTTCAACATCGTCGTCCATGCTAATACGTTGTGATTCTTCCATAGATATTCTAGCCTCGGACCGTTTTTGTGTCATTTCGACATATTTTTCCCAATCGCTTTGTACAGAGTGGATTGAAAATGCGGTACGTGAGATTCGGTATACAGATTTTTCCGACATTTCCCCTCCTATTCCTTCCTACCTTTTACAAACAATATGTGCGTAAAGGATGGTCAGCATGAAGTATCCTAGAGCCATGCCAGTATACAGCCCAACCAAGTCATTCCTCCAGTACCTCGTCAAAAGCAAAACTGCCGGAACCTGACCTCCCCATGATGCAAAGAAGCCAAGCCAAAACACTTCTCTGGTCCGTCCCATAGAGTATGGAATTTGTTCCAAGGCCACGCACAAATTCATGAAGAAGAGTGTAGCAGTGAACGGGACCAGTGCCTCGTCGAAAAGCAAAAGAAATTCCTTGTCGTTCGAAAAAACTAGGCCAAACCATCGGCCTTTGGTCAACAGTAACACACTCTCCGTTATCAAAATTGCAGTCGCCAATGATACTCCAACATACCCAGCTTGACGAGCGGATTTGCTGTCACCACGACCCAAGCGGAGGCACATATTCGTGGAAGAAGCCCCTGCCATAGCAAAGACAAACATCATGGTAAACCAAGCAATTCGATACGCAGTGTTGTAGACTGCTACCTCCATGTCACCCATTTTTGCTGCGACACCTCCGATGACTGCCACACGCCATAAATCGGACGTACTGGACAGCGCTTGTGGGAAGAAGTACAAATCGGAAAAGGTCTTGATTCGGCTCCAAGTTATTTCATTGAATCTCCATCCAGGCCAACAATTCAAATGGAGCTCACCAAAATAGATGTAAATGATGATCAAAAATGCCAGTTGAAAGTAAGTGACGCATGTTGTCACGATTGGACATGCTTCAAAGCCGAAACCGTCGAATTTTGGTAATGGCCATCCAAGGACGAATACTAGACCAAGCACAAGATTTGCAATTAGTCCCATGCCAGACGAGTGGATCAATGGATGCATGATCTTTTGAGCGAAGAAATATTGCGCAAGTTGGGTGAACCCGATCATTGCTGCAGGTGATGCAAGAAGTCAGTAGGAAAAGTGGTTCCAATCATTTTTGAGTAATCCGACCACGTACCTGGTATTGCAAAACTGAGAACGCGGGCATAGTAGCCTGCCATACGACAAATATCTGGATCACTTCCGAACCAAAGCCATACACTTTCTGTCATACAGGAAACGTGCAAGTATATTCCGCCCAGCTTGGGGTTTCCTGAACACGGATGGAACGATGGAATCATTAGTTTACATCAGTCATCAATAGTATCAAAATTTCGTTGATTCGTACCTGATCCAATTGCACTGCCCACTAGGACACGCAAGATAAGTCCACTGAGTAGAACTTGCGTTGTCATGGTCCAAAGGTCAGAAAGGGAGGCGGCAGCAAGAGCTTCTCTTGAAACATGACCGAGTATGGCAGAATCAGTGGTTTTCTTCTGTGATATTTGGAAGAACAATTAGAAAATCAATGTGAATTCAACCTGAATGTTTCGCAATGATCTCGTCTGCTTCCTAGAGCTATCATACTCACCCCAACCCACGAGAGGTATGAGATCGCTGTCGATATGCCAAGCTTCAATGTATCCAGCACGTCATCCAAGATTGACTCACTTACATCAGAGGACCATTCTTGATTTCTTTCCCTACTGTTGTCTCGAACAGGAATGGTAGCGGACACAACAAGCGGTGTTGTCTCCGTCACAGGAAATACGTCGTCTCTCCACATCGTTTTCATGGCATCGATTTTCGTTTTTATGTGGCATGATGGAAAACTCAACCAATCTCGTATTTCCCAGTAAGTGTAGTATTAATTTGTGATATTTTTGTGTCATGGTGTCGGTATTCTGATCCCTGATTTGGAAGTTTATTACTTCAGTATTAAGTTGTCATAGACATTCGATCGTACAGTATATGGCAGTCTAGCTAGCTAGTAGAGTTAACAGAGAGTGTGATTGATTCCTCCGCTTCGCAAGTCCCTGAGGCCAGAGGACATCATAGGTTTTTACTTGACTGACCGTGACTGTGATTTACAGTTTTTTAGAAGATGCGTTCGAGTAACAAGCGCAAGTGAGCCGATTCGTGACTAAAAGTTGGTGTCAGCGACACAACTTCGCGCTATCTATGATACGTGCTTCCGCACACAGCAACCTTCAGCAACAACATCGGCGACTTAGTATGATACCACATTTTGCTAGCTAGCGAAGAGATCAACGCTAAAAAAAAACAACAGAAAAGCGACTCAACCTCCGGTAGAAGACGCCCAGATCGTGATCCCCTGCTAGAAATGCCAGATCAGGAAGAACAGGAAGATTTCCTGAACGGCAGACGAGATGGAAAACATCATCAAAAAGAAAAAATTCACTCACCCCGCATTAGATGAAGTTCATCCTCTAAAGGTCGCAGAGCCCGGGATACCCCAAGTTCTCCCGACTTTTCTCCACAATCTACTGTTCTCTCCAGCAACCAAAGTTCCCTACGATGCTTGTCCCTTCAGTTATTATTTCAATCTAGGTGGACCTGCTTGGGACAAGAAGGACGAGTCACAACATTTGATCGAGAGACCTTGCTACAAGACACTCACAATTTTTTTGGATCGTTGGTTCGCAAGTTTTCAGTTAGGAACGCAGCAGAGAGCGGTTGTAACCGGTACTGCAGGTATCGGGAAAACATTCTTTGCGCTCTATGCAGCTCGTGTATACTTTCGCCGCGGGGAATTCGTTGTTCTCTACCATAGGAACAGAGCCTGGGCTTTCAGCAACAAGGATCCTAAAGAGTTCTTGATAAGACGAGGTGCGGCGCCCATTATGTCCTTGAAGAAACTCAAACGGCCCAATGGCCAAGACTTTTGGTACCAAGAAATAAAGGAAGGAGAGCCTGAATTTTTGAGAATCTTGTCGGAGTGGGAGAACTGCGGCTGTGCGTTCTTTATTCGCGATCCTGGTGAGGAAAAAGCGCTTTTGCCTTTGGATTCACTGGGGCGTGAGCTCTACACTGTATCCAGCGGACAAGAAGATTTCTTGGCTATACTTCGAAAGTCGAGAACTCCAGTGGAGAAATATCTACGAACTGGAGCGTTGTGGGATGGCGAAGAGTTTTTATATGGTGTCAAGCTTGGTCTACTTTGGTCTGATTCACATGAGCTGGATCTAGACTATATCATGGAAGGGTATCGTCGTTATGGTGGTTCTGCTCGCTCCGCTCTCAGATTCGCAGAGAAGCTCAGAGATGAGAAAATTGGAAAGGAAGACATCCAGAAGCAGCCGCTCGAAGCTACAACCATAGAGGCCATTGCAAAAATAGCTGAACAACAGGTGATGGGACAAACAGAGATGACCAAGGCAAAATCATTGCTTTTCCACCGAACACCTGTTGGCAATTCGTTCAGAATCCACTTTTCATCCCCTTATTTGGGGCACCTCCTGATGAAGAGAGTCAGGCTCGAAGGCTCCAAAGCCCTCACCACTGTCATAGCTGCTCTGAGCGTGGGGGGTGGATATCAAGATGCCTTTGGAACCCTCTATGAAGAAGAAGTGCACAAAAAGCTTTATCAGGAGGCTTCAGTGAGCAAACAGGCCATCTTACTTGGTTGTCACAAACCGAGTAAGAAGAGAATGAAAGGAAAAATCATTGCAAAAGATAGAGTGTCGCTTGAACTTGCAAGGATTTCTATTTTGTCGTTTCCAGGAAACTCCCTTGATGTTGTCCGGTTGGAAGATTATGATCCGCTTGAAACCTACTTCCACCCACTTACTTCAAACTTTCCGACACACGATTCTTTTATTATGTGTCAAGCATCCACTTTTTTCAGTGCTACTGAAAAGGACATCACCAAGAAGGAGAAGAGCAAAATTGAAAAGTCCATTGCCACTAGCATAGTCCTAGTTGGGTTGCAGATGACGGTATCCGGCAGTGACAAACTTGGCGATAAGCCATCACACACGGTGTACGGATCTCACCTAGCAAACAGCCTCAAAGCCATCAAGACGTGCATTGAGGCATCTGGGTTAAAAGTCAATATTTTTGAAGACGTCGTCACAATCTTTCTTTCTCCAGCAGAGTCTTGCTGCAAGATGAAGTACATGCCTGTGTTGACAGCTGGAGGAAAAGAGCTGGAACAATCTATTGTGAACATGGAAGGGATTGCTCCGCAATACTACGCAATTTGTGAAGCGAAGATGATTGAAAACCTGATGGAAAAAACTAAGAAGGCTTGATCTTCCAAGTTCAGGAAAACAAAAAGGCAACTGATAAATACCCCGTTGGCTTCCACATGGACAAAGTGACACTTGGATGGATTTAGGTGCCCAAGAACGCTGCCATTTACAAGGCGTCACAAGAACAGACAAGCTTTCCATCGAAGACATCACCCAATGTCCTAGAGTTTTCTGCGGATGTTATCATCACGCACTATGTCTAAGATTAACTACGTCGAACAAGATGAAATCTGCTTCTTTTGCCATGAACGATGTGGAAGACGCACACGTATTACCGCCCTCCTTGTGGGCACATCTTCTGTTACCTCTGCTTAGACCGGGAGAGCTGTCTGAACAAATGCATCTGTTGTAACCTGGAGTTCATGATCGCAGAGCCAGTCCGGGTTTTGATTAGGAATTTTGCTTTACAGCGCCATAGATGACAGCCGAAAGTTGGTCGCCGGCACTGCCACTGCAAACCAGCCCTGCCTCATTCAGAGGATCTACATTTTTAGCATAGCGACCAACCAAGCTCACTGTCCGTACAAAAATGGCAGTGGGAAGCTCATCGTCGACGGTGGAACCCAACCAAAGGGAAGGTCCAAAACATGAAACGGACTATAAACGGCATTGTGGGACGCACGGTCACTCCTGCTAGCTGCTGGCTCTTGACCGTTCTATATGTGCGCTTCCTATTGAACCTTTTGGCATTCTCCGTCCTGACAACGTATATACTCGTCGGACGCATGACCTGCAGTACTCATGATATAAGCCCGCTCTTGTGGTTCCGATGGTACAAACCTGTCTACTACAGAATGAGTAAGTTAACATTCACTTTGAACTCTAAAGCATCATGTGCTGCTTGTGTTGTCTTGCATCTGGTTGGATGGTATTTCCCACGGGTTCTGCATTCTTAACGAACCTTCCAAGAGTTTCTTTAGGGTTCAAAGTGAATGTTAACTTACTCATTCTGTAGTAGACAGGTTTGTACCATCGGAACCACAAGAGCGGGCTTATATCATGAGTACTGCAGGTCATGCGTCCGACGAGTATATACATTGTCAGGACGGAGAATGCCAAAAGGGCTGGCGGCCAGCTGTCGGATGTTTTTTTCCAGCCACACTAAAAACCAAGTTGAAAATAGGTGACATCCACTGTGACAAGAGGACACGCGGTAAATCCGTAGCCTTCAAAGCCAGGGAATGGCCATCCCAGAACAAAAACCAATCCAAACACTAGGTAAACAAAATGACCAAACGCTGACGTATTCACTTCTGGATGCATGATTTTTTGGGCGCTGAAAAACTGGGCCAGTTGATTGAAAGAAACAATGCCCGGAATTGCAATGCTCAACGCTTTTGCGTAGAATCCAGCCATGTGAGAGATCTCTGCGTCACTTCCGTACCACAGCCACACCTGTTCTGTGAGGCTCCAGGCGACGACGACAACAATTGAGACCGCAAATAGCACAACATAGGAAACTTGAAGATAAATTCCTGCCAACATGTTGTTGCCAGCTCCAATCGCACCGCCGACGAGCACTCCCAATATCCTGCCATTTAACAAGACTTGAGAGGCCATAGTCCACAAATCCAAAAGCGCTGCTGCTGCCAACGCCTCCTGACTCACGTGACCCAATAGTGCTGTATCCGTGGTTTTTTTCTGTTACATCCATGTGCAATTACAAATGCGAGGACTCTTTTTCTCGGAAACGGTTATTGGCTACTGAGCGGTATTTTCTTCTCTATCTATCCACTCACTCCAACCCATGATAAGCTCGAAAGGAAAATTGGAAACCCAAGCTTCAAAATATCAACAACATCATCTTTTATCGATTGTTCTTTCTTCGATTCGGCTGGTTCGTCGCTTTCGTCGACGCTGATTGCTCTCTTGTTGGAAGCAAGCAATCGCTGTGTCTCTATCGGATGGTGTCGATCCTTCGACGGCAGGGTTGTCATCGTTCCCGTCGATTCTGTCTTATGATCCTCGTGAATTGTCTTTGTTGGATACGACGTACGACTTGTATCATTACTGCTTGCCATTCTCTTGTGATCAAAATCTTGCTGTCAAGGTCCTACTTTTACCTAAAGCGTTCTTAGGTCTACAGAAGTACTATTGGAAACAGGAAATTCTTTTCTCTATACTACCGTACTACCGTAGTCGTATAGAAAAAGTCCAGATCACAATACACCAATGTCCAACAACATATATCACTTAGTAGTATCTTACTGTCAGGTAGACAAAAGACTGGTTATCCCTCTTGAAAAAGGTCTGCTGGGGCATGGAAAACATACAAATTTTTAGGCCTTGGCATCTTTCAATCGAGTTTGAATGTGTTGGAATATGAAACATACACATATGAAGCTATATCAGCAACGAGCAATCAATGAGTGTTCTGAAGGACACATGATTTCTCATCTGAGAACACACTGAAGAACTTACCTTACATAAAGAACAAATCCAAGCGAAACTTTCCCAACTATGAGAACCAGATAACAGGAATCTCACATCACTGAATGATTACAAGATACACCATCAAAAAGGTAAAATTACAAACAACAACAGATCTGTGCTCACTCTTTATGGGTTTGGCAACAGACTTCCACTAACAATGATAAGTAAAGCAATAACACTTCCATCACGTGAAGTACATGAGAATT
Organism: Nitzschia inconspicua; assembly: GCA_019154785.2. Lineage (NCBI taxonomy): Eukaryota > Bacillariophyta > Bacillariophyceae > Bacillariales > Bacillariaceae > Nitzschia > Nitzschia inconspicua. The sequence goes on along the minus strand of JAGRRH010000007.1, from coordinate 905,650 downwards.
AGTGAAACTAACACTGAGAACAACTAGTAGAAGATTATCCTACAAACTGCACACAATTTATCCTACAAAAGACAAAGAAACTGTGGTTGATAGCTTGACGCAGTCCCGTCATCAGGACAACTGAATCCGAGCATCTTGGATCCAAACATCAACAGAGCCACGTTGTCCAAGACAAACTCAGAAAGAGTCAAAAGCGAAAAGATCTCACAACGTCTGGAAGAGGACGTGGTCCCTCAAAGGTAGCAAAAGAGAGTGGAGTAGTTCCTGCAACCACTATTGATGCCGCTCAAGATGAGAAAAAAGAAGATTTTACAGCAAATTTGTCCCATGGCAATGAATGGAAGTTGCCGCCGCAATGGACCAATTTGGAAAAGAAATACACCTGTGATGTTGCAAGTTCGTCCAAGACTATATAAAGGTCGAAAATAGGTATGGGGGGGGGGGGGGGCATTTCGGTCTACGAACAGTACGTTTAGTTCGCGTCTTAGGATTCATAATTGTAGCTAACATGTGATCCTTTCAACATCGTCGTCCATGCTAATACGTTGTGATTCTTCCATAGATATTCTAGCCTCGGACCGTTTTTGTGTCATTTCGACATATTTTTCCCAATCGCTTTGAACAGAGTGGATTGAAAATGCGGTACGTGAGATTCGGTGTACAGCTTTTTCCGACATTTCCCCTCCTATTCCTTCCTACCTTTTACAAACAATATGTGCGTAAAGGATGGTCAGCATGAAGTATCCTAGAGCCATGCCAGTATACAGCCCAACCAAGTCATTCCTCCAGTACCTCGTCAAAAGTAAAACTGCCGGAACCTGACCTCCCCATGATGCAAAGAAGCCAAGCCAAAACACTTCTCTGGTCCGTCCCATAGAGTATGGAATTTGTTCCAAGGCCACGCACAAATTCATGAAGAAGAGTGTAGCAGTGAACGGGACCAGTGCCTCGTCGAAAAGCAGAAGAAATTCCTTGTCGTTCGAAAAAACTAGGCCAAACCATCGGCCTTTGGTCAACAGTAACACACTCTCCGTTATCAAAATTGCGGTTGCCAATGATACTCCAACATACCCAGCTTGACGAGCGGATTTGCTGTCACCGCGACCCAAGCGCAGGCACATATTCGTGGAAGAAGCCCCTGCCATAGCAAAGACAAACATCATGGTAAACCAAGCAATTCGATACGCAGTGTTGTAGACTGCTACCTCCATGTCACCCATTTTTGCTGCGACACCTCCGATGACTGCCACACGCCATAAATCGGACGTACTGGACAGCGCTTGTGGGAAGTACAAATCGGAAAAGGTCTTGATTCGGCTCCAAGTTATTTCATTGAATCTCCATCCGGGCCAACAATTCAAATGGAGCTCACCAAAATAGATGTAAATGATGATCAAAAATGCCAGTTGAAAGTAAGTGACGCATGTTGTCACGATTGGACATGCTTCAAAGCCGAAACCGTCGAATTTTGGTAATGGCCATCCAAGGACGAATACTAGGCCAAGCACAAGATTTGCAATTAGTCCCATGCCAGACGAGTGGATCAATGGATGCATGATCTTTTGAGCGAAGAAATATTGCGCAAGTTGGGTGAACCCGATCATTGCTGCAGGTGATGCAAGAAGTCAGAAGGAGCAATGATTCCAATCATTTTATAGTAATTTGACGACGTACCTGGTATTGCAAAACTGAGAACGCGGGCATAGTAGCCTGCCATACGACAAATCTCTGGATCACTTCCGAACCAAAGCCATACACTTTCTGTCATATTCCACGCCGCAAAGACGAAGATGCTCACAGCGGAAAGGACTGCGTACGAAACTTGCAAGTAAATTCCGCCCAGCTTGGGATTTCCTGAACACGGATGGAACGATGGAATCATTAGTTTACATCAGTCATCAATAGTATCAAAATTTCGTCGATTCGTACCTGATCCAATTGCACCGCCCACTAGGACACGCAAGACACGTCCACTAAGTAGAACTTGCGTTGTCATGGTCCAAAGGTCAGAAAGGGAGGCGGCAGCAAGAGCTTCTCTTGAAACATGACCGAGTATGGCAGAATCAGTGGTTTTCTTCTGTGATATTTGGAAGAACAATTACAAAATCAATGTGAATTCAACCTGAATGTTTCGCAATGATCTCGTCTGCTTCCTACAGCAACTCACCCCAACCCACGAGAGGTATGAGATCGCTATCGGTATGCCAAGCTTCAATGTATCCAGAACGTCATCCAAGATTGACTCATTTACATCAGAGGACCATTCTTGATTTCTTTCCCTACTGATGTCTCGAACAGGAATGGTAGCGGACACAACAAGCGGTGTTGTCTCCGTCACCGGAAATACTTTGTTTCTCCATTTCGTTTTCATTGCACTGTCTTTCGTTTTTATGCGGCAAGATAGAAAACTCAACCAATCTCGTTTTTACCTATTGTAGTTTTTATTGCTCCGATTAAAAGCTTCTGTGACATTTTTCACCATTATTATTTTGTGTCATGATGTCGGTCTTCTGGTCCCTGTTTTCGAAGTTTGGTTGTCATCGACTTTCGATCGTACAGAAAATGCCATTCATAGTCACACTGTTGTCGCTTTTTTTAAAAAACCAAAGGAAATTCGCACTCCGATTATTATGCTCCAGTACTTGTCACCGTTCGCGCGCTAGCCAGGCACCAATTATTAAAATCCCCTATGCGACACTCAATGCTTGTTTACTGTTCAAGATTCTGTAAATTCCAGTTGAGATTCGACAACAATCTAGCTACTAGTAGGAAGCTTATTATTGATCGCTTCAAAATGAATCATTTGGACAAAACATTGCAAATTTAAGCTTGATCAATTTCAAAAATAACCGGTCTCTTTGCCGCAACAACAAGGGACCCTCCTTTGGACATTTTGGTTGACTGTAGACTACCATAGGTGTTCCGTACGATCTGTATTAATGAACATTCCATTAGCGGATTGGATGAACCCGTCCTCTACCATTTTCAAGATCCGTTCAGCGACCTGCTCTGGTGTAATGTCTGCGTTAGATCCACCCATATCCGTCTTCATCCATCCAGGATTGATCGCGACTGCGGTACGAGTAGTTTCCTTGTCATTGGCAAATTCCAAGGAGAGCCCTTTGATGCACATGTTCATCAACGCTTTGCTACCAGCATACCCATAATGGCCAGGTACCTTCTTGGACGAGATTGATCCGAGCCAACTTGAAATTGCCAACACTGTGGCATCCTTAGTCAAAATTGGCATGAGACGACCAGTCATTTCCATTGGATGCAGAGCATTTATCATCATGGATTCGGACACATTGGAGGCTGAAAAATCCTTGCAGTAGAACGTGGAGTCAAAATAACCTGGAGTTTGCTTCTGATCCTTGGGATTGAAACCTGCGTTGTGGATGATACAGTCAATAGTCTGTCCTGCCTGTACGATGGTATCTGTCAAGTTTGTCACACTCTCGTGCGAGGCCAAGTCGAGTTCCAGCTTCTCATCAGCCACACTGGGAAGGCTGTCCATGTGTCTCGCAGTAGCAATCACTTTCCAATCTTCTTGAGCTGCGAAACACTCTACAAGGGCAAGTCCAAGGCCGCGGTTGCCTCCAGTGATGAGCACCGTTTTCGACATTGGTGGCGTTTTTGAATTAGAATGCAGAAGGTTGTGAAAGAGCTCCGACGATGAGTATCAATTCATTATTATTATGTATACTACTTCTATGCTCGACGACCAGAAAGGCACAGTTTGGAACACATTCGAACAACAAGCAACGATTTCGAAATCATTCGCAAAAGAGATTCGATGAGGTTATCACGTTATCACAACGAATTTTCAAATGTAGCTCTGCCTTCGCGCGTCCGCTGGGGTTATGTTGGGTTATTGCTGACATCAATCATGAGAATCTATCACGAACGATTCTACCGCTACTAGCTAGCTAGCAAGGAGTCAACTTCTGCTACGTTACAACTCTGTATTCTTGGTACAAGGAATAGTTCTTGTGACATCAAAACATGAGAATCTATCACGCAAGATTCTACAACGGCTACTACCGGTAGTAAGAACGGAGTCAACTTCTGCTATGTTACACCACTTTACATTCTTGGTACAAGTAATAATTCTTGTGACATATAGACATATTGACATACCTTATGGATCTGTTGCGAGTTCTCTACTACTGCTTTCAGTACGAACTTTCCGATCTCATTTGAGCCATCTCAACATATTTGCCCCAATCACTACAGAAAGATTTGAAAAACAGTGAGTTTCTTCCATGATATAAAACCTAGTATTTGTATCGAATCAACCGTCGCCTACCTTCGAAGTACAATGGTGGAGTACAGAATTGTCAACAAAAAATAGCCAACTGCCATTCCTGTGTAGAGGCCTACCAAATCATTCCTCCAGTATTTGGTGGATAGAATAACTGCAGGCACTTGTCCCCCCCACGATGCTATGAAACCCATCCAGAAAACTTCCGTTGTGCGCCTGCAAAAGATCAAATGATATAATCAGAACATTGGCACTGTTGTTGTATCGAGCAAACATTGATACTTACCCCATAGAGTATGGGATCCTCTCGATTGCCACGGAGAGGTTCATGAAAAACAAAGTGACGGTTAATGGAAGGGATGCTTCCTCAAACAAAGCTAAGAATTCTGCTTCGCTCGTGAAAATTAGCCCCAACCATCGACTTTGAAAGATAATGAAGGTACCAAGGAGCAAGAGCATGGCGAAAGACATGGCTATGCCGACATAACCAGCTTGCCGGCACCCAAAGGATTCCGTTCCCCTAAACGAATGCTCATGTTGATGGAGGAAGCTCCAGCCAGCGCTCCGACGAAGATCAAGGCAATCCACATTATTCGATATGCCGTATTGAAGACTGCCACTTCCGATTCACCGAGTCTGGCAGCCACTCCGCCAATCACAGCAACCCTCCAGAAATCAGATGCACTTGACAAGGCAGCGGGAAAATATAGTTCGCAGAAAGTTTTCACTCGCGCCCACGTTATCTCGCTTCGCTTCCATCCCGGCCAGCACGGTGCATGTAGTTGCTGTATATAAAGGTACTTCCATAGGAAAAAACCAAGTTGAAAATAGGTGACAGCCACTGTGACAAGAGGACACGCGGTAAATCCGTAGCCTTCAAAGCCAGGGAATGGCCATCCCAGAACAAAAACCAATCCAAACATTAGGTTAGCAACAAGACCAAACGCTGACGTATTCACTTCTGGATGCATGATTTTTTGGGCGCAATGCCCGGAATTGCAATGCTCAACGCTTTTGCGTAGAATCCAGCCATGTGAGAGATCTCTGCGTCACTTCCGTACCACAGCCACACCTGTTCTGTGAGGCTCCAGGCGACGACGACCACAATCGAGACCGCAAATAGCACAACATAGGAAACTTGAAGATAAATACCTGCCAACATGTTGTTGCCAGCTCCAATCGCACCGCCGACGAGCACTCCCAATATCCTGCCATTTAACAAAACTTGAGAGGTCATGGTCCACAAATCCGAAAGCGCTGCTGCTGCCAACGCCTCCTGACTCACGTGACCCAATAGTGCTGTATCCGTGGTTTTTTTCTGTTACATCCATGTGCAATTACAAACGTGAGGACTCTTTTTCTCGGAAACGGTTATTGGCTACTGAGCGGTATTTTCTTCTCTATCTATCCACTCACTCCAACCCATGATAAGCTCGAAAGGAAAATTGGAAACCCAAGCTTCAAAATATCAATAACATCATCTTTTATCGATTGTTCTTTCTTCGATTCGGCTGGTTCGTCGCTTTCGTCGACGCTGATTGCTCTCTTGTTGGAAGCAAGCAATCGCTGTGTCTCTATCGGATGGTGTCGATCCTTCGACGGCAGGGTTATCATCGTTCCGGTCGATTCTGTATTATGATCCTCGTGTATTGTCTTTGATGGATACGACGTACGACTTGTATCATTACTGCTTGCCATTCTCTTGTAATCAAAATCTTGCTGTCAAGATCGTACTTTAAAACTACAGCCATCATAATAGGTTTACAGTTATATTAATATAATAATAAAATAAGATCACAAATCGAAGTCGATCGAGCACTCCAAGGATGGATCGAAGTTTTGGTCGTCGGTAGTTAACTCGAGCCGTATTACACAACATCGTCATTACTTACAGTTAGGTAGTACCGGTACTACAGTACGGTAGTAGAAATACTACTACTATGATACGAAGCCGCTAGGAATTTGAAATTTTAGGAGCAGCCAAAAAAAATTACAAGCTTTCCTTCTCACCAAATCTTGAAATAAATTGAGGCCCGAGCTAGCGTTCCCATGTTTGAATGTTGTCGCAACAATAGAATACAAAGAGAACCACCCTACAACCGTGTCACTCGCCCAAAGCTTTTGTCGTACAAACTCTGACGGTGAGTGAATTTTTTTCGTTGCCTGGGGTTATAGAACCGTCTTTTAAGAATATCGTTCGCATCCGTTTGAGGAATAGAGCCACATACTGATGATTCATAATGATCGTTTCATTGCAGTGATTTTTGTATGATCTACGAAGCAGCATTTGTCATCTGACAATGTCACAACTCACTTCCATTCTTTGTAATGCTCCCTCCGGGGAGCGCCACGAAACCAATGATACCGATGCCAGCAGCACGATTTCTCAATACCTCACGTCACAGCCAGATTCGGAAGATTCATCCAACTCTGCTTCTGACATGAGTAAGAAGCGTTCAAGTTACTTGTGCCGAGAGGTAAGTGGATTTTAAGTTGACGATTCCAAACAGTGTTCTTAGTTGGTTCTAACTGAACAAATGCAGTGCAACAAGGAAATGAAAGGACACGATTGTCCCCTCAAATTTGAAGTCGTTTATATTAAGAAAAAGAAAGACAATCAAAAAGGAACACGAAGAAAGCCAGACATGGTGTAAGTTTCCTTGAATGATTATTGTAACGGGACATTGCTGCAACGCATCCAATAGTACAAGCTCACATTGCACATTCCCTCTTTTAGGCAGTTTCCTTTTGCAAAAGAAAGTAGGATCTCTTCCCCTTCCGGTTCCACTTCAGAAACTAATACTTGACTTTGCGACACTTCCTCATGAAACGTGCAACGACAGCGTCAGATTTTTGAAAGTTCCATATCCTGAAGTATGGCCGAAGCCAGAGGCAAAGAATAGTGCTACCGGTTCAACAAAGAATTGATTTCGTATGTCGAGGAACTGAATTGAGAGGAAGAAGATTCAAATTGAATCCGTTATCGGAGCGCTCCATAAGTACATAGTTTGATCATAGAATGAACAGCTGACAGCAGCCTCTACGACTTCGTCCTTTTTTCCCGCGACAATTGCGTCGTTCGGATAGACTAGCCAATCGCAGCCATAGGCCATGCTCTTGTGTTCGGTGAATACGGAATGGAATTGTATTGGTATCTCCGAACCAGCATCATGATCGCATTTCCGTCCTTGTGGTGCAACCAAATGATCTGCAAATTGGACAATACGACAGCCGCCATGCATCGCAGCGATCAAAAGACGGTTGTCGTCTTTGGGATGCCATTTGCAGCGCCATATCCCCCCACCAATGGCATCCGAATGGAACAGAGACGTAGGTGACGAGGAGGAGGATACATATCGCACATCATAAAGTGCAATCGTTTCGTCGTAGCTTCCAACTACTAGTAGATTAGATTGTCGTGGGTGGGGAGAAAGGACGGTAACTCCAGCATCGAACGCATTTGTATTGTGGTAGATCGGTCGACTCAAGTTGGTACGCAAATCCCACATCTTCCAACATCCTTCGTCTCCTCCTGTCGCCACAATGTTGGTTGGATAGGTCGTATTATCATTGTTGTTGATAGATAGAAAGGCACAACACCAGACTTCGGAAGGTGAGTTGAACATTTTGTGGGCTGGCCAACAGTGTTCTAACGAAGTGGAAAGTTCCACGTTGCCGCTGCTGGATTGTTGAATCTGATGAATGGCGGCATTTCCATCGCTGTAGGAAGAAATAATGCGAGTATTCAAAGGAATAGCGTCGTTACCGTTGTTGCAGCTTTGATCCCATGCGATTGCTAGACACAAACAAGGGCTGTTTGGGTCTGCGACCGAAAGTTCCTCTTGTGTCGTCTTGCCCGCAAACTTGGCTTGGAATGGATTCCGAGTTTTCGTGTTGATATCACTGATTGTCGCACCATCGGCAAAAATGTTATGAATCATGATTTCGCCACTGGCATGTGCGGTAGCGTAATAGTTCTCAAACGATAATTCTGATTGCCGCTGGTACGGAGTCGGACACCATTTTCCGTCCAGAATCCCGGACACTTTACTTGTTGTACCACCGCATATTGTCAACGGGGGGTTGTCCTTATCGTCACCAAAACTTTGGATAGAATAGCGTCGAGAGGATTGTTCCCTGCTGGTGTTCTTGACGACCGGTATAGCGTACAGATCCAGTTGCCCTTGCCTCGTTCCTGTCGTTTTGTCAAGTTGGTAACATCCCAAGCACATTGGAATATGAGCCACAATAGAATTTTCATATTCCGATGTTTCGCTTTCCGACGACTGCCACTGCAAACATTGACCAGAACAGGTCTCGATGCTGCAAGCATCCAACGGTGTGGGTCGATAGTCAAAGATCCGAGCCTCATTTTCTTTTCTGACACTATGTTGCCCACTATCGTCGTGGTCAAGAGACATGACAAGTGACAACCGTGGAGCAGAATCTGGTTGTGCCACCGATTGGGTTCTCTCGACTGTTTCGAAAGTGTACCACTGATGCTACCACGGTAGCGTGTACGGTGGCTCCGTTTCTTTCTCCGTCGACAGACATCGCTTCTCAATTGTCAACCGTTTCAACCCTTGATGCTTGATGGCAATGGGCTTGCTACGTCGTATCTTTCGTCTGACAGTCTGTCAGAGGTTTTCGCAGTTCTTAGACAAAAACATCATCATGAAGAGGCCAAGTTCTATCTCTTGTTCTTTGTTCTACGGTCTTAATATTGGAAACAGGAAATTCTTTTCTCTATATTCTAGTAGTTGTATAGCCAAAGTCCAGATCACAATACACCGATGTCCAAACAACATATAATGTCTTACTGTCAGGTAGTAAAAAGATGGGTTATCCCTCTCGAAAACGGTCGCGCTGGTGTGCTGGGGCATGGAAAACACACACATTGTTATGCCTCGGCATCTTTCAATCGAGAATCAACAGTTTGAATGTTTGCTGTATCTTGTTCCTCTACTTTGCCAGATTCTTCTTCTTCTTCCTCCTCATACTCATCTATCACTTCCTCCTCAATGATTTCTTCCTCTTCTCCTTCTGGCACGACCTCTTCTTCAATCACTTCGACCTCCTCCTCCTCTTCCAGAGCGTCTCTCTTTTGTGTACCTTCCTCTTCATCTGCAGACGATGCATTACCTTGAGCCTTTTCAGAACCAATGGCTCGGTCTCCAGGGTAATCCTTGGTCATCAAGAAGCAGAGGCCACCCAAGAAGAATGCAGCCATGGATGCGACACTGAATCCAGCACTTCGACCAAAGGTACATCCCATTTCCTCGCATAATTCGGTACGAAAAACCAAAAAGGTCAATCCCTGTAGTGTCGTCAAGACACAGCACATGAAAAAGACGTTAAAGTATCGGACACCGCGCACTTGCGAGGAACACACAAACGACAACAGGTAGCAAAACATGTAGAACGATAGGGAGGCACTCAATCCACCAAGGATCCGAGCTACATTCCACTCATCCCCGAGCAAGTCAAAGTACTGTTGAACTTGATTTTGTGGGTCGTTTCCTGTATTGTACCAATAGCAAGTTCTGTGGAGGACACCAGTTTCAAAAAAAAAGGTAGGAAGAAGGCGTCGAAAGCATGATTAAGTTGATTTGCATATATATGTCAAGACATGACGATGTTCCAATAATCAATGCTTACCCATCCAATCGTTGCCATGTCAAGAATCCGATGTACTGGGTTTGTGTGACTTCAATGGGAAGGTCAACATCAAGATTGTCGGGAAGAAAGAGACGCTCGTCGAGTGCCACGAAACTGCAATCACCCAACGCCGACAAGGAAAAGAGCAAGCCAATTAGAACCAGCATTTGTGATCCAATGACAGGGCCTACACCATTGAGGTAGCCACAACCTATGTGGAATCGTAACAAGTGTAGCGCCGTGTGAGAGACTTGCTTTTGTGGGGAAAAAACACAATGTGCTCCCTTGTTGACAAAACGTTTCTTTGCGCACTTACCGCACATGCAGGCGTCTCTTGTACTGGGTTCTTCATGGCAGGTGCAACATGTTTTTGGAGCACAGTTTCCACCCATGGTTGTTCACTGTTAGGTCAATAAATAGTCAGTTGCTGTCCATGTATTCGACGAAAAACATGGATTCGGAAGGTAAACAACAAAAGAGGTGCGGATTGGAAGGAAGGTTGATGGCATGTTTAGTCAATTCAACAGGATTGTCGAGCAGAGATACGAGAGATGACAAAGAGTAAAATGACACGAATGTATCAGTGATGGGGAGATAATACCAACAAATTGAAAGTTCCTTGTGCGATAACCATTTTCACCAGAAATTCGATTCATTCTGGCAAACAATCTACAAGAAAACTTTCTACCGTTGCCCTTTAGACAACTTCAGGTGAAATGTGCTGTCAGAGAGTGGGTCAACGACAGATATCTCGACATCGTTACTTACCGATCGATTGTGGAGCTACGGTCAAGAACAATACTGTAGTAGCACGAAACTGGAACGTTTCATGTCGAAATCAACGACCAAGACCAACGGTTTTCGTGCAAACAAGTGCCACAATAATAACGAAGAACGATTGATTTCTAGATTTATCGGTGATCAAATGTCACCGTCATCGCTAATGTCCGACAAGAAAAGTCAAATGAGATTTTATGTCCGAAAATGTGTTCGCCAAAAGACTCAGTACCACCAGTAGTAAAATCACGTATGATATTATCGTAGTGCGTCGTAGACACGAACTGGTGGTCGTAACATTTTTACACGGAAACGCGGCGTTCCAAGAATATATTACGCCAGTTAGCCATAACCGAGCTAGAGTCCTTCATTTCATTCTACTCACTGTTAGTGACCTCACAAGTTACTGCAACGATATTTTGTGGCTGTTTATAGTTGCTTTGTTTTTGTAATTCCAGGAGAAGGTCATACTAAATACAAGAACATTGCTTGAAGAGGGACGATGAAGAAGCGTTGCTGCCATTCCATTGTACATTCCCAAAGCATTCTGGTTCCGCAACGGCACATTCTACCCAGAATTGGAGAGACGAAATACCTCACAATAGAGAAAAAATTCTAACAGGTGAAATGTTATCATCTTTGGGGTGGTCTTCTTCCAAAAACACGGCTGGCTGGAAAGGCGTCACTGACTACATTACTATATTGGGTTTGTTGATATCTTCTACCTATTGCAACCCAACATGTCAGATTATAAGCGTAAAAAACTTCCACATCAAGCGCTGGTAGCATTTCCAATGAAATAGCACTGTCCACATGCACTTGACACTTTGGCTGATTTAAGATTCAATATTTATCACAGAAAATGTCATTGTCAACCACACAATGTATCAGGAAGAATCATGAAAATGGATTCTTCGATTCTTCCTCATGAGACAAATATAATCTTTCCAATCGGACAAAGGTATTCGTGAGGCCATGCATAAGACAGCAGTGGCTTGCGCTACCTCTGGGACGATCTCTTTCATTGCACTGATAGATCTTCTATGGATTCTTATTAGGTTTCCCAGACTAACAAAATTGGGTTTAAACCCTCTACCATGGCATTATGATTTGCTTCAGGGGGGGGGGGCATCGATTAATTCTCTGAAAGTATCATTGCGACATACTCTAGCTAGCTAGACAAGTAGTATTATCGTCATTTCCGTGCACAACCTCTCTTGGCATTCCTGTTGCTGGTACGATGTTGATGTTGATTTGACACCTACTGTCAACTACAACTCTACTACCTACCCTTACGTACTTCGAAGTACATTCTAAAAACTGCGACAGGATGGTGTATCTTTGAAGATGATGTTGCAGCCTCAAAGATTCGTTTCTTCCTGTTTGGAAGAAGATGAAAAGATGTCACACTGTAACATTTATGGAAAATACAATTTCCCTTCTATGGATGAAAATGCGTTTTTCGGCGCTTTCTCTTATCGCTGGTGATTGGGTTGTGAGTTGTGAGTTGTGAGTGGAGAAAATAATAAAGCCCGAATTTTAAGTGTGTTGTTGGTTGTCCGATGAAACGGAGAGATATCATAGATGATCATGAATGATGATGATGATGATGGCTGATTGAAAACGAATGGCTGTCGATACGGATCTGTTCGTCATGACACACCAACCCAATGACGAGCCTCCACGTATTTAAGGAAGAATAATACTTCCTGTCTCCAGCTGTCGATTGTTGAAACCGGTTAAGTCGAAATTGTGTAAAACATACTAATGTCGTAGTGGCGAACCCATTCGAAGGATGTCGAACTTACTGTTCTTATCATACACGTCGTATAATACATTCACAGTCAATTTTTCCTTCTCTTGTGATGTCGATTGTCCTCACGCGCAATTTCGACGCGGCAGTCTCATCAATGCGTGGCGACCACCTCCGTTTTGAGTCGTCCAATCGTCGTGAAGCTTCACTTGTTACACTTTGTGGGATATCCTCTCCATCGTCATCGAAAAGTCTTGATTCCGTCATACTTCAACAAACACGCTGTCAAGTTCTAAAAAAAAGCTCTTTCACAGCAGCCATTGATCCTTGACACCTTCCAACTTCTAACTACTTAGCAATATTAGGGAGACAAGCAAACGTTTGCATTCATCATCATCGAATGTAGCCGAATTTGTTTTCGGTTATACAATCCAAAGCTTGATTACTTTTGATCAATTCGAATTTTTGCTCTCCAACAAGGCGAACAAAACCAGTAGTTGCATCTTGAAGCGAAACCATCCGCAAGACTGGATTGTACATCTGAATAAAGATGTGCATGAACGACGACGCTCTTTTGACGGAACTCCGTCCAAAGAATGTTGCATCGTCTTCTCCGCCTGGTGTGCGAATGTCCTCAACGGTTAGTAGTAGCAGCAGCGATGGGTCCGAGTCCGATGATAGCCGAGACGTTTCCGGCGGCCATTCCATTGTGCCTAGTCGTGACACCAATGCCACTACTTCTGCCACCAAAGGCACGATCGCCCGACGAAGGATCCAACCCAACAATAGCATCTTGGGAAAGGAACAGCGACCATCATGGAGATCAATCGTATCATCGGCTTCTTCAGGCATTCTCAATGCCACCTTTTGGATTATCTTTTCCTTATACTTTCCTTTCATCTTGGCCCCAGAGGCAGCCACTAAAACATATCATCAAGCGTCATTTCAATACGTCGATGGGATATCTCATTTTGATACGACCGCCTGGACCTATGGCACGGACTATGCCTTGGCCGTGATAATGGCGCTTTTAGTCGCGTCGATACTGAGATACTCACGACCCAATGTTTCGGACCGCCTTTGTAAGCGATCGGCATCATTGCTGATCCTCTATGGAGTCTCAGTGACTGCGGGTGGCATTGCCCACCAAAACTTTGTCACGTTGGAATCACGCAACACCTTGGCTTTTCGGTTTTTGTGGACTGTTTGTGTCGGGACTGTATGTAGTGCTTCCTGTTCCATGGGGATGATTGGGACTGAAGCAGTTCAAAGATTCCAAGAGAAGTCATTGAGGGATGGACAGAAAACCCTTGACTCAAGTCCTTCGTCTCTGCTCTTGAGAGTTCCAGTTCTATCGGAAACATTTTGGATTGCCTTTGGATCCGCCGTCACTGCCTTTTGCGCTGCTGGCGGCCTATCCTTTCAGCGTCCCGCTTGCGATATCTTCGTTGCTGGGATTACTCAATCTCCGTCCACGTTTTATTGCATGATTTTCTTCTTCACAGTGCAACATCCACGCGTTGCCATTTGGGCCAAGGTGACAGGGCTGGTTGGATTCATCTTGAATGCGCCATTGCTGCCCATGTATCCGTTGTTGGTACAATATACGGACTTGTCGCTTGCCTCGGTCAATACCTTGTTACATTCGTGGTTGTGCGTCGCATGGTCGATGCAGGGGATCTCTATGCAGCATGTCATTCAGGCTTTGGTGGCAGACGACGAAGAGGAAAAAAGAGTCTCGGTACAATCGACTCCTTCGGCGAAGAAGATGCACTAGACCAGAAAAGTTCTTGTTTTGCTGAATTGCCCTACCAAATTGAAAGATTATGCAGCTACCTCTACAACCGCGCATCATCACCATTAAACCTTGGCTTGATTGTAAATAAAAAGTTCTAATAATAATATCATTCTTTGCATGATGGTCGTTTACGAAACCGTCAAACACCGGTAAACGTTTTCAAATCGAGAAACCCTCCTTTCACAGCCTACACCAATTTCAGGACTGCAAGCAGTAAACAATTCGCCTCATCGCCATATTATCATTTCTAGTAGACAAAAGCAACGATGACAGATGCCTGCCGCAAGAAGAGAACTTCGCTGATGAGTCGAGTCCATGGATGGGAAAACAATAAAACTATGATGGCTCCTCTTACATGGAACAAACGCTACGAGAGTATTCTGTGGAGTTTTTGCGACTTCGTTTTTCTTCACCCAGAACTTTTGTACGCCAGAGTTTCAAGTAGCTGTAGTAACGGAGGGTGTTTAATAGTACGTTCCGTATGGCTACCGGTAGTACTTTGGGCCTAGCTATTGCGGTCGTCACTCACGAACACACCTACGAAGATTGCACCATTGATACACGACACCCGCCGAGTATTACATCTTCTTGGTCAGTATTTGTCCAACCTGAAGGAGGCATTGCATCGGGTAAGACACAATCCAGACAAGGTGAAACATTTTGCTGGCAATTGCAAGTTTTTTCAACACGTATGATATATCTATCGTATGAAGCCGCGAACGTATTTCCCTGGGAGCTCATTTTCCGACCCTGCTAAAGACCAATAAATGATGTATAGGAGAAAGATATTATTTCTATTTCTAGACCAGCTGTATTTTCTAAAGATGTCCTGTCCATAGCATGGATTGCATTCAATCCGTTTGTCGGCCAGATTCGTTGATATGGCGATCCGCCGAATACGCCGTTGTTCAAAAGCACTTTTCCGCTCTATTTTTTTGTAACTACTCAATC
This sequence comes from Nitzschia inconspicua, assembly GCA_019154785.2. Taxonomy (NCBI): domain Eukaryota; phylum Bacillariophyta; class Bacillariophyceae; order Bacillariales; family Bacillariaceae; genus Nitzschia; species Nitzschia inconspicua. The sequence goes on along the minus strand of JAGRRH010000007.1, from coordinate 890,449 downwards.
AATTCCAACATCTGCTTCATGGGGATTTCTCGTCCATTCGACCCAGCATTTCGTAACAATTCCATCTGCTCTTGAGTGGATAAGCAATACTCACGGTATCCAATGTTGATCAAGAGGTTGTTCAGTTGATCAATGTCGACGCTGGAGCCTCCGTCTTTGGAATACGGACTGAGCAATTCCTTCTTGAAACGTGAAGGGAGCTCCATTGTGTAGCTATTTGGCGAGAAAAAAGAGGTCAGTGAAGGTTGAATCCAGACTATCAGCTGGGTGGGGTACAGATCCCTCGTTCCGTACGTCTACTTACTTCCGTTGCCTGTAGTCGGCGATCGCATTTCGGAGACGAATCGCTGGCTCGCAGTCGCTGGAAAAGGCACGCATTAACATCGTTCCACGGTAGCCGATGGTGGACAATTTCATGCCGATTAGGCGAGAGGAAGACGAAATCATGATGGGTGTTGTTGCGGTCAAATCTGCATTCGACAGATTGTGAGGAGTATGACAGTATGAGTTGTAAAGTGTGTGCTATCGTTGTGAGTCAATCATACGAAGTGACTTATTCGTGCTTGATGTGTTGTTTTCGTCGCTAGCAATGTTTTATGACAAGGAGCGATGTGTCAAGGAAAGAGTTTTTTGCGACTGATTGACTGATTGAGATGATGATGTCTTTACTTGCCATGTGGAAGAAAGTGGAGATTTGAAAGTCCGGTTCGATGATTGCGTCATGGGCGCCCGAAGAAATTGAAAAACACAACAATTGTGTCTTAGTGGATTGCTATAGATCCTGGTACTATAGTCCCTATGAATTTGCGAACGTCAACGCTCATCTTTTCGAAGTCATGACTCAACTCCGTCCAGTCGTGCAACCGCGACCAAAAACCAAACTTCATCTGTGCGCTCGAGAAACAAACTCTGATGGTTGAGGCCTGAGGTAACCTTGACGCCTTCTGGATTCTTGATGGATGTTGAAGAAGTGGGACGGCTAGCTCGAAAGGTCAGCGACTTCCAGAAACCAGCCCAAAAAGCTTCTTTTGACTGTGAATGCTTCTAAAAACTCTAGGTAGTCCTCGGAGGGGTAGTCGTATTGGTAACTGTGACGGTAGTAAAAGCTCTATTACATTCACCACCATTAATTGTATGTGAGGACCCTTGTGACAGAGGCTTGTTGAAGTGTCGAATTGAGCTGCTGGAGTTCACGCCATGCTGTTACATCAGTACTGTTCTGCCCACTATTCAATGGAGGTAAAGTCTGAACTTTTGAAACTTCAATATATATGAAGTGTGTCATGGTCTTCCAAAAATCGATGTGGTTGGAAAGGCAGCAATAACCACATTTATGGGATGAGTGCATTGATAGAAAGCTTCAGGAGGTTGCAACGGAACAATGTACATGTACAATGCATTACCGATGAAATGATAAGGCTTCACCAGAGAATGTTAGATTGTGTTGTGTTCGAAAAGATGCCTGGGAGTCGCTAATAACTACTAAGTCGTGTACAAATAATACTTCGTATTATGTTCTCCAAATGCTGTTATGAAAGCCTACTGCACGATGTCAGTTTCTTTCATATGTTTGTTTAGTATTGTAGGAGCTTGCGTCCAAAGTTTGAGCTTAATTGGTTGGTTGGTTTAGAACTTGACCAAAAGACGTCGAAAATCAACACAAGTGTAGACCCTTCACAAAGGGTTGACAACTGATTTGGGCTGGCTAGCCCAGCCATTCGGCAAAAAAGTCTTCGCCCTTGTCATCAACGACAATGAAGGCTGGGAAATTTTCGACATCAATCTTCCATACGGCTTCCATGCCGTCTTCCTCATTGTCTAGTACTTCGACATTCTTGATGCAATTTTGAGCCAAAATGGCCGCGGGACCTCCAATGGACCCTAGGTAGAATCCACCGTGTTTCTTGCAGGCCCTGGTGACTTCCTTGGAGCGATTTCCCTTGGCTAGAGTGACAAAAGAACCACCATTCTCCATAAAGGCATCCACGTATGCATCCATACGTCCAGCTGTCGTGGGTCCAAAACTTCCAGAAGCGTATCCTTTTGGGGTTTTGGCGGGTCCAGCATAGTAAATTATCTATCAAGAGGACGAAAGAAAGACAAAGTGGGTCAGCTCTCCATTTCATTTCTGGCCATTGTTGACAGAATTTTTGAACGTACATGATCTTTGGCATATTGAGGCAACCCTTCGCCATCTTGGATTCGTTTCAACAGTTTAGCATGAGCAATGTCACGTGCTACTACAATAGTTCCGGTCAAGGACAACCGAGTGCGAATGGGGTATTTGCTCAATTCCTCTCGGAGTTGGTCCATCGTTAACTCATTCATATTGATCTTGACGACGTCCTCACTGAGATGATCGTTCGTCACTTCAGGCAAGTATTTCGAGACGTCTTCCTCCAACTTTTCGATGAAGACACCATCTTTGGTGATTTTACCGAGGACTTGTCGATCAGCCGAACAGCTCACGCCCATTCCCACAGGACAACTAGCACCGTGTCGAGGCAGTCGAATGACACGAACGTCGTGGCAAAAGTACTTTCCTCCGAACTGGGCACCAATTCCTAAATTACGTGTCATGTTCAGAATATATTCTTCCCATTTGGTATCTCGAAAGGCTCTTCCGGAGGCAGCATCGCCCTCTGTGGGCAAATCGTCATAGAACTTGGTCGAGGCTAGCTTGACCGTCTTCAAGGTCAATTCGGCACTTAATCCACCAATCACAATGGCAAGGTGATAGGGAGGGCAGGCACTTGTGCCGATAGTCTTGATGTTCTTTTCCAAAAAGGATTCCAAAGCTCCTTCATTCAACAAGGCTTTGGTTTGCTGGTACAAAAAGGTCTTGTTGGCACTGCCACCGCCTTTGGCAATGAATTGGAATTTGTATTCGTTGCCCTGCGCTGCAAACAGATCGATTTGAGCGGGCATGTTGTTGCCCGTGTTCTTTTCGGTAAACATATCGACAGGCGCGACTTGGGAATATCTTAGATTCAGCTTAGTATAAGCATTGTAGGCTCCTTCGCTCAAGTACGCTTCGTCGTTACCATCCGTCAAGACACGGTGACCCTTTTTGCCCATGACAATGGCGGTTCCCGTGTCTTGACATCCTGGTAGAATCCTTCCAGAAGCAATATTGGCGTTCTTCAAGAGTTCCATGGCAACAAAATGATCGTTTTGTGACGCTTCGGGATCATCTAGAATGTTCCGAAGTTGCTGCAAATGAGCAGGTCGTAACAAATGGGCAATATCTCCAAAGGCTTGTTCTGATAACATGGTCATGGCCTCGGGCGATACCACCAAATATTCTTGACCGTCAATGATTTTGGTTTCTACTGCCGATGCATCTGCAAGTTGCTTGTATTCGTTAACGTGGTTATAAATGTTGGATTGGAAGAGGGGCGAATACGAAAAGCCCGGAGCTGCCGAAGAAAACGATCGTTGTTGTTTGGCAATGACCGCCAAGGATCGGCGGAGGATGATTCCACTGGTACGGGTCACAAAGTTCATGGTGGCGCTGGTACTGGAACAAGATCGCAAGTGATTTTTTGAGAGGGATGGAGAGATATAGATGGGTGAACGTTCAGAAGAACAATTTTCAGGTGGCTTTCAGCCAGTCCGTCGATGATGATGGATGTCGTCTTGCCGCAGTAATTTTCCGTAACGAAGAAGTATAATACTAGTTGTACGACAGATTTGATATGAGACTACCGGTAGTCTACCTCTAGCGATAGTACAACAGTGCAAAGAGAGAAGGATCGTTGATGTTCGTTTGTTCGGATTCGACGTTCGCTTCGCCTTCTAGAAATCGGGGAGTGGGTATAAATTGGGGGACTCAAATTTAGGGATTTTGAGTTTTGTTTCATCGACAATGACACGTGACAATTATGTACATAAATTACACGCGGCGACTTTGTACTTACAACTTGGCGAATATTGAGCGGTTCCTCATCTCATTTTTCTCGTACCAAATAAGAAAGTTACGCCTAAGTGTCAATATTTTTTGTAATAAAATCGATCTCCGTTTCTCGATCACAATGAGAACAATCATTGTTTGATAGAGACAGAGAGAGTAGTATCGGAGATAAAACGACTGGAGTTAACATAAAACGGAGTGATAGAGAAACACGCCCATCATCGAAGTTGAATCTGCGAAACTTCCTCATCTTAGCACCTCTTTCTAGTACATTTCCAACAACAACAATTCCTGCGACTCTTTCAAAGCACATCGATATCGATTGAACGTCGCTTCTGTTGCTGCCACCATGAGAACGACCGTAGGATTCGTCCTGTCACTCGTCTTCGCCGTAGGAACGTTTATGTTCCTCCTTGAGTCGCATTCGTCTCGACGGCGTATGGATAGCATCAACGCCATACAGAATACATCCCCAACCTTCTTAAGACGTAAATTGTGGAACTACTCCGGCTGGACCAGTAAACGAAACGGAAGCAGCGGCAGCAGCAGCAGCAGCAGCAATGGTTACAACAAATACAGCAGCAACAGCAACAGTGGTTCCAGCAGTTACAACAATGGAATGAACCCCAACTATTCCAGCAACTCAGCTTATAGCAGTAACTCTGGCAGCAGCAGCAGCAGCAGCAGCAGCAGTTCACAATATGGCAACAACTACGCCAACTACAATGACAACTCCAACAATAACAGCGGCAATTACAACAACCAAAACTACGAGAATTCCAACTACATTTGGCAACGAGATGATGATGACAACTACAAGAACGATGATACCTCATATTACAATTCCAACTCAAACTACAAGGCCAACGGCGGTAGTTACAACGGACGTGATCAATATTGGGGTGGCCAGAGGGTACAAAATTACGATGATGACACCGGCCCTCAAGTCTACGTGGAAGGAATGGACGATGACGACGAGAGTTGGAAGATCTTCAGCAAGCTTGGAAACTTGTCAGCGAAAGAAACGGCCGCTGTTTCCATCTTGGCAGCTCTATTCTCACTCTGTCTCTTGTTCCTCTTGGGGGTTGGATGCAGCATGGTTGACATCTGCCAGTTGTACTGCTGCTGCGGAATCCTAAGACACGATGGACGTGACATGTCCACAGTAGATGGAGATAACCAACATCCCATTGTTGATGGATTTGTAAAGTTAGGAGATTTCTAGGAGTCAGATCGCTGAAACTACGACGAGGTAGGCGACGCAAACAAAAAAGGCATTTTAGTATAATTTCAAAGACACGTTAGCGGCGACCGGGCGAGGTTTTTCAGTTCCGCTGAATGACACATCGTCAGCGCTCATTGTCTAACAGTAAAACAAAGGAATGTATCATTAGATTTATTTACGTAACTTAAATTGGCTTGTTACCCGGTTCTCATAATGCAAACAATAATTAATCGTAAGTACATTGATGTAAAACGATCGTTTTGTATCGAGAATGTGGCTAGTGGATCATGAGAGTCTTACGACCATGTAGCTTTGTATTCATACGCGAAGTCTTCTCTGGTTGTTCGGGGGGATCCGTTGTTTGATATGAAACTGGAAATTGGTGCAAAAACGGGTGATTTGTTGGCTCGTTATCGTTTGGAAACCCTCCCACCTCCAAGGAATGTCACGGCAGCCAGGGCTACAGCTCCAACACTCACTCCAACAAGTGTCGTCTGTATTGCAAACTTGGTAAGTCCACCAGCCTTAAGCGCTTCCTCTTCCTTCACTTTGTCAGCGTTTGTTGACTTTTTCCCTTTGCGCTTCTTTCGTCGCTTTTTCTTCTTGGATCGGCTGCTGCTATCATCATTTTCATCAACATTTCTCGCAACATTCACCCTTACAGGCGTAATCGTGGAGGAATCATCGTCTTCGTCTTCGTATCGACTGGATTTGGATCCACCCCCTCCGCCAAATCCTCCACCGAATGCAGCACCGCTGTTCATTTCTTCTATACGAGCCTTTCCTCCCCACACCAACTTGTTCATTCGATCGTCCAATCGTACGTCTTGTCCGCGGATTGTAGCAGTCATTTGTGGTAACTTTTCGTGCGCTTGCTTGATGTCGCTCACGTACATTCTCTTGATTTGACCATCGATATCATCTTCGTCACGTCGGTACTTTTCTGTATACCAACCTGGCGAGAGGACATGGAAAAGAGGAGAATCAACTTTTTGTTTGAGAGAAAATGATAGATTGTTTCGGAACAATTGCATAGTACAGATGATCTGGACGGAAAGCAGGTTTGATTATTATTTCTTCGTGATGTCCTTTGACTTACCAAAAGCGCACACACTTCCAAGAATAACGGTATACAATGCAATTTGGGGTTGAATCCCAATCGTAATGGATGGTCGACCACCTGGAGGCATATTGGTGGAAATTTATTCGTTGAATGAATCCGGTTGCTCTGCTTCGAGTCAAGAAAAACAGATATCCAGGGGGTGTGCCACCAACGATGATGGTACTTCGTGGCGATACAATGGCGTGCCACAGCAAAGAAGCTCGGATAGCTTCGTATTATATAGGGGTGTCAGCTACTAAAGGATGTGAGAAAGGGATGGAATTCTGTAGTAGTAGTAGTTACGACAGGATGTGTGCGCTACTACCGTAGCTACCATGTCGTAGAAAAGCTATTTTTTGATATTATTGTGTTGTCTTTGTTGTCGAGTTGTGATGATGTCATTCTCAGACGACTTCAGGCTTCAGGCTGGCTCGCGAACGAGTGAGCAAGCATGGCAAAGAATCCCTTGGTACTTGTCACTTTCCCAGATTCGGCCTGAACGCCTGAACGCCTGACTGTGAACATGCCAATGAAACCATTAACTATCTATCTGTGGAGAAGATATCGATGTTGTAAATGAATTCTATTGATGGCTATGCCAGTTACTAGACTAGCTAGCTACTACGTAGTTAGCTACCGAGATATCAATGCATTGCAGGATTGCAGGTATCTATGTTGATTAACTGTAAGTGGTGATGGGAACGAACTGTCCGTCATCAAGACTAAAGCAAGAAGTCAGGCTGAAGTTCCATTACGCAGTAGTAACGGCACTCCGGTTACCTACTTCAGTAGGCGTCGGTTATTGGCTGTTGATCTGCATTTGCTACGGCCCATCCACAAAATGGCAAGTACCAATTTGATTCTTAGCTGAACTTTGAACAGTTATTATTGGTGATGAAACATACACCCGAGAGGGGTTCTATATCCTCAGTCAATGATAAAATTACGCCTAAATCAGGTACTCAATTTTGGTATAGTGCAATTCTTTGAGGAAGAAGAGTGACGTGTGATTGACAACATTGTATACTCCACTTGGAAAAACAAACCGCCAGAGTGAATGGATTCAACGATCTACTACGAGTATGACTCTTAGCATGATGAATGATGTTGCGTACTACAATCTTTCATGAGTTGTAAGATGTGCTAGTCGTATACGACGTACTCCTCACGATACTCGTTCGATGCATGAAACGGTAGCCAAGGAATAATTTCCGTTTATTTCCTATAGCTGTAATATATTATCCTTGTTGCTTGTATTGCTCAACTTTCATTAGCTCTTGCACCGGCCCAGGAAGAGATTTGGCATCAATGGCTTCCACATCGGACAGCAATGAACACCACAAACTAGGTGTCAAAAGGAATTTTTGCCACGTCAAAGACGGTTCCTTGATAAATGGGAAAAAGTCCGCCACCAAATCGTTAGGTGGAGGTACCACCCCTCGTTGTCGGTAGAGGAACTGCGACAAGAAATGCACTTGTCGCAAACCGACAATGAGGTTGAAAGGGAAGAAAATGGGAAGACACCACCATATTTGCAGTGGTTTTTCCATGAACCCTTCTTCCTCGATGAGCGTGTTGACGCGATCGTACAACAGGAATTGTGTGTAATAGATGAATATGACACCCACGGCCGACCAGTTGATCCCCCCCGGAATGTGCAAGATTTCTGCAAGAGGCCCAAGCAACATCCCATACGTGAACGGCCCTAAGGTCCCGTATCCACCAAATCCTTGCGGTTCTTTGCCCGCTTCCAGTTCCATTTGCAACAACTCTTCCTCGACGGCAAACTTATAATAGCCGTACCACAATAGTCCGCTGGGAATGCTGCCCAACATGACCAGCCAGAGTGGCCGAGGCACACCGGGGGATCCAGGTGCGGCTGTCAATAACGTCACGGCATCTTCTACATCCAGCTTGTCGGCATCACTTTCTTCTCGAAATATTCGAAATGCGTTCTTAATGGGAGTTGGGACCGGCTTTTTGAAGAACTCGTTCATTTGAACTTGAATGTAGTCACTTTGACGATGTGACACTGCGTAGGACTGTGAAAGCTTCTTCTGGTGTGGGTGCCGAAGGGATCTTGTTGAAAAATGCTTTGAATAATCACTAGAGAACGCACCCACCATGCAGGATGGAGAGAGAACAAGCATCAACCACCCCAGGAATGCAGCTTGGAAAGATACAAGGATTGGGTCCTTCATTATGATGTTGCCAATTCTCACCCAAGGGAAGTTCCACCAGCTTCAAGATTCACCAACGGTTCGATATTGTTGCAAGATTCGGGAAAGTACAAGAGTGCAGAAGAGGTTCAAGAGACAGAAGACGAACAGCACATCACATGCCTCATAGCCTCGTCAAAGGTAATCTACTAGTAGCTAGTACTCCGAGTAGAAGGAAAGACGTGGTTGTTGTTAATGATGGTTGCTTCCTTGGTCGTAGTAGGTGTGTGTTTTTTCTCCAAAAGTTCGAACTTTGTTGTGTGTCGTGCGATGACATCACTAATTCCGACTCTTTCGACTTTAATTGTGGCATACGGCAAGACGACGGATTGATGTCTGTCTTTCAGACGCCATCAAATCGATCGAAAAAAATCGAAAATTATCCCCTGCTGCCACTGCCGTAAGATCCTCCGTGATGGCATTGTGGAGTACTGTCGTCCTGAATACCAAAAGTTGATGCGATGGAGAAAAGGAAGGAGAATCGATTCGAAAGTATGGAGGATCACGATAGGTTTGAGGACAGCACGACGTCGAAGCGGCTGTTTGTGGCGAAATTGAATCCATCGCTCGAACGGCGACATTTTTTAAAGCAAGACCTTTTGGAACACTTTTCCAGGTTTGGAAATGTTCAAACGATCTTTCTCTCGGGACGAAATTGCACCAACCATAAGATCCAATTGATGTCTGATACGGGAGATAGAAATATGGATAGTACTCTGTACGGTGGTGGCTTTCATCCGGCAGTTCCACCCTTTGCCTTTGTGGATATGGAAACCGAAGAACAAGCCGGTATGGCCATTGCAGATTTCAATGAAAGAAAAGAGCAACGAGGAACTTCCTATTTGTTTGGTTACTTGGCATATGGTACCAAGGATATGGAGGACGTAGATCAGTCGTTGAAACAACAATGGCATCGAAAACAAGTGGCGGCGACAATTCGTCAAGAACGACGAGAACTTTTGCAAGAATGGGCCGACACTTCTCCTAGCGATGGCAATAAACTGGTCTTGGAGATTCATAAGTCACACCAGGAACGACTGAAGGAGTGGTTGGAAACATTACAATCTGACGAAGGGACCAAAATGTGCAAAGTGGCAACGAGCTCGATACCCGTATCGAAGTCGGCGTCGTTGCTATTGTTGAATGCGACCTTGAACGACCCAACGCCATTGGTGCAACGAATCCGAACGACATGGTACGTAGCATCCAATGTCCATAGAATCATGATCATGGACAGAGCTAGTGACGCTGCGGTGGAGGGAAGTTTGTGCAAAAATGTTGCTCCTGCCATCCTTGACAGAATATGCGTTGAACGACAGAAACTCGGAGAAAACGGACCAGATCGTGGTGAATTATCCGATGCATCTGCATCCGAGAAGTCCATGGTTGTGCGTTTGATTGTGTCTCCAACAAAACTGCAAATGCCACTATTGAAAATTCTTTGGGGCAACCTGGATACTCAAAACGATAAAGGCACACCAACTGCGATCGATTTTTCTCACGATGGTGCCACTCATTCCCTGTCGGTGATTCAAGCGTACGGTGATGTCCACGACAAGGAAGAGGGGATTTATTTGATTGGAAGGTTAGAATCGCCATCTGCAGATCAACGAGACGACACAGTGAATGCTAGTAACGTCAGCCATGTTGACTCGGACAACCTACCAAACGAGGCATCGCTGGACCATGAAGAATGGAAAATTGCATTGTACTATGTCTACGTTGACTTGCCACCACCTGTTCTGAAGCAACACATTGACTTTCAAAAGCGGTTGTGTAAGCAACTGCAGCTAAATGGACGTGTTCGAGTCAGTCAAGAAGGTAAGTCGAACTCTCTTTCGATATCTTGTGGCTGCCTGTTGATTCTTTCATTTACACCCCTCCCTCCTGGAATTTTCATTATTTTCCTTCATAAGGTATCAATGGGGTTTTGAGTGGGAGGTTGACTGATTTGGAGACGTATGAAAGAGAATTCGCCGAAACATTGCGAAGATTGCGGTCTGCAACCACCGGTGGTGAATCGACTTTCAGCGAAGAGGGAGATGAACATAAAGTCCGAAATTATCACAATCACCTAGACATGAAGTATTGTCACCTCAGAAAAAATTTGCCGGTTCAATCACAATTGTTTGACCGGCTCATGGTGAAAGAAACGAAAACTGTGATCAATCTATTTGATGGAATCGGTGGCTTCTCCAAGTCCATGCCATCGACTAGTAGGAAATCAAGCAGGTACCGTCGGAGAAAGGAACGCAAAGCGTCGCAACCAAATCAGGTCGACAAGGAAGGAGGAGTGGACCTTTCGTCGTTACATCAGGCCGTCATGAAAGAGCCACTCCGACCATCGCCCCACTTGAGTGCTACAGATTGGAACCAAAAACTAGATGACATCAAGTCTTCGGACGACGCATTACTGATTGATGTCCGTAACGTCTACGAATCGAGAGTAGGTCATTTTGTTCATCCCACGACGCCAACCCTACTCACCAATACGAGAAAGTATTCCGATCTGGTGTCCTTGCTCGCTTCCAATCCTCAACTCAACGATACGAAGCGGAAACAGGTCTTTATGTATTGTACGTACTATTTCCGGGGATCTCCGACAAAGTAGGTGTGGTTAGGTTGTGGTTTGTCTTTGATGTATCCCTCACACAATCCGTTTTCGTTATCGTGAAGGCACTGGGGGCGTGCGATGCGAGCGAGTAAGTATGCTCGTGAATCAACTTTATCCAGACAAGCAGATTTATCAACTCAAGGGTGGTATTCAAAGTTATTTGCGGGACTGCAAGGAGCAGCACGAACAATCTATGGAATTGGAGGAGAAGCAATATTTTGTGGGAAAGAATTTTGTGCGTACAATATATACACTCAGGGAGGTGGAAAAACAATACCGTTGGGACGACCCGTTTCACTCACTCACTCTAGTACATGCATGTATTACAGGTCTTCGATCCACGACGGACCGATCCAGTTCATTTTGGAGAAGTTGTTGGCCAGTGTCTTGTATGTGGAGCTGCACACGACGACTATGACAATGGGCATTCTCCAAATGACAATCGAGAGGCTCGTTGCAACAAGTGTCGCATGCTTGTGTTGGTGTGCAACGACTGTCGACCCAAATGGAGATGTCATGGCGAAACTTCAAGTGTCGATGATGATGAAGAAGGTGACGATCGACCACTTTTGTTTTGTAATTTGGATCATTGCGTACACGAAGGAGCTGCTCCGGAACCAACTCTTGTCTATGGCAAAGACAGAAACGCGACGCGCAAGTCCATGGAAGACGACGACGACAACAACACTATTGTTTGTCGTGCGTATCAAAAATTGAAGGAGGCATGGGAACGTTACTCGTTCGAACCACCACCAACTTTGGTCTCTACCTTTATTGCCATTGATTGTGGAGCTGCCCCAGGTGGCTGGTCCAAGTTTTTGTTGGAAACGGTCCACTGTCGTCGGGTCTACGCGGTCGATCCTGCCAATATGTGTAAAAGTGTGTTGCACGATGAACGGCTTCTTCACATGCCCATGAAGATCCAAGACGCATTGCCGGTCATTCAGAAGGAGCTGTCCGGATCAGCGATGCCTCCTGTTACTATATGGGTATGCGACATGAACTGCCGAGAGCTATCATTTCCCATTGACTATTGCACGCTCGTCGATTGAAGTTGGTAGGCCCGGGTACGTTTTTTATCTTGACACTGAAACTTGTCAAGGGACATGCGACGAAAACCTTTGACTTACTGGTCCGGGAACAAGTACAACGGCTTCTGGAGGGAGAGGGAGACTTTCATTTTGAAAAGGTTCATGTCCTCCATTTATTCTCCAACCGCGTTCGAGAGAGAACGATCATAGGATATTGCTCTTAGAATTCAATGTATTACTACGTTTTTGGTGTACATGGTTTCCAAATATCAATGATGCTATCAGGTACCCTGCTACCGGTAGTCTACTTTGATCTGTGGGAGTCAAGCTGCTCTACTAGCTCTACGGTAGAGTAGAGTAGAGTCTAAAAGGGAAAGAATTGACTGTGACAGTCAGTTGGTCCGTATGATACGTCCCGTACAGAGCATCATCAGGTCGACCGAGTCGAATTGAGATATGAGAAAGTCCGAGCCTTCGCCGATTCACTGACGGGCAGGCAGACTAAAACTGTAAATTTCAAAAATAGATGCGTTGAGTCATTGCGATGTACATACCGTACACTACCCCAGTACAAAGGACTACGTACGGGTTTTAGCACGACTTCTTCTTGACTGTGAATGTACCTGTATCATAGAGTGAACGACAACAAAACTACGACGTATTAACTGTTAAAAAAATACAAATTTCAATGCTCACGAGTGAGTTCACAGTCAGTCGGGTTCATTCGTAACTACAGTAGCTTCCCCAGCTGTGTCCATTGTCCATTCCACTACTTCACTCTTTTGGTTACAAGTACTCCGTGGACACTCGTGAAGTCACTGCCGTAGTGCTGTGATATCAGCCTTGCATAGGAAACTCAAACGGAAACAAGCGTCAATATTTTTTGTTTGTTTGTTTGTATCTTGCGGACATCCGTTTTTTCTGATTTCACCATGGCGGAAACGTTCAGTCCCTACCAGATCGACTTCAATGTCCAAAACACCTCCAAAACCTTTGGTTTCTCCAAGAAAAAGATAACATTCAAATTTGGAGTTGCCAACAACCAAGCCTTGGCAGATGGCATGACCGGTGCCAACTGTCGAGGTAGTGAACATGAAGTCATCTTTACGTGGTCTCTCAACAGCGGCAAACGTCAAATTCTCGCCGATGGCAAAGATGTACATTACTCCGAGACGGGACAAAACGGATGGACCGCCGATCAAGTCTTTCAACATCATTTTAGCATCCGTGTGCCAGGACTATCGGGTCCCTTGAGGGCTCATCTCATCACTCAACCCGCGAATCGAGATGTCCCGCAAATCAAACCGTTCGATTTGAGGATCAACGGTATTTCCTATTTCAGCATGCCCAAGATCTTTCAACTTGGAACTCCTCAAATGCTGACTCGGCCGGTGCACAAAAGCAAAAAGAGTTCTCGTGGCGGAACCGATGATGACGCATACTTGACTCCTGAGGAACGCAAGGCCATCGCTGCTGCCAAGTTGGCTAGTCTCAGGGACTTGCAACAGTCTCAAAACACGGGTCCACCTCCTGCTCCCGCTCCGGCGGCAACCGAAGGAGATTTGATCAACTTTTTCGACGATCCGACACCCGCACCTCCTCCGCCTCAAGCTGCCGCTCCTGGTGGGTCGGGCTACTTTTCAGCGCCCCCCGATGGATCTGGATACTACGGAGCACCACCTGGACAGGCTCCGCCTCCCTCATACGCCCAACAGCCTTACAGCAACTATTCTTTGGGAAATAGCTTGCCTCCGTCGGCTCCACCGCCACCTCAACAGCAATCCTTTTCTAATTTGCAGTCACCGTTTGCATCCACGTCCTCTTTCGGATCGGCACCTCCTCCCGCTGCACCCGCTCCTTTTGGACAGCCGCCAGCGCCCGCGGGATATCCACCTCAGCAGCAACAGCAGCAGCAAGTACCTTCGCAAGTGTATGGATATCAACAACAAGCTCCCCCACCAATGCAATTCCAGTCACAATCATCGTTCGGGTCCCTTCCGCAAGCTGCCCAGCCTAGTCCTAGCAATCAAACCATGGCAAGTTATCAGAGCTACGGATCGGCACCCACCTTTGCGCAACCACCACAATATCAACAGCAACAACAGCAAACACCACAATATCAGCAACAGCAATACCCGCCATATGGAGCTCCTCCGGCACCACCCCAAGGATATCCTCAGTACTAGAGGTAGGACGAGGATACTGGCCCCACGATGAATTGTTACAGTTAGTACGTACTAGAGTACGAGAAGAGGGTCTCTGTGAAAGACAATGATTATTTGCAGTAGAACGGTCGAAAACGTGTCAGTGTGATGCTATGCATGTCTGTAATAGTATCACAATGTTTGACCGCTTTTCTATGATCCATCATAATCATCATCTACAAAATCTTCTCTTATATCTACCGATCTCCGTTGGAATAGTAGCGTATTGTTCCAAATAAATTCTACTACAATAAAATATTAACAATGACAACGCAAATTATCCAACTGCAGCACATGTTCTTTTTTGCTCACACTCACTCACACAACCCAACATCCCACTTTTTGGTGTAAGTGAAAGAGGACACGACAACACAGAGCGACGTTCTAAATGTAGCGTTTGTCCATGGATTTGTTTTTTTATGTTTGTCACTGCTATTATATATATATATAATAACGTATTCTACATTCACAGTCAATAGAATCATTCTTACTGTTATTATTAGTGTATGATGTTTGTTTGCTTGTTTCTTGGTTAGCTTCCCTGACTGATCCGATCCATCTTTCGTTGCAAGATCTGCCCCGCCTTGGTCCGTTGTTCCAAACACAGACCCAAACTTTCAAAGTATTCCAACACTTCCTCTTCGGTCGGTCGTCGTGGTCCGTCTTCCAACAATATCAATTCAAAGTCCTTCAAGGCGTCCATCTCGACCTTTAACACTTCCATGACTTGATCGATATGCACCTTGTGTGCCTCCAGCAGTTGATGAGCGATCTTCGTGTGTTCTGGCAGTTGCGGATGGTTGGCAATCTCGTCCGCACCCAAGTGAGCGATTTCTACCATGTTCGTGACGGACGAATCAATCCGAACCGTATTGTTGTTGTTGTTGTTATTCGTGGAAATGTGAGGTACAGAATGTTCGTCGCCTACACTACTACTATGTTCGTTCTCATTGTTACCTTCTGGAATGCTAGCAGACGCTGACCGCCGCATCAACCGGTCCCGTAACAACAGGCTCGACCGTCGGCCGTTCATGCCACGAGACTTGGCGACTTGTCGTAGTTCCGTCGTGTTCGAAATGGGTTGCAACTCGGACATGTCAGTGTCCACCGATTCAAAGGACCGATTGGCATCATCGTCCGGATTTAGCAATTTGGACGACAGAGGAGGTAGATTGTCAGATGGTGGTGCAAGCAACGGTGTTTCATCATTTACCCCGAGATGAAGTACCGATGCTGGAGTGGTGGTACCCAAGTTGTTGGACAGCGTCGTTTCTGTCGCATTGCTGTCATTACCGTTCCGACGACTTTCTTCTTGTACGGAATCGATACTGTAGCTGTTAGCCACTATACGCTGTGGTGGTCCCAAACCGTTGGACGGCTTGGAGGATGAATGTACTGCTGCTGATGTTGTTGTTGTCATTATCGTTGTTGCGACCCCAATAGTGGTAGGAATATCATAAGTGGAGGAGGAGGTTGGTGGCATGGAGGGTGGCTTTGCACGATACTGGCCGGTACTGTTCGTGCTGATACCCCCAACAGCAGAACCAATATTATAATTAGTATTGTTTCTCCTTCTATTTGTTGTTGTTGTGGTCGTCAGTCGAGAGGGTGTTCCCACGATCGTCCCGGAACGAACGCCTCGAACGGGAGCGCTGGCAATGGACATGCGACTGACCCGACTGGTGACACTGACATCGTCTGCACCGACCGTTTCGCCCGCTTGAATGCGTTGCAAGAGTTTTTTGGTTCGTAAATCGCGAGAAAGTTCCGGATGGATCGAAACGAGATGATCCAAGACGTCCGGTTGGAGTCCATAAAAGACTTCCAATCCCTTCCGTGCCTGTTGTCGGACTTGAGGCGATGCATCTCTCAATGCCTTGATAAAGGCGGTCCCCACTTGATGAAATATATCCTTGGTCAAATACCCATCTTCCATTAGGTTGGACCACTCCTCGATGCTTTTGGACAAGTACAGGCAACATGCCTCTCGTACGGTCCTTGATTTGTCGTGTTTGAGACGATCGAGCCATAGAGGCATTGTCATTTTGCAGGGTACAATGGCAATGGCATGAACGACCATTGTTTGGACGTATTGTCGTATGACGGCTACGGTGGATGCATGTACTTGTATGATGGCCGGCATGATATCTTTGAGGAGATACCGGGCCTGTACTTGACATTTGTCAAAGAGTTGTTCACAGGCCTCACAGGTTCGTTTGACGACAGTTGATCGTGGATCTTTCAACAGTTCTGACAAGGGAATAGCCAAATGACGAAGAATGGGTGGAGAGTTGTACCACTGTTCATTCGTAGTGTTGTTATTGTTGTTGTTGTTGTTGCTTTCATCGTCATAGCTGTTGCTGTTGTTGTGGTAGTACAACTGGTCATCCTCGGAAGGAATGACACTAACGAGAGTTTGCAAAGCAGAGGTACGTCGTTGCCAATCTTCTGGTGTCGTCTTTTCAATGATGGCAGTGAAATCATGAATGGGGCCCTCTGTGATGTGATGTTTTGACACTCGGGGGGATACTCGAGAATCAGGAGATCGAAACATATTGACGACGGACGACGACGACGAAGAATATAACACGGGGGTACTTGTGACGGAGATGACAATGGTGTTTGTTGTTTTGTAACGACGTACTGTCGTAGTTGTTAACCCCCTTTTGCCTGTGTTTGTTGGGCGTTTGTTTGTTTGTTTGTTTGTTTGTTTGTTTGTTTGATAACTGTAATGGTCTTTTTTTTATCTTTCCAACTCTTCGATTCGATTCGATTCGACTCTCTGCTTTGTAATAAGCTTTTGGAAACAGATGTGATAGATGATGGGGTATGCATAGATAGAGAGAGGATGATTGATGATAATAATATAACTGTAATATTGTGGACTGTGATGATGGAAAAAGATGATGGAGAGGAAGAGGCAGACACAGAGCAAGAAAAGATAGGTAGTACCGGTAGTACTACTGTACTACTACCGGTACCTAGCTCTAGCTAGCTACCTACTCCGTAGTAGTAACAACGTAACAACTACTGCCTTCACCATTTTACGTATTTTTTGTAGTATTACAGTTATATTTCAGTAATTAGTAGAGCATTAATAGCGTATTCACTGTTACATATTTAGCAGTGGAGTGTGAACACAATCCATCATCGATAAGAGACGAGACGAGACGAGACGAGACGAGACGAGACGAGAAGACAGTTTGAATTTGATTTTTTTGAGACTCTCTCACAAATTTGAACGGGTGCATTCCTGTCCCGCATTGTTTTCAATCACGAACCAACAAATGACGACAAAAAGAGGACAGACCGCTCCTTTCAAACAACCTCACAGTCAATCACATTCACTGTCTCATTACAGTTCCATTTTATTATTATTAAATGGTGGTATCATACAAAGAGGATCCAGACGGGGGTAGTCTCTCTCTTGCTTGACTGTGTGACTGTGAGTACGAACTCCGTAGTTTCACAAGTTGTTGTCCAACTTCACACAAACCGCTGACCGTCGTCACTCGTCGCACGCATTCACCCATCCTCTCACAAACCGACACACTTTTGTACGACCAGAATTTGTTCGTAATTCGTCGTGACGACGGGTAATAGGAGGACAACTCTCTCTCTCTCTCTCTCTCGTACCGTTCTTGACAAGTACCATCATCAATAACAATATAATAATAGTATTATTTTACAATGATGCGGACAACGATTGACGACACGGTATCCGATAGTGACGACGACGACGATGATGATGATTTGTTTTCGCCCATCGAAGGTCG
The DNA here is from genome assembly GCA_019154785.2 of Nitzschia inconspicua. Lineage (NCBI taxonomy): Eukaryota > Bacillariophyta > Bacillariophyceae > Bacillariales > Bacillariaceae > Nitzschia > Nitzschia inconspicua. Next base: position 872,365 of record JAGRRH010000007.1, on the reverse strand, counting down.
TCGCAGTTCTCTACATGATTTGTTGACACCGACCACACCAGCATCTCGGGAAACACCGCCACCACTACCACAACAACAACAACAACAGAACGATTCCTTACCACGACTGCAAGACACTTCTTGGATTGGGGCACAAGTTTCCCCGATACCCAACAATGCCGAAGATGAGGACAACGACCATGACGACCATCACCATCAAAATAGTAGTAGTATTCACATTGGGGCACCCAAATTTCGATCCATTCAGGATTATCACTCTTCCTTTTTCACTACTGGTAATTCTGCCGCTGGTGGTGGGGGTGGGGGTGTTTCTACTGCAGGTCCCATGGTTACTGAAAAAACTTCCCTCTTGGGACAGCAACGACGACGGCACCAGCATCACAACAACAACAACAACAACAACAACAACACGAATACTACGAATCTTCATCAGCGCAATCATACGTACAAACAGCAACAACAAAACCAACATTCGACACTTCCTGTCACATTGGAAGAAGGTCCGACCCCATCCATACAACACGGACAACACCTTCCATCGTCGTCGTATCCTACTACGACATCCAAAAAGCAACATCCTACGACGTTTCAGTCCTTCAAGGGACGTAGTAACATCACAATTCCACCGTTGCGAGATGTGATGTTGTTTTTCAACCATAACAACAACAGAAACAAACATTATCTTCATTATTTCATTCCAGCCACTACAGGAATCTTTTTGGCATTGGTGGCACTCCACGATATCTTTTTGATGTACTTGTCCTGGAGACGTGGAGTCGCTACCACCTATTCCTTGGCATGGTCTTGGCCCTGGGGCAGTCCATCCACACGATCCCTCATCCGTTTTGGTGCCTATTATTATCATCAAGATAATGCCCCATGGTGGAGACTCGTCACGGCCTCCTTGTGGGTTACCAATTCCGTAACGGAATGGTTAGTACTGGTACTAGCATGGACCTGGGGAATTTCCATCAACAATAACAGCAGGAAACACAACAACAACAGCAATACTTATAGTTATAATTCACATCAACTTCCAAATCATATTGGCCAATCCTGGATACAGTCGACGCTGCAACAACCAATCCAAACCAGTCCTCATCATCCATCATCATCATCATCCACACGCACGCCATGGTACTTGCACTGGTCAATTGTATACACCGTATCGATTATGACGGGAATTCTGTGGATGAGGATGAGTACCAAGATGATGATGATGACCAACACCACCAACTCCATGGCCGTGTATGCCAACGATGGCGAGGACACTGCTCCCATTGTGACAGTTGCCATTGGATGTACCAGTTGGGGCACGGCGGGGGTATTGTGTGCCACGGGAATGCAATGGCCACAACGACGGTTCGAATTGTTCCTACTCGCCATGGGACTGTTGCTATTGAAAATGTGGCCACAGACGTCTTTCGCTGTCGTTTGGGCAGCCATCGGGTCTACCTTCTTTGGATGGGCCTATGCGAGCAACTTTGCCACGTCGCATCCTCCAAATAACGCCGGAGTTGCCAACAATGACAACAACGACAACAACCGTAACTACAACAATTCCATGGGATCGCCATCGTCGTGGCATTATTACTACGATGTGCATGACGGGAACTTCAAGGAAACCGCCACCAAGCCAGCCAAGATGGGAAAGACTTGGCTGCGTGTTGCGGCAGCAATCGCCACGATATCGCTGTGGTTCGTTCCAATATTAGTTATCTGGGGAACCTACGGTACTGATACTTCCAGTTAACTGTAAATGGTGCTACACATGTACTTCAAAATAAAAAAAGGGGTAGAGTTTAAACTTATTAGAGGCCTTAAAAGCTTCCTAGAGTTCCCAGAACGGCCTGAGCACAATAATGAGAATGCTCACGTTATCTCGACTTCGTCGGACACGAATAGCTTGATCACTTAAAATTCTCGCCACTTCCGCTGGTTCACCTCTGTGGGCTATCAGCTCCTGCCTTGCCAATGCAATGGCATCTTGTGACCGGAAGACATCAAATAGACCGTCGCAAGCTAGCAAAAGGAATTCATCTTTATGACTGAGCACCTGTTATATAGTAAATCCAATCATCCATTAAAAAGTGTTAGCAAGGTATTTGTGCACGTTTCGTTCGATAACGACCAACCAAACTTACCATCGACGCGATTTCTGGCTCTGCGCTGACTAATGGGGCCGTCAAATCTTTCGTTTCTGAATTTTCATTCAGTCCACGGGCAATTTCATCGGCTTCGTCTTCCAGCATGGCCTTGATGCCCATTTTGAATGACTTGTCTCCAAACGCTCGTGTGATGGCAAGTTCTCCCATCACACGTTTATGTAAAATAAAGCCTCCTGCAGCCCGAACTCTTGCAGCTTCGTCGGGTCTGCTGGGTTTGTGATCACTGGTTAGTTCTACGCATTGTCCGCCTTCACGGCACAAAACAACACGACTATCACCGACGTTGGCAGCAAACAATCGACGGCCAAGGAGGATGACAGTGGCGGCAGTTGAACCGCTTTGGGGTGCGGTTTTGGGTGTAATGAATTCTTTATCAGTTTTGAGGTAGGCCCCCTTGAGAATTTTGCGCATCAGCTCTGACGCAGCATCTTCCGTTTGCTCAGCACGAGATGAGGTACGGCTGCTTTCGATGGCTGCTCGAAGTGCCTCTCTTTCGGCATACATGGCAGTTCGGATATGATGTGGTAGAGCATCGACAAGGTAATTGGAACATTCGTCACCGCCATGCCCATCGAAAACCGCAGCAAATGATGTCATTGCTAATTCTTGGAGTTGATCCTTGGGTTCGTTTTTGTAATATCCGTGTCGAGGCTCGTACATCAAGCTTTGGATGACAACAGTTCGATCTTCCATGGTTGGACGTGCACCGATAGCTTCTGAAATACCGTAGTCGAATCGATTGACTGAGAATCCAGTCCTTCCGACGATAAATTCATCTCCAACTGTCAATGACCCCATGCCCTTGTATCCATACGGTCCGACGAGTCGCATGTAGGAACCATTCTGGTAACGGAATCGGCAACAAGAAAAGATAAGTATTTGCACACAATCCAAAAAAAAAAGTTTTTAAAATCAGAGCTGCAGTTGTCTTTTACTTACGGTGCTCTCTAAGTCGACCAGAACAAAGGTTCCGGCGGTCGGCCCCTTCCCACGTGCCGCCTTCCGGGCGGGTAGGTACAAGACAGCTCCATGTCGACGACTCAACTCACGGTCCATGATACATAGATCAGCCTCGTGAGCTCGTCCAAAAACAAAAGGACATCGTGCAGCATGAATGTCAATGAGTTTTCCTCGCATGGGACCCTTGGTGCAATGAATGGTGATTTTTTGTTTCGCTTCGTTGACATCCTCGACATTGAACACCGAGTTTCCAGCTGCGAAGGAAGCGCCTTTGCACAAGATCCATCGTTCGGCATCTAACGACAAGATTTGAGCTTCACGTGTGGGACCTTCGGGTCCGTTCTTTCCGGTAAAGACCTTGGCCTTTCCTACTCGAACGGCGGCGTCGCCTCGATCTCCACGTACATGCCAACCAGTGGTCATACCAGATCGCAAGGCATATCCAGCGGCTTGGTCTCCATCGAAATCTGTGAGTCGGGAAAGTATCCCAGCAGAGGGTCCAGTCATACTATCGTCCATTCTGCGACAAATGTCATCAGGGGAACTTGAGGACGGGGCACCGTTCCCGATGGTGGTGGGTCTCCCGTAAATGGTCCAAAAGGCCGTTGCCGGCTCCGCTTTTCCTTCGTCTTCGTCTTCCGAGGTAGTAAATTTCAAGCATATTCGGAAAAGAGATCTCGTATATACCTCTCTACTGGACGCGAACTGTCTTCCACCTCTAGTCCATGCATCCGTTTCCATCTGTTGTCCAATCGCATTGTTCATGTTGTTTTGTGAGAGTTGTTGCTGTTGTTGAAGAGATGGTTTGAGTGCTGCTGCTGTTGTATTGCTCGAGTTACTATTGGCTCTAGCACTGTTATTTTGCGATCCCGTGACAAAACTGAGTAAGGAAGAAGCTCCGGTAGCAGTTGTAGCAGTTGTTCCACTTGTTTGTACGTTATTCCAAGTCGACTCGGGAACCGTTGCCATGGCTGCTTCCGTTGCCGTTCTTGGGTTTCTGGCACTTTTACTCAACGACGTGGATGTTGTTGTTGTAGTTGCTGTCGTTGTTGAGGGTGCCTTACGGTTATTCTTATCTGCGTTTATGGTTTCTTTCGTTGTGTTTCTCTGAAGCGACGGTGCTGTCATCCAATGACTATTTGTACACAAAGGTGAGTTGTTTTCATTCGACATACAAAAACAAATGACTGTGGGGAGTGTAGAAAGGTCCTTTTTCACACCGCTCTATGCACTGGAAGAAACCGAACAAAACAAAGCCAATAATATGACAATGGTGAGTGAGTGAGAAGATAATAATACTTTCAAGAAGTCAAATTAGTTGAGATCCAATCTTGATGACTACAATAATATTATGGACAGATGTAGCGTCATCAAAAGTTCGGTCACTGGGTTGGAGACAAAAAACAAGAGAATAACGCGCGATTTTACTAGCAGCTGCACAGAAAACATAAATCATCTCGTTGTTACTCACGGAAGCTGAAGGCTCTAGTAGAGCAATAGTTGTGTCGTAAATGAAACCCCGCTACTTCTGCAGTTACTGTCTATCGTATCGTCGTGTTGGTAGTAAGATTACTTGGTAACAATAATAAAAAGGAATGCTCTTCTGGTGTATCGTAGTAGTGCTACAATACACAGGGATCCTTGTTGGGATGATGATCAGGAGGAGTACCCTTCACTCGTCCCTTTTGTCCCTTGCATATTATTCTCTTCCCAGATGGTTTTACAACGACGTGTTTTCAGTGAGTATATGGGTGTCGCCACTACCGTACTACTACTGGTACTACCGTAGCCGCTTGGCTGCTTGCGGCAGAGCCGGCGGGCGAAATCTTTCCTCGTTGGTCTCGTCGTGTTCCAGTGTTCCCTCCTTGGACAAGTCTCACACCACCGGCCAGTGAATATGATTCTTCTTATTTCGTTATAGTGGTTGGCATTGCTCGGAATATATTTATATCAGCGCGAACAAAATCCAAAAGACCTGCGCAACGGTTAAAATGCAAACCAACATACGATCGAGGGAGTCGAAGTCAGAAAAACCTCCGTCCTCCGTCTGGTTTTACATTCCTAGGGTTAGGGATGATCGATGTCTATGATACAACTCGTCAAGCTACCGTAGCTACCGGTAGGTATGTACCGTACCTGTACTCTACCGGCGGTAGCTACCGGTAGTTGGTAGTAGGTCTACCTAGTAGGTACATACTACGATGTAGCATGTAGCTAGAATAGACTATGCAACACCACAGTTCTCTAGCTAGCATCGAGCGACACACTACAAGTTTTCTATCGACTTTCTGTGGAGAAGGAACAGAAGAAAGAGCGGCGGGTAGTCTACTAGTGCCCATCCTCACCACATCGGTATTGGTATTTTGAGGATGTTGACCTCCCCTCCTCCTTCTTGGTAGCTAGTGAAGGTCTTCACCGTAGCTAGTCCTTCTTCTTCTTGATTTCGATGTTGTAGAAGGATGGGGGTTGATCGATCATGCTGATAGGGTTATCAATCAGTCAATCCTGCTTTTTCGGTGGACTGACAGCATCCAAGGAGGATTTCTTCCATATTCGCACCAAAGGGGGCGGCATCTCAAAGAAACAAACGGCTTCCTCTTGTAATCTTTCGATTGGTGCTATTTGTATTTTATTATTCACAGTCAATTCGATTTACTGCTCGTACCAAAAACAAAAACAAAACAAAAAGATGAAGAAAAAACATTTCTTTTTCTAGTATTGTTATTAGTTTCTTCCTTTCTTTTTTACTCTCTCTCTCTCTCTCGCTACATCTTATCAATCTATAGTACCGGTAGTCAACGTTTTTATTTATTTTTATTTTTTTATTTTGGCAACGACGACAGGATATCTTCAATGTCCATACTTGTCCGTGTCCAGGCCGAACCGAATCCAACCCCGGCACCAAACCCGGCCATGACGCGTCGTGCACCGGCAGCACCTCCTCGGGCCAAGACGATTCCCGCCATGCCACCTATCACAAAACCTGCACCCGCTTGTACGACCATCTTTTCAAACCCTTGTTGGATGGTTTGAGGGATCACTTGATCCGATGGCGTGGTGGTGGTGGTGGCAGCAACTGCTGCCGATGTTGTCGTCGATGAATCGGACTCTACTGCTTGCATCTGGGATATATTGTAGATATGTATTGGGAATTTTGTCGAGTGATGCATATTGAAAAACCAAAAAAAAACAGAAAATATTATATCCAGAGAGAAAGAATATCATATATGAAAAGGAAGCAACAAATCCGTATGTGAGAGAAGAATTTTTTTTGGTTTTGTTTTATTGGATACAACAGCCTCGATCGATCTTCTCTCAACAATCAATCCTCACCTTTTCTTATTTTTTTTTGCCAAATTCAGTTTCGGGTATTCAACTGTCTGAAGATAACAATGCGACGGCACTGAGTAAGTTGCATTTCACAGGGACAAAAGCTCCGTCAACTCTGGCAGTTCATTTACTTCAGCACCGATTTTCGTGTGTGTAGTAAGATATATTGAGGCAGGTACCGTCGTGTATTCAACAGACAGAGAGATAGCATCAAACACACCGTGTTCGCTCATTGGATGTTTATTTATACCTGATCCCTATTCCACCAGGCAGCAGGCAGTCACGAACATCCCAGACTCATTCTCTGTGACGTCACCAGCCACGTGGAACAGATCTTCTCGGCATCAAACTCTTCCAGCACAACAACAGAAACGACCACCACATCGCTCTCGGATCCCATCATCCAGAAGCTTCCATGACCCTCTTTGTGATTTTTCAAGATCGACTCAGAGATCCAAATCGACATATACAGCAGCAGTTTTTTTGACTGTGAATAGCAGTTGTATACCGTTCCACATCTCATTGCCTTTTAGGTTTGTCCTCCCTTCAAACACTCCTGCTGGCATCTGGCATCCATCCTCGATCACCATGCCTCCCATTTCCGTCGTCGTTCGGATAGGAATCATGTTGATCCTAACGGTTGCATCTTGTGTTTTCAAGTCTAGTCGGGGGTTTTCTCCTTCATCCTCTCCTGCCAAACTTATCAAGGGAAGCCGGCTTCCCACAAAAATTACACAACAACGATTATTCGCGTCTCTGAAGCAGCAACAGCAGCTACAACAACAACAGCAACTTCATGCCACCCGACTCTATTCGTCCAACACTTCGGACGATGTTGCATCGATGCGGGCTGGTGAAATCAAGAAAGAACTTGAAAGCTATGGTATTTCAACGGCCAGCTTTGTGGAAAAATCCGAACTGGTAGAAGCGTTAGAAAAGGCACGCGCAGATGGATTGAAACCCAAAGAAAAGGCAACGACAAGTTCGTCATCTGGCACCAAAAAGAAACGACCAAAGGACGAGGAAGAGGAAGTCGTCAAAGATACACGACCGCGAGAAGAACGTCTGAAGGAAGAATTGGAAAAGTGCCAAGCCATGAAGGCGGGCGAACTGAAAAAGGAACTGCAAGAACGGGGGATCTCCACCTCGTCCTTTTTCGAAAAATCTGATTTTGTGCGGGCGTTGGCCGACGCACGAGTGGACGGCATCAAAAAGAAGGAAGAAGAAGAGGGGTACGCAGAGTATACCAACGTGGAAGTACTGACGGATGACTCGTCAGGGCCGCGGCAACGAAGCAATGACAGCACGGGGAGTCGACAACAATCGAGCGCTGGAAGCAGCAGCCCCTTTGGAGGAGCTAGCCCTTTTGGAGCTGGCATGGGAGGAATGGGCGGGATGGGTGGCATTGCGGATATGTTGAAAAATATGGGAATGGGAAGCACTGCTGCCGGTGGTGCTGGCCCTGGAAGTCCTTTCGGTAGTACTGGCGCGAATCCGTTTGCCGGCATGGGTGCGAACCCTTTTGGAGGCATGGGAGGAAACCCCATGGGCAAAGCGCAGGAAATGATGAAGAACCCAAAAGTTATGGAACTAATAAAGAAGGCACAAGGCAATCCGAAAGTCATGGCAGCAATGCAAGAGTGTATGTCGAACCCGGCCGCATTTGCCAAGTACCAAAACGATCCAGAGGTCTCCGAGCTCATCAAGGAGCTGAAAAAGTACGTGTGATGAACAAGCTATGACAATATTATTTTCTCTTGGAACTTTTATTCAACTAGTACATTCTCCTTAGTTCTTCCAATTAACATATGGATGAGTGTAGGTACGTCGTACAAGACGGCGTCGTCTCGATGGTTGTGGTTGACTGTAACGTTCATTATTTGGCACAAAAAAGCTCTAGTTCTCTTTGGACATCCAAAGCAAACTCGAGCAAATCACTCTTGCTCTCTTCGATTGCACCAAAGTTTTGCCATCTTTCTCTGTGCTGTACAGTCAAAACGTATTCGACGTACTGTTAATGAAAAGTTTATGTGAGACTTGACAACGATTTGAGCATCCCGAATGTTTTTCTGCGTACCTGCATATGAGCTTCAATCCGAACGAGACGGAAAGATTGGATTCTGATCCATTCTTGGGGTCTCGCCTCTATCCATTCTGTGATCCTGTGACGAAAGAGTTGAAGCTGTTCTCTATCTACTTGGATCGGAAACTTCAAAATGGTCGATATACTGGCCTTTGACGACCTCTTGAGATTCGTGATGTTGCACCTGACCAAAGATCCGTTCGCAAAAATGGTACATTCCCCTGTCTCAGTCGAGCGCATGGTCGTCGTGAGAGGATTCATGTCTTCTATTATCCACGGGCCGCGAAGCTGATCTACAAATTCTCCCTGGAGGGCATCGGCAAAACGCACTCGATCGCCAATATCAAAGGGCTCGTCGATCAGCATTAATAGTATTCCCTGAAACATTTGAAAGATGAAAAATGTTAAATGACAGGTTTTTAGAGGAGAAGTGAAAGATATGAGAAAGATTTGATGAATGCCAATAGAAGTTTCCAAATAACTCATGTTTACCTGCAAGTGTTTGGAGCAAATGGTGCCACACAAAACTGTCACGCCGACAAAGACACCACTCAGCGACACTATAAGCGAACTAATGTCGATTCCGAGTGCTACTAGCAGAATGATCAGCAAAACGGCGTAGAAAATGCCGTCAACGAATGTCTCCACTGCAAGTGCATGTTAGTGAGTCACAAAATGGGGACAATTGTTAGATGATTTAACTCCTCGTGAACTTACAAGCACAATTCACTTCTGAGGAGCATTTGAGATTCTCCAAGAGCAGCCTCCACTCTTTGTAGACGCTGGGACGAAAGATGAAGTTGAGCACAGCTTTCCGCAAATCTTTGTTTGGCAAATGGTGAGGTCACTTACCCATCAGCAACTCTTAAAAAATCGATCTTTGCCAGCTTTCCTTGACTATTTGGGCAGAGTATCTGTAACATCGTGTTAGTAAAACAAATACGAAAGAAATAAAACATCTTCCGCATGAAAGCTTACTTTCTGCAATTTGCGAATAGTTTCAGCGTCAATTGCACCATTTGATTTTATTGACAGCCGAGCAAGAATTTTGCAATCGAGGGTACCATCATGGCTTCCGGAGGCCAGCCGATCAAACACGACCTGAGATGATTCCAAGCAAGCTATCCTTGTACTTTCAATACCCAGGGAGGGAGATAAAGGGAACGAATTGACAATGCATCGAATGGCTCGATGAAATTGAATAATGTCAGCTACAGTCACATTTTTCTAAAGGCGCCACAACGAAAGACGAGGTAAGTTCCAGAGGAATGAGTGAATCAGAGGGCACACACACGGTGGGGATGGGCACAAACCTGCTTCTCGTTCTCGCAAAATGTCAAATCCTGTTCATCATTTAGAATCTCGAACAAATTATTCGCTGTGCACACATGATCATGAGTTCTTTCAACTTCCTGGAAGCTACGTCGAGCCTCGGTAGCAGCTGGATCAACCGATTGATCCATGTGAGTTGAAAGAATAGAGAGCTGTTGAAAGAGAAGCAGCTTTTCCATCAGCTCTGACAAATTCAAACTGAATTTAGCTGGGGAGGAAGTAACAGATGAAAAATCAAATTGGAGAAAGTCAACGAGGAACGAATTTTTAAATAATTTTCTCAAGTACGTACCAACAAGACGAGCGCCAACAAGATTTCCAACAATGATCCTCTTCATCGTTACACTTGAGCTCAGAATCAGCGAGCAGAATATCAGGCACCGGTATTGCGGTAAATCAGTGGCACCTCGACTTGGACTGACATTCCCAAAGAGAAAGACGCTGTTATAATAGTGGAGGACTGAATTCACTATGCCCCAACCAAACATCATGAAAGGCCATCGTCTTGATTGTATCAAGGCAAGAGACACCGCTGTTATCATGGGAGAACTCGACGTGCGGATTTGTAAGGCGAAAACCTCGATCAGTAATGACTGACACAGTCCCATACAAATATGAATGCCAATCTGTTGGAGGAACAAGGAAAACCATTGATTTGGAGAAGCGAAAGATGAAGCCCTGGACTCAAATCCGCCACTGCATTCGGGATCGTGCGTGCCAAACAGCAACAGGATGGTGACGGCAAGGGATGAAAAGATAATCAGCCAGAATTCATCCTTGATGCCATCGAGAGTACAACCGATGCTTGACCTCGTTTTGGCCTGTTTCTTTACTGCCTCCTGCATTAACTTCGTGGATGCATCCAACTCATCAGTGAGATCGGATATCTCTTGCAATTTCAAAAATTCGCATGGGCCAAACAAGGAAACTCGTTTGTCCCCAACTTCTGGCAATAGGCTGCTGCTGATCATCTCCAACAGTGGACCAATCATTTGATTACTTTCAATGCTCTGAATGACATTGCTCTCATCAGATAACTCACGGGATGACTTCATCACATCACTAAGTTGGTATTGCTTCGGTTGCCCATTACATCCCACACTTGTAGTTTCTGAGGTCGACTCCAAACTGGGAGGGTGCCGCGTGCCAAGTCTTTCTTCTAATTCTTTTTCTTCCCCATGCAATTCCTTCCCTGGAAATGTGTCAAAAGTCCGCGGGCTAAGAAAAGGCGGTGATGGCGATGAATCGAAAGCCAATGCTGTTGGATTGAATGTGGCACGAGGAAATTCATCCAGCTGCCTTCCACTACCATGTGACATACCCTTCGCAACCGAGGACGACGCCATAGGTGCTGATATACTAGGCGGAAAAAGAACAGAACCACCCATTGGCACTAAAGGAATTCCCATTCCTTCTGTGATGGATGCCGAAGATGCCGGAAGGATAGGCTGAGCTAGTTCCGGAGTCGGTTTTTTCAAGTTGGAAGCGAATATTGAGAGAGGTGGAGCGCTCACTTCTTCAGATAAGATTGGTTGTAGTATGCTGACTGATAGAGAACCTCCACCCAGACTCTGTTCCAAAGCGGCACGGGTTCCATCTTTGCCGATACCTCCTCGGTTTTGCCCACCTCTTCGGTCACTGCCTCTGTTCATTGTGTCGTGTCCTTCATCCAGGGATTTCGTTCTTCGTCTGGGCATTCCGTATTCGGCTGTAGCGTCGGTCAGTGCCGACAAAAAGGTATAATTTGTACTATCAGTGGGCACACGAGAGTGTCCTGCACCTCCAGAGGCATTGTTACTATTGCCTGAATCGGCCAGACGCGCCACATCAAAAATGGGTTGTTGTGGGTTGTTTCGGTAGGGAGACGATTGTTGCGACGATGAATGAGGGGCTCGTGGCGGCCTCGGAAAGATTCGTCCATTACCCACATTGTTGTTTTGGTTGAAAGTAGTACCGGCTGACACTACCGACAATTTCTCGGAAGACTCATGTAATGTTGCATCTACTGATGATGAATTATGAGGTTTGTGATTCCGGCTTAGCCCGATTCCACTGGGTTGGTACATGTGAGTGCGTGGCTGTAAGCGATGCGGTTGCGGCGAAGCATTGGATGTGGGTTCCTTCAAGCTGGATTCGGTAATGGAATCGGAAGATCGGTATGTGGTAAACAATGGAGGCGATAGAGATGCTGGAGGTTCTTGGATACTGGATGGAGGAGTGATGCTATCATTTTTGTTCACACCAAACCCGCCATTGCAATCTTCTTCTTGGCTTGTTGGGGTGAAAGGAGAAAGATCAGTGTCAAATCCGCTGGACGTTCTTCGGAAAGAAGCCGGTGTTGTCTCGTCGTCAATATCCTCGCCAATCAGGCTGTGAGAGCTTAGAATCCTTCTCGGCGTTTCTCCATCAGGAGAGAGATACGCATTTGGTGTCACATCGTCCTGGTCATTTTGGTGATGGTCGTAACTTTCGCTGTCACCTCTCCCAGAGTACTGCAGCACCGGAGTCTGCATGGGTAGAACGTTGTGAAGAAGAGGACGATAGTGGTCAAGTTCTTAGAGGCCACCGGACTGATGAATCAAAAGAGGAAAATGTGAGTAGCTGTCCTTTCGGTTGAAAACAGCATCATGTTGAAGATGATGTGTTCTCGGTGCGTCCAAGTGTTTTTGGGAAAAGCACATTCCACATGCTTCGTCGTCATCCATCATGAACTTGCACGCGTGTCGTGTATACCTAAAACGTACGGTAGTGCAATGCGAGCCGGATCTCGTAGTAGCACTGGCATTGGATTATGATCTCATTGATCTGAAATCACTTAATAAAGCTCGGCTTAACTTCTTCTCTTGGTGTTTCACAATTATGGAAAATTGTCTAACGATGAAACAACGGGAGCAAGAGATCCCGTCGCATCTTCAAATCTGCATCTGGACCCCTGGTTTTATCGAAATCTTCGGACATCTATTTCTCCGGCACGTTTTTTACTGTTTTAGGCACAAACAACTACGACGTAGGTAGAGCATTTCGGTCATTGAAGACAATTGCCCCACATGTTCCAACGAGAACTCCTTTTGTTTCTCAGACGTGAATTCACGGGTCTCACAGTCAACGCGACCTTTTTATCTGGAGCAATGCTTCTGGTCAAAACACAATGGCTTCTCGTTAACTGAAAGCTCCTTTGTACGTTCACTTCTGGCATGCGATTCCGGGAAAAGCACAATAGCATAAATTTCACAAGTGAACTTGGTAAAGCAACATAAAAAGAGGAGTAAAATTTCATCCGGACTTCGACACAATGGATGAAGAACAATCTAAACAACTGAAAGCAACATCAGGAGGTGGAACAGGTGTTTCCCCTGCACAACCAGGAACCAAATTTTTTTTTGGACTTGGAATTCTAGTGGTATTTCTTGTCGTCATCGTAGTCCTGGCGGTGATATTGCCGGGGAACAATGACGAAACAGAATCCCTTCAGACGCCAGATACGATCAATTTTCAGACAGGAGTGTCTCTTATTACGTCTTATCACATCGATTCGGAGATTACGTCTCGAATGGCTCGTACCATTGTATCCATGGAAATCGTCAACGCTCTCCGTTGCTCCTCTATCAAAACTGTAACGCTACAATTGCCTCTTGGAACTCGTGTTGCGGGTCTAAAAGTAATTAGCTTTGATGATGAGCAGGATACATGCACAGACGATGGGGTTGTCAAACAACTGGATGATGCTAGAGAGTCTTTCTTGGAATCAGCTAGTGAGGGTAAGTGAAGACAGATGATGTAGCGCTTGATGTACTGCCCGTGCAATATTTTGTTGCTAACTGTAAACACGTGGTACATTGACTGTGAATCATTAAGGACTTCCCGGTGCTTACGTAGAGGAGCAAGATACCTTTTCGCATTCTCTGCAAGTCTCTATGCCACCGTTGGGGAAGGCAAATGTGGAGCTAATTTTGGAGCAGCTTCTTCAACAACGACTGGGAAGAGTTGAATTTCAGCTACCATTTGCTCCTAACGAAGATGTCGATTCCATATCGATGAATCTAAAAGTTCAAGGTGTCAATGAATTCATGAACTCCAGTTTGGTCATCGAGGTTGGTGATGATCTGAAGTCCGAATTGGAAGACTCGTTTAAGGTTGAGAATGATACCGGCTTGGACGAAAACTTAGAGTTCAACTTGGATCTCGCCGACAGTCGGGAATTTCGATACCTTCCAAAAATCATTGGAGGATCTTATGTTCCAGCCGAATTTTCAGAGAGCGGAGAACTTCATGTCTCCAACGGCCCCTCATGGTCGTGCTTTGAACACTACTTTCGACCTCCTAATTTGGAACCCATATCCAAGCATATGGTTTGGCTGGTGGACACAAGCATGAAAGATGCCAAGCTGAATCATACCAAACAAGCCCTGAAGGACTTCATTTCTCGCTCCTTAAGCGAAAACGATTCCTTTTATATTCAACTATTTGGCAATCGCGCAACAGAGGACGCAATGCTTTCCTCCAGTGCAACGGCAGGAGAAAAGCAACGAGCTATGCAATTCATCGATAAAGAATGGCCGCAGACATATGCAGTGAATTTCCATGCCGCATTCCTGGAAGGCATCCTTCGTGCCAAGAATGCCAAGAATGATGCTGGTGTCACGATTTTGGTTGTCGTTTCCGATTCAAGCTACTTTGAAGGAGAATGGGACCGCAAGAAAATTGTTGAAGATATTTATGTCGCCAACTATCAAACAGAAGGTTACCCAGTGAAGATCTTCATCCTAGGATTTGAAGACTCATCAGACACGCAACTATTGAGCGGTATCGCTGTGACAAATGATGGGGTCTCGGTGTCGTTGAGTGGCCCTTCCTTCAAAGATCAATTTCAAAACTTCTTCGAATCTGAATTCTCAAATGTCATTCTCTCCAATGTGGCTATTGACTATCAACCTACAAATGGAACCCGAGTCAAGGGACAAACCGTTCAAAGCTTCCCGGCGCTCTCGAATGGTAACGAAGTTGTCGTTCGAGGGCTTCTTGAAAACACAGGAAATACGACAATATTGGATTCCGATACGCTTCAAGCAACTACCACAGGATTCACTCATGTTGGAGAAAATGTTTGGCAAGTTAAAGCTACGACACGAGACACTTCCACATGCTACCAAAGCTATGCTCATTCACGGATTGATCAATTGCTTCGTTTTCGCGACGTTTCCGAATTGGTCGGTGAGAAATCGTTGAAACGAATGGTTAACTTGGTTACTCCTTGCCCCGAAGACAAGAAGTTGGTCGATTGCATCGAGGAAGAGGCTACTGATCTGGCCATCGCCGCTAACATTGTGGCGCAGGGAATCACAGGTATGGTGACGATGGATCATGATGACTGCCTGAGCTTTGAAGGGGAGACCGAGATATGCAGAGATGGGACAATCGGCGAATTTTACTATGAGGACTATTACGGCAATGGTGGAACTGAAAGTGATTTTGTTTATGGTCCCGCATATTCGGAAGCTTTCAGTCATCGTCAGTATTTTGCGATCCTGATCATAAAATACATTATTTTGAGCTCCTTTCTACTCAATTTCTTTGCCTTATGGTAAAGCTGAATATTCAAATTTCTGAAGCAGACCCCTACTAAGGAATGCAAGTAAACCTAATATCCAACAGAACTAGCATGAATTGAAACAATCTTCTGTGGTTTTCGATAGCATAACGACAGGTATTGGACTAGCTTACTTTTTACCTTCAGATAGGCTGGAATACTGCGGCTGGCTCACGACTTGGATGTTCACCACCAAGCATTTCAATCGGTACCTTTGGAGCGATGTACTCCATTCCTAATTCCTTCTGTAGGTGTAACGCATGAATAAATACGTCGCCTTGGCTGTCTTGGATGGCGGAAAAGCTTTGCCATGACTGGTTTGGTAAAGAAGAAGGCCATGGTCATTGTGAGAATTTTACGTAAAAGTTTGAAAAATGCAAGATTATCTTTTGCTGCACTCACTTCGCGGTGTTGGACAATCAAGAGATATTCCAGAAACTGCTGCTCTGTCTCCACTCTAGTACATCTAAACCCATTAATTCGTATCCATTCTCTAGGTCTGTCTTTGATGAATTTCGTCATTCCAATTTTAAATTCTTCAAGCTGCTTTCTTGTCACGTTGGAAGTAAACTTGAGATGCATGAAAATATTTGGCTTATCAGACCTTTTCATGTTGATAATCTTTGAATTTGCAAGCGAGCCGTTGGTGAAGGTAGCGTACTCCCTGGTTGTACCAAGACGAACGGTTGTCGTGTACAAGTCGACTCGTTCCACCACCCAACCACCAGCCGGAGGGCCTTTCGTGTCAACGGTCGAATTTGGATCTAAAAATGCCACTCTGTCCCCAATATTGTATGGCTTTCTCACCAAGATCAGCAGAATGCCCTGAGGAAAAGAAAGGTGAGGATCCTTTCGTTACAGACGAGGTATCATGCATATTTCTATCACACAGTGCTCACCTCCATGTACTTAGAGCTGGCAGATCCGATCATGAAAGCAAAGCTCACAAGGATACTGCTGAGCAGCAAGAAGATTGAATTTATATCAAAACCAAATGCCGCCAAAATGACAAAGCCGACGATCACATAAAAAACACAGCTCACGATTCTCTCGTCTGCAAACAAGAAAGATCCAAGTAATGTCAGACTACACTAATGAAGCTTGAACGTAGAAGGACTTCTCTCAAATGTCAAGTAATGGACTCACAAGCATTGTCAATCTGTGAAGAGTTCCTGATATTTGCCAAAAGTAGCCGAAGTTGCTTGTATACACTGAAGGCAGCAAGCATGGCAAGTTGAGTATCTTTTTCAACGCTTCGATTGCCTCTTCGATGGCTCGTGGAGATGGAACAACGTACCTATCAACAGATCTAACAAAATCTATTTTGGAGATCTCTCCGACTCGATTCGGTCTGAAAACCTCTGAAAACGCAAGGAGAAAGAATGAAGCCACCGGGCGGTGAGAAACTCCACGAAGAATAGTTAGAATCGCCGCCGAGCGATCAAACTTACTGATCAGATCGCGGATCTTCGTTTTATCGAGGGTGCCGTCATCAGATTTGGTAATCTCACACAGTGCTGTGAAGTTAAGCACTTGTCTTCTGCCAGTCTTGAGTTTCTCGAATATCTTTTGCGACGAATTGATGCATTCTTCACGAGTGCTTGCCCGACCGAAAGCGGGGGAAAAAGGATACTCATTGTCAATGAAACCGAGGGCCCTTCGAAAGAAAAGGACGTCGGTAGTTTTCACAGTCTTCTCATAGATGTGAAATAGATTTGTTAACTGTAAATTGACATTTAAAAGGACGACAAGAGAATTTGCGTAAAAAAAACTCACCTTCGTATCCTCGTGGCTGAGCTCTGGCTCTTCCCATTCATCCAACATCTCAAGAATATCCGCTTCAAAAGATCCTGTGAACGCTGGATTTCTGCTGTTAACTGATCTACCAAAGGGTAAGGTATTCATGAATTGCGTCGCCACTTTCGACACATCATCGTCGCCGTCACTATCGCTGCTGTATTCGTCGCTGGATGAACCTTTACCAAGCGGTTTGACGTACATCTTGCCAAAAGAGTCGTACTTCTGGACTATGTTCCTTCTCGCAATCCGCTGTGGAAACGATGCCAAAGCAGCGACTTCACTGATAAGCAAGCACTTCTTGATGATCTTCGAAAGATCCTCACGGTAGTTCACTAGAAAATCACTCAAAAGATCGTTAGTCCAGCAAAAAGTTCATTCTGTGCAACACCTTCGCTTCATGGGTACCTACCAACCACTCGATTCCCAACAAAATTCCCCATCAAAGTCCGTTTCAGGGTGACTGCGACACTCAGAGCGAGGGATATGTAAATGATAAGTTTGTAAAAGTGGGCATCAGTTACATTACCACTTGGATTCGTAGCGTTCATCAAGGATATGAACTTTTGCCAGAATAGCCAGTGACGAGCTATACGCCGATCACCAAAGAGAAACATCAAATCGAGCAACGCCAACATGAACAAGACGAAAGGCCAGCCTTTAGACTGTGCGATTGCAAGAGACATCTGCGTTCCAAGTACTTTTGGGAATACTCTTGTTCGAAGGGTAAGAAAGTCAATGATGAGAAGTTGCAAAAACGTTGCGACAGACAACATCACAGCCTGTCGACTACAAGTTTATGGAGAGCGAATGAGCGTTAGCTAGATTTGATCAACAAGTAAACAAAAATGTTTTCCACAAAAGAAAAGCTCCTCTCACCATCCCAAGAATAAAATCCACCACGAGGCCGAAGCTTTTTCTAGCGACATCTCTTCATCGATACAAAGAGGAATATCCCTTTCGAAGATTGAAAAAGTTGGCGCCCTTGTCGGCACGGCGGATGGTGCTTGAGATATTGTAGGCGCGTACGTTTCGTTTGTTGCCGTGGGGGCAAGAGATGTAACGATAACAGGCCTTGGCGCTATGCTTAATCGATCGCTCAAGTTAGGAAACAGGCTTTCTGGTTCGGTAGCGGTGACGGAATAGTCATTGCAGGGAGTCAACGCATATCCTACAGGCGGATTATCCAAGCCATAAAAGAGGACGGAGGCAAGGACAAGGGATGGCACCATGACACGCCACTATAATGGGATTTTTTTCGGTGAGGCGACCATCAGTGACAAACAATGATGTTTGGTAAAATCAACTTACCGTCACTTGCCAAAATCTTTTCCAAATCATTGGTTTGTGCGGTTCCATGAATTCCATGAAGAAATCAAAATCAACTTTAGCCCTTCTCCTCGCTTCAAGAATTCGTTGCAAAGTACTTCTTTTTGGTTTTCTCTTCTTCTTGGAGGATGGATCGTCATCATCGTCATTTTTGTAATCATCTACTCCAGCAAGTTCAATGTCTGGGTCACTCATTCGCGCCGACGCGGAACTCCTTCGTTTCGTGGGGAAAATGAGAGCCGAATTATTGTGATAGCGATCGACGCCCGCCCGTGCCAGTTTGACAGAGCCGTTGTCAATATTTTCATTACTGTTGGCGTCTCTGCTGATTTTACTGTCGTCACCTTGCGAAGCCCCTGATTGTTTCTGCAACAAGTGTTGCCGACTGGGTTCCGTGTCACCGCCGCCGTCGCTCCCACCCATATTTCCCGCGAGCAACGGCATTTCCGCCAAGCGATGCGCCAAGATTCGCAAATCGTCACTGTCTCCATGGACTACATTTTTTTGCTGAGGCGGAGCCAATGCTGAATCGTTGTTACTATCGTCGTCCGAATCTTCCTGTTTCTCTCGATCGGATTCATGCAAATTCAACAAGAGCTCGTCCGGAACGCGTGGCAGCATGTTTTCATGCGTATTTGGAGATGTAAACTGATGTTTCGACGATCGCCTTCGTTCCAGACTTGAGAGGACTGCTGCTTCATCAGGCCCTTCCTTGGTGGATTCCAATACATCATTGAGGTTGTAAATTCTGGTTTCCTCTTCCGTCATCAGCGTTTCAGGATCGGCCTCTTTGGTCTTTCGGTCCGATGTCAAGCTTCCATTTCGGTTCGATCCGATCGTCAGGTCGGACAGCACATGTGGAATCTCAACATCAATGTTGCTGTCACTGTCGCTGTCGCTGTCACGGTGAGAGAAAGTAGGGTTGCTGAAGGAGACCTTTACGTCGGGATGATGCTCTGCTCCTTCTTCGTCTTTCTTCCCCTTTCTCAAAATAGAACCACGTTGGGGCAACCCTCCATCGGTGGAGCCTACCGACTTCTTTTCGTCAAGTTTGACTGTAATGTTGGTGAATCGTTGCGTAGGATCCGAATTGAGAGATGGTTTGGAAGTTTTTCCATTGTGAGGTGAAGATGATGATAGTTGCTGGGATGGGTCCGATGGCGCTGAGAATTCTTGTTGCTGTTTATGACCCGACACCGTGTCACCGGCCTCGTGGGTCGAGGACGACATGTTTGAAAATAATATTGTTTCTCTTTTATCTTTCTCTCTCCACAAAATGGACGAGACTAGCTATGATCTGGAGACGATCTTGTCGAGACAACTGCTATCATACACTCGTGTGAGGAAGTTGGTACGAGAATTATTGATTCCTACAGAATCAATCGAAGCAATTTCGGTGAGAGTGGGAACGGTGAAACTTGCGAATTCTTGCACACGATAGAGTAGAAATATTAACAGGAAGTTAGCATATTTTTTTCATTTTTTTATTCCATGTCGTCATTATTTCATTTTTTGTTTCACTGTCAATACTACTACTACCGGCAGCTACCGGTACTCCTACGTGTAGAACGATACCGGTACTATGGTAGCTACATACTGTCGTAGAGAGAAAGGTATCATTTTTTTCATTTACAGTCCACAGTACGGACAAAAATACACCAAAGGTTGATTCGATTCCTTCTCGATTTTATTTTGTTCCTTCTACTTCACAGTAGTTCAACAATACAATACACAGTGCCGTACGGTATGATACGTACTCCCTTCGGGTTCGTATTTCATAGCATGTGGATGTGATGAGAATGCAGAGAAAGAAAGAAACAATTAACGACTTGCCCCTAACTCTAACAAGCTGATGAACTCGTACTCACAGTCAGAGTGTGTCGATAGCTATTATCGGTCAGTGAGCGACAGACATCACCGTAGGATCAGCATTGACTGTGAAATGTACTCGTATGATACCAGCAGAAACACTTTGGATACGAAGGACACGGTCCACCTCTTAAAAAATATTACTGTAGTACCACGTATTTACAGTTATCAAGCATATATACGATATTCCCTCATCATGCACCCCGCGGAAGTAACTGTAAACAAATTTTTGTAAAGAGAATGTTCACTGTGTTCATGAGACTTGTGACTGCATTTCTGTTTCTTACCCTACGGTACTCTAGCTAACTACCTTGGTACGGTAGGTAGTACGTAGTACTACTTACAGTTAACAAGTTGAGTGTGATAGATGATTAAAAAGATTGATTAATTGAAAATTATGAGATGAAATCCAAACATGAATTTGATGAAATTGAAACAAAAGAGAATCACAAATTCATTTCTCCTTTCTGAAAGAAAAGAAGAAACGAAGGATCAATCTTGACATCTTTCCGACGGAAACTTTCTTGATGTCAGATTGATGTCAGAAATGTCAGAAAAGTCAGGTATGACAGACAAAACTGACTTCGTCAGACCGTCACACCTTGACACTCCCTCTCAAGCGAAGAGTAAGAGGGAACGAACCGTTCACCATCCACATAACTGTTTGCGAATGGCTTGAAACTTAACTCGAGAGAGTCCTTTTGTGAAAATATCGGCACGTTGAAGATCAGTTGCGATTTTCACAATCACAATGGGGTGAGGACCATCTGGATCGAGCTTGCTACGGAACCAATGAAGTTTCACTGCGTAATGTTTGGAACGTGGAGTGATTCGGCCTGGTTTAAGTTTAGCAAGACTGAGAGCGCCAGCATTGTCCTCATGAACAGTTGTCCTGATGGTTGAAATATGACTGGTGTTGATATCAATCGATGGTGCGAGAGAAAGAAGAAGTTCACGAAAAGGCAATAGCTCACGCATAGCCGATGATAACGCGGAGTATTCAGCTTCCATCGTGGAGGTAGCAATATCCCCCTGGAGCTTTGATGGCCAGATAACTGGGCAGTTTGCGACACATATTGCAAAGCCCGTTCTTGATTTCACGCAAGTAGGATCAGCTTTATCCTAATGAGGCCATAAGCCTGCTAAATCTGCATCGACATAACAATCGATGTTCAGGGTCTCACTCGGGCGTAGAACTAAACCTTCGTCAAGGGTTCCCTTAAGATAACGACCGATTCTTTTGAGAGCTTCTTCGTGAGACCTTCTTGGATAATGCGTGAACCGCGCTGCTGCACTAACAGCAAAAGTGATATCCGGACGGCTATTTGCTTTAGCCCAACATCCCAATATCGCTGGCATAATTGAATGATCCGTCCAGTGGATCCCCATCGAGATCCTTTGTGAGTGTAATGGAAGTTGCCGGGGTATGAACTGCCGGCTCGTGCTCAATACCAAGAGCACTAATAATCCTCCTAGTTAGACCTTTCTGAGTCAACTTGATGGAACCGTCTTTTTGATTTCGTTCGATATGAACGCCAAGAAAACCAGCCACTGACTCCTCGACTTCGAGAGTCATACCTGCAGCTGTCAACTGAGATACCGCTTCTTCAATCCATTCACTTTTCGGGCTCCACAAAAGTGTGTCATCAACGTATACAACGTAGACGACTTTGTCCGAAACGAACAGACATGGATCGGTATCGGGACTCGGATTCCTAAATCCGCACGATTCCAGGTTCCCTTTGAGATAATGAAAGAACTTGCGTGGACTCTGCTTAAGTCCGTACAGGGAACGCTTGAGTTTGAGGACCTTCCCGGGTTCACTAAAACCTCGGGGCATTTGAACATATACTTCTTCTTCGATCGGAGCGTGTACGAACGCTGCTGTGTAGTCAACTTGTTGGGACGCCAGTCCCAGAACTTGAGAAAGGATCAGGAGTAGTCGCACCGTTTTCCAGTTTACGACTGGAGCGAAAGTTTCGAAGGAGTCAACGCCTTCGATCTGACGATGACCTCCGGCACAGAAGCGTGCTTTGTACTTCCGTACACTTCCATCAGGATAACGTAATAACTTTAATGCCCATGTGCTTGGAAGGACATTCATTGAAGGGAGTCTTATCAATTGTCAATGCCCAAAGCTCCAGAGGGAGAAATTGAGGTGCAGATGTTCCAACTGTTCTTGACAATCCACCTTCCCTTTCAGAGGGAGATGTTTCTGATCCAGCTCCAGCTCTTTCTGATCCAGCTCCTCCTGAGCCTGCCTCAAGTCGGTATTGGGATGCTCCTATTCCAGCGAAACGACGATCCAAACCAAATCCGCGGTATGCTGACCATGTGTACAGCTACCCTGCTCAATTAGAAACTCGAAAATTCAAAGTTGAAGTCTCTGAATGGACGTGTTCTCATGGCGCTAGATTGGTCAAAGAATCAAGTCCTACAAACAGCGTCGAACTATTCCAAGATGATGGCGTAATTTCAACTCGCGACTGATCCCTTCACCAACGAAGTTGATGGAGAACTTCATCCATGTTTGCTTACTTCCAAAGCAAGTCAAGCCGACAACCCGACTTATGAGGAAGCTATGAATGGTCCTCATCGCGATGGCTTTTTCGATGCGATGAAAACTGAACTCAGGACTCTTACCGACATGGACTGTTGGGAGTTGAGAGACTCCCTTTCATGAATGTCCTTCCAAGCACATGGGCATTCAAGTTAAAACGTTATCCTGATGGAAGTGTACGGAAGTACAAAGCACGCTTCTGTGCCAGAGGTCATCGTCAGATCGAAGGCGAAGAAAAGAAGAAACGAAGGATCAATCTTGACATGGAAACTTTTTCTTGATGTATGTCTTCTTCAGGCCTCAGATGGATGTCAGAAATGTCAGAAAAGTCAGGTATGACAGACAGACTGACTTCGTCAGACTGTCACACCTTGACACTAATACTACCGGTAGTTTTGCTGGACAAATTTCGCTTTTGCCACTACTATTTAACAGTAAATATGATACCTCGTACACATCATTACTGCACATGATGTGCCTACCGGTAGTCCTTCAACGCCGGTCTAGCTCGCGCCCGCCTCTCACTATTTTGGAGCTGTGTGAGAGTCCATTGTGTCGATTCGGTTCATTGCGGCTACGTGAAGCCACATGGTGCATACCCACCAGGAATATGTCATCGCGAGCGCGCCTCGCAATACTTAGGCAACGTAGAGTTCTACCTGCCTTCATCGCAAGATTGAGCAGCACACAACTTCAAACTGAAGACATCATCATCGTCATCAAAAAAAAGAAAAAGATACCTCGCATCTTTCAAAGCAGTCGTTTGTGCTCCTCGCATGATAACAGTATGGGGACCACTTGTTCGCAAGCACGGACTCAATATAAAGGGCCCAAGCCTCGCCCCCTTGACCATGATCAATGGGCGGAATCTCGAATCCGATTATACAAGGAGGTCTACCCCGCCTTGTGTGATGAGGACTGCAGTTGGATGAAGCGCACAAGAGGAGCGTTGGTTATTACGGGAGAAGATGAAAAAGATATTGAGTCTCCCAATGCTAAGGTCCACCGCTTTAAGACAGAGGAGGCGTTACAGAAATTCATCGAAGACCGACTATTGGTGAACACTGAGGTGATCCGTTGGTACAATATCTACGCAGTCCCTCAGTGTGACACCTTGCTGAAAGACACCTTTGCGTCGGGATGATTTTCTGCTCCTTCTTCGTCTTTCCCTTCCTTTCTCAAAATAGAACCACGTTGGGGCAACACTCCATCGGTGGAGTCTACCGATTTCTTTTCCTCATTTTTGACATTAGTATTGGTGAATCATTGCGGAGGATCCGAATTGAGAGATGTTTTTTCAAACATCGAGGTACTGATGTACTCCGTACAAAGAACAAGTACTGGAAGGCATTTTCTGTCACCGGTAGTCTGTTTAGACATACTACTGTAGTACACTGTTCTTACTAACTGCAAAGAGTTCGATGGCAGTGCCCGAAAACTGTTCCATTCTCAATTCTGCCTGGACAGATCTTCCAATCAGAAGCAACAACATTACTAACGGTAGCTAGAGTAGTCGTAATGAAATAATTTTTCAAGTTTTTTTAGGTGAACAACAAAAAGCTTCAACGTGTCTCTCTTGATCGACTTCTCCATCATGGATTTTTCCATGTCTTGACTTGTAGTATTGATGTTCCAAAAGCGGACATGCTCAAAAGACACATTTACTCGGAGTACAAATCCATGAGAGAGTGTACCTCTAGTACTAGAAGATGATTGGACACGATGATTCTGGTGCAACGGGGAGGAAATCACATGCCGTTCGCTTCCATGAATTGGCAACAGTCATTTTTATCGACACATGGCAAAGTCAAAATTATGCAGACTTGCTGTGGTACAACGACAACGACTTGATTCGTTTTCGTAGACTGCAAGCAAAGTTGATGGACTGTTTCAATTTTTACACGGACGACGAACTCTTCGATTCTTTCGGCCTTCTATCTAGACGTCGTATCTCGAAACGGCGGGAACGCATTCGTCGAATTCACTTTTGTGTTGAACTTATGGATCAGCAGGGGTGCAAATGGAGACCAGAAATCAGACGAGAAGGTGGACTTGGCGCAAAGCTTTACGACAAAGAGTGCCGTGGAAGTGCGCAAGATGCTCTCGAAAGAGCCTAGCGAATGGAACGGCTCGTGAGAGAAGATAAGATGACTTGTCGTCACTAGAAAACGAAAAACATGTTCAGATACTGTTAACGTAGTATTTACAACATGAACAACATTATGTGTTTACGAATCAAATATTTTTCGCCACCGGTGCTCTCAGTAGCGACTCTTTGAGAATACCTTCAACCCACTTGGAGACTTTCTTTGAACGGTGTCCACTCCAACCAGTGCACCATTTCCAGAAAAGGCTTCTCTTTCGCGAGGACGAACAATATGGGTGTCAAAGAAACATTGCTTGCACAGGCGGACGGGATCTTCTTCTTCCCCCGACGGAAACACCTGACAATCAACACACCCTCCAAAAGTACATGCGACACGAATATGGCGGCCGGCCTTGTCGTATTTTTCTTTTTCTTCCGGAGAAAGCTTAAAAATACATACTTGGCAGCCTCCACGATGAGTATGCAAATGGGGGATGAACAAATTATCGCATATAGGGACGTCGTCATCTCCAGAAGACGGAATGAAAGGAGATCGAGGAATTCGATCAACAGAACACACCGACCCCGTTGAGTCAATAGAACGCGCCGGAGATTTAGGATAGACCCGTGTTGACAGTTTGTTGCCGGTATCGACTACATGATCATCGACCGCATGTTGGCCGGGAGGAGACCGTTTTGGTGACCTTTCGTAGCTGGAAACCAAATCTGAAACTCTGTGCGCATCCTTGGGGGGAGATGGAGATTTCTTCGGAGGGGAAGGAGATTTCTTCGGGGGGGTTACTGCTTTTGGTGTTGGTGTTGTTGGAGTTCGCTTCGTATTGGGTGGAGGAGTTGGTAGAGACGGCCTGCTAGAGGGTATTTGTGGCTTTGGTTTAATGGATGTGGAAGCAGGAGCTGCCTTGTTACTCTTCGATTTGTAAAACCTCAAACCACTTTGTGGCTTGGATGATACTGTTACGGATTTGCTTTTTGTCTTGGGATTCTCTATAGATGCGGCCTTTTTCTTTCCTCCAGGCAAAAGTTTGGAAAACGACCCGTACAGGGAGCCACCCTTTTTGCCTGGATCTTTCGAAGGTGATGGCATCGGACTATCGAGAGCCGAATCCAACAACGCGGACACACTTCCATCCAAAATTGCGTCCAGATCCAGATCTGCATTAGGCGTATCGACAAGATCTGGTTCGGAAGCTCCAACAGAAAGATCTTGCATTGCCGCTCCTTGAGACAAAGCAAAGCTTTCAACCGCCAATCTCGCTTCTTCTGCCTTTCTCTTCTCTTCTTCCGCAAATCTCTCAATCGCCAGACGAGCCTCTTCAGCCTTTTGTTTTTCTTCTGCAATACGTGCCTCTTGTTCCGCTTCCAAAAGAACTTGTTCTTCCTCCAGTTGAAGACGAGCCTTTTCTTCCATTTCGACCTTGACTCTCAATGCTTGCTCTGCCAAAGAAGAAGCCAGTTCCTTCTGTTCGGCAGCAAGTCGCGCTTCTTCTGCTAATCGTGCCTCTTTCTCCCCTTGAGCTTTCAATCGAGCTTTTTCTTCGTCTGCGCGGACTTTTTCTTCTTCTGCATCGATTTCCGCCTCCAACCGCATTCGAGCTTCTTCCAGCTTGGATTCTTCGTTCGCTCGGAGAATTTCATCGGCCTCTGCCAACAATTTTGCTTCCTCATCTTCTAGGGCCTTTTGTTCCTTATGTCGCTCTTGCTCCAGTAAAGCCCTCGTCAACTCTTCCTCTTCTTCAGCGAGGCGGCGGGCCTCTTCTTCCTCGCGTTGCAACTGCTCTTCAAGTGCCTTCATCTCCTCTTCCTCTCGACGCAAGGCTTCCTCCTCCTCTTGAAGCCGTTGTTCGCGGATGAGGCGCTGCTGGGCTTCGGCATTCT
The DNA here is from genome assembly GCA_019154785.2 of Nitzschia inconspicua. NCBI lineage: Eukaryota > Bacillariophyta > Bacillariophyceae > Bacillariales > Bacillariaceae > Nitzschia > Nitzschia inconspicua. Next base: position 845,368 of record JAGRRH010000007.1, on the reverse strand, counting down.
CCCGTCTCTTCCGTTCTTCCTCCTCTTGTTGTTTCTTCTCTTCCTCCTCCTTTCGCCTTTGATTTTCTTGTTCCAACTTTTCGATCAAGGTCGGCTCGGGACTTGGAGCGGCCTCGGCACCGCTGCCTCCCTTGGCCTTATCCAAGGCGGCCTGTCGGGCTTTGGCTTTGCGAGCCTCAACGGCTTCGCGTGCTTTCCGTTTGCGATCCTCCACAGCTTGTCGAGCACGCTGCTTGCGGTCCTCCTCCAGCTCGGCCTCCGTCTTGGGAGCCGTTGACTCCTCCGCTTCGTCATCGGATGTCAAATACACCACGGATGAATCCATTCCCGGCGTGGACATAGGCGCAGCATCTTGCCCCTCCTGCGTCTGTGACTTGCGTTGGGAATAGTAGGCCATGAACTGTTCTTCGGCACTCATTTGGCTTTTGGCGGCAGTGCTGGTAGCCTTGGATCCTCGAGAGGCCTGGGATTGGGCGCCTCGACTCATTTTGGAATTGAACGTTACAGAGCTCGTGGCCGAGGCATCATCATGCGGCTGGCTACCGATGGCACGACCAGATTTAGATTGGTTGTAGTGCCCTCCACTTTGCAACGAATAAGGTTCTTCGCTGTCATCGTAATCGGAATCACTGTTGTCAGGTTTGGCACTACCTTGTTGCTGTCGTAAAGGAGGTGGTGCTACTGTTGCTACTTTCTGGCTATTGTCATTGCGTTTGGCCCGACGAAACATTCCAAAACCACCCGTGGAAGGAGCCGATGGCTCTGGCGTCGAATCGGACGGATCTTCATTTTTGGATTGGTCCTTTTTCTTTCGACGAAACATAATCCCGTTTATGTAAGCTTTTGTAGAGTATTTACAAAAGACTAGAGACGTGTGATTACCACCAGTTGTGTTTTCGTGACGTGATCAACAAGTCTAGAAACTTCAAAAGGAACGAGAACCGAGGGTGGAAAAGACTTCGCCACTTGAACGATTTCACAAGGAAGTTGATGGACTGTAGATAAAAAACAAATTATCTACCTCTTTTGTTGTTGCTTGTATATTCCGTGTGTTTCTTCTGCTGTGTTTTCCTTTTCAGCGTTACCTTATTTTTCGACGTGTTTCTGATTGAAACCGATAGACGGATGCAAGCAGCAACAAACAGTGTCGAGAGGTGCAGGATGTGAAAGTAGGGAGAAAAAGGATTGTTGTCCGTGTGTGAAGCACTTCAGGACGCACACAAATTAGGGAGACATCCATTTTCAAGTCATCGAAGAGAGAGCATGTGAAATGCTTTCTCTTCGGTTCAGTCGTAGTTAGAAGTCGGCTGGCGCGCTGCGGCCGACAAATATTGTAAGGATTCGAAAAATTCGGAACACGATTTTGGCGTCATTCGTTGCTACTTGAAATCGTCGAACGTTCCACAGAGGACAAAATTGAAGGCCTGACGACGACCAAAGAAATACGGAGTAACTTGCTACCTCTAGAGAGAGTTGGTAAGGCAAACTTCCCTGGGATATTTCCTTATACAGTAGTTCCGTTATTGAGAGCTAGCTAGAAAGGCAAACTTCCGTGGGATACTTCTTCTTTCTCAACTGCAAAGAATCAAAGAACAACGAGGAGATGGCTCCTCTTTTCGGGTGTCTATTTTGTTTGAAATGTACTAACGTACGATTTTTTACTGGCAACATTTCCGTCTACCCTGTCTTGTCGGTGTTCGGAAAAGGGTCTTGTACCGCAGATTCCTCTTAGAGAATAGAATTACTAGTAGACAATGACCTGGTGCTGTGCTGGTTGCTGGTATTATACCAGAAACCTACGTGCGCATTATGGTGAGGCCCATGTTCCCCCGAATCCTTCTGCTGCTTGTCGTTACCGGCTCCTTATAATACCACATGAACATGTCAACATTTCTGTCAAAGAACCAAGTCCATGAACCTCTTCATGGACCTTCCCACAAGATTCAAGATGATCACTCGCATGAGGGGGCGGCTTCTTTGGCGTGAGATTCCACCCAGCCAATGTCCCATAAGGCATGCGCAAGAGATATCTTGACGAACAGCTCCGTGATATGCAGCAGTGCCTTCAGAAAAAACGGATGGCAGGGTAAATTTTCCCACTGTTTACGCAACCTCTGGTGCATTCTTTCATTTTCCATGTTTGTTCGTCGAAGGACTTTGATTGCCGTTTCGCTGCGGGCCTTCAGTTTTCGAGAGCAATCAACTTTCTATCACTCTTTATTATGATGATCTTCAAATAAATAAACCTCCATTTCGTATCTAGGTAGAGTCATGTGCCATTATGAAAAAGGCAGACCTGGCTTTCAAAAGAAGAAATATTGCTGCGACTTTCAAAAGAAGGAGAAATATTGCTGCGAGAGGACTTGTTTCTATTTCGATGTAGTAGTAATATCCGCGAGCTTCATCTCCTTGTTTTGTTTTCTTCGCCCAAGGTACTTTTACGTGCTTTCAATGGTGGCTGATGGAGGTCCAGAGAAGCAAATCATCATTACAATTGATGTTTTCTAAACTCAGTGCGGAGTGGCGGGTTTGAGATGTGAAGAATGAATGACAACTCTTCATACTACTACCGTAAATGGCGAGAGTTGAAAAGGATCAGGCTCACCGAAAAGGTGTGGCTTGACACCTTTCCAGTCTCTACCGTAGAGTACTACGATACCTACGGTAGCTACTGTAGGTAGAGACAAGAGAGGGTAGACTACCGTACGATGGTATTCATACCCATACTCCATCTAAAAGAGTTACTCCGCAGTATAATAAGCTGTCGATAGTCACAACATCACCTTTTCATGGAGTAAAATACGATCGATACTACTCCGAGTAATAAATGAAGAGGCACATTGGTGGACACGGCAAAATCCCTTCCCAAGCCCAATCCCATCATTCTAATCCTCCAGAATCACATATGAAGTACCGGAAAGAGTACAGCATCCAGGAATCAGATGACAGCGTCGAAGTCACTGGAGGGGCCGATCTTCCACAAGCATTTGCTGACGAACCGTCACATCCCAAAGCTGGAATTCGTCGTGCTCGGGCCGAACAGCGCAGCAGAGCCAACAGCATCAACACATCGTGGATGCTGCCGTTCGGTGTCCTCATGGTCCTGGTGTTGATTGCCAGCTACGTCCTGGTATCAAAGCATGAAGACAATCTGGTGAAACACCTTCAGAGAGACGAAAAAATCCATCAGCAAGAAATCTCTCGTGAATTCGATGTTCGATTCTCTGAGTTGCAGGCGGAAAACGATAAATTACGACAACAATTGCACCATCACCAGGATTTACAAAATCAGCTTGACGAGTCACGAGAAAACGATTTGAAGAAACAAATCGAACGGCTGACAGCTTACAAAAAGAAGATGCAGCAAAACATCCAGCTCATGTCCAAGACGGCACTACTGGAAAAGTAAGTTGCCATTGGTTCCGACATTCGTGGAGATGCTCGAGGTTTGTTTGTGCTGTGTCTGACTCTCCACCCTTCATGCAGGTTCGGGCCAGGACCACATAGAGTGGAGATAAAGGTTCAGTTTGATCCGTCTTTTCCCAAAGAATCAGAAAACGAGGAAGACACAGGAACCATCATCATTGAGTTGGCCCCAGTGGAGGAGCTTCCACACGTGGTGTATTGGTTTTTGGAACAAGTCAACCGGAAGCTCTACGATTTGACCTCTTTTCACAGAAATGCTGGGCACGTAATACAAGGAGGTCCAGCCCCCAACTTTTTGTCGCCTCCCAACCCACAACTTCACAAGCGATTCAAAGACTCGGGCTTTGATTCGATATTGTTTCAAGAATATTCTGCCAAGTTCCCACACGTCCAGTATACGCTTGGATTTGCTGGAAGACCAGGTGGACCCGACTTTTACATTTCTACCAGGGACAACAGCATAAATCATGGTTCTGGCGGACAAAGTAGCTACGAAGATCCCAGTGAGGCGGACCCATGTTTTGCTATAGTTGTGGAGGGCTTCGATGTCGTCAATCGAATGCAAAGGAGTCCCATCAAGCCGGGATGGTACAAAGCCATGCAAAATAATGTTGCTATTATCTCGATGAGAATACTGCAGGGTCGATAATCGTTGTACAGAAAAATTCACAAGGAGCACCGAACAGATTGCCATCGACGGGAAGGGTTAAATAGGATAGTAATAATACATATATTATCATCATCTTTGCTACGACTAGTAGAGCAAACAGCTAGAGGAGAAAGATGATTCACAGAGAACATATTCACTAACTGTAAAGCAAGGATGTGTCTGCACAAACGTCGTACTGTTCTGCTGAAATTTTGACAACGAGTCGCAGTAGTTAATCGTGAAGGGGATTGAGAATAGATCACGTCGATCGAGTCGAATCGATTTTCGAGAAAGGCAGGCTCATTCAAGTCTCCGTTCAAGTCTTTTTGCCCTGAGAAAGAATGTGCCCAATGGGATTGCTTCTTCTAACAACCATGTCCCGCATTCCAACGTGTAGAGCGAAACGCATAAAATATCAACCCAGACTATCATCTTCAGGCCCCACAAACTTCCTGTCAGGATCCAATAAACGGCGTGACAGATGCAGATGATCAATTCAACAGAGAGATTTGTGCTGAAGTTCTGATGCCACTGGTTGATTGATGGCATGAACTTCTAGTTAGCTTGGTTGGCTTTTGCTGAACTTCACAGTTTTCAATACACCATGAGGCTGCAACTATCGCGGTCGTCCATTTCCCTGTTCGTCTGGCGAACGGCGATGCAATGCGTTGCCGTTTTCTTGACCTGGTTCCTTCTAGTTCGAGATCAGATTTTCCAGTGGCGATTGGTCGCGTCTGGTGACCCTACTGATACCTCATCTCCAGCGATGGTGCCAGAAGCCCAAGATGGGGAAGAGTCTTCAATAGAAGAGAATGAAAACGATGAGGACGAATCATTTGAAGTTTGGTTCCAAAGAATATGTGAAGCAGTCAAAGGGAACGATCCAGACATTGACGAGCTCCAATTGGACTGCAAAGATGAATCGGTAACATTAGATGAGAGCAAAATGAAAGTTTTGGCGGATGCCATGGAGCACAACCAGTATGTGACTAGTTTGATTTTCCAAAACATGACCATTGAGGGAGGCGCAGCGGCACAACTGAAGCGGTTGCTACAGACAAATCGATCCGTTACTACTTTAACGTTAGATGAAGTCGGTGGGGAAGGTTGTATGGCGGCGTCAATAGGGTTGGCGTTGCATCCTTCGAGTTCTGTGCGAATACTGCATTTAAGAGACAATGTAATTGACGAGTCAACGGCTCAAGCATGTGGTCTCATGTTGAAATCCAATCGGCAGTTGGTTAAACTTGGATTTTCCCACAACACCATCGACGCTGAAGGAATCTCGCACCTATCGCTAGGATTGCTAGCCAATCGGGGATTGAAAATATTGGACTTATCCGGTAATCGACTGAACGATACCTCTATCTCAAAAATCTGCAATGCACTGGTGCACAACGACAGTTTGGAACATTTGAGCTTGGATTTCAACAATTTCGGGGTAGTTGGAAGTCAAGCGATTTCGTCCATGTTGCGGCGAAATCGGGGAATACGTGAAATACATCTCTTTGGAAATTCCATCAATGGTGAGGGAGGACAAGCTCTTGCCGAGTCATTGAGGCACAACTGCAGCTTAAAGACGATGATACTCTCCTTAAACAACATCGGCGATGAAGGCGCCAAAGCATTCGGAGAAGCTTTGAAAGTGAACACAACGCTCACGAAACTCTGGTTTCCATCCAATGTCATAGGCCATCAGGGTTTACATGCCTTTGGTGACTGCCTACCGTTAATGAAGGGTTTGGAGGAGCTTCATGTCGGTGATTTCTTTGATTTGGCGGCAGTTGAAGGCCTATTAAAAGGATTGAAGAGAAATACTCGTATTGTAACCCTAAGGATGCAATCCCCCATCTCAGAGATCGGTGGACTGTCTTCTGTGGAGGAAGAGATGGACTTTTACCTCCGATTGAACAAGAGCGGGAGAAGTATCCTACAGTCATCTCCCAAGATGTCTCTTTCATTATGGGCACTGGCCTTGGAAAAGGCCAATCAGAATAAACACCACGCTGGAAATCCTGACGCACTGTATCATATCCTTCGCTCCAAACCGGATGTCATGGAATTTTCGATTCGGCGATAGGAATATCACCATCCACTTCTTTTGCAAGCAGCCCCCCCCCGTACTATAGTAGTTGTAATGTTGAAGCATTGTCAGAGTATTGTCCACTTCCAGGACGACCAGATTTTTCTTGTGAAGTTGTATGTTATAAGAGGTGTAAGGAATAAAGATTTAGGAAATGAAAGCACGGTAGCAGGTAGTATCATAGCGGGAGAGCCCTACTATAAAACTTTGAGTGCGTCCGAACGGGGGATGCGAATGTCCCCCCGAGTCGTACATTTTTTGCATGACTTGTCTTCTGTGAGAGGGTTGGAGCACAAGACCACATCACATTCGTGACTTGATGAATGACGTGTATTTGAAGACCGAAGAGGAGAAAAATCGCAAACTCATCGTTTTGGACGACGGCCATGACGATGTGAATTTACAATCCCTCCGACACTTCTTGGGCTATTTTCGGGATCTTGAGGCACACGAACTAATTGCACTGGATTTCTGTCAAGTATGCTTCTCTCATCTACAACCGCAGCTCTAGTACTTTCGGCCGTTTCGACAACCACGACGACGGCCTTTATTCCATCGGCGCAACTACTTTCTCATTATCGAGGTTATGCTCCAAGGCTGTTCATGGCGGGAACGGCCTCGGATGAGGTTCCAACCGATGAAGAAGTGGATGTAGTGGTGATTGGTAGTGGTTTGGCAGGTCTTTCTTGTGCGGCCCTCTTGAGTCACTGCAATAAGAGGACAGTGGTCCTGGAATCGCATGATGCTCCCGGTGGTGCGGCCCACTCTTGGTCCCGACGTGGGTTTCACTTTGAATCGGGTCCATCGCTCTATTCAGGATTCAGCATGGACGAGTCGCCCAATCCACTGAAGAATATCTTCCAAATCATTGGCGAGGATGCAGAATGGATCACCTACGATCGATGGGGTACGGTTATGCCGGATGGACGACGATTTGCTGTCAAGATCGGACCGGAAGAATTCGGGAATGTTTTGAAAGAACATGGTGGACCCAATGCCGAAGAGGAATTTGCTGCACTGATGGAACGGATGGGTCCATTGTCCAATGCCGCCCAGGCCTTGACGTCGTTGGCATTGCGAGAAGACGCGGGTGCCGTGTTGACGTTATTGAAATATCCCAAGGAATTGTTCACCACATTGATGCAAGGTCAAGCTCTGAACGATCCATTTAGCAAAATCATGGAAGAAATGGATTTAAAGGACAAATTTGTCAAGAACTGGCTGGACATGCTGTAAGTTTTGTCTCAATCTTGTTAGCGATAGTGTCCACGTTTCTAGGGTTTCTCAATTGTCTTGTCTTGTTGTTATCATGTTCTCTTTCAGTTGCTTTCTTTTGCAGGGACTTCCAGCTTCCGGAACTATGAATGCTGTTATGGCGTACATGCTTGCAGATTGGTATCGTCCTGGTGTAGTACTGGATTTCCCAAAAGGAGGTTCTGGAGCCATCGTCGACGCCTTGGTTCGAGGAGTCCGGAAGCACGGAAATCAGGTTTGCTTAAACTGCCATGTCGATGAGATTCTTGTTGAAAACAACAAAGTCACTGGAGTCAAATTATCCGATGGTAAAGTAGTAAAGGTGAAACAAGCTGTGGTTTCCAACGCGGATCCGTATGTTACCAATAAACTGTTGTCCAAAGCGAGAGCAAGCGGCAGTTTGCATCGAAAGGCGGCAGACTACATGGATTCACTCATTAATACAAATGAGGAGACGGGAGGCGTGCCCGACTTGAAGAGCTTCATTCATATTCATGCTGGAATTGATGCCGAGGGGCTTCCAGAGATACCCAGTGCCGACTTTCCGGCTCAATGGGCGGTGGTACGAGATTGGGACGCACCTGAGGGAGTCGAAGCACCCCGAAACATTGTGCTGTGTAGCATGCCATCCTTGATTGACCCTACCTTGGCACCAGAGGGGAAGCATGTGTTGCATGCGTACGTCCCAGCAACGGAGCCATACGAATGGTGGGAAGGTATTGACAGAAATTCGGAGGAGTACAAGAAAAAGAAAGAGGAAGCGGCAGACTTTCTGTGGAGTGCCATTGAAGAGTATGTCCCTGATGCAAGGAAACGCGCCGTTCCTGGAACGGTTCAAATAGGAACGCCACTTACACACGAACGATTCTTACGGAGATCTCGAGGAGCGTATGGGCCAAGAGTCGAAGCAGGGAAACAGACCTTACCAGGACACAAAACACCTTTGGAGGGTTTGTACCTTACAGGAGATTTTACCTTTCCCGGAATCGGAGTGCCCGCCACAGCAGCTTCGGGGGCCATCACTGCTAACTCCCTTGTCTCGGTGAAACAACACTTTGAAATGCTGGACAAGATTCGCTTGCCTTCCAAAAAGTAGCTCTATCATATGCTATAATATATGATGATGATAATTATTACTCCAAAGAGAATTCTCCTGGCCTCTGCTGTCTCGATAACTTACCATCGGCGAATATAACGTGTATCTCAAGCAGAGGATTAACAAAAATAGCACTATCATTATAATCAATTTTTGGCAAATACCGACTGGTCGCGTGCCACATATTTGCAAAAGTTCCTCAAGGTGATAGTCCTAAAAATAGCAACATGATGAAGAGGACTCCTTCTCCCGCAAGTATGAGCTGTAATCTCCATACAGATTGATCTTCTTTCAACTTTGCTGCCCGTTTGGTTTCTTCGTCTAGTCCCGAATGGGCTGCCTCCAAGTTGGTTTCCATTTCTCCCAATAGGTTGACATGCATACGTGCTTCATCGTGAATGACCTGTGTTTGATCTCGCAAGCGACTGACACCCACCGCCAATTCATCAATCATTTCATCTTGCTGTTGCATAGCTGATGCCATTTGGGACATTGGTGGTTGATAGGGACTCTGTCCTATGGAAGACATGCCGCCACCGTCGGTACCACTACTCATACTGTTGGGTGTTCGTGAGTAAGACGGGGATAGTCCGACGGATCCTCCTCGTAAATGATGAATCAAACGTCGACGGCGTTGTAGTTCCGCAGGAGCAAGAGGCAAGGTGGAAAGTGCACTGTCTAACCGTGCCAAATGTTGCTGTAGTTGTTGTTGGGGGTTACCACCACCCGTATGTAATCCTTGTGTCCGAAGTTGTGACGCGACACGGGCGACTCGAGCGTAATCGTTATCCCACTCTGAGACAGCGGGACTATGAGACATGGACGGAGACTAGACTAGACTAGACCGGACCCGTTCCAAGTGTGTGTCGTCGACCCAAAAATGACAGCAACGACACGTATATAGCTAACCGAGATTGTTGCTTGACCAGCAAAGAATCGATAGATCTGTAGTATGAATAAATATTACTATAGCGGTAGTGTATGAGCGGAAATGACACGGGCAAAACAGATCCACGGGTCACCAAAAAAAAATACTACTACTCCGGAGTAGGTACTCGGAGTAGGTAGTAATTGTTTATGATGTGAGAGAGGAGGCCGTTGCTACAACAACAGCATCGTTGATGGATCATTGACCAATTTGTAGTCAAGCAAGTCGACCCATTAGTTGTTCACAGTCAAGACTCAACTGACGAGGAAAAAGAAATCGAATGAGTCATTCGAAACGAATCGGTCTGTACGTCGAGACACATTCGCCGTCCGCCACGACAGTTGTTTCCTTCACATCGCTCGCTCATCACTCATCATACTGGTGTTTCGTCTCTCAATCAGTGGTGAGTCTCTCATCATCAAAAACAACAAACAGCATAAAAAAGAGAGAAAAGATTCGCATCGGAACGGTCTACTTTTTCCTCCACCCATCTGTACCATAATATTATCCACAAACTACAGTACAACCACGACAACATTACCCGTCACGATGATGTACAGAAGGATACGACAGCCACTGTCTCGGCTGATGCTGTTTCGAAACAGTTCAAGCATAATATTACGCCAATCCAATCATCCCAGCAAAGCCGCAAGCACCGTTTCGAGATTCCAATCGTCGGCACTCCCCAAGGAAGATGACGATCACCTCGAGGAGTACTTGAGAGAAGAACATCATCGCCTCAAGCATTTACGGAATGTGGGTATACTGGCTCATGTCGATGCTGGCAAAACGACCGTGACGGAACGCATGTTGGCTTTGGCTGGTGTGGTGCGAAGTTGTGGATCCGTGGATGAAGGATCGACCGTCACGGATTACTTACCGGCCGAAAAAGAACGGGGAATCACCATCCAAAGTGCGGCCATTTCCTTTGAGTGGGGATGGCACAACAACAAACGAGGAGACGATATGAAACAAAACGATAAGGTCGACATACAGGTATGTAGTAGGGGGCAACATGGGTATTTGATGTGCGTTTTGTTGCGGTGTATTCAAATGCTTCGCTTCTTTCTTCTTTCTATATAATAGATAATTGATACTCCTGGACACGTCGACTTTTCGGTAGAAGTCAATCGAAGTGTAGCGGTACTGGATGGGGCCGTTTTGGTTCTGGACGCCGTTGCGGGGGTACAAGCACAAACGGAAACTGTATGGAGAGCGATCACCAAACCGTCCCTCAACAACCACGTCCATTTTTCCGAACCAGAGTTCCTGGATGTATCATCACCGACTTTGCAGAAATCCAATCATCATGGCCACGAGCCATTACCATGCTTGGCCTTGATCAACAAGATGGACAAGGACGGTTGCAATTTCGGTAGGGCAGTCCAGTCGATTCGTGACAAACTACCGGGAGCGAATCCGATTCCGACTCAAATGCCATTGTTTCGTGGCAATCGATCATCGCAACCACTTGACCTCGCAACAATAGGAGCAAATGATGCTTTACCGTCTTGTATAGAGGCAGTCTCTACTGAAGCATTGGGCTCCTCCAACGGCGAGTTCGTGGGGGTGGTGGATCTGATACACATGAGAGCCATCCTGTGGCCTGAAATGACTCGTGGTAATGCAGACAACGTCGAAAACTGCGTGCCTCGAATAGTTAATCTACTGCAACCAGAAACTCGTCAACCCATTCACAGAGATTGTGCTGTGACTCAAGAAGCCTTGAAGGCACGATACGAATTTGTGGAGGCCTTGGCCGAAGTCGATGCTTCCACAGAAGAGTACTACCTCCAAGAACAAGAACCTAGTAACGCGGAGCTGCGAGCGGCTCTCCGCCGAGCGACCCTGGCGCAAAAGGCCGTTCCTGTGATGGCGGGAGCTGCCCTCAAGGGAAAGGGTGTCGAGTTGGTGCTGGATGGAATTGCCGACTTGTTGCCTTCTCCTCTTGATCGATTACCTCCATCGGTTAACTTGTTGCAGAACGATGGGAGGCATGCAGATGCGTCAGGTCAAGTTGGTTTGGTTCCCAAACGAGTGAGGCTGGGGCATCCTTTGCACCCATCGTTACTTGCTTTGGCGTTCAAAGTAGTCCACATGAAAGGGCGAGGAGGTGGTGACGGTAGAGTGGTGTTTGCGAGGGTGTATTCTGGAAAGCTCCAAGATCGTGATCAATTGCAAGTAATCACTCCTCCTGCACCGGGCGAAATCGCCGGCAAACCGCGCATGGAGCGAGTCAGTGGTATGCTGGAACTGGCAGGTGGACGATTCAACAATATTGATGGCGGGGAAGTGAAGAGTGGAAGCGTCTGTGCGTTGGTAGGTCTCAAGTCAGTCATGACTGGCGACACGTTAATGCTGGCCTCCGAAACGTCAATGAATTCCAAGCCCAAGAGAGGGAAAGTCGGCAGTAATGCAGGACAGGATCTAGTCTACCTCGCCGGCGTTGCAGCTCCCAAACCAGTCCTCACTGTTCGGCTAGAGGCCGAAACCTCCGAACAACAGTCTCGTCTGTCAGAAGTATTGAAGCTCATGTCTACTGAAGATCCAAGCCTTGTGGTAGAAGAAACAGATTCGACAACGCTTTTGTCAGGCTTGGGAGAACTACATATCGAGGTCACAGTTGATAGATTGTTCAGGGAACATGGTCTTCGAGTCACAGTGGGCCCCCCTTCAGTGTCCTTCTGCGAGACTGTCAAGACGCAAATCGAAACCCCTGGGGGTCTGGTGAACTACGACAGGACTATCGGAGGAACGCGATTACAAGCTGCCGTTCATCTTATCATCACACCGAATCACCCAGCCGACTATTGCGAAATAAACAATGCCTGCACGTTGCTTTCCAGTCCTGTTGTGACTGTTGGGCCGGATGCGAGAGAATTTCTTGGTTTGAATCAGGATCTGACAGAAGAAGAGCTTCTTGTTAAGAGTGACATTGCGCGAGCGTTAATTCTCGGTTGTCAAGGGGCATTGAAGCGCGGTACTCTCAGGTCGGCCGAAATGACGAATGTTGTGTGCCATGTTGAAAATGTAGACGCCGAGGGAGGTTTGGCCAGTCTCAAGGCTCTTCCCGGGGCACTGCAAGCTGCGTCTGCCCATTCCGTCGCTACGTGCCTAAAAGAAAACAAGGCTTATTGCAACGTCTTGGAACCAACCATGTCGGTAGAAATTTCTTTACCTAACGACATGGTTGGGGCCGTTCTTTCAGATTTGAACAATCGTCGTGGTACGGTTGGGGATGTTATAATGGGGGAAGGCGTTCATGGCAAGTCATTGGTTCGAGGTGACGTCCCCCTAGTGGAGATTCTCGGATACGCCAACCGGTTGAGGAGTTTGACTGGAGGCGAAGCGTCGTTTACATCAGAATACAAGGGTCATTCCCCATGCTCATAGATTGTACTCCGAAGTACAAACCATACAAAAAATAACCCATTTTTGCTACAGTATTCTGTGTGTACGCTAGCTAAATCATTGATCGTAGTAGTAAAAGTGTCGAAATTTCTGGCAGTAGATAGTCAAATCTCCGGCGTTTTGGAATGGTATCGAAAAACTATTACTCTACTAGAGTAGTATATTACTACGTATTAAATATCGTATTACGTATAATAAACAGTTGCATTATTCGATGTTATCGTCTGTACGCCGCTGGGTGTAGCTGCCAACTCTCTTGTCTCGCTCCACCCTCTCGACGTGTGAAGGCCTTTTGAAAATGAATTGTGAAGATGATCCTTTAAAAACATCGACGCCCAACAACGTCCATCGCAACACATGCTACAATATCAGTATTCCTCATCAAGTCTCATCCTAGACCATCGCTAGCTAGCTCATTGGCCTGAGTTTGTCGGATTACTAACCGTTACAAACACATCATCCGAGTGGCGACTCTTTCTTTGGGCTTCCGATCGATTTTTTGGAAGATCTTGATTAGGTGTTGAATCAACGTTTACCAGTTGTTGAAATTATCTGGCCAACCGCTGGACGCTCTCGCAATTTTCTATCATTATTGGTGCCGTGGTTTGATTCCGGTCGCTAACATCAGGATTGTAAAACAACAAGTCTCATCGTAAACCGGCCGATACAACGATCGATCCGCAGCTTCCAGTACATCCTCCCATAAAGGCTAGCTCTTGAGAATCCGAAAAATAATTTGAATCGAAATGAGTAAGTGGATATACTTTCCTTTTGGTGATGCGGACCGTTCGAGAATCGCTATTTCTGCAACACCGTCGCTGCCTGCCAACACTTTCTCTCTAACATCACTCCAATTCATCGTGGTGCTCTTGTCTGTGAATGAAATAGGTAATATCGGTGTGCCTATCAAGTTATTACATGAAGCGGAGGGTATGAAAGTGACCGCAGAGGTGAGACTTACGTAAGATCAGGATGTTTTCGCTTTTTTTTCAAAGCTCACCTTGACGTTTTTTCTCTCCTCATTGCAATCAGATGAAGAACGGAGAAATTTACCGGGGCCTGCTACTGAGTGCAGAGGATACCATGAATATGACATTGTCGGATGTACTTCGGACTGCGCGGAATGGACAAGTGAGCAAATTGCCGAGCGTATATTTACGTGGCAGCAGCATTCGGTTCATTGCCCTCCCGGATTTGCTCAAAAATGCTCCAGTCTTTCAGAAAGTCACCAGCATGAAACGAAAGATGGAACAAGACCAAAAGATGCGACAGCAAGGTGAGTTTCTGCAACAGTCATGTACATTGAAATCAAACAACCGAAGTACGTACTAATCATCAATCGTCGTCGTACACTCTCTGAATATGCAGGGAACAAGAGAAAGCGTGGGGACTGATTTGTTTTGCATTAATGATTCTGTGGTAGATAACATAAATATACGAGATCTGACTTTCAATAGACTTATCTTCATCATATTGCTGACCATTCCTGATCGATGTTAGGATGTGTATAGGCTTTGAACTTGACGTAGAACTCGATGAATACGAAAGTCAAAGAGCATCCTGGACTGTTCAAAATCGGAAAGAGACGGATGCCAGCACTTCATTAGATATTTTGACATGCACTATTACACGTATCATCTCTAAATCTCGGATGCAGAATCGGTTGTAGCTAATTTTCGGTTTTTAGCCTTAAATTGAGTACTCGTTTAAAACAAGGGTGAACCAACGGAATGATCGACTGTGATTTTGGGAGGACTGAGTAAACATGAAATTTTATCCATTATTCTAAAATCACTGTATTCTCTGGCTGTGGTGCACAAGCTGGTATTCATACCATTAGAAGTGTGCTTTGTCGGTTGCACGCTCTGGCTGTGCAATCTTTTTGCGCAAGTGCAACATCGTTGTTCTAAAGAAGAATCGCCACCGAATCATTCTGTCAATGTTTTTAGCTACGCTATTGCGGATGAATAGGTTGGGCCTGTTGTTCTGGAAAGACTGAGCTTCAGGCATACTGACCCTCATCGACGACCTTACAATTGCTTGCTGCTATGGATGTGCTAAAGACGCTGCTGCTGCTGCTGAAAACTACACAAGCCTCCGTAACGTTGCTCAGCAGGACGGATGTTCTGATGGAGCACCGGCATGGATTTCGCCTGTCTTCTTGTGCGTTGTCTTTGGTCTTCGCATTATAGCATGAATTGTCGACAACTTTCATCGAAGCCTGTAGAGTCAGATTGTCATTTTCCCATTATAGATTGTTTTCTTGGAATGATGTAGTACTATGTCCACCAGCACCAGAGGTCTGTTAGCTATTCAATAGTTATTTGCAACGCTTCTCTCTCTCTTCATACGACGTATAGCGAAGAACTATCTTGTCCCACATTTCTGTCCTTCAGCTCATCATCTAGGCTATGGACAAAAACGAATTCCAAACAAGACCTACGTCGTAGTTACGAGATCATAGATGATGCCATGTCAAAGCAGCACGCCGACCTTTTACAATTAACTCACTCTTTATTCAAATGATACAAAAAATGTTCCTACTGGAGTGCGAAAATGAAGTTCGAAAATGAAGACTTTGAGCTGTATGATACCTGGTCATAATACGAGAATGTATGATATTATAAGTATTAATAGTACTACGTAGTATGAAGTATTGCTAAGCTACCTAGGTAGGGTAGGTAGATAGCTACGGTAGACGGTCTACGACGTAGTGTCGTACTCAAAAAAAAGATGATCGTAGTGTTCTTCACGAGTTCGCATTTCACAGTCAGAAAACATTCCACTACAGGTATCATAGGACGAGGCAATGAAGTGCCAAAAACGTAGTAGCATTAGACTACCGTACCTATGTGGGTTGTTCCAAACGAGAAGCCCTTCATTTGTGATGCAAGAGGATGATGGCATGAGGAGCTGCCATAAAAAACATCAAAGCAACTTCACCCTCTATACCTCCGCTTGAGCAATTTAACGTCATCGCTTCCTCGATTATCGATGTCGGAACCAAGGAAAGATTCATCGGGAGATCCACTTTTCGGTAGGCAACAACTGTGCTTCAAATCTTTTTTCGAATGAATGGACTGTTACTCATCGGTCCTTTCTCTCGTAATTATCGTCATAGATGCTGCTCTCAAGTGGGCCGGTCCAAGAACAGTAACACTTTGTGAAAGGATTATCCTGACCGAGCACCAGCCAAGAGACCATGCAGATGCGGAATACTTGCAGCTTATGAGATCTTCCAGTTCCGAAGATCCTTCGACGTTGCGGCTTATGCCACTTCACAGCTACTACGGAGAATTTCGACTGGGACACGGGGATCCTCTTTTCAAGGCCGCAATGCAACGATGGCCTTGCACCACAACTGAGTTTTGCGAGCCGGAAAGCAATCATCGAAAACGAAAACTCAGAGATGGGTCGTGCACCACTCTCGTGAATCCTTTGGCTACTGCATCCATGATGCCATTTAACGACATTGTCAAGTTGAATCATCTTGACTTGGAACACGAAAGCATCGTGCGAGAGCGACGCTTTGTCTTACTTGACGAAGACGGCGATGAACAAGGAGTATCTCGGCGAGTTTCCTTCTAACTGTTGCCGAGAGAAAGGCTAGGCACGAACGTTTCACCAAATTCAGACATCACAGTCTTACAAAAATGGCAAAAAAATTTAATAGCCGTTCCTGAGTACAATTGTCAGTACCACTTGTGACGGAATCTGGCACAATTAGCATTAAGAGTACTGTATAGAACCAATTCACGTACACATAGTATATTTACTACTATGTGATAGAGAAATGATTTTGATATTCTGACATAGTCAGAGCGGTTGATTTGCAATTTAGGTGGGTGTGGTTGTTACTGTCTATCGTTAGATTGATTTCTTGCTCCACTTGTGGTACTGCAAGTCAACTGATTGATTGCTTCTTTGAGAGGCGCATTCTGTTGGTTTTCTCTTTACGAGTACATCACATTTCACATCATCGTCTGCAGTCTGCAGTCAATGTACAGCTAACGGAGTTATTTATGTCGTCGCACGTCTGATCAGTTCCCAACCAGACGTGTTACGTAAGTACCACCAGTAGTCGTACTACGGTAGCACGAATTCGTGCACTAACAGTAAAATGCCGATCATCGAGAACGAGAACTACCAGGGGCATTTATTGAATCTAACTGACTTCGATACACAAATAATTGCGGCTTAATCGAAACCGAGAGATATGCCTTTCTTCTTTCAGGTATCAAATGTATGATAGCAGATTCATAAGACGTGCTCAAGGATCGGATCCTCGATAATGGGATCGGATTCTCGCTGTCATAGGATTGGATAGAATACAGCGTTGCGACCTCTAGCACCAAAACCTGATCTGATGATAGTTTCGTTTCAATGCTTGAATCTGAAGTCTTCGACAGTCCTAGATCAGAGATGAAGCAAATTCCCTTCTTATCGAAACTGACACCTTTATTATATTACATGATCACTACGAATGTTGTGATCGCTGTTTCTCCTACGTAACGTAGATATTTACTTCTCATCCAGACTTGCAACCTTATATAACACATGAATCGAAGATCCGAACTGAAATCTCATTATACGCATCCAGTTCCCATTCGTTCTACCTCTAATCTTCCTATTTTGGATCTGTTTCAGATTTGCTCATAAAACATAAAAGAGGTGGAAAACAAAGGAACTAAAATAAAACATTCACAAAACATTGATATAAAATATTTTCAAGCATGATGAAACCAATCATTTTGTATCATACGCGTTCACCCTCACGTCGTTCGTTCAAGGTAGGTGTTAATTTCTTCCCCAACCTGTTTTGCATCCAAATTCATAGATTCCTTACATTGCGTTGTAACACAGGACAATTGTCGCCATGGGTTGCATCCATCTGCCATCCAGAAACGTTGGACGAAAACGTCGTTTACACCCTGCCTGAAGCTCCTCGTAAGGTGGATATCTTATTCGCTTTTGATTTAACCGGAAGTATGGGGGGGCATCCTATCTACCGCAAAAAGCAGGGCAAATAATAATGAACACTCTCAAGAATGATCTTCCTGGTGCGGATTTCAAGTTTGGTGTAGTTTCGTACATGGATTACCCGCTCATGTCTCCAGCAACTACTGCCAACTGTGGCTACAGCAACAGATATGGAGTGACCACCGATTGCGCCTACCGTCTCGACCAGAGTTTGACTGCAACCACAGTTGATGTCTCGAATGCAATCAATCGTTTACGATTGGGAAATGGCGAAGACGATCCAGAGTCATATACACGTGTTCTGTATGAGAGCTATTCGGACCCAGGAATTGTTTAGAGAGACGGTGCTAGAAGAATCCTACTCAATTTTTGTGACAATGTGCCCCACGATTGCAACATTAATGAAGGTATCCCAGGGAAAAGCGATACATTGTCTACTGGCAAGGACCCTGGTCGTGATGGACTTTTCAACACAGACGACGACTTAGACCTTCATGATGTTCTTCAAGGATTAGTGGAGAACAGCATCAAGATGATCCAGGCACATTCAACTACTAGGTACCAAGAATACTGGCGGGCTTGGACCTCACAGACGGGGGGAGCTTTCGTTCTTACTTCCTCTGGATCTTTGGTCCGTGATGTCATCAAAGTCGTCTAAGATGCACTGACGTCAAATGAAATCAATGGTCTACATGTTGGTATCGCTGATAATCGATACAAATCATGGGTCTCCTCCGATACAGTGAACGGGGCACTTCCAGGAGACGAAGTGACGTTCGTCGCCACCATTAAACCACCTGCTGGTGCCACCGAAGGACTCCATACATTTGATGTGAATGTATTTGATGAGAATGAAGTTGCATACGGCCGGAACCATCGCGCTGAGATAACTATCCAATGTACCGCCCCGACAACACCATGTGACACCGCCGCAGCCAGTCGCAGTATGATATGGCCACGTAAGAACATCAATGTAGCTGTCGTTGCACCTGTTTCACTCAATTTTGTTCTGATATTTACAATTTTCCTTTTTTATTTCAACCAATCACAAGATGGTCCAGGTTGGAATTGAGACGGTGGATTCAGCGACGATTGCAATATTGGCTATCAAACAGAACGAGCCGTTGGACGGTAACGGTGATGGCAGAACGCAGAACATCTCCAGATGGTCAGGTCTTGTCGGGAGGCCTTGCCTTGGTCCGTGCGGAACGGAGTGGATCAGGAACCACGGGCCGTACCTACCGTATCAAGTTCGAGGCATCGAGTGGAACGGATAAATGTGAAGGGGCCGTAACGATCTGTGTTCCTCATGACAGAAGCCGTCTCTGCACAGATAATGGCCGTCCATTCATCGATTCGACGACTGGGGTGGAGACGCGTTCCAACCTTCGTGGTAACAACAAGAAGAATGGAAACATCTAAAGAAACAGGAGAGCAGCATTTCTAATTTCTAATGTACGTTTACTTTCCACGTTCGTCGAGGAGTGAGTCTTCTGTGACAACTGCTTCGAAGATTGTTGCATTCGACACGCTGTTAGCAATGAAGATGAAGATAATATTATGCAGAACCCTTACTACTATTACCGTACTCGGAGTAGCTACAACAGCTATTATGTACCTTGCTCTATTTATTCATATTAACTGTAACTATAAATGCTGCAGTACCACTTTTGGGAGGACTGGTACTGGTATAATAACGATAATACCCGTTCAGATTAAATAAAGAAATTGCCGGCGCAAAGTAACGTTTATTTTCACGCATGTCGAGACACTGTGCACCACATTTTCTTGCATTGGCGATCGATTTTTCCTCACTCTTCCTCGACTGTCATGCCTGATGACCGGGCACATTCTACCCGGAGTTCTAACGTTTAATATATTGCTAAAATCCATGTTAAACTCTTCCGAGCATCTCTCTCTAGTAGCTTAGTACGATATCTTCCAGAATCACACCTGGAAGTGGCTGATTACTCCTAGATCCTCCGTTTCAAGGAAGTGTCCTGCCATGGCGTGTTTCGAATCACTGCTCGCCCGAAGGGTGCTACTGTAAGTACACGAACGTTCCTCACTACGTCGCATAGACTATTCGTAAAAAATGTGCTAATAAGTTGGACCTCTTCTCTCTTCCCAGTTGGTATATTCTTCTCGTTTCTTTTGTCATCTTTCCGTTTACACTTACCCTCACTTTGGGATGCAAGTTTTTGATTGTTGGCATCGATGAATCAAACCGTGAAGAGCATCAAGCCTTTGGAGTTTTCAACGCAGCAGTATACGACTTAGAATCTCCGGGAAAGAATTTTCTTGGATGTGTCGACTATTCGCAATTTTGGCATGAACAAACCAATGATATTGCATTTCGCGGAGCGAAATTCGCGGGAGGATTCCTTCTGGCTTTCACGACACTGGCAACAATTATCAATCTCTGCTTGCAGTGCTTCAGCAAACATGGTAAATCTTGGTTGTGGGGGGCCATGAGACTTTCATATCTGGTTAGCTTATTAAGCCAAGGAGCTATGTATTCCGCATTCGCCTCCGATATCTGCACGGAAGTGGACGGGCAAGATTCCCAGTGCTGGTTGGGAAAAAATGGTGTTGCCGGAGTTTTCAACTTTTTCTTCCTGTTCGGAATGGTTGTTGCTACTTTCCACTCCTTTCCTCCACGGAATCCCGTTTTTCAATGCTGGACTGGTGATTTGGATAGTGGTAGCTCAGTGGACATCTGTAGTGACGATGAAGATGTCGAATCGGCCGTTGATGTGGCCTCCCGCCATGATGGAAGTGTGTCACTCTTTGCACCATCCAAAGCTACCTCCCGTCCTTCCGTAATGTCCAAAGCCGGATCCCGTATTTCAGCGACTTCAAAGAAGTCCAAAAACTCGAGTGTTTCGATAGTTGGATCACAGAAATCCTCCAAATCCAAAAGGTCTTTTTCATCAAAAAAGTCGAAGGTTTCTTCCAAAAGCAGAGACTTAAAGATTGATCAAACAATAAAGGAGAACACAACAAAAGAAGAAGATAAGATGTCTGTAGCAGAAGAAGGGGATGCACCAGTTGTAGCCGAAAAGTCCGAAAACAAAGCAAAGGATTCACAACTCCCAACAGGTTCATTTCGTGCCAGTATTGCTAAACGTCTGTGGGGAGGCTCCAAATCCAAAAACATGGAAGAATCTCCGCCTGATATTGATGAGGGATCTTTCAAACCTGTTGCAGAGAGAGTTTCCAAACTAGAGACTGGCCTTCAGCATGATCGAGAGGCTCGTGCCCAAACCGTTCAGCCTCCCACCACCTCCGCTGTTGTTACCCGTGCTGTACAGGAACGAGCTCGTGCAGGTGGGGCTGAAGAGACAGACAGTTCCGTTATAAAGTCAAAAGAATACCCAACGGATCTTGAAGATTCTGAAAGTATCCAATTCTTGAAAGATCTGTCAGCAGTGACGAAATTGGGAAAGGGTGGAATACGAGTAAAAACTACAGAGAAAGGGCACACTGTCGAAATCGTGGATGAGTATCCCGCCAAAGCTGGAGAAGGTCTCAATGCTCCCTATAACAACGACGGTACAGACGTGGTCAAGGTACGAACTGAATACTACGAGCAAGGAAGCAGAACTACAAAAGAGGTGACGCATCACGATGGGTCACGCACAATTGTCACCACTATAAATTCGATGCCTAGCAACAAGATTCAGGACGACGATTCTATTTCCACAAACCTGGCAACAGAGAAGAAAACTAAATCATAAAATCGACGCTAATGAGAAACCTTATGAAGGATGGAGTCACTATACCAGGAATTCAAAGAAGAACTCCATTCAAAGCCGAGGAATGCAGCTAAATGAATTGAGTACGAGGTTTCAAATGTTGCTGGCTGTCTTTCCTCATCAGCTTTGATCGCATCCGCAATTTATTTTTGCGAAAGGCAATCACTTTCAAGAGTATTACGTAAAAACGATATTATGTACATGTATTTTAGGATGAAACTTTGAATAATCGGAAAAAATCGGCAGGAATTGTCCAACACTTTTGATTATTAGTAGTAGTTAACAAAGTCCTTCCTGCCTTGTCCGCACTGAAAGGTTAACTCTTCGGCTGCTCTAGCATGGCAAGATAATCTTGACAAGACATTCCCTCATAGTTGATTGTTTTGCTTTGTTTGACTTGGTCGGGCCAATGCAGGATGCCGCTTAGTTGTTCTGTTTTGTTTCTCACTGTCATATTGCTGCCCTGAAACTCCACCGTTTCATCCATTCGACTTTGAATGTAGTGCGGTGTATCGATTTTGGACACTTTGGTCGTGTCCATGGTATCGTATCCATGTAATCCTTGTTTTTTCAAATGTTCAAACTTGTTTCGACCCGCCTTCAGTGCTTGCGGTCCTGTAATATGGACAACCCGGGGTTTGGCAATGTTTTTCATTTTCAACAAACGTCGCTGAATCTCATCCATTGTGAACTCTGCAATGGGGTGTCTTGGAGACATGGCGAACAGCCACTGGGAAGGACGATCATCTGCATCACTCAGTGTAAAGAAAGTGTCGTTGGAATGTATGGTGGAAGTATTGAACCATGGCCCGGGTGTAACGTCAATGTCTGTATACAGCCCCCCGAACAGGTAGACAATGAGGATCCGCCACACATCAATTTTCATGGCACCCTTGTACTTGACACATTGCATTACTCGGTACAATTCTGGAAATTTCATGTCCCAGTAAGGTTGTTGTAACAGTCGATCTACCGCGTCGTCGTCATGAAAGTAAAAAGAATGATCGGGAAGGGCGTCTTTCCACTTTTGAATACTGTACGCCAATTCATCGGGAACACACCGTTGATTGAACGATACGTGGATTCGACGCGGTATCCTCCTTTCCTCAAAGGAATTGTTTTTCTGAAGTACGACCCGATCATAAATTGGAATCATATACTGCGAAGGGCAACGAAGCGTTCCTTCTGGTGGGTTCAACGTCAGCTCCTCTAGTGACAGAAAGATTGACGATTGGTTGGTTGATGTAGTTTGGTTCTTTTGAGATTCCTGTGGTGAAACATCCTTTGCGTTTGAGACATTTTTGAGCAGGAATTTCAAACCAAGTCGGTCAGGCCCCGTTTCCCCGACAGGTGATGGGTTTTGGGACGTTGTGGACCATTTACTCCGAACGAACGACGACGACGGGGGCCGAAAGGCAAGATCGTCCTCACTCAAGACTTCCCCTTTTTGAATCTGATGATGAGAGTACCATATTGGAGAGTACACTGCCATCGACCATGCTACTAAAATGATCAATATACGACGAGGCAATCTCGGTCCAGCCCTACCGTTAGACCTCGATGGCGAGGACAGTCTCGACCGGAAAGAATTATCATTTTTAGCAACACTTTCATCCATTCTTTTCTTCGAATTTTATCCCTCAGAGTTTTTCTGTTAGACTTTCCATGGTGATTTTGCTATACTGGTGCCGATGTCGGGTATAGTCGGTGGAGATCGCTAGGTGTGGGTTGACAGTGGAAGTTTGAGCACCTCTATTGACGAAATTTTAGAGTGTGCAGGACGATCTTCACAGTCGATGCGGTCATCGTAGATGATGTCCTACTACTAGCTAGCTAGGTAGAGCTACTACCGGTAGCTCTACCGGTAGTAGAGGTAGCTACTCTAGCTAGGGACTGACATACACGACTAAAACAAAAACTTGAGCCAAAAACGTACTTGTCCCATTCATGCACGTCTGAAAACTCTGATTTACTCCAACAACATTCGAACATGATCATCATGGCCATCGCACTACCACTTCGGGTACGACAGCAACCAACATCCTTTGATCTTTTGGTATTGTTCGAACAAATCGCCCCACCTTGATTACGACAACTACTTTCAAAACCTCTTCAATGGCCATGAAACAACAGATTCACTGCTTTGAGGAAGAAATAGGGTTGCAGCAACGTTGCAACGACGAACGACTGTGTCCCTTTACGAGGAGGACAGCATCGGCCCAATCGCTTCCATATTTATCGCCACCTTGAATTCGGGTCCAGAGGAAAACAGCAAGTTCTCTCTTGTGCATCTGGTGAGGTTTTTGGAGAGTCCCCATCCCGAAAAATATTTCACGATGGAGGAAAGTTTCGAAATTGGTCGCTTCTAGAAAAGATTTGACGACCTCGATGATGAACGTTACCCAAGCTCCAGTTCGGAAGACAGAATCATACGGCGCGCATGAAGGGACTACCTGGCGACAGCAAGAAAGCACGAGTTGGGTGAATGGCTTTTATCTACTTTCATGAAAAACAAGTAGTGTTGGGATATTTTCTCTTTGAAAAGAACGAATGAAAAAACTCTGTACTAGACCCAATTTTGAAATAAGAAAATCACAGAGACAACACTTGTTCGTCGTCCTTACTGCTTGCCGTATTGTTAGGACAAAAGGAAGTTCCAGACAAATACTCGAACTGGATCTCTGTCAGTTTCAAGTCATCCCAAATCCAGACAACTCGTCTACTTCCTATCCCAGATATCCAAACTAGTTTTTCCATTTCACTAAATTCCAGATGGTAGTTGCCGCATCAGCCAGAATCCAGCGGGGTCGTCATCTTCGTCTCTTTGTACACAAACAAAATGGAGGCCATTTAAAGCATCTTTCCCTTCCTCAAACGCAGCGCCTTCAATTCTTTGTTGATCGTTTAACCTTGCCATGAGATATTGCGTATCGATGTTGGTTTCCATGATCAGATTTCGCTTTCGAAGATCGCATGACAATGCCGCTACTTCTGTCCCTGCTAACCAGGCAGCCAGTGCCTCTGGTCTTTGTGTTAAGATTACAACACCTTGAACGAACGAATCCGCAGGCAACAACGGATCGATGGGACAAAGCCTTCCAACACCAATATTATCATCATTGACGCCACCACCGGGGAGGAATTCGGCCAGTGGCAACGACACGAAGGCATACTTTTCGCCACGAAGTGCATCCGGCATTTTCACGGGAGTTCGAACGTCCAAAAAGCTTGGACCGGCTGCAGAAGTCGCCATATTGGCTCGGTATCTACAGCATCACAAGGTGATGGAGGGAAAATGGAGAGAAACAACAACAAGAAAAAAACCTCCGTCAGTGACGTGATCCCAAGTTTGTATGAAACAAACAAATATCAACGTGATCCATAATCGTACCCTTCCATTTGTGGGTACACATCTCGGTGTCGTTCTTCTAGCCATTGTGCAATCGCGTAGGTGCACCTTGAAGGTCGTCCGACAACATCCAAGTCGGAGAGTGCGATGTTGATCATGTTGAACATTGCCCCACGAAAGAAACGGATGGTTGTCGGTTTGACGGGGAGAGATGCATCATCCATCAAATCTTCGACTGTCTTGCGAAGTTCTTTGGAATTGACTTGATTGCTTGGAAGGGTCTTACAGAATCGAAAACTACCGGTTGAATCCGTCACCAATACCTCCCAAAGTTTTTTGCCGCCAGGAGCAACGACGGGTCGGCTGTAACAGTCCAATTCCCAGTCGACACTTGGCTTTTTGCCTTCCACAATTTGCAACTCGACACTCGATGAGGTAGGAGAAGATCCAGAAGGACCAGCTGCTGTACTCGAAAGAAAAGTAATCGTCGAAATCTTGGGCGATGAATGACGAACGGACGGTATTGAGATTGTCGGCTTATTGTTGAATCCTTCTACCGGACATCCAACAAGGATGGTTGATACTCCAACGAACAATAACAGACACCGTATTGCTCCTGGTGACTCGAACATTATGTAGCAGAGTTGATTCCAACGGAGGGAAGGGAGTTCAAAAAGCTTATCTGTGGATAGTGTTCGGTTACTCGTGTTCCTGCAGTAGTGGCAGGAAAGTCGAACGATAGTCGACTCAAGAAATTTAAAAAAAATCGATGATGAGAGGATAATAATGATTGTGACGATGGTGTTGTGATGGAGGATGTTCAATGTTGCGATGAAAGATGCGTTTTTTGATGACGAAACTCTTTGATCGTTGTTGAAGAGCCTACGACAGTACGTCTGGATGGACGGATGGACAGAGATGAAAGAAATACACCTTAACTCTATAAGAAAAAATGGAGATTTTTTGGCGTCTGGCCGTTGATTGGAGCGTTGCGACAACCATCGAATGGGTATCATACCACCGCCGCACCGATCCGATTCCTTTGAGGTCATGTTGGGATTATCATGCTCTCGATTAACTGTAAAATAAAATATTATTGCTTCACGTATCAGGAGCACATAGAAAGATTTGCAATCACCTTCAAAGAATAGTAATCTCCCCCACACTGGCACTGGCACAGATTATCTGACCTGATTTGCAAGAATGCTGGTGTTATTTGAGACTCCGGCGGGATATTCCCTTTTCAAGGTATGGCTTATTGCGTTCGGAAACCGGCCGTCGCCCTTCTGATGGGCCATAATCCTCACTGTCCGATGCTTCGTTCTCTCACCGTCGGATGTCTCTGATCCCTTCTGTTGTGCAGGTGTCGGATGAAAAGAAACTTGCCAAAACAAATGCCGAAGATATCTTTGACACTTTTTTCAAAGATAGCAAAACTGCCTCCAAATACCTGTCGTTGCTTAGTTTCCAGCCGTTTGAAGACACCGCCGAAGCCGTTACTGCTGCCACGAGCGTTTTGGAAGGAAAAGTGTCCAAAACTCTCAAAAGTTTCCTAAAAAAGAAGCTAAAAAAAGCCGCCTCCTCGTCGCTAGCTGTTGCAGACAAGACTTTGGGAGTCTCTCTGAAGGATGTGTTGGCCGATAAAAGTCAAGTCAGTGTTGTTCATAATGAAAAGACCAACGAACTCTTTCGCGGACTCCGGTGTTATATGGAGGAGCTGTTTGATACAGAAGGGGGGATGTCGGCAGAGGATTTACGAGCCATGCAACTCGGACTGAGCCATTCTCTCAGTCGATACAAGCTCAAGTTTAGCGCGGATAAGGTCGATACCATGGTCGTTCAAGCGGTCGGACTATTGGACGAGCTAGATAAGGAAATCAATACATATGCCATGCGTGTAAAGGAATGGTATGGATGGCACTTCCCGGAATTGCAAGCCATGTTGAGTGACAACGCTAGCTACGCAAAGCTGGTTTTGAAGTGCGGAATGCGACCCAATTTTAGCAAAACCGACCTGTCGGACATCTTGGATGACGAAGCGCTAGAAAATGCAGTCAAGGAGGCGGCAGAAGTCAGTATGGGTACGGAAATTGCGGAGCTTGATATTATCAACATTCAAGCTCTGGCAGAGCAGGTGCTGTCCATGACGGAGTATAGAGCACAGCTGTTTGAGTACCTTAAAAACCGCATGAACGCGATTGCGCCCAATCTGACAATTCTAGTGGGGGAATTAGTGGGAGCTCGACTCATTGCACACGCCGGATCGCTCATGAATCTTGCCAAGCAACCCGCATCGACTGTCCAAATTCTAGGAGCCGAAAAAGCTCTATTCCGTGCCCTGAAAACAAAACACGACACTCCGAAGTACGGGCTGATTTACCATGCATCCTTGGTCGGCCAGGCCGCCCCAAAGAACAAAGGAAAGATCAGTCGTGTGCTAGCTGCCAAGGCTTCCCTCGGAATTCGGGTGGATGCTCTGAGCGACGAAACAACAGAAGAGGTAGACACTTCCATTGGATACGAGGGACGGTCCAAAGTGGAGGCTCGTCTGAGACAACTGGAGGGAGGAAGTATCGCAGCAACCAATGGAAACCTCAAGGCCAAGAAAACAGCCAAATACGATCCCGTGGCAGCCAAGACGTCTGCTGCTGCTCCCTCATACAATGACGCCAGTGACATGGTCATGGACGACACTGCTCCCGAAACTCCAAAGGACAAGAAGAAAAAGAAGAAGGACAAGAAGAGAAAGTCAGAGGGCGGCGATGAAGAGGAAAAGGAAAAGTCCTCGAAGAAAAAGAGAAAACTAGAGGAAGACGACGACGACGATGAAAAGGAGAAAAAGTCTGAAAAGAAGAAGAAAAAGAAAAAGTCCGCATAGTTCTGTAATAGATTTGATTGTCCCTGAGACACAGAATCGCATATGTACATATCAAAGTTTCATCCGTCGTGCTAGACCTACTGTAATACTACAAACTCAGCAGATCCACGACTTCATACCACCGGAGTACCATAGTTGTTGTACTGTACGAAGTATCATGTCATACCGACTATCATACAGTGGCATGCATGAACTCCCCTCTTTTAACGCATCCCCCCCTCCATTTTTATTTTCGGCATGAAATTTCCTCGTCAAACAAATGCAATCACAACATCGATTTGCTGATGAATCTCCCCATCGACTTTCTATCATTCCTTCTATCTCCAGCATGACTACAAATCAACAGCAAGTTGGCGCTTTACTCAAGGCGGTGATCGCAAAGGGTGTTGAAACAAAAGATGCCGTTCCTACGATCAAGAATCTCATCGAAGCCAAGATTTTCAATCTCTCCGATTTGACAGAAGAGAATGTTCCATCATCACTCGATCCTTTCATCAGAAACAAATTACTTCCAAAGAAACGAGGCAATGGACGTCTTAAGGGAGCATCTCCCACCAAGCGGTTCAAATCAAGTGCCGATACCATTTCACAGCCCCCTGTCACGGCCAAACCAGAGACAATTGTAATCAACCGCTCTCCTGTTCTGACACTGTGGGCAACAATTGTGGCAAAGAACTTATACACCGATCTGGACCTTTCTGAAGCTCTGACCTTGGGCAGTGCCGCTGCCGCTCAAATGGCAAAGTCAAAAGGGACCAGTCTTGGTATTTACGAAAAAGATGTAACCCAGCAGCATCGCGATGCATCCTCAGCTGCCACCGGAGAAACGTACGATGTCCTGGGCATGACTATTCATGCTGTAAAAACTGATTCGGGTATTCGAGCCACCGCTAATGGAGAGATTCAGAATCCCAACAAGACATGGAATCATTTGAAGAAACGCTTTCAGGATAGTCTGGGGTTTATTATGGAACGTATGGATGAGGCTGCAAAGGCAGCTGACGGTCAAGAGGAGTTGAGGGCATCTGCGTACCGTTACTACATGCACATCCGACCAAATATTCCTGATGGAACGAAAGGATGGGGCGCTCATGGACGTCTCGAGACAAGTAAGTTGTCCAATTTTTTCGATGCCAAGCCCACTCCGGCTGTGTGATAGACATAAAGCACTCGCTTTGCTGAGCCAACTTCCAACAAAAATAGTGTCGTTTCGGCATTCTTTCCCGGTCGTTTTTTCGGTTTCTGGCTCTTGGCGATGATGGGACGACCATTGTTTGTAGTCCCGATCTTTTTCCTTAGCAAGGAGGTAACCTTAATTCTGCATTTCTTGATGTGCGAGCTCTATTTCTTATCTTAAGACTTTGGGTCCTTTTTGCTACTTGCGTGTTGGGAGATACGTCGCCTTTGCCTGCTATGACGTATATGATGTCGTCGTTAATATTTTCATGATATATTGGGACTTCCGTAAAGAGTACCCTTATCAGAAAGTATTGCTGTCGTCCCAACCATTTTCTCTGTTTCCGAAAACATTGTGACACTGTCGAAAAGCCGCAAAAATCGCGTCTTTGAGAAAACGGTGCAGTTTTATCATCTCAGTAGGTGGCATCAAAAAGCTGCCGTCGGAAATGTTTTGTCGTCCACGGGCAGCTATAGGCTTGACATTGTCATCGACATGTTTTTGATGCCATCATTGACACTTTCGAAAGGCATTTCAGTTTCTATGAGTAAAGGCATCTACAACTGGCACTCCATATTGTAGGAATAGCTAAGTTACATGGACGCAGAAGCCTGCTTATCGCCAATGAGAGCCTTCTTCATTGATGCAAAAGTTATTACCCCGGAATCAGTCAAATCCAATGACTGGACCACCTCATCAATCTCTTCGTCGGTATATTCTGGATTCAGTTCTCTCATAAGTTTTGCAATGCTCTCCTTATCGAGCTGTCCAACTTGCTCCAAGTCGGCAGCTTCAAATGCCTTCTCTGGATTTTCATACGGAAATTCCTTTCGTGTTCGGTTGACAACTGCCTTCTTGAATTCTCGTCTCATCTGAAGCTCCCGAAGAGATTCTCGGATGGAAGGCGAGGTTTCCAACAACTTTCGGAAGTGATGACCCGGAAGTTCTTGGACGACACAACCTTCCTTGGAAACACATTTGGCGTCGCAGTTCCGCCTATTTCCAGTCAGTACAGAATATTCTCCAATAATATTTCCGGGAAAACAAGAGAAGATGGTCTTCCCTTTGATTTCGACATCTACCTGGCCAGATTCCATGATGAACAATGAATTGCCTTCATCACCATTCTTGAAGACATGGCCTCGTCGAGGGATGGCCACAGTTTTCAAATCCTTTTGCATGCGTAATATTGTCTTGGCGCGATTGCGTTTTCGAATCTTGTCTTTTTCCTTCAGGATCAAATACAATCCAGTTTCCGAATAAGAAATATACTTCTCAAAATATTCACGACTGATTTCGAGAGCATGGACTGGTGTCTGACACTTGACAGTTGCTGACCGAGTCTTGTCAGCTGACAATAGCGCCCCCTCTCCGAAAAAGTCTCCGCCAGTTCGTAATGCGCGTGTTCCGTCTGTAATCACCTCCACTGTGCCGCTCTCGATGAAGTACATGGAATTTCCGGTAGAGCCCTCTCGATACACCACATGCCCTGATGGAAAGTATTTGTTTTCAACATTTTCGCTGAGCAGGCTCTTGAAATCAGTCATGTTTATGGCAGGTCCACCTCCCTCTTCAATGTCTTGTACATCTTTACCGTCATCATCCATAAAGTCCTTGGTGGAGAGAAATCCCCGCTCGTCCGCATCAAAGGATCTAAAGGCACGTTCTATCAGACTCAATTTCCGTGCCGAACCATTAGAACCTTCCTTGTCGCTCCATTTGATGGCATTTTCAAAGAATTTGGCCTGTAATTTCGATTTGAAGCCTCGGTAGTCGGACAGTCGCTTGTCACTACCAGCAATAATGGCAGTGGTCGCCGTCTCGCCCCGAACCCACGGATGTTGGAGCATTTCATAGGCGGTCATTCGTTTCTTCGGATTGCGATCCATGAGCTTGATTATGAGATCTTTCGCACTCAGTGATAGATGACCAGCAACCTTTCGATTGTGGATGGGGATGGCGTACCATTTGTTCTTGATGTTGGCCTCGATTTCTTCGTCAGTTGCTTTGCCACTCACGTCGTAAGGATGGCATCCTGTCAGCATGATGAATACAATAACGCCCAAGGCCCACATATCGGTGGCAGGTTGTATCGGTTCCGTTCGTTGAATCGATCCAGGTGGGCAGTAGGCCGGTGTGGGTGCTCCGTATACTTGCTGTATAGACGTTCGACTCTTGATCCTGCCGTCGTCGTCCCGTTTGTTATCGTCACGAGAATTGGTTTCTACAAAGACGGCAGTTCCAAAATCAGCTACCTTGGTAACCGAGTCTCCCCGGCGCGTGGTCGACAACAAGATATTTTCGGGTTTCAAATCGGCATGGACTATGCCAATGCCATGTAAGAAATTCAAGGCCGATGCCACTTCCCGTGTAATCCTGGAGGCATCCATTTCCGAGTAGGCCCCGTTCTCAATCAAGTGGTCAAAGAGCTCACCACCTTGAATAAAATCAAGGACCAGAATAAACGAGTCGTCCGTTTCAAAATGTTCGTGCAAGGATATCAAATGTGGGTGTCCGCCAGATTCTTGCACGTGCAGCATGGCCTCCATTTCTTGTTGAAAGCTTTGGTCGTTGGTGTATTGTTTCGAAATTTGTTTCAAGGCCACCACTTCGTCGGGTGCATCTTTTACTGTGGCTCGAAATACTCGAGAGTAGGCTCCTTGTCCAACGGGATGGTCCTTGTCCCACTCGTACTTGTCGGCGGCTGTGCCCTGAGTCTTGAGCTGCTCTAGCTTTTCTACGGTTCCCCGTCTTGGTAAAAAAGCGTCTCGCAGGGACGACCAGGGAGAGGAGGGGGAGGTTGGTGATGGCGGTGAATTGTCGTGAATTGCGTCACATAGGCAGCGTCGTTGTGTTGTTGACAAAAACTCTATGGAAGCCATAGCCGGAAGGTGGTGATTGATGATTTGTGCGGTAGCCTTTGGTTGTGAATTCAGCGGAGGGCGGTTGTTGTCGTGTGCTTGGTTCACAGCTGATACAGACTCGTCTCCGGACGTATGAGAGATAGCTGATGCTTTATCCTCTTGTGACGCTGTCCATCCGATGGCAGAAGTCGCTGCCACCGCCAGAACGGCATACGGGAATCGCTTTGATGCCATGGAGCTTTTTGATAATGGACCGAAATTCATCGTCGCTATGAAAAGAACCTGGTGATTGACGGTATAAGATCAGGAGCAGCAAGGGGTTTTAATCGGACCTGAACAGGTCGAGTTAATAATTGACAAAGGTCTACCGTATAGGCTTTTTGTGGGGTACAAGCGTTCAAACTGTTCTAGTGTGTCTTGCTTGCGTTAATGGATGATGATGGTGATGGATGCGACATGCGATGGGCGTTCGTTCTGAAGCGGTGATGTATGTGTCGTCATAGCTTTCGTGCTACGACAACTACGACTACGGTAGTACATTACCTACCGTAATGTTGTTGTCGTAGCCCTACCGTTTGTACGGAGTAGTAGGGGGGACGACGTCAGTTGGTGTCGAAACGTGTCAACAGCTCTGTGATACCGTTAGCTATCATACTCTGCGGTAGAATAAAGAGACGCGACTCAACTGAAAATAAATATACTTACTGTTTATTTTATTATCCGTGAAACATCACTCACAGTCAATTACTGTGCTACTGTTTGACCTACTATTAATTACAGAGACTCAATTTGAGACGCACGAGAACAGATATTTAACCAAATCGTTACCACCTTACTTAGTCGTACAACCACGACACGTCGTAACCAACATTGACATAAATAATGTTGATGCTGACACATCGAAGAAGGGTACGAATCTATCTAAAATCATCATCTTCTATCTATCCTCATCCCATTCATTTTTTGAGAGGAAAAACCAAGCTTTCGGTGAGAACGAACCTGGACTCAACAAAACCAACCACCTGCAATGTAACATCATCATCATCATCCCACTTCCAAGAAACAGGACCTACCGTAGGTTTTCTGGCGTCTGTCACCTTCAAACAAGACAAGAAATAATATTCGCTGCAAGAAGTGCATCTTGTTTACTGGTTGACCTGATTTGTTTGTCGTCCAAGGCCCAATTCAATTGATTTCATTATCCAACCCAATCCACACCATCTTTTCCACCCTCTCATCCCAACATTCTCAATTCTCAAACATGATGACTGTCGAAACACCCAGCACCCAAATATCACATTACCGTAACCAAGAGGGTTATCCCCATGGTCTTCAACATAGTCCAACGCAGTCGACTTCCGATGTCATTGAACCGCCGGCAACTTCAGGATGGAAAACAAAAAACAATTTTCTCATGTCTGTCTTCAGTCCCACTTCGGAAGCAAACAAAGGAAGTGCCGAGAATCCATCCCATGCGGACCTCAAACTCGACCAGGAACTGCTCTTTTCAAAGAGTCACAAGAAAAACAGGAATACTACTGAGACAACCGAAAAACAAGACCCGCACCCAGATGAGATTGACCAAAGAACAACCCTCCACCCACCACCCACTGCAAATATCTCGTCCATGCCAGAATCGAGTAGAATGGTGCAAAAGTCTTCATCAAAGCACAATGCGGAAACTACAGCTTTCAAGCTGAAGGAAGCCAACAAGTATATTTCCGAGAGCTATACCTTGGTGTGGGGCAAAGATGTGCCGGAATGTCAACAGGCCCTGGCGCTGTTGCAACAGGCCATGAAAATCCAACACCACTGTCTCGGTAAACACCATGTCGATATCGGTTGGACCGTCAACTTTATTGGAACCACACATTGGAGAATGTCCCACGTAGATCCACCACACATGGAACGACATTGCAAGTCTGCCATCAAGTACTTTCTGGAAGCTCGACGCATATTTGGCAAGTCTAGTGGAAATGCAAAGTCCGTTTTGGCCATTGACAAGCGTATGGCTTGCATCTTGAGTGCACAACTACAATGGATGCCACCTCAAGTGTCACAATTCCTGTCGTCGTTGAGGCAAATGATGGAACACGAACGACAAAGCGATCAAGCCAAGGCTAAGGGAGATTTGGCCACTGCAAATGCGGAGTGCCGCAAGGCACGACAAATGGGCAACGTTCTCAAGCGACAAATCAGTTGAGAACCACACATTCTGAGTTGTTGGAATGCCAAATATGCAACAGTGGCGGTTAACGGTTGTGTACTAATATTAGTACAGTGGTAAATAGTAGAGTCGTAGTAAATGTCGAACGTTCTACTACATACTGTAACCGTCGAGTCACACATCGAGTAGGCGATGCTCATAGGTCTCATATCGACACCACAGAATCAAATGGCGTGGGCCTCCCGTGGTCTTGTATGCCAAAGACATTGACCTTAGCTGAGGTTAGATGACATGAAATAGAATCGCCTGTGGAGCTACAAACGATGTGGATTCGGCAATTTTATCTCATAGAACAACAACGAGTAGCCGCAAAAATTAGCTCAATACTGACTGGTGCTATTTGTCAACCGGCCCTCTCATCCGAATGGCGACGACTTGGCTAGCTTCACAGTAACATTTTGTGTGCGTCCCAAGCATGAAGCATTCAAATCCAGAGACTTGATGGGATGCATGGCTCGCAGCTCTTGCACAATCACATCTTTCCCGCTGCAATTCAGTGTCTGGCACAAACTTTCTTGTTGCTGAAAAAATGACGATTTATCATCAGATGTAATGTTGCCAGACATGGCAAGATGAAAAGCGACCATTTGAGAGAAAGATGGGAAGAAGCCATCGTCGGCATGCTTCAGCAGTATACCCCATGGAATGGTATCCTTCTCCATCCACCGTCTCGTCGAACTAAAAATATCCCAAGGTGAAGATTCACGGTACGCCAAAGTAGTTCCAATATATCGGGAGGAGGATTTTAAATTGTCGACGTCGTCGCTGCTAAGGTATTGTGTGATGCTTCCCGTTCGATTCGGGTAACGAACATTTTCTTGGTTGTTCCATCGCACAACATAGTCTTCATCGACGCCAATGGCGGAAAAAGCCTGGGACATTTTCTCTTCAAAGTTTGCCAAGGCGTCATGGGCTGATTGCGTGCCATATCCGGCCTCCGTAAAGCAACTGTTGGCAACAAGCTCTCGTTCATCGCTCCCCAAGTGAATCCACGGATCGAGATGACTTGGAGAGGACAGAAATAATTGTAACAATTCAAGAATCACCGCCATGCAAACAGGCAGAACACCATCCAAGTTCTTGGCCACATCCAACGCGATTCCTTCACCACGATGGCAAAGTGTATGCGGGCAGTTCATTAGCATTCCCGACTTGATCCATCCACCAGCACTGGTAGCAAGATTGATTTCCGGCATGATCGAAATACCTGCCTGATCCGCCAATCTTGCGAAAAGCTCCAAATGACGTCGGTGGTAAAATGATTGAACTTGGCCCGCAGATTCGGATTTGAAAGCAGAATAGGCAATATTGGGGACAGACTGGTATTCAACGACTTGTCCAAAATCGTCAGCAAGGCGTAGCTGAATAGCAGTGAGCCCTGATGACTTCACCAGTTCCACAAGCTTGGCAAATCCCTCTTTCGAAACATGATTTCGCACCAAATCCAGACAGATTGCACCGTAAGCGGAAGGTCGGACGAGCTCATTGCGACTGCGCGGGAACATGTTATTGTTCTGCGAGTCGGAATGTAGAACATTTCCATTGTGCATCCAGGACTCCATTGGTAACAACAGATTGTCAAAGTAATAATAGTTTGCCTGACGCTGTATGGTGACATCAATGGCCATGGGATGGATGTGTAGGTCTTTGCCTTGAACTGTCAATCCCTTGCACAGCCCTTCTTTCCATTCCTTCCAAACACTTTTCCATTTCAACTGGTAGTTTTTATCGTCAATGCGAATGGATCCTTTTAGGTCGCACATCTCACGATAATTATAGTTTGTAGACTTTTGCGACACGAATACATTATTGCACCGAGCTTCGTAATCCGAAAAAAACTTGTCTTTCGAGATGGGCTCGGGTACGGTTGCATTGGAAATCGTTGAAGCGGAATAATTTGTAGAGGATGAAATACCCATACGAATTGCCAATAGTCGACCCAGGACGTTGCGATCCTCCCAAAATGCAGTCGATAGTTCAAAAGTTCCCACGACGATGGCAAACGGCCGAGTCTTTCCGGTCACCAAGGATCTAGCGGCCAAGTAATCACCATATCCATACCCACTGCCAGAGACCAGATCAAGATACAAACCCGTCGAAGCCACATATGGACCAACTGTGGGGGAAGCCGTCTTTTTGCGCTTCTTTCGTACCACGTTGCTGACCACGGCCACTTGGTGCGCCGACATGGGCGTTGTGTGCCAATAATGCGTGATACTTCCCGTTCGATGCACAGGAGCAGTTGCTGTTGCCATGCCGGTGGTCTCCCACCGCAAAATCTGGTCCATTTTGTATCCCAAACCTGTAACTAAGGGTTGCAACACTGTTTCTTCAAATTTTTGTACGTCGTTGTACAACCATTCCGTCCGGTTGAACCGAACGCTGTCCATCTTGCCACCATTGTGCTTTTGTTGCCACCAAAAGTTTTCAATCAAACACTTTTCTGACATGTGCAGTTCGTCACCACCGAGATGCAACAGTGGTGGGTGGTCGAATATTTCCACAACTTGAGTCAATATTTGATGGAGCACCGAGGATAAGATCGGACTCGATACATCCAGGGGAACACCATATCCCGTCATGCATACAAAATTGGGACATTTCAAGACCAGTTCGGGCAAGAAACTAGCTCCCCACGCTCCGGCATGTCCTGGAACATTGACCTCGGGGATCATGGTTATGTTATAGTGTTCTTTCGCATACCGAACCAGATCGTGTAGCTCTTGCGGTTGATACATGCCGGGTGTCGTTGTTTCAGTCCGGGCCGTATATCCCATGGGAATCGGTTGTGAGGACTTTGATGGCACGTTGACGGTAAGGTTGACGACGAAATTTTGATCATCGGTCAATCGAAAGTGTACATAGTTGTAATCCATGGCATGCAAATTGGGTAAGAAAAAGTCATACAACCATCCCAAGGGAAAGTAATGACGACCCGCATCCAACAAGACTCCCATATAGTCCAAAAAAGGAGGGAAAGGGGGTAAAGTATTCTCTTTGACTTTGGTATGTGGAGTGATTTGAGTAGCGGGGCGAACAGAAGTCGTCTCATTGTCAGGTTGTTTGGCTGCCTGTGTTTGGATTCGGCGATTGTTGACTGCAGCTTCTGCTGCTGCTTTTTGAAAAGACTGTGATGAAATCACCTGTGGTACTTGTTCGTTACTGTTACCTTCAACCTTGATATCATCCACAACGACAGTAATTTCCCCACTGAGATGATTCTGAACAAACCCGCTCTTTTGTTCGGAGGAATCCTCGAGTTGTCGCAACAGAATCAAAGTGGTGGTAAGGAACACGACTGTCAAGATGACAAGAACGATTCGAATCATCACAACCGGACGGCACCAACGCCGATGAGATGTTGGTGCATCCCTCGAATCGCTCATACTAGTTGGTTTGGATTGCAGTGCTCGATTGACGTTGGAGCGACGATCTAACATCGTTGTTGTCACACCGAAGCGTCTGGAGCAGGAAATACCATCTCTGTGACTTCTTGAACGACAGAATTATTTCTCTTTTACAAAGACAAAGACGCCATGGTAACTCTACAGATTCCGCTGTATTGCCGTTTTCTCAACCAAAGATAAAAGGGGAAGATGTTTTGGATGATTGTAACAACAATACTATTATCTACCGGCAGAGTAGATTGTGCTACTCCGTATAAATCGACCGAGAGATGGGAGTTGCAATCTGTGTGCGGCGTGAAAAAAGTAAAACAAGATCTTGATGAAATCGTTGAAACTTGTGCTTGCTGGCGCGCGGGAGAGACTTCCGATTTTCACTAATTATGTCTACTGTATTACAGTCAGTACTTGCTACCGGTAGCGCTACGGTACCTACGGTACCTACCGGTAGGTAGGTACCGTTACCGTAGTAGTACACACTATTTCCGAAGAAAGCTGCAACACCACCAAAATGGATGATATCCCAGAAGAAAGTCTATTTTTTTCCAAAGGCTATACCAAAATATAATCTAGATCTTTCTATTATTGTATGCGGTAGCGTCTCCTCCACACTTTTTACCTCATGGAAATTGCGGTGGGGATGTCTGTTTCGTTCTTGAAGAGAAGTTTGAACGACTGCCGCGTCCGTTCTTCACACATCTTGTTGGCAGAGTTCTTCCAAAACTCTGCTTCGTTGTACTCAGACAGAGACGGGGCGTCGTTGACATTGGCGGCAAACGCCTTACATAGAGCTTGGAACCGGCTGATCATATCCTCTTCCATGCTGGTCGATTGGAACTCGAAATAATCCGAGCAAATGTTGGGATACTCTTGCAAGAACTCGGACTGCGACATGATTGGTTTATCACTAAGGCCCATCCGAAAGGCAATCAATCGATGTTCAATGTTGTCTCGTCCAATTTCGTATTCCCCCATTTCGCCTATTTGAGCAATCACCGCCAATGGCGATTTGGCAGCCATTCGTCGAGTCGTAGAGTATACTTGCCATGGACCTCCTCTCCGGACATCCACTGTTCCAATCCAAAGCTGTCCTTCCCTGGTGGCATTCTCCTCCATGAAAGCGTCTGCTGGGTATTGTGTAATGTGGCCGATTCTGCTAGGAT
This sequence comes from Nitzschia inconspicua, assembly GCA_019154785.2. Classification (NCBI taxonomy): domain Eukaryota; phylum Bacillariophyta; class Bacillariophyceae; order Bacillariales; family Bacillariaceae; genus Nitzschia; species Nitzschia inconspicua. The sequence continues at coordinate 806,721 of JAGRRH010000007.1, read as the reverse complement.
ATAGCACTTTTTCATTGTTCTCCCATCGCACCACACGATCATTTGTTACACCAATGAAATCCAAAAGTCGACCCAAAGATTCTTCAAACTCGTCGAACTTGGGCCGTCGTCGGTTAACATCTACCTCGTGAAAACAAGGCATGCTCTTTTCACGGTCGTCATGTCCCAGGTGAATGAAGGGAGTACTGGTGAACTGTAACAGTTCACGTATCATGCCAAAGATTGTGGGTAGATACTCAGGATTGTTGACATCTTGAGGAATATATCTGCCGTACTCACACAAAAACTCTCCACATTTGACGTTGAAATTGGATTGGTACCATCCCCCAGCATTAGTCGAGATGGCAATCTCTGGCATGATGGCAATACCGTGCGCACCGGCAGTTTTGCTCACATAATTCAGCGCAGCTGTTGACGGATACTTGATGTTTTCAGCATGCGGATTGGCGTAAAAAAACTGCGGATTGGAAACTGAATGGTACGCAAATGACGTATCATCCACCAGCCGGAGCTGGACCATGTTGAGACCTAATGGCCTCACTACTTCAGAAATCAGGTTGTTCAGTCTAGGATAGCTGATTGGGTGACTCGCTATGTCGAACACAATCCCAGTATGATTGACTATTCGGTTCGCTTTGTCGAACAGCGGAAATATATCACTTTTTTCTTTTCCTTGTGAATTGTGCAGGATATTTTTAGCACCTTGCCACGATCTATCGTTATACAGAGACATCCAAAATGTTTTCTTGGCCTCTTCAACGGAATTTTTCACCTTGACAGGCCGAGGTTTATATTGACGAGTGGGTACATGATAGGTGAGGCGCTCGCAAATATCGGTTTTCCACTGCCTCCACATGACATTTGGCTTCTTTCCATCCTTAAGCTCGTTCCGGAAACTAGTATAAGGCATTGGAGGACGTCCATATAACGCACACAGATCAACATTAAATCCCGCAGAACTGCATGAGTCTTTGTATAAGCCAAATAGTTCAGTCGGATTGGTTGTATTGAGACTTGATATACCCATTGAGACTGCGAGAAGTCGACCAACAACATTGCGATCCAGCCAAAATTTGGAGTCAAGCTCAAAAGTCCCAGCAATGATCGCTAGAACGGGAGACCTCTCGTGCAAAATATGTTTCAATTGCTTGGTTTTCACATATATTTCCCAAGCCGAGTCGTCAATATTGGTGTCAAAGTATAGACCCGACGACAAAAAGACTGGACTGCTAAAATTGGCACCATACCTCTTTCGCCAAATTGGTGACTTGCCAGGATGTTCGTACCAAAAATGAGTGATTTTACCAGTTCTTTGCGAATCTGTTCTGTCGATGCTTCCAGTCGTCTCCCACCGAACGATTTGGGACTCATTGTACCCAATTTCTCTCACAATTTCCCCCAACATCATTTCAAAAGCATCATAACTAAAGGGATCTTCTCCTATTTCTTCGAAACATGACCCGGCCATGTCCACTTCGTCCCCTCCGAGGTGCAGATAGGGCGGGCGATCAAAAATATCTACAATCTCGGATAGTACGTCCTTCAAGATGGGAAACAGCTTTGGATTAGACACATTCAGGGGTACACCATATCCTTTTCCACAAATAAACTTGGGGCACTGCACAATCAAGTCGGGGATGCCTCCCCAGGAACCAGCATGGCCGGGTACGTTGATCTCTGGAATGACTTGGATGCCCTTGGATTTTGCATACTTCACAACGTTTCTTAATTCGTTCGTCGAGTAAACTCTTGTATTGTTATGCAATGTGGATGGATATGCCAGCAACGGTTGTGACTCCAAAAGAACGTTGAACGACTGGTCATCAGTCAATCGAAAATGTAGCAAGTTGTAATTCAAGGCTGCCAGCACGTCAATCATTCTGTGAATCCACTTCACGTTGAAGTAGTGCCTTCCTGCATCTAGCAATACCCCCAAATGTGGGACCTCTCGCCGAAAAACGATACGACGAAGCGTTGTAGAATTGAATCGCTTGTTCAGTGGATCCACCATCGGATAATTCAGAGTGAAATCGCCGGGCATGGAAACATTTTCGAATAAAGCTTTGTCGTCGTACCATATGTTTTCTTTTCTTCTTCCGGAGTTGCGATTTTGATGATTTCTCATTGTGTGTGGTGCAGTGAATGGTTGCTTCTCCACCCCAATACTAATATTCATCATCTTCATGCTCTCTTTCGCTAATGTCAATGCGTCTGGACGCTTCTGTAGCTCTTTATTTGATACATGAAGTTTTGAAATGTCATGGTGGCTGTCTCCTGTCATGCCCCGTTTCTCATTGATTGGCATGGCGTCAATTTGTTCCTTCAGTACAACCGAGCGTTTTTCTGTATTCACGATGTCTTGTGCAGCACGGGTTAACTTTGTTTCTGTTGACTTGATAATGATTGGACGAGAGCTTCTTGAATGCTTCGTGTAAGTAACCTTTGTGGGATTTGGAATCTTGACCACTCTTTCGGAGACGATTAATTCTGTGCGGGATACTAAGTCATTCTTCAATATAATTAGGTTGGGGAGAGAAAAAAGCGCAATACCGCAAAAGAATGCCACAAAGGTTTGTTGTCCAGTCTGAAACCTCGAACTTCGACGGTAGGGATGTCCTGTTCGTCCCGCCGTCAGCTTCGTTATTGTTCGTTGCGGTATCATTGTTTTGACTGTGAATTGAGGTTGTCACAGTTTTGTTCCAGCCTGGATTGAGAGGACGGCAGTTATCATCAATTACGCCGTACGACGTGCACTAGAAAAATGATCTGCGAAACACTTACACAATTGTTTGATTACACAGTTGCATTTTATTCGTCGTAATGGAAATAATATCGTCTTCCTGAAAGAAAAAAAGGTCGTTGGTTAAGTTTTTTATCGTGTTCTGTGTACTGTCATAATTTTACAGTTATTAGTGTAAAAGTTTTGAACAGAGTCGTTGTACCGTTACCTGTTTACAAGATGACTATCGCCCGGCGCGAGACGCCGACGGAATCGTAGGCACAATAAGCGTCTGCACGTCGCATCCACTAATCTACCTGGCAGGCGCGCGACAAAATTTAACAATAACTGTAAATCACAAAAAATGAGTTTATGATGTTTTACAGTTAATAGAGTCCGCGCCATAATCTAATTACGACTTACAGATAGGCCCTTTTAGTCGGCTCCGTTAGCTCCGTTCCATGACTCCCACGAACCAAAGCCTTTGAAAATTGGTACGGTAGTTGCGTGGTGTAGGAATTTTAGGAGTTGATGAGGCCTGATGAGTAGTAGAGAAGCGTCTGATGTTTTCAAAAACCCACAAGCCCACAAGTAGTGTTCCTTGGAAAAGTTGGTTGCAGCGTTGTGTAGGAATTGTACTCCGAGTACGTATCATGCAAAATCAGTGGATGTCTCGGAACTCTCCAGCACTTTTTTCTGTCTTTTCCACCGTTTTGTTGGATATTCCCGACTCAGGGAACAGGGAACGCATACTCAGAACTGCGTTTATGATGTTCGTTCCCAGATGCAATGTCGTTGTTCATTTTGCGAATCGCCTCTTGCAGATGATCCCTGCGTAGTTCTAATGACTGTTGCGCCGACCAGCAAGGTTGAGAGCTGTCCGAAATATCTCCGTGACTTGCGCATCTCCTGCGTTCTTCTGATGTCGAAAAGAAGTTACCGCATTTTGTTGAGAGACTTGTATATTGTGAATGGTGTCCGGGATGTGGCACTCAATCTCAAAGTTGGGTTCCTGGTCCTCGTTCGTTCCAACCTCGAAGATGGTTTCTTGGTCCTCGTTCGTCCCATGCCGTTCCGCCTCTACCGTCCTGCGAATCTCTGGTAACGGCCTTACGCCGGATACAGATAACAAAAGAAAAGGCGTCCGAATTGCCGTCCTTGTCCATAGAGTTTGGACACGAATATAACAGAGTCAGTCACCCTTGCTCGTCGGAATAGACAACGAGGGTTATTGGAACTCCAAAAACATGGCGGTCCAGTTTCCAGTTCGAGGATGTTGTGGACTGCCTGAAAGTCCTGTACCCCCACCACGAATTTGTGTTCCTGTTTGACCACTCACAGGGTCACAACAGAAAAAAAGGCGCCCTTGATGTGAACAACATGAACGTTAGCTTTGGAAGCAAGCAAGAGCGACTTCGCGACACAATTATCCAAAAAATTGCAGGTTACCTGGGACGTTTCTCTCCACTTCTCTCAGTTGGCGATACGCAGTGCATGAACTGGTCCAATCAAGAACCACCCGAAGGAAGTACCGAGGGTCCTTTTAATCTGAGCGTACAAGAACGGTACGAACGAAGGTCAATCCGATTGTTTTAGATGAATATGCCAACAACAAACCGAAAACAAAGAAGGAACTGACGACCGACTTACAACGTGAAGGTATAATTTCCAAAAAAGACAGAAGAGGCTATACTGTGAAGGAAATGCAGACGTTAGCAGGAGATCAGGGAATCGCAATATCGAATGCCAGCAAAAAAAAATTACAGGATGGGTAGGGGAACCGAAAGGTTTGTTACAGGTGGCTCGTGAACGAGGGTTGTTCGACCACAACAATCATCACCTCTGTTTGGCGAATCCGAAGAAAAATCCTGGACATTGAATGCAGAAAAGTCACTGAGAAGTATTGTTGGACAGTGCACAGATCTTTAGAACGAGTTGACTCACCTGCAGGTTATGGCCAACGAATCAAAGATCCAGGTGATGTTTACGCCAAGATTTCACGCCGAGATGGCAGGTGAGGGCATCGAGTATTCAGGGGTTTTGCAAAGGGGAGCAACGGAAGGAAACCGCTTCAGAAAAAGAGGAAGAGAGCAGACTTGGAAGACTTCGTGAATGAGTGCAAAAATGTTGAGACAGAACTGACCAAAGCCAACGTCTGGAAATTCAGTGCACGGGCAAGGGCTTACCCCCGCACATATCATTTATCTCGCAACAGCAGCAGCAACCGCATCACCAACAGCACCAGACCCAACAGCAGCAATCGTACCAAAAGGATGCTTACTTCGCTTTTTGGCAAGAAAACTTAATAACAAGAGTCCAATAACTCATCAAGAAATTCTCTCTAGGTTGTACTACTTAGTACTAGCTAGTAGAGTAATGAAATATGAGGACAACTTTTTGGCAGCGTGTACCTGTTGTTGCTACCCAAAAGGGCAGATAGAAACACCAGAAAACATGAAAAAGTAACCTTCCATATAAAGAACCAGTGGTTTCTCCAATGAAGTAATAACCCCCCAATGCAGCAATTGACACTCAGCCCAGTTATGATGCCACTCCCCACATAAGAAAAATCAGTGCCAACGAGTGAGCAACAATGCAAACGCATTCTTAATACCTACTTCAAGGTGACGGTCCAGGTTCAGAATGGATAATGTCTTGTGTAACTTTTTGATCCAGACAATGAGAGAGTGATTCAACATTATTGAAAGTTCATTATCTACCCATTTATCAAATTCAATCACGAAAACATCTTCACTATTCACACAAAAGAAAACTTTTGCAGTTAAAAAGGATTGCCAGTCATTTTCCAGTACGAAACAACATGCACTGATTGTTCTTGGGAAAGAAAACTCTCCCAACTTCTACTTCTGCAACTCTCAGACCTTCTCAGATTCTTCATCCGATTCACCCATCTTGGCAGTGACTTCCTTCAGAGCCAAATCATTGGAAGGATTCATCAGCTTATCTTTAGCTGCAGCAACATACTTCAAGTGTTCTTTAACCTTTGCCAATTCATTTTGTAGCTGTGCCTCGGCAGCCTCAAGATCTTCCAAGGTCTGAGGCAATGGCACAGTTTCATACATATGGGGTCCATGGCTAGCCACAGATCTAATGTCTTCATGATCATCCATGCCCTTGGCTGCTCTTTCTTCTGCTGTGCCAATGTAGACTTCATCACGTTGAAATCCTTCCAACTTGGCATGAAGAGCAGCCAGGACCCATGCCCCTGAGCAGATTCCAGTCATTTCAAGGAAGAGGCAAATACGGAGAAAAATGTAGACAATTGGATTGTTCACGAAGAACATTGGGAAGGCAGAAGCAATCAGCCTCCATGGAATCGATCCCAACAATGCAACAATCACAGCACCCAATAGACCTGTATTGAAAAGCTTCTGAATACCATCAGAGACACCAAACATGTTTTCATCTTCTTCACTCATGCTCACAGAAGAGATGCGTGCAACAAAGAACATACAAGACACTACAGCAAGCTGGCGTCCAATCATGAAGGCTGCAAGACCTCGAGCATTGTTTTCAAACAGGAGCTGGCATGTCTTCTTGGAAAAGAAGGATTGCTCCCTCTCAACCTTGGTCAGTTTGGAGACAGCAAAATAAGCAATCTGCATTGCCTCAAGTGTTCCAACAATGATTAACAGGGCAAAGAAAAGGACCAAAGATGCTGCAGGTGGAACAGAATCCCACATCTTGGTGTTGCCGGCGAAGATTGCTTGGATGGTAACAGCAAAGCTAATTCCAAGAATTCCAACTGACATGAGGCATCTTCCCCAAAAGAAAAGCTTCATGGGAAGAGAACGAGGTGGCTCGTTGGATTCAACTGGCTTGCTGGCAAGCCAACCAACAGTTCTTTGAATAATGTAAGACGTGTGCAAGACTCCAGAAAACTCAATACCCATGGCAACCCAGAAGGTGAATGTAGCAAAGTAGTTGTTGACTGTTGGAGCAAACCATGGAAGAGAGATAAGCATTAGATGAGTTTTCATGTCATTATGCAAGTAAAGATGTAACTTCACACTTACGGTAGTCAAGCATGCAATGGCAAGCGTTGATTTCTGAATTCAATTGTCCAACCATGTTGGTGAAGAGAATCATGGCAACAGCACCAGTGAGGAAAATGGCTGTCACCCATTTGGGCAACCCCCACAAGTCAGCATGTTCTTCTGTCTCTCCAGCCAGATTGATTGTGAAGACAATCAAAATGACCATGAACTGACGGCCCAACAGGTAGCGGTCAAGATTGTCACCCTTGTGAGCAACAGTGGTGGTCTTGTATGTCTTTGGATGGCTTTCTTTGTATAGCTCAGGGTTGACTGGGGCCAACCCAACGATGGCCCCTTGTCCTCCTTCCACCATTGTTAACCATACAATTCCAACCAGAAGAACAGCAATTGCAACTCCAGGATTCACTTCTGCTGCGAGGCGCGTCTGTCTGGTGAAAATCGATCCCATAACGAGAGTGATACAGAAGATCAAGAGCAGACATGAGTAGAATTGTTGGAAGTACAACAACTTCTTGCTAGTGGTGCTAGGGCCGTCGGACATGATTGTAGAATAGCGTTGATACGAATCCAACAGGAAATACAAACGCAGTGATATAACGAAGAAAGTGTTTCCTTTTTATTGGAAAAAGTGAGAGGGAAACTGACAAAGATGTCAAAAAAAAAAACACTCACATTCAACAGTCGAATTTATTGTCGCCCAAACCGATGCAACTTGACACCCGAGCATCGCCCACCCATTTCGCTAATTAAATTTCTTTTCGGTCATTAAGTAACAGCGCATTCTTCGGATTCTGCAGGATGAAGCCCATCGCCGATTGACCGTAAACACCAGTACTACCGGTCGAAAACAGCAACGGATAAAACCGGTTCGTCTTTTGACTAATTCACAGTCAGACAGTTGCCATCTCTCACAGACCGGTAGTTCCTTGGAGGATGCCTACCTGTACAATGTACCGATACCGTAGTATGTTACCATATGTAACCTACCAAGGATTGATCTGCCACAGTACACCCTCTCTACAAAGTAGTGTGCGCATTCTCGTGCATGGGAAATCTTACCTGTACTCACACAGGTACCTACCGTAGCTAGAGTCTGCGGTAAAAGCTCTCTCTAACTAAACTACCGGTGGGATGTCGGAATCATCATTTTTTCTGTTTACTACTGTTTTATTGAATGTGTTACATATTTTACAGTTAAATATTAATAACCGTAGTAAATTTTAAAAAAGGAAAAAGGGAAAAGAAGGGGGGGGGAAGAGGAAAAAGAAGAAAGGGAACAAGAGAGTGATAAAAAAAAGAACATCAACGCACAGTTCACCTATCATACTCGATGGACGATAGTTGCTTTTCAATCGTCAGTCGAATAGTCGCAACATCATGCCGTCGAATAAAGAAACCAATAGGTTCAAAAGTCATGTAGCAGAATATCCCCCCTGAGTGGATCACCTTGCCGTGGTAGGGGGGCTTAACCCAGGTTTGTCAGAGCCTGGGGAACTAAGAATCCACAGACGATCTATCAGTGCAACGAAAGAGATCGTCCCAGTGGTAGCACAAACCACTGCTGTCTTGTGCATGGCATCATGCAGAACCGGTGGCCGACCGGAAAGATTGTGTTTCTCTTATTCAGTCGGAAGGGAGCTAAGGGAGAGGAGGAAGAATGCTGATGCATGATTCCTGATAGAGTTGTGGTGGGCGCTGACATTTCTGTGCAAGAAATGGCATCATAACTCAGCCGAGTGTCAAGTGCAGAGGGACGGTACTATTTCATTCGAGATTCTACTGGTGCTTGATATGGAAGGCTTCTGTTACACGTACAATCCGCCCTATTGGGTTGCAACAGGTTAAAGATATCAACACACCCAACAAATCGATGTGGTTAATTGCTGCCTTCCTAGCTTTGTTTTTGGAAGACCACGCCATATCTGAAACTCACTGGTTTGGACTTTCCCTCATTCGTGAGGTTTTTGTCTTTCCAGTACTGAGTGGTGGGCAACAGAGTACTGAGTTGACGGGAAGCTGTTGCATAATTTGCCCCGCCCCCTTGGGAGCCAGGCGGGTGGGCTAACTTCTCAAATGCGGAATCGATGGTAGCCGGTAGTTGGTATAGCGTCAAAATAGATTTTCTATCATGGTAATGTAGCAGAATATCATTTCTCAGATTGATGGACATCTTGAACGACTGGACTGGTGCTCAAAGGGCGTTTGTAATCGTATGAACGATGCCAATTAGCTCACCAAAAGATGCTTTCGGGGCTGGTGGGGTGAGTTCGATTGCCATCACATCGTCTAGCAGATGACCACAAAGCATGCCGCCATCATGTTTGGACATTTCCTATTTTTGTCTGACGGACAAAGGCATTTGTAAGTGCAATAGAGTAATGATACCACACATTCAATCACAGCAAAAGAATTTAAGTTTATTTTTGAATCCATTCATTTCCTTTGACATCTACCTCTTGGCCATCTTCCCGGACATTTTTTTCAGAGTTACGAACTTCTGGATCAGGAGAGTCCCTGCAATAAACACAAGTCGGCGGTTGTCGGGGTCCCTTGCACTTTCCTCTTGTTTGCTTCTTCTCTCTGTGGAGATCGGGAATAAATCCTGTCATCGCCGATATGGTCTCCCTGTCGAGCAACTGCAAACGGCAATGCATCTGCAGGTCTCTTACGATTGACCGGGATGCAACCATTGCCATTTGATTTCTAAGCATTAATGCTTGAAGACTAAAGCTGACCATATTGTTGTTTCCAATAACATTTCTTTGTTGTGCTGGCGGTCGAACCTCGACATGCTGTCCGCGGAAACGATTCTTCCACTGAATCTCCAGGGAGCGACAAGATACCTGTGTACAACCGTTCCATGCAGAAGGCCGTCATTGCAGACCTGAGTAGTTGGTGCTTTCTTCTGCAGCCACTTTCACCAGCTTCAGAAGGAGCATGACTCCACATTGACCACGTGCAGCATTCCGGATCTCACATCCATTCTCAGCCTTTCGATCAATCGCAACATACATCGCAAGGCCCATGTTGATCCTTGTCCATACCAATGGCTTATCGATTCATCAACGTATATGTGCTCTGACGGGGCAAACATTTGAGCCATGTGAGAATTGAATTCAGAAACAAATCCATCCACCAATAGTGGCTATTGCTCTGAGGACATTGTATTGGGAGGTGAGATGGCTGCGATGCCCAGTCAAGACCAGTTGTCATCAAAACGATCGCGCGAAATTCCAGTTTGATCAAACGTTGGAGGTGGAATGAAAGAGGAGATGGAAGTGCTGCTCCAAAGACTCGCACGGCTCTCAAATTCAAACCGTGTGGCAAGTATGATGATGCCAAAGATCTTCAACAACTCTCCAACTGTCGTGGTAGATTTCCCCGTTGCCTCAAGGACAACATCGGTGTTTCTGCAAATGCTGACAAAAGATTCTGGTGGGAACACAAGCAGAAAGACATCCATTTTGGTTAGCCTGTTATCTGCGTTGCTTCCAGCCTAAAGAACATCTCCAATTGGAGTCTTGATCGACCATTTCCGCCGTAGAGGGGGTGTTCAATCTGTTCAAGCACCGCCCCATCGTCAATGAACCAATCCACACTGTGACCCGTTGTTTTGTTCCTGTCGGCAGCTCTCCCCTCATATCAATGCAACACAGAAATGGATTGACACTCAAAGGCACATGCCCGAATACGATTCAAACCATGATGAATGCGATAGTGTTAACGATTGGGTCTAACTGTAAGAAAATAATGTAATCAAACCGTTTGCTAGCAAAAACCACCCTCATTTGAGCGTGACAATAAGCTAGACACTAGTAAAAAGCAAGAGTTGGATACACTGGTTTCATGAAATATCAGCAATTGGCAATGATGGGTTGGGTGCAACGACGCACAGGTTGCGCGTGTACAGCTTCCATGATCCAGATTTCCATCGCAGGAGTTTCTGGATTTCGTGGTCCTAGGTCTTTCGCATGAGCAGTTGGGTCAAGATTTTAGATCTCCGTTGCTGTAAGACTCATATGGTGTTCAACATCTTGGGTAGTAATATTCAGAACGGATTTAGAAGGGGTATCAAAAGAATTGCTAACAGAATATTTTCCTCGTGGCCAACGAGGCGAACAAAACGTTGGATGATGGCGACCCAACGGCGGACAACACATAGTTTGGTGTTGTGGGTATTAACTGTAAGGATGAATATTTGGGTTTCGCCGTGCTCCTGATTCTTATGGACTCAAAACTGGAGGCCGACCATGGTTGGGAGATCTGGGTGATGTGTGAATACAGTGTCGAGGTCCAGCTCTCGTTTGCCGGTTCGGTAGAAAGTAACATCATTGAAGCAAAAGGCTGCGGGTTCGCCGCGAAAATAAGTTATGAGAGGTGTAGCAAACTATAGCGATTGCGTGGTTGGGCCCATTCATATCGACGTCCGCCTGTCTGGAGCATAATAGAAAACCAATCGCAAAGGCCCGTAGTTTGGAAGTTGTGGCAGTCCACGATTTTAGAGCAAAATAATAGTTGCATGGCAACAGTGTACGGTTCAGGGCAGTCGGGAACATTCTCCCAGCGTTTCAATTCGCTTAGAACTTCCCACACTTAGCGAACTCCATTTCGAATGAGCTCCAGGACATCTTAAACCTCTTCACTGACCTAATTTTGTGTGATGGTGGGAAGAGGCTGAAGGACAAGGATTGGAGGGATCGTGGAGGGAAGTATACTAGGCGGTGCCGTGGTCATTGTTGGGTAGCTGGGTGGTAATGTGATGTCGAACCTGTCCCGTTCGTTCTAAGGGTCAGGACACGGATTAACTGTAAGTGATATAATTCCTCGTGTAACGGCCGGGTTGAGCGTGTCGCATGAGCACGTCGGGATAGCCTCTAGTAGGAAAAGGATAGGATGAATAGAGGGAGGATATGGTCGGAACACCACGGTGGGAAATACGTCGAAACCAAAATACGGGACGCAACCGCACGGCCGAAGAAGGAGTGATGATGAGTCGGGCTACAACCGCATTGCGATCGAAAGGCGGGGTCACGATCGCACTGCCATAAAAAATAGATTGACAAGCGGAGGTACAACCGCGTTGTAATCGACAGCCGGAGGCACAACCATATCTGCTATTTGTATAGTTAGGTGGCGACATTGTCGCCGTCTCTTGCTTTAAAAAAATACGGAATAACCATTGTCCTTGTATGTAGCAGTGGGCATGGCAGTTTCGGAGGAATTGAATGCGCCCGATGTACTACGTCGTACAGGGTATGGTGATGCCTGCAACTCGTCTCCGGTCTTGGTATCTGTCCTCTGTCCGAAACCGCTCGAATCCTGCAATCATAATGATTACTTCGTAGTATTAATACTGTTATGTACCTAGCTACCTAGTAGGATAATACGTATTAATAGTATAATATCGTTTATCCATAAAATTTTCTATTGCCTGCATGCTTCCTTGTCGTAGAATTATACCGTGTATTCAAATTCACGGACAAGTACACCTAAATATCTCACAGTCAATGATAGTAATTCTTTACACCTGAAATAGTATGTTCACTTCAATCATGTGCGGTTGTTGCTGTTTTTTGCTTACGTCGAAGACTCCGTGGGTTTTATAGGTCTTTCACAAGAGGTGCTCTGGTAGTTGACACAGATGGGGTTCTCAATTGTCAGTGGAAAATGGACCAGCCTTATTTTTTTTGTATAATTGAGCGCGTGGCAGAAATGCTCGTTGCAGCATAGTTAGCAGTTGCGGTGGGAAACGAACGACGTATAAAGCAGTACTTCTGTTTACGCACAATCAGCGATCGGGTGCGTGCATTGCGATAGGCAATCAACGACGTAAAAAGAAGTACTACTGTTTACGCACAATCAGCGATCGTATGCGTGCTTCGGAATGCAAAGAACGCATTTCACTTAAAGTTAACACACCCATGTACAAATCAATTAGCGAAAGGGTGGGCGATGCTCGGGTGTCAAGTTGCCCATGCTCGGACAGCTATGATACGAAATTGGTTTTCGTTCGGGCAAAACTTCCGTCTCATAATTTGCGTAAACATCATTGTGTTATCATTTCTTGGTTCAGCATCATCGCGTTTGTGTTTTCTGTCTGTCGGATTCGTTTCAACGATATTCTACAATCATGTCCGACGGCCCTAGCACCACTAACAAGAAGTTGTTGTACTTCCAACAATTCTACTCATGTCTGCTCTTGATCTTCTGTATCACTCTCGTTATGGGATCGATTTTCACCAGGCAGACGCGCCTTGCAGCTGAAGTGAATCCCGGTGTTGCCCTTGTCGTCCTCCTTCTTGGAATTGCCTGGTTGACAATGGTAGAAGGAGGGCAGGGAGCCATCGTAGGGTTGGCCTCTGTCAACCCTGAGCTATACAAAGAAAGCCATCCAAAGACATACAAGACCACCACTGTTGCTCACAAGGGTGACAATCTTGACCGCTACCTGTTGGGCCGTCAATTCATGGTCATTTTGATTGTATTCGCAATCAATCTGGCTGGAGAGACAACTGCAAATGCTGAGTTGTGGGGGTTGCCCCAATGGGTGACTGCCATCTTCCTCAGTGGAGCTGTTGCAATGATTCTCTTTACCAACATGGTTGGTCAAAATTCAGCTGTCAATTCTTGCCATTGCATGCTGGACTACCGTAAGTAGCAATGCTATAGCTTCGGAGGAAGATGTGAAGATACAATACTACTTGGCACTTTGCCAATCACAACTCATCTATGTCTCTTTCATGGTTTGCTCCAACAGTCAACAACTACTTTGCCATCTTCACATTTTGGGTTGCCATGGGCATTGAGTTTTCGGGTGTCTTGCACACTGCTTACATCATTCAAAGAACTGTAGGCTGGCTTGCCAAACAACCAGTTGAGTCCAACGAGCCACCTCGTTCTCTTCCCATGAAGCTTTTCTTTTGGGGAAGATGCCTCATGTCAGTTGGAATTCTTGGAATTAGCTTCGCTGTCACCATCCAAGCAATCTTTGCGGGCAACACCAAGATGTGGGATTCTGTTCCACCTGCAGCATCTTTGGTCCTTTTTTTTGGCCTATTGATCATTGTTGGAACACTTGAGGCAATGCAGATTGCTTATTTTGCTGTCTCCAAACTGACCAAGTCCCAGAGGGAACAATCCTTCTTTTCCAAGAAGACATGCCAGCTCCTGTTTGAAAACAATGCTCGAGGTCTTGCAGCCTTCATGATTGGACGCCAGCTTGCTGTTGTTGCATGTATGTTCTTCGTTGCCCGCATCTCTTCTGTCAATATGAGTGAAGATGATGAAAACATTTTTGGTGTCTCTGATGGTATTCAGAAGCTTTTCAATACAGGTCTATTGGGTGCTGTGATTGTTGCATTGTTGGGATCGATTCCATGGAGGCTGATTGCTTCTGCCTTCCCAATGTTCTTCGTGAACAATCCAATTGTCTACATTTTTCTCCGTATTTGCCTCTTCCTTGAAATGACTGGAATCTGCTCAGGGGCATGGGTCCTGGCTGCTCTTCATGCCAAGTTGGAAGGATTTCAACGTGATGAAGTCTACATTGGCACAGCAGAAGAAAGAGCAGCCAAGGGCATGGATGATCATGAAGACATTAGATCTGTAGCTAGCCATGGTCCCCATATGTATGAAGGTGGGCCATTGCCTCAGACCTTGGAAGATCTTGAGGCTGCTGAAGCTCAGCTGAAAACTGAATTGGAAAAGGCTCAAGTGCACATGAAGTATGTTACTGCAGAGAAAGATAGGTTGATGAATCCTTCCAATGATTTGGCTCTGAAGGAAGTCACTACCAAGATGGGTGAATCTGATGAAGAATCTTCTTAGATCTGAGCTTGTGATTATTATTGACTTGTGTACAGGTTGAGAAAGACCAAATTTGTGCATCTCGCATTTCTTTCAGGTTGGGAGGAGGAGAGGACACCACAATCATTGACAGTGAAAGGCAATTACTTAATGAAGAAAATATGTGCTTACAGTAAATTATAAATTAAAGCAAAGTTATGGCTATAAAAAATGTCTTGAAGATATGGTAATAGAGCTGACTTTAAATTGAAAAGTAAATGATATATTACGGTAATAGAGCATACTTTAAAGTGAAGATGGTTGAACACTGTAAAGCCCAGCAGTTGATCGCCTGTGGCAAGTTCCAGGGACAGGGAAAGAACTGAATTGGAATAGGTTCAGAAGATCATGAAGCATGGTAATGGTAGAGAATGGCCAAATACCCCCCCCCCCCCCCCCCCCCCCCCCCCCCGAGTGGATCACCTTGCCATGATAGGGGGGCTTAACCCAGGTTTGTCAGAGCCTGGGGAACTAAGAATCCACAGACGATCTATCAGTGCAATGGAAGAGATCGTCCCGGCGGTAGTACAAACTACTGCTGTCTTGTGCATAGCATCATGCAGAAATGGTGGCCGACCGGAAAGATTGTGTTTCTCTTATTTAGTCGGAAATGGACTAAGGGAGAGGAGGAAGAATGCTTAATGCATGATTCCTGATAAAGTTGTGATGGGCACTGAGCACTGACATTTCTATGCAAGAAATGGCATCATAACTTAGCCAAGTGTCAAGTGCAGAGGGACGGTACTATTTCATTTGAGATTCTACTGGTGCTTGATATGGAAGGCTTCTGTTACACGTACAATCCGCCCTATTGGGTTGCAACAGGTTAAAGATATCAATACACTCAACAAATCGATGTGGTCAATTGCTGCCTTCCTAGCATTGGTTTTGGAAGACCACGCCAAATCTGACACTCGCTGGTTTGGACGTTTCCTCATTGTTCATGAGGTTTTTTGCCTTTCCAGTCCTGAGTGGTGGGCAACAGAGTGCTGAGTGGATGGAAAGCTGTTTGCAAAATTGCCCCGCCCTCTCTAGTAGGGGGCCAGGCGGGTGAGCTACTTCTTGATGCGGAACCGCACCTGGATGTTAGTATAGCCTTAAAATAGAATTTTGATTAAAGGTAGAGAATGGCCAAATAGTGAATCCTTATCAAGATTTGGCTTTGAAGGCAGTTACTGCCAAGACAGCGAAAACTGATGAAGAAATAGAGAAGTCTGAGCTGCAATTTTAGTGGATCGTGTCAAAGAACCATTAATGAATGTTGTTGTCTCTTCTAGGTTATGAAGTGACCACAAACTTTCAATGATTGATGAAACATTAGATGGGCTTGTAGGCAGTTGTACTATGTAGATCTCGCAAACCACTACGCTGATAAATAGAAAACGTACCGGTGTGTGACTCTTTAGACTGTGCCTGCCGAGCTGCTACGAACGACTGACCAAAGGGGAGACACGATTACTGGTCGATAACGGTTTCACGATGACAAGAAACGCTAAAAATGATGTCGTAATCCAAAAATCTTTTCCATTTCAGAAAACAATGGGTTGGATAGCCTTGCAGTGGACTTATCTACCTAGTTGGAGAGTAATGAAAAAAGAAAATCTAATGTTTAAATTTACAGAGTGGCTTTGGATGACGTTTAGTGCAACGCCAATAGTTGAACTGCGTTGAGTAGAATGCACAAGATCGACAAAGCTGCCAAAGATGGTATAACTGTGATTGCTGCGTCCTGATCAAACCTGTCCCACACAGGGTCATCTTCTGGGACGCCATCAAAATCGTGAGGACGTTCAGGGATAGGTTCACCGTTAGCGTTAATTTCGACCTCATCAACTGGCCACTCTTCCTCTTCGTCATCACTTGGCGCGAAAGAAGGTGCACTCGAATGCAGCATTGTGGGGGAATCTGACACCAAAGCAGTAGGTGCTTCTGTGGGAGCTTTGGTGGGACATCTAGCAACTAGAAGGCTTTCACTTGCGCGAGCCTCGGCTTCATCGATACAGGTATTGTTCCCATCGGAACAGAAGATCGCGAGCATTCCGGGATTGCCACTGGACTGCAAGCGGATCTCGCGATCATCCAAAATAACAGCGTCGTTCCAAGAATAGAACGAAAATCCTTCTTGGGCCGCGATTCGGAGTCGTAGGTCATGGTTCACCCATGACGTGATTAATAGAGGAGTAATGATTGGGTACTCGTCGACATAAACCTCGAGGCCTTGAGGCTCGCTGTCGATGCAAACCTCTATTGTTCGAGGATAAACGTACCGAACGGTCTCCGAAACAAGGCCGTTGCTGTCAGTTGCATACATGATGATCGCAAGATAACTGTTTGTAGCAGCATGATAGTCTTCTGGCTCCGGAGCCGGAGAAATCTGCAGGTTATTTCCAGCGGTTTGATCCAGGAAAGGATGCCAATGGTCTGTGAGTAGTGAATGGAAAGCGGGTGAGGATTTTGAGGTTGCCGACAACGACATTCATAGCCAAAAAAAGATATTTGCGTACCTGCATGGTGCTGCCGGACTTCCCAGGAAATTTGTGTATCATTCAGAGGAGCGCCTGTTGAATCAAAGGCGACACCACTCAATGTGAATAGCTCTCCAACAAAAAATTGAGCGCCCTCCGGAGGGTTGGTAATGTTTAGGGTTGGTGGAGTCCCCACAACCATGATCAACGAGTCTGATTGCTCCTGCCCAGCCGAGTCTGTTACAACTAGACGGACTGTATACTGGCCTGACTCAGAATAGACATGAATGGGGCTTTTTTCCTTGGAGAACGAGCCATCTCCAAAGTCCCATTCAAATGCTAGGTCATCTCCTGCAGGATCGAAGCTCAAGCTTCCATTAAAGGAGACGATCGCTCCCTCATCGACGAACTGATCATCAACTCCAATTTTTGCCACGGGTGGGAGATTGGTACTTCCAGTGTAACGAATTCTCCACACATTGTCGCTTCCACCCATCTTGAAGATGTACAAGGCCTGGGTGTCCTTGTAAGGGCCAAAGAACATGTCAACGATTCGTGCAACGTTGACGTGATCATTTTCATTCAAGATAGATGTGTAGAAAGTATCATTGACAAAGGCAGGTATCGGAGGAAGGCATGTAGTGCATTCTTGGTCGGGAGCCTCCACCAAGTTGTAAATTTCTTGAAAGATGAAGTCTGCGTACATGAACTTGTACTCGGGTGGCCAAATTCCTGGTGGGACGAATGCACCGCCGGAGATACATCCTCCCTCTCGCTCCGAACGGTGTTCGTAGTAGTACAGTGGCTTGACTTGGTTATTGTAGTCTTGTATACTGAGTGCCGCGTCAGATGCGTACAGAGGACATGCATCCGTTCTACCAAACCTACATGGACCCTCAAAGGTGGGCCATCCATAATTCATGCCCGCAAAGTCAGTTCCACCTTCAGAAATATCTTCCCACACGGCCCCACCAACGTCATTGATATAAAAATGAGTCTTGTTGGTAACGGCAGGATTCATGACAAGCCGGAAGGGGTTACGAAGACCATAGGAAAAAATCTCGCTGCAGACGGCATCGGCTGGGGAGCCATCCGGCAGCTTTCCGAGGGATTGGCCACACGGCACACCATTGTATCCTGCTTGTTGGGTAAAGGGATTGTCCTCGGGAATGGATCCATCATCATTCAATCGCATCATGACACCAAGGAGATTGGTCAAATCCTGCGACGTTCCAAAGGCATCACCTCCCCCATCTCCAGTAGTCACATAAAGCTTGCCATCGTTGCCAAACTTGACGGCGCCACCATTATGAAAGAACTTGTATGTTGGATGACCGTCCAAGAGAACTTCTTCGGATTCAGGCATGATCTTTAGTGTCGATGGATCCATGGTGAATCGAGATAGGCGATTGTACGGTCCGAATTCAGGATCCTCGAGACAACCCTCTCGCAAAAGAGTGTAGTAAATGTAAAGGTAATAATTCTGGGAGAAGTTAGGATGCGGCGTAATTGCTTGCATGCCTCGCTCTCCATTGGTGCAAAGGTTAGCTGAAATATCCAAGACGACCTCCGTTGCAATGGAGTTGTCAGGATCCCTTAGGATGTGTACGATACCTGGTTTGCTCGCAATGAGCAGCATTGGAGGAAGGCTTTCATCTGTGGGATTTGGAATGAACGCACCCGTGAAACCTCGTTGACTTGCCACCAGCTCTTCAATGAATCCTTCCTTGTGAAGTGTTCCCCTGGCATTGACCAAAGATGGAATAATGACAAGAAGAACCGAAAGGCACCGCGAGAATGACGATGGGATTCCCATGTTCAATGTTGGAAGGGTGATTCCGATAGAAAAAGGGTACAAAAAAGTGGAAGAGAAAAGCAAAGTAGGGAGTTGGAATGGACTTGCGATGGGATTGAGTGTTGGACAGTGATCGGATGGTGAAAATCAACGTGAAATTATTTTGTTCGTCGTCGACAAAATTCGTCGAGTGCGGCGATGTCTTGGGGATCTGAGTTTTGGATGTTCGACCAGATCGATAGATTATGATCCGAATTGGCTTCGTTTGGTTACTGCGACTAGTTCCCCGTAAGAAGTAAAGTTGTTTGGGTAGCTAATAGAGAAGAAGGACAACTGTTCCCAGCAATAATATATGGAAATGATCCCGGCTACTAGCTAGACTTCTACCGGTAGGTAAAACGAACGGAGATGTTTGGAAAGAGCAAGTTCGTGAGTGGGACACCCGTACTGCTTCGTATCATCACTTCATCATCATAGAGTAAAAATCATTTTTGACCAAAGCCATTGATGAGGCTGAAAAAAGTCAAGTTCTCCCGGGAGTGCTAAATTCAAAAGTCGGTTACCCTAATTAAAAACGACTCACATACATTGCGCGACCTCAAATTCGGATGAATTAATGGCCAATTTCTTATGCATCCAAATTTTTTTCCCTCGTATTTACAAATCAAAATCCGATCCAGGGGATCTAGGCGAACCAACAGAAGGTTGGAGAGGAACTTCCCACACATTCAAACTGCCGCCCTGCGATTTTGAAACGATTAGAAAGCCGAGAAAAGTATGGCTACAAATCCAAAGATTGTTTCTGTTGACAAAAAATGCCGCGCTTTCACATTGATTTTCTTTTCTCTTTGTGACCGACGGGTGAGTCAGAAACAAGATACCAGTGTATCAAGGGTAGCTACCTACCGTAGTAGCTACCTACCGTACGTCGTGGGTAGCGATAGAAAATGTCAAGGTACGTATGATACAAAGTGTACTACGGTCCTCTACGTACCGTAGTAGTCCCTACCGTACCGTAATCCCTACAACGCAAGGTACGGTAGTACTGTCATACCAGTACCATTCCCGAAAAACTCCGAGAGGTACCTGTACTACCTACCTAGGTACCATATGTACCTACTACTTGGCACATTGGGTGAAAATGAAAATGATACGTCGTGGTTCTTGTTTATTGCTCTGTTAATACAACTACGTTACTAATTTACGTGTTACAGCTACGGTACTAATGGTGACTGTAGATGGACGTCTTGCTATGCCACAAATTAATACTGTAGTTGGTTTAGAAGCGAAAGAGGAAGCATTAGGTCATGGTTGACGGCCAAATATGTCCTCGTTCACATCTTAGCATAAACTATTTGATGGGAGACTGACTGCATATGATCTACAAGTTGGACGAAATGACAAAGCTATCATTTACCACAGTACTACGTAGAACATTAATCGAAAGATTGCACTGGTCCGGCGTACATGCCTCCAGCGAATGGTAGCCTTCTGAAATTCAAAAAGTAATTGCTCCTTCTCCAAAAGATCCATTGCTGCAGGCACTTTTACCCCCAAGACTATCGTCATTATCCAAATTAAGAGTCTTCTTCTTGCCAGTAAACGCCTCCTTCCATCCCTTCTTCGTGGCGCTGACAGTGTTGTCTTCATCCAACTTGCTTAACGAGTTGGTAGAAAAGTTCTGGAACGACTTTTTCCAACTATTCCTCATTCGATGCTGGAGGTTGGTGATCGGACCACTTGTAGTAGTTGTACCACCAATCGAGTCGTCCTTTTTCGTTGTTCGCTTTCCACTTTCGGAAGCTCGAACCTTTTTGTCCAGAGTGTCCAAACTAACTGTCGATGCTGCCGATAGACTATTCGTGGAGCTATTGCGCCAGAACCAGTACAACCCACCACCTTCATTTCCACGGCACGGACGAACGTCTGCTACAGAAGCACCTTCCGTAGACGTGTTCTCCAAGGCTGTCAAACTTGGTTCGGGTGAATTCAAATTGTTCGTGGAAGAATTTTTCCAGAACCAATACGAGTTGTTGGACAATCGACGAGGTCCCATACCAGAAGATTCTGTCTTGTCACTGCCGGTGGCGTTTTCCTCCTTTGTACGACTACCTTTCGCCAGGTTGCTCAAGGACATGTTGCTGAGCGTTTGCTTGAACTTTTCTCCATTCCATTCCCAGTAGTTTTCTTGTTTGTGAGACGTCGGAGGGCATTCCTTGGCGTTTTCTTGGGTTTCATTTGCCGAACTTCTACTTCCCTTGGAAAGCTTACTCAGCGACAAGTTGCTGAGGGTACTCTTGAGCTTTTCACCTTGCCACTCCCAATACGATGCAATGGCATTTCTCTTCTTACCAATATCAATCTTATCCAAATGTTGCGCCTCCAACGCCGTCAAATCCATTTTACTCAATCGTTGCCCTTCTAAGCCCTTTTCAGTTGGAGAATCCCAGTAGGATCCTGGCTCCGTCTTGCTTACATTTGTAGCTTCCTCACCCTTCTCGACCGCCGGTGTCTCTTCGGGCGCACGCTGATGTTCCAAGGATGACAAGTCCAATTTGCTAAGTCGTTTACCTTGTAGATTCTCTTCCGCGGGGGCTTCCCAGTAGGACGACGAGCCATCCACGGCAACCGTACCGGTTGCAGAGGCAATGGCTTCACCACCACCTGAAGCATTCGCACCGTTGTCTTGCTGAGGAGGCATTTTATCGATGCTATGATCACTCCAGAGATTGGTGGGATGCAGCAGAAAAGCCTTTATTGTAGGTGAGTATTCAATCGAGCTAAAAAAGGCAACAGCATCCAACAATGATGAACATCGACGTCTTAAGATAATTTTGTTGTTCTACAATATATTCTAGAGTCCGGGGTGTAGTACTATAAAAAATGATATTTTTGACTATTTGGACAAACAATGAAAGATTATCCACTCACGAGGATCGCTGGTGGAGTTGTGGCGCACAGTTTGATCATCGGGGATCGACCGAAGCAGGACCTTACAGTTAGTACACGGTACTCGGTATAAAACTTTTTTATTCGTTGTTGCATGTGACATGGATGCTAGAACTTGATGCGATCCGAATCAAGAAGATTTTCATTCCGGAAGTTTGGAATCAAGAAAATTATGAGAAATTTTAGTTCGACGTGCGCAAGCTCATCAAGAAGTCTTCAAAGTAGCTTTTAGGGTTGGTGTTGACGGGTCTACATCCTGCGTACCGGTACTCATAGTCGGTACCAGTTCCTACGTACCTACGTATCTGTTACTTAACTCTCCACCTCGCTGCCGACCATGTTGATGATCTATCGGTAGCTATGACAAGCCAAGGCGTGCAGGCAACCAAAGGTACGGTAGGTGGACTGCCGGTAATAGTAGTACCCTACTAGCTACCGGTAGGTATGATACGTGGTAGTACCGGTACCTATTTTTTTTGTACTCGGAGTACGGTGGTATCATAGTGTGTCAAAGAAAAATACTGGTACGAAACAACATTTACTTTAACTGTGAACGCAGGGGAAATAGGGACATCGATGATGGCCCTTGAGAGCATGGATATTAATCGCGCGTCGCGCGAAGCGAGAAGAGGGGTCCTGTCCCAAGAAGAATGCGAAGAGCGTCCAAAACAAAATAAGTATAAAGAATTTATCATCACTAATAGAAACTTTTGCAGTTCTCTGAAAAATATCGCACGACCATAATTGTTTGCTTTTAGCAACAGCTTTTCCTCTTCAAGCTGAGCATAGCCATAAGGAATTGCCAAAAGGACTGAAGTTCTTTCATATATATGGATGACGAAGCCAAAAGATTTCCGCGAGAATCTACGTATTCTTGGTACTTCGAAATCCTGTATAATGGACAGTGAAGATGGCCCAAGACAATTCTTACTGTTAATATTTCTAAAATTGCGTGTTTGAACGTTCGAGAACAATGACTAAAGGTCCTATGCGTATTCCAAAACGACAAACGACATGGTGACAGAACTTCTTTTCTGAACTTTTTGCAACGTATGTCCACGGTGAACGAACAGCAGGAGAGGGAAAACAATACCAGTAAGTTGTTGCACATAATTCATGTCTCACTTTTCCTACCTTCAGATATTAAGTTCACACGAATAACCACCACAACATCACCATGGCCACTGAGTCCTCGAAAACATCAGCAATGACACAGATACGCTCCCCCGAAAAACCTGCATTATCATGTGTTAGGAGCGACATTTCCCCGGTTAAACCATTGTATGCTTGCACAGGTCTGCCATCTCACGCTTCTTTCGTTCGAATGCGCTCCTACAAAATGCCATCTTCTATGATACTTCAATATAATACCAGCGGTGATTCATCTACTTCTCTGCCCTCCTTGTTATCATCGTCCAAGAGAGCCGCTCTATTCCGAATGAAACATCACTGTGCCGGCGACTTGGAGCTACGAATGAAGCACGTTGGCGTTTCTTTTCCTCGTTCCTCATCAAGTGGTTCGTCCCCACACCCACCTGTGTTGCAAGATGAAACTCAAGAGCCACCGGCAAAGAGACGAAGATTTCAACGACGGAATTCTAAAACCGCAGCCATGCTTCTAAGCTCTCTGAATGAAATTGCGGTTCATGATTGTGTTGGGGATCAGATCGTTCCAGCCATTTCCGAACACGAACCATCGCCATCAGACTATACAGATCATATTTTGGACGGGGGGTTGCAAATTGCGCAAGAATTAGTTCGTACGTTGCAACTGCAAAGACAAACGAAAGTTACATTTTCGCAGTGTTCCACCAACTGAAAAAATTTCGCACGCTATCAGTACTTCGAGCAAGCACACTCTGGGAAGTGTTTGCCTCTTCTGTATTTTCCAGTCACACCGTCAAAATTCGCTATGATCATGCTGATTTGTAAACAATGCGCATGACTGGCACTCTTCGGAACAATGTCCATGGTGATATAAAGCACATAGTTATGTTTTTCAGCAGTCCGCAATACATTCGTTAGGGTTGCTTGTACCTATGTACTCCGTAGTAGATCGTGTACCTAATCTTCAGAAACACGCACCAGGTACGACAGCACTCTCTGTACTGCGTCGTACTCGTACGGTGGTAACATACCTGATACTTACAGTCTACTACCGTACAACATACCTACACTCTCATCAGAGTGGTACGGTACTCTAGCTACCTACCGGTAGCTGGTATCATACGGAGTACGGTAGTACCGTAGAATACCGTAGGTAGCTACCGTACCTGGTACCTGTACCTGTACCTCTACTAGGTACGGTAGACTTACGGTAAAATACAAGGGGTACCTACCGGTAGGCACCTATCGTACCGTTATCATAGTCTACCTGGTACGTAGGCCGGCACCCGGCACCGGTAGGTACGGTACGGTACTTTACAACCGGTACGGTACCTGGTACCGTACAGGTACCGTACCTGTACGCTAGCTGCCGTAGTGTACAGTACCGTAGTACAGTAGTACCCAATAGCTACCACACACTACACGGTATGGTATGCAAGCAAGTAAAGTTGTCAGCACTGCAACACGTCATGACAAAATTCACAGAGGGCTATGTCAAAAGGCCCAAGAAGAAACCCAAGAAGAAGGAAACCCAGTGGAATGCTGCAACAATAATTGTCGCGTCAGCCCACACCTACTATCCAACAATCGTGCAAGAGTTTCGACCAACAGTAAAAAAAGGGTACTCCGAGTACGGTACACGTACCCTCAACATGTACCGTAGCAACACCACGATGGAGATGATGTCTTCGGGTGTGGAGTGTGGACCGATCGGATAGTCAAGAGTCCAGTAATTGTATTGATGGTCAATTGACACCTATGGTTTAAACGTGTATCCAATGCAACAAGAACAATTATTAATATGAAGAAAGGAAAACATCGATAGATAAAATGATACAGCAACCTTCTAGTAGTTGGCTGGAAGTCATCACTCGGTTGGAGCCGCAGAAGTGCTTCCTCTAAGACCCTGAGCCTCCTTGTCGTTCAAAATGTGTTCGTATCCCTTCTTCTTCAGATAAGGCCTCAAAACCTTGGCATTGATCGGGTTCCACCAACAGTGGGTGCACTGGATGATCACATCCAGATTGTTTGGGTCATTGTGCATGCTATGCTTCTTGCGATTCTCACGGATGGTCTCTCGAATCTCCTCTTTCATTTCACCCGTAATAGTATGCTCCGAAGCATACATGTGCGTGATCTTGGTGTGGACAAGCCCCTTGGTAAATTTTTCCCATGTTTCATCTCCTACATTGTAGTTCTCTCCGATGTTCAAGCACCAAATCTTGCATGACGGTTGTTGCAGGATTCGGAGCAAATGGAGAACTTGTTGGTCTCGCATTCCTTCATTGAAATTCTACAGTGAATAAATAAAAGAAAGTAGTCAGTCACAGTCTATTGAGTGAAAATGGCACACCGTCTAGTTCATCGACTTGCTTACCTGAATATAAAGCGCCTCGCAATTGGTGTTCTCTTCCATTGCGTTCAAAGCGGCGTCTAGCACCGCGCTTGGTGCATTTGGATCGTTGACGAACTTCTTCATCTTCAAGACTTTCATTTCAGGATGATTCATTCGAAGCAGGTCGATCAACATCTTAACAGGTTTAGAATTCAACAAGGCACGAGAAGGTTGTCGCACAGAGCGTCGAACCCAATTATTTTGGTCACCTCCTGAAAAGTCTTCGTCGCCAAGAATGGCTTTGATTTCTTCTGCCGACAATGGATTGGCTTCCTCTCTTTTTCGTCTCTCTTCCTCCATCTCCTGTCTTGCCTTTTCTTCATCAAACTCATTCCTCTTGATGCTGCGGGCTACGGAAGCCTTCTTTTTCATCAAGTCCCTCTTCTTTTTCTTCTGCAGCTTTTCAAGTTCCTTTTCCCTCACGTTTTGAAGCTGTGCTTTGTGGAAGGTCCCCTGTGTCTGGGACATATAAGTGTCTGTTGGGAGGAAAGAAGACGCTTCCAAAGGCGCTTTACCTAGCAGTCGTGCCGCCCAAAGTTCAGTCTCCTCGTCCTCAATATCTGATTCGATGTCGCTTTCCGGTTGGGATTCCGATTGAGCATCGGAATCCCATTCATCGTCTTTTGTCTCTGTGTATCTCTCTCCCAAGGGAGATACTACAGACGAAACTCCATCCATCTTCACAATGTCACTTGCAATGTTTGTCGCCAATCTATTCATATGGATTTCCTTATCATCTCCACATCTTGGCGGAGCTGGGACCTTCTTGAATTTTATCATCTTGGATTTCGTGACAATGGATACCGGAACCTTCTTTTTCTCTTTTTGCACAACGGCATTCAAACTTTGCAAATGGATTTCCTTGTTTGATATCGTCGATCCACCTTCTGAAGTATCGGTAACCATCCGGTTCGATGGAGACGATGGCATGCAGGTTTGTTTACAAGCATCGTGTAATTGTGTAGGAAGACGTGGTTGCTCGAACCCACCATCGCCTCGTTCGGATTTAGAAACACTTGTTGTGTTCAACTGATCCGACTCTGCCTTCTTCATGGCTTGCGCAACAATACCACTCGATTGACTCTTTGCTTGCGACAGAAGAGACACAGAAGGATGGGGTGGCGTAGGCGCCTTCGCTTTAGACGATGGCTTTAACCACTTCAAGGGTATGGCAAGCTTATCGTTCGATTTTGAGACTTCCGTTTCTTTCGTCGCCAACAATGGAGCTGCAGTTGTAATTGGCTTTGATGCAAAAGAAGTGGAAGATTGTTTGGTGATTGTTGACCATTCTGTTGATTTTGATGTCTTCATTGGAATTTTCTCTGCGGTCAAAACCTTCGTATCGGCCACCTTGCTTGCAATAGAAGACGTTGCATTATTGCTGCTTTTGTTGGACGAGCCGAGAGCCTTTTGATGACTTCCATCTTGCTCAGATTGACGGCACCGCTTGCTTGGAGGACAAACGTCGTCTAATCCTTGAGAAAAGGGTCGTTTATCAGGTACACGTCCCGGATATTCCGCAGTCTTCATCATGTAATTGACTCTTTTTGGGTGCAAGGTTTGTTGATACGGACGTTTCTGCGGCGGTTCGTATCTTTGGTGTCTTGGAACGTCCAGCGACGGAACCGCACTCTCCGACTGGCGGGCAAAGCAACGATGGTTCAAAGAAGACGGATCCTGGGAATTTCCAGGAGCATTTCTCTCTATGAGGAGATGATTAGACTTGGAACACAGATCTCGAAATGGGCCGGATCTGCGATACGGCTCATGTTCAGGCCGAACGTCTCTGAAAGTGTGGCGTTCTGGTGACAAACTCTTTCGGAATGTTCGTCTATTATCGTCCAGGTCTCTGTAAGAACCATGGTTGTCTTGATAAAAACGATGTCGTTGTCCATCGTCGTAGTCGTAACCCCCCTCTTTCAGCAAGCCGTTGCTTCGGTGCTCTTGGTTGTAGCGGCTGGCGTGATCAGACTGTTTCCAACGGTCGTTCGAGTGCTGCACTCTTTCAGCATCATAGTAGATGTTGTTGTTGGTGCTGCTTCCAGAATGTCGACGATGCCGCCAATCATCACAAGAGCTCTCTGCAGTGAACGAATCACGAAGGATATCGCTGTATCGTCTGACGTCCTTGTCCATAGTAGAAGAATTGGAGCGCACCGTTGGGTTGCGGTGGTCTTTGCGATAGTTGGGTAAGTAGTCTTCCAAAGGAGCATCCCAAACAGGTGTCGGTCTTGGTCTATAATTGTCGATACCACTGTCAGGATAATTTGGGCGTTGATGAAACCCTCCATGGCCACCCGTCCGACCCTCGATCCCCCGGGGTTCGGGTTTGTGCCTATATCCAGAGCGACCATCATACATCCTAGCTTCTGTCTCGTATCTCGGTC
Source organism: Nitzschia inconspicua (assembly GCA_019154785.2). Lineage (NCBI taxonomy): Eukaryota > Bacillariophyta > Bacillariophyceae > Bacillariales > Bacillariaceae > Nitzschia > Nitzschia inconspicua. The sequence continues at coordinate 779,040 of JAGRRH010000007.1, read as the reverse complement.
GGCTAGCACGGTCCTCCACGAAACGTTGACCTTCCTGAGATCCTGTATCTCGTCTTCCCCAAGAGTGTCGCTGATCATTAACGTATCCCTCGTCAGCATCCTCCGAGTCGTGCTGTGTCCAAACGGCTCGTTCGTGTTTGGGTCGATGATTGTTATTGTTGTAGCTACTACTCGTTGTTGTTGTTGTGGAGTACCCCCTCTCTGTGAATCGTCTCGGATATGCTGACGCCATGATGATGTTATCTACATCCACGGATGATTGACTGCCTAGCTAGAAGGGATTGGATAGTTTGTGATAAGCTTGGCGACCCCACCAAATAATTGTTATGCTACTCTCTATTGTAGAGGAAGGTAGCCAAGCAGCAACACTGTGAACAAAATGAATGAAGAGATGCTGCTGTTCTTATGTGTGAAGGAGCACTCTCTACGATGATACAACGATTTTTACTCTGCCTGCTGCGCCGGCTGACAGGTTTTGTTGAAATACGACAGTTAAATGTTTGTTATTTATTACTGTTACTGCTGAAGTGCGACAGTACACGGTACACGGTACTCACTCTTTTACCCGCCAATACGTAATACCCGTAGTACGAATTACTACAGTACGTTTGAACTGCAGAAAGTCCGAAAAAGTTCATTGACGTAGATTTTTTGTTCGCGCTATGCGCGCGATTCCATTTTCGAATTCATTCGCTGCATGTCCAACTAACAGTAACTCTACTGTAGTTAAGCATTTCTCTGTGCCTTGACCGTGGCAAGCAAGCAAGCAATTTCAAACAATTGTTGATATTGGCATTGGGAAAGCAAGAAGCGGTCTTGTTGGAGTCCTTCTTGCTACCATTTCTTTTCCGTGAATCTGTTGGATATTCCCCATTCATATCACATCATAACGACCTCCGACAAGCTCTAATAGGAATAGACGTCGCGAGTGCAAACGTACCACCAATACTAGCTAGCTACCGGCGGTACTGCCTAGTAGTAATACTACTAGCTGCTACTACCATGACAATGATGCGAGGACGGCGTGGAAGTCGCAGCTTGGCCAAGGCCTATGACAAAAATATTGATTCCAGTCCATGGATGGCTGCTATTCAAAACTCAACCATCGGTGTCTTGAACAATGATAATACAATTATAATCAACAATCAAGGAAATGTTGAATCGCAGCAATCAGCACGTTCTTGGAAGGGTGTCGTTCTCCCAGAAACAACAACAACAACTGTGGAAGAGGTCGACCACTCATTGAAGTACCTTATCCGATTGGAAATAATGTTGCAGCAGGGCGAAAAGGATTGGCCACCAGTTGCTTCTCCTCCCTACTTTAAACCATTCCGAAAGGACCTGTCCCCTCCAACAACCCCAACTCGTCGTGGGTGCGTTTTCTTGTTCAACGGTTCACCTTCTTCTACGACTAGTACTCCCACCAGAACGGACATGCATCGTCATTTGGAAAGAACTGTATCGCCTCCAAGTCCTTCGATCAGTAATCGGTTTGGTGTTCTCGCAATCGGCGACAATGAAATAGACCATGAGGAGAAGAAGGAAGCATCAAACCTTCAATTCAAGGAAGAAGAAGACGAAGAAGACGATGCAAGAGACAATCTAGTAGTTCATTGCTTATCCCCCCGAGCCAAGCCATTTGTTCCCCAGGAGTTGGACACCCTTCGTCTACTTATCCGTTTGTATGCATCTCAAGCCGATTTGTACGCCCGAAAGGCACGTCTTTTGTCATGCGATCATCAATGGATGGCGGGCGCCGGCGCCCTGCAATCTGCCATTTACGCCCTGCAGGGCGGAGTGGAACTTGCGGATGCAGAAATCGCAAAATACATGACGCAAGATGTCTTGAGCTTATACTCTCTTTCTTACACCTCGGCAAAGAGTAGTGATAAGTCTCGTCGTAGATTCGATTTGGAAACAGACGCCGACATTATTCATATAAGCGTCCAATCGCTCTATAACGAGCGCACCCGCTACCTCGCAATGGCGAAACGCCATCTTGATCGCATCAAAAAGCTGCTGGTACCCACCTATGCCAATCGCAGTCGAGTCAAGCAGAATATGGGGGAACTGTGGTACAGCAATCCCAACCCCAGGAACTCGTACTGGGAAATGCAAAAGAAAATGGAGGAGGAACTGGTTGTCCTGCAACAAACGATCGAAATGTTGGTTGCGACGACAGATACCACTGAGTTGGCGACTGCGGCTCAATACTTGAAGAAAAAGATCCAAGAGACTTGGAATCAAAAGAATCGCTATAATGGACAACGTTGCGCCTTCAATAAGAATCGACTCAAAGGATATAGTAATCCGGAGAACGAGGGCTGGATACACACTGGCAGTGTCAACGGAATGGTCGAATTCTTCGAAAAGCACGTCGTCGAAGAAGTCCCACCAGGAAGCAAGAACTTGGAGGCGCGTATCTTTCGAATTGATTGGCATTTTACAACGGGTATGGTCAGGTTGGAGTTGGAGGACAACGGCAACAAAAGCAAACAGAAGATGTTGTTGGAAAAGAGGGTAACTGCTGAGTCTTTCCTGTTGCTGCTTCAAAATCCAAAGACTGCCCACGCCATTGTGCGCAATCACAAAGAACCGCACCGCATCATTTCTCGCCGAGGATGCAATCGTTGGAATGGTTACAAACGTTACCCCAATGTGAAGAAAAACTAACTGTAAGCCAAAATCATTGGACGACTTCGTGGGAGAAGGGTTGCGTTTATGCAGACGCTGTTTTAGCCCTTCGCCTCCAAGAAAAGCTTTGAATGTTGTGTTCCGCAGAGACAGCGGCAGATTATTAGTATTGAATCGACGTAGTATTTTCACCGCCGATTCTTCTGTGATTCAACGTAATACCTAGTACTATGTGCCAGATGGTGATTCTACTTGTGTCATTATTTGTGAGAGCCTAGTTTTCACTGCAACGGAAGAGATCATCCCAATGGTAGTAGCTGGCTTGAGCATGGCATAATGTGTAACCAATGTCTTACCGGAAAGATTGTGCTTCTCTTCTTCAGCTGGAAAGGGGCTAACCGTGAGGAGGAAGAATGCCTTTGCATGATTGCTGATAGAGTTGTGGCGGGTACTGACAATTCTGTGGAAGAAATGGCATCGTAACTCAGCAGAGTGTCAAGTGAATGGTGAGGGTATTGTTTTCTCAGAAATATTGCTGGTGCTTGACATGGCAGGTTTCTTTTACACGTACAACCCGCCCTATCGAAAGATAGCATCAACACACCCAAAATGTTAATGTGCATTCCCAGCATTGCTTTAAGAGGATAATATCATATCTGATACTCAATGAATGGGACTTTTCTTCATTCACGAAGTTTTGTGCTTTTCTAGTTCTGTCTGGCGAGCAACAGAGTATTTTTTGGATGGAAAGCTGTTGCAATGGTTGCCCCGGGCAGGCCCCAGTGTTGAGCTAACTTCTCGCCGGATGATAGCTGGTAGTCGGCATGGCCTTCAAAAGTAAGTTATCCTACTAGTAGGCACACTTACAGCAATTAATAAGGGTAGGCAAGGTAGTCGTACCCCAATTGAAACGACAGACTTCGTACTTTGTCATTCGTTACGACAGGAGTGGAGGAGTACTTCATAGTAGCTACTAGAGAGAGTCGTACGGAACAAAACTGTTTCTTCGTGATCTCTGATTTGCCCCACGACTGGGAATTTCACACACGGCCTCTACTCCGATTTTTCTAGTCGAGATGCATAGGGAAGCCGGGAAGGGGGAGAAGGTTCGTGCCGATCTCTCTCGTTCCGGCAAAGAAGAAAAAGTCGTCGGCTTCAGCACCAGACCTCTCTTCTTTGGAGACATCACCATGGCATAAATTTTCTTCATTGACAATACACGCATTGTTTGGGAACCTACTCGAGATAGTCTTTTTTCCAATCGAATCATGACCGAAGTTCAACCCAAAAGCAACAACGCCATTTCCACGGTTCTCTTAGTTATTCTGGCCATCCTACTCCCGCCGCTGGCAGTGTTCTTGGGTGAGGACGGAATCAATGGACATTTCTGGTTGAACATTGTTCTTTGTATTTTCTTTTGGGTACCTGGAGTCCTGCATGCCCTCTGGTGTGTGCTACGGCCCCGCGAGACGGCGGAGCTTTAAAAGTTCACAAACAATAGGACACAATCATATGCATTGTTATTCATCCTATAACACACAATAGAAATGTTGGTTTCTTGAATTTTTATTATTTCATTCCACATTATCCCAGTAGTTCGTTTTCGATAGCCTGGATATCTTTCAGCATTTCGAGTAGTCGCTGCTTCTCATCCGCTGGGGGGGAGTTGACCAACACTGTCTGATAGGCAGCTCGTGCCGCACCAGCCAATTGGTGGATTCCTACCTTGGCATCTGATGTAATGTTGGGATTACACTGTGGCAAGAACGCGTGGACCGCCAAGATTCGTTCGTGGCATGCCTCCATCAATACGGTCGGAACTTTGAGGGCGTTGGCCTGGATATCTTGGATTTGTTCCACCGAAAGACCGCTATCCTTCTTCCAGGTATTCTGCAACGATTGGTAGGCCTGTACGTCGTCATCTGCCATAGCCAGAAGGGCAGAGATATCCATTTTCGAAATCATTGCACGAGCTGCGTCAGCTGCCCCACTCTCTTCGTCCTTTTTTCGTTGGGTGTATGCACCCGACATGGCTGCCGCTCCCGCACCCACGGCGGCTCCAATGGCCGCAGAAGCACCTCCACCCGGTGTCGGTTGTTTGGACGACAACGCCTCACAAAAGGACTTGAGGCTTTGTGTGGCCAAGGTTGCGGCAGTGTCGTCGTTGTTGGCATCGGAAGTCATGGCGCGGTGAACTGTGTGTTTTGACCAATTCGTTGGTTTCGAAGAGTGAGGTGGATGTTGACGAGAAGTGGTATCCCTGAAATTGCAAATAATTCTTTGGCCACGCTGAAAATAGCAGACTCTCCTCATTTCAAGTCGATTCATGAGCCTGCACAAGTGAAGGGAGGAGATGACATCATGTCGGTGGTAGGGTGTTGTCGGTGTGAGGATGACATCGAATGTTTCGCTTCCAGCGAAATTTCAAAATCATATCTTTCCCCGTAAAACTCATCCCCGCCCCCTATTTTGGACATCCGTTGACATTTATGGTCGGAGAGTGTTACATCTTCCGCGAAATTGATGTCCAATTTCTCGCTCTATTTACTCTGTTAATTTGATGCCACGAAAATCCCAAACGAAGAAGCTTCGACGCAGAAATCATCAACGAACACGAACACAATAGCTTCAACACAACCTCAACGACCAACTTTCGTTCAATCCAGTGGCAACATTTGCAATAACAGCTGGAAGTTTTATATCGCAGTCAAGATGCCTCTCGACAAGTCAATGTGTAAGTACTAGAAAGTACTTGTCGTAGAAAAGATTCTGTCGTCGGATCTTGAGAACGCGGGCGTTGGATTCGGAGGGGGCAAAATAGTCGTCTCTCCCCAGTGTTTCAATATCCTATCGTGGAGCTTGAAATTAGAGGATGATGCTAGTGCGATGATCGATCACTTCCCTATCTCATGTTTTGTCAAAACTTTTCCGCTTCTGCATTCCGACATGAAACATCTTTTCATGCCTCATCAAACCACCACTTCTTCGTCAGTTGAGCGCGCCGACGCGGCTCCCATCAACTTGACGGACTTCAATGCACGACAACGGGCGCAAAAAAAGGCCGACCAAGAACGTCGCAACCAAACGAGAGCCATGATGAACTCCTTCAAGGGGGACACGGTCAGTGAGCGTGATCTCAAATTGTCACAAATCAAAAAGGAGCAAAAGGATCAAGCACGAGCTGCTCAGGCGTCGAGCAACGCCTACGGAGGCGGAGGATGGAGTGAAGCTGATCGGAAGGTGTCGGAAATGAAACGTCAGCAAAAGCTGAAGGAGCAGGAGGCGGCCACATACAACCAAACGAGTCTGAGCAAAGGTGCTCAAGGACTAGGTGACCATGATTTGAAAGTGGCAGCCATGAGGAGACAACAAAGAGAGGCACAGAAAGAAACTGCCACAAGCAACTCCACCTACAAAGGTGGTGTGAACGAGAATGATCTCAAGCTTGCTGAATTGAAAAAGCAGCAAAGAGAGGCAGAAAAGCAGACTGCAGCCAGTAATTCCACCTACAATGGAGGCGTAAATGAAAATGATTTGAAACTAGCCGAATTGAAAAAGCAACAACGAGAGGCAGAAAAGCAAACTGCAGCTAGCTACTCAGCTTACAAAGGTGGTGTCAATGAAAATGATCTCAAACTAACAGAGCTCAAGAAACAGCAAAGAGAGGCTGAAAAGAAGACAGCAGAAAGCTATTCTTCTTACAACGGTGGAGTGAACGAAAATGATCTCAAACTCACAGAGCTCAAGAAACAGCAAAGAGAGGCAGAGAAGAAGACTGCAGAGAGCCATTCCAACTATAGAGGTGGAGTCAATGAAAATGATCTCAAGTTGACTGAGCTTAAAAAGCAACAAAGAGAAGCTGAAAAGCAGACTGCTGCCAGCTACTCCACTTACCAAGGAGGTGTCAATGAGAGTGATCTTAAGCTTGCAGAACTCAAACGACAACAGAGAGAAGCTGAAAAGCAGACCGCGGCCAGCTACTCCACATATCAAGGAGGTATCAATGAAAATGACCTGAAACTGACTGAACTCAAAAAGCAACAGAGAGAAGCAGAGAAGCAAACTGCAGCCAGCTACTCCGCATATCAAGGAGGTGTGAATGAAAGTGATCTCAAGCTTGCAGAGCTCAAAAAGCAACAGAGAGAAGCTGAAAAGAAGACTGCAGAATGTCTCTCTAGTTACAGAGGAGGCGTCAATGAGAATGATCTCAAGTTGACAGAACTCAAAAAACAACAGAGAGAAGCAGAGAAGCAGACTGCTGCCAGCTACTCTACGTACCAAGGAGGTGTCAACGAGAATGATCTCAAGCTGACAGAACTCAAAAAGCAACAGAGAGAAGCTGAAAAGCAGACTGCTGCCAGCTACTCCGCATACCAAGGAGGTGTCAACGAGAATGATCTCAAGTTGACAGAACTCAAAAAGCAGCAGAGAGAAGCAGAGAAGCAGACTGCTGAAAGCAACTCCAACTACAAGGGTGTTGTCAATGAGAATGATCTCAAGTTGGCTGAGTTCAAGAAACAGCAACGAGATGCCAAAAAGGAAACAGAAGAACTCTTGCACCAATACAAAGACAATGCTAACTCCAAGTCACTTGAACAGTCAAAAGATGGGCAAACATCCACAGCTGCGGAAGGTGCCGCTAATTTGCAAAAGAATGATGTAACCGTTGAAGCAGACCGATCAAACCAATCTACCCCAACTAAGCCATCGAATCCCGAGAGTCAGATTGAATCTCCCGTCTCGGTACTTGATGCGACTGCTTAGATTTATACGTAACTAATTCGACACGAGAGGTGGCAAGTTCCTCAAACCCATCATAACCACAAATCAATTACACAAGTACAATAAAAATAATGTAGCATCCAACAGATACTGTTTGGCCGTTATCGCTTTTGAACAAGATGCAACTCGATGCAGTTGCCAACAGTCAAAGCACTTGACGAATCGCTACCTTTCCAGGGAATCGATCTGCAACTTGTGGAGTCGGAGTATAATAGCACCAATCGGTCTCGTTTTGCATGCGCATCCCCTGATTGAAACATTAACCCGCCACCGCAACTTTCGTTCCAATCCGAAGAAACAACATAGTAGTACGCCGACAGTTTCCGTTGGTCCTCGGCATCGACAACGATGGGTCGAAGGGGCGACGAATTTTCGGGGATATTCAACTCCGTATCGTCATTCTTGCCAGTTAACAAGGCCAGTGATGCTTTCAAAGAATTGCGATCAAACGTGCGCAACGTAGCTATACATGCTGAGGCATCCAGGCCCATACTGTCGAATGCTTCGGGGACGTTTTTGGTGACACTAACAACGAGCTCGACCTTGCGGGGACACAACGAATATTGCTGGTCTCCACCCTGAAGGGCAATGATGTATTCACCCATCCCTAGCGTTGCCGTGTCAACTTGCATGTTGCCATTTTGGAGCATTTGGATCCCTTCTCGCTCCATTTCTGCCAAAACGGCCTCATCACCCAAGAAATTGTCCACAATCGCGTATCCTTGGCTTTTTAGCGAATCCGCGACAGCCGAGTCATCACTCAAAGTTTGTTGGATTCTTTCTTTGACCAGAGTGAGCATATTGACACTATCACGCTGTGCTTTCAACAACTCCTTTGCCTTTTCTGCAGCTGCTGCAGGGCTTGCCACTTCAATTGGATCTTTTGAGCTTTTGTCGTCTTTTTCCATAGTCGCAGTAAAATCGATGTTACTGGGTGGCAAATTGGCAAAAGGATTGGTGCGATTCATCCCTCTCGATTTGCCTTGTCGTCGCTTGAGGCGTTCGGCCATGGAAGGTTTGGTTTTTTTTCGCTTGGCCAAGAACAGTGCCATGGGAATGTTGGAGCGGCAATCCAATGTGGGTCTTAAGCCCTCTCCAAATTGCGAATTCAGCGAAAAGGCATGGGTTGTCGCCAAAATGTGCAGAAGAAACGATAGGAGAGCCGATAACGTCCATATTTTTGAGCAAACAAGGCTGACAGCACTGCCACGTTGTCGTTTCCTCCGCACTATTTGTTGTTGGAACATCCTGATGGTATATCACCTCGAAAACGTTAGTGCGCTTGTGCAGTTCAGACTAAAATGTGGTTTTTACGCGAAAAGAGTTGTAGTATGAGTATTCGCTGAAAGAGCTTTCGGTCCGAAGACAGAATGTTAGATGTTGTAGTTAGAAGGTGGTGGGAGAGGATAGATCTTTACTCGTATTGACTCGATGATTTCTATTTTTTTGAAGAGATCCGATTTGAGGATGTGATGGGTTCTTGCTGATTTGACATTACACGGTATTACGTACGTGCGTCAGACGGTAATCGACTTATTCGACCAAGAACAACCAAAGTACGCGGAGAAGCGGACATGTTGGCCCAAAAAGAGAGGTCAGAATAAACATCGAAGATGGTTCCGTCCGTACCCATGGACAATGATGGCATCACATGAATGACGCACTCAAAACCATTGGATGTATAAAAGAGAAGCTCGCTCTGTATCATCAACCGCTGCCAGGGGTGATCTAAAATATGCAGCTGATCCAGATCTCGATGTGGCACCATCATGAATAATGGATTGCACTTCTCGTTGTCGTCACAGAGCTTTAGCTATTTCTTCTTCCACATGGACCTCTTCTTCGTGCGACTTCAACCATTTTTGAACTGTATCCACAAGTTTAGGTAACTCGTTGTATCCATGAAAAGGCTGTAACTTCAAAAGACGATTTTGCGCTTCGAAGTATTCCAGTATAGGATCCATATTCTCATGGTATACTTTCAGGCGATGTTTGACAACACCAGGAGTATCATCCTCCCGGGTGATCCAATCCTGGTTAGGATCACATTGAGGAACACAAGGTCGTTTGGGGAGAAAGGGTGGTAACTCCCATCCATTCCAGTGAACACCATTAACGTTGTAGTTTTCGCCACATTTGGTGCATAGTCTTCGACCCAACAACTTCGTCTCGCACACACTGTCGGGGACGGCAAGTTTGATGGCGGCTTGGACTTGAAACGACGACGGCCATGTTTCTTCCATGAGTGCCGCTTGCTGTAGCGTTCTCGGGAATCCGTCCAAAATGAACCCATCTTTGGGAGATGCCTTCAGTCCCTGCAAGACTGCTTCACTCACGACCCGATCATCGACGAGTTTCCCCGATGACAAGTCTATGTCGGGACGACATTGTCGAATCAGGTCACTCACGGCGTAGATGGGCAGCTGCAATGCTCGTGCAAAGTGCTTTCCGTAGGAACCTTTACCACTTCCGGGAGGTCCGATGAGACTCAAATTCCTTTTGGCGCTGTTGAGGATGGTCATTGTATTGCTGATGTTTTTGGAAACTGCGGTTGGGGTAGTGGTGGTGGCGGTGGTGCAATCTTTGGGTTGTGTTCGATGAATCAGTTCTCACAGTTAGTATGATGTTCCTCGATGACTGCTTCGGTAGTGGCTGTTGGAAAGAATGATAAAACCCCAACTTTAACTGAGAATGCGGAGAAGCATTCGGAAGCGGCGAATCACGCGGAGAAGCGATTAATCCCGGGAGAACCCGGTCGCCGCACATATGCTGATGTCCTCCGAGGATGCGAGGACCTCAAGACTGACGTTCCCCATGGATGCGGGATCGCTGATAGGAACAATGAAAATGTACACCGAGGATGCAAGAGCATCGCAGACGGAGTAGTCTGCACTAACAAGATTGGAGACGGAGTAGTCTCAGCAAAGGTTAGAAAGAAACGTAATGACAAGAAAGGGACAGAGGAGACTGTCACTTTCTTGGAATAATCCCATTGCGTAAGGACTTTGACTTCAGTAGTTATTCCCATCGTAGATCATTGTATTTGAGCCGTCTCTGACACAGCTGCCATCTAAAGGATGGTAGTGGAGACGGACCTCAGGTATAATCTAACATTATTCCAAGAAAGGAAGAATTTCAAGCCGATTTTGTTTCTCTAAACTCATGTCCATGCCTGCTACGAACTCCGGGAGTTGTGTGCCTGCACCGACAAGAGTATCGTCGGCAGCGCCAGTACCAGCGGTTGCTAGTAATGCTTACTCTAACAACAGCGGAAACACTGGCAAGTGTAACAAGAGTAGCGATGGAAGGAATCATGGCCGCGGGCGAAACAGGCACCACAGGGGTGCATCAAGCTACGTCCCCTCTATCCCAGAACAGCTACCTAAGGATTGTCGCACTCCCGAACGGTACATCACCATCAACATGGAATATTTCGGCTACATTGCAATCTTTTTCTTAGACATCAAGAACCTCACTATTATGAAGGATAGAGATGTGGGTATGGATGAGTTTGCCATCGAGCTAGCTTTGTGGTTTGAAGAAATGTGGACTGGAGAAATACGATCATGTGGAAAGGGATGCACTCTAATGGAAAATCCCTGTGCTGCCGCCCTGAAATTTGGCTGTGCTTGGATCCTCGCAAGCATCAAAGGTGTGACTCACCGCCTGGAGGACAAGAGATGCGTCAACCTCTTCATTACACATGCAATCACAGATTTCCACATCCTTCAACAAAGACTTGATCCTTCTGTAGCTGATTGCTACCAATGGTGTTACAGCAAACTCAAGTTTGCAGAATGCTGCGCCAAGGATCTCTGGTGCTTTGTGGATTCAGCAGGTTGCTGCCGCAGGTTGCTTCCCTACCTCTTTCTTGGGTTCAGCTGGTTGCCGAGCTACCATTTTTTGGGCTTAACAGGTTGCTGCCCTACATCCCTTATGGGTCTTGCAGATTGCTGCAATATGCTTTTTTTTGCGCCGACAACAGTATCGTCGGCAGCTCTTACTTTTGCGCCGACAACGGTATCGTCGGCAGCTTTTTCTTTTGCGCCGACAACGGTATCGTCGGCAGCTGTTACTTTTGCGCCGACAACGGTATCGTCGGCAGCTTTTTCTTTTGCGCCGACAACGGTATCGTCGGCAGCTGTTACTTTTGCGCCGACAACGGTATCGTCGGCAGCTTTTTCTTTTGCGCCGACAACGGTATCGTCGGCAGCTGTTACTTTTGCGCCGACAACGGTATCGTCGGCAGCTCTTACTTTTGCGCCGACAACGGTATCGTCGGCAGCTCTTACTTTTGCGCCGACAACGGTATCGTCGGCAGCTCTTACTTTTGCGCCGACAACGGTATCGTCGGCAGCTCTTACTTTTGCGCCGACAATGGTATCGTCGGCAGCTTTTTCTTTTGCGCTGACAACGGTATCGTCGGCAGCAGCAGCAGCACCAACACCGGATGCTCTTACAGCAAACGGAGCAAGCAACAATGGAAACGGTGGAAGTAGCCGTCACCGTGGCCATGCCCTACAACAGTGTGTTGAGACCAACATGGCGCATTCAGGTGCCCAGGATGATTTCTTGGACTTTGACTGTGCATCTGCATTTGCTGTTAACCTCTCTCATGCAGGGAATCAAGGAGCATACATGGAACAGGATGATGTCCTGTCCCTAGGAGCGGATATGAGTCTAGAAGCAAATCAAGAACCATACCAGGAACATCAAGGGAGGACCCCTCGAGCTGGGGGATCCACAGACTCCACTCCACTTGGCAGCCAGGCTTATGACCAAACATGCCGCTACAAACACCGTGTTGGACGTGATGCCCAACCAAACATCCCAATCCTCCAACTCCTCAGCACTGCCTTCCAAACAAAAGCCAAGGCAACCAATGATCAAGTTGTTGTTTTCATGATGATGCATCTGCCATGTTTTGGCAGCAATGCCCAATTGTATGATCCACACCCAACCAACTGCATTGATGTTCGCATCATTGGAACGATTGCTTTGAAGGGCTGGAACCACTTGTTCCCCACCAAGTTTCCTACCAACTTCCAGGATGATGTCCAGGCTGTTGTGGCAGAAGCAAAGTTTGTGAGCCTCGAGCCCAATGTCTTTCCACGTGGTGTTGTGAATGAAAATTTGGAGCATGATTTATTCTCGACTACTGCTCCCGATGCTAATGCATATAGCGTTCTTCAAGCCCAGGATGATGTCTTGGACCTTGACTATGCGCCTGCCCCAACTGCTAACCAGAGTTCCAAGGACAATCAAGGAGCGTCCACGGATCAAGATGAAGTTCTGTTCCGAGGAACAGATGTGCATAGTCTAGGAGAAGATCAAGGAGCAAACCATGATGGAAGTTGTGGAGCAAAGAAAGGAAACCAAGGAGCTGGAGGCACTGCCAATTATCTTCCACCTGCTGATCTACTAGAGAACGATCCTCTCGGTATCATTCAGAATGAGGTCTCGTCCCAGGATGGGAGTAAGGTCAGTCTCGGTTTGGGCAAAGGTGCTGCCAAGGCCTTGAGCCAGCGACACCCCAGCATTGAAAGCAGAGACGGCCTGCATAATGAGAGAGAGACGGATGATTTCCTGCATCGTGACAATGCTGACCAGGTTCCTGCTGAAAATCAAGGAGTACATGTGAATCAGGATGATGTCCTGCTTCAAGGAGCGAATATGGAGGTTCCAGCAGATGACCAAGGATCGATCCAAGAGGCGCATGCGATGGAGAACCAAGGAGTGGATATGGCAGAAAAGCAAGGAGCGATCCATTTTGTAGTAATGAGAAACAGCTTCAAGACACCATCTGTCTGTTTTCACAAGGCCCTATACGGATGTGTAAAATCTGTGCTCCTCTGGTACAATCATTTAGCTTCCACCCTCATGGACATGGGTTTCGAGCTTAATCTGTACTATCCATGTGCTGCCAACAAGATGGTCAATGGGAAGCAGTGCACTGTCGCCTGGTATGTAGACGACAACAACATCAGTCATATGGACCCCCAAGTTGTCACCAACGTGATCACGGCCCTTGAAGAGCACATCGGTGAAATGACTGTCACCAGCGGTTGTTGTCACAAGTGCCTCGGTATGGACATTACCTTCAACTCCGACGGAACTGTTAGTATTCTAATGGAAGACTATCTCAAAAGTGTGATCGAGTTTTTGGGTGAACCCATTTCGTCCTCTAATGCCACTGACAAGGGATTGCTAGATGTGAATCCAGACCCACCTGCCGTGGATTCTAAGGAGCGCATTGATCTCTATGGCAGTATTGTCCCCAAAGGACGTGCGTCTGCAGGACAAAAATCCCTGCACATTAACATTCACCACTACTTCATAACCAATCATGTCAAGACTGAAGGTCTCAACATCATTCACTGCCCTGCTGAGGCAGTGCTGGCAGTTTTCTTTACGAAACTACTCAAGGGAGCCCTATTCCGAAAATTTCGAGACGTCATCTTAGCACCCAGCTCCTTTTCCGTACCGGCGACGTCGCTGCGTGAGGAGCGTGTTGGAAAGAATGATAAAACCCCAACTTTAACTGAGAATGCGGAGAAGCATTCGGAAGCGGCGAATCACGCGGAGAAGCGATTAATCCCGGGAGAACCCGGTCGCCGCACATATGCTGATGTCCTCCGAGGATGCGAGGACCTCAAGACTGACGTTCCCCATGGATGCGGGATCGCTGATAGGAACAATGAAAATGTACACCGAGGATGCAAGAGCATCGCAGACGGAGTAGTCTGCACTAACAAGATTGGAGACGGAGTAGTCTCAGCAAAGGTTAGAAAGAAACGTAATGACAAGAAAGGGACAGAGGAGACTGTCACTTTCTTGGAATAATCCCATTGCGTAAGGACTTTGACTTCAGTAGTTATTCCCATCGTAGATCATTGTATTTGAGCCGTCTCTGACACAGCTGCCATCTAAAGGATGGTAGTGGAGACGGACCTCAGGTATAATCTAACAGTGGCAATGAGATTCACAAGATTGACTGTGAAGATGTTTACCAATTTTCCTTTTCTTTAATTTGCGCGAGAAAAATAATACGGTACAGTCCGTCTTCCGCCGGTACGATGTACTTCGAGTAGGACGTAGTAGTAGGGGGCGGGTAAAAAAGTGATTGACAGTGAAGTCACATGACGCGAGACGCGAGTCCGGAGACGCGAGGCGGAGATGGGCCCAAAAGGATTGGCTTTCAGGTCATCGTTTATTAACTGTAAAATATGACGTACTGTCGTTATTATAACTGTAAATGCATTCTCTTTTTTATGATATATATACATCATCATGTTGTACACTTTTCGTTTTGTTGTGCTTTTGTGCACAACTACTGAATGCTATCATACATGTGATATCACTACCAAAATTGAGCGAAACCATGACGTCTACACCGATTATGACAGCAACAGAGCAGCCAAAGTATTGCTACATTGTGACAGGGGCCAACAGCGGGATCGGTTTGGAGGCAACCAAACAATTGGCAAGTTATCTTCATCTACGAAATGAGAAATCTGTCACAATTTACATGCTCTGTCGATCCGAGGAACGGACTCGGGCAGCCATGGCAACAATCGGAACACCAGATATTCTGCAGTTTCTTAAATTTGATGGCAGTGATTCCGCCGAGACGATCCAAAATCATTGTGTCGACAAATTGCCGGACGGTATCAAAGTCGAAGGAATATTGCTCAATGCTGGAGGCTTTGGCGACAACAAAAAACAACAGAAAGACAAGAAACAGCAATCATCCTCCACAACTTCGAACAACTCCTTGTCGAAGGACGATGTTCCCGTTGCATCTAGCATTGCACAAGCCAACCTTATTGGACACGCGATACTTATTGATCGGTTACTCAAAGCGGACAAGATCGATTCTTCGACACGAATCGTGGCGTCGGGTTCAGAAGCGGCCTTTGCTTCGGGTGTTCCTATGGATTTCGATAAGGCCGACTTTGACGGAATTCTCCAGGGAACGGCGTCGTTGGGAGGCATTCCCGGGGTTGAATATGGATGGACCAAGGCACTGCTGGCGTTGTACTGGGCCGCCTTTGCGAGGCATCATCCCGACCTGTTTGTCGTTACCGTCTCACCCGGGTCGGTAACAACGACCAACTTACTAAGACAGGGTGGAGTAAATCCCTTTCTTCGCACTGTATCCAAAATGGCCATGTTTCTGGGGGGCTCCCATCAGGAATCGGTCGCTGCCAAAAGGTATATAGATGCGCTGTTAGGAGAAGAACGTGCATCACAAGAAAGCGGAAGCTTCTGGGCATCAAGGAAAGGTTACACCAAAGATTATGGTGATGTATCCAATCTTACGATATGCAAGTTCTTGAAAGATGTAACCTTACAAGAAAAGGCATGGAATGCCGTCAGGAAGTTTGTTCCATTATGAAGATTACATTTAGGATCTGCTTCCACAGAAGGGCCTAGGATGATTCCAACGGCTCGAATTACATCGAATGCCTCCATCGTGCCGAAACCTACCTAGGATCCTTCCATCGGGCACTTATTATTGAATCGAATTCCTCTATCGTGCCAAAATATATCCGCTACTCTTATTGATTGATGGAAGAATTGGTTGCTAAGACTCTTTACGTCTACCTAAATTACTGCTGGTATATCTGGATGGACTGCATTGGTTCTTTACGTGTCTGGTTAGTAGAATATATAAGACGCAGTATTTTGTTTGGATTCTGGCCGATTTTACTGCTGTATGTCTTTTATTACCTACGATTAGTAACAAGATGACGTTCCGGGACCTGTCGAAGATGGACTTCATCAGTTCGAATCCATATGCGACGATTGCGATATTGGACGGAAAGCAACGTGATACTCTACTCCCTGATTGTCCTACCATTTCCTGTGACGATGGTTCGGGAGATGTTGCCTTCCAGGAGTTGTTGTCCGCTGGCTGTTTGGACTTTTGCGATACGGATTCGTGCGGTCAGAACTATCGCATCCCTCCGGGCCGTCCACGACACATGTCCCGATGATGCCCTGAGCACCTCCAGGTTTGCACGATTTGGAGGATCCATGCGCCCTAGAAAGCTGCAACGTTGGGACAGGGACGAGTGCAGAGGAGATGTTGAGGAACACCATGATCATAGTACTTCTGACGCCATCACGGATGTGACGAATTCCTCAGTCATCACCATGGCCCATCTCCATCTTGTTGTCGCCTTTGGATTGGTTGTTGTCGGAATGTAAACACAAATAATAATATGCTGTTATTGTAATACTACTTGTATGATCCTAATACCTCTAGCTAGCTATGGTATTCCGGCCTGCTAGCTCCAACTACGGTACCTACGACGTAAGTAGAAGAGGGACTACCTGGTACGGTTGTAAGGGTACCGTAGTCAAGTTTACCGTAGAAACGAGCTGGTACCCGCCGGTCAGACGTTTCTCTTTAAAAAGTTCCACCTGTCTCTATGATACCAGTACGGCACTCCTACTCTTTACTGTTTTAGTTTACAGTTGTGAAGTGAAGCCTTCAAAAGTGCACCGTAAAATGTGAGTAAAAAAATTGGGAACAAATTGGTGGAGATCCTGAAGGAGACATTTGTCTGTCACTTTTCATCCTGTTTCGATTCCAGCAGCCCCCAATCAATTTTTTCCCAAGGAAATGCGATGCCGTCACTCTTGTCCTGTCCATCACCCCTTCTCAAACGACGTTTGAACTCTCCTCTCTCACATCCTCTCTTGCATTTCACTCACAGTCAGTCAGTTCATTCTCGACACTTGTTTGCGAATTTGACAGCAAGCCGTGTCACAAACAAAATCCCAGTAGTGGGAAGACTATTTATCCCAAAATCCATCGTCGCTGTATCTACTGGTAGAGTAGACCGAATAATAATAATCTTGTGATTCCACCACGCACGCCTACAAAGTAGAATGGCCTTGTTGCTTGTTGTTGTGAAAGAAGAAGAAAGAAATAACCATCGACAACAACAACAACAACAACAACAAAACCGCAAGAACATAACATCTCTACCACAACACGACGTTACGCAAAAATGAAAGTACGAGGGAAACGCATGGCCTTACTTCTGACGAGTGCTCTTCCACTTCTAGCCGATGAATCGATCGATTTACATGTCCGTGGCAGTCACCACCACCAGCAGCAGGATGATGATGATATAGAATCATCTCTTTATTCACAGGACGGACCTTTTGAGGAAGAGACAGACGAGCACCAGTTTGTTCAAGATGATTACGACTATGAGACGTTGTCCGTATCGTCCTTACCGAAGATACCTCTCCATCAAGCACTCAAAACGGTACCGAACGATTTTCCCGCCATATTCGACAACTACCATTATGACAATGAAGGAGCTTCCTCTATTCCTCCATTTTATCCACCACAACGACTGTTGTCTGCAGCTCGATATTTATCTCCAACCTTTCTGGAAGACGAGTGGGACGGTATCGATACTTGTCGACGGCGGCTGCCCTCGATGCCATTGACGAGAACGTCTTCTTCGACATCAAACCAACAACAACAAGACCGCTTAAAGAGTCGTCTACCATCCTGTCGTGTACGTCCGGAAAGTAAGAACGAATCGACACCCAAATATAGTTCCACCTTGGATCGACTCGAAGCGAGGCTCCACTCGTATATTGAAAGTATACTTCCTGGGTATGGTGATGCAGGAGTCAAAGAGGAACAAGAGCAACAGATTTGCGAGAAAGATTATGCAGTGGAAGACCAGTGGCAGGAAGATTACAACCCTTTTGCGGCAACTACTGACGAGGAACAGAACGCTGACAATGTCGTTGTGGAGAACAAGGAAACGATAAAACAGCCCAAGTACGAGCCATTTGTGTATGAGGATTATCCGTTGGATGATACAGGTGTGGAACTGCTTTTGGAGGAACTCTCGGAACAAACGCGCCAAAGAAAACAAAAAGATGTAATAACACCATCGGAGGACCAATCTGCTAGTTTGGATCGCGAGGCTGCCCCTGCTTTGACAAAAACAAACGGAGATACTATAGAAAAGGAGCTTGAACACGGTCTCCACGAATTGCAATTGAATGAAACGGATGTTGTTGCTGGCGGCATTGATGATATGGTCGTAGGCGCATTGAATTCGAACATGGAATCTGCAAATAATAATGCAACAATGGGGAAGCGTAATGGCGATAACAGCATTCTACAAACTCAATTGTCGTCAACTTCTTCTGATAATGCAACAGCTGTGGAAATGAGTCAAGATGTGCAAGACGCCATGTCGGTTGCGTCCGAGAAGCAGGCTTCAGACGAAGAAGAAGATGAGATGTTGTACGAGCGCGTGTCGGTGGATTATGCCAGCAAGTCTGCTGGAGCGCTCATCATCGAAAAATCCCAAAATTTTAAAGGTACCTCGAATCTTTTGAATGGAGACAGGGACAAATACGCAATTGCGCCATGCAGCGAAGAAAAGAAGTCGGTGGTATTGAGTTTGTCCGAAGACATTCTTGTCAAGGTCATCAAAATCGCTAATTATGAAAGGTTTTCATCGACTGTCAAGGACTTTCAAGTCTTGGGAAGTCAAACGCTGGGAAAATGGGTCGACCTGGGAACGTATTATGCACAACCTGGCCACGGAGAACAGATCTTTCCGTTGAAGAATCCGTCCTGGGCACGATATCTAAAGTTCAAATTCCTCACACATCACGGTGTCGAGTATTACTGTACTCTGAGCCAGATCAAAGTGCACGGAAGCACCATGGTACAGGGATTTCATGAACAGTGGGAAATGATTGAAGATGAAAAAGATGATGCCGAAGATGCGACAAAACGAACATTCGATGCAGGAGCTAACGCTCTTGAAAACGCCTCTTCGGCAGATTCCGGCGTCAATACACAACCCACAAAAGATCACGTAGACAACCAGGATCCCTCAGTGAGTCATGATTCGTTGCCTTCCGTCCTAAACAATTTTGAATCGTCAAAGAAATTGTTACAGATGTTGGGTGGAGACGTACCAGACGACGAGGCAGTGTCTGAATTTTACAATCACATTCCCAGCGTTCTAGGAGCCATACCTGCAATCTCGAGGAGTTTCGCCCGATTTTCTGCAAGAGAAAGCAAATTCGCATGTGAAAACAAAATCACGATGCTAGCTGTGCAACCGATGCATTCAGGCGTCGAACGATCGTGTGGTAAAACAATCAATTCGCTACCTGGAAATGAAGTGGAAGCAATGATAGTACCTAAAATGAACGACCTCTCATCTGACTTTCTCCAGCAACGTTTTGGAGTTGGTCTCCCAAAAGGGATAGCCGTCAATCTTGGCTATCCATTGCCCCCAGTTCTTGATGCGTCTGAAAGACAGGACCCCGATGAAGCAAGTGTCTCTGGAAACGGGGAATCAGAACTGCCGTCGGATGGATCGTCGAATCTCGATCACCAGATTACCATTTCCGCTGAGGAAGTTTTGTCCCCTGAAGGAGTCGAAAATGCCTTTGAATCACACGTTTCCGACCAGCAAGTTGGTGTCTTGTCTACCTTCGAGTCCAACGAAGCGTTGGACGATGCCATTTTCAAGCTTCTCCGTGACCTTCCTAGCGCTCATTGCCTCGGCGACTTGAATTTTACTCAATTTAAAGCAAACGTCACGGCGGCTCGAAAAGTATCGGGACAAGGGGCGTCGCAAGGTGGAGGAATGATGGAACCAATATTCAAAAAACTCATGGACGAGATTTTTGCACTTCAAACAAGCCTATCCGTCCATGATCAATTCGCGAAGGCTTCGGTTGCTTGCTATCAACGAGTTCTTTTGGATCTGGCAATGGAGATGGAGAAAGTTAGAGAAGATCATGAAGAAAGGCTGGAAAGGCTAGAAAAGAAACTGCAGGAACCTTCAGTTGTTAGATTTGTCAGTGCTATCTTCCAGCTGTTGGCTACCTGCCTTGTTTGGATCATCCGAAGTCTACCTGACTGGTACACCGTGGCAAAAAGCAACATTGCGATACCACTATGGAACTGGTTTCAAGCTCAGGCTGTTGTGGTTATCCGCGATCTCTCCCATTTCTGGCAACAGGCGGAAATCTTTATGGAGTCATTCGACAATTCAACGCGTCTCAACAGAACTTTAAATACTTTTCTTGAATTCGTGGACGGGTTTGTCGACAGATTCAGTACAGTTCCTGAGCAGACAAGTCGTCATGATTTCGATCCTGCGTCAACAGCAAGGTTATTCTCTGCCTGGTCTCCACGTGCTGAAGGTGGTATTTGGGCTTATCCAATTGTGCCTCTGTTTCTATTATTGCTCGCATGCCGCATTTTCATGTGCTGCACATCGAGTAGCAGTACCTCCAGTATGGGCCGAACCTACACCTCCATGCGCTCCAAAGAGCTCAGGAAACGCTCTACCTCGACGAAGGCCGCCACTATGTTCAGATCGAACATCTCGCCTTCACCTTCTTCCCAAGCTTCGAGTGGGAGAAAGGATCGAAACAAAATGAAATCACAAAGTCCCACAAGCAACGAGAGTGCTATCAATGATACCTCGATGCCAACGAGTGAAGAATCCGATGGCCCTAATTTGGTTCGCGAAGGAAGAAGCGTTGATACAGTTGAGTGCCATGAAAATGGAAATTTTATCAACGGAGGAGGGGCAGTTGCGGTGTCTCCAACAATCGTTTCGGATATCGAAGATTGAGATTTCCGAACTTGAAACAGCGCCACGGTTATTGTTGCGACCTACTGTAGAAAATTTCATTGTAGTTTTACACCCAAAAATCCGCATTTGCCATAGTAGCCTGTCTGCATGTTTAAAGCGGGCGCAACATGTTGAATTGCACAGGACCCACTCCTGGACTAAACAAAACACTGTCTGGTCGATGATTGGCCATGTGCTCCAGAATGGGCCGCATCTGGGACGGTTCGTAGGAATCTACACCTGAAATCGCTAGACCATCCAACGCCACCTGTCGCAACGGCCATGGTTCGTGCTCTACACGGCCACTCCAGCGGAGCCCATATTTCTGTGTATAGACATGGTATCGCTCTACGGCCCACTGAGCAAATGATGTTTCGTCGTGCTGTTGTTGGGGTGACATCTTGTTGGATAGAGTTGGACCCGTCGACTCGTTGCACATCGACCATGAACAGTCGACTGTGAATGTGCTCGTGTGATTTGTTGTGACTGGCGATTCGATGGACAGATTCCTTTCTGAAGTATGTTTCGGTGTTGCTTTTCGAAAGATACTACCAATCATTGTGGTCAGGATGCGCCACAACGATGGTCGTTCCGATGCCAGTCGTTCCGATCGTAATCTAAAACGTTGGATTTGATTGATGTTCTTGTCGGAACATGTTATTTGATCGATATCAGCAGTGGTGGTTGTGGTGTCTGTTGTTACTGCCAAACCATCAAATGTCTTCTTCATGACAAAGAATCGTTGAATATGTGCCACCCTGTAGGGCATTCCAAATCGGTTGGCACCCAAACTGGTCAATTCGTCGTCACATTCCAGGGACGAAAAATGAATCCCTGGAGGATTATTTTTCTCGCATTCCTTGACATAGGTCCGAACGTTGACACCGTGGTGTGTGATTGTTGTCCATTGTGACCGTCCGATAGAGGGCCCGACATTTTGTTCTGTCAATAAAACGAGACCGATATACACCGATCCGTCCTCGTCGTTGTTGGGGTATCGGTCCAAGAGAAAGGGAGAGGTGTTATCTTGCAAGACCTTTTCCAGATGGGAAGGAATCTTCCAGTGTAGAAATAAGACGTTGGCCCAGCGGTCATGGGTCATAAATTTGAAGTTGAAAATATTCTTCCACGACAAGGTTTGTCGTTGTGCAATGACCAACGAATTGTCGTCGGAAGCAGATTCGGTTTTGGTGTTCGACAGTGGTGTCATGGCCATTTTATCGGTCAAAAAATAAATGATTTGTTGGTAGCAATTTCTTGATCTGTGCTACTCGGAGCAGTTGAGAAGTTTGCAAGGGATGAAAACGAAATAAGAATTGTTCTGATCATAGTAGTAGTGGGTGTATCGTCTTAAATAAAATAAAACACATACGTCGCTATGATGATGAAGACAGAGCATGGTGACTGTGAGTCAGGCCTCTGAAGAAATTCGAAAATAAAAGGTTCAAAGGTTCAGATGAAGCATCTCACTTTCCACTTTCCAGACCGCAATACTCGTACTATCGTATGATACACGTCGTAGTTAAGATTCAGTCGTGCACTTGCATCGATGTTAGGGAAAGAGCTAACTGTGCAGTCAAATGGGTCGAAAATTCGACAATCCCCGCTCATACTGGATTGACTGTTTACTTGACTGCGAAGTGTGTCAACCCAACAAACAGTACCAACATCTCTCCTCTCTTTAGCCACTGCAATACTACTACTACCTAGCTACTCTAGAGTACCTGTTTCAGAAACCTACCTCATTGCCATACAAAGAAGGCAACGTTGCTTTGATGTATCGAGCCTCCATCCCATCGATTCTTTTTATTTTGTCATATTCATATTGCTGGCTATCCGTTTACCCTTTTTCACTCATTCGAAATTTCGACATTTTCGCTAGTAGGTGCATGCATCCTTCACGGAAATTCTTGTTGCCCAACATGGCACTCCGACGATCGAGGAGACTAGATGTGAGAATGAATTTGGGAATGGCGACAGATTCTAATAATGACATGGACACGTTGGCTGCTGTGAAAGTCACGAACCCCGTTACTCCCTCGCCCAAAGCGAAACGAACACGAAGCACAAACGTTTCGCCATTATCTTGGAACAACGGAACGATAGCTTTGGTGAAGAAACACAAGGCCCCTTTAGCTACGAGCAAATCGACGACATCGTCGACATCGAAATTGAAAAGGAATAAATCCGTACAAGCCATGTCCTCACCACCCGTCCTCACATCCGACATGGTCGCTGCCATGAATCCGTCACAACCATTCCTAGATCTCAACGTTCCTCCTTCGGAATTACGACCATCGGCAACTCTGACGACGGGGCAGTGCTTTCATTGGCAAGTCGTTCAATCATCAAAGGTTGGGGAACCACACGATAACCAGAGCAAGGTGTCGGCATGGGGAACTCATAATGCGACCGAATTTGTGGGGACGGTGCGACTTTCGGAAACCGAGTCTGTCGTAGTTGCCCTGCAAGAAACTCCTACTACTACTCTGTACCGACCACTGACTCAAACAAATATAACAGCACTACATCGACACCTGCGACAATACTTTCAACTCGACACGGCACGTTTGCAACCATTGTATGAAGAGTGGTCCAAAGCATGTCCAAGACTGGCAACCATTGCAAAGTGTATTCCAGGTGTGCGGATCATTGATCAAGATCCCTGGGAATGTCTCGTTAGTTTTATATGTAGCAGCAACAACAACATTCCTCGCATTACCAAAATGCTGAGCGCTCTGCGGAGAGAATACGGGAAGCCACTGTTGACAATTCCACATGGTGCCAACCAATCTTCTGCGGTTTTTGAATTTTTCTCCTTTCCCAGTTTGGATGACTTGCGTGAACAAGCGACCGATACCGACTTGCGCAATAAGTGTGGTTTGGGATACCGGGCCAAGTACATTATTGAAACCATGGCCACGTTACACGCAAAAGGAGGAGAGGCCTATCTACGCGATACGTTGCGGCCCCTCTCGGATCCGCTTCAAGTCCAAAGCTTATTGTGTGAGTTCTGTGGCGTCGGTCCCAAAGTGGCCGATTGTGTCGCCCTCTTTTCATTGCGACAAGAGAACGCCATTCCCGTTGATACGCATGTGTGGAATATTGCCTTGAGAGATTACGACTCGCACGACGCCGCGTTATTCAGCATTCGGTCGTTAACGCCGACCAACTACCAAAAAGTGGGCGACGTCTTTCGGGAACGTTTCCCGAACCGAGCGGGATGGGCCCATTCGTTGCTGTTTGTAGCGGAACTGCCCAGTTTTCGGCAAGTCCTGCCTCTGGATATGGTTCGGGAGATGGACGACTTTCAACAAAGGGAAAAAGAGAAGAAGATACAAAAGAAACTAGCCAAAGATTCAAAGAAGAAGGAAGCGTAGGCAGAAAGCGATCCCTGGGAAGATGTGGTCGGAATTACAAGGTTATAATAATAACAATGAAAAGGTTCAAATGCTAGGTTGTATGATAGCAGTCTTCTAACCTTATCAACAACCTCTCGAAGCAGAAAGATCATCCGTGACGCAGGAGGTATTGAAGCAATTATTTTACGCGATGTGGGCTCATTATACTTCATTTGCAACCGTAACAGAAGCATGTCGAGCTTTGTGCAATTCAGCAGTGAGCGCAGGACCGAATGAATTAATGGTTGCCACAGACGGCGAACTTGAAGCTATCATCGGATCCATGAAAACATTTCCAAACGCAGGAAGGTTCCAAGACTACTGTTGTACGATGTTGCGCCACTTCTTGTTGTCGGAAGAGAGTTGTACGCTGATTATGCAGCATCAAATAGAAGTCGCGGAGGTGATGAGAAATACTTTACAGTTAGTAGCGTTTCCGAATCAATTTGCCAGCTGGAAAATCATCCCAAGTTGAAAGGCCGCAAGGACATGTTTCTACTGCGTTGCGCCACTTCTTGACGTCCGGATAAAAATTTATGCTGATTTTACAGCATCAAGACAGAAGCTAGCGGAATTGATGGGAAGTGTTTCAGTGACGTTTCCAAATCGCCGTGGAGTGGAGATCGCATTATAGGAAAGTTTTGCAAATTATCGCTGCCTAGAACAACTTGATCATGACTTCGACTCGTGCCTATTTTTCAGCTGTATTTTTTTTGCAAAACAGGGAACAATAGACCATCAACATGGTAATTTCCAACTTCAACTGTTCGTTTCACCTCTCATGGCACGGTAGATGCCGTCCCAAGTCAGTTCCAAACGCCAAGGTGAGAAGCAATAATGTGTGCAATCGTTCTTTCGCTGATTATGAAGGCCCCATATTGGCTTGAGTGCTTCAAAGATTCGGACTATGCCGCGAACCTGGTTATCGCCGTTACCGACTAGATGATTAGATGTTAGAAATTCTTCCGCAATCCCGTTTCGAAAGTTGTCGAATGATTCGTTTGGAAGTGGACCACAGACATCGCCGAATCGGCCACCAGGGTAAAAGATTCCTCCTGGATTGTTGGCAAAATGCTGTGGTTCGTGCTCTCTCCAAAAAAAATGGTACTTCTTGGTGGGTAATGCTGACAGAGCAGGCTGAAAGATGTTCTTCATGTATTCACGCATACAATTTCCGTCATTGCAATGCACGCCCCAACCAGGAAGGACCAAACCGTATTCATCAGGGAGAGTGCTCCCTTTTAACTTTGAGCTGAGGGGCATTGACCCAGCTCTTTTTGAGTCACCCCACGTAAATTTGATACGGGTTTTTGGGCACGGACCAGCTGAAGCCTCTCGTTCCAAATCAAAGTACGCGACTGGTGTTGTCAGGTTGGAATCCATATGCGGATCATTCAAGTTCATGGTTTGACAATAAGTGTTGTCAGCACCATACCACTGTGCCCCAATGATGTCGTTCCTGCAGCGAACAAGTTTGAATCCCAAGCCGGAGATGAGACTGCAAACCGCACCAATGGCTGTGTCCGAACTGGTCGAATCTCCAACAAACCATAGCGTGCAAACTCTTTCGTGGCCTGGATTGTCTCGGAGTTTTGATGTATGAAGCTCTTCCAAAATATTCGAGAGTCCAAATACAGTTTCTCCGCTTCTGGTAGGCTCAAGAAATAGCGCCGCGGTTGACTGGAGATGTTGACCACCTCGACGGCAACCTCCCAGAATACAATGATGTAACGGTGGAACCATTCTGGAAGCATTCCATTCCATTCGCCTTGATTCCGGAACGGGCACCCACGTAATATCCGTACCCTGTGCAACCAAGCTTTGATTCCAATCAAACTTGGCTAGTGCGTCGGTGTCGGTCCAAAGCTTCCACCCCCACCAGTCGTGATTCAACTGTAGCGGTGATGGTGATGCTACTGCTGTTGATGAGGATACATCGGGATATATCGATTGGTACTCGAACCGCCGTTGATTTAGAGCAAAGCCCTTTACAACCTGGTCCGCATTGAAGCAACCATCATCCCTCCACTGCGCAAGAGGAAATCTTGGAGCTGCTTTCAAGAGAAAGGCTAAATCGTCGCTTCTCAAATTTGGAAAGGGGCCCGGCTGTGTGGTCCATTGAAAGTTAGACTCTATATGCAAGTCGCAAGGCGTCGCCCTTGGATGAGAATACACCCAATGTGCCGCCGCTTGTTCGGACGATCCACAGAATTTTTTATTTTCTTGATTTGTATAGGGGGACATCTCATTGACTGTTTTGATTTGAGTGTCAAACATCAATGGATCGACCAGTTCTTGAATGTACGAACATTGAGCCGACCATATGTTAGAAGGAGAGTGGGGATACGGAAATGGAGAGAAACGGGTCGAACACACATTGCAGTTCATGGATGCTTCCGGTAAAATGTCGATGGAACATTCCTTGGATAAGGCTCCTTTGGTCATGATTCGGAGCAACTGAGCTGATTTTTGTGGATCGATGGATAAGTCTTGTGATGTCAGAAACACCACCCAGCTATTACCATGAGTCTTTTGATGACAGAATTCCCACAGCCGATGAAGCACAATAAAATCGTCTCGTGGAGGAAGCGCTGCAACTTCACTCCTGTTCGGTATGTCATGAAACAGCTGCTCTCGACCATTGATATAAATGGACTGGTGCCACTCCACGTTTCGAAGTCCCAGCTGGTCGACCATTTGATCATATTGAATATTTTGTATGGTTTTTGTGTTGTTGACGAGGCCGAGGTCCAAGCTGTAGAATATTGGAACGTTGAATTGTGTCGATTTTTCTTCTTTGGAATCCGAAACGTCCATTTCACAGGTGTTACTAGCTGTGTCGGTGACGGTTGCCTTTATCACTCCATCCGTTGCCTTGGAAAGAACATCCACAGAAACGATGTTGATCATTCCGTGATACATACACTTTACCGTGAAACAGGTCACAACCGCCAGAAAACTGAGATATAGGCACCCAGAGGCGGCTCGCCTCGGATGTAACAACAGCGAAACAATGACTGACATTGCTGGCTCCCTCGATCTGCTGGATATTTCTCGTAGTAGTACGATGGATGACTCTTTGTGGTGGTACACATTGTTGACGATTCTGCTACTAGCTACAACTTTCTATTTGCCACTTTTGAACATGAAAACGAGAACAGTTTTCAGCCATCGTCCACAATTTGAACATGAAAATGAGAAGAGTTGGAAGATATGACTCGTATCCGGACCCGAATCCTCCCGACTCCCGACTCCCGACTCCTGGGAATCGGTTTTTCGAATGCGGACAAATGACTCTACCGTAGTACGACCGTAGTCTACAGGTTCAAGGTACGATCGTACCTCTTTTCCTCGTTTTTAACTTTTTATCCTGATCCCTCATGGTTCAAAGGAGAACCACCCATCGTCGCGGCAAATTCAAGTGCACGAGATTCAAAGATGAATGTTGTTGTGATTTTTATGATGTCTACTCTACTCACACCATGACAAACATCACTTTTTTTTTAAATCTATGCCGAATCTTTCTCCCCCCCCTCGTCTACATAATACTTTAGCCTCACGTTTCAAATATCACCCTTGGCAACACAAAACTATACCATGTCCAGGGACATGATAGCATATATCAACCCGGAGTTGACCTTGGCTCCTCCGTCGGTCAATGTTTTGTCACAAAAACAGCTGCCACCACAAGACCCACAAAAAAAGAGTGACAAATCCAACCACGAGACTGGTGACGACGATTCGGAAGCGTCCGATATAGAATTGTGGTCCTTTCGATTGCCTACGATGCTTCCCCTGTCATCTTTAGACGGTCTCGAATGGAACATTCACAAATTGTTGCAATCCCAACCAAGCACAGGCGTGGCAGAGGGCAGCAGTATTCACATCCATCACAAGGACGAGGAATTTCGTATGGTATGTACGGATGGTACCGAGACGGAAACCTTCCGGGTGTTGGTTCCATCAACTGCATGGGATGGTGCAGGAGAAGAAGATTTTTCAGCGGAGGAAGAAGATGAGAAAAAGCAGGACGATGATAGCGACAGCAGTTCGAGTTCGAGTAGTAGTAGCAGCAGCAGCAGTTCCAGCAGCAGTTCCAGTAGTTCGGACGAGGATGACAATGAATCCTTCGATAGCGATGGGATGATCAAGGATAAGAAAAATAATTCCAAAACTACCGCAAAGAAGAAACAGGGCAAATCCCAAAAGGGCAACGCTTTCAATAGTGTTACTGCCAGTGACAACAACCAAAATAACGAAGACGGCCGTTCCAAGAGTGAAACATCACCATCCTATTTATATCCTTGTCCCAAGCCGTTTACAAAGCATTTCACTATTGTCAAGTCGTTTCCACGCATGTCGGAGACACAGTTAGCACCATTGAACGGTCCGGAACCGGTCGAATTCATGCGTCATGCCTATGCTCCCATCCCGCAACGCAAGGGACTCAAACGACGATGGATGCCTCTAGGAGCTTCCTCGTTGGTTGCCAATGAAAAACAACCTTTCGCTTATTCTACAACTGCTACTACTGCTAATGTGAAACAATCCGCGAGTACGCAAAAGCGACCTGCACCTTATCATGCGGAAGCATCGAACGGAAAGAAGCATGGTGCTGTTGTAGCTCCAGACGCCACACCAGTGTCACCGGGTGACGAATCGGACGAGACATCCAACAAACCGGCCGCTGCCAAACGAAGAAAGGTCATCAAGGATGGAGGCAATGATAAAAACAACGATGATGATACTTATGGTGACAACAAGAACGAAACCAAGGAAGAACGCAAGGCTCGAAAAAAAGCAGCCAAAAAGGAAAAGAAGGAAAAAAAGAAGAAAAAGAAGAAGAGTTCCTAAAGCCGTTTTTCGCGAACAAAACTTCCAATGTGGAAAAAAGAGTCGTTTTGTTAACTGAAGCACAATAAGAGGAAATCAATAAAAAAAAAACAGTCAAATGATATTATCGTTCCCGATCGAACCAAGTTCCTGAATAAAGACCATTCATCGTTAGTGCTCCTGAGTACCGGTTGAATGATGCTTGTTTAATAATAATCATTTGCGCTGTTATAAAAAGACTTGAATAACAACCGACTCGACTCCATTTGTTTTGAAACTACGTATCGATCATATCCGCATCATCGTCGTCGTCTTCATCCTCGTCCAAGTTTCGTTCGGTCATGTCTTGTTCGTCGTCGTCCGAATCGGCCAATTTGAGGTGCATCGATTCTCCACGTCCACTGGCTTGAGCCAAAACTTGGTCCCAGTAATGTCCGACCCCTTTGGAGCGCAAAATCTTTCTTGCTTGATCCGACGTTTCGCATGCTTGAAACACAAACCCCTTGAAGAACCGTTTCGTGGCCATACCGGTCCAAACTAATTCGCACTTATTTTCCTTGTCAAACTTGTGTTTGACGACGCCTTCTTGGTTGTTCCCTTCTGCCTGTTCGTCGTCATCCTCTTCTTCTTCTTCGTCGGGATCATCACCATCGTCTTCATTGTCGGGTCCCTTCCATTTCATTCGCACCAACATGAGACGTGTGTACTTCTTGATGGCCTTGGGACCACCCTCGACGATGACACATGCCACTTGCGGCGATTGACACTCCACCACACCTCCTGTTATGTTGAACTGTTGCGCATTTAAATCTACCTTGGTGCGGTGGTAGGGATGTGACAAGTTCTTGACGTAAAAGAGCGCGACGTGGACACCGGTTTCGGATGTGTCCTCTTCGTATTTGCGACGCAATTTTTCTGCCTTTTGTTCCTTTGTGAGTTTTCGTGCCTCGTTGCGTTCCAAATGGGCACGTTGACGTGCTTGCATTTGTTCCATGACCTTTTGTTCCATTTGCGAAGGATCGACGTATGCTTGATCGCCCAAGACACGAATAAAGTTTTGTAACGTCAAGCGTGGTTCGGGAGCTGGAATCAAGCCAGCAGCTTGTAAATCTTGCAATTCTCGTTGTTTCGCCTCTCGTTGTCGTTTCCGTTGTCGTTTGAGTTCTTTTTTGGTCAAATACAGTACTGGTTCGGCTTCTGGTCCGTCCTTCTTGGCATGAGGTGGTCGGATAGGAACAATATGCTGAATCAGTTCGGCCGTCTTACTGTACGATAACGATGCTTGTTCCATACATTTGGCACGAAGCAGTTCCGCCTCGGGACTGATCAACGTACGGATAGCCGGAGTGAGGTCGTTGTTGTCATCGGCGGATACCTCGTTTTTGTGGTTTTGGTCATTGTGTTCCGTGTTGTTGTTTGTGGTATTGGTGGATAAGTGTTGCATTTGTGATTGTGCTTCTTTCGACAGCACCTTTCCCTCCAAATTCGCCACTTGCTTTTTCAGTTTGGAGGGTAATAATTCCATATCCCACCATTCCACCACCAATGGCATGGAGGGATGTTTGGAAGCACTACTACTGGAACCAGTCGTAGTCTTGGAATCGTCCCCCGCTTCGGGCCGGGGAGGTAAAAGTCCCAGATCCGTGACGGCATCCAAAATGTCGGTGGTTCCGTAATAATTTTGTGTCATGATGGAGGCGCTTTGTACGAACTGTCCAGCCTTGCGTCCACTGACGAATCCGGCCGATTCGGCATTGAGGGCACGTTGTCGTTTTCGTTCGGCAATTTCCACAAAGGTTCCCGGTTCGACGAAGGATAACTCTCTGCGCTGTCTTCGACTTTTGGAGGACGTTGCATGTTCCAGACGTGCATCGACAAAATCGTTGTCTTCTTCCGTGCCTTGGTTAGTGTTGATGTTGTCGGTGGTGGACGCCTTGACTAATAATGCCGAATGTGAAATCGATCCGACTGGTTGGATGCCCGTCCTTTGAGTTTCATCTTTGGTTGGTGGTTTTTGCTGCTGCTGTGGTTGTTGCCGATGTGCCAGATACGGGTTGATTTTTGGTTTGGGCGGTCCTGTAGTTGCGCTTCGAAAGGTGGGACCCGTTACTGTCATGTCCAAATCATAAATTTTGGCGCGTTTGACAGGACGGGATGTTGCTGTTGTTGTTGCTATATTATTATCATGAGTAGATGCTAGTGGTGGTGGTCGTTTCAAAGAAGAAGAAGAAGAAGAGGCAACATTGGCCATTGGAGGGATACCACTACCACCGGTTTTGGCCTTGAGTGCTGCCAGTCGTGCTGCCACTGACGCCTTCAAGGCTAATGCTTTAGCCTTGCTGTCCAACGGACCTGAAGGAGCTACAGGAAGTACAGCGGGTGTTGCTGTTGTTGCTGCTGCAACTGCAGCGACAATGGAGCTATCCGAGGTTGGTTTGGAAGCAGCAGCATCTCCCCATCGACGCTTTCGTTTCCGTTCCTGCTTGCTGCTCTCATTGTTATTCTGGTCGTTCGAATTGTCGTGTGGATTGTTGTTAGCGTTGTCGCTAGCGTTGCTCCCTGGTGTTTGTTCGACTGCCGACATTTTTTAAGAGACACACCGAGAAAGCCGGTTACAATTATTCGGACGTCCTACAAGTTGGATCACACAAATAGAGATGTTCACTGTCATGAGAGATTTATCGTTGTCCAGGCGTGTTTTGTGTACGACGTAAAACAGATCGAGATGATCGAGATGATGGGGTGACGAGTGACGAGTGACGAACAGACAGAATTCAATTTTTGGTTGCGAACGCTGCTTGCTGCTTCGAAATGCAAAAGGACTTCATTAGTCTCACTCTTTCATACAGCAGGCAACGTCAGCGAACCAAAAAACAAAAAAAAAACAATCTTGGCTGTGAGTACGGTAGAGCTATGGTAGCTACGGTACTGTCGCAGTGTATCATAACGGTCAATCATCTCTTGATTGTTGGAACGTCAAGTGTTTGTTTTTGCGATCACTTGCTAGAGACTACACACCCCAAGCTGACACTCTGGACGAGAAAACAAGAGGGTGTGTGTGAGCAAGAAAGAAAGAGAGAGAGAGAGAGAATCAGCCACCGACTCTTTCAAACCCACCTTCACCGTACAACTGCAATATTGCTTTTTTTTTCTGTGTCAAATGATTCTTCCGAGTTGTCGTCATCGACGTCGTTCGGTCGTGCGTGATGTCCCTGCGGTAGTCCTGATGGTGGTAACAGCGCTGCTGCTACTGCAATGCACAGTCCAAGCTCTGATGATCAATCCTCAAAGAATATATACAGAATCCAGAGGATGTTCCTCAAGATTCGACACGACGATAGTGTCCATAACAACTCTTTCCATGTCATCCTCTTCACCAACACCAACACCGCCACGACAACCCCGACGAATGATGAAAAAGAGGAGACGAAAGGAAAGTGATACCACCACCAAACGACGGTTCCTACCCAATCAATCGAATTCCCAATCTCCTTGGAATATCAACAACATCAGCAACAACAGGGACGATACGACCACAAGTGTCACCACCGAATACCGACCGTTGGTCCCGTCGGTACGACGGGACTTGGGAGAAGATTACTGGATCGATCCAGCCGATTTGGAAAAAGAACAACGACGACAACAGCAACAACAGGAACTCTTACGAAAACAACGAACACGGAACGAAAATGCTATTCCGACCGAAAAGCTATGGTCCGAAGTCAAGGCGCCCTATCAACAAAATTGGATCGGATTCTTTTCCGTCTTCATTGCAATCCTATCCATGATCGTATTGAAATTCCCCGAATTGTTAGACACACCCACCATTTCCTATCCGGATCTTTAAAAAGAAAGAAAATGAAAAAATGAAAACTAAGAAAGAAATGCAACGAGGACGGTGTGTCATCATGCCGAATAAGAGAAGTAGTAGGTTGTGTCAGTGTATGATGGCACAATCATAAATATTGTGATGATCGATCGACCAAACAGTAACATCCCCCTTTTTATAAATGAGGCTTACTATGAATCACCTCCGCTGTGGACTTGCTGGTACAGTGCATCATTATTCTATCCAATCAACAACAAAACGTACCTTCAACACTCATCGTCAACCCAAACTCACATACGTCGTATACTCCAACACTCCAAGGTGAAAAATACCAATTTATTCTATAAAAAATGCAATCATACTATTATTCTTGTTTGTTTTTTATGTTATATATTTTATTATAACATCTACCATTCTACTACTCAATATCGGTAATGCAAATCGAAACTTGTTCGTGAGACCGTTGGGGATGCACAACATAGTCTCGCGGGGTCAACACAACTTCTCCACTGGAAGAGTCTTCGTCGTAGTCATCGTGATCCTCTTCGGCACTGGACAAGGGAGAACTGATGTCGCGCCGGTCGGCTGCATCTGGAGTGACCACCATCATCTTGGAACAGGAAGCGGTGGTAGAAATCATCGCTGGAACATCGTCCGACTTGGATGGTGTGTGTAACAGCCACGGAGAATCTTCCGTCATCCGATCGGCATCCGTCAATGCCAACGTCGGTAGTACTTCCGGCTCTCCATTGTACGGATGATCGTTTTTCCACAAACCACAGTGAACCACAACCCCAGCTAAATTGGTTTGTACTCCTCGGCCATGGCGTTTGTTGCGCTTGAATCCACCACAGTACGAAGACCCATCGGCCCAGGTCATCCGTCCATACCCCTCCTTAAAACCATCCTTGTACTCTCCATCGTACTTTTTGCCATTCGGCCATGTGTAAAGGCCATGACCATTCTTCACGCCATTTTCCCATCGTCCTACAAACTTTTTGCCCGATGGCCAAACATATACTCCAAGACCATGGTACTTTCCAGCCTGGAATTGACCCGTGTAAATAGCACCATTGGACCACACCACACGACCTTGTCCATGCGGTTTGTCTTGGACCCATTCACCATCGTAGGTTCGAGTCTTCCAAAGCATGATTCCATATCCCTCCTTGATACCATTTAGGAATTGACCACGGTACTTGACACCGTCGGGAAGTGTTAGCGTACCAAATCCATTTTCCTTGCCGTTGAAGTAATGGCCATTGTAGACTTTGCCATCAGCCCAAGTGTGGACTCCTGAGGGGTTTTAAATGCAAAAAAGTCAGATTCGATTCAGGAAATGACTCATTTCAACATGTCGACAAACGCGACCTTCTTACCTCGTCCATCCTTCTTTCCCATTTTGGCACTACCATCAAAGGACGCTCCATTTGGCCACAAAAAGTAGATCCTGCCGTGTAAGTGTCCATTCATCCAATCTCCCGTGACCGTTCTCCCGTCCTTCCAAGAATGAGTTCCTCTGCCGTTGCGACTGTTCTGATACCACTCTCCTTTGTACTCTTGTCCATCCGGCCAAACATTGTGTCCATTTCCAGAACGCAAGCCATTTCGTACGCTACCTCGATATACCTGTCCATCCGAGTACTTGATCGTGGCATTGTCGCCATGGGGTTGTCCCAGCGAATTAAGGCGTCCCGTGTACAAGAATTGCAAAACTTTCTTCTGTTTCTGCTTGTTTTCACCAGAGACGAGTTCATTTGTGGCTGGGATCTCTGCAGAATAAGCCCAATCCATAACCATCTTCCCTTCCTTGCTTGTAACAGTACGATCCATGGTGGTGGTAGTATCCTGCTTGTTTGAGGATGAACCGTTCTTGTCTTCTTTTGTTGACTCCTTGGACTTTTTCTGATCTCGTGTCGACCGCCAGGGTCGTTTGATGATGTTGCCCAATCGTTTTGGAGGAAGTTCGGCATCGTTTTGCTTCTTAGGCGCTTCTTGTTCCTCCAAAGACTTGGCTATTGCATTTTCTTTGGAAGCACAGAATTGATACAATCGTTGTTCAAGGGTAAACCTTTGATGTCTCAGGGCATGCTTCTTTTGCTCCAATTCTTGTAATCGTGCCATGGAAGCCAACGCTTGTGATGAAGCCGAGTTACGGTGTTCCGGGGGTAAGGGAACTTGTGGTGGTTGAAGCTCTCTAGTAGACGATTTGGGTGTCGTGACGATTCTTGGAATAGATGTCGGATTGGTTGATATTCCAACAGAGCTGATCGCTCCCCTCTTGTTTTCCTTGACTCTCCACGGAGATCCTCGATCTAGACGATTCGGGCTCTTTTCAGGCAAATCTTGTTGTTCGACTGGTTCGCTCCTGATTCTCCAGGGTGAACCTCGGTCCTGCTTGATGGGGCTGATCTCTGGCATTTCTTCCTGGTGGTCCTGCTGCATGGATTTTCCGGGAGATCTCTGAGGGCTTTCGGTCGGGCCAGCCATCTCTGGTTCTGGGGAGTCACGAAGAGCGATATCGACAATGTCTCTTTCGGGAGATCCTACCATCTTTCGTGGTGAGCTGGCCTCCTCCAGCAATGGAGATGGTAGGTAGGATGATGGTAGCAACGTCCTTGAATTGGGGGGCGGGGAAGGTAGGTCGGAGTAGGACGAACAAAAGGATACATTGGTCGTGTTAGCCGTAGTGTTGGAGGTGCCGCTGCTGGTCGTCGAAGTGGCAGTCAGTCTTGCAATCATTGCTTCCGGTACCTGCAAAACCGAAGTTGGAGAGTGGTTGTTGTTGTTACTCGTGGGTGTAGCCCCTGCCAAGTACAGGTCACCTTTTCTGCTACTTTCTCCGTTGGTAGATGCCGTGTAGTTTGACTTTGCTGGTATCATGGCCAATGTATCCGAGTCTTGCCTTTGAATACTGCGTTTCACAAACGACATGGGATCGTATGGGTTGTGATAGAGATCGGAAAGTGAGAGATTTGTTTGAATGGAAGAGGTATCGGACTCTTCGGTCGACTGGAACAGAATCGACGGTGCCGATATTTCTTCGGATGCTTCCGAAGACAGATTCGAGTACAATGGATGCAACTTTGACAGCTGTTCTCGACGTGCTTGATGATTCGAATCGCTACTAATGATGTTGTTGCTTCCATCCCCAATGCTTACAATGTATTCATCGTCTCTTGGGTTGCAAAAGTCGTCATCCGAACCGTGCTTTGTGATGACACTGGTCAACGCATTGCGGAGGCTATACATGATGATACTGCCACTATTGCTTCAGTTCCGAGCGCTTTTGTTGTTGTTGTTGTTGTATGTGCCTAATGGGGCCCAATTTTGGATCTTGCAAGTTTCGTCGAGTTCACTCCTCTTTCGCACCTCTTGAGATTCCTACACGTTGATGAAAAATTGTTCGTGTCACAGAGGCAAGACTAACAACTCAAATACAGTCGAAGTTAAACCGTCAACAATCAATTCCTTTTCTGGTGTTTGATGATGATAAAATCCTGGATGTTTGTTATCATCTCACGAGAGATACATGCTGCTAATAGTAGTACGTAGGTAGTGCAACAACTAATGAACAACACACTGTACTTGTATTCACTGTCATTTCATGCAAGGAGGAACGTCTTTGGTTTCCTTTTTCAATCATCGACATGTGAGAAAATAAAATAATCATGTGATCGGTCCATTCGGACGAAAACAAATGATCCAAAATATTTAGATGCTTAGGAAACAATGGTGGCGTTTTGGTAGCTTTTTGAGTTCAAACTAAATATTCGAAATATACGAAGACGAATAACATCAAACATCGCGAGGCGACAAATTTGTTATGCATTCACAATTATTTTTTTGTTTTGGGACGGGTGATGTGACGTCGGGAGCAGGCCTCCCTATTTTCGGTGGCCACCGCAAATAACGAAAATAGGTATTTTCGGTGCATTTTCGAACCTCAAATTCGGTGCACATTCGGTGCACGCTATAAAATGCCTTAAACGTCAATGTTTTGTCTATCTTCTACTAGTAGTTTTATTCCATTAGGTGTCTGAGCTTCTTATACTGCTTGCAATGCAGTATTGATTCGAGGGAGAAGTCACTTAGGCTTTGCGAGTTGGGATCCTTCGTCCAATTGATCAAGGAGAAATCGGACTCAACACTGCTTGTACTTGGCATAATGCTTGCAATGGCCCCACAAAACATTCTCTTCAAACTCACTTCCAAGTTGACTCCAACACTTTTCAAACGATTGAACAGCACAAGATGCTTGGGCATCAAGCAGCATTTGTGAAAATCCACTTTGCTCCTTAAATGCTAGACGCAACTTACGAAACTGCTCATCAATGTTTTCCACCTCTGCCTCTGAAAATTTGTGCCCAAGTCGGATTCTTTGATCTTCCAAACAAGACACAAAGTCTCTTGAAAGTACTCCACACAATTCAAGGGGCAGCACAGGAGGTAAGTGATCTCCTGAGTTGTTACGATTGTCACGCTCAGCGCACACCTTACATACTCCACTGACCAATTGCAGCGAGAAATTTGCAATTGTTGATATAATGCAGTCATGTGCCTCCTTATCTGCATCACTGCTGCTTGATCCTAACCCAGATGTCGTTGAATATCTCCTTTCAGATATTGCAAATTGATGGCACATACAGTTCGGCAATGCTGTGCTACTTCAACATCCGAAACTGACCCCAAAACACCCATTCCAGTTTCTTCCTTGACAGATTGGTACAACTTGCTTGCCTGCCGAAATGACACACCAATAGCCACAAAATTGGCAACCATATTCAACTTGAGGACAGACTTGACTTCAATAACAAAAGTGTTATCCTCATCATTGCAAACAAATGTTTTGAACGCGTTCTTTTTTGCCACGTGAAGCCTGTTAACTTGTTCTCCTTCCTCTTCCGGATCGTCAAAAAGCAGCCCAAAGATTAGAGTCTCAATGATGTCGGCATCAATTGTGAATTGAAGTTGTTGCTTTGCATTGATGCGAGCCTTCATACTCCCTTCCGGCTGGACAAAAGATCGCATGTTGACAACTGCAGCAGATTCTTTCTCCACAAAGAATTTTTGCTTTTCTTCTGCTGGCATGCTCGTGTACTCATCCCATTTCACCGGATGTTGCTGCTTCAAGTGACGACTGAAATTGTCGGATCGCCATGGGTAGCTGAAGTACTTGGCATTCATAGTCCTTTTCCGCTTTCGTTCGGCATCTTCATCTTCACGGTTGTCACCTCACTTGTAGATGGATCCCTTGTTGATACTTCAAGGCCGTATTTCACTATCCATTCAAAGTTGAATTTCTTGGCTTTACCTTTGCGTTTTGATTCCGCCATTGTTCAATGTGCTGTAAAGGGTAACAAGTAACAAGTAACAAGTACTGTCGTAAACAAGGTAGCAGTACCTAATTATCTCTTGTGTCAAGGAGTGGTTCTATGGTACGTTCTACAGTAGTGTTTCTGGCTACAAAACACAGTAATTTGGTTGGTTTTGATACAGTTTCGTCTGGCCTTTGTACGTGAGACTTCAATCAGCACCGAAAATAAGCGATTTTCCCAAAAACTTAAATTCGGTGTTTGCACCGAAAACAAGCTCGAACACCGAAAATAGGGAGGCCTGGTCGGGAGTCGGGAACGCTACTACGAGTACCGGTATCATACCGTACTCGCATCTTCCATCATGTCCTACGACCATCTCTCTCTACGGTAGAGAGCTCTAGCGGTAGTATGATACCTGTTTACAGTTTATTACCGGTACAGAAGCAATACGGAGCATTACTCTCTATACCAGCTTCATCATCGTTCGAAAGGAGAACACTGAGAACAAGTTGCCAACCGTTGTGGCCGACCATCTTCTTCGTTCGCAGACGTCTTGCTTGTAGGGTCGCAAATGCCGCTGCATCAAGTGCAAACGAACTGTAAATCCGACAGGGACAGTTGGCCGATCATTCCAATTTTTTACCAAACTATATCCCAGTAATGGAACTGTACACGTCCAAACATAATATACAGACTTGAGGGCCCGAGTCCCCGCCCAAGTTCGCAACGAAATGGATAGTGTCCTTCGCGATAGTCGCCGCTTTCCATCCATAAAAAATTGTTTCGAGGTGGATGTTGTCGACTTAGACCAATACTTCGGGTTCTTGAAATGTATGTTGACGACGACGAAGATGTATATTTACGAAGTTTTCGGCCAAGTGGAGGCAACACGATAATTGTTGATTGCCGAACCAGCTATACAATGGAACATCTGAAACAAACAGTCGAAGAAAAGGATTGAGTCTACATGGACAGTGATGTTTATAGTTAATGAAGATGTGCTCATTCCCCCTCTCACGACTTTTTGAGACAAAAACTCACAGTCAGTCTTGTTTATCAAATGGGCGAGGCTATGCAATGTAGTGAAGATTTTGGAAGAGAATGAAACTGAAGTTTTTTTCTCAGAAACAATCGTGTCGGTCTCGCTTTAAAAAAGTTGTAAAAATGCCGTGACATTTATTTCGTATCGGGTGGATTCACCGTCGCTTCGCTTCTTGGCTCGAGGAAATGCATTTGTTCCATGTTGACATAAACCCACAATTGTACCGGTCTTTTTGTGTGGATGTTGCCCTCGCATAAAGTTGTAAATGCAGTGATATCGCCATGCCAATCATTTGGTATCTGCTTGACAACCAGTCGCTTTCCTTTTTGTGTGAGGAGACATCATACCATGACTGTTGTGCCACCAGTCGAGACGTCAAAGACGGACGAAACGACTGGATCGCCCATCATTCACTATTCCCTGACACGAAGATGAATCGTTTTCTTCAGCTCTGCCTGGCCATTTTGTGTGTTTTGAGTGTATGTATTGTAACATTATTAGAATATCCTAATACTATAGAAACCCTGCAATCACATAACATTTTATACTCTATTTCATTCTCGTGGCAGTTAGCAAACGTATCTTATGTTACAGTTAGTGGAAAACGATCCAATCAAGGGTAGTGTCTAGGTAGGCCAGACAAAAAAATCTGAGATCTTCTCTCAATCCATCCGTTTCTTCGAAGGAAATTTGTTACTCTTTCAGTCATCATCTGGTGAAATCCGAATCTTGACTTTGCGAATGGCACTTTTGGGTAGGATACGTAATCGTTTGTGAAACTTGTATCCAGTGACGTGAGGATCATCCCTTTCCGAATCCTTTTCGATATCCAAATCGCACCTTCCTTCCAAATCCAATTTTCCATCTCCAGAATGTCCCAAGATAACCATTTCACAATTCCTTGGATTAGCGAGAGTATTGAATTGGTCGATAGTATACCGAAAGTACCGTGCCAGCAACACCCTTAGCACAATTCCATGGGTAATCAGTACATAATTCCGACTCTTGTTCATTTCAAACGATCTCCACAGACTGTCCAGAAACGTCGAGACTCGATCAAAAACGTCCGAGGCGGATTCTCCGTGGGGGAAGCGATAGTAAAAAGCTCCAAAGCGATGGCGCTCCTCCTTGGCCTTTTTGATAACATCTGGATTTTGATAATTTCCAAAGTCTTGTTCTCGTAACCTCGAATCTTCGTTCCAGGTCAAACCCAATTGTATCAGTCGTCCGTACCATGCCTTGACCTTTTCGTCGTGATTGGCGATAGAAGCAAATTCTGGAGATGATGGATCACACCATGCACTGACAATTCCATGAAAGGTCTCTACCGTTCTCACATACGGACTGACAATAAAGTGCACCGATTCGCCGGATGTCAAGATCTTGTCCTTCAAAATTGCTCCCGCATTGCGCGCTTGCTCCCATCCCAGACGGGTGAGTGGCATGGCATTGTCCGGTGTGGTAGAATACAACACTTCGTTGATATTGCCCATGCTCTGTCCATGACGAATGAGTACCAACTTTTCCGGCATGATCCGGGCGTTGTACTCGGCACGTATTCGGCGACTGTAAAATTCCAAACTCGAGCTTCGTAAGAGGGGATTGACAGTCTTACCAACATGAGTCGATGCGTCTTTTTCTGTTGCTACCTTTTGGCCCTCGTCCAAGCTGAGAAAGCGCCGAACAATTTGCACAGGACGCGACGGAATTGAATTCCTCTTCTTGGAAGGTGCAACCGTAGGTCTTGTAGCAGTGGATGCATCCTTGGTATCTGTAGGAGAGACATCATTCGATGGATTCCCTTCCTTTTGTTGTAGCGTTTGTGGTAATTGCGACAATCGCGAGCTGGTGGAGCTGTGTCTATGTTTGGTCCACACAAATTGCTCCTCCTCGCTATCGGAAGAGGATGAAATAGATCTCGCGTCGTCTACATCGTCATCATCGTCCGACGTCGTGTTGTCGCTAATGGCAGTAGCACCAGATATGTCCGACGATGCACTCCGTCGATAATGAAAATGAGGTTTTCTCTCTTCCGACATAATCGACGTATTGGGTGCCGCTGCAGTGTCGTTCAGTGGCATCATTTGATCTGGCTGCGGGATATTATTTCGTTCATGCAGCTTGCCATTGGTCAGACTTGGGCTTTTGACCTCGTCTGCACCGTTATTGAGCTTCGTCGACTGTTCGCGCATCAGTTTCTCTTCTCGCCGTCGTCGATCGTGTTCGTTATAGTGTTCAAAGTGTCGCCAGTTTCGGTTCTTGGGATGAAAATCACTGAGTGCATTCGGATGGGCTTCCATTTCACTGAACTTGCGTGTTAAGAGCGTCCATTGGTGC
Organism: Nitzschia inconspicua; assembly: GCA_019154785.2. NCBI lineage: Eukaryota > Bacillariophyta > Bacillariophyceae > Bacillariales > Bacillariaceae > Nitzschia > Nitzschia inconspicua. Next base: position 737,209 of record JAGRRH010000007.1, on the reverse strand, counting down.
TTATCTTTGGATACTTTAGCTATGGAGGCCTTCTGCTGTTGTTGCATCGCCGCAGCGGCACTCTTTCTTTGTTGTTGAAGGACATTCCATTCCGTCATGATTTTTCCTGGAGCCGTTGGTGAACGATTGTCGCATTCCGAAGGCAAAGGACCTTGAGATTGTACCATTTTTGTATCTCTCTGTTGCTGCTGGGAATTTTCTTGTGAGAGAGTGGGCTGTATTGATAATGCTTGAGGTAAATTTTCGTAGCTCATTCGATCGGCCAGTCGTCGACTTTGATACAACAACCGAAAATCGGTCTCTTCGTCGAAAGGAGACGGAGAGGAGTACTCTTGATGATGTCTTGTTGATTCATCATCATCATCATCATCACTAGCAGACCTCTTGTTGGATTGTATCCATTGAGAAAGAGCCGTCGTCAACAGAAAGAGACCCACTCCAGTAAGCGATGCCGTTACAGAAGATACCGACTGCGATGACGAGGAGTCCACCATTCCACAATTCAGACGAACAAACAAGTTACTTCGCTGATGCGGTTGCCAAGTACAGAGACGCCTTTCCCACTCGCAAGTCAAAAGATTATTGCTGGGACAAAAAGTGACAAAAGAGACGTATCTAGTAGCTACTAGAGGCGGTAGTTTATCCTACCGAAAGTACCACAAAAAAGTGACAAATGGACGAGAGACGGAAGGTGCTGTTGTGGTTGTCCACCGTTTTGACTTTTTTCGCGTTGTATTGTTGACTTCATCCACCCCCACTTGCACCTTGCATACTACGGGAGTACGTACGGAGTACGTATCATAGTACCGGCATCATTATTACGGTAGGTATGTACGCACCGTAGAGATGTTTGATGTTTACAGTTAGCTAGCTGGTAGAGAGGTACAGTAGCTAGGTAGGACGGAATATGCGAAACGGTACCGGTAGTTTTACTAACTGTAACTTCCTACGGCAGTAAAATATGATAGAGTTTACTAAGTAACAGTAACTGTAAGTTTACGCAAAATAGAAACTGCTGATGGCATTACAATTCCAAGCTTCCAGCACACAGATATTAGTAAAGTATCATAAGTGGTAAATTGTAATACCAACCGGTAGAAAGAAACTATCGCCGGTTAGGGACGGTCGACTAGTGTAGCAGCGACGACGTCGGAAAAAATAATAACATTGCTCATTATTGAATTTCAAATTTGTCCACATTGTATCAGAAAATGGGTTTTCCAACTTTCTTCCTGAAAATGAATATGGACGGAAATGGTTGTCGCAAGGAAAGGCTACATGCAGTAAACGAAAGACGTGTAGACAAAATTGTAGATGCATCAACAGTCAACGTTGGCAACTCCAGTCAGAGTGGTATGGTAGAAATCTGGAAAATGACATGTAGCAGTATTGCAGTCGTTCTTCTTAGTTCAATGGCTTGGTGATGGGGAGGGGAAGTCCGCTCTCGTCCCACGGAAGTTGCATACCCGGAAGGGGTTCTAAATCGTCAAACCAAACAGCATCGGGGTCGTATTTGGCAAAGAATGGACGTCCAATCCATGCTTCATCACGGCATTGCAGGAACCGCAAGACAAAAGCCTTTTCTCCCATGATTTCTTCTACACCAGTCACTTCGACCTTACCTAGAGAACACAACCAAATAAAAAGAAAGTGAGATGAAGATGGGGCTCGTCCTACTGCACCCCCAGAGAATTTTCTATCGACCTACCAGGAGTGCAAGACATGGAAGGACCTCGAACTGTGCGAATCAGTCCGGAAGTGTTGCGAAGGGCATCACTGAAGATACGTTGTGCCTTGACCAGTGGTACATCGAAAAACTTCTGGGCACCAGTATCTCGGGCCATGAACATGTAATAGGGAATGATTCCCATTTGGACCTCCTAGGAATGCCAGCAATAAAAAAATATGAGTGAGATGTGGCCATTTAGAAAGAGAAATCAACAGTCAAATCCCAGCCGTACCTTTCGCCACTTTTCTGCCCAGACTTCGGCATCATCGTTGATGCCTCTCATAACGGGTGACTGGGAGCGAACGGTAGCGTATGCTTCTGTTTGAATGCGCTCAACGGCTCGAGCAACCTTGTCCGTTGACAACTCTCGGACATGTCCCAAATGCGCCATGACAGCAAGATGACGACCGCCCTCTTGTCGGACTCGACGCATCAGGGTAATCAACTCATCGGCATCGGTATCTGTCGTAAATCGTTGTGGCCAAAAGGTCAAACTTCGAGTACCAATTCGCACGTTCTTGATATGCGGCAAAAAATTGGGGTCGCACAATGGTTCTAAGTACTGTGCCAAAGATTTGGTCTTCATAATCATTGGGTCTCCCCCCGTCATCAGAATATCAGATACTTCTTCGCGGTCTGCCAAATACTCAAACAAGTAATTAGCTTCCTTCTGGGCGAATCGTAATTCGTCATCCCCGATAAATTGGGCCCAGCGAAAACAGTAGGTGCAATAAGCGTGACAAGTTTGCGCTGCGGCAGGAAATACCAACACCGTTTCGCTATATTTGTGCTGGACTCCAGTCAGGTCGGCATTCTTTGGAGCGTTCAATGTCTTTTGACCGGCTGGATGAGGATTCAAGTCCTCTCGAATTTCCGCCACGGTCTTCATCAATACAGCTGGGTCACCCCCCTCCTTGGCTTTGACAAGTTTTTCACGGTGATGTTTCTCCAACATGTCCATGGTGGGGAACACAAGACGGTAAAACGGATCCTCACGAAGATTCTCCGACTCCCAATCAATCAATTCATCCACGTAATATGGCGACGCCTTGAAAGGAAAGACCAAGCCCGACAAACGAATATCATCCAAGTGAGGTTCCAGTTGAGGGTGCTTCTCGGCAACCTTATCAATAGCTTGAAGACTGATTGCCTTGTATCGCTCGTAACCAAATGGCGTTGGTTCCATGCCGTTGAAACCAATCATGTTGTTCAATCCATCCACTGCGACGGCCTGGATCGACATTTGTTCGTCATTTTCCGTTGCGGTCGAAGCTACTGCTCTTTGAGGCTCTTTCAAGACATGCAATGCCGAGGAATCTGATTGGTGCAAGAAAATAGAACACAGATAAAAAAATCGATGAGAAGGGGACAGAGTGGATGGCATCGACATACAAAAATGATCAACAATACTGAGACGTCAGACCAAGATACACGATTGGCGACCGTCGTCGGGGAATGATGGATGTACTTCGTTTCAGAGACAAAAGGTCAAAAGTTCAAAATCTTTCGTTGTTGTCGAAGGATGATGTCCAGTGTTTTGGCTCGTTGACACAACCCAGGCCTTGGCAACGTCCCCGTCAAGCGGATTGCGCTCTCTAACCAGTCTCAACTTTATTTACGATCCAAGATTCACCAAGCCTGTATCTTCAGCTACAGCAAACTCGGATAGGCACGCCGATCTTTTAGCGGTACTCACCAGCGCGAGCCAATGACGATGAATAGGACGGCGGCACACTAACTGTAGCCTTCCATTTATTTGGAGTGAAGGCATCTGCATGAAAAGTGTTGATGGATAATGCACTCAACAAGAATGCACAAAGGACGTATTGGCGTCGCGGTGGAGTCAAAAAGGATGAAATCATCTTGATGGAATGGCAATGAAACAGGCCGTTCGGTTGTTATTAGTTTTAGAAATAAATGTAGATGCCGCTGACTTGCAGTTGTCGTTTTGTAGAAGTGTCGACTGATGAGATCAGTTTTATTGAGGAGGAAGGAGGGAGATTCATCGAACGGAAGGTAATCTGGGGTCAGACTTTCATGTGTGCGTGTGTGCAATTTCTGTGATGTTCTCGAAAAAATTGGAATTCACAAGTTCACAAGTCACAGAGTCAACACAAACATCACCAATTTGGCATCATCACCAATACACTACCGGTAGTGTAGAGACTACCGTGGTCTACTACCGGTACTACCGTAGGTACTACGACTTAGTACCGGTACTTCGTACTCTAGGTACTACTACCGTAATCGTATTACAGTAAGAGTGTATGATTGATGCATGAATATGAAGCGGTACACTCGGTCTACCAGTGTACTACCAACCGGTGGTCCTTATTTACAGAGTAGGTCTCTACTAGAGTATTAGTACGGTAGCTAGCTCTAGGTACCTCTCTACTACTACCTACCAGAAGCAGTACGGTAGTTTTTGCCTCCCTCTCTCCGACGAAAAAAATAAAAATCAGACCTCCTCGAACATAATGACGTGTCCACCTGATGTCAGACCCAATGACCCAACAATAATTCGTACTCCGGTAGTATTACCGTAATATGATGTTGTATTGTTACTAATATATATAATAAGACAACGCATATTATAATAATACGACGTAAAATAAATAATATTCCAAAGAACAGCAACTGGCTTACCGGCAGTCTATCCTGTACTCGTACCGTAGTAGGTTCGGTAGACTGCCGACTGCCGGTATTGTAATTTCGTACGTAGCTAAACTGAAATAAAGCTAGGTACACATTTTCATATATAAAATATATTACCGGTAGTATTATTTTGCTAACAGTAAATGAATTATCCAATGGAAGTCAGAGGGAATTACACAGCATGTCGTACGGTGCACCAGCAGCATCATCTTCTTGTTGCTCGATGGTCGATAGGAAGTCTGGAGGACATCATTAAGTGGCAATAGTCCGAGAGGAAGAAATTTGCAAAGAGATGATCATGTTGTTGCTTGCTGCTTATTCATTCGTTTCTGCGAGTCTTGGTCAGGATCGATAGAGTTTCTAAAAGGGATCGACTGCGCGCAGTGGGCTCGCATCGCAATCCATGGGTAGACTCAATCGAAAAAATTGCATCAATGACGAAAATGCCGTACATTTTTCATCTTCCCAAGTGGTAGTAGCTAGCTATTGATTCAAGATTCGAGCTAGTATTTCTCCAAAAGCTACCTTCCAGAGTCGCTGAAGTAATGCAAACTTGCCAAAGTGTATCGGCTAGTAGCTGGTGGCTCGATTAGGGCTGATTGATGTTGATGACGAAAGAAGTTATTTCCTTTGAAAGAAGGGGTCGTCTGTCTTCTCCTCTCGCTCTTGAACCGGAATGCGAACTGTCTTCCGTGAAGAAGACGAGGCCACTTTATCCAGCACTCTATCACATTATTTGCCGGTATTTTTGGCAGCGTTGGCTGTCATGTGTGATGGATTCAAACTTTCTCTCTCAGATAAAAAGCACTTTCACGATACTGGAGTTATTAACGAACAAAGTGCAGTAATCTTCCTCTTCTCTCTGTCGAAGGCGTTGTGAGCAGAAAAAGGCTCTTTTCCGATATATTGGAGCCGTAGTGTAGCACAACACTACCAATAACAACAACGAACAAATTGCAGTAATGTTCTATAAAATGTGGTCCGGAGTACATAACGAAATGCAAACTCCTAATTAGATACGTACCGGAGTAGATTTTTTCTCATTTTAGCATTTTACGGTCGGTCGATCGAATCCGAGACGACTTTTCACTGTACTCTCGTTTATGGTAGGTCACTCGTTGCGTGTACGAGATAAAATAACCTCTCTACTCTCTACAGCTACTACGTAGTAAATCTGCTATCATACATGGCAGCTCTTTGGCCAACTTCGTCTCGCCCCTTTTACAAGTCTTTCATTACTTCGAGTATTCATCATCAGATGTTGAAAGATCATCCAGAGCATAAAACTTTCGCTCATTCTGTGCAACCGTGTGAGCCGTGACTGCCTGGCGGCGCCCTTACCTCAAGAAGCGGCACAGTCGGTCTGGAATTTGATCAGCAACCAACTCTTGGAAAACCGTTAGTTGCTTGTGCGTCTAAAGAAGGCCAGCTTTGTCTCTCGAAATGAAACGGGTCAACAATAATAGACCGTCTTTCACGAAGTCTTTGCAATGCTAAGGGGTTTCAAACGGGGGACGGTTCGGAAAGCAATAGCAAGCTTTTCCAACACTGTCTTCCTATCGGGGATAACCCAAAAGTCGACGTTGTTCTTGACGAGAAAGGTATACCCTTCATCTTGAAGAGTCTCCAACACCTCCGAGGTAATGCTGATCTTCTGTGCTCGGGTAGCAATATTTCGCTCATCGTACCGCTCTTGCAATAAACTTCGCAAACGCATATTTCCCTCGTGACGAGCGACGTGCCGCCCCTTTACCAGCAGAATATGTTTGTTTGTTGGACATTCAACAATTGGAAATGTCCGACCCTGTTGATACGCACGATCCCGCCCAACTTGGATCATGATCCACTTTTCATGGTCCTTGAGTTTCACACGACCGGTGCTGGTCATTGGAATGGTGTCTGGATTGATGCCAAAAAATGACAGACGGCTGTGACACTCAATGATCGACCCTGTGGATTTAATGAGGGTTAGAAAAGGATGTGTAAAAAACCCGACAAACTTAACTCTCAAGCACTTTGGTCGCCATCACGTACCTGAGTGGAACGTAGTACGAATTCGTTCGTCAACGCCCAGAAGGGATTCTACACATGTGATTATTTCTTCGTCTCGATTCCGAGATGAAGTGGAAGCGGCCACTTCGATCTCGTCGGCCCCCGTCCCTGAGGACATCCCTTCACCTACGCATATATGAATGGCACTAAATCGAACGGGACTACAAGCAAAGAGGCGACGGAATTGTTCACGTATTGATGGCCTATTCAAAAGTGAACTATTGACCGGATCAAAAATCTGCAGAACGACTTGAATACCCATCTTTTGAGAGTCGTCATCTTTCGCAGCAGCCTGCAGTAGGAAGAAAGCCACTCGCATCTGCAGTGCAAGAGTCTCAGATATTAGTGTATTAAAACAAAAGTAAAAAGAGGGCACGTCGACGCTTAAAGCCTGGAACTACTCACTTTATTTGGAGGAGAAAAATCCCCGGGCCCAAGGTCTTCCATGACAAGGATCCGCCTTCCGATATGGTCCCTTGTCAACAACAGCTGAATCCAGCCTGCACGAAGCACTTGCTCGTCTATTGGTGTGAAAGCAGTTGTTTGGACCGGTTGAATCAATGCTTCTTGCCCAAACAAATAATTGGCATAGGAAAGATAGGCGGTCAGCCTATCCGCTGCCTTTGTTGGATTCATGCGCTCTGCCCGAGCAAACATAACCCTGAAATCCCGGTCGTTGTACATAGGAGACTTTGCCGCGGCAACCTGTAAAATGCCTTCTGGGCTTTGTTGCTGCAACCGACGATCAATCACTTTATTGAGGGCGTTAAGAGCCACTTCCGTAAGTGTCCGAGGTGCCGAAGCCGCCAAAACATTTTTCCCCATAAGGTCTTGCTTTGCTTCACTACGCTCGAAGTGAGTAAGGCACTGTTGATCCTTTGCAACGATACTTTCCCAAATGCCTTGCAAGAAAGGAATTTCCAGCCGTGCCTCCGACAGTGCCCCGCCATCTCGAACTTTCTTTTTACCCTCCTCCATCTTTCCAGGCAGAGGACTTTGTCGTTGGGTGTTGTCAAGTGCAAAGATCCGAGATGTGGCTTCGTCATGATGTTGGCTCATGATTCATAGCAATTTTGTATATGTCTTCAAAAACCGAGAAAGGATTTGCTGCTGATACAATCAATTCCTGCCCGATGCCATGGCCATCGGAGCATCAGCAGCTTCATAAATAATTTTATGTTATTTTTTGGAGAATTTGTGCTGTGGCACTTTAACGATACAGAAAAATGCTTTGCAGTGTAAAAACACGTCTAATGGAAGACCATAAGAATGGATCAGAAATCTTGAAAAGAACGCGAACAAGAATATCACCGAATTTTTCTCAGAGCGAATGTAGCCCGCATGCTGAACGATTAATTCTTGGATCGTTATGGAGCTTGAAATATTAACTATTAACAGATAATTAATATGTGATGTTAGCGAGGCAAAGTGGCATGGAGGTTTGTTTTTGCTTGTAGGACATTTTAGTGTTCCGCTTGAGTTCTCAATCAATTAGTAATCAATCTTAAGGGGAGTAGTTATCAACGACTTTATCGATGATTTCTCACGAAGATGATGACGTGTAGCCTTTTATACGGCTGGTTTCTGGCATTATGTGTTACTGGTGAAAAGCGTTTAAGGTTGTTCTCCAACATTCCATTATTTACGTTACAGTTAGTACGAATTGTTTCGTGTGTCCGAGTTAGTGAAGGGTATCAGTACCATTTTTGGCAGAATTATAGTACATATCAGTTTTTGATGCCCCGAAAAAATAGCAAGTGGATATCATGGTGATATCGTGGTTATTTGATATCATAAATGGTATCACTTCACAGCCCACTCATATTCCAATCATTACCTGGTTGCAGCATAGTAGCTAAAAGTACAATGTGTGCCTGTTACTTTTAAATAGAGTTGTCTACTTTGGTAGCTGTCTACTTTGCAGCAGGAGGTTCACTGCCTTGTACCTCTTCCCCCTCCTGCTGCTCAGCAGCTGCCAACAACATGTCAATGAAGTGAGCAGTGATTCCAGTGTAGTTCTGATTGGCAACAGAGGTCCAGTGATCCAAGGTCAAAGACGCAGATTTCCCTTCCATGCTCTTGATGCTAGCTTCCCTCATGCAGCTTTCCAGATTCAAAACGTGCTGTTTGATTTGGTGCTTCGACATTGGCTTGGAATTTTTGCTAGAGGAAACAATCATGCGGCGAAAAGCGGGGTTTTCCACCGCTTTGAGGGGCTGGTGAGTGGTGATCATCCACTGCGTGACGGCAAGCTCATGCAGAGCTCGTTCATCATTTGGGCTCAGCTTGAGAGGTCCGGTCTTGGACCAGCTGGTGAGGGTGCGCTGCTTCTGGAGGCTCACCACCTGCTGGAGAGCCTCAGCGGTGGTAGAGTGTTTGGCAGATTGCAGATGAGTTTTCATGCCCTGAGTAGTGACTGAATTATATTTCCTCTTTCTGCTTGTCGGGTCAATGCTAGCAGAAACAACAAGGTCACCACAGCCATTGCAACACATGAAGGATCTGTCGTTGCAATTTTCCAACCACTTGAGAGGGAGATCTTTGTCCGGGACACCAGTTTTGGCTCCTTCCACACGGTGAAAAAAGTTCCAGACAGGGCTCTTGCACTTGTGTTGCGACTTTGCAAGCTTAAAGAGCGCTGCAGCAGCAGCAGCATTTGGGCGCAACCAGCAGGTAATATTGATCGTGTTGGCTTTTCCCCATCGAAGGCTATGGGATTGATCTCAGATGGGTGACCTGGTTGTGACATGGTTCCTAGTGAGGGGAGAGCACTGCTTGTGGCAAAACTAAGTGACAACACACGATTTGTTCCCTGGGCGGCAATGAAATGCTCTTACACACTGACACAATGAGAACTGCCGCAGTGAAGCAGGTGGTCAATTGATAATGGTCATTAAGCTAAGGGTCATTGCTGATGGTCATTGGTATCACCAACTACCGGTATTGCCTGGAAAAAAATAAATAGTGACATATCATTTTTCACTATCACCCACTATTGGTATTGGTATCCATGGTGATACCCTTCACTAGTCCGAGTCCAGTACGAATGTACTTTTACGCTCATCAGTAGTATAATATATATATATTATACTTCGTAATATTGAATATATATATAATAATAACACGAATCGACAGTAAATTTCGTAGTCGCTAACGTCTAACATATAGTGGATATTTGCACGTGTAAATCAAAACGATCATTCCGATGACTTTAGCTACCTCTACTAGTAGTAGTAGAGAGTAGAAATAATTTATTCCATAATGATAATAAGTACGAATTAAAATGTAATAATAATACTGATCTGTTAAAATATATAAAATGAAAAAATCATGATAGTATTATAATAAATATATCCCTACATTTTTGGTAGCGCCCGATTTGACCGGGCGCTAACGTAGCCTTTGTACCAGAGATACACAAATTTCTTAGCGCCCGCTCACCGGGCGCTAAGGGCTACGAGGATTGAGTACCAGGCTACGTGGGGTTAGTCAATCTAGTCAATCCCCAGATTTCGTACTAACAGTAAACTTCCTAAAAATGAATTCGCAACAACTACCTAGCTAGACTACGCACTCGCAGCAGTTATTCTGAATCCTCCTCCTCTTCCCCCGTGGAATCCTCAAGGGAATCAATGTCCGAAGAGAAATAAACATCATCGTAGTATTGTTCTCCTATTTCCTCTTCCTCTATGTCTTGTTCGTCCGTATTATCCCCATCTAGTTCGTCTTCTTGGTCTTCCTCAACCAGTTCGTCTTCATCAGGTTGTTCTCTGTCCTCTTGGAACTGCGCATCTTGGGACGGACCAGGCGACTTGGACGGGGATTTTTTCTGGCTATTCGCATTTGCCGAAAGCTTTCTCCGTTTCTCTGCATCTGCATCCTCCTGTTCTCTTGACTCGAGTAACCGCTTTCTTTGTTTTGTTGCCTCAAGCGCAAGGTTCTTCCGTTCATGCCACACCTCATAGCATGACTTTGCAGTGGAACCACCAATTTTTTTCTTGCACAGGCACACCATGCATGTTGTGCACATAAACGAACTGTTGCTGGACACCCCTCATCCGTGCAACCGTGACGCCTCTGGCACATCCTTCTTGGAGACAAAACACAAGATGCATTTCCTTCTTGCCCCTTCACTGGCTTTATTTACCAGTTCATGCACACGACCCGATTTGTGTTCGCATCCAGGAAAGCTCGCAGTGCGCAGTCGTTTCAGGAATGGATCCTTGATGAACTTCTCTAGCGCACCCCATCTCATAGGCCACACATTGTTTTCCCTGTACCTCTGGAACTCCTGCATGAAGAGGGCACCTGCAGGGCTGTCATCTCGTAGGTTTGGAATGGCTAAATTACTTCTTTTGAGGGATGCGAGTTCGGCTAAGCTAGCCGTGGATGTATACCAAACGTAATCCTCAATGGTTTCTGCGCCATGAAGCTTCCTTCTTACCTGCGCCAAAGTTGGTGGCTCTGCAAGGGTTGCCATCCACGGGGCAACATCAAATACTGCCTGGTGAGCTCTCCAGCTGTTCACCAAAATTGCATCCAGCATTCTAAAAACATATTTCGATTCGAAACTGCCCTTTGAGTTGAACGCCACTCTATCCGACAGCTCCGTGTTCATATCCAGACCTGGTTTTTGTTTGTTGTACCGATGTTGTACTGAGTGCTTGTACAGCAGCAGCGGCTGCGTAGGCTTCACTGTACCATCTGCCATGGTGATGAGTTTCAGATGCGCAAAGTATAGCTTTGCCCGTGACTTCAGGATTGCTTTCTGTGGCACTGTTACCCAGGGGGGGAAGTCATCATCTATCAACACTCCTCTCTTTACCACATGCTCTCCATGTAGAAATCCTAGGAGTGGGGTGGCAACGGCACAGAGAACCAAGCCGTGCGTCATTCGGATAGATGCTGGGATTTCGATGACTACAACTTGCACCAGGCTGCCCTCTCCACCTTGAACCTTCGAAGTAACAAACAAGCCATAATCAAACTGGGTTACCAATGCCTGGTGCACCACCTGTGCCCGGTTTTCAGCTGGAACGCAGTCTTTAAACGTATCATCCCCAAAAACGCAGTTCACCACGGAGCCATGTTTCGTCGCGGACGATTCAGCTCTACGCACTGTTGTATCTGCTAGCCGAGATTTTATTTCAAGGCAGCAGGGAACAGGTTGAGTCTTCCCAGCAACGGAAATGAGACAGACGGCATCGGGCGAAACGCCAATGCATCTGTTATTCCTCCAACGAAGTAGACCAACGTCGTAGATTACCTGGATGAATTTGACACTGGACCGGAGTTTTTGAATCGTCGGCTCCTCATTTCGGCTACCCGCCGCCATCATTGCCGTCCCCTTGTGCCGTCCAAACCACGACGCAATGCAATCCTGGAGAAGGTTGGTCAATCCTTCATCAGACATCCTTAGAGTGTTCAAATCGACGGTTTGCGCAATTTCCCCAGCCATTGTTCCTGAGATAAGCATGGACTTCATTAAGAACCAGTCGGCACACCGTTGTCCAGTTGTAAGGGGCTCAGCTGACTGTAGAATCATTCCCTCGACACAACTCCTTGTTGCCGATGCTTTAGTATGGGAGAAGAGGACGTCATTTTTGTTCTCTTGCACTTTTGGCACACCGACAAAAGTGTATGGCTTGTGGTTTTGGGTAACAAAAAACTTCAAGTCCTTCCTGGCCTCTTTCCTATTGAATACATCTCTCAGAGCGAGGGCGTAAACAGTCTTTGATTGAGGTTTTTGCCTTTTTGCGACACGAACTTCACACCCAAGATAGTTGTCACTTGGGATTAACCACTGTCCGCATATTGCTTTCAAACCTCTAATCGTTTCAGGGGTAAGTAGAGATCTATGCCTGCGCTTCTGCATAGCAGCGTCCCAGTCCTCCACGGTGTTGTAAGGGTGTCTCGAGCCCAACTTTCCAGCGATTGTAATGACATCAAGGTCACGGTCAGCCGCAGCCAATACTGCAGCGAGCTTGCCGTAACCCCGATCAAATGCAAGCTCAATGCCGCATTCAGTATGTTTGGGGATGAGAAGTGAATCCAGTAGACGATCGACGTTGTTAGAATCATTCTTCACACGCAAGCGCATTCCAAAACACGTACTGAGCATGGAACATGCGATGCAATCGGCTACTGGACCTTCCTTGCCCCGTTTCCGATTTGAAACTGCCTTCTGCTCCACATCCGCAGCCCTAGAGGCTATTAATTCGTCGTCTAGGACAATAAAGCCATTTTCTTTATCCAGGAGTGCGTGCACGCTTCTTTCGAATAAGGCTACCTCGATCTCCTTCATTCTCCTGAGCATTGCCCCCTGTTGCGTCCAGGCATTCGAATGAACGGACGCGGTTCTTCCAGCCTGGGCGTACCCACGAGTGCAACTTTGAATGGCAATGAAGCGATCGCGCTCCATGAGAGTGAAATTGTCGCTGGCCACATGCTTCATCAAACTGGCGAAGGCGACTTCGTTCGATACCTTGAAACGGCTACGCAACCAACGAGTGAACAGGAACTCCCTGAACTCAAATGGTACCAAGGGTTGGTGTTTAAGACTGACCAACATTTGGGTGGTATACTCTTCCAGCTTATAGAGTACTGATGTGTCGAGTAGCTGCTCCAGAACTGCGACACGGTTGACCGTCTTCCCTCTTCCGGAGATGAGGGAGGTAAGCCTCTGTGCGATGTGGCCAAGAATGTCGCACATTCTCTTTGCTGAATAGTCCTGAGAGAAGTCATCCTCCATTACTACTTCGAACGGTTGACTGTCGTCCGTTATCTCCTCCCAGCAATCTTGAAAAGCTTTCAGATCTGCAGGAATCCATTTCATCGCGTCTGACGTCATGTTTCCGACTACGGTAGATCCTGACAGTTTGTCAACGTTTGTCCTATGAAAGAGGAATTGCAACTCAAAAAAAGGTGTTCAAATACGACTCAAGAACAGAGTCAAGTTCCGCTTTGATCTTGATGGGGTGTGGCAGGTTGAGGTTGTGGCGCACCCATGAAGATGTTGTGGCGCGCAAGGATAACCCTAATCCCTATTTGCAGCAACAAAAGAGATCTTTTTCTCAGTAGTAAGGCCGGTAAATGAAAAATTGGAAGACGGAGAGACTTTGTTTTTGTTCTGTGCAAGAGGTCTGTAGCTTTAAAAGACGGACAATGTCTGAAGAAACAAAAGTTATAACTAGTTGAAAAGTGGCTCTTAGTAGCGCCCGGTCAAGAGGGCGCTAAGAGTTTTTGACTCAATCGATCGAAAAGCTTAGAGCCCGCTTTCGGGCGCTAAGAAAATGTAGGGATATCCTAATTTTTAATCTCTCACATCATACCGTATTTCCCGGAGTTTTGTCCTCCCCTCTGAAGAAATTGTACTCGATGGAATATTGTTTGCGGTTTGCAGGGAGGTAGGAAACGCGAGTAAAATCCAGACACTGTGACGATGACGAAATGAAGACCAAGAACAGGATTTGACCAACAATTTGAAATGAAATGGATACCAACCATGGTGAAAGCGTGCTGTCTACAGTGCTCCATTGAGATACACGAGGCATTCGAGGGTCATTCAAACCATGCACCTGCACCCTGCACCTGCACCTTCACTTTGTACGAACGCCCAGGATTGAACAGCTTTTCACGCTCGGAAATGAGATAAAAATGCTCAACAAGAATGGCCACGTTGATGATCATTGATCATGCGTTCTCTGTTTCTTTGCTAATTCCCATCGACTTATAATTGCTTCTAGAGGTGAACGGAACAGAAATCTGGATAAGGAGAAAGCAAGAAGAATTGGTCTCGGGGACTTCTTGCGCTTCCTCCAAGCAGCGCTTGGACATAATTCTTAACAGGAAGTGCGTAAAGGAGACAAATCGTCCAGCCCCCTTCCACAACGACAAGTTCCACAGAGTCCTTCAACTCATCGAGACCTTGAAAGACAGCATGATCAACAACTTCAGACCCTTAGACATGTCCTGGTTGGACATATGCGCTGCGGAAACCAATGCCTATGGTTGACGAGTATCGCAACGAGTACCAACAACAAGCTTAGTGGGAGTGATAATATTCTATTACTACTATGTTACAGGGTGTGCATATAGGATACTTGAAACAGTTGAGTACATATCTCAGTCCCTGGTTTTTACTAGTACGTACTCCGACAGTAGAAAAACCCTCACAAAAGTATCAAAACGGCCGAAGTAAGAACCAGATCGAATGACATCCAGATACTTCGATGGAGGGACTTCTCTGAAGTTTGTTTGGATGGATTCACTGCTGGATGGCGAGTGAGTGATCTATCGTCATGACCCCAGCATCATCAATGCCCTACAAGTCATTTTTCCGCATCTTCGAACACTCGTGTAAATGACATCTGTCCTTCATGGTCTGGCATATTAATCGTTGCGTAGCTCATGCTGCCCACCTCCGAAGCACCAATCTCAGAGGCACCGAGAGTTGCCACGCTCATATCGAAATTTGTGTTTTCCCAAGAATGATTGTTCGCCAAACGATCACCTCGTCCCGCCCCCCACAAGCCGTTCGACGAGAGTTTGGAATTTTGTTTGGTAGGAGAGGCAATAGAAGCCGACGATGCGCCAACTTTGATCTTGTTGATGTTACCAATGCTACTGCTCTTTTGCGAGTTCACTCCTGAGATTTTCAATGATGAATCAAAGACTTGACTTAAATCGCCTTCATCATTCAGATCTCCCATGGACAAACTCATGGCTGACAAATGAGCGGAAGATCCATGTCCATCGCCATATTTCTTCTTAGTCTCAGCTTCTCCAGGGGAAGTCGGTTCGAAAAGTTTGTCCATTTTAAGACTGTCGTCACGCTTCAGCAATGATGGCGGAGGCATTCGTCGTGGGTTATTTCCCGGCGGTAACTCCACTCGTGTCGAACTTCCTCTGGCTCTGTTGTCGGAGTGGAGAGTATTGTCCATGCTGCCCACTTCATTGGGGTGTTTGTTGGCCTTATCATTCCCGCCAAGTTTGTTTGTCTTGTTGAGCACGTTGTTTGCACTGGAAAGCTGAGACGATAGGGTTTGGTCGCCAAGAGGTTGTGGGCCAAAAGATTCCGCCGAGTAGATTGCTGCAAGTTTGCTTTGTAGCATTTGCATCTCGGATGCCGACTGTGCTTGTATGGTTTGATGAAATTGTTGCGTTGGTTGATGCTTTTGCTGATGTTGTCGAAATTGGTTCATGTGCATTTGCTGCGATTGACTATGCCGCTGTTGTTGTTGTTGTTGTTGTTGTTGTTGTTGTTGTTGGATTTGACTGTTCATGAGCTGCTGCCTCATTTGCAGTAGGCGCATTTGCTGCAATTGTTGTTGCTGTTGCTGCGGACTCATCATGTCGAAACTTGCTCCCATATGATTCATAGTATTTGCATTCATTAGGAATTGCTGCTGATTCATTTGCTGCTGCATCTGCTCGAACTGTTGTTGCTGTTGCTGCTGCTGTTGCTGGTGTTGTTGTTGCTGCTGCTGCTGGAAAATAAGCTGCTGCTCTTGAGACGAAATCATATTATTCATCATACTTTCAACATCGTTGGGAGTCATATGAACCTGAGGCGGAGGGATTATGTCCGATAACGGCGATTGCAAACGACCGGAAATCCCGCCATTCTGCGACTGCATGGATGAAAATTGCATATCAGGTGTCATCATCATTCCGGGTGACAGCAGGCCCGGCGATGTCATGGGAGACATCCCTATGGACCCCATGGACATCATACCGTTCCGCGATAAGACTCCCGGTGACGAGAATCCTCCAATGTATGGATTCTGCATGTTGTCAACAGACAACATTCCGCCCAATCCGGTCGTTGCGCCTGCTTTCGCAGTACTGTTTTTGTTGGGCGTCTACAGTAGTAAGGAAAAATGTTTACAAGGGAAAGGAAGTTAGTACCGGTCTACAAAGCAAGCCATGTGCTATAACCAGTCAGGCCTGTCGGCAGAACAGTGCCCAAGATCGCACAAAATTTGGGTCGAAAATGAAAGGCCGCACAGACACACTTCCGTACCTTTTTACGCGCAATCACCGGTTCATCATCGTCGGTATCTTCACCGCTTTCTCCGGATAGTTCTTTCATCAGGTCGGGCGCTCCCTCTCGCAAGGCTTGTCGTGTTTTATCCAAAGCTTTCTTCTCCCCGATATCATACCACAGTTTGGAAGAGTGATCTTGTTTTAGAAATCGACCGGGAGGATTCCGTGCTTTAATTTCATCGTAAATAAGTTTGGAGAATTTCCCCTTTTCGGGTTTGGGGCACTTGACGTACTCAACTTTGTGATCTCGAACGAGCGCACGGAAGTATTCGTTTCCAGGATGGTAATTGACAAAGTTTCCTCTACCAGACAGTACGTCGTGGTCATGAGGTATTTTTATGGCCTCTCCGTTATCGGCTGGGGGCATGGTGGTAGTAAAGTTGTTTTTTCTATGATGGCAAGCAGCCATGCAGAGAAACGGAGATATGCAGGAACAGTTTGCACCATATCAAGTCTCCTTTAATTTTATTACTAAGACGGAAGACGGGACCTGATCGAGTGCACCACCCCACCATCCCGCAAGTGACACTTCGAAAAGGCGGGGTCTTTTGTGATTTCATCCGCAAATCAGAAGACTATGACAGATGCTTTCGATTCAATTTAACGACGATGACTTTTTGAGGGTCGTCATCAATTAAAGGAATTAAGATGCTCTCTATATCATAATGAAACGTCCTTATTTCTCATCGAGTCTCTATTTTTTATTGCTACTAGTATCATGATAAAACATGTGTTCGTCATCTAATCTGCTAGAGGAAACGGGTCATCGTCATCTTTTTTTATGCCAGTCATTTTCAAACTTCATTAGTGTTCGAGATAATATATTATCCTTCACCTTACTAGACTCGTCCCCACCACCAAAATTATCGCGTTGAAACGTCAGAGTTGTGTGTCAAAGAGCAGAACAAAGATGATAATAAATATCCCTATTCCAGCAATCGAGAAGAAGAGGATCTCGTCGTTCTTCCACCAAGCTTCGCTGATCCATCATCTCATCATCGTCGTCGTCTCTCTCTCACTGCTGCGTTGCAACCACCTTCCACTACAGAACTGGTTCCTTCTCTCGACTTTCTTTCACGGTAGGATTGAATTTTTCTTCCCGAAAAAGTTGAGAATCACCTCAAAAGAAATCCTTGCATCAACAAAAACTTAAACAACCTAGTAGAAATGATTCAACTTGTATGGGCCGTTGCGCTGCTATGGCAGTCGCTGGAAACGTCGACAACAACAGTGGAAGGTTTTTCAGCGTTATCGTTTGGGAGGTCATCAATAGCACCACAATCTGCATCGGTAAGAAGAGATTCTCCTTTCTTCTCTGCAACGTCACTTTTCATGGCGCGACAAGCGAATAGTCGAGCACCTCCTGTGATGGAGCAGCGACCTCCCATGAACAATGAGATCACCGCCTCCGAGCTTCGTGTGGTAGCGCCCAACAAGTTAGGGAAGGACGAACCATTGGGTATCATGAGTCGCGCAGAAGCCTTGGCCAAGGCCCAAGAAATGGGTGGTCTGGATTTGATCTTGGTCAATGCCAATTCCGATCCTCCCGTCTGCAAAATTGTCGATTATTCGAAATATAGATACATGCTAGAAAAGAAGGCGAAGGAGGTCAAAAAGAACTCCAAGGCGACTGAAATTAAAGAAGTCAAAATGTCATACAAAATTGATGTTCATGATTATGAAGTCCGAAAGAAGAATGCGATCAAATTTCTCAAACAGGGCAATCGAGTCAAGTGTTCGGTCATGTTCCGTGGTCGGGAGGTACAGCACGACAAACTTGGATTTGAGCTGCTGGACAAACTTGCCTCTGAAATGGAAGCTGTTTGTGTGAGAGAAGGTCGACCCAAGCGAGAGGGTCGAGTTTTGGCCATGATCGTGTCGCCACGACCTGAAGTGTTGAAGGCTGTGAACGAGAATCGTCGCGCCATCGAGAAAGCAAAGAAGAAGAAGAAATCAGAAGAAAAAGAACAAAGAGCTGCTGCGGCTGCTGCTGCATCAACGACCGCTGGAGTGGGATCGTTTGGAGTCAATGGCTCTTTGGGAGCGATGTCTGACGACGACAGTGATGATTCGGGCAGTGACGAACTATTGGATATCGAAGCTGACATTGAATCTTCATTGGATGATTTGTTTGGAAGCGATGACTTGACAGATGATCTATTTAGCTAAATCAACATGTTTTTACATAAGAAGAGAATGAACTTGCAAAGCTTTGTTTTCGAGTCGTCCTACCCACGACCATCAAAGTGGGATTTACTGTTAGTCCGATATTTACTTGCCATTTTCCATGTAAATATCGGAAAGGTCATCGTTTATACGGAGTTGGGCTGGAAGGATAGAGTTATTCCCATTTTCTTGGAAGATACTGGTTTTGTTCTGGGCAAGCCAACCCAACGTGATACCGCACCTACCGTTGCCACTATGAGAATCTTCGATAAGCAGCACGGAATCCACCATTTGACCTACCGGTAGCTTCTTGGAAATATCATTTATTCTTTGGCTGGTGGCTGGCAATGTGCCGCTTGCTAAGAGTTCGCCAAGGAGTGGAAGGTACTATTGTGCAAAACCTCTTGGACAGAGAATGCTTCGAATGCTTCCGGTGAAACTTGCTACGTTGGGATGCCGATGCTACCAATCTGGTGATACGGTTTGGATTTTGGACATCCCGCGGCACTTCGATGTTCAATGTACTCTATGATACCCGTTGGTACTTTCGCACAGTACGAAGCTCGTAAGATACTGTTGATAAGTATTACAGGTATGGTTCGATCGTTCGATCCCATTTCTAGTCGACTCATACGATTGCCCACTCAACAATTGGATTTCGTCACCGTCATCGTTGTTGTCGCGTCTCCGGTGGTGTTCGCGGCACCACGTCGTTGTTTTGCACTCACCTCGTTCACTGTAAAATCCTTTCTTTCTCTCACTTCATCAGTCCTCATCGATGGTGTGGATTTCCTCTCATATTCATCATCACTAATGATATTATTAATCGATGGATGGAAAAGAAAAAAAAGGTCGCCACACAAAAATAACCTTTCAACATCCTTTGGGAAGCGACAACAATTCGGTATTTCTTCCTTGGTAATTCTACCATATATAAAGACAACAAACTCCCAATGCCGCCACAGAATCGGAATGAGAACGGAGCCTTGGAGGTCGAACGACCCATTCACCGGATTGTATCCCGGGGCGAGCTCAGTGTCGGAAGTGAAACAAATGATTCGACCAATGGCAGTCCCACGACGCCTCGCAGTTCGAAAGAGTATCGTGTTCGAAAGTCGTCGTTGATCGGGTACGTCTAATCTTTCCTAACGAACGAAGCGACAAAAAGGATCGTTGGTGATGCTTTTTCTGACGAAAGCTTTGTTTCTCTCTTTTTATTCTCCTCCATCTATCCTCTCATTACAGAATGATCAACTGGATGCATGTTCTCCTGACGCATGCACCTCGGCTGTTTGCCTTGGGAATGTTGGTGTTGGTGTCACAGATTGTGCATCAAGTCGTCAAAGATTTGTTTGGAGACAACGATGTGACGCTGTCGTACGAAACCATGGCCATCGTTTTTGAACATATCAAGCAGCTCTTTGTTCGGCTGTACGTGGCTATCATGGAAAGTGACGGTCATACCATCTTTTCACCTGCCGTGAAAACAACCGCTTTGATTTTGGTAGTTGGGGCGTGGATGGTCCGACGTGACAACCCCATCTATCTGTTGAGTTTTGCCACCTTCAAAGCACCCGACGAATGGAAATGTTCCCACGATGATATCATGACAATGATGAAACGACAGCAGTGCTTCACCGATGAGAGTCTTGGATTCATGCAACGAATTTTGGATCGATCTGGAACCGGACCAGCGACAGCGTGGCCCCCAGGTATCGTGCAATGTTTGCAAAACAAGGATCAAAAGGCAGATCGATCGATCGCGGCAAGCAGAAAAGAAGCTGAGACTGTCATTTTCGATATTGTTGCTCAAGCGTTGAAGAAGGCGAATGTCAAACCACGAGAAATTGATGTTCTAGTCATCAACTGTTCGCTGTTTTCTCCCACACCATCGCTTTGCGCTATGGTCATGTCTCATTTTGGTATGCGAAGCGACGTTGAGACATACAACCTCTCTGGAATGGGATGCAGTGCATCACTTATCAGTATCGACTTGGCCAAGAAGTTGTTGAGTCGAAAAGGACATCGCAAGGCCCTGGTCGTGTCGACGGAAATTATCACGCCCAATTTGTATCATGGAAATGATCGTGGATTCCTCATTCAAAACACCTTGTTCCGTTGTGGAGGTGCAGCCATCGTCCTCTCCAACAACTGGTTGGACGGACGACGAGCATGGTACAAGCTCTTACATACCGTTCGGGTGCAAGGAAGTGGCGAAACTGCCTACGAATGTGTGTACGAGGCCGAAGACGGAGAAGGATATCGCGGTGTCCGTCTCTCAAAGGACATTGTCAAAGTGGCCGGAAAGACAATGGAGAAAAATTTCACCATGCTCGGTCCTCAAGTTCTGCCACTGACAGAACAAGCCAAGGTCGTTTGGAGCATCATTGTTCGATTTGTAATGAAACAGATCAGCAAGACACTCATATCATACGGTGCCGAAGATACCGCTGCCAAGTTGCCCTCTGTAAAACCATACGTACCTGACTTTAAACGATGTATCGACCACTTCTGCATCCACGCGGGGGGTCGGGCTGTCATTGACGGGATTGAAAAAAATTTAAATTTGGAGCAATATCACACGGAACCATCACGAATGACGCTCTACCACTATGGTAACACGAGTTCCTCTTCCATTTGGTACGAACTTGAATACATTCAAGACCAACAACAAACCAACCCATTGAAGAAGGGTGACCGAATCATGCAAGTCGCCTTTGGCTCAGGTTTCAAATGCACTTCTGGAGTGTGGATCAAAGTATAGGAGAGATGGATTCGTATTGCTCAAAAGACACTCTAGATGGTGACGGGATACTAACTAGATTTCATTTACATTCTAGCCATACACACAATAACAACATGACAGGAAGGCAACTAGACAGAATTTACCAACACTTTACTCGTAGGGTGGATAGATACTAACAATAATATGTTTTAACAACGTCTCAGTCACTACCCGCTCCGATCAATATTTTCTGTTCAAGGCACCATGGCAGTTTCCCAATCCTCACGAAGGACGGGCATGAAGAATGTTGGACCACGGCACCAATCGAAGCCTTCGATTTCGGCACAGAATTTTTTCACACTGGACAGAGGCACCTTGTCGGTGATCAACACAAAGGCTGCATCGTCACGTTTGGTGATGGGATTTTGCAAGATAGAGTGAATCGACACCCCGTACTTCTCGCAAACTTCACCACATTGCCGTGTGATTCCTAGACCGTCTCTGTACTTGAGACGAATAAAGAAATTCGACTCGTAGTTGTTGACAAATTGCACATCCTTTGCGGGCGGATTGAATGGTAGTGGTGTCTTGTCTCCCTTTGCTAGTGCAACGATATCGTTGATACAACTGTTGGCGGTTGGATATCGACCAGCACCTTGTCCAATCAACGTCGTTGCCTGTAGATTCTTGGAGATGACTTCGACTGCATTTGTAGCTCCGCTGACAGCATACAACGAATCGCCCGAAGTGACATAGGCGGGTGATACAAAGGCTGCGACTTTTCCTGGACTTAGAGCTTTAGCGACACCAATCAATTTGATGGACCCACCCATCATCTTGGCGTACTGGAAGTCCAACTTGGATAGTTCTGTGATCCCGCGACAACTGATTTCCTCCTCATCGACGTCGATCCCATAGGCCAATCGCATCAAAATCTTGAGCTTGGAGCGTGCATCAAAGCCACCCACATCTAGTGTTGGGTCTTCTTCGGCGTAACCAAGTTTGGATGCCTCATCGAGTGCCTCATCGTACGACTTTCCTTCGGCGTCCATCGCTGTCAACATAAAGTTGGTGCAACCGTTGATGATTCCACTGATCATGGAAATTTCATCACCCACAAAGTCGCTCTGCAAGGATCGGATGATGGGGATACCTCCACAAACGGCGGCTTCGTATCGGAACTCAACATTTTCGTCACGACTGGCATTGATATCGGTCAAGAGTTTTTCAATTTCTGGCATGAAGGCGGCAATCAAGGCCTTGTTGGCCGTGACGACGTTGCGTCCCTTTTGGAGTGCGGCTGATACCACATCCTTGGCCTTGGTCGTCCCACCCATGACTTCTACAATGATATCGAGGGAATCGTCATTGAGAATATCGTCGTAGTCGGTGGTGACAGTGCACCCCTCGGGAACGGTGAAATCTCGCGGCTTGTTCAGATCTCGGACACAAATCTTCTTTACATGGAGCGACTTGCCGGTCATTTGTTCAAACTTTTCTCGTTTGGATTCGATAATCTCCACGATCCCACCACCGACGGTACCACCACCAAAGATACCAATGTTACATGCCTCGGCCGACAACGCCGCCGACGACGATGTTGCCGCCGATGATGAAATTGCGGAAAATTGCGAGGCTTGTCGCCGCAGCGTCGTGACAAAGCCTGTCACTGGTGAGGATGGTACTGCCAATAATAGCAGTGCGATCTTATACGTCGTAGCAGAGAACTTCATTTTCATTGTACTTTTTTTTTTAAACAGCAGAGATATATTATTATCTTTTTTTTGGTTTGGGGGTCGTCGCTGTTTGTCGGATCTTGCAACAAAAGAAAGAGAGAGACAAAACGAGAATCGAAGATGAAACAATCAAATACGTATTAGTAGTGTAATGTCGCAATGATGATGAGATTATTAGTTTTTGGAGTTCGCGTGTTGATCGGATGCCAATTTTTTTTTGAAGTTGTTTGGCTGTGGTTTTGGACGTATTGACCGGTGTGAGAGGTGATGTGCGGATGATGTCTACCGGTACCTGTGTCTGTACGTACTGGAGTATGAATGTGATGGACGACGATGATGATTTTTGCAATAGAGAGATCGGATCTTTTGTCCTGCTTGTGGATTCGTTGACCTTGCAACGGCCAGACGGAAAACGTCAGCGTTTCGCGATTCGACCATTTTAAAGTTCATATTAGTCAACTCCACTAAGGGGAAGGCTGTTTTTAGGTACGTTGGAGCAGAATTTCTTCTAAACTGTAAATCTTGCAAGACTGAACAGCTCCCGCCATTCTCCGTCGTGTAGTGACTGTGAGAGTTGTATTACATGTGCTGTGCTTACGCGATATGAACCGTTGTTTCTGTTGATTTTTGTTCACAGACAACACCACCACCATCATCACCACCACCATCTTCCTCTTCTTCCTTCTTCTTCTACTGCACGCTCTCCTCATCCTCCTCTCCCCCCTCTCACGGAAGTCGTTTTGTTTCGTGCATTATTGTATCGACACCACAACAACTATTGATCTATCTATACGAAAAAGAGACAGCAGGTACTAACTATCAATACTATTACTACAGTAGTACGTATTATTATATCAATCATCACTACCATGCCCGAAGATTTTGGCGGAGGAGAGAGTACCGTCACGTCCAAAGATCATCATCATAGTAGTACTAGATCTTCGAAAGAATCCTCAAAGGATGACCGTCCTATTGATAATGTAGCCTTGGCTGCATTGTTACGGGAAAGTGCCCTTTTCGTGGAGGAAGGTAAATTTGATCCAATATTGTATCAGGCATTACAAGATTTTCGTCTCTATTACAAACAAAAGTATCCCAAAGATGTCAAACGGTCCGGGTCGGCCGACAAGGTAAAGCGCAAAAGCAAGAAAAAGAGTATCAGTTCTGGAAATATCTCCAGTGACGAAACATCTGCCGCTGCTGTCTTGAAGGATACGACAGCAGCAACGTCTGCCACCATCCCGTCCGAAAATGACGCCATAGAGGAACAACATGATCACACCCAGGACGATCATCATCATTCCGAATCTACTTCTGTTGCTGCTGCTGCTGCTGCTGCTGTTGTGACAGAGTTGGAAGAGACTGCCACCGTCACAACCAACAATTCCGAATGTGTAGCCGAAAATTTTGTCGATGAGCCGACCAAATCCGTCGAACCGATCGAGCCGATCGAGGAAGAGGAACCTTTGGCGGTGGCAGCAACAAAATTGGTGGAACAACTGTCTCAAGATCCCGTCGAAACGGCTATTCCGATTGATACGGCCGTTCCTATTGTTCCAGCACCAGAACAACAACCCACACCAGTGACTACAGTTTCTGTTCCTCCCCCTGCTGCTGCTACTACTTCTTCTTCTTCTTCTTATCCGCAATTTCAAGATTCGTCGTATTCTCATACAGCCGCATCTTCCCACAATGCTGCAACGAAATTCCACTTGGGTCAAGCTGTGTTCGGAAAGTTTGTTCCCAAAGTTGCCAACAACTTGAAACAAGCTGCCTTTAATGCCACCAGCAAAAAGAATGCCCAACGTGCCCGAGAAGAACTGGGCATCTTTTCCAACGATTTGTCTCGACAAGCCGAAGCGTCTGCTCGTCGCAAGGCCCCAAGCGACGATTATCGGAGCAGTAACGGAGATTATTACGACGATTGGTGTGAGGAACACTTTTGCAAGGGATGTTCCTGCAAGAGTCGAAAGTATTCCGACACGACGACGAGAGATGTGGGAGACGACACAACGACCGATCAAACCAATGTTACTACTACTACTACCGCTACCGCAGCAGCAGCAACAGCAGCAGCAACAACTGCTACTATTTCTGGACATATCAGGACCGACTCTGTGGTATCCGAAACAACGCAACATCACCAGCCCCACTACGCACCGGCCGCATCTGTCGATGGCAATTTTCCAGCCGTGGCGTCAACCAAGACGTTTGATTCGACGGAAGGAGTGAGAACTGCATCTATAGCCCAAACACAAACCAACACAAAGACAGCTGCAGCTACCGCCGCAAAACCGTACGTTGGAACATCATCTTTCCAAAGACCAACCAATCCAGATTCAAATCTTGTGGTACATGGTTGGATTGAGCAACATAGAAGATCCAAAATGAGACATGTGTGGAAGCAGGTGTTGGCTAGCTTGGTCAAAGGGAAAAAACCAGGAGAGCAAACAACATTGTGGATTCAAAGAGAAATTTTCAATCCATTGAATGCACGAAAAGAATTGGAGGTACTCGAAAGGATCCCAATCAGGTTGGTGGAAGAAGTGACATTGAAGGAGTTTTCTCCCGATCACCAATTTACTCTCAAAGTTTTCAATCATGTCGATGAATTGGTCTTTAGATGCAATGGCGCCCCCGCGGATGCCATGATGTGGGCACAGATATTGAGAAAATACCAATGGATAGCCAGAGGAATCATTCCAGAAGAGGAAGTCGAGGAAAAGAAGGAAACCAGCCCAGTTCACAGCCCTGAATCACAGCATTCAGAACAACAACAAGGCCATGCACAACACCATCCCAATCAGCCTTCTGCATCTGCCAGTGTATCTACAAATACTTCGGCAATGTCCATTTCTGAATTGAGAGCAATATGTCATGGAGCTGGAATCAACACAGCTGGGATGGAACGGATCCAACTGATCCATGCAGCAGAAGAAGTCAAGAAAAGAGGAACGTAATTTGACCGTCCTGGCTCATATCCCAACCATTCTGCAGGATTTGCTGCCAATCCCCCTCAGCAACACCCACCGTCTCAGCGCCAGTTGCAACATGACATACCTCACTCTGAACCAACCCCAAACCCTCCACCGCAACCAAGACCTCCATCCACGGAAACTGTTCCTCAAGATGAGCCCTCAGTGGATCCTCAAACTGCCCCATTTGATGAACAAGAGGCTCCACCACCCAAACCATCACCAACATCTGAAGCATCAGTATCATCTTCCCAATCAACAATACCAATCAAACTCAGTATTAAAGAACTTAGGGCCATTTGTCATGGAGCTGGTATCAACACAATGGGTATGGAGAGACAAGAACTCGAAACAGCTGCTGAAAATGTCAGAAAACGTGGCACTTATTTTGATCCACCACAGGGTATGCATGTCCCTACTGATGCAGAGATTAGAATCCAGCAAGAGGAGCATAAAAGGCAGGAAGCTGCAAGAGCCCAACAAGAACAGCTGAGGCGCCAACAAGAACACGAAGCTGCTGTTAGGAGGCAGCAAGAAGAGGAAGCTAGAAAGAAAGCTGCCGAAGAGCAGATGAGACTCCAGCAGGAAGCCCAAGCCAGATATCAGCAACAGCAAGCTGCGTGGGCTAGACAGAGACAAGAAGAAGAGCAAAGGAGACGGCAAGCTGAACAGCAAGCTGCAGAGGAGCAACGTCGGCGTGAAGAAGCTTATCGCAAGCAGCAACAGTGGGCAAAGCCATCCACTGGCCAGCACCCGCAGCAAAACTTATCTTGGAATCAGCAACATCCACAGCAGGGATATCCTTATCCACAGCAACAGCAGCAGCAGCAGCAGTATCCTCACCACCAACAACAACACCGGCAACCGCAGTATCCCCAGCAACAGCAACAGCGTCCTCAACAAAACAATCAGCAACAGCATGAAAATCACCATCACTCTGCTGCAAGTGAGAAATATGCTGCCATGGCCAATCAAACTGGAGATGATGGCCAAGCTGTAATCACTAGGATCAAGCATGACATTCTTATTCATTGGGCATTGCAACCACCTCAATTGCAAATGCTCCGGCCAATCGATACTCTCATTACAACCATTCATAAAGTTTTTCCACCTGCACTTGGAGTGTCTGGTCATGAATATTTTCAAAAGTGGGAACCCATCACACAAGCTGAGATTGTTGGTGCCTCTGGACTTCCAGAAGACGAAAAGCTGAAAAAGTCTGTCCGCAAATTGCGCTTTTTCCTTCATCCAGATAAGCTTCCCCATGATTTGAGCAAGGAGCAGAAGTTTATGACCAAAATGTTGTGGGATGTGACATCTGATGCTTGGGAAGAATTCCAGAAGCATAAGGAGGATCTGGATTGGGTAAAGAGCTAACTGTAAACTTTGTTTTTGTTGATTTGTATTCACCCAAAATAATAGTAATGCAGCATAGACCAAGCCTAATCCTGTTGTAAAGTTGTACCTTTACACTTTGGCATCTTCCGTGATTATTCCTGTGGTCGTAAGTAGTAGAAGAGGAGGATGCGTCTCAAATCGATCTAATGTGGGTCTCATAGTTCAACGAGAGAAGAAAAGTATCTTCTTTTTCTATTGTGTTGCACCCCTGTAGCTAGGTCTAGCTAGCTAGTAGGTCTCTCTACTTGAGTAGGGTAGTGAACTCGGGGTCGAACACCAATACTTTTATAGTACGACGTACAAAAATACAGTAGGATCAATCAACAGTGTGGAGGGAAATACTCGTGTCTGGCCTTCATGCGTCTGGATCATTTCGAGACCAACAAAAAAAATCAAGACGACATCCATCAAAGAATTGGGAGGCAAATACACAAAAGAAAGGTAATGTGAATGGCTTGTTTCTTGCATTCAAGCATCGGCATCTCCACTCCCGTCACCATCTTTATCCGTCCTTCAGAAGAATATTACTGTTTGGATGCTCCATTGTTGACGAAAGCTAGAGGATTGCGGTGGGTATTTCGGATTCCCTAGCCGATATATCTCCTTGCTTTTTGACGTGATCTGAGCCGTAGGAGTCGGATCGGTAGTCCGTTCACCGATATGGGATCCTCCATCCGACGCACCGACCTTTTGGCCTTGTCCAATCTTCGTAATGATGGTCGAAAACCTGGCGAAATTCGACGCATGAGGGTTCAAATGGGTGCCAATACCAACACTGGAGATGGCGGCGGCGTCGGTGGTAGTGCCCTGGTCGACATGGGCTTGACCAGTGCTTTGGCGACGGTGCGTGGCCCCATGGCTTGCGCTCGACGATCCGATGAATTGCCGGATCGAGCGATGGTAGATGTATCGGTAAAAGCCGTGCCCTTTGCGCCTTCGGGCGGGGATCGTCGCGTTACCAATCCGAACACGGATCGACGGTTGGTTGAAATGACTCATTTGTTGAAGCGAGCGTTGGAAGCGACTATCTTGCTACAGCTATATCCCAAGTCTAGAATTCAAGTACAAGTGGTGATACTGGCCGATGATGGCGGACGGTTATCGGCGGCCATCAACGCTGCATCTGTCGCGTTGATAGATGCGGGAATACCTGTGAAGGACATACTGTGTTCCTGTTCCGCAGGATATGCAGGCAGTGGAGTCAACACCGATGAAAAGACCTTGGTGGATTTAAATAGACAGGAAGAATCTTCGTTTGCGGGGCAAAATGCCGTTTGTTTACCATGTGCTATGCTCCCACAACGGGGGACAGTTGTAATGGCGCAATGCGAGGCTCGCCTGCCGGATTTTGACACTATGGATCGTGTGTTGGGGGCGGCCATGGATGGTTGTCGCGCCGTCTTTGATATCATACAGGCAGCCATACGGGAACGAGCATCTATCTTATTGGGGATGAGGCGTGGTCACGGAACTGTGACCAATTCCTTTGAACACCAAAATGACGATATGGAGACGGATGGATGAATGAGTAAAAAGAGTGCATAAGAAAGAGCGACCATGCTGCTTGCATAAGGGAGTAGCCGGCGACCAATGTCCTGAAATTTGACCAGGTACGTGTAGAGTTTTTGAACATGTCGCAATACCGGCACATACCGGGATCGCGTCTCCAATCGTATAGCCACCAACAGCTTGCAGCAGTAATCAGGGGAGGAAAACACAATACTTACTTTTCATATACTTCCGATTTGAGTGATTTACGCTCAATGGGGTTAACATTCCTGTGGTTCTGATGATTTTACTGCTTGCAGCGGGTTTTGCTTTACGATCAAAGTCTTGGGACTTCCCTCGGGGGCTGCATATCCTTTTTTGGCCATGACGAACATTTTTGCGTATTTCTTGATGCATGCATCCTAGGGATGACACGCAATGGAAGTTTAATCTTTGAGATCGGCAGCCAATGAACAAGATGCAGCAGCTTCGGGAAGAAGTGGCCAATCGTTTGTCTAGGACTGAGACTGTATCTAACCCTCACTGTTTTTTTTTCGTTTCAGGTCTTGATCGCGTATACTAATGGCTGATTTGCTGGCTAGTTGGCAACGCCGTGACTATGAAGAGGGAATCGGATACTTTTTTGTCAGCTTCAAGGACGGTAAACGTTGGTTGTTTTGTAATACGGCTAAAGCGGCATCGAACGCACCCGCACCATTTTCACCAACCATCTATCATAGGTTCACCGAATAGGTAAGCACGCCACGGTCGACAGTGTCAGGTGCATTTGAAAAAAGAAGCGACAATTCCTACTACCTTACTATAGAGTCGGCAAATGATTTTGAAACTGCATTTTATTACTCCGGTGTTATCTCAAAATTCACAGTAACATGGCTACCTACCGGTAGCTTCGATAGCTGAGTACCCTAGGTGATACCGGTACCAATAGAGTCGTACGATTTCGTAGGAAATGGCGGCTGTGAGTCTGTCCCTACAGGGCAATAATCGAGTGGATCAAAAAGAGGCATAGTTTAACTTTTCCAATGACCATTCCTCGTAAACGTTCAACACAACGTGTGTCATCATCAATCGCCTTCTACGCAAACCTTTTTTCTTGTTGACTGAGAGTCAACATCATTTCCAATTTTGAACGCTTTGTTCGGTGTTCAGTTGTACTACTACTACTACGTACTTCAGAAAGAGACAACAACCTACGGAGTACGTTAACTGCTATTAATACATCTACCGGTAGTCAACATCTTCATTGCACGAAGTCGGTATTCGTGATCGATGCTGTACAGGTTGGAGTTGCTACTGTGAATGGCTTAACTGTAAATTCCAATAAACAAGAAACAAAAGAGATACAGAAAGCGAAGTGGTCGCCTGCCAACCGACGACTGACGCCAGCAATAATAAAGGTATTATTAGTATCACTTTCCCTAACCGAGACACGTCGATTTGACCCACAAACTTCTGTCGGGGATAACAAGCGCAACAAACCAATCAATCAATCCACCGACCTACCTTCTACCCAACAAACTAAAATGGGGTTGCAGACTCCTGTTACTCCTTCATCGGCTGGATTGCCCGGGACAACAGGAAAGCGATCTTGTTCAGGCTCTCCCACGATGGCCATCTCCCATTCTTTTCCCCACAGTCGTCGGATACCCCGATCAACATTACACAAGCTGTTTGTTGGGATGATGACAACCGCCTTCCTCTTGTATGCTGTTTTTACTGCGTATTTGATCCGACATCATCACACCACTATCATTGACTTTGGAGTAGGTGGCAAATGGGGGCCAAACGCACTTGCTGGGAGCAACGAGAAGATATTGAAAGCGCACATTCGGAAACTACGAGAATTGCAACAGCTGAAATCTCCACAAGATAAAATTTTATTCCAAGTGGATTCCCTTCTTGTCGATACCCAACAAAAGTCAAAGGTCGAAGCAGCGTCCGGAAACAACCATAGTCCCAAACGTGTCAATGACAATGGCAAATCAACCTCGAAACATGAGACATTGATGTTTGAGGAGGTTGATATCCATGACATGAAACATCCCAAGGAAATACAGAAAGAACCCAGAGAGGGGCAATGATATCCAAGACATCTCCGATTCACAAGGATACTGTGTTGTTCAAGATGTCCATTTTAGAGAGATTGACAGTCCAATCTCCAATTGACACATGACGACGATTCATACGTCGTATTGGTTAGCGCAGCAACTATCTGTAACAACGAACAACAACAGGTGCAGGAACTTAAGGTCATTCTTTCGTGAGATTCCGTGGAAGTATGCTCACAATTGGATCACCATTTTGCCCCCAAAACGGTTGGTCTGCGTACCCATGGGACGGTTGTCAGTATGGGCGAAATACGATTGAACAGTAGTAGCAACGCCTCCTTGATGAAAGAAACTTGACCCAAACAACAACCATCACACAGAGTTGGGAGATGATGGGCATATTGCAAACCTTTTTTTGTGTGTGGTGTTGCGACCAGATTTCCAACAACAAAGGACCACAGCCAAAAGAGGAGAGAGACTCGATGGGATGGCTCTACCACTGCTGGACTGGGACCCACTTTTAGTGTGAAGAACGACGATCCATAGATAGAAAAATTCCGACTTCTCCACTAATATCACAGTCAAATTCATGACAAGGGGTTGGAAACCTTTCAAGATATGGCTGGATTATTTTGGAAGTGCAAAATAGTAGGATTTTACACAAGTTCAGTACTACCACGTAGAATAATGGTACTAACTTTACAGCTCCCTTATTTCGGTATGACTCGTTGGATTCAAAGAACCATGATCCATCACAAAACCTCTGTCGAAATCAAACGCACACCGATGAGTCTTGAACTTCTTCATCAACCTTTCGATCTCATCCATCATAGGAACCTTTTGCTTTTTCTCCTGATCGTTGTCTTGGATTGCTGCTGCTGTTGGTTCTGCTGCTGTTGGTTCTGCTGTTGCGAGATAATGATATGTGCACAAGTAAGCCCTTCCCCGTGCACTGAATTTTCTGATCCTCGCTTTGGTCAGTTCTGTCTCGACGTTTGTGCACTCATCCACTAAGTCTTCGAAGTCTGATCTCTTCCTCTTTTTCTGAAGGGGTTTCCTTCTGTAGCTCCCCTTCGCAAAACCCCAGGAATACTCGATGCCCTCACCTGCCATCTCGGCGTGAAATTTTGGCGTGAACATCACCTGGACCTTTAATTCGTTGGCCATAACCTGCAGGTGAGTTAACTCGTTCTGAAAATCTGTGCACTGTCCAACAATACTTCTCAGTGACTTTTCATCATTCAATGTCCCGTCAGGATTCTTCTTCGGATTCGCCGAATAGAGGTGATGATTGTTGTGGTCTATCAATCCTCGTTCACGAGCCACCTGTAACAAACCTTTGGGTTCCCCTACCCACCCTGTAATTTTTTTTTGCTCGGATTTCGAAATTGCGATTCCATGATCTCCCGCTAGCTTCTGCATTTCCTTCACAGTGTAGCCTCTTCTGTCTTCTTTCGAAATTATACCTTCGCGTTGTAAGTCGGTCGTCAGTTCCTTTTTTGTTTTCGGTTTGTTGTTGACATATTCATCTAACAATTGGGTTGACCTTCGTTTACGCCGTTCCTGTACGCTCAGATTGAAAGGACCCTCTGTACTTTCTTCTGGTGGTTCTTCATTGGACCAGTTCATGCGCTGCGTATCGCCGACTGAGAGAAGTGGAGAGTAACGTCCCAGGTAACCTTCAAAATTTTGAATAATTGTGTCGCGAAGTCGCTCTTGCTTACCGCCAAAGCTCACGTTCATATTGTTCACATCAAGGGCGCCTTTTCTTTTTCTGTTGTGACCCTGTGAGTGGTCAAACAGGAACACAAATTCGTGGCTGGGGTACAGGACTTTCAGACAGTCCACAACATCCTCGAACTGGACCGCCATATGGTTGGAATTTGGTGGCGCTCGTACGCTTTGTTTCTTTTCGAACTGGGTAAGATCCATGCCGGCTTTGTCGATGTAATCTTCGTGAAACTCAACCATTTTAATGTCTCCTTCCATATATTCGTGTCCAAAATCCATGGACAAGGATGGCAATTCGGATACCTTTTCTTTTGTTATCTGTATCCAGCGAATGCATCTCGGTTCCAAGTCCACTAGATAGCGTTTGCAGAAAAGTTTCCTCGACGTGACGACGTCCTCCCTCTCGTGCCCATCAACGTAATAACTTTTCTTGTGGTTGGCATATTTCATACCTAGCTGCTTCATCCAGGAAAGTGTTGTCTGTGGAGAGAAGACGCTGATTCGGAAAAGCTTCAGAAAGGATTGGAGAGTGTGGCCACGGCTTGTTTGTTCCGATGCCCAGACGGCGTATATCTTGGGGAATACCTTGTTCAAAATGAATTGGTGGACGGTTTCGACATTGAGGTTGAGAAGGTTGACCCGGCAGAACTGTTTGATTTCAGTCGCGGCATCTGGGAACATTCGAAGAAATGGAGGCAGTGGATCTCTCCCGACTCGAGCCTCGAGGTTTGGGTGCAAAAAGGCTTCTCTTGTCCTGAACAGTCCGTGCCACCGAGATAGGTTGTCGCCCCGGGTAGTCAGAGTAACCCCTAGCAAATTAATTTCATGAACTGCGATTTCACAGCATTCGAGCCATGTTTTTCTATTCATTTCCAAGGTAGCAATCTGGTATGCCTTTAAAATGAACATTGACTTTTGACGAATGACTAATTTGTCATAGTTCGAACAAACATTATCTGGATCTCGTCCATGGACCAAATCCCGCCAGCCTTCAAATTGTTGTGCTCTCTGAAGTAGTTTGATGCGTCTCTCAACGGCTGAGAGACAATGCGAATCACACTGTCTTGGCCTGAAAAGCTTGTAGGCCTCTGGCGAATCCCAATAAGTACCGCACACTGATTGCTGCCGTGGCATATCAACATGATCAGAATCTTGTTGACGTTCATGGCTATCACTTTCCGTGTTCTTGGTCATAGAAACATGGTCAGAATCTTGTTGACGTTCATGAATATCACTTTTCGTGTTCTGGGGGTTGACACAATAAGTAGCCTGACGTTGAACAGATGATCCTTTTTTTTCCTGCTCCAGCAGGTGTTCGACTGGTGGAATGTCGTTTGATTTCAGCGACCGAAATGAAATCAAACTCTTCACCCTTTCCACTTCTTCTTTCCACTGCTTATCAAATAACGGGTATTCGGCTTGCTCACCCGGCGGCAGTATGATATAATATGATTGTTTCGAATATTTTGCTCGGAAAAAACCAGACAAATTGCTTCCGTCGAAACGATCTATCAATTGATACTTCTGAATCTTCGAGAGGAGAATGTTCAACAATCGGGCATTCATCACCACGGAAGTATCAATGACAGCGGCAGCACGAATGGCGTCGATGATGGTATCCACTGTGATCCACTTGTTGCAAATCTTGGGACCAATTGTCGGGTGGTGGATGGTCAGTTCCAACGCGTGCCCCAGAATTTCCTTTGTGACCTTTGGTGCGTCATCTGTCAATGGCAAAACCATCGCACCAATCGGCCCCGCCAACATATATCCTTCCAAAGGATATTTGAAGCAGATTAGAAGAGTCGAGGCTTATTGATCAGAGTTGGCTATAGAGAAAACGTCTTCTCAATGATAGTAAGAAAATGTTTTTGTTGTCATCAATTTTTTCGTAGATGCACTACTGAATCGATCTGTCCGGCGGCGGGATATCAAAAGATCCAAACAACGGTCTAAGTCCAGACACTACCAGGTGTACGTATTCCTACGGCAACAAGCTTCCAAAGCCATACACTCTCTGCTGTTTTCACAGTCAACAATACAGTTATCAGCTTCTACGTCTTTCCGCCGACCGTCGTTGTGGGCTGTCCTTTGTCCGGCAAAATATAAAAGAGAGGGGTTAACCTGTAAACGCGACTACCGTTTTCGACTACGTACGAGTCGTACCGGTAGGTAGAGTACCGGTAGTAGTACCCTCCGAGTACGGTAGTACTCCGTATGTCCTTTTTTGTGATGTTTGTTGGGATGAAACAAGAAGAAGAGTGCAAAAAGCAAGGTTTTTGTTGTTGGGAGAGGGAAACCGAACGCCACCGTACTGCCCCACTTTTCGACGTCCGCATTGGCCAGTAATAATAAAATAAAAACATACGAACAGTAGTACAGGTATCATACGTCGTAGAGCGAACGGCATATACGAATCTCGTCGTCGTCCTCCTCATCGTCATCGTCAGTTCATTTTCAAACATATCACTGTATTGTCACCTACCCCTTACACGTTGACAAGCAGGAGTTGCGACAAGCATTCATCCGGGAGAGAAACGGAAGAGTTTGGACCCACCCACATAAAACAACACGTCGAATTGAACAGAGTGACCCGTCATCATCATGGATGGAGATTTGCTAGGATTGGATGGACCGGCGGTCGATGTTTCCAACACAACAGCAGCAGCAGCAGCAGCAACAGCAACAACAACAACAGATCTTGCAGAACAAAACGGTAATGGTGATGCGATTGCCTTTGATTTGTTGACAGGATCGCCTATCAGACAAGAATCGAGACCGACTTTGACATCGTTGCCAGCTTCGTCTTCCTCCTCCGATGTCTTGTCTTCGGGTGAGAGAGACACAACCGCAACGTCTGTTTCATTGCCATCCACTTTGGAAACGGATACTACACTGGCTTTTGCTACGCCGGCACTGCACACGGATACTGACAACGACGATCACACTACAGAAAATTCTCCTGTGTTGTCATCTTCTGTGATGAACGGTACAAAGGATGACGACAACACGTCTTTCCAACCTCAGGAATCTGTTGCGAATTTGCTACATTTTGCAGAAAATGGTGGTAGCGGTGTGAATGATGGAAAGAATGTTGTATTGGAAGCTTCCTCAGAGACACCCTCGACGCAACCGAATCATCAAGAAATGGATTTGTTGAATGCCTCTGCCCCACCCCTGCTTACGTCGACCGAAACGAAACTACTGGATCATCCAGATAGCGTTGCACCCGTTGTTGACCAAAAAAGAAATGATGAAGGTTTGGTCGATCTATTTGCCCCATCCACAGCTGTATCTGTTGTTGCTGATGCATCATCGACATCGATGGGCGACGGTGTGTCCACTGTGGTGGATCCGTCGTTTGACGCCTTTTCGACATCACAACAAGAACCGTCAACCCAAAAAAACACAAGCAACAACAATTTGGCGGACCCCTTTTCCGACATGATGCAAGAGAGTTCGATGAGATCTTCCGAGCCTTCCCTACAACAAAGCACATCACCCGCAGCACCGAAAGAACCACTCGCAACTACTACAACTGCAGCGGAACGTTCCAAGAACTCTCCACAAGATGAATCCATCGAAGCCAAAGAAGTTCCAACAAATAATGTGGAAGAGAAAAGTGTCGGCAAAGCCAGTCAACTCACCGCTGGCGAGGAAACTGTCGAGTCGGGAACAGAAACACTTGCCTCACATTTGAACGGCGATACAATCACCGAATCGGCCAAACCAGAAGTAGAAACCAAGGACAACTCCGTCGTTGCTGAAGAACCACAAATTGCCAATAGGTCAACACACTCTCAATCGTCGCCTGATAACAATTCCAAAAACACCAATGCTACAAACAAAGATACTGCCGAAGGAATACAAAAACAAATAACTACAATCGAACCGTCAACAGACCAACAATGTATTGATGCTCAAGGTATCGAAACAATCGAAAAGGACAGAGACGTTGACGATCTTTCCAACAGTAAACCGTCGAGCGATCTAGCAGTGTCGACAAATGCAGTCACTCCAACGAAGCTTGAACTTACAGTTAGCAAAGAACCAGCTAGCTTGCAAACACTACCTCCTCCATCACCCGCCCCAGAAACATCCGACGAGGTCGTCTTGAAGCAGCACATTCAATTACTAGAGAAGGAATTACAGGCAGCCCATGCGTTGATCATGCAGCTACAGCATCATGAAAATGTTGAAGAGGAACGGCCGGGGGATGCCGTGATGGTGGAACTGCAGGCGAATCTGCAACAGGAAATGAATCGCCGTGCCGAAGCCGAAAATAAAATGCGTTTGGCCCAAGCAGAATGTCAAAAACTAGCTGACGAGTACAAAACTTTCAACATGGAGTCCAAAGCGTCTCTCGATCAACTTTCCAAGGAGTTGGAAACTGTGACCACCGAAAAGAACGAGTTATTGAGGGAAGTGGAACAAATCCGGGAAGAGCGTGACGAACAGGCTCGAAAAGAAATGGCTTTGACAACCCGCTTGAATGCTGCCAAGAAAAAGGAAGCGGTCAAAGCAAATGCTGCGGAACATTACGAGGATCAAGTCGAACATCTACAACAACAAGTTGAACAGTACAAGAACGAATTGGAATCCATGACTGCCGAACGAAATCAGCTCAACCATGAACTTACCGAATGGAAGAACTATGCCGAAAAACGAACGAAGCAGCTAGAAACAGCACTGAACGATGAAAAGAAACTGAATGATGAACGAAAACGAAAAATGAAAGGATTCGTCGAAGCGAAAACGGAGGAAGTTCGCGCCGCAAAAGCTGAATACGTTTCTCTTCAAACAGAATTGGACCAAACGTCACATTCCCTCAAGGAACTGAACCAACGATACAAACAACTCCATTCACAATGGGTCCAGTCGCAAACACGAAATCGAGAATTGCAAAGAGACATGACCAAAATGAAAATGGATTCAGAGAAAATGCTCAAAGCCGGCGGAACGTTGGAAGCTAGACTGTCCCGATCTGCACAAGAATCGGAAGACCACAAGAACAAGAGAATACAGGCAAAGAACGAGCTCATGTCAGTTTTGAGTCAATTGGAAGCCGAACGTGCTGTGAATGCTCGTCTGCAGGAGTCCTTAAGGATGACGTTCACACCAAAGGCGCTATCTCAGCAACAAACGATCAAAGAGGCGATAGATGAGTTTGAAGGAGCACTTCATCGCCTTTCGATCCGTCTTGAAAGGCCGTTGCCACCTCCTCTAAGTTCGAACGGTGAATTACAGTCGAACCCAATGGCAGATAACGCATCGGAGGACGGCTCTGTACTTAGCTCAGACTTTGAGACTCTGAACGACGACGGTAGCAGAGTTGGTTCGAGTAACAATCTTTCCGAAATAAATTCGAATAGAGTGCTACAAAAGCTGGAAGTCGAGACACAACGGGTCAGTCAGAGCATCGTATCCTTTTCGAGTAGTGTGGAAAGAATGCATGCCTTGTTGGAGGGAGCTGGGCCAAGAAACTGCACAGACGTTTTTTCAAACTTGTTTTTGAGCACCCAAAACGGACCGAACGAAGAGACCACAGCAATGACGGGGGAGCGTCGACCAACCAGGAGGAATGAATCTAGGTACGGCCGTGTACCTGGAACATTAGCGTACCAGGGTTAGCCTTCAAATAGCGAGATTACTTCTTTCTTATTATTTTTTGTCGTCGAGTACCGTCGTATGTTGCTTAAATGAGACGTAATCATCGACAGACAACATCATCATCAACAAAAGCAACGATGGACATTGACAACAACATACGTATCATGGCTCCACGATGACCCTCACATGCCCTGAAACCCCTTCTCCTGGCCCTCACGCCCTGCAATTTACCCCTCCCCTGCGTCATCTAGTAGAGAGTGGTAGTAGCAGTACAGCTCACACCGCTCCCCTAGCTACAGCCAATGCTTCTCCAGTCAATGCCAATGCCGTTGCTCAGTCCGCCTCAGCTCACTCAACATCTCCTCTCACAGCCAATTCCGCTGTAAATGATGCAAAGGACGCTATTGCTATTGCTACAGACATTCATACGTCACATGCCCAGTTTGATGCTACTCCTAATGCTCCTGAAGCCAATGATCCATCCTCAGTGGATGTGTCTCCATCACCAGATGTTACAGCAGCCAACCCTTACAATGTGGAGCAGGCAGCAGCTATTGAATCAATCGCAGAAGAGGCATCGTTCACGTTTTGTGTCGGTTCCACCTACGATCCCCCTAAGAGCTCAGAGAGTCACTGAGAAAGTTTGCCCACGAGAAAGGATTTTCCATCACCACCCTTGGCACCAGGTTTTCCTGCAGTCGATGTGCTGAGGCCAGATGCTACACCATCAGAAGGCTGAAGATGAAAGAGCAAACTGCACCTGGGAAGAGAAGGAAGAGGAATAGCACCAGGGTTGGCTGCAGCTTCCAGGTCTCTTTCACATATATCAACTACAAGGAAAAAACACAGACAAAGCTAATAGAATTACTAGCTCCACTTGCTATGGTCATAGCAATGGATACTTCCCTAGCAGCACTCAGCTCACTATTGCGAAACGAAAGGCTGGGCAAGAAGAAACTGTTGCACAACATGGTGGCAGGGGAAATGGAGATGCAGAGGAGCCACTCGCTACACAAGAAGAGACTGTTGCACCCCGTGCAGCGACTGTTTCCGTTCCAGCTGGAAAGATGAATCTCAGAGAGATGCTCCAATTATCCCAGGACTTCGCCTACTCTGTCAACAAGATTACAGATAAGACCAAACAAGAGCTACTTCTTCATGCGGTCATCAAGCTAACCGATATTGCCAATGGGATTTGGATCAGATTGATACTCAGTCCCTTTCGGATGAACTCCATGGCTATCTTGGGTGCATCAGCAGAAACTTTGGCCACACAGGAAATGTTTTCTTAGGCATCTCAGGGATACTCCCAGAAAGACTTTGAAGGTGAAGTGCATAACCAAAATGCGGCAGAGCAAACGGCTGTTCTGAAGAAATCGAATCCTGCTTGGGCTAACGGCGGTAGGGGATACACATAAGCAGCAATGAGAGGACTATCAAGCCACGTGCACACTTTTTTTGTTTGCAACCAGGACACGGGGTTGGCAAATGTATGAAAAATCAAGGAAACTGGAGCAACTATCATGTGGCATGAGCGAAGTATGCAGATCGTTTTGGTAATCCTATGTACTATGTGGTGGAGGAGCCATGTGGAGATGTGTGAAGGGAACAATCAAAGCTTGGATGCAAGGAGGTGGGCCGTTGCCGCCTACAGCTGCTCATATTATTTCTACAGTACCAAGAGGCAGAAGTCCTTTCAGAACAATGTTGCCAAAGTGTTTGTTTGGGGGAGGCAGGCAGGCCAGGGGATGAATACTGTCCTTCTTAGTACTACCCTGTCCATGAGGTTGCCCGGTGGATTGCTAATAACTGTAGGGGCAAAAAACGGAAGAAACATATACTTTCCTGTCTGCAGACCACACTGTTGGAAGTATCTGCGCAGATATATGACTTTTACTGTTAATAAGAGGCTCCCTTTAGTTTTTACTGCGGAGTCCGAAGTCCGGAGTCCGGAGTAGTGGTGATGGATCCGTTGTATCGTATAGTATTAACGTACCTAATACGACGTACTACATATTAATAAAATAGTTAACTGCAAATCTTTCACACTGCGCAATTTCTGAAATTTGCAAGTCGTGCTCGCTACGACGTTAACTGTATCACATACGCTTTCATTTTTGTTTCTTGTGTATATGATGATACTCAACTGTCGTTGTGAGAACAACAACATCATCATCATCAATCACTCTCCATGACGAGATCATCATCATCACAACTATTCTACGAGTATTCCTAAAATCATCATCGCTTCAATCTACGACGTATCATCAGCGTAATAAGGCGAAGACTTGTTGTAAATCCAAGACTTCACAGCATACAAAACGTTCGCGTA
Source organism: Nitzschia inconspicua (assembly GCA_019154785.2). Taxonomy (NCBI): domain Eukaryota; phylum Bacillariophyta; class Bacillariophyceae; order Bacillariales; family Bacillariaceae; genus Nitzschia; species Nitzschia inconspicua. The sequence goes on along the minus strand of JAGRRH010000007.1, from coordinate 696,496 downwards.
ATCTTCACTGGTTAGTTAGGTTCCGTTCGATATTCGGTGAACGTGCGGTCATCCGTTAGCAGTACGAGGCGATAGATACCGCCGAGTCATTCAAAGCTTATATTTCCCTTATTTTTGTTATTATAAATCCTAATTGTCCCGCTTAAAAAAGAAGAAGAAAGAGACGATGGTTCACATTTGCCTTACACCCCATGAATTGATCGATCCGTCCACTCAAATCATCGACACACTTTGCGTGATTGGAACTGTTAAGGCGTTTCAGAGTAACTTGTCTTGGGTGTTGGAAAATGTGTTACCAGTGGCTTTGACGGCTCCCAATACTTCGATGGAAGGGGGAGAACCCCACAGGAAAAAGCCAAAGGTGGAATCACAACAGGAATTAGATACGTCAGCAAGTTTGATCCAACGCGTCCTATCGACATTGCAGCCGTCCTTGGATACGGCTGCCTCCACGGAATTGTGGCTACCGCGAGATCCATTGTTGCTGAGAGTTGTTTTGATTGCTTTGCCTGCAACAGTATCTCGCCACAACTCATCTTCCCAACCGTATGCAGTTTCTTCCAATCTGAAAAAATTTGTCCGACCGAAAGAATCCACGGCTGTTGTGGGGCTCTTTGAATCCTCAGAGGTCTACGCAACAATTTGTGCCGTTTCGCGAGTCGGCGGAGGGCTTTTGTACAATCGCAAGACAGGTGGGAAGACAGATATCCTACCCAACTCGGATTCTCATCACTCCCATGCAATGGCACCCCTTTTGCTAGGTGGAATTTCCATGTCAGAGACTGCCTTGCCGGATTTGAATCATATGCGAGTTGTCTTTCCCCCATCGGCATCTCCCGAGGACAAAGAGGTCGGGCTTTGGCGTACAAAAATGTGTAACGTTGCGCTCGGAATACAGCTTGCACGGAGACTGGTGGATGCTCCTTGCAATGAACTAGACACGACTGCGTTCTTGGAACAGGCCATGGCAGTAGTACAAGGGGTCAGACATGTGACAACCAAAGTTATCAAAGGAAAAGAGCTTATGGACAAAGGCTACGGTGGATTGTACAATGTCGGAAAAGCAGCCCTCCAGCCACCGGCATTGGTTATATTGAGCTACGTCCCGCCAGATGTCAAGGACGAACCATCGATTGTATTGGTTGGTAAGGGCATTGTTTTCGATACTGGTGGCCTCCAAATCAAACCCAAACCCACCATGCCGGGCATGAAACGAGATATGGGTGGTGCTGCAGCAATCCTTTCAGCCTTTGGAGCATTTGTTCGATCGGCGCCGTACCAACCAGCAGTCAAACGACCCGTCCATGCTGTTTTGTGCTTAGCCGAAAATGCCGTTGCAAACGATGCATTGAGAGCAGATGACATCATCACCATGTACTCTGGAAAGACAGTAGAGGTGAGTGTATGGGTCACGGATTACAGCCGCTGCCAAAGGGCCGTGCTGTACCACAACAGTTTTTCTCATCATTCTTTCTTTTATCTCTGCACCTCAAGATCAACAACACAGACGCAGAAGGCAGACTTGTATTGGGGGATGGCGTATGTCATGCCTCTCGACACTTAAATCCGAGTACCATAATTGATATGGCAACCTTGACAGGAGCTCAAGGTGTGGCAACAGGAAAGTACTTTGGAGCTTTGTACTGCAATGATGAGGCCTTGGAGCAATCCGTTGTGACTTGTGGAAAGTATTCCGGTGATTTGTGCCATCCCATGCCCTATGTTCCCGAGTTCTTTAAGCAAGAGTACACGTCGGCTGTTGCCGATATGAAGAACTCTGTGGCGGACCGCGCCAATGCCCAAGTGAGTTGTGCTGGACAGTTCATCGGTAACCACATTTCGGACTGGTTGGCTGTTGAAGGAAAGCGATGGTGCCATGTTGACATGGCCTATCCCGTGTTCGATAAGAAAGACGAACGAGCGACGGGTTATGGCGTCGGGCTGCTGTATTCGTTGCTTGAGCAATACAGTCAAGAGTAACGAGATATAGACAAGAGCAGTAATGCGCAATAGCAACCGAACAACAAAATTAAAATAAACATTACAATCTACCCCGATCAATTTAATGGCATTCTCTTGTTATTGCCTCTGTTCAAATACTTGAAAGGCCGGCGCCAGCGATTCACTACAGTACTCATGAAAGGCCCAAGCACGATGGAAAGCTTTGGCCAAAGGCGACCTGCCTGGAGTCAGGTCGAAACGTTCCCACAACAATTGTGTCTGGGATGGTATAATAGGAACCGGATTCTTTTGGTTCCAATTTTCGGTGTGTAAAAGTGATGTTGGAATATTTTGGTTCTTGGCCGTGATGACGTCTCTCCATAGCGATCGGGTGGGATCTAATATAAGCAGTTTCGTGGTTGGGTCCAAGTGTTGTGCCTCCACCAGTGTGTCGACAAGTATCTGGGCAGCTTCTTTCGTCATTCCAGGAACTCGACTCCATAAGTATTCCGTCGTGACAGGCAATGGCACACAAGAGGTTTCGTCCAACATTACCTGCAATTTTGTAGTTGGATGCTTCTGAATATGTTGAGATAGAAATTGATAGTTGCTCCTACAAGTCTTGGCCGTTCCCTTGTCCTTGACCATGGGAGCGAGGTAGAGATGCTTCATTGTTGCCGTAGGGTCTCGTTGATTTTCCAACAGTTTTTCAAGTAACTTTTGTGGTAGTCCCATGACCATGACTAATGCCGCATCGACCATACCAGCTGCCAACAAGCGGCCGGCCATGGCTCCACCGGAGGATGCACCTACCGCAATGATCTTTGGCTGGGTGTTGTTGCCTTTAAAGAGTTCCGGGTGTGTGGTGTGTATAAACTCATGCAACGCCTTTCGAATGCGACGGGTATCGTTTACATCGCCCCAGCAGCCAGACTTCCAGTCGTAGGAAGTTACCGCCAAGGCGATATATCCCTGTTCCAAGACCCAGCGAGAAATTTGCAATTCTTCGCTCAAACCGACACATTTCGTACAATTCTGAGAGGGAGAGAAAAATTTGAACGCACTGTGGGTACAGCCATGGAGTAACAAGACGATTCCCTTGTGGTGGGACGGTGGTAATGAGTTGGATGGCAGAGCGTACACAATCGAAATTGGTGATGCATCATCATCGACTGCAACATGTTCCTTTCTGTCATTCTCATATTCCAGAGCAATTCCATAAACAGCAGATGCATTTGGGGACAAGAGGGACGATGACGATGGCACAGATGATGTGATTGGAGAGGCATTACCTGTTCCGTTTTGTAACAACATTGTTTTGGATACAGTTAGCCAGCCAATCATTAGAACGACCACCATCGCGATGCTGGCCCGGAATATCCAGCGAACATGGTTCTGAACAGAATCGAGGCTTCCCCTCCTTCTTTGGTAGATTGCAATGTGACGTTGACGATGCTGGCCTGGTTTCAACAACAGCCACATTGGGATGGCGTGGCGCTATTTCAGAAGAAGTAAGTGTTCAGCTGAAGCAGAGAATGAATAATGGAGTTATTTCTTCCGACTATCCGGCCTGTACTGTTTTTATTTGGATAACCACGAAAAAATGTGGCACTGATAGTCTTCGGTTGAAATTCCATAGTGCACGTCTGTTTTGCGAATTGGCAGGCGCGCACAGACCAATTCATTTCACCGTGAAAAACATTCATTCCGACCGTATGACCTCGGACATCATCGTCGAGTCGGGAGTATCTTTCATCAACATCACAATTCATCATCGCCGTGTTGATTTGTTGGTGTCTCTGTGCTTCTAAACGCAATACCACGGAAAAGACAAAATGACTAGGAGAAACACATCATCGCCACGATTCAATCGATGCGGTGCCTTGATTCTGTTGTTGCTGTTGAGGGAAACCGCATGCTTGGCATCTTCTTCATCGGCACCTCCCTCCACTTATGATGCCAATATTCCATCCTCAGCCACTATTCGAGTGGTGTCTGTGAATAAGAATGGTGGAGGCATCCAAGTCTACGACTTTTCTGATGAAAAAAATGCGATTGGCGATGTTGATGATGGACACAATTCCAAGCGGCGGCAGATTTGGAATCCCCATGCAACGTGGATGTCGATACAAGGTCAGGTGGCGTCGGCATTGCGATCCACTTTTTTGCCAACTGGATTTCCAAGTAGGACACCACCAGGTTATTTGAAATATTCCGTATGGAGCTGGATTCAAGACGTTTCGACTCAGTTACGCTCGGTACTGGCCACACAACGAATATTGGAAGGGGTGGGAGTAGGGAGGGAGGGAGCCACAGCATTGTCCGCGCTCTTCAATTATCTGGTCCGAGATGGATTTGGCATGGCTGCTACACTACTATTCACGTATGCTGCTTCGTCCCGGTTTCGGTCCGACTGTAAGCGGTGGAGAATTTTTGCGGATATGTCCGTCGATATAGGGATTACGCTGGAAGTAGCTGCAACCTTGTTGCCCTCTGCATTCTTTCTTCCCATGATCTGCCTTGGAAACGTTTTCAAGGCCATGTGTGGAGTTGCAGCCGGTGCTTGTGGAGGATCCATCAATCTACATTGGGCCAATGGTTCAGATATTTCGGATATTAATGCCAAGTTTGGTGCACAACATACCGTCACAGCCGCCCTTGGATTGGTCTTTGCGGGTGTCTTTGCTCAATCTGTCAATCGAGTATCGTCGAGAAACTTGTGGACGCTGTACTTCTTTTTGACATTCATTCATATCTTTGCTAATCTTCGCTGCATGCGACTGATATCGTTTGATTATTTAAACACAATCCGCATGGACATGGTCTTGGACAAGTTCTTTGACAACAATGGCAACATCAACTCAACGACCATCTTGTCGCCTCAACTAATTTCGCAGAATGAGCCCCTGTGGTTTCTTCTTCCAACTATCAAGCGACTGCTTTGTCGACCGTCTCCACCGAACTGCCGTATTCACCTTGGTGTCTCCTTCAATGAGTTTTCCCGACTCGTGACGGTCGGTAAAGCCGAGGGCAGGGAAGAATCATTGATAAATGGCGTCAATGTCACATCAAGTACAGCTAAAGATGGCTACCTCATTTCGGTAGGGAACAACAGCGGAAAGCACCTGACTTCCGACATTGTTGTGTGCTTTCTTTCCAACATTACACCCATACAAGAAACCAAGGCATATTTTCATGCCAAGCTTCTGTGCCGGCGACTGTCAGATGTGGGACAATGCGACAGCAACAAGGAGATCGACGAGATTGTCGTTCAAGAGATTTCAAAAGAGACGGAACAAAATCTTGAAACGGATTGGAGTGACTTTACAACACTCTGTAAGAATGCTGGATGGGATTTGTCGAGGTCAGAGCTAGATACCCAAGGATACGAAATCCAAGTAGTTGAGACGTTGTAATACCACATTCGACTCCACTTATACACGGAGAGCATCGACAGCATCAGTTTTATCCCTAGATTTCTTAGCTGCTTGTATTACGTTCTTTGAACGAATTTCTAAAGAATATAGTTGTTGATCTCGTCCTCATCAGATTGCGACTGAAGTACAAAATGAAAAAATAAATGAAAAAAAACTCGAAGTAAGATGCACTCTTTGTTGGTCCAGTGCACGCAGGCCATGATACGCCTGTCGAGCCTTTCCAAAACACGAAGTTTTATTTTTGGATAATCCTGTCGACGTCAAAAATGAAACATCGAAACATCATCGTAAATAATATGTGGTGAGGTCTATCGGAACGCACTATGTACGGACGGGAACTCGTACCCGTATGGTCCTCTCTACGGTACCTACTCGTTACTGGTACCAGTTCCAGTTGTATCCTTTCCATCATCATGAACTTTCAGTTTTCTTTGTGTCGTTCTCATAATCATCTGGTCTTGATTCCGCAGCAGCTGGTGGGTCAATCAGGCATCAGGGGTTGTCGGAGAGACGTCGGCGAACGCCGTTGCGACATTTCAGAAAAAGAAAAATGGATCGTTGATATCCACACACTCATCGACTTCTCATAATTCCAATAGCAAAAAAAAAAGATTCAAAGACCCACGGATCTACTACGTATAACATAATGTCGACGAATAGCAGTTACCAATACTCGACCATCGGTCGTGGTCATGGAGATGAAGAAAACATCCACGATACCCTTTCGCAAGAAGAACGAACTGTCAACAACAAGAGATCTTCGACATTTCTTATTCTTGCCGGTGTCGTGGTGTTGAGTGCATTGTTTGTTGCTACATCCATGCATACCTCTTCATCACGATCTGCTGGAGATTCGATTCCCTTGCTTGGTATGGCCAAGGTTCGTAGCTGTACTTTCAAAGAATGTTTTGGAAACAGCTGCAATCAGGAAGCTGCTCCCTTCATCTGTCTTCGTCACAATGGAGGACCACACATGGGATGGTACGTTTCTTATTTTGTATCTTTTGTTTGACTGGTTTTGCTTTTTTTCATCGCTTCCTTTCTCACGGTATCTTTTGATGTGCGTTCCTAATATAAATATTATGTTTCAGCTCTCCTATTCCTTGGACCCCAGAGACTTGTGACGATGATTGCGATCTGTCAGGTTGCAGTAGTCTTGAAATTCCAAGTGATACGGAATCATGTAAGGGTGTTAGCTGTGGAAAAGAGTGGTGTGCTGGTGGCCAAGTTTGTCCCGGTGCCGCTTCGTATCAGTGTCAGGATGGATCTGCACGTTTTGGGTGCAGCACTGATCCTTTGCATTGGACGCTCCGTACCGACGATCAAGCATGCTCCAAATGCTGTGATACCAAATCGTGTTAGGGACTACGATGACTCACAGTCAAGATAAAACAAGGCTTGGATCAGACCAATGGCCGATCATTCTTCATTATCAACAACCCATCCCCCACTCTAGTGGCACTCTAGTGGTTGAGTTTGATATCATCTAATAACGTTTTTCGAAATAAAATAGAACGGGATATCCTTTTTTACAACTTGACTACTGTCCGGAGTAGTTCTTTACAAAATTATGACAGATGATCCGTATCCATTCTGCGTTCTGACATGTCACAACATATGCAACGAAAGATGTCTAAATCAGTTCGATAATGAACATCGCCGGCAAACATTTCACTCCCTACACTGCGATGTGTTTTTGTCCAAAACTACACCTTTCCAAGAAACCAGGGCACATTTTCATGCCAATTTTCTCTTCTGCCGGCGACTGTCAGATGTTGCACATTGCGACAGCAAGAAGGAAATCGATGAGACTACCGACCATGGGATTTCAAACGAGACGGACAAGAATCTTACAACCGATTGTTGTCTTGTAGCTTTGTAGCACTCTGTAAGAAAGCTGGATGGGATTTGATGAGGTCAGAGCTAGATTTCGAAGGATATGCAATTCGAAATTCATATCTTCACAATTAGCAGATCTTACCATTAATACTCCTTGGTATGTAATTACCATCAGTGGCTTTCTGCTGGGATACACGCACGGAAGTAAGGAGTATGATACGAACTGTTAACTGTAAGTACTACTCGAAGTACGTACATACTTTTTGTTTCCAGTAACCGTAGCATATCATACCACATATTCTACGTAGTTTGAACTCCCACAGTCAGTAGTAGGGTATCATACGGTAGTCTACCCGTACGACCGTACGACGTAGTAGTAGAGTACCGGTACCCTAATTTGGAAGAATCTTCATTCGACGTTTTGTTCTTGTCTGTTTTTTTTGCTCACTATCTGAGACACACCTGTAATACTACGAACATCCAAGCTTACACCATGGTGCCGCCAGCCATTGTTTTCTTCGAATCGCTTCTTCCATATGGCTTGACCTGCTTGGGCTGTCATGCCGTGTTATGGGTAATTTTCCGCTATGTACTACCGTCGTCGGGGCCATGGCATGCGGCACCAAATTTTACTGCACATCAAACTATTGCGTTGTTCCTGATGATTCAATGGACGTGGAATGGATTCTTTGGAGAGGATGACGAAGAAGATATGAATGTGGGCACCAACAGCTTGCCGGTTATATTACGGCCCTCATCCCTTGGCATGAAAATGGCGCGGCGATCCATGGCGGCGTTATGGATCTGGGATATTCCTGTCTCCATGCTTTCATCCGACATGTCTAGTGCGATGGATGCCCTTATGCATGCTCATCACTTGGGAATGCTGTTGGTGACATGCATAGTCATGGGATGGCTGACATTTGGTACCGCATCAGAGAACTACCCAAATCCTGTTGGTGCTACATTAGCTCCCCTCTTTTTTGGACAAGTTGAATTGTCCAGTATCCCTCTTCAAATTGTAGATTTGTTTCATCCAAAAAAGTCCGCGGCATGGCACGAGTACATGTTGAGCAGGCCCATGCTGGTTTCCATCAATGATGCGTGTCGACAGCTCTTTGCCTTGCTGTTTCTGGCCGTGCGAGGGATATACTTCCCGTTCCTCGTCTTCACGATTGTAATTCCTGAATTTTGGGACGCTTTAGGGTGGACCATGATGGAAGACCAGACAAAGTACGTGTTACCAATAGTCACGATTCTGACGTTTTCAGTGGCCTTTACGCTGCTGCAAATGTACTGGGCTGTATTGGTGGTCAATCAAATTTACAAGGCTCTGAAGGGTGGAGGCGATAAGAAGAAAACTGGATAGCTAAAGTTGGCCGCTAAAAAGCTATAATGATGTAATGTTTAACGCTGGATCCAGCACAAACTTGACCTCTTGCCTCACATCATCACCCATTTGTACGCGAGAGTCGTCGATTTGCAGAACTAAACGTCCACATGGATCCACCTTGTACGTTTCAAAAATAGCAGCAACCGAGTCAATGTTAGCAACTACGACATCGTCCCTGGTAGGATCGCGAGCAACAGGAAGCAGGTATTCTAGCAGCCACACTGACAGTTCGTACGAATATGGCATGATCATAGCTCGAAAGTCGTCGTATTTTGTATCGCAAATATTCAAATGGGACAAGTGCTTGCCCCTGGCACCATGATAGTTTGGTTTGGGTGTTTTTGATACTCGAAGGAATGCTGCCAATTCTTCCCACATGGTGCCATCTTCCAACTGTGCCAGCTCATAAATAAAGATGTCGTTGGGAATCTCAAGGCTGATTATTTTGTCTCCTCCATCGAAATCTTTGGGTGCTAACCATTGTCGTTCTTCGTTTGTCAGAGCCGTTTTCCCGATTTGTGCCAAGGCGACATGAAATCGAGTCCTTGCCAAACAAAGGATGTTATTCCCACCGCATTCGTTCCAACAAAACTCCACCTGTTTGGTAGTATTCCGGCAAACACGGAGTCCCCATTGGTTGGGTCGACAGGGACAAGTCATCTGACGTTGATACGGATCCATCCCTCCTTGCATTCTCCAAAAGGATTGAAACCACATAACGGGATGTCTGTCGGCACAAGCACGGACAATACGCACAGGAATATGAGCTCAAAAGTCCAAAAAGTAATCCACAATCGCAGTGTTCCAAAAACAAGATGTGTAACATTCTACCACATACCGTATCCCAATGATAAACTTGGTCCGTTTCAAACTGTTGGAAAAGATCTTCATCATAGCCCCGCCCATGTTTCCTACAAAGGCTGGACATTTGTTCCCTCGCAATAGTAACAGTGACGATGTGGTCCCATTGTTGGTAGAACCACCGTATTGAAGTGGCCATTCTTGATATACCATGGACAAGAGTTTGGGTGGTAGTTCACACACGTCTTTAATGGGCATGGGTGCCAACTGTCCCAACGTAGCCATCAAAGTTGTGGTCCCGCATTTGGGGAATCCGGCAATAACAAAGTCCAACCATGGCCCATCACGGTCGGCGTCGTGTTGTAAGAATTCCAAATCGGCATTATAGTGAGGTTGTAGCAACTGCTTCATGGTAGAATTCATGAGGGAAGCTTTGTACCAGGTTTCAAATTGGGATTGTCTTTCGTTCATGAATTTGAGTTCTGTCTCGGAATGGAGTAATTGGACCGCCGAGTCGTCGCGGTCACGGCTATCTTGCCGCAAGTCGACATTGAAGATCTTTTGAAAAACTGAAAGTGTATCTGTACCATTGAGTTCTGATTTTTCATTTGACTGTTTCTTCATTTTCGATGCAAATGGCCTTTTGATGAAATTCCTCCGCTCGTTTGTCGTTGTTTCTGGTGGGGGTCGGACCAATCGAGTTTTTGGTGGGAAAGGGACACCACCTTCATCATGACCATGGTATTGATGAATTACTTCCGAAGACAGGTATATTTGAAGAATTGTGATAACAGTCAAAGCGACAGCAATTATCCGAAGAACCATTCCAGACCGAATAGGATGTCGTTGGATTGCTCCGGAAAAACTTTTCGACATTATAATGTTATTGTTTGTCAACGACCTTCATTCGTGCAGAATCAACATTATTTTCTGTCTAAATTACGTCATGTTGCTGGAAAAGTGTAAGCATATTTCTGTAGCTGTTGTTTCGGCAGAAAAAAATGGCACGATACAAGACAAGATGAGACAGTTGAGATCGATCAGACAAGAAAGGAGAAAAAAGTTGATGCCAATCGGTCAGTCATTCTTCATCCCTGACTGGAAAATGTGCAAATGGAAAGTCGGTGATGCGCGCGTCCGTACCTCCTCAGACCCGACTTGTTCCGGATGTATCGTCATCATCACCAGATTCCGCCTCCGGCTTAACGCACCTCTCGCCATCTGATTGACCGGTACCACAACATATTATACTTCCAATCTCCCATCTCCACTATTTGGACCACCAAACACCAAACAGGACAGGACCACCATAATGACGTATTCCACCACGATACAAAATAGACAAAATAATACTGCTGTACCATCTGGTCGTGACGGAATTTCCAAAAGAAAGACGGCCGGAACGGAGCGACTGACATCCTTCCATCCTACAATTGGTTTCACCTCTTCTCTTGACTCGTCGTCACATTTTGTGTCGTCCCAAAGGTCGCAACGGTATCCCTACAATACTGGCAGCAGCAATGACACGAAGACATCGATCTCGAAATCGTTTGCTCAGATCACAAACAACTTTTCGTTTCGTCGGCGGATCAAAGGACGGTCCATTCACTCAAGTTCCACACCGCGGAAACGAAGGAACACACACAGACGGTACACTCCCAACACGTATTTGGTATGGTCCTGTGTTATTCTGACGACCAGCCTTGTCCTACTGATTGTTTCTCTTAAGATGAGAAGACCATCGCCTGGGGATCAACTTGACGACATTGTTCGAATTCATACAGCCACTTCCCACTTTACCATTCCTTCAACAACAACAATCCAATTACTTCATAGATCTACACTTTCCATGCAATTTCCAACAGTGCCGATATTTTGGTCCGGTCCCAAGGACTTTGGAGGTTTGCATATCGAGTTTCCCTCGGAAGGAGAGCCATTACAACGGGAAATTGATGATGCGGAAGAAGAATGGTTCCTTCAAAATGATGGCGTTCGAGATCCCTACGCACCTATGGAGGACGATTTTGACCCTGATTTTGTCCCTCACGAAGACGATTATTTGAGATACTGGAAGGACTACACAGATGGTCATAACGACGATGCTATCAGCCCCGGTATCAAGCATCACCCGATGAGAAAGGGAACCATTGGTTGTAGGCGCGTGGCTATCCATTCTTTGCTATTCCCAATATGCAACAACTTTCATGAATTGACAATACTCAATCCTGACTTGAAAATCCTTGGGTATGTACCAAGTCAATGGCCAGAATCCGAATGTACGTTTATCGTTCTTGTTCCTTGCATCTCAATATTAATTGAACTTTTTTCTACCCCCCCACCCCCCCCCCACCCCCCCATTTCAGACATGGAGACTTTCGGCAAGCTGCTTCGGTATCGGTTCCGTTTGGGAGCAGTACGGAACACACTGTTTACAAACACATTCGCTACGAGTACGTTACACACAACCTCAACCGTTGTTGTCAGGACTTGGTGCGAGTGACACTCACTCGTCCTACACCCTCCTTTGTGTCCATTCTTTCTTTTTTTCAGTGAGGACTTTGACTATCATGACATGGAGTACATGCGACGTGATACGCTTGTCGCGGCTCTTCTGACACCCAGTCCACGCATTTTCAAAACGTACGGACTCTGTGGGATTGCATCCTTATCCGAATATGCCATGCATGGAACTATCGAGGATGATGTTTACGGTCCCGATGAGGATGAACGGGATCCGACCATGGAGAAAAAGGCCGAGGATTGGGAACCCGTCAATGATCTGTACAATATTCAAAAGGTACGGTACGCGTTACAAATGGCAGAGGCAGTCGCGGACCTCCATGGGTTTCACAGTGGCGTCATAATCCATGAGGATATCAAACTAGACCAGTTCTTGTGGAATGAAGACAAGTCCTTGATTAAATTGAACGACTTTAGTCGAGCTGTATTCATGATGTGGCATGACAAAGATCAACTCTACTGCGCCCAAGATGAAGAAGAATATCGCGAAGTAAGTGTCTTTTTGATTGCGAACGACAGGCATTGATGTTTTTCTTGGAACGAGTGTTGCGATCATCTCGCATTATTTCGGTGATTTTTTCTCACATCTCGAGTCGAAATCGTTCCTCATTTCTATAACAGTTCCGGTCACCGGAAGAGTATGAATGGAGCCGCCGCTTGACCGAGAAAATCGACGTCTACAATCTGGCAATTGTCTTCTTCACCTTGCTGACGGGTCATTTCATCACGGATAGAGAGGCCAAGCAAGATTGGGAAAGAGTGAAAGAGGGTGGAAGTTTAAGGCTAGACCCACGTTACACAACGAGAAGTAAAGTGGATGCAAAATTTGTCGATATCATTGCAAGGTGCCAAGCGTTCCAACCAGATGACAGACCATCCATTTTCGAGCTGATAGTAGAGCTCAAAGAGATGCTCGACATGGCTATAGAAGAGGAGCGTGAGAAAATTTAATGCCGTAATTTATAATGCGGTGTAATTTTTTAACCTTCTGGCTTATGATTTTTTGTCGGATTGTCGGCAAACTGTTCCAAGATGAGCCTTATCCGCACCGGTCTTTCATTCAAAATCAACAATCCAATGAATCGTCACTTTCTTCCCCCGACGAATAGGAACTATCGTCGTCATTACCATTTCGCAACCACTCTTGCTTTATCCGGTGAGCCTCCTCTAACATTTCTTGAGTCAGAATCTCCTGCCGGCAATATGGGCAAATCCTGGAATGTGTGCTTAACCAAGCACTCAAACAATCGCGATGAAACACGTGATGACATAGAGCTGAATAACAAATACTTTCCCCAACACGAATATCATGGATACAAATAGGACAAAGAGCGTTGTTGGTGTTCTTGTTGTTGATGATGCTGTTTGTGCTATTGTCGCGAGATTTCTTTTCTGAAGATCCCCCTTGAACTTTTTCAATGCTATTATTCCTTTCGAGAATTGACCGAGACGAGGAAACAGTTGTCTCCCTAGAAGACAGATCTGGCTCGGAGACAGTTTTGCATGGAAGAATTGATGCCAACAGCTGTTTCTTTTGATCCGGAGTCATTCCAACTAAAAGATTTTCAATGTCGATCCTCAAGGTGTCGGAAGAATGCCCTGTAGACCTTGGCGGCAGATCCAAACTAGAGGCGTTGTTGCCATGTTGCAGTGTCGAAGCTTCGGTCCTGGGATGCCACCACGGACACAAAGTCCGTCTTAGTTGCGATACCGTCCGCATGAAAGAATCTGCATCTCGTAATACCATCACATCAATCATCATATTGCAACACAATTTCAACGCCACCATCGTGAAGAGAAATAGAAGCACAATTGCCACCAGAACTAACCCAAGTTTGGCATTGTCTCGTTCTCCGCCGTCCATTTCCAGGTTTAAGCTGAAAGTGTTTGAAGCAAGTGCGGCAGCCATCTTTCAAACTCGACGATAGCAGCAGCTGATAGAAAGCTAGAACGACGATATTTTCGCTGGCACCTCCAACTTCCAATGGTAATGGAATGGACAGTACTAATGGTCACTCCCTTGTAGCATTGTTGACATCAACTTTTGACGCGATCGATAGCTACAACAGAGAGGAGGAGCAGGCAGGAGGAGCAGAGTGAAAGGAGTGTTGATCCTTTGTATGATAATGAGAGGCTTACTATTTTCTGCATGCAGCATTGACTGTGAGCATGATCACATTCACTGTCAACCTTCACATTCGCCGCTGTGTCAGCCCAAACAAAGATCATCTACTGTACGGAGTACGGTAACAAGATCTTTCGAGAATACCAATGTCCTTCGAATCCGTTCTTTGATCGGAGAATTAATATAATATATATACCCGGAGTATATATATATATATTATCATTTTATGAAAACGTCTCGTGGTGAACTTCTCTACTGTAAACTAATCGTTTCAAATTTTCCGGGTAGTCGGGCCGAAAAAGAGAATCATGACGATGAAGTTGCTTTTCTCCACACTGGGCTTTCAACCTGTTCACCTGTTCGAACGAACAATTCTTCTTTTTTCAATCGGTAGCTCTGAACTTACTGTTAAGTCGTAACTTTTATTGCTCTCTAGTACACGTACGAATTTAAAAGTAAGAAAACATGGACGGTACACTTTTGTTGCTCTCAGCGGCTGCCTTGGCTTTGGCCAATCGTTCTGCCACGAGACCTTTTCCAATTGACTTGTTCAACTCTTCTTTTTGTCGTGCATTGAAGGGATTGGAAGGGGATCTCTCGTACTTTCCGTGTTCATTCAGGATTTTGGATACCACACCGTCGGGAACGGAACCGACATCTGGAACTCCTCGTCGTGACCCATTGGGAGATGCGAAACCATTCCAACTCTTGTCTAACTTGCCAGGAATGCGGCCAATAGGACTGCTTTGGGCTCCGAACACGTCATCAAGAGAGAGATCGGCCTCCTGTTGTTGCTGTTGTCTCGTGGCTCTAGTTGCTGCTGCTGCTGCTGCAGTTTCTTCACGATGCTGCTGCAAGATGCGTTCTCGTTCAGCCTCCCTTTGTCTTTCTAATTTCTCTTCCTGTTTCCGTTCCATCTCCCGTTCTTTTTCCAATTCTTTCTGTTGGGCCTTCTCCTTCCTTTCTTCTTCTTTTTCCCTCTTCAACTTCTCTGCTTCTAGTCGCTTCTTTTCTTCACGTTGTTTACGTTTCGCCTCTTCCTTTTCTCTCGCTTTCTGCTCCTCTTCCAAACGGAGTCTCTCTTCTTCCTCTCGACGTTGGTGCTCGGCTTCTTCCTTGGCCTTGCGCTCCGCTTTCAAACGAAGTCTCTTTTCTTCTTCCCGCCTTTTTATTTCAGCTTCTTCCTTGGCCTTGCGTTCGTTTGCCAACCGCTCTCTTTCCTCCTCCTCTCGTTGCTTTCGCTCAGCTTCTTCCTTGGCCTGTTTCTCTTTCTCGATGCGGCGTCTTTCGCGCTTCTCCTCTTCCTCTCGAAGTCGACGTTCTTCCTCCTCTTTTTGCCGTTGGAGTTCTACCAATCTTTCGCGCTCTTTCTCTTCCCGTTTTCTTCGTTCCTCCTCTAGACGGATGCGCTCACGCTCCGCAATCTCCTCTTTCAGTCGTTGTTCTTCCGCTAGTCTACGACGCTCCGCTTCTGCGGCCTCTTTTTCTCGCAACTTCTTTTCTTGTTCCTCCTCTTCGAGTCGAAGGATTTCAGCCTCTCGTCGTCGTAGCATTTCTTCCTCCCTTTTCTTGCGTTCTTCAATTTGTTGTCGTTTTTCCTCCTCTTTCCGCAGCCGTTCCTCTTCCTCCGCCTGGAGAGCAGCCTCTTCTGCGTGATCTATCTGGTTTTCGGCTGCGTATCGTTCTTTTTCTAATGCGGCGGAATACTGCTTGCTGTTGACTTCCTTATCTTCACCTGGAATGTACGGTGCCCGGATCTGCTTTAAACGAAGTCGCTCCAAACTCAAACTGCTGAAAAACGGATGGTCCAAGACTTCTTTGCCCTTCTTTCTTCCCGAGCCCAAGCGCTTGTCCATATCTTTGGTCAATAACTTGTCAATCAAATCAACGACAGACTTGCTGAATCCATCCTTCAGTGGTTCTGGGTCGTCTTCACAGATGCACTGGAACAGTTCCATCTGATCCAAACCATCGTAGTAGAAAGGATTCTCACCCGAAATCATTTCGTAAATGACAATTCCCAATGCCCACCAATCAGCTGCAGCATTGTGTCCGGCATTCTTGACAATTTCGGGAGATATGTAGTTGGGTGTTCCACAAAAGGTGTACGTTTTGTTGGTAATTTTCTTTGTGAAGCCATAATCAACAATGATGGGATACCCCTTGGCGTCTAGCATGATGTTCTCTGGCTTGAGATCTCGGAACACGTATTGTTGGCTGTGCATGAAAGAGAGCGTGTCGGCGACCACCATGGAATAAAATTGAGCGTGCGTTTCGGGGATACCTGACAACCATTCTCCCGTTTCTTTATTTTCTTTATGAATGACGTCCCACATTTCTCCTCCAGGGATCAATCCCAACAGCATATCAATGGTATTCTCGTCTTCGTATGTTCTATACAGCGCTGACATGAAGGGATGCGATAGTTCCTGCATCACTTTGATTTCCCCACGGATCATTGGCTCTTCGTCCTCGGTTATGTGTTGAATTTTGAGTGCGAATTCGTGTTTGTCCTTGCCTTTGGGGACTGCAACCCCTGGCAGGTTAGTGGCGACCAACCATACTTCTCCAAATTGGCCTTCACCCAATATTTTGATTCGTTCCAAATCATCCGCAGCAATTTTCTTCAAGGCAGTCTTGATGGCGTTCATTTCCTTGACGTCGTTCGAGTTGTGAATCCATGCATATTCATCTTCTTTTTTCTTGGATACATACTTGGGTGGTGGGGGTGGAGGTTTCTTGGCTGCTTCCGTTGTCTGCATGATCCCACGATAGTCTCTATGGTTCAAGCGCAGCACCTTAATGGGTTGGTTCCCTGTCGCCCGAACGGAAACATTCCACTTCGCTTGATAGAGCAAGTTCCGATCTCCAAAGGTGGATCCCGCTCCAGCGGTAGCAATGGTTTTATCATCGTATTGGATTTCGACTTCACCAGACTCGACGACGTAGAAGTGGTCGCCTTGTTCACCCTCCGTCACAATCTGCTCGTCCTTTTGAACCTCAACCGATTCAAAGGCCTTGACCAGTTTCCGGATATCCGTCTTGGCTCCAGTGTTGACAAAGTCCTTGAGAATGAAATTCTTTTTCGCGGCATCTTTCAACAAGGCCTTTTGGTCGTTATCTCGTTTGTACGATGGCGGTTCATACGTTTCGACGTCGATATCGAGGGGTTTGGCCCGAACATTGTGGAGTATTGTCGGTTTGTTTTCTCGTTCCTTTTGTTTGGCTTGTTCCAAAAGTTTCGACACGAGACCGGTCTGGACCGAGTTTTGCAGTTCTTGAAGGTGACGATCTTTTAACTTTCTCACCTCTTCATTTCGTCGTCGCACTTCCTCGGCACTTAACCCATTGTTGGTGCCTTCTTGGTCGTCGTTGTTGTCTTCATCGTCATCCAAAAATGGCATATTTTCCAGTTTCCACCACCCTGGTTTCTCTCCATCCTTGTGGTTTTCGTCCTGATCTGAATTCTTCGACGTCGTTCGTCGTTTCGACTTGAGTTTTCCGGGAGATTCGACGCCTCCGGTGGGAGCCGACAATGGTGCGTCCAGGAGGATGGTTTTCTTCTTTTTGGTCACTGTGGTTTTGGGTGTCTTGGGTGTCTTGGGTGTCTTGGGCGTCTTGGGGGACTTTTTAGTATTGTCATCGGCCAAAGTTTTGTGTTTGGAATTTTTTTTGGTCGGCGACTTCAAGTCGGACGATTTGGGCGACTTGAGTTCCATCCTGTCTTCCAACGCACCATCAGCAATCGTCGCTTTCTTGGAGATTTTCTTCGACAACTTGGGAGTCCTCAAACCGGGTTCATCTTGCAAGTTCATGATGGTTGCACGAAGCTGTTGTGCATGGGTTGTATTTCATATACTCGACTTCGTACTGGATTTCTCTTTCGAAATTGTTGGGATTCCACGTCCGACAACGATGATGATGTTAAAATGATTGTTCTACTGTTGCTTACTGCTCTACGGTAGGAGCGGATGGCATGGGTTGGAAAATTCGCAAGAGTGAGTTTCGAAGGTGCTGTGTGATTTGATCTTTGGTATATTTAATTATGATTCTGGCTGAAGTGTCTTGGTCATCCGAGAAAAATGAATTGAAGAATGACGAATGACCGTATTCCTCTTTTTTCTACCAACTGAAAAAACAATATATTTCAAAGTACCTTAACTGTTAAGTCGGAGTCAAATCTGATCCAAGATCCAACGATGCAGTAACATTATTAGAGCTCAGGTTTCTCTCTCTCTTTCCAATCGTCATGTCAAACGTCAAACCCATCATGGATTTGGTCTTCCGTCATTTGCCAACTCACAGTCAACACACTGCTGCTATCCTCAAGCAAATTTCGAACTAGAGCAACGCCCTCTTCCTTAGACCATCCCTCACAACATTGATGTTGCTTTGAGGACAGAACTTGACCATGACGTCGACTCCTGAAGTTGTGGACTTGTCGTTCAGTGACGATCAAAGAGGCATCTGCAATAACAATCACAACCACGATGCAACGACAAAGAAAATGGTAGTCGGAACGAAGTATTGTGAATTTTCCAAACCGGCAACTGCCTCTAACCATACCAAGCGTCAACGGAATAATCTGAAAAACTGCTTTGGCGACAAAAATATTAGTGACAGTACCAACGCTGATGACGACAGCGACAGCATTGTTGAAACACAAATTATTTCGACCAAGAATAATAGTGACAATAGAAATCTTATGTCTGCCACTCTTCTTGGGAAGAAACGAAGCAACACGTCTACAGTTCATAATAAGGCTACTGCTGCTGATGCTACCACTGCTAGTAAGAAAGCACGTTACCTCAAAATATGTAACGCTACAAGACCGCTAACAAAAACGAGGCCACTTCAAGCCGGTCTTGTACTGGAAGAAGATATCTTTGCTGCCAGCCACCACAGAGGTACTGGCATGGAGAAGGCAGTAGAAGACTGTGCTACTGTCTTTCTACAACAGCAACACAAACGCATTGCCAATGGTGAAAGACCGCTACTATTTGAAGATAACGAGTTTAGCCCCCAAGCATCTTCCATTGATGGGATCCATAAGAAATCCATGTTTCGTTCCAACACCAAGAAATTGCCTCCCGGTGTATCCAACACGACAACAGCTTCCAAGGCCAAGAATCCTTGGATACAGGACGACAATACCAGTGGCGATCCTACTATTGACGTTCCCAAATGTTGGTGTAAGAGGCCTGCGAAATTGTGTTTCAAACGAGATGGAGGCAAGGCCTACTTTGCTTGCGACGTTACTTATGGCAGCTCTTCAAATGGGCAGAATGGAACGATCAAACGGTGCCGCTACTTTTCCTGGGCCTTTCGATCAGAACTCATGCCTTGGTATCGATTTGGTCAACACAACCAGCATGTGTTGGTGCAATCACCAACTACCTGCAACTCCACGGACACTGCCTTTTCGGCTTATGATTTGGTACAAGGGAAAGTTGGAGATTGCTGGTTTTTGAGTGCCTTGGCAGTGGTAGCAGAGCGACCGGACTTGATTCAGCGATTGTTTCAGCACCAGGACGCAACCTCTGCGGCATCGGTCAATGCTACAGTGACCGACTGGCAACATCGGGATGGTCAGTTGGGAATGGTACGAGTGAACCTCTTTTTGGATGGATTTTGGACGCAAGTCGTCATGGACAACTTTCTGCCATGTGTGTTGGGGCAAATCAATCCAAAAGAAGAAGAAGAGCTACGACGTGCTATTGAAGAAAGTATGAAACCAAACAAGGAAGATAAAACTTTAATAGGGAACAATAATAATGGCAAGATTCGGAATCCGTACGCCAAACGACAGCATGCCTTTGGAGACGGACGACGCCTCGCAGACGGAGCCAAAATCAAACCAACAACTGCCTCCGACAGCGACCCTTTTGCATTGTCAGAAACGAATCTGCAAGTGATGCAAGATACAAAAAGGTTTCTAGACAAGCAACGGTTCAGAAGCATCAATAGAACATCTCCACTCGATATCCTCGATCGACCCGCCGAGTCCCAAGATTTGGCTTATTCAAAAGCACGTCGCAATCAACTTTGGGTACCGTTTCTAGAAAAGGCCTATGCGAAAGTCCATGGGTCTTACAGTGCCATCAGTGGTGGGCATATCGCCGAAGCATTCCTTGACTTGACCGGAGCACCAACTTTACAGATCCAATGGCATCAAAATGGAGCAAACAACAACAGCAATATCATGGAGCCGAGAGCCCTGTGGGACAAGCTTTTGCAGTGGAGAGCGAAACGCTTGCCGATGGGCTGTGGAACAGATAGTTCGGCGGAAGGCATAATTGGTATGCATGCCTACAGTATTTTGGACGTCCGCGAGATCAGCAATGTAGGGGTCGAGTTCTTTCAGGAACAAATATTGACCGGGACGCTCGGAAACGTCAGTGGCTTCACTGAATACGATGGAAAAGTGAGATTGCTCCGTATTCGCAATCCACACGGCCAGGTACGAAATTTATAGTCCAGTTGGTGCTGTGACTTGGTTTCACGTTATCCGAGCAACGTTCTTACCTACCATTTTGTGCGTGTTTTTACCAGGGAGAATGGAAAGGCGATTTTTCTGACAAGTCATCCAAATGGACAGACTTGATGTTGGCCAGTGGAGTCAGTCTACCCCGGACTATGGCAAACGATGGTACCTTTTGGATCGACTATGACAATTTTTTGTTGGGATTCGCAAACATTGATGTTGTACTTGCTTTTCAAGGAAATCATGCTAAATCATTTTCTACCAATTTTCCTCCCAAGAAGTCCAATCATCGGTGTCTACGCGCTTTTGAGGTATCGTTGATTGATCCACAGCCAGGCATCGAAACTAAAGACAGAGTGGAGGTATACGTCCTTGGAATCCAAAAAAGTCAACGCGGTGCCAAGCAAGGGCGATCCGACCGCAAAAAAAGCTACAAGGTATCGGACATGGGTCTATTGGTGGCGGAATACCCGCTGGATGCGTCCCAAGACAATGTAGACGACGTCCAGTTCTCCTTGGTACATGGCCAAATGTTTGGATTTCGGCGCAATGGTCATTATCGATTGGTTTTGGATCGCAACAAGTGTACACGAATGGTAGTCATGCCCATATCTTTTGGCCATCCAGCTGCCACAGATCATGAATTTAGTTTTGCTGTTCGGTTCAATGCAGAATATCCGCTCATGATTCGCGAAGTTGCAAGTGTTCCACGAATGGATCGTGTACTTTCGGATTTCTTGTTTCAGCCAAAACCTCCGTCTTTCTACCTGGAAACCCGACAGGGTAAGAAAATGGTTCTGTGGGAGGATTCCAATTTCAAGATCGTGCAAGTCGACTGCCTGGGGAATCAAGGAGGTACCGTCTTTGTGTATTTGGTTGCCAAGAGACTTGGTCATGGCCAGAAATTGAACCCCATATCTTTTACCGTCGAAGCTTTATGCCGCGGGATGTCTTGTCGCACTGTGGAGGGTCTACAGGAGCATGAAACTGTTGCCAAGGGAGAGAAATTCAAGGCAGCTTGGCGCAAATTTGCCGCGACCTTCTCGGCTGAGTCGACATCACGCCTTTTGATGGTTCTCTTCCAATCAGGACAGGATACAGAAATGGGAAGCATCAATTGCAGTATTGGTACTCCTTTGGGTGGCTCAGAATTCAACAAGGCCTGTCATAGAACTACGTTGGAGCGTTACTGGACCACGGGGCAACCAAACGACTTGAGCTATGAAGAACAAGGAATTTTTCATCCCGTGAAGGCCATGGATCCGAATAGGTTTCGATTGTGCGCACAGAACCAGGACGTAAACGCATGGGTCGATTGCCATGCCGCGCACCAACCGATTTCTGAGGAGGAAGACCTACAAAAAGCTATTGAACTTTCTCACCAGCACCAAGCGGACCGACAATTCCAAGAAGCTCTGCGACGAAGCCAACAAGATACTGACGTCAACAATCCAGTTAAGGTTGCAGAGATGGCCGAGTTTCACGATGATGACGATCTGGCAGTAGCCATCGCATTATCATTGCAGGCTGCCACGTCAAAAAAAATCGAAGACGCTATTGATTTAACCAAGTACGAGGTTCCAGACGGAAATAGAATGTCAAAGACGGGTTCTAATGAAATTATCCTGTTGGACGACAGCGATGACGATGAAAAGAAAGAAGAAGCGATAACGCAGGTCATTGGAGGAGGAGAAGCAAGTACGTACTCGGAGTACAAGGGTGAGAAAAAGTGTGCTGTCTTTTCTCATGTGTTGGATCCAAAGGCGAAACGACAATTAGCTGCAGAAGCTGCATTGAAACGTCTGAATGAGAAGAGGAACTGCAGATAATAGATAGATGACGGCTCGATTGGTTAAGGAGCCACCTAATCTTCATCTGTAGATTCTGATCCTGTTGTTGGAACGTCCCCTTCTTCAAAAGGTACGTGCTCGTAAGTCTGAAAGTCCGATTTATACCACTTGATCTGTTGCAGAACATGATTGAGCAGTCCATTGCTGTCTTGTCCCTGCACGCACTACTGGCATGTTCAATGTTGAATATCTCCAAAATTTGAAAGTTTTGGCGCAGTAATCTACTACTAACTGTAAGTCGTAGTAGATTACTAGTAGTATTATTTTTCATTCCATCATCATTACTAACTGCCACTACCCCCTCTCCTAACAGTAAGCAGCTCTAGCTAGAGTAGCTAGGTAGAGAGAGTGGTAATACACCACCACGTCGTCGTAACACCAATGACCCAAACGAATAATTGCCCCTCGTTCTCACTTGCAGATACGACAGTATGATACGACAGCAAAAGTGAAAAAATGATTTTTTTGCAGGAGTTTTGATAGGACTGAACAGTTATCAATACTCTGCAGCATCATCACTTCTGAACAAACCTCTTTCACGCTGTCTGTCAATGTCCCGACAAGAGGAACTGTTGTAGAGATGGTCGAGAGGAGAGACTACCATTCAGCTACGACGTATAATAATACTTGCCACTTGTAATCGCAATGACCGGATTACTACAAAAGCCATCATCATCATGTCACGGTTCACGGCCTCATCAATGCCATCCCCTACTGTAATTGGAAGACATTTCAAGGTTGAATACATCTTGATTGTTGCCATTGTTGCCGTCATGTCGAGTTCGTTTTGGATTGGATCCCATGCGCATGGACGGAACTTCCAAACCATGTCATTCTTGCTCCCGCAAAACACAACTGATGGTAACACAAACTTGGGCAGAGATGATAATAATAGTATTATGCATGTCCAGAATCCTGGTCTTTGGAGGAATAATCCCAACATTCCATCCTGGCTGCAGGAATACATGGAGTGGCATCATGGTATCCTTACCCACGAACTGACAAATGCCACTAAACGAGACTATAACTATCTTGTTTTGAGATGCTACAGCTTTGATGAACGGTGTGGTGGTGTCAGTGATCGATTGAAGCCGGTGCCATTAATCTTGTTGGCGGCTGCCAAGTCGCAACGGATGTTATTTATTCACTGGTATCAACGTCCTTATCCGCTGGAAGAGTTCTTGTTACCGCCACCGGGAGGATTCAACTGGTCTGTTCCTAACTTTTTGGTGGAAGATTTTTTGCAACAGAAACGAGGTGCCATTACTCGTGCTAGTATGGTCTTGAGGGCAACACAAAAGGAGGGTTGGATCAAGACCGTTCATATTCATGATGCTCAAGGGGGAAGTCCACATTACGACGAAGTCAACGGGCCCAACTCCTTTCTGAACGTATTTCACGACGTATTCCGGATACTATTCCAACCGTCTCCCGGTTTGGCTGCGATTATTCAACAAAAATTACATGGCGGAGGAAAAGACCATACCGCACAGTTGGTACCGGGGCGATACAGTGTCGCCCATTATCGTGCGGAGTATGGAAGAGAAGTCAACCGCCATCCAAAGTTGACGGAGCCAAGTTTTATTCAAACAATAGCATTGAATGCGATCCGATGTGCCATTGAGTTGCAGCCAGGATATCCAATCTACTTTGCGTCGGACAACATGATTGCCTTGAATGCTGTTCGGCGGCTTGCAGCGTTTACAAAATATCCCATCGTTACCTTTGACCGTGACGAAGATATTGTTCTCACACTGGATGATGTAGGCATGGAATTATCAAACGTAACAGACTACACCACAAAAATCATCAATCCATACCGACCAAAGGATTACTACAGCACCTTTGTGGACCTGTACTTGGCTGGAAATGGTGATTGTGTAACCTTTGGACGTGGTGGATTTGGACGATTTGCCAACTTGATAAGCTACAATGCTACGTGTGCATTCAAGCATGTCAACAAATTTTACGCAGTTCCGTGTCGGGGACATCCACCTTTGGACAAGACAGATAAACAATTGGCTGATGAGGGGTTCCACTTTTAATACTACCGTAGTTGGCTGGCTTTATGTTGGGGATTGCCTTTTGCCTTCTTTGGACCTAGAGTGAAAAGGAGAAAAAATATCTAATTTCCATTACAAGGATGGATAGCGTAGCATACGCCCGATATAATATCATCATTTTTGGTTTTTTCCCGACACGGATTTTAATACTCCGAGCAGTGAAAAAGTAATTGATGATTGTATGTTTTCGATACTGTCAAACTTTTGCGTCGTCTTCTGTCTCTCCCACACAGCATTCATGTTTGTGGGTTTGGACTACGACTACTAGATAATAAATGCTGTCGTTGCAAGTTATTTGCTATTGACTGTGAGAGCAGAATCATCTACCCCATGAAGTATAAACTACAAATTACGTAGTGTTACGTAGTTATGCAATCATCATCAGTACAGTACGAAGTGTTCAGTGTACAGGTACGTGAAGTACCGGTAGTAGAGTAACGATGGCCGTTCTGCTGACTGTGAGAATGGTTCGTCACACAGTCAATAATTCGAAGTGCACTTCGAGGGGCATTCACAGTCAAAATGGTGTCACATTGCCCCCCTCCAAGGTGCCACCAAAATTTATTACCGTAGAAGAGTGTATGATATTACAGTTAATACCGCCTTTTGATCATAAAATGACGAGCGCGGTGCCACCAATCCAGTGATGATAAAAGAAGTAGTGGATAGCCAACCAGTGTGTTGTTGTTATTTCATCACACGAAAGTCATATTATTGTCGTGTGTATACTCTGAACTTTGCTCGTAGCATATTCATATAACAATAACATCACTACACTACAACCATGGGAAAGGATGGCTCGGGAAGCAAAAAGCGCAAGAAAGAGGAGAATTCCAACGCTGCTACAGGTGTTTCTTCTCCCTCGAGTCGTCGACAGAAGACGTCGTCGTCGTCGTTTGGGCAGCAGTTGTCTACCTCCTCTCGGTTGCAAGACACCACCACCAGCAGCAAGAGCCGTAACAGCAGCGATGTCGTTGGTGTTCTCTATCAAGAATATTGCGAGCTGCCGTTCACGCTTAACACGCTGTTGGTCGAAGAGTGCAACTTTGTCACCCGCAAGGGTTTCGACTCACCTCATGGGTACGATTGCGAACCGGCTCGTCGTCCGGCTCGTAGCGTCCATGATTTGCCAGCCAAGGTGACGGTGAAACAAGTCCTACAGCATTATCAACGCAAACGGGGCGGTGGTGGTACCGGTGGTGATAATGGTGGCAGTAACAGCAGTGTCGACAAAGAGACGGATCATTCGGAAGGAAAGAATTACGAAGAGAAACAGAAGCAAGTCAAGAAGTTCTGTACCGGACTAGCGTTGCTGTTTGATGATGTGTTGCCAGTGTGTCTGTTGTATCCCGAAGAGCGGCCGCAGTACGAATCGTTGCAACTGGACGAAGATTTGAAATTGAAACGACCGAGCGAGATTTACGGTAGCACCTTCTTGCTTCGATTGTTGGTGCGACTACCACGACTGCTAGTGGCAGAACCACGAAGCGAAATGGACGGTACGTTGCTTGTGGGAAAAAAACATTGAATGAAAATCAATGGATCCTTGAACGGTGGACGTTACATGAAGAATGGAAGGAAGGTTTGACTGATCCTATATATTGTATCCTTTTTCTTGTTTTGTGATTGTTTTTGCAGTCATGGGTCCCATGGTTGCCGATTTGATAGTGTTGCTTCAAAAGAACAAACAGGCATGTTTCGGAAAGGATGTGTATCGCGAACCACGATGGGAGGAATTGTTCCCTTGGGAACAGGCGTTGCGACAGCAGCAGAAAAAACGAAATACCACCGACGAGGAGGACGACGTGAATAATGATCGTTCCATGTCGTCTCCCTGTACTGGTAGTAGTAGTAGTATGGCGATTAGCAGGACGCCGTGACGTTTTGGTATTCGCACGCACGCATTTTGTTGTTGTTGCTACAGAATTTTTCTTGGAAAAAGTGAATTGGATTCCTTCTCCAGCAGGGTTGTGGCAATGACATGAAACGAATGATGTAGAAAAAAGTAGTATTTAGTAGTACTACCAGACAAGACACAAGAGAGAGCCTTACTAATAGCTACTCTCGGTAGTAGCTAGCTACGAGAAGCCTTTGCTCTCTTTTGAAACTGGAAGACAATTGTAACAGCACTTCGTAGAGCCGTTGCACTACCGTCGCTACTTCCTGTTAGGAGCTATTCCGGCTGTATGATACTTCGTACTATCGTACTGGTATTCATACAGATTATGTTGGTGTACCGCCGTGAATACCGGTAGACTTGTAGAATACCGTACTACGGTACCATTAGTACCGTACCGCAGTACCTACTCGGAGTAGCGATTGTTTGGGCTGCCGTATCGAATCGTGCTGCCGCGCGCCGTTCCAGTAGAACGGTTATTTATTCACAACACAACGACAAACACATGAGTAGCACTTTGTACTATAATAACAGTAAGTGTAGTAAAGTGGAAAAAGACTCCCACGTATTAACTTGCTGTATTACTATTATTATTGCGTTATTTGTTTATTATATATGTTGTATTATTATATTACAATGTTAATAAAATAAAATATTATTATGGCTTCTCGTGGAAATAAAAATGACCATTGTTTATTAATAAAACAGTTATTATATTTTTTACGCGTAGGTTATTATTACCGGTTCTACTGTGTTTAATTAATAACTACGACTTGAAGAAAAGTACGAAAAAAAACTATTTTATTAATATCCGTTTCGTGGAGAAAATTTTGGGATTGCCTGTGAGAATTGAGAATATCATACTACTCGGAAAAACGTATTATTGTTTGATATTTCCTTATTGCAATTAATAACAGTACGAATACTGCCTATCAAAATCATTCGTTCAACGAAGACAGACTGAAACACACACAACCAAAAAATAATTCTGCAAGCAAGCAAGCACGCAAGCACAGCCCATCAACTCATCATTCACGGTCAGCAAGCATCGCCCCCCCTTCCCCCACTGGATCATTCCTCACATGGATATTAGGTAGACTCTACCTACAAAATACCGGTAGAAATAATAGTGCCTTGTTGCGACCGATCGATGCATGCATTCGTTCTTCCGGTTTGTTGTAGTCTAGCTGGTTGTTGTAAGAGAGAGAGACTGTAACTACTGTAGACTATAGCAGCGTCAATCATCTCTACTGACACTACGACTACTTAACAACAACATTCAGAAGAAGAAGAAGAAGAAGAAGAAGATAATATAATCATACAACAAAAAGAATCATGGGCAACGAAGGATCGGTGCCGCAACAACAGGGTGCCGAGGATTATGTGGATGAACAACTGGAATATCAAGCCAAGGCTCCTCCATCTGCCACTAACCCTCCTGGTGTCCCTCCTCTTCCATCTCAATTGTTATCATCATCAACAGCAGCTGTAGCAACAGCAGGATCATCATCATCATCAGCAGCAGCATTGCTGTCCAATGGTGGTCCACCATCGTCGTCCCGATTCCAACATCATAATCAATCACAACAACAATCGACAATACATTCTGGAGGAGGAGGAAGTGGAAGTGGTGGAAGTGGAAAGGGTCGATTAATGGGATCCGTCTTTACACGACGAGGCAATGCACACAACCAAAACTCGACGGGTATTGAACGAGCCGTAGTTGGTGTAGAAAGTGCAAGTGCAACCAACAACAACAACAACAACAATGCAAGTCATCATATCGTTCCCATGCCAGGAGAAGAATTAACGTATATGAGTGCTGATCCATCGGGAGATTATTATCAACATCAACAACAAAATCAACATCAACAAACGTATGATGGAACTAGTATAAAGGGCATCAATCCCTATGACCAAACTCCACCACCACCACCACCTCCACCACAGCCCATGTATATGCAACAACAAATGCAACAACAACAACAACCTGTCACTGTCACACCCAATCAACAGTATTATCAACAAGACCATGAAAAAGGTACTTCTACTACTGCCCATGCTGTCAATACTGCCGCACACGCATTGGGTAAGAAATCACGTCGTGCCGGTGCCGGATTGATCTCTAGTATGCGAAACTTGTCCTTGGGATTCGGTGGTGGTGGTGGTGGTGGAAATGCAAACACTGCTACAACAACAACAACAACAACAACAACAACTGCTGCTGCTGCTGGACAATCCCCTGGACGTGCCAATTCCACAGCTGCCACACGACAACAACAACAAATCAACGAGTGGGAGACACGCTGGGACGAAGATGAGGATGACGAAGACGAAGAAGAACGACGACCAGAAGATTACGATGATGACGATGAGGATGACGATGAACAGGAGGGTATCAATCAGATGGACGACTACAATACAATCCAACATCAGCAACAAGGACATGCTCCCAACCAAACAGTTTTCACGCAACCACCTCCACCGTTGCATCCTCAAATGCGGCCCGACATGGATTCGGGATATGCCAGTGCGGCGTCCGCAGCCGCTGCACAAATCTCGTCGCCCATGCCTACTGCCCTCTATTCTCAGCAGCAGCAACAACAACAACATCAACAACAACAGCAACAAGGACCTTTCGTTTCCCCGCAACCGGGAATGTCGCAAACACACCTCCCACCATATGCTCCCACACCGCCCACACAAAAGGCTCACTTGGTCACGGCCACACCGGAACTACCAATAACAGCAGCAACAGCAGTACATCAACGACAACCACAACAAACGACGGATGATGACGGCGTCGAATGGGATACGGGTATGCAACAAAGTAGCGACGGACAAATCTTGTCCGAAAAACCAAACGTGGAGCAATTTCTCCCGTTGTTACGTGTATTGGGCAAGGGATCGTTTGGAAAGGTACGTTACGTTACGTCACGTAACCTTGTGTGTATATGTGTGTGTTTGGAATTCACCAGATATATGATGATGTGTGTTTTCTCTCTCTCTCTCTCATACCATGTCATCCTCACATTGCGCTTGCCATGTATCAAATATCCTACTAATATATGTGATGTGTATAGGTCGTCCTGGTTCAAAAACGGGTCGGACGCGAAACGGGATCGCTCTTTGCCATGAAAATATTACGAAAATCACATTTGGTACGGCGACGACAAATCGAACGGACCAGGACCGAACGAAAGGTCCTGTCGGTCGTCAACCATCCCTTCATTATGAAACTACATTATGCATTTCAATCTCCCGACAAGTTGTATCTCGTGTTGGATTACTGTCCAGGTGGAGAACTCTTCTTTCACCTGTCACGATTCCGACGCTTCCCCGAACGAGTCGCTAGGTTTTATTCCGCCGAATTGTTGCTCGCCTTGGGACATTTGCACAAACGAGGGATCATTTATCGTGATTTGAAACCAGAAAATGTCTTGTTGGATGCCGACGGACACGTCAAGTTGGGTGATTTTGGTCTCGCCAAGGCTGGAATCCGACACGCCTACGAGGGAGCGACGTCCATGTGTGGAACGCCCGAGTACATGGCACCGGAAGTCTTGGCACAACAAGGACACGGATTTTGTGTCGATTACTGGGGATTGGGGATGTTAACGTACGAAATGATGACCGGATTGCCTCCCTGGTACACCACCGATCGAGCCAAACTGTTTCGACGGTTGCGAAGTGCACCCCTAGACATACCGTCGTACTTTTCGTCCGCATCCGCATCCTTCTCGAGCGCGTTGTTGGAAAGAAATCCGCGACGACGGCTCGGTGTCACTGGTATCCGAGCGGCCATGGAACATGAGTTCTTCAAGAGTATCAGTTGGAGAGCCTTATACGGACGACGTGTGGAAGCACCGATTCGACCCTGTGAGGGATGGTCACCACCCGAAACGATGAATGACCAACAACAACAGCAACCAATCTCTCATCAAAATCATCAACAGCAACAACAATATTCGAACAACGATATACATCCCGGTGACTTGGATGCAGCGACGGCCAATTTTGACAACCAGTTCACTCGAATGCCCGTCGAGTCGGACCATCCCGGTGAGGCGGATGCGGACGAAGACCTGGAAGAATTGCACGAAGACACCTTCGTCGGATTCACCTTTGACGATACCGATCGAGACGAGGTCGAGGCGGCCCAAAAGGCGTTGGAACAACAGCGGGCAGAGCAACAGCAAGCTCAGCAACAACAACAACAACGGCAACGGACACACCATTTCCAGGGTGACGGCAACAACGGAGACAGTCAGGATCAGCATCATTTGGACTAGCTACGTTAGTAGATAGTACGGAGTAGTAGTAACTTTTCACTACCTACCCACCTAGCTACGAAGTAGAGCACCGAAAATGGATGGTACCCACCATCGCAAGAACACTCTAAGATTACATTTACAGAGTTGTTATTTTAGTTTCTTCGGATCTCCGACTTGTGGGTGGGTTTTAGGATGTACCCCCAAAAGGTCGTTCCTCCTCTCTCCAGAGAGAGAGAGGATAGCTAATCCCTCCAAACGAGAGAAAGCCTGATGTTTCTACAACAAGAATGTGTAATTTCAATCATTAAAATAACCAAAATAAATAGGATTAATATCACTTGAAAAGATTATTTTCATTCTTTCCATTCATGATGATAATATTATTTCACGTAACCTTCCGAGCGTTGTTCTTGGTCATGGTTTTTAAAAAAACGTAAACGAAATCCCATTCATCGTGTTGTCAAACACACCTTCCTTCTTCCTTCTTCTTCATTTTCTCTAGGAGCGTTCACCACGGATACGACGAGCAAGCTGAATATCCTTGGGCATGATGGTAACACGTTTGGCATGAATGGCACAAAGGTTGGTATCCTCAAACAACCCCACGAGGTAGGCTTCCGCTGCCTCCTGTAGGGCGAGGACGGCCGATCCTTGAAAGCGCAAATCACTCTTGAAATCTTGAGCAATCTCACGGACCAATCGTTGAAAGGGAAGTTTACGAATCAACAAGTCGGTCGACTTTTGATACCGACGGATCTCTCGCAGGGCGACGGTACCAGGACGATACCGATGGGGTTTCTTCACTCCTCCCGTGGCGGGAGCGGATTTACGAGCGGCTTTCGTTGCCAACTGTTTTCGTGGAGCTTTCCCTCCAGTGGATTTACGAGCGGTCTGAACGTAATTTGAAGAAAAAACGAATGAGTGATCATGATAAAGAGAGACAACGGCAATGAATTACAAGGGTTTGGGTTGGTTGGATAAAAGTTGTGCTTTCAGCATGGGTCGTGTCTGAACGACTCTTCTTTTCGATTTGAGTGTCAAGATAACAACACATGTTGCTTCAACACATATCATCAGAATCGGTCGTGTCGCTATCACTCTCCAAATGGATATCACATTACATCTGATGTACTTACTTGCTTTGTGCGGGCCATGGTAGTCTTTGTGAAGCTATAGTGAAAGTTAACGACGCAAACTAACTGTAATGAATATGGGTTGTTGTTCTTTGTAGCAGGGTCGCTGTTTGCTGCTGCTCAATTATTTTCTACGAAGTCGTATTCATCACAGTCAACGTTCTTTCGCGCCGAGAAGGAGTTATCCCGTTCCCGAGTCCCGAGTCCCGAGTCGTCTTTTGCAAACAAGTCGAGTAGGTCACATGGCGGTGCGCGCGCAATACTACCAGTCAACCTTCAACGTGGAACGACCAGTTCGATCGTATGATACAGAACCTTTTGAACCCATCACCTCTCTTTCCATCAACACGGAGCAGTTGACTTGAACATACCGGTACTCTTCGAATCTCTTGTCATCCAACCGATTTCCGGATTGACTGTGAGTTGTCTCGAATTGCAACACAAGGGTGGACAGATTTCTCGCCGTCGATCTTGTACTTTTTTCTTTATTCCAGGATCTTCCCCCATGACTACACGTACTGTCTCTCCTAGTGCGACTTGCATCATCTTCATCGCTCTGTTGCTGCAGTTGGCGTGTGGATTCACAACAGTACTGCTGCCACCAACAGGAGCGATCCACAATAGTTGTTGTCATACACAGCCCAAAACGTTTACTTTTATCTCTTTTCTGAACGCACGACAACCCTCCAAATGGGACAATATTGTGGACGAGGATGATGTCGAAGACGGCAACAGTTCAAGATCCAAAATTCCAGTTCCATCCGATATGACGTATGAACCACGTAATGCCCAACGACAGCATGAAAACTTTGTCGATATTCGTAATGCGGGTGGCAAAGACGTTTGCAACGACGTGTATGTGAGGAACCCACAAGAAGACGTCTTTTGGTATGCCGGCAAAGTAGCACGCGTCTCGGGTGTGTCGTTAGAGGATTGTATCGCTCGACAATGGAATCTGATTGAGATACACGCCTCCAATCTCCGACCCATTGAATTGTTCCCCCATCGAGGACGGTTGGAAATTTGGACCGCGCCGGGCGATTCCGAATTGGAGGTAGCGTACAACCGACCAGACTTGCAAATGATCAAACATACGCCGAAGGCTATGACCAATCGAGATTTGAAGCAGAACTTTGTGGGATTTCAAGGAGAAATCTACCAAAAGGGTGAGGCAGGATTTCGTACCTGGAGGACCGACGAGGGATTACCGGCACGACCAGAAATCAATCCGGGAGGAGAAACTCGGCCACCCACCGAAGAAGAGTATGCACAGATTCAAAAAGAATTACAAGGGAAGGATATCAACGCAATTTACGAAGAGCAAGAACGACGGAAAGAACAAGGTCTTTTGTAAGATACGAACCCATTTCCTTGAGGAAATACCAGCTACCAGCTGCTGCCTGTTGGCTTGTTGGTGCCTTTCACTTGTTGGACAGATTGTGCCTGCAAGCGAAATCCTCCCATATCAAAGC
This sequence comes from Nitzschia inconspicua, assembly GCA_019154785.2. Classification (NCBI taxonomy): domain Eukaryota; phylum Bacillariophyta; class Bacillariophyceae; order Bacillariales; family Bacillariaceae; genus Nitzschia; species Nitzschia inconspicua. Next base: position 663,267 of record JAGRRH010000007.1, on the reverse strand, counting down.
AGCACCAGTGGAGCAGCATCGTTCGTACTCGGATGATGCACAGCACCATAACTCTCTAAACAAAAATCATGCGAATTCAGTAGGTTGTACCATCGTCTTTTGGATTTTCTTTGATCCTTATTAGGCCCTGACATGCTGCTGGGGAAAAAAGGGTCTTCACGGTGATCCACTTTAGGAATGGGGAGAAGTGAAGTAATCAGCTACTACGTCGTAGGTTGTTCGTGAACTCTCGCAACACACATTAGCTCATAATTTTTAGCTCTAGCTAGACTATTCATTCAGCTGTTGCAGTAGTAGGTGTGAGTTTTGCTTACTCGATGCTAGAGTGTTATCCCAGCTACCTACATAAAAATGAAAGGAAAAATCGTCCATCAAAAAACGCTCTACTACTAAATCGTAGAGTTCCTCGACCCGTGAAAAAGGAGATTACACGGTTTCAAACTACAATTCATCCTCGTCCTCGTCCGACTCTGACAACTCATAGAGCAGGTTGTTGGCCAAATCTGGATCTTCTATTCGAGGGTTGGGATTCCAAGAGGTTGTAGATGATTGTTGGTTTCGTTCGTCCCAGGTAGAATCGGGACCATTGGAAGCGTATTTGACACTGGCACCTTTCCCCTTCAAAACATCCAATAACACGTCCAAAACTCCGTCTAAAACGGTGTCACCCAATCGAATGATATTGGAAGACAATTTCAAGAATTCTTGTCTCCACTTGTCCTTGGATTTAACAACTTCATCCAGCTTCCACTGTTTGAGGAGCTGAGGGGATACGTTGGTCGTCACAACTTTCCGATAGCTTTCAATGCGGTCGGGATTGTGTAGCTCTTGTCGTATCAAGGGGTGTTCCCAGAACGAGCGAAGGCGATGATAGGTAACGTCAAACGCAGTGCGCAATCCATCTGCGACATCCTTTCGATTCAAATTGTGGACACGATGTTTCGTGTCTTTCCAGATCTCTTCCAGTTGCTCCAATTGCTCGACCTGATCATCTGTCAAAGACGACTTGAATTTACTGAAGGTATCGATCCCATTCGAGGCCATGAACAGATACATGGCCAACAAATCTTGTCCCTTTGCCTCCTTGGAGGGTGGCAGAATGATGACCTTATCCCCCGGTTTGATCCCGGCATCGACCAGAGACTCCTTGGGGTCTAGAACCTTCTTTTTGCACAAGATATGAAAGTCCTTGAGATCTTTCTTTCCAGAAACTTGTCGGAATCGGTCTGCCAATTCTTCGGTTGTCGAACAACCATACGGGATCACAAATGTCTCGTCTCGAAAGGTTACATGTATATTCTTGATGGGTTTGACAGCATCGACCATGATGATAATATTCTCTAGTAGGGCCAATGAAAATAGCAACAACGAAAGCTGGGATGTGGACAAGAAAGACAATAATTATTGAGAGTTGGAAACGATGAGAGATGTAAACGGTACACACCAAAATCGGAAAAACACATACACGTTGACATCACGTACCAAGAGCATACTGTTGTTATGTATTCCCGCAAAAGACGATTGCTTGTTGTTGTGCCTTGTTCGGGTCCTATAATGCGTAGGAAGAGAACGACAACGCTTCATTTTAGGAACCTTCAATGATACAATATTATGCTCGGGAATGGATGGCCTTTTTGTACGAGACTCGTCTCTCTATAAAGGGAAAAGAGATGGAGAAGGAAGGCTGTCTCTTGTGAAACGGTGATGAGTGTGTGTGAAGTCGAGGGAAAACGAAAAGAAAAATCGAAAAACGAAGTGTGGTGAAAGGTGACAAAAATACACACGGGTCGTCCAGGTCCTCCGTACTACCGGTATGTATGATACAGCGTCGCGTCTCTTTGCTGCGATACAGCGGGTGTGTGATGATAGAAGATTGAAGATGACGTCACAATGCGGTGCTTTTATCATACGCTTTTACAGTTGTTAGTTAAGGGGGTTCAATATTCGGGGGGGGGGGGTCCTACTGTGCGTCGTACAGTAAAATACGTAGTGTATCATACACTTTCATTGTCAGTGAATCCATAGCAACAAGAAATCAACAGCTCCGTAGTATTACTAACAGTAAAGTAGATGACAACACAAATTCGTTCATTTTTTTCTCCAAGAGCTCATGATTACGGTGTGAAGTTAAGTTTTTTAGACATTCTTCTGCATGTGACGAATTTTGCTCCTGACTCTTTGTGTGCAACAGTGACGGATGGTTTTGTAACGGCTTCCCAGATCTTTTATTTCCACGGAGTGCCAAGTCCACCAAAAGCTCCTCCCTGTTGCTGCTGTTGCGTGTAGCTCGTATTGAATGGTTGCTGTTGTTGTTGCGGTTGTTGTGTCTGAGAGCCGTACATGTTGGGATTGCCAGGATATCCGCCGCTCTGTGGAGCTTGTGGTGGTGGAGGAGCTGGAGTGCCATGGGTAGGTGCCATCATTCCCAAAAAGTCCGCATGAGCGGCCGCTGGAGCCGGAGTAGAAGCATGATCATTGAAATCCAACAGAGACCCGCCACTGGTAGGAGCCGCAGGGACTGGTGGCGATCCAAACAAATCGTCTACAGACGCCGCCGATCCGGTGGATGCTATCGAAGTGCTATGGGCAGGCGGAGCTCGAGACGGTTGTGGAGCCGGGGCGGGTGCATGATGACGTTGCGGGGCAGGCGTATGATGATGAGTATTGTTATGGTGATGGTGGTGATCATCGTCGTCATCATCATCATCATCGTCTTCCATACTAACACGTGTCACCTTGACAATGATTCCATTCTGCCAAGTTGGGACAGGCTGTCGTTCGTCGACGACATCCATCCAAACAGCCATGGCACCCTTTTCTCGATCCGTTCCTGGAGCCAACGGAGCCTTGAAACGAAAGTGATACTGACCAGGAAGTGGAAAGGCATCTTTCAATTGACCGAACGTGGGAGGAGCACCGGGATGACGAGGTTTTGGTGCCAAAAAGACATTGGGTTGCATCTCCGAATCACCATCTTCTGGAATGAAGTATCTGTGGATTTTTTTTAAAAAAAGCAGTGAATAATAACGTTAGGATATGTGGAGTGAAAAAAGAAAGAAAAAACAGTTTCGTTCATGCCAATAGAGGATTAAAAAATAACACTTGGCAGGCAACAACAACAAAAGGACGGGTTCATAATCACGTCTCAATAACAGTAACCAAAGACCGTGCTATTGCAGCAGGCCTTTTGCAAAAATCCCCATGACTTACCGAATTGTCGTCATTGTTCTAGTTGTTAATTTTGGCACTAACAGGAGATGGACGTGTACATAGAGATGAAACACAACAGCAACGAGTCTTCAAAGACCTTGTTTGGAAAGGAGGAGAGTTGACAAACACACAACAACATTTAACTCGGTCAACATTTTAACTGTGAGGCGTCGAAAATGATGTACACAACGGTCCGACGATTGATACAGAGAACCAGTGCCGTGATGAAAGCCTTATCCTTCGTCAACGAAGTTACTCTTTGTTTTATCATCTGTAAGAACGTACCGATAGAAGTAGTCATACCTATGAACTAACTACTCCGAGTAAGTAGTACCGTAGCTACGATGGGTACGACGTGTGTAGTTACCGGTACTTTACTGTTAGTGTCATGCATACGACGTAGGAAGTAGGGATACCGGCGGTAATTCTGCAAAATAGCAAGAAGACAGAAAAAAACGACGGAGACAATGCGTTACTACTGGAGTAGCGGTATTGCTGATAATATTGGGTTATGGGGTGCTGTTGATTGTAGTATTTTTATTTTCCCCTCTTCGCAGGGAGCTTGTTTTTTATTAGTAGTCTCAATTAACCGAGCGTCATGGTATATTGCGTTATGATCAGGATGGAAACAATGCCACTCATCAATGCAAAGAATTTCTTCCATTTATGTTCCGAATCTTCCCATTCTTCGGGGATGACTTCGGTGGCACCAACGTAGACAAACGTTCCGGCAACGACCGCCACCATGATGGAATCCACAATGGGCGCAGCGAACTCGTTGACTGCCATACCCAATGCGACGCCTATCGGACCCATGGCACTGAATATTGACAAGAAGCGAATGATCTGTCCCTTTGGCATACCCGACTTCAAAAATGCAACTAATAGGGCAATAGACTCGGCGGGCTGGATTCGACAAAACAACATCGTGACCAACGGAGACGTGAGTCAAAATAGACCACAACAAGGTAAAGAAAAATACCAAAAAAAAGAGAATAGAGATTGAAATCGTACCTGATGTAGAGCAATGGAGAGAGTCAAGATAGCCGAGTCGGTGAAGGAATCAGCGAGTCCCAAAGCTGCCATTTCCAGAATGCTATGTACCGCCAATGCACCTAGTAGGATCAATGCAGACCTTCCACTGGTCGAACTATTTTCAGAGACCGTAGAATCGGAGGATCCATTCTCCACTGCCTTGTGGTCCTGTGCATGTTCCATTTCGTGCAAAATTTCATGGGCATCAAATGCAACCTTTTCCACAAAGAAAATTAAAAGATACCCTGACAAGACCAACAAGTAGGGCGTGACTTCGTTGTAGTTCATCCCTTCGAATCCATGTACGCATTCGGGGATCAGATGTCCAAAGGCCAATGATAGGAAGACACCACCGGAAAAGGCGTTGGCCAGGCTTAGCGCGAGTTTGTTGTCGCTGATTTTCTTTGATTGGAGAGGGACCAGCCAACACACAACATTCAACGTTGTCAAAAAGGCCTGGAAGATGACCTTCCATCCGTTGAGGGGAATATTGTATGGCATTTTTGATGCGACCAAATCGGCGGCCGCATCCGCTGCAGCCTTGGCAGTGGAATGCCCTCCCCTAGGTATCATGGTACACTCTTGTTGCAGATTGGAAGAAGTACTCTTGCCGATACACTTTTGGAATTCGGTACAGCAATTAGGACTGGATTTTGTCGGTACCAACGATACGATGCGTTTGGTCAATTTTCCAAAGGCACCAGGAATCGAAATGGGATGACCATTCGAAGTGGAACAGGACATATCGTTCGCTTTACAACTGCCACTGCTCTCTTGGAACAGAAACCTTTTCGGTTGCCGATCCGGTTCGGAAAATCCATTCCCTTGAATCGTCGACCAAAACTGTACGGCTTTCGTCAATGTGACGCTCTCGGAAATTATCACAAGCAGTAACAACAGCATTCCCTTGCTCTGCAAGGGTGACAGTCGGAGTCTGAGGCGTCCTATCCGTCCCGATCGTTGATGTCGCATTTTGCGAGCCCGTAGCGCAGCAGTAGAAACACCAGTCTCATGACTGTCGCTGTCGTATCTTGGACTTGCCATCCTAACTGTAAATGCTGAATGTAAGTTGTTGTTTTGGCACGAAGAATCTTAGAGCTGCCGATGGGCAAGGTCAACTAGAGTAGTGTGTTCAAAGAGTGAAGATATCAAAAACCAAGCTACCTTCTGGTACTCCTGTTGATTTGATTGACCGTGAAAGTAATAAAACAATACTCCGAGAAGTACATTCGTCGGCTGGTTCATGTCACGCACAAGTCATCCATCGTCTGCACTGGCGCTGCGAAAGATCCTCGCCATATATCCGAAACTCTAATAATGAACAATCCGATTTCTGAAACTTCGGTGTATCATACTGCGGTACGTACAAAATTTCACTCGTACTATTTCAACGTCGGAAATCAAAAGAGAATGGAACAACCAGTAGTCTATTCCTTAGTACGTATTAATAGTTACATACAACATATTGTATATACGTAGTACTAACTGTAAGTTATATTTTGTATTGACTGTATTCTACTTCAGGAACGAATACTAGCCTTCAATCGGGAGCAGGCCTCCCTATTTTCGGTGCATGAGCTTGTTTTCGGTGCAATCACCGAATTTAAGTTTTTGGGAAAGTCGCTTATTTTCGGTGCTAATTGTATCCTCACGTACAAAGGCCAGACGGAACCTCAGCAGAAGAAAGCAATCTACCGTGTACCGTAGCGGAGAAACACTAGCCACTCCTAAACACAAAAGACAATTACTTTGTTACTTGTAACTTGTTACCCTCTACAGCACATTACACAATGGCGGAATCACAACGTAAATGAAAAGCCAAGAAATTCAACTTGGAATGGATATTGAAATATGGCCTTGAAGTTTCAACAAGGAATCCATCTACAAGTGAGGTGACAGCCGTGCTTTGCTCGTTCTGTCGTACCTTTGGCCATGAAGATGAAGATGCCGAACGAAAGCGGAAAAGGACTATGAATGCAAAGTACTTCAGCTACCCATGGCGATCCGACAATTTCAGTCGTCACTTGAAGCAGCAACATCCGGTGAAATGGAATGAGTACACAAGCTTGCCAGTGGAAGAGAAGCAAAAATTCTTTGTGGAGAAGGAATCTGCCGAAGTTGTCAACATGCGATCTTTTGTCCAGCCGGAAGGGAGTATGAAGGCTCGCATCATTGCAAAGCAAAAATTCCAATTTGTAATTGATGCCGACATCATCGAAACTCTAATCTTTGGGCTGCTTTTTGACAATTCGGAAGAGGAAGGAGAAGAAGATAACAGTGTTCAACTGGCAAAAAAGAACGCGTACAAGAACTCTTGTTTGCAAGCAGAGACAGTTACTGACTGCTCTCAAACAGGACATCATGGAACGCTGCTATATCAAAGGCCCTATGACAGACGAGGAATCCATTTCATTCTTCGCTGCTGTTACCAATGATCCATTACATGGATTTCACATGAACAACTATTGTGTTCTGAGGCAGGAGGTTGCGAATTCGATTGATGAAGTTGGAGGTTTTGTCCAGATAACTATGGATGAATTAAGATCAAGCAGTACTGATGCAGATAAGGAGGCACATGACTACATTATATCAACGATTGCAAATTTCTTGCTGCAATTGGTCAGTGGAATATCCAACGTGTGCGCTGAGCGTGACAATCGTAACAACTCAGGAGATCAATTACCCCCTGTGCTGCCCCTTGATTTGTGTGTAGTACTTTCGAGAGACTTTGTGTCTTGTTTGGGAGATCAAAGAATCCGACTCAGGCACAATTTTTCTGAGGAAGAGGTGGGAAACATTGATGAGCAGGTTCGTAAGTTGCGTCTAGCATTTAACGAGCAAGGTGAATTTCACAAATGCTGCATGATGTCCAAGCATCTTGTGCTGTTCAATCGTTTGAAAAGTGTTGGAGTCCACTTGGAAGTGAGTTTGAACAATTGAAAATGTTCTGTGGGGCCATTGCAAGCATTATGCCAAGTACAAGCAGTGTTGAGTCCGATTTTTTCTTGATCAATTGGACGAAGGACCCGAACTCGCAAAGCCTAAAGTGACTTCTCCCTCGAATCGATACTGCATTGCAAGCAATATAAGAAGCTCAGAGACTTAATGGAATAAAACTACTACTCCGTAGTAGAAATTAGACAAAACATTGACGTTTAAGGCATTTATAGCGTGCACCGAATGTGCACCGAATTTGAGGTTTGAAAATGCACCGAAAATAGCTTTTTGAGGTATTTTCGGTGCCCACCGAAAATAGGGAGGCCTGATCGGGAGTGATCTCGGCTTGCAAAGACGATTTAGTAAAATCTGAAAAAGGAGTTTTATACTGCTCTTCTGCTTTCATGAAAGACTTACGACTAGACCGTATACATTCTCAGGAAGTTACCTCCTGGTCATCCGAAAAACTTTGCTTCCACAACTGTTAGGGAACTTGGACACGGATGGGCAGGACGTACATTCATGAGAAAAATCGGTAGTGTGGACCATGGTTGAGCTTCCATATTCCCACCGTCTTGCATACAGGTGACCCGATTGATATCGTACTTCCTAGTTCTCGGCGACGATGGTCGTCCGCCTCTCATCTTCGACAGGCAACGGCACGTGATCTGAAACGGGTGTAAAAAGGCATGAAAAGCTCCACCAAGCGTACACCACTTGGAGAGCTACTTGAAATAGTATCAAACAGATTTTGGCCGTCGACCATTCCATTTCTGAAATAATATCTCCAAAGAAACCGCCTCCGGGAACACTCATTGTGATGGCGTTGATAGCCCACACCAAAATTCCAAATCCATAGAGGACTTTTTTCTCCACCCCTTTTGACGCGTTCCCTGGCCCCATAATGCTGTCCGTGCAATTGTACTTGATGAGAGGAAGTAACGCAAATGGTAATAAGAAGCTAAGAGCTGCGTTGACAACATTGACCATTGCGTTCAAGTATTTCGGAAAAATCACGCTGACAATCACACAAGGGGTGATGGCTATGAGTCTGGTGACAATGGCCCGAATTTCGGTTGGCAGCCGAATCTTTAAAAATCCATCCATGATGCTCTGTCCAGTGTAGGTGGTGGTGATTGCACTGGAATCATGTGATGCAAAAAGGATGCGTTGTGAGACACAAAAAGTGAAAAGCAACCTGAGACAACAGGACATCATGAGTTGCATTCACCTCGATTGACCTGCTGCTAGCAGCGCAATACCCCACAGGAGACATCCACCCTTCAGACTCAAAAAGTAGCTGCAAAAGTCTGTCAGACCAACATATTCGGCGTTTGGTTTCCCGTAGACTCTTTCGGCAGCAATAGATACAACGGCCACATTCACACAGAAGGAAACGAGGATTGGTAAAATCGGTTCAATGGAACAATACCAAACGGCTTGTTGGACAACATCATCTCGGCGTTGAACTTTTCTAGTTTGTACCGATGCAGTGTGGAGATACAGATTGTGAGGCATGACAACCGCTCCCAAGATGCCCGTAATGGAAAACAAATCATCCGACGTAACATTCACAAATCCATACAGCCATCCTTTGACGATTTCTTCTCCATTGGCGCCAACAAACGACATTTCCACAAACAGAGCAACCGACATGATACCCACAAAGCCAACGATGATATACTCCAGTACGTGCATGCCAAGGTTTTGTGTCGCCAAAAACGACATGGTTGTCAACAGAGAGAGGACCACTCCGATCCAATACGGCCACCCAAAGAACAAATTCAAGGCGATACCGATCCCTATAACCTCGGGCAGGTCGGTCATGACGACGCTAAATTCTGCAATGAACCAAGCAAAGTACCGCAATCGCGGGGATTGCCGTTGACGAAATTCTTGTGCTTGCACTTGGGCCAATGTTTGTTGGGCATAATATCCCAACCGGACACACAATATCTGAACGTACATGGACAGAACGGAGGACCACCAAACACTAAACAGCAAATTGTATCGAGATGTGGCACCGGCTTGAATGTCGGCTTGATAATTGCCCGGATCAACATATGCGATCGACACCAACCAACCCGGACCACAAAAGTACAGCAGATCTTTCCACCGATTTCCAGATGGTTCCCATAAAGTACCCGATTGGGACTCTATGCTGTCCATTTCCAACAGTAATCCTTTATCACTTCTGTTGTCGCCTTCGTCGTTTTCCAGCAACACTCTGGGAGATTCGTCGTCATCATCATCGCGTCGTACAAGAACATCGTTTTCATTGTATATGCTTTTGTTGCTGGCAACATTCGTGCTGACAGTTGACTCGCCTTTCGTCAAAGGATTGTCATGGTATGAATTTTCGATTGTCATGGTTGCGGATCAATCTATATTGTTTTGGATTGACACCAGGGGGGAACAAAACGATAAAGGATGTTGCAAGTTGGAGTTTGTGCTCGTAGATCGACAGATAGTGCTGTGGAAAGTTGATTCTTCTTTTCTGGTAGTAGAATGGCAACCAAGAAATATTCTGTCCACTTCCACTATCAGGGCAGAGATTGTAAGCAGGAGATGTTCGTGTTAAGTTTTGCAAGATTGACCTGATGGGATAGTTGATTGTTAATACCGGCGTCCAATTGGTTACTGTTAGTGAGAGTAGTCATCAAGTCAAGTTGTGATGTATGATAGGGTAGTAGTTCTACGACAAGCCAGAAGCGTTAGTTATTAGTGAAAGGGCCTCTTTATCCAACAGGCTTGTGGCTGGCACGAGTTTTCAATTTTAAACGCACTTCAAGGGTCCGGATCTTTCAGTTAACAGTAAAAACGCCGCGTATCTTGAATCCTTTTCTGTCGTAATAGAGTGCTAAAAAAATATACCCTTTAGACTGGAAATACACTGCTGTAGGTAGTGCTGAAAATCAGAATAGGTCGGAATTGAAACAACTACAACAATCATATTCATCAAAGTAGCAGTAATTCATGGAATGATTGTGGATAACGAAGACGAAATCTCTGCTCCTCTCCTCCTTGAAACGAAACAAGTTTCTCTGACATGGCCAATTACAGTGCCGGGTCACAAGAAGGGTTACGAAAGAAAAAATCGCTACGTCGGGGTTTTGGTCCACCAAAATCCAGCGGCCTTTCCTTTTTTCATGATGTGTTCGATTTAAAAAAAACGTTTATATAGTGTCAATCAATTGTGTTCGCTAGCTAGAGGGGAGTCCCGCCATTGTACATCAACTGGAGCCCTTCCGACGCAACTGTTTCCCTTTTTGTGTATTCTGATTGATTTGTAAGACCGTAAACCTTGACATGCTCGTTCTTTCAAGAAACCGTGCCCTGGAAAATAACCGTCTTCTGAGACACGACGATCCTGATCTCTTGCGCTTTCCACTACTTTTTTCTTTTTTAAAAGAACATAAAGTGCTCTTGCACTGCCTCCGAGACATCCCAGGTACAGCTCATACCGGCTGGGAACGTCACGAAGTCACCAGCACCAAAGGTGGCCGGTTTGCGACCATCAGTAGGAGTCACCGTCACTTGCCCTTTGAGAAGGTAACAGGATTCACTGGAATCATACGTCCAGGGAAACTTGGAGACGCCACAACCCCATGTCCCCCAACTGAACACACCCTTCTTGTCGAGAAACTCCTTGTCTGGTTTCGAGATGACTTCAATTTCGGGTCCAACGGCAGTTTCGGTAGACATATTCAAGCTTGTAGATGATGGAACAATGCACGTGTATTCTGTCAGTGGACGACTATATTTGATTTGGGAGATGGGAGAGAAGGCGACTGTTGCAGTCGGAAATGCCGCGAAGAAAAGTAAACCAAGGAAAAGGGGGACCAAGCTAACAGCGTCAGAGCCCTTCATCGCTATCAATCCAATCTTTCAATGCGTTGTATGCCCCAGAATTCTGTTTCAGTAACAGACCAGAGCAACTCCTTACGGAAATATGAGAAACTTGTTAGGATGAAAAGGCCGAAGGCCGATCGAGAGGATGATTTCACGACAGTAAAATGAAAATGGAAGAAGTTGGTAGAAGAAACTGGCGACAAAACACCTCAAACAGTTCGACGTAGAGCAATACCTGTACCGGTAGATTGTATGACATACAGTACAGTAATACAGTCGTACTGTAGTATCTTTTCTGTTGCTTCAATGACGTCATGGTGACTTCTTTCGTCGACTGGGTCGACCCGACAACATGAGCAGTTATGATTTCTCATTTCTCTAATACCAGATAATCATCTATAAATACTTGATAGGTAAACAACCTACTAGTAGAATAGCTCCAGACAATCTATCAAGATAAAAGAGGTTTATACTATATCCGAAACAAATCAACTACCGTAGGCAGGGAGATTTACGCTTTCATCCTACCCTCCAAGGGACGCTGTCACTGTTCATAGCCTTCCGAGGAAGGCTTCCTGTAAAGGCGGCGTCTACACAGTCCTTCATACTACCCAATCGAAATTGTCGACCAGTCAATCCAGGTCCATAGTGTGCATATTTACCAGAGTTGGTCAAGATAGTGGCATCCTCCTCGGATGGTATCATCGGCGGATGTAATAGCATGCACCAGCAGGTATCTCGCACAAAGGTAATGCCAAATTTCTCCAGTTTAGCCACTGAGGAGGATTGATCGTACAATGCTCGAGACATACAAGCGATCATGGTGACATTGTCATGTTTCTTGGTGCCCGATGGCTGGTCCTCGATCAATCGGAGAAGCTCATCGCATTCCGAAAGAGACAAGTGTGGATTGCCAATCGCAATCCAATCCACTTGCTTCGACGACTGATTTCGTTGTTGATCCAACAGATGGTAGGTATCATCGAGATCTTTTGCTGTTATTGTTATTTTTCGTCCTTCACAACCGTTCTTCATTACTTCCATGTCACATGCGTTTGACGCCTCGGGAGTGATACCGGCAATATGAATCAATGGAGATGCTGCTGTAGTACCGAACGCTGCGCAAAAGGCCTTGAGATGATCTTTGGTTATGTGTTCCTTGTACTTATCCAATCCCACCAACAGGGGAACTTTTCCATCCGAGAGTGTTCCACAAATATGTCCTAGCACTGGAAACAAGAGTTGGAACGTAGAAGGGTCGTTTGTGGACAGTTCCAAATTCTCCATGTCAAGCAATAGCGTGGAGATACGATTCTGCGCCAAATGAACACCAACGGCTGGGACTTTTCCAACCAAAGCACAACAAATGTCCAAATAATCAGCATACTTTTCCGTGTGAGCTCCCAGAATGCTATTGGCATAAACCACGGCATTGGATTCACCCCACACGACGTGCTGAGAAACGGTTGGTGCCGTCTCCAGTAGATACGGAGCGCAGGTAAAGCTCTGGTTGCTACATCCCAATGCCACGTAGGCATTTGCTAACTTGATTGAGTTTTGTTGTGATTCGGTGGGTACGATACCGAGGCTCTTCCAGTTTTGTAAATCGGTGGATACAGAATTGAGTGTTGTTGGGATTTTGACTTGACCACCATCTTGGACCAGTTGCTGGACGAATTGCAGTCCTCCAGGTCCAATATAGGTACAGCCATCAATGTGGGCTTGCTCAACAGTGACATACGTAGGGTTGGTGGGTGATACAAGACGTGCATATTGGACTAAACAGTCAATGGCTTTCCGTTCGGCATTGCTAGTCGCTGCCATGATCATTTCCTGTTCTTCTGGTGTGTATCGAAGGGTATCATCACTGACACTTCTTTCACTGACACTTCTTTCATTGCTTCCTTGCATTTGTATCAATTGTTCTTGTGCACCTTTGTAAACATCTGCTGTGGTTGGTCCTGTTATTAACGTCCCATCGGGAATGATTGTCCCAAACTTGGGTTGACTTTGGATCAAGGTATCAAACATGTCAGAGGAAGTAGACGGTGTCGTTGTTCCGGTAGAAACTTGAAGAATATCCAATTGATTTTTGGAAAAGATGGACTGTGCAATCAAGGCACCGACACATACCAGCCCATCTCGATCACGCAAAATCAAAGACCGTGGTGCCCTGTCGTTCAAAATGAGTTCCAACAGGACTTGACTGGCCGTACAGGATCCTCGTCCCGATGGCAGAATAAGAATCGTATCATGTACATTTTGACCATGTAAGGGGTGGGAAGTGTCAATGATTGTCCCCGTCAATTCATCGATCCCACCCCAAAATGATAACGGTGTATTGGAATACAAGACCGGAGAGACGGTGGAGGAAGACGTGGTTGCAATTGTGTCATCGTTGGAGGATGTTGTATTGTTGTGGTTGTGGTTGTTGGTAGCTTCTCCACGCACCAAAATATCCGTCACAAAGGTTTGATAGGATCGGCAATTACTGTAGAAATACCTTGGAGTACCTCGAAATGATACGGGCGAAGACTGTTGACAGTTGGAGAGGTGGAGGGTCAGTAGATTGGAGGTTGCCCTTTCACGGAATAATAATATTCGTTTTGTCAATGCCTCCCGAGGAATGATTCTTCCTCCCAACATGGAGGAAAATAGACTTCGTTTCATGTAATATAGAATGCGGTGGTATAGATGGAGGAAAGATTGCCATTAGGATGTCGTCATGATCGATGGTGCACACCATAGCAAGAAGAAGAATCAAGAGCTTGCAACTTGTCGACTTTTGACACGATCATGCCAAATTCGAAAAATGCCAACAGGAAAAACTGCATTCCTGAAGCGCGAAGCGCCTTCCTGAACTCAGGAAATGGGCCCTCCGGGCCCTTCCTGAAGGGGTCCGGGGCCCGCAGGGCCCCGGAAGCTGCGGACCTTCCCCCCCCTCCTGAGCGAAGGACGAACCATCCTGACCGTGAATCCTGAATCCTGATCGCAGGTGTATGTACATATGTACATACAGGTACGTCGTCCCATCTACCGTACCTATTCGGATCTACTACGTAGGACCCTAGTACCCTCGGATTACTTAACAGTGACCATCTCATCATTCATCGCCGAATATCAGTGAATACAGGAAACGTGTGTCGTGTGTCGAGACACGCGTTGGGAAAAAAATTGTTGCAATACAATGATCCACCCTTCACAAGCCGGTCCGACAGCACATGCTCTCGGTACCATGCCAGTACCATGATATGGACGATGCAAGGTTCTGTTACCACCATCATGTTTGCATGTTGTCGCATTGAGAAAGAATCGTCTCTATAAACGGCGGAGAAAGACAATTTTTTGTCGTCATGGAAACGTTCGGGAGGCAGTCAAAAAGACCGTTTCTGGCTCAGTTGGACAACATTTTGAGGAGATACCTTGCAATGGACGATGCAACGTCCTTTTACCAGTATCATGTTTTCATGTTGTCGTATGGAGAAAGAACCATCTCTCTAAACGGCGGAGAACGACAATTTTTTGTCGTCATGGAAACGTTCGGGAGGCAGTCAGAAACACCGTTTCTGGCTCAGTTGGACAACATTTTGAGGAGAAACTATGCAATGGACGATGCAACCTCCTTTTACCATTATCATGTTTGCATGTTGTCGCATTGAGAAAGAATCGTCTCTATAAACGGCGGAGAAAGACAATTTTTTGTCGTCATGGAAACGTTCGGGAGGCAGTCAAAAAGACCGTTTCTGGCTCAGTTGGACAACATTTTGAGGAGATACCTTGCAATGGACGATGCAACGTCCTTTTACCAGTATCATGTTTTCATGTTGTCGTATGGAGAAAGAACCATCTCTCTAAACGGCGGAGAACGACAATTTTTTGTCGTCATGGAAACGTTCGGGAGGCAGTCAGAAACACCGTTTCTGGCTCAGTTGGACAACATTTTGAGGAGAAACTATGCAATGGACGATGCAACCTCCTTTTACCATTATCATGTTTGCATGTTGTCGCATTGAGAAAGAATCGTCTCTATAAACGGCGGAGAAAGACAATTTTTTGTCGTCATGGAAACGTTCGGGAGGCAGTCAAAAACACCGTTTCTGGCTTAGGTGGACAACATTTTGAGGAGAAACTATGCAATGGACGATGCAACGTCCTTTTACCATTATCATGTTTTCATGTTGTCGTATGGAGAAAGAACCATCTCTATAAACGGCGGAGAACGACAATTTTTTGTCGTCATGGAAACGTTCGGGAGGCAGTCAGAAACACCGTTTCTGGCTCAGTTGGACAACATTTTGAGGAGATACCTTGCAATGGACGACGCAACGTCCTTTTACCATTATCATGTTTGCATATCGTTGTATTGAGAAAGAACCATCTCTCTAAACGGCGGAGAACGACAATTTTTTGTCGTCATGGAAACATTCGGGAGGCAGTCAAAAACACCGTTTCTGGCTCAGTTGGACAACATTTTGAGGAGATACCTTGCAATGGACGATGCAACGTCCTTTTACCAGTATCATGTTTTCATGTTGTCGTATGGAGAAAGAACCATCTCTCTAAACGGCGGAGAACGACAATTTTTTGTCGTCATGGAAACGTTCGGGAGGCAGTCAGAAACACCGTTTCTGGCTCAGTTGGACAACATTTTGAGGAGAAACTATGCAATGGACGATGCAACCTCCTTTTACCATTATCATGTTTGCATATCGTTGTATTGAGAAAGAATCGTCTCTATAAACGGCGGAGAAAGACAATTTTTTGTCGTCATGGAAACGTTCGGGAGGCAGTCAAAAAGACCGTTTCTGGCTCAGTTGGACAACATTTTGAGGAGATACCTTGCAATGGACGATGCAACGTCCTTTTACCAGTATCATGTTTTCATGTTGTCGTATGGAGAAAGAACCATCTCTCTAAACGGCGGAGAACGACAATTTTTTGTCGTCATGGAAACATTCGGGAGGCAGTCAAAAACACCGTTTGTGGCTTAGGTGAACAACATTTTGAGGAGATACTATGCAATGGACGATGCAACCTCCTTTTGCCATTATCATGTTTGCATGTTGTCGTATGGAGGAAGAACCATCTCTATAAACGGCGGAGAAAGACAATTTTTTGTCGTCATGGAAACGTTCGGGAGGCAGTCAGAAACACCGTTTCTGGCTCAGTTGGACAACATTTTGAGGAGATACCTTGCAATGGACGACGCAACGTCCTTTTACCACCATCATGTTTGCATATCGTTGTATTGAGATAGAACCATCTCTCTAAACGGCGGAGAACGACAATTTTTTGTCGTCATGGAAACATTCGGGAGGCAGTCAAAAACACCGTTTGTGGCTTAGGTGAACAACATTTTGAGGAGAAACTATGCAATGGACGATGCAACCTCCTTTTACCATTATCATGTTTGCATGTTGTCGTATGGAGGAAGAACCATCTCTATAAACGGCGGAGAAAGACAATTTTTTGTCGTCATGGAAACGTTCGGGAGGCAGTCAAAAACACCGTTTCTGGCTCAGTTGGACAACATTTTGAGGAGATACCTTGCAATGGACGACGCAACGTCCTTTTACCATTATCATGTTTGCATATCGTTGTATTGAGAAAGAACCATCTCTCTAAACGGCGGAGAACGACAATTTTTTGTCGTCATGGAAACATTCGGGAGGCAGTCAAAAACACCGTTTGTGGCTTAGGTGAACAACATTTTGAGGAGAAACTATGCAATGGACGATGCAACCTCCTTTTACCATTATCATGTTTGCATGTTGTCGTATGGAGGAAGAACCATCTCTATAAACGGCGGAGAAAGACAATTTTTTGAACAACATTTTGAGGAGAAACTATGCAATGGACGATGCAACCTCCTTTTACTCGAAGTGAATTTGCGAGTGGTGAAACAGCGTGGATTTGCCGCCACAACGTGGCAGAAAGTGCGAACCCAGAGTTACCCGCTTCTCAGCCATTCTTTCCGATCATTCTTGAAAAGTAAGAACGCACAGACTTTTGGCCCGGGGGAGTGCCGACAGCATCGACTTCCACCATGAGCATGAGTTCCTGTTGCCGTTTTTCGAGCTGCAAATTTGGATCCCCTTCTTTCCGTTTCCTGATCAGTTGGTTCTTATAATTTCCAACTCTTTCCCCAAGGCCTCTGTAGGTGGTAGAAGGTTTCCTACCTTTACCACGAAGCTGCCCCTCCAAGTCTGGTTGCATCCCTTCAAATTTCAACATTTGAACCATGCATTTGCTGACCAAACTCTTGCCAAGTATCATGTATTCTTCACGAGATGTGGACCTCTGGTGAAAGGATTGAAGCTCCACCTTGGCTGTATCATCATGTTTAACCACATAATCAAGAAGTTCAAAACAGTAACGTAGAGCTGACCGCTGACAGGAGTGAGGGGCAATTGGAGTTTCATGAAGCTTTTCAAGGTACAGTGTTTCCCTGTGTTCAAGGAGTAGATCTAAGAAGTCCGACTTTTGCATAAGTGGCTGGCTTGTTGTTTGCTGCACAGTTCTTGCTGCCAGAAGAACTTCAGTCATCTGTGGTTTCGGAGGATCCTTCTTCCCAACAGCTGGAGCATGAGGTGCTGCAATAGCAGCTCGTGTTAATCCATCGGACTGGAAAAGCACAGCAGGGGAAATAACATCCTCGTATGTGTTCTCACTTTTCGCACGCTTTCTGCCACTGTGCTGAGGAGTTTTCAAGACGCTGAGCTTGATGGCACTCTTTCGTGAGTCTTCTCTCAATGATGCAAGCTCGGATGACTGGGTTGCAATCTTTTTTTCCAAATTTTCATTGTGCTGTGCCAAGGACTGCATTTGGTTTGTCAATCCAGTGAGCATGGACAAGGCTTGATTCAAACCTGCAGCCAGCGAGACCGAATCAGAGTTAATGACAGGGATCGGCATCCGACGTGAAGCCAAGTCACTGGCGATCAGTTTGGACCACTCTCCCAGAAGAGCTTCTGGGGATGTATCTCCGTAGCGATGGTCAAAGATCTGTGCTTCTCTTGCTGCTTTATTGAGGGAGGTGCAAATAATATTCCCCCCCCCGCATTCCTTTGCAACATCCGGATAGTAAAGAATCAAGCTAGCCAGGCAGATTCTCAAGACGCCATGGAGTTTTCCTTGACCCTTCTTAAAGTGAGGCACGTGCACAATAAAGACTTTACTTAGAAGCTCGTCAACGGAAGCAGCAACTTCCACACCAAGAGCTTCCAGTCTTGGCACTTCAATTTTGGCTTTCAAGTTGGAAGCCAAATCCTGGTAACCACACCGAGCCATTCCAGCCTGTAGACCGTATGCTGGATTATTGTCATCGATGTAATCATCGACGGTCGTTCCAGTTGAATGCCCAGACCTTGCGCATCCTGCAAAGACAGACAGCTCCCTGTGAAGAGCGAGTTCTGTGATCGCGCCATACCTAAGAGATCTTGCAGAATATCTATTCTTGACATCAGGCGGTCCAGAAATAGTGCTTCTGATCGCTGCCGTCAGCTTTCTGGAGGAGCTACTTTCAACTGTGTTGAATATAGATGGGAAGACAACATTGACTTTTCCTTGTTTGATTTCTTCGTCTGTTCTCATCAACCCGTTCTCCACCATGAAATAACATCCAAAACAGTGGTAGAAATCAAAAAGCCAATGAACTAAGTCGGGAACAATACCCATGGAATAAACATGAATGTTTTTCATCTCCTTCCACTTGATGTCCAGGACTTGAATTGCTGGATGCCAAATCCAATCATCGTAGCTTTGGAAACGGAACTCTCCTCCCCTGCCGATGCAGTCAGATGTGAGAGCAATCCAACATCTCGTCTGTAGGCTGAATCCACTCGTGCTTCGGGCAGTAGACACGAAGTGCATGAGGACATGCTTCACGTCGATGACCGAGGTAGGATTGGTGATTACATCACCAATTGGCCGCTTGTTGTCTTTGTACAACGGCAGCATTTTATCGAGACCAAAAACGACGTCGTCTCCTTGAGAGATCTGGTATTTCGAAGCTGCTTTTGCGAAGCCAGATCTCATTTCGGTCCACCACGGTGTCGTTGCTTTGGGATTTGATTCTTTGAAATCCTCATGTTGTGGGAACATGTCACGAACTTGAGTCAACCAGAGCCCAACGTAGTAAACCAGTGTGTCAGAAGTAAGACACTGGTTGTTTTTAGGATGAGTGGGCTGAAGATTTTCGTCAAAGCCTTTGGTAGGAATCGGTCGTGAAGCCAGCCAGAAGCACATGGAAGCAGTCAAGGACTTGAGATTTTCACCTTTAATCTCTTCCCAGGTGACATCATCCGGTAGACCCGAACTCCTACGGTACGCAGCAACGACCTTCTTTGCCGCATCTCTTCCTCTAACGTTAGACGGCGACTGTCCAAGGGTTGGAACCGTTGCGGCAGATGACATGACTTTAATATTGTTTGTTCCAATCGTTGTCGTCGTTTGATGTTGTTGTGGTTTTGGGCTGATGACGATGATGATGCTTCCGTTGTTTCGTTTTTGTGTGGTCGTACGTGTACGTGGTAGTAATAACAATGATAATATTATTATGATTGTTCGTTGTTGGAACCGTGTCGTCCTCGTCGTCGTGAAGCGTCCGTCCGTCCTGAGGTACCGTCCGACCGTCGTCAATTCCTGAACGATTCCTGAACGTCCCCGGACGGTTCAGGAATGTCGGTCCCCTTGAAAAACACTTTTTGCAACTCCAGTACATTATCGTACCGTCATATCATACTATTGTACCGTGATATACTACCTTGTTCTACAGTGACTGTGAATAACGGTATCATACATCCTCCGTACTACGGTAGACAGATACTTCGAAGTAGATCTCTTTGTATTTTTTCAAAGATCCAAGAAAACAATTATTTTTCTCTCTCATAACTCTTGGAGAACGTGGGTTTGTTGATGCTCGGATTCAGTTGTCCTGTTGACGAGACTGCTTCAAGCTATCAACCACAGTTTCTTCCTCTTTAGTAGGATAATCTTCTAATTCTCATGTACTTCATGTGATGGAACTATTATTGCTTCACTTATCTGTGATAGTGGAAGTCTGCTGCCATATTCGTAAAGATTGAGCTCAGATCTGTTGTGATTGTTGTTTTTACCTTTGTGATGATATTTCATGTAATCATTCAGTGATATGAGATTCCTGATATCTGGTTCTCATAGTTGTGAAAGTTCCCATATTGGGTTGTTCTTCATATTAAAAGTAAGGTAAGTTCTCTAGTGAGAAAACATGTATTCTTTGATGCGAAATCATGTGTTGTTCAGAACACTGATTGATTGCTTACTTCTCATATATGTTCATACGTATTTATCATATATTCCAACACACTCCTTTTTGTTCAAATGTTGTTTCAATGTTGATACAGGTTTCTTTTCTTTATTGTAGATTGTTGAACTCCATTATGCGTCCAAATTTAACCGTCTCATGATGATTTTTCGGAACTTGGAAATTTATTTCCATGAAGTGGTTTGGTCATATAGTCTGCAATCATTTTGTCTGTTGGGCAATAGTGAATTATGACTAGCCCTCTTTCTTTCATATCCTAGATGAAGAAATATCGATGTCAATATGACGAGAGCGCTTTCTGCACTTGCACGACCATTTGTTTCCATCAGTATTGCGGCTCTGTTGTCTTGATAAAGAACCGTCTTAATTTTGCAACCTTGAGAATGCATAAATCTCATGGTCCATAACATTGGTCCAGATGCATCATCTGCACCGACCAGTTCAGCCTCTGTTGAACTTCTTGTGTTCAATATTTGTTGACTTTTCATGTCAGGGTGCACTGCAAAGGCTGCATCGACATACCATTTGATGATCATGTCGTTTGATAGTTTTCAATGTTAAGCTGTCCAGTTTTGTCTTGAGTAGAAATTTCATCATACGGACAAGCTTCATCCAGTCTTCTTGAGTTACCCCAACCCCTTACTCTTGTAGTGAGGAATGCAATGACTGGGTTAATATCAGGTCTTGCACGGTTGCATGCAAATAAACCTTGAGCAGTAGTAGTATGAAACTGTTCTGCCGTTTTCTTTTCTAGCTTATTGCTGCCTTTTGTAACCTTGAATAGGTTATCATTCCATGGTGACAAAACAATTTTTCCTTCGAGTGCTTTGCTTGGAAATGTATCAATCATAGATTATCATAGATTGAACATAATGGGACATGTCAATTGTTAAGGATCCATCTGAATTGTAGATGAGTTTCATTCCCAAATATTCGTGTACTTTTCCACGAGTTATTTTTACTTCTCCGATTTTTCCATACATTGTTTTGACCCATTGCATGAGCTCTGTTACAACACTTGGTTGCATATGGCTGACTTTCAAATCGTCAACATGTCATGTCACGGTGAGTTGTTTTCCATTCACCATCTTGTTTGCGACACATGGATCATATGGATTGATTTCAAATCCATTTTCAATTAGGTCTTGTTTGAGCTTCTTGTAGAATAGAATTGCTGAGACGAGCATGCCATATAGAGCTTTTATAAGGTGCACATACAGCACTTTCTGACCTTTCACTTTGATTAGATATTTTGTATATGTTGGATCAATCTCGCAGAGGATTTGAACTAGAGGTCCCTCTAGTTTCATGATGGTTCTGTTGCCATCTTTATCATGTTTGTCAAGATGAGTTTGAACAAACGTATTTGGTATGTCGCATGTTCCGACATCCCTTTTTTCATGGGCTTCTATCATCCCAGTTAAGATAATGCTTTCCGTAGACACTGTTGGACTGGAAACTTCATCTCTGCCGATCCAATTTCTTTGAACACTGCCATCTGCAAAGGTTCTACCCTTGATGTCAACATTGGAATTTTGGGTTATGAAGAAGATAGTTCTGAGTGCACGTTAGGCATACAGTCTCAAGACAGCTATCAAGAAGTTCCGTATGAAAGCTACAAATGCAGCTCACAAAGAAATGAAGCAATTACATGACCGTGATTGTTGAGAACCAATACACCCAAAAGATCTCAAAGATATTGAGATGAAACGTACACTCAGAACTATCTTCTTCATAACCCCAAATTCCAATGTTGACATCAAGGGTAGAACTTTTGCAGATGGCAGTGTTCAAAGAAATTGGATCGGCAGGGATGAAGTTTCCAGTCCAACAGTGTCTACGGAAAGCATTATCTTAACTGGGATGATAGAAGCCCATGAAAAAAGGGATGTCGGAACTTGCGACATCTCGATAAGATTGTAATCAATCAGATACATGGGATTGTCTCAATGATCTTCGAAGGCTTCCTCCGGATATTGCATCATGTAGGGTTTCTTCATTTTGTGCTTCTTCTTCTTCATCTTCATTGTTTTCTTGAAATATGAGGTCAAGTTGGTCTATTCCATCTCCCACTTCATTGATGTCTTCGTCATCTATGATTTGATCTGTATAGGATAGTTCTTCTTGGATCGAATTTTCTTGTGAGTCTCCATTCTCATCATAATTTTCTTGTTCAGCATTGTAGTCTGGCTCAAGATCAACATCGGTTTCTGATCCTGATGATCCATAGTTGGAATCATCATATATTTTGTCATAGTCTTCGTTTTGTGTGTGATCCACTCCTGCGACCCAAGACTTGTTGTGTGATATCAGGAATCTCATATCACTGAATGATTACATGAAACATCATCACAAAGGTAAAAACAACAAACACAACAGATCTGAGCTCACTTCTTACGAGTTTGGCAACAGACTTCCACTATCACAGATAAGTGAAGCAATAATAGTTCCATCACATGAAGTACAGGAGAATTAGTGAAACTAACACTAATAATAACTAGTAGAAAAATATCCTACAACTGTAGAAGATTATCCCACTAAAGAGGAAGAAACTGTGGTTGATAGCTTGACGCAGTCCCGTCATCAGGCCTCAGGACAACTGAATCCGAGCATCTTGGATCCGAGCATCAACAGAGCCACGTTCTCCAAGACAAACTCGTAAAGAGTGAGCTCAGATCTGTTGTGTTTGTTGTTTTTACCTTTGTGATGATATTTCATGTAATCATTCGGTGCTATGAGATTCCTGATATCTGGTTCTCATAGTTGCGAAAGTTCCCATATTGGGTTGTTCTTCATATTAATAAGTAAGGTAAGTTCTCGACCGTAGTGAGAAATCATGTATTCTTTGATGCGAAGTCATGTGTTGTTCATTACACTGATTGATTGGTTATTTCTCATATACGTTCATAACAGTCTTTTTCCAACAATCCAAGTTGCACGATCACACTCACAGTCAGAAAAGTTCCGCCGGCTCGACACGTACGGTACTCCGTATTTCTACTCCTTTCAACTGCAACTGTGATGATGCATAACAACAACATGATTCTCTTTCACCATTTTGCCATTGTAGTATGGATGCTTGCCTTTTTGTGCGAGACGAACACTGCGTTCTGTCCAGTATCCCCCTATACAATTTCGTCAAAACATGTTGTTGTCACCAATTCCAGGAACAACCGTAGTTTTCACTCCAGAAATGGCCATGCGATGGATGGCCGAGAAGAAGAACCGACGTTCTCTGTCAAGAGACGGATTGATACCGTGATGGACATTCCAGATGAGAACAATACAAAAGACGACAACATGATGTTATTGGACGGTTTGGGTTTGGTGCGGTATCAAGAACATACCAACAACAATACCATGGAACCCATCCTCAAAGTTGTCGGAATTGTCTCTCAACCCATCGTTTGGATATCTCTATACTTTGTTGAAACGACGGGAAGTGGACTTCCTTCTGGTCCATACGGTGTGCTGGGAGGTCTCGAGGGCGTATCGTACCTTGTAGTCCTGGGGTTGGCACTACTGGGTTCATCCAGTACCCTCAAGACGATATCCAGACTCACCCTAGTGGTAGGACTGATTGTATTGGCAAGTTTGGTGGCACAACAAGGATGCGTTCCCAACGCCAAACCGATTCTGGATTATTCCGACTATTTACCCGTTTGTAACGCCGACGACACTCCGGGATTGTTCGGTGGAAGGTGACACACCATAATGTCATCTATCGGTTGGAGATTTGTTCCCAAGGCAGCCCCATCTACTATTGAGTCCACGCTGGTCGAAAGTACATTGCTAAAGAAGAGCTGAACGTCTTTCACTCGATGCGGTTTCTGGACATAAAGTTAGAGAAACAGAGTCTTTTTGGTCATGATCCTTCGTTCCAGTGAATCACACCAAAGAACAAGAGATCGTGGGACAAAGACGCCATTTGACATGACAGCGTGTCCATTCAAGGGGAAAAGCAATGCAACGAATGATTCGAATCCGCACCATCAAGAGTTATTACTTACCCGTAGCACCATTTCAAGCAGAAATATAAAACTTTGCAAGTCCTTTTAACTACCGTTTGAGAATCTCAGCTCTTGTTTACTGTTAGTGCAGACCGTTCGTAAGACGATGTACTACTACAACATACCAAACTCACAGTCACTTCAAGCAGCTAATGTTGATGGATTATCCAACTCCAAGTTTGGTACATCGCATTGGTAACGAGTTTTCCCCTCGCTCGTGCCGGGTTAAGATTTTCCCATTGAATATCATGTTGCTAGACGATAATATTTGTAGTATTATCAGAAATCTGAGACCATTTTTCATTTCAAACAGTGGCACCAGTCGTTGGTTGATGCGATTTCATCACTGTTCAAGAAACAGGAGCCAAGAATCATCACCCTTGCTGTTCACTTTCAGAAATCTTTCCTTCCCCAAGCTCAAAGTATAGGGCTACTATTACACTTGTAAAACTAAAACGTTGTTGTTGCATGTCGGTCGACATGATGGATCGATACTTCAACTGGTTGCAGTTTCCAAAATGAACTGCTAACTGCTACCGTATTTCCCGGAGTTTTGTCCTCCCCGGAATCCTGTCTACACAGGTGTTTTTTCATGTACATTCGTACCGTTCTCCGCTGTTTCGCCAATTATGGTCTGTAGTCATCCATACCTCGCATTCTCAGCTTTCCATCGATATACATATTGCCTACCATGTCACACCATCCCAACGAACCATTGGTCGAAATTGTAGGAATCTAAGAGAGTTAGGGTTAGGGTCACAGTTTTTGTGGGCAAGCACTTGTTGCAATAGACAGTAGTGTTGTCCGCTTTTGTTCTATTCAAGTCTGCAATGGTGAGTAACTACAGCAGTAACACTGGCAACAGTTCTTGTATCTCACTACGTATGCTTTTTGGCCAAATCATCAGATGAAGGTGTTGAAGAAACTGCAATTGGAGTTTACTGGGTCACAGATGGCATCGATCGATGCATCGTTGGTTTCCTGCCCCGCCACTGTATTCGACATAAAAGAAAAGTACGAAGGAAGAGTTGCTCAGGTTGTCGAGTTCCTCAAGTCATCTGAAAGTCCATCCGCACGACGAAGATCCCACCGGGACCGAGGAGTATGCATGGCAGCTTCTCTACAAACGTGATTTGGACCTAACCCTAAGATTTTTCTATTAAAGTGCATTGTCATCTCGTTGGCGATCATTCTCGTTGTGATCATTTTCGTTGTCTTGAATCTCCTCATTTGGAAAGTATGAGTATGTTCGACCATCCAGTCTTCCCACTCATTCCGTACACGGTTCTTAAGAGGTTTTCCAACCCCAACATCTATTGGCTGACAGAGCCCTGTACACCCACCAGGAATATGCTCCACTTGCACTCCCATATCTTCAATCGTATTAACCACACTTGCCATCATATGACAACGGGTCATTCTATCAACGATCAACTGGTAACTATAAATTAATAATGTGATAAAGCAAAAGTGATCCTACTACTCAAAAGCGCCGCAATGTTGCGACACATGTCCGTCACGCAAATCCCCGTAGTTTTTGACGCCTGTCCGCCGCCCCCAAATCCCCGGAGTTTTGTCTACATTGCTTGTACATTTGGTGAGGACAAAACTCCGGGAAATACGGTAGTACTGCACGTGGTCGTACAATATTAACACTACAACCTACCGTAGGTACGGTAGTATCTCAATCAGTAAAAAGAAACCTGCACTTCCAAAAAAACGTATCTTTCCATCACAACGTCTTTCTGCATGTCTGTCGCGAGGATGGATGGACGCGTGGTTGACACCCTCTTGTATCATAGTCTTCGCTTCCTACCTTCTTCTCCCTTCGCACTTCGAACACCTCCTCTCGGCTTCATTTATTAACTCTACCCGATACCTGACATCCGACAAGAATAAGCTTCTTACACAACTCACCTCTATTCTCTTCGCTCCTACGCTTACACATCCAGATCCACGTCGTTAGACATTCACTGTTTATTCCTTCTATCCATCATGGTTCATTCTGTCACTTCTTGCAAGACCACCATGGCCATCACAGTTACCACATCACTTTGGATTGCTGCCTCTTATCATCCTGTCGTGTCAGCATGGATGATGCCACCACCATTGACATCGTCCACATTGGCCACATCCAAAACTGCGTCCAACACTTGTCTTTACATGTTTGATTGGATGAATCCCAACAAGAAACCACAAGACGAAAAGAATAGTAGCGGTGATTTCTTTGGATCCATGTTCAAGGTGAAAACTCCCCCCACACCCTCCACACCAGAAAAAGACGAAGAAAAGGGGGCTCCCGACAACGCCGTCGCGTCTGCGACGGTAGATCCTCCAGTTTCTACCGACGACAAGAAAGAAGAAGAAGTAGTAGAGAAGGATGATTTCATCGCAGCTTCCTTCAACGCCGAAGAGGTGATCGAAGAAAAAAAAGAGGAAAAAGGTCCGTCGGTTGATACTTCGTCTGTCGTGACTTCTGCTGCTACTGATGATGATACCATTCATCACGGAAAGGTCCGCTGGTTTGATCCAAAGAAGGGATATGGATTTATTAACCAGGTGGATAAGGAAGGGAAGTTCACAAACTCCGACCAGGAAGGCAACACTGGCATCTTCGTCCATCAAGCCGACTTGGTTGTAAACGATACCAACACATTTCGTCGTCTCTACGGCGGAGAATTGGTCGATTTTCATTTGAATAAAGACCAAAATGGCCGTTTGAAGGCCATCAATGTAACAGGACCAGGTGGAAAGGATATCAAAGTCGTCCAAAGACAAAAAAGAGTAGATGAGCATACTTCAGAAGCACCATAGATTTCGGGTGCTTGGTTGTTACGGTTGGGAAGTGCTGGTGAGAGAGAACATTCTTCAGCTGTTGACCAAAGAAATAATGGTGTGTGTCTTTGGAAGAGAGCTTTGGTGTCCACTGAAAACAATTTGCATACAAAAAAAATAGACTACAAGTATGAAACAAAAAAAAAAATCACCACAACAACAGTGGGCCCCAAAAGATATCAAAAGGGATCAATGCTGCTGCGAAAATACAAACCATGGCATACCGAAACGTGTGGAATAGGATAGGACAAAAAAAAACAATAAACGTCGCTTCACTCGTAAAAGGAGATGCTGTTTCTATTGACACGCAAATAACCTTCAATTCTGTCCATACTTGCGCATACCCATTTCATTGTTCCTGTCTCTCTCTCAATCTCTTCTCTGCCCCCGTTCCAACCCCAATACTACATCGTCGTATAGTGTTTTCATCCAACCTCCATCAATGCTTGCTGTTTCATCTTGGCGTATTCTGTCAACCATAATACGACTTACTATTAGGCCAGAGCAGTGTAAGGAATTAGCATGGAAGATAAACTGGAAATTGAATATGTGTGCAAATAGAACAAAGGCTTTGGCGTCACTTACTACCCAAAAAAGTGCAAGCTGATTACAAAGTAACAATGATAGTGCTGTAAAGCCACCACCAACTTATTACGCTGCGATGCGCAAAATGTACTTTCTCAAACTTCTATTCTGCTTGTCTGTAGATCATCCATTCGATCGTTTTACTGGAATTGGGCTTCGATCCATGTAGAATTGCGCGCGCTCGTCATCTTCGTCGTCGCCATCCACTGATTCTTGAGAAAGAGGAATGTGACCCGAGAAATCACGGTGGTTGTTGTAATCATCGTGATTTTCGTTTCCGTCCATTGCCTCGCCTTCATTTTGGGCAAAACCAGGCGTGTTTTGTGGTTCTTCATTGGCACCACTCTTCAAGCCTTCGAACCATTGATTGAAAATTTGGTTGACAATTCCTTTCTTGGTTTCCTCTCGAACGTAGATTCGGATTCCAACCTTTTGAAAGGAAGTTGGGTTCTTGCATTTGTAATCAGACAGCTTTGGAGCCGACGCTGTTGGAAGATCGTCGATAGGACCAAATAGTTTTTCACTCATTTCATCGAAGAAGCGCATTCGTTCAAGAGGATTGCTCGACTTGGCACCATGATGCATACAATATTTATCCACAATGAAGTCATCTTCGCCCAGTGCAATTTTGAATCCAAATTTTGCACTCCAATGCTGTGCTTCCAATAAAATGCCAGTCTTGATTTCGTGCTCGGACATTTCGTAGACTTGTTTGCCACATTGGTCTTCCATGTCGTCATGCACTTCCACATCAAGCGGTAGGTCCACGGCACACTTGTACATATCATGTCCATTGATACGTTCAATGAGATCTTGTGCTGGCCGGAGTCTATTGTCGTCTGAGTGCTCAATCAAAGAGAGGACATCGTCCTTCAATCGAAGGAGATAGTCGGGTCGGTTGGCAGCTCGGCTGATAGGAAAAGCTTCTCCATTCGTGCCTCTCAATCGGAAAAATGGGTCCGCTATGCGTAATATATCCAGTAGCATGCATCCCACTGACGTTGTCTTTTTATGTTGATAAACGGTACTGTGCATGTTCAGACGTTCTTGGAAAAAATTCATGGCTGCTTCGGTTCGTTTGCTGGGATAACAAATCATGAAATGTTCGCTAGGACCGTTAGCATTACAGGTAGGACACTTTTCTGGTTGACTGCAGGTTGCTTTGGCCACTCTGGCGTCCTCGATCATCTTAATGTCAATGGACTTGGATCCGATTGTTCGGTTGTGATCTCTAGCATAGTAATCGATTTTGTCAACATCCAGTCCGCTATGTCGATTGTTGACGATATCGTACAACCATTCCAGTTCTTTCCTTTGTCTACCGATGAATCGGCCATTATTCTCTTTCAATGGCTTCCCGTATATACATTCCTGGAAGTATGATGATGACGATGATGTTGTTGTGAAGAGCAAATAATAATGATGATAACTGTAAGACACCCTCGAAACTTCCTGGACAAAGCTTGCGTCTTTTGCTACGACTTACCTTGATGAAAATAAAGTCTCGACTCGTCAAGACACCATCCTTCACATTTGGCGGCTTGAAAACCCGCATGGTTGTGGCATCAATCATTTTAGGTCCGTGCGCAATCTGTTTCAAGGGTTGGTCCAACATCTTGTCGTCAATTTGTAAACCCATTTCCGCCAGTGCAGCATCCAACATGATCAAGGAAGAATCTTCGTGGGCCCAATCTTGTGGCACTTCTGGATGTTTACAGTCTCGATATTGCATTCGTAACTGGGGATGTTTCTCTAGATAGTTGGGCAGTTGCGCCCGAAACGCCTCATATACATGCGAGAAGGGACCATGTCCGATATCATGCAACAGACCGGCCAGTTTGACACAGAGAACGTCCTTCTCTGTCGATCTCAGTGCAGGTTGCTCCGATTTGATGTTACGACACATCCGTTCGGCCAAATGGGCAACTCCCAAAGAGTGTTGAAATCGATTGTGATCACCGCACATGTACACATATTGGGATGTTCCAAGTTGATGGATATGCCGCAGTCGCTGAAAGACTTTGGTATCCACGAATGCCTTCATTACAGGACAAATCTCGATGCTTTGATGAATCTCATCATTGGTTTGGGTCTTATCGGCATATGTCAATTTTCGGAGGGATCCTTCTTGACCCGTGGACTTTAATCGTTTGAATGGAGGACTGCTGGCATCTGTGTCGTTGTTGTTGTTGTTGTCGTCGTCGTCGTTCCCTGATAGGCTAAAATGTCTCACTCCAGAGGCAGAGGAATCTACGGAAGAGGCATAGTATGGAGAATCCATGGTGCTGTGCGGGTATTATGTGGATCAAGAGACTACCAGGATGTTCCGTGGCTAATCCTCAACTACCGGTAGTAGAGCCGTGATAGTATTGGTGCAGGAGAATAATAAGAAAAGAATACCAATTGACGATCAATAAATCATACTCTGAGTAGAGTATGACATACAGCGTACGATAAAAAAAAGATTTTGCAGGTGAGCAAAAAAAAAACTTCGTTCTTGTTGCAGTAGCCAAGTTTGAAAGTAGCAGTAGTAGCGAGAGTTCTTCCCGATTGCTGACGATGCCGATTTGCGTTTTTTGATTGGTCGGCGGAGAGTTATGATACCCAGCAACGGTCTTAAAGGCTGGCGCGAGCCAGACGTGCTTTACACGTTTGCACACACGCAAGCAAGTGCAGAAGAGAGATGATGGAGAGATAAAAACGACAGAATTCTCAGTCAAAAAAAGTTATGTAGTACAGTTGTATCATACACAACATTATTATGATTCGACAGCAGATCTCCTTCTTCATGATCAACCTCCTTGCGGTTACAGTTTTCGTTGCTGCATCGACAAGTTTCGCAGAAGAATCCTGTTCTAATGACATCCAGGAATGTGCCAACAACTATGATACTTCTAGTAGCAGTGTGCCGGCCGTCCCACCAGGTGGTATGTTCAAATTCGACGATGATCTTTGGGATACTTCAAAGGGTAACAAAGTGGACATGGAAAAAGTTAGGCGAATCATAGGATGTCCCAAGGTAGAAGAGTTTGGAACTTTTGACGACAATCCCTACATCTATTCTTCTCGGATCCCTACCGAAGAAAATACCTGGAGACATATGTACGAAGCCTATCATGCAGCGGTACCACCGCACGAAGCGTCGATCCCCAAACAATACGATCCCACCGCATTTGTACAACCCATTAAAATTCAGGTGGCTGCCATTGTTGGGAGAGGAATCCGAACGACAGAGTTCATTCCCAAAGGAACGTTAGTATGGAGACCCAGAAATGCTGCAGAGTTCAGACGAGTGGAAGATTTGCGAAAGTTTTTGGAGCATATATTGACCTACAGCACCTACGAGGTTGCCTGTGACGCGCTTCTATGGTCCTACACATCCAGGGCATCCCCCAAAGAAAATGACTACATCTTATGCATAGATATGGATGAAGGATCTCTCATCAATGTGGCCGACGACGACGATGAACTGAACCTCGCTCAGACTCTGGAACGAATCGATGACAAGGAACGGACAGTCTACGGCTGCCAAACAGGTTCATTATACGCCACAAGAGATATTGAAGCAGGAGAAGAGCTCCGAATGGACTACGGCGACTTTGCCGAAGCCGATGGCTTCGGGGTGTTGGGAATCGACATGACTGAACAATCCTTTTAATTTTGTTTTTTGTTTTTTTGCAAATTTCAAAAAAAAAAAAACTCTAGCTTCCATCATAGTCATCATCATCTATCAGATTTCCATCTTTTTCTGGCCAAAGTGCTTTGATCCCCGTAACAAACGAAAGTATCGTCATGGGCACGTAGATAAAGGCCAAGGGGCGGGGTTGAAAAAACCGTTTCCGAGTGAGGCACATCCACCGGAGCAGCATTTCCCAGTAGTTGTCATAAAAGGTTAAATGTCTGTTGTAAAATGCGAGCAACAGAACCAACAAGGTCGATAAGCTGCAGGCAAAGAAAACGTCCATTTCTCGTCCGGCCCGCCCTCGATTTTTGTGTGGAATGGTGTATTCAATGGCTACACTGGCCAGCCAGTTTAACAGCCCCTGTAAGAAGCAGATGCGAGCAGTCAAGTACTCAAATTCGAAGCATTGTCGCATGAATTCTAGAGCGGACGTTGGGCGTGGCGATAGTTGTTGAATGACGGGTACATAATCTCTACTAATGAGCAAAGTCCCCGTGACGGTGGTGACAAATATTGACATGATCTGAAAGCCAAAGGCACTCAACAGCAAGATATTGGTCAACTTTTTGGCCAAGACCGAAAAGGCAGAATCGCTCTGGTATACATCGAGGGCTCCTCCACGAACATTTTCATAAAGTGTCGCCACCACTGCGCCCGCTACCAACGCTGCTGGTGCGCCCAAATTAACACACCAATCATAGGCCAAACAGGTGAGTTCGTCGATTGGAATGGTCGAGCCTGAAAGCAGTTTGAAAGCACTGGATTTCTGTCGAGGATGATTTGGCGAATACGCGACGTTGTTGTAATTGCCTCGTCTTTTCAATACCCTTGAAATGTCTTTGGATCTGGCTGTAGAAGAGGACGACTGGTGTATGAATGCGTTTCCGGTTTGGGGTTGCCGAGAAGCGGACCAAAAAAGAAAGATAGGCAGAACTTTCGCACGCATTGCTAGACTCTGCCGGTGGAGGAAGCTGTGATCAGTTGACTGAGACAGGTTGATCAAAAATCAAAAATCAAAAGTGTCAATCAAAGTGTCAATCGAGAAACTGGATTTTTTCCCTACTACTGTAGCTACCAGTACGGTTAACAGTGGATTTTTGGATTCGTCGAAGTTATTATCAACGAGAGTCATCACAGTGTCACCTGTTTGTGAGGTATCTTGTTGAGAAGAGGTATAAGACTGAGGCTTGCGCGCGTCAGTACTGCTCGGTCATAAGTTATTAACCCCTTCTGATTTTTTTGATGACCGCGAGTTCGTGAGCCATCATTCTCATTTTTGTGGCGTATTTTCAATTTCCAGAACACGATCATAATAATATCAGCAACAATTCTTTTGATTTTTCTTTCCATTCACTATTCTTTCTAATTCAACGGCTGTCCTATAGGCCAAGACTCTAGAGCGCATCACAGTACGGAATGAGAAAATAGAGAGATCGTTTTTTTCCCGCTCAACGAAGCAGGAAGATAGCATTTGACTATCATGGCGGTTTCGCGATCACCGACAACCTTCGTGTCGACATGCTTTTTGGTCTTGCTCTTTTATTTCGTCCCCGCGATGGTCTTTCAGATGCAAATGGTCCTTCCGACAAAAACAACCACAAATAAGGAAATCCCTGCCATCGCACCCGAGATGTCGGTAGAGTCCATGCTGAACGATGCCGTCAATTCAGCCACCGGAAAACTTTTTTTGGGTCAACCAATACGAACATTTTCTGGGGAACGGGTCTTTCGGGACTACCAACCGCCCAAACAACATTCCCCAACCAAACCCATGACATCTCTTGCTAAAAAATGCGATCGGTGGAATGTGGTGACGACTATCTTTGCTCCCTCCGAAGCGGTGCTTCGAGCCGCCTCTGTTTCGGGTTGGTGCACGGTGATTGTTGCGGATACCAAAACACCAAAAAATTACATGCAAGATGCTGGTTTTTCATCGTCTTCTTTGAAGAACCATACCATACAATATTTATCGGTGGAGGACCAACAAGCATGGTATCAACGTGCCAAAGATACAGCAGTTGGCGTCTTTCTGAAAGCCACGCCCTTTCGGCACTTTTCCAGAAAAAATGTCGGATACCTTTATGCCATTCAACATGGTGCCAGGTTCATATTTGATTTCGACGACGACAACCTTCTACCCCTCGACGGCAGTTACACACAACAAAGAGTTTTACCACCCTTGACCAACACGACACATTTACAAGGAGCTCGAATTGTCCAATCAGAACATATTGCCTTCAATCACCATCCTCTAATGGGCGCTCCCATTGAAAACTCATGGCCGCGTGGTTTTCCATTACCCTACGTCCAAGAAAAATTCTCACATGGCACCATCGTTGAAACAGACGTCACAATTAGCATGGGATCGGTCTCTGTATTGCAATTTTGTGCCGACGGAAATCCAGATGTAGACGCTGTCCACCGTCTAGTACATCCATTGCCAATGCTGTTTGAGCCGTACAATCATGCTGCGAAGGTGTCCACGGACACAATAATAATATCTACCCAAGGCGCTTTGGTGGTACCCACCAACTCGTTTGCTCCATACAATGCACAAGCAACGTTACATACCTATCCAGTGATGTGGGCGTTGCTCTTGCCCCTGTCAGTGCCTGGACGAGTGAGTGATATATGGCGTGCCTACTTTGCCCAGGCCATCTATAAGGATCTCGGGTTGAGTGTTGTCATGCTTCCGCCAAAAGTACAACAAGAACGGAACGAACACAACTACTTGGCCGACATGCAAGCCGAATTGGATTTGTATTTCAAAGGCGAGAAACTATTAGAGTTCTTGAGGGATTGGAGCAGTAATGAGAACAGTATTCCCGGACGAATCGAAGCCTTGTGGATTGAATTGTACGAAAGAGGCTACATAGAAGTGAAGGACATATTGGTGGTAAAAGCTTGGCTTGCAGCTCTTGCGGAGATCGGTTATGAATTTCCCACAATAGCCTAATCCTATTGCAGCTACATGTTGTACCATCGAAGGTTTCCTGATACCCAGGACTTTGGACTGTGAAGCCAATCATTCTCCAGTGAGATGAAAAAACGTTCCGTCGCTGGTGCTCTTTCCCGTCTGAAGCTTCATT
Organism: Nitzschia inconspicua; assembly: GCA_019154785.2. Taxonomy (NCBI): domain Eukaryota; phylum Bacillariophyta; class Bacillariophyceae; order Bacillariales; family Bacillariaceae; genus Nitzschia; species Nitzschia inconspicua. The sequence continues at coordinate 628,728 of JAGRRH010000007.1, read as the reverse complement.
GGATTGGAGATCGAAAATTCACGAGATTCCCTATTCTGAATGAGAGAAAGAGCAAATTTATTGGATTATTGCTCCGCCACTTTGGACCATCAATAGTCCAGTTCTTTCATCGACAACATCGCCCCCGTTCGAACGTGAGCTGTCGCTGTTCACAAGGAGACCAGCGCGGTCTCCATTGTCGAGGAACACGGCTTCACTGCTAGTCCTTTCTTCTATCCCCTCTCTTGAACGGATGGCATGTTGTACCGCCTTCCAATCTTCAAAGAAAAAGAAGCGGACGATGAGATATGCATTCATCACGATGTAGGGTTGTGTGATGCACGCCCATGCCGTGCTGAGTCCACCACCTCGAATAACACAAAGATAGTACATGCTAGGTAAGGACAAACCCCACAAGAAAATGACGGTGACGATCCCGAACATCCATTGTTGCCCCAAACCAGTAGCAACTCCCATGTTGAGTGCATATATGCACAAGTTGAAAAAATAGACACACACTTTTGGCCATATTTCATGAGCTCCCTCCAACACAGCTTCTTCTTCGGTAAATAGCGAGAAGATCGTTTCTCGATATTTGTACATCATTACACCCATCGTCCCAAATAGAAGAGCGCCTCCGATAAAGGTTCCTACCGTCAACTTTCGAGCCCGTTCTACAGATATTGGCAGTGTGGCTCCCAGTCGAACCGCAAGGGCAATAGCAATGCCAAAAGAAAACATGAACGTGACCATGAGCACTTGTGTCGGTATTGTATGCACACTCAGCGGTACAACACCCATTGTCCCTATCAGCAAAGTAAGAGATTCCCAGTAGATCCATTCGGACGTTGCTAGCATACCGCCGAGGCCGAGCCACATGTAGTTGCCAAAGGCCCCCTTTGGTTCGTTTAGAGCTTGTCGTATTGTCCTCCAAGAAAGACCAGGCCAAGTTTCTATTTTGTGAGGATGCTGCACGTATAAATATATTAGTAACAGAATCGCTTGTGCCACTTGGAACAGGACAATGGTCCATGCAGATCCCACAAATCCTAGCCATGATTCTTGGACAAAGCCGAATACACCAATGGGTAATATGCAAATGCATGAAAATAAACAAACCAGTACCAACGGCATCATGATCTCTTGCGCACTCAAAAACTTCCACGTTACATTGTAAAGGACAAAAAAGGGCAAGGCCCATACAAAAATGCGGTAGTAATCTTGTGCGTGTCGAGCGGCGTCTGGATTTTCTCCCACTGCCACCATTAGTTGTTCAAAAAATGCCACCAGTATTACATTGATGGGTACCAACACAATCGCACTGGCCACGACCCCTCGTATGCACAGCAATCCAACTTGAGGATAATTTTGGGCGCAGTATGCTTGTGGTCCCAACGTATCCGAAGCTGTGTAGATGCCTTGTAAGAGGGAGAGATTGCATAGGTTGCCCATCAAGTTGGCCAAGGTGAAACCATCCAAATATAAACTCCCGTACAATCGTCCCACCTGTGAGGCCAACAAAAAGTTGGGCAACACCACTCCCAGTTGGATACCAATGGTGGGTGCAGCCAACGCCGATAACAGGTAAATTTCCTTGTTCCAGTCGGTGCGAATGGCAATGGCGTCGTCCAAGGTTACAGCGGATATGCTCGGCGGAGATTGAGGACTGATCATCGATGATGATTTTGAATCTCCTCCATTTGCTATGGCTTCCGATCTTCCATTGGACCCGTCCTTTTCAATACTAATCGTAGTAGACGCAATACCATCGTGTGGCGGTCTGGCGGTGATCGTTGTCGGGATGTGCCCGGTATCTTGAGATTGGATCAATCCCATGGTGATTGAAAAGAGAAAGAGCGGTTTTTATAGAGTGCGAGGATGAAAGAGATGCTTGGACGCTGGATGGAGTCGAAAGGGGACCGGTACGAAGTAAAAGAGGAGGAACAGACCCTCCCCTCAAACGTAGTACTCGGAGTCTATCATACGGTAGGAGTCTTTATGATACACAGTTACGGTGTATTATTAAGACATACGTAGAGCTAAATACCGTACCTAGTACCGGTACTGTTAATACCTGCCATACTGTACCTTGTACGGTAGTGCGACGTACCGGTAGTACCATTACCAGTTGAGTACGGTAAAGTCTAGGTACCAAAAATGCACTCATACTATCTACCGTAGCTAGCTACCTACCTAGAGACCCTACTAAAACTACGGAAGGACTCGGTAATTAATAATATTATTATATATGATATGGTAATATGGTATCTCTAGTAGCTACCGGTAGCTACTGCGGCAGCACTCCGAATACGAAGTGCGGTACTCGAAGTAGTTAGCAAGAGCTTTTGAAAGGAAAGGGGCGGTGTTGTGTACTACGTCGTATAGATCTTGTTGTTGAGAATTCGAAGAATAATATCGTTTCCAGCCTGTATGATACAACGCCGACCAGAAAAAAGCAAATACTAACTGTAATCAATGACGATCCTCTACAGATCTCAAAGATATGTTGGCAAAATCTTTGTTGCTTTGTTTCTTCACTACTATGCCACAAGCGTCCAGGATGGTTTCTGGTGTTTTCAAATTCCTTCTTGTAACAGTGCGCTCCAGATTAGACGACTACTGCTGGTAGACCACCAATAGAGTGCCATGGTTTCCAGGCCTTGTGAGAGCGTCAAGTAAAGCTCTCAGGCCGGTCATCTTAAACAAAAAAAATATTACCAACACACGGAATGAAGCAATATCATAACCGGATTCCAATTGATGTTGTGGATGATACGAACTATCCAAACCAAAGTAGAGGACGAGTCATCCATTTATCCTTTATACCACAACTTCTCTCTTTTATAGTATACTATCTTATGGGCTTCCATCCCTCATGGATTGCGACAATACCACCAGTCAAGTTGGTATACTTGGTCAACTGAAATCCAACAGCATCCATACGATCCAACAGTTCCTGCTGTTGGTTGGAAAATTTACGAATACTTTCTACGAGGTATTGGTACGAGGCACGGTCGTTGGCAACCAGTTCGCCCATGGCAGGGATGACATGGAACGAGTACGTGTCATAAATTTGTCGAAGGATAGGATCCGGAACTATCTACGGTAGCTAGCTACCGGTAGTGGGTAGAACTTTGAAGAGAGGATGTTGTATGATAGAGAGACGTGGGGCGATCGGGAACGTATGCACAGAAGTACCCGGTAGGTACCTACCGGTAGTATCGTAGTACGTATCATAGTACTCCGTGGATAATGACCCTCGTCATTCAACCACCATAAAAATGTGCACCCTCTTATTATCAGTCGAAGCAACATTGAACATGTTGTTGTATGTTGTGTGTTGTGATGGAAAGGATGACGAAACACAAACCTTAACTGAGCATGTGGAGAAGCATTCTGAAGAAGCCGATGAAGTACCCCTATTATCACAATTATGTGTGCAGCAAGCATTCTCACACTCACAGTCAATTCGGAAGCGGCATATCACGCGGGCAAGAATTTACACCGTAGTACCGGCCGGTCGCCAAACGTATACGTAGCATTATTATCATGTGTGTCGATGTCATCCGAGGAGGCGAGGGCACGAAAGACAAACGTTGCCTTACAGTTAATGACTCTGGAGGATGCAAGGACATTGCAGACGGCGTATCATACATAGCCTGCGCAAACAAGATTGGAGACGGAGTACCGTAGTCGCTGTTGTACTGTTGAGCTCTTCAAGTTTTGACATCAACAGAGCCTCTTTTTCCTCTCCTACCATCAAAGAGTACTTGAGATAGGTTTACGATGCAGGTCAGCCTATAGACCATAGGTTTTCTCTACTCACTGGGCCCACTATACGAAAGAAGAGATTATAATAATCACTGCAAGTTTAATTTTCATCATGTCAACATCCGGTAATGCTGACTGTGAGTTAACCGTCCAGCAGAAGCCTGAAGAGAGAGGTGTGCACGAACGGAATAGTGCACCAATGGACAGTCCGAAGCGGAAAGAAGTCAATAGAGTGACTTTAGACCCAGGACAAGGAGGGAAGTTACGAGTGATTTGCGCAGTGCTGATCACTGCGGCAGTTCTCGTGGTCATAGCTACAGCTTCGACGCTAGCGTTGTCCAACAGGGACACGCTAGCTCGGCGTTCCGGCTCGGCTTCGATATGCGAAAGATTCCTCATGAAGGTAAGGGATGAATTCAATTCAACCGCATTCTTGGACGGCTCTGATGTTATACAAGTGTACCTGGCGTCAAATGGCACAAGCGGGGCACCGAAATACACCTACGTCGAGTTAGGCGTGTTTTACACGGGATACATTGGAGTCGACTTTATCCCATACCAATTGATAGATAAGGTACCTCAGGCAAATGGTGACAGGTGTGGCGGAATTGTGATCAGAGAAGTAGAGAGGAGCTGTGATGTAGACCTTGACATAAATTGGTGTGACAAGAACGCCACTGTGCATATGGCAACGAACTGGCCTGTTTGGGAATGGCCGTGTGCACTGGTCACCTACTTCTCGGACTATGCAAACATCTCAGAGCTATTGCGTGACTCTGAGCAGTGGTGCAGAGGCGAGCGCCAACTCGTTTGAGTGAGCCCTTATAGGTTGTGGCTGTCTAATGAGGGTCTGACAATCGAAGTGGGAAATGGGCCACACAGGGTATTCAAGCACAAGCATGCGGTAAATTTCACTATAGTCATAGGGCAAGGAGAGTGTGAGCTATTCTTTGACAAGTCATCACTGACCATATCGAAAGAGGAGTGTGTTGTTGCTCGCAGGGCGGAGTTCTTATCAATCCTTGTCACTACCCTCTGTACAGATGAAGATCAATGTGCCTTGGACGCAATTTGCGGCGAAGATAGCAACGGCTTGTGCGACAGAGTAAGCGCAGACACTGGCTTGAGCATAGACTGTTGGGAGACTTCAACACCGAAGTATGCTATTGTGATCAGCTCGCACCTCGGAGCGCCTTACAGACGTTACCTGGAACGACGTTACCTGGAACGTACCGCAATCGCGGAAGACGTCTACGGCGGTATCACTACTTTACCACAGCTAAATTTGGACCAGGCTCTAGCTAGAGTACGGAATGCTACACTTAGGAACAGTGATGGTCACAGTGACTGAACATGTCTCGTGCGACCAAACTGCTACGTTCAAGCAATGCAACTTGTCGGATATAATGGAAATCATGGAGAGCAAAGACCGTTGGGAATGGCCATGTAGCTTCTTTACGGATAACAATTTGAACGACACTCAAGCTAAAATTATTAATACCATCATGAGTGACTGTCCCACAGCATGGCGACTAAACCCTTTGAATGGATGTTGCGCTAGCAATTACCAAACCCGTTGTGGAAAATGCCTCAGAAACGAGGGCGTGTACGACGAAATCTATGTGGGTACATTTCTACCTCCTATGGGTGGTGAACCAACTGCATGGAACCACTACCAGAACAACATAATCGACGTACAGAGACACCAGCTACATTCACTCCCCAGCGTCCACGCATCTTGTTCAGGCGGAGGAGGTGCACCCAGCTCTTCAAGCTACTTCGCAAGGCCAGTGTACCGAAACCCTAGCCAGTCATGGAACGGTGTCACGCTGCGTGAGACGACGTACGTGCGATGGTGCGGTCAATCAGGAATTTCGAAACCAGGGCTATCACCAACTGACGGGGCAATAGTCAATGTTAGACAATGGATGAGCCCTTGTACATCACCGTCATCAATAGGATGCATCTACGTAGGTGACGCCTGGGTACCAACGCTTGTGGTAGGCGGGACGCAGTTGCGTAGACGAGGTTCTGAGCTTAGAGCACGGAGGTTTGAGTTCAGACACCCACTGAAGCCTGACACTAAGCCAGACGGGTGGCTCCACCGCAACCTGTGTGGGTGTTCAGCGACCACGTGTACTGATAACTCATGCTGAAGCATTGCGTGTATCGTACTACCGCAGGCTTACAACATTTAAACAAAATCTTTTTATGGTTAAGTCTTCTTCTAGTAGCTAGCTACCGTACCCGCAGTTATAGTACCTCAAATAGTACGTACAGACGGTGTGTTTCAAACAGTCTCAACTTCTCGTAGCCATTTCGCTTCGTCTTACAGTTTACCGGCAGCAACAATGGCAGCACTCCAAATACGAAGTAGCTAGCAAGAGATTTTGAGAGGAACGGTGTATAGAGATATTGTTGAGAATTCGAATAGTACTACCATCGTAACCAGTCTGCACAACGACGACCAGGAAAAATACTAAGTAATGATGATCCTCTATAGATCTCAGAGAGTTGTTGGAAAAATCTTTGTTGCTTTGTTTTGTATCAGTGCGTCCTAGATCAGTCAAACACCGCTGGTAGACCAATACAAGTGCCATGGTTTCCTGGCGTTGTGAGCGTGAAGTAAAGCTCTCAGACTACCGGTAGTCATCTTTTTAAAAAAAAATATTACCAACACACGGAATGGAGCACGAACCAATCGGACGCCAATCGATGTTGTTGATGGTACGAACTTCCAAACCAAAGTGCAGGGCGAGTCACCCTTTTATCCTATACATCATGACTTCTCTTTTAGGATACTATATTATTGGCTTCCATCCCTCATGGATTGCGACAATACCACCGGTCAAGTTTGTGTACTTGGTCAATTCAAATCCAACGGCATCCATACGATCCAACAGTTCCTGTTGGTTGGAAAATTTACGAATACTTTCTACGAGGTATTGATACGAGGCACGGTCGTTGGCAACCAGTTCGCCCATGGCAGGGATGACATGGAATGAGTACGTGTCATAAATTTGTCGAAGGATAGGATCTGGAACTTGCGAAAATTCGAGACACATGAACCGTCCACCAGGCTTGAGAACACGAAAGGCCTCTTCCAGCCCCTTGTCCTACAGAGAGAGAGAGAGAGAGAAAGAAAAAAGTAGAGGTCAGGATACCATATATGAGACAATGCATCTTTTCAGTGGAGATTGTTTGGACAGTCTCTTGTTTTTCAAACTTACCACATCGGTCACGTTTCGCAATCCAAAGGCAATGGTATACAAATCAAAGCTGTTGTCGGGAAAGTGAAGACTTTGTGCGTTTCCTTGTACAAACGATAAGGGTGCATTGTCACCACCCTCCAACAGTTGGTTGCCGAATCGCTCTCTCGCTCTTGCCTCGCCGACTCGTAACATTTCTTTGTTGATATCGCACACTGTCACACTGATACTACTAGAAGGTTGGTTGTGTGTTTGTTCTGACTCCCCCGCCATGGACCAAGGTTGTTTCTGTTTTGACGACGACAAGCCTGCCGCGTCGACAAATCGAAAGGCCACATCTCCCGTACCACCTGCGACATCCAAAATACGCAATTGGTTGGTAGAAGGATCCATCGATTGGTTTTGTTGTTGTTGCTGTTGTCGTCGAAGACGAACCGCCTGTGCCATGCTTTCCACAGCGGACATGTCCAAGAGTGTATCCTTCCAATAACGATGCAATCCACCACTCATGAGATCGTTCATAACATCGTACGAATCCGCGACGCTTTCAAAGACCTGCCGGACGCGTCCCTCCTTTTCTTCCACACCCACCGATTCGAACCCAAAATGTGTTTCGGAACCTTGAATGTAAGTTTCCGGTCGTGGTTTCGAATGATTCTTCGTATTGTTATCAATAGCAGTACTCGCGGTGGTAGTGGTCGGATTTGCAGTCGCAACAGCAGCAGCATTGGTGGAAAACAATCGTTGTTTCTGTACCAACCTTCTACATCCAAAGTTGTTGTTTCCCAGAAAAATTTGCCTCGCGACCATTGTCCTTATCTTGTGCTGTCCTTGTATCATTGTGTCGCTTGTATTGTTTGCGTTACAAAAGGTATGTACAAATTGATACAATAGAGAGGATGAATCTATTGCCGAAATACCAGCACCGAGAGCACAAAAGAGAGACGTGAGACAATGGGGAACGTATGCACAACGCACAACCTGTCTATCATACCTGTCTACCAGTTGTGAACGGTGTGTGTCGTAAGTCGTAAGTACCGCAGGTACGGTACGGTACGGTAGTCTATCATACCGTGGTAGAAAATGAACCCCGTCATTCGACACAGAACGTTGACGAAGGTGAACCAACACGTAAATTGTAAATCGGGGCATCTCCGCCCCCCCCCAAAAAAAAAGCCAACGCTGGAATTCGACTTCCTCGGAGTATCATAGTAGAATATACACCCCCCTTGAGACGTGCCACACCTTCGAAACCACTGTATTTTCTACAACGATGTTGTAACTTTCCTCCACTATCTCTCGTCACATGTCACCATGTCGCTAGTATCGACGAAGCGGTTTGTACTGGTTTTTGAGTTTCATGATGAAGAGGAGGTTCGAATAGACAACAGTAGCAGCGACGAGGAGAAGCACCACAGCATTTGGAAAACTCCATTCGTAAAGAGCCTTGTGGAACTGCTGGAAGAAGAGGAGGAAAAATGTCACGATGAAATGATAATAGTCGTCCCGCTTCCCAAAACTATAAACAGATCAAATCTCGTCGATTTCATTGACTTTCTTTCGTACAGTGCGGGCGATCATAAGATTGGGATCGGGATCCACTCTGAGCTGACGTACAGACAAATCTACAAGAATCATCCTGGATACTACCAATGGGCGCACGACCAAAAGGATTGCGAGGAATTACAGAGATACGTCGATTGGGTCAACTTTTGTCGCGGCGGAAGGAAGTGCACCAAGCCACAAAAGTTGGTCCCAATTGCAAAGTTTTTCCAAATGGATATCTGCGCTAGATGTGGAGTCCTTCGACTTTTATCCCGTCCGAATTTTCATCCTTGCCGCCGCACCAAATGGCCTTGTCTACCCACCGGCATTCTTCCCGAGTTCGACTCTACCGCCACGGAAGACTCCGATTTTTTCCAAGCGTGGAAGGATGCCTGGGAAGTCGTGGAGGACGAACGCGAGGCGAAGGGGAGGGTAGTTTGTTGCAATGATGATCTAGTATGCGACGATTGCTTTCAGTGCAAGAAAGGATGTTTTGAATGTAAGGAATACGAATGTGCTGCCTGCCAAAATGACAATGAAACGATTTCAGTATTGAAACAATGGTACAATGAGAACCCGCTGATCAGCCCGAAGCAAAATTGCCCGTATACCGTTCAGCAAATTCAGTTATGCCCATACTGCGGAAAGTCTTTGTGTCAAGACTGCTGGAAAGAGTGCCAAGTATGTCAAAAACAGGTCTGTCCACGGCGCTGTTCCAGTGAGGTTGTAATGATTTGCAAGAAGTGCGAAGAAGACAGTTTTTCCCAAAACTTTAAACGCAGGGTTTTCTGTTGCAATCAATGTCATGATTATGAAATCTCGATCCGTTGTGGTAATGGACATCAAGCCATTGTTTCTAGAATGATGTAAAACTTGGCAAAGATGGATCTATCAACGATCCTCCCAACGCTAAATTGACAATACAGATTCTGACTTCGGAACCACTTCCGAGGCCTTGATTTCTGCCTCCATCGCAGTCTTCACCTCCAGCGTTGGATAACTTTTTTCGTAGTAGGACGTATGAGATTGTCGCATTCCAAACACAACAAGAAACGATTCGTCCGGGAGCGAGCAGTCGGGTCTGGATAGTACCGGTCGTACCCACCAACTGTCTTCGCTCATTTTCATGTTCGAAAACTGGAAAGTTAAAAGTTATGGCCAGGGAAATCGTCAACGATCGGTAAAAACAAGAGGCATCCGTCGTACCATGAGAAGCATCCAGAGCTTTGTTGAAAAGGGTACCGATACGAAGTGGGTGCCCGTTTCAGAATAAAGTCAAATAAAATGGAATGGAATACCTCTCAACTGAGTCTGCTGGAGTATCATTATACTTTGGGAGGATGTCATTGGGGTGGTCAGTAACTGCTGCTGTCAACCGCGGCGCTATTTCTTGAGCCTACCAGAAACGGAGAATCGGTATTTGGACTCTCGCATATTTTGGAAGAGCTTCATACATCAAAACTCCGAGACAAACTTGGCCACGAAACAGTTTGCACGCTATGGTTTATTGGAGATTCAACGGGATCTGACACAGCCATTGCTGCGGTTTGCAGTCTCATCTCCGGCTTGGGATTCAAACTTGTTCGCTGTAGGAACGACATCATTGGGGCACAGTGGTATGGTGATGACAACACTTACTGTCAAAACATGAACTTGAATGATCTGCAGATGGATTCCAACCTGACAACACCAGTCGCGTACTTTGATTTGGAACGAGAGGCTTCAGCTGGTCCATGCCCGACAGTCCGCATCAAATTTACGTGGGGCGACTCAAAAAGAGCTGGATCAATGCCCCTCAGCTCAAAGTTAAAAGTGAGCACTCTCCCCGATGAATACGGTTTGGTCCTTCCTGGTTGGGGTGTGCATTGCAATGACAGAAACTGTATGCGCCAATACATGAAAAATACCATTCAGCCTGCTCTGTCAGCGTTACCCACCAAGAATTACCAATTTTTTTGGAGAGAGCACGAACCACAACACTTTGTCAACAATCCAGGAGGAATTTTTGTTCCCAGTGGGCGAAACAGTGGCATTTGTGGTCCGATTCCGAATGAGTCATTCGACAGCTTTCGGAACGAGATTGCAGAAGAATTTCTAACATCCTGCCATCTCGTTGGGAACGGCGATAACCAGGTTCGTGGCATAGTCCGAATCTTCGACGCACTCAAGCCAATATGGGGCCTTCATAATCAGCGAAAGAATGATTGCACACATTATTGCTTCTCACCTTGGCGTTTGGAATTGACCTGGGACGGCATCTACCGTGCCATGAGAGGTGAAACGAACAGTTAAAGTTGGAAAGTATCCATGATGATAGTCTTTTGAAATTTTGCTGTGCAAAAAAAAGTTGCAAGAGATGACGCAAGGCTAGTAAAAGTTGAAGATAATATGGGGGATGGGGGGAACATCTGTTGCGACGAAAGTTGCTTTTCTTTGTTTTCCTTCTACTACAGTTGAATGGTACTTTTTTGTTTTTCAAGAAATACGCAAAAGGTTGCCATCTACTACTAGAGTAGCATCTATCTTCATACTACCGGTAGGAGCATTACATGATGTTGTATACAGCTTCGGTGGTACGGGGGGCTTACATGGGTTTGTCCGATCCTGGGAAACTACGTATCTATAGACGATCTATCAATGCAATAGAAGGGATAGTACCAGCGGTGGTACAAGCGACTGCTGTATGGTGTATGACATTATGCAAAACACGTGTACATTTTTTCCCTCAAAGAAGACCGGTGAGAGCTGAAATTTCTTTGGAAGAATTGGCATCCCTAACTCAGCCTGGTGTCAAGTGTAGAAAGAAAAGGTACTACTTCATTCGAAATTCTACCGGTGCTTGACGTGAAAGGTTTCTTTATGGCATGTACAATCTGCCATATTTGATTGCAACACGTTGAAGATAATATCATCAACACATCCAAAATGTGATTGTGGTTATTGCTGCATTCCCCAGCATGGTTTTCGGAAGACCATACCATATCTGACATATCAACTGGTTTCGACTGTTCCTTTTTCATGAGTTGTTTTGCCGTTCCACTTCTGAGTGGTGAGAAACAGGATAGTGAGAATATGGAAAGCTGATGCATAATTTGCCCCTGCCCCCTTGGGGGGCACGCGTGGGTGAACTAAGATTCTTGGAATGTTTAGTAGACTGTAGACAACAGTCACATGAGTGTACAACCTCCCGTGTCCGGCGACAGGGATTGTTGATTCAATGGTACGTAGATCCGACTTCCAGGAATATTGTTGGTTGCCGTCCGGTAGTGTTCTTGCCGTTCATCTTCTTCTTTTTGATACCGTTCTAACCTTCGTTCGTGCAACTTGCTAACCACCGCTGCCTTGCGCTTCAATACTGTCTTGGCTTCATCTATGTACCCTTCTTCGTATTGGTAATGTTGTGACGGTGGGCCTTGGTCCGCTTTCGAGTACGGGTTCTTAAAGTAGGGATTTTTGCTATATGGGTTGGACGACTTTTCAAACGTAAAGCCCTTTCCTAGTGGTGAGTGATACTCCAACTCACCCGCTGCCTTGGCCCGTTCGTATGCATTCTTGACGGCCTCTTGGAACATCCCATCTCCATAATGCATATCGTAATGTCGTTGAGCATCGTGCCATTTTCCATCAGGTGGAGCATGCGGAGCATACACCTTTCGATAATTAGCCGGAGGTGGTTTCCGTCGGTTGCGATTGTACCATCCCGACGGAGAATACCCGTGTGCCATGTCGTATTGTCGTCGACGTTCCTTATCAATCAAAATGTTGTATGCCTCGGACGCTTCCTTGAACGCTATTGTTTTGGCAGCATCACCATCATGTCGATCGGGATGTAACTTTAATGCGAGTTGCCGATATGCTGTCTTGATTTCTTCCGTAGTGGCTTGACTGGTCACATTCAAAACTTTGTAAAAATCCTTTTGGAATACCTTGGATGAAACTCGGCCAGACATATTTATTTGTCAGTAGTATTGATGATGATGATGATGTTGTTGTTGTTGCAACTCAAAATTTCCAGTTGTTGTTGTAACTATTGTTGTTTGTAATTGTATTGACTGCCCTACCACTATTATGGCTGCTTTTCGATTGATTTGGCAAGCCGCGGAGGGAGGTTACGACGACGTCGACGATGCCGATGAATATGCCGTAGTTGTTGTGTGCACTCCAGTGTCCGTTTGTTCCAAGGTAGTTTTGATATTATCCTCTTGGCTGTTCAAAGACTATCCGAATACATACACCTCACATACATCCTTTCCGCTGTTCAAAGCATGGAGTAAATGCCTACGGTGCCTATGATGCTTTAGAAGATAGGAGACAGAATTTGTAATGACAGTGACTGTGAGTAGACTACGGTAGGTATTACCCGTAGGTACGGTAGACTGCCCGTAGTGTGATTTTCGAAATGAGAAAAAGTAAAAAGGTGTCACACGCACGGAGTGAGCTCCCACGTGGACGACTTAAGGAATATCTCTCGGGATTCTGACTCACAATTCTTGACATATATATACTTGTCCGACGCGCGTACGCAAGGTTTACATCCTACATTTTAACGACTACCAATGAAAGGTAACCTACTACTAGCTACCCAATCTCTAGTACTAGCAATGTCATTTTTTACCATCCAATACCAACCTCTCTATAGTCTAGTTCGGTCTTGGTTGGGGGAAACGCCCGGTGTCTTGGATTATTTGACAGCCTTCTTGGTACATCCACCACCTTGAAAGTTGTGAAAACGCAAAACACTTGATGGCGCGTTATGATAATAATACGTTCAGAAAAAGCAGGCCCAAAGGGTTTCATGATTGATAGAAACAACACAATCATTGTGGACACAAGTTACAAGGAGGCATGCAACAAGCACAAAGCACGCATCTGATATTTCTAACTGGTGGGCTAGTGTTGTCAATATTCGACGCCGTATGTCCATTCGACGTAATTTGGTGCCATCAGGTATCATAGACATTGGGATCACACCAATTGCTCAATTAGAGAATCGTTACAATGTCGGAAGTGCACTTTTTGTCAAGATGTATTTTGCAACATTCAGCCCTGAAAGGGCTGCTGCTTCAAATCCAGGATTACGATGTGAGCAAAAGTCACCCGCATAGTACAATCCCAAGGTGTCGTCCATGACAAAATCCTGTACTAAACTGCTATCCCCTCCTTCTACTACTGCTGCTGCTGCTGGTGGTGGTGGTGGTGGATACACCAATGAAGACGTCAGAGTGGCTGCATAACGAGTACCACAAATGTCTTGCACATCTGCGGTGATTGTTTCTGGTGCTGGTAAACCAGATCCCCATCGTTGAGCTTGAAGATACACAATATTGGGTGGTTCAAACTTGTTGTCGGAGTGTGTTGCATCTATCTGAGCGCGGACGACATTGAAAAATGCCTCGACCAGAGCAGGACCGGGAATCGAATTAAGATAATCACTTTCTTGTGGTTGGAATGCTCCCGTGACTGGATCTCGCATAGTCGTTTCTTTGATTTGTTGTACGGCATAGGATGGAGTCGAGATGAGAGTCCAACACTCGTTCTTGCTGTCGGAGGGAAATCCTGGCTTGGAGTTTGATTTGGCGGCAAACCACAGCACGTCCGAAGATGAAGCAGTAGTAAAGGCATCAAATGGTATCTGATCACCAATCGAGGATCCTTCCAAGGCGACCATACAAGAAAAGAGCGGTATCCGTACTTTGGGAGGAAGTTGATGCCGAAACTCATCAGGAATTCCGGCACTGGCACGATGCCATGAATCCGATGCAGAGCTGATATCAGTAAAGATGACGGCGTCAAAATCTTCATCGAATCGAACAGCCGAGACACCTTCCGCTTCTTTTTCCTTTGTATCATGATATGCAGCATTGCCTGTCACAATGTGAACGTTCCATCTTCCAGCCTCGTTGTCGTTTCGTTCGACACGGGCAACACGGGTTTTGCTATGTAAAATTGCCGCCGAATCTTGTAAGATTTTTCGCGGCAATCGATGCATCCCTCCCACCCCAATATAAACATCCTTGTCTTGAATCGTCGGGATACCAAAAAAGTCTTGGGATGTGTGAGACGGATTGTTGGAAGTTGACGTTGTCGTAGGCAAACAACCAAACTTTGCCTTCCACGGTGCGACCCATCCCTTTTCGAGCCATGATTGTAGCAATTCCGTTTGCATATCGTTAGAATCGGCACGAAAGAATTGACATCCATGATCAAATTCAAATGATGTTTCCTCTCCTGTGGCAGCATCGTCGTCGTTGTTCTCATCGTCGTCGTCGGGCAATACCGTTTGATGTCGTTTGGAAACAGAACGATGGGATGCTCTTCCACCCGGCCCTCGTCGTCCTTGATCAAAAACGTGAACTTCGCAGTTGGAAAGATGATGTGAAAGATGATTCGCAGCAACGGATCCGGTGATACCTCCACCGATAACGGCAATCCGACGTGGCGCCAACAGTATCCTTTGGGAAGAATCCGCTCCACCAGCACTCGCTGCTGAAAGTGCTGACACTGCCGACATGGGTGTAGAAGTTACAAGTAATGGAAAATAATGGACGGACTTGCGAAGAAACATTGATGAATATTTTCTGTGTTTTTGTGTAAGTCCGACTGAAGCCACTACCTACAATGTTTGACGGAGATAGTATCAAAACACAACTAATAGTACAACAAACATGATGTGTTGGCATCAAACTTTTTTCATGTGGGGACAAAGTTTACAGTTCTGATAGTACGTGTATGATAGTGTGATTGATGAAGAAATTGGAATGAAGTGACTGTGAATCACGAAACTGACTCATTCGAGAATCATCTTAACTCAAACCTTACTCTTTATCGACAGTACATCATCGGGAGCGAATTCACAATACGACTACGGTAGTCTACCGTCGTTTGCCTGTGAGTGGCAGTAGAAAACGCTTCCACAGCAACAACACCAACATCAGATTTCTTCATTACTGCCAGGAGTTCCTGGATCCCACTCTCTATTGACTCTATTGCGTAGTATCGGACTTTACATTGGAGGACGAGATCAATCCCTCCAAGAACGCATTGAAGAACCATCATTCATTGTGTCAGAAGTGAACGTTGCTTACGAACAAGACATCCTTTGCAAACATCCCCGTCTTGTCACGCCGACTACAATCACCGTCTTGTCTTCGACCATCGTCATCATTGTTCTGTG
Source organism: Nitzschia inconspicua (assembly GCA_019154785.2). Lineage (NCBI taxonomy): Eukaryota > Bacillariophyta > Bacillariophyceae > Bacillariales > Bacillariaceae > Nitzschia > Nitzschia inconspicua. The sequence continues at coordinate 613,050 of JAGRRH010000007.1, read as the reverse complement.
GCAACGACGCATACCACCTACTTCCAACTGAATCATCGACGGCAAAAAAATCCTTGTGCAGTTTCTCTATTCTATTCTTTTCTTTCTTTTTTCCTCCAAGTCATACACCAATCCCATGTCACAACAACAGCCAGCACCAGCCAATTCCACTTCCGCGAGTGTCAAGGACGATGGCAGGGATGGCCGGCTTTCGTTTCGCAACTTTGCGGAAACGCAACTCCGCAAGGAATTCAAGGCGGAAGCTATGAAGAAATGCGACCTGCAGGTGGGAGCCTTTGCAGAATGCATCAAAGAACAGGGATTGTGGGCACCCTTTCGGTGCAAAGAATTTCAGAAGGATGTCAATGAATGCATGGCGGTGTACAATTCCGAAGAACGATTTGAATTGTTCAAAAAGGAACATCAAGATGAAATAGACAGCAAGCCTTATGTACAAGCGGGACGGTAGCGAAAGGAAAACAAAATGACCATTTCATAAAAAGTAAAACTAGGCGAGACTCTAAATTCCAAAAGCGCTTTCAACATGTCGTCATTGATAGAAATATTTCTCTACATCCATTTTTCTGGCTTCAAGGTGATTGTGTAATAAAGAGGAGAGATGCTAACGATCGGCTGTCATCAGAGCAACTGGCTCAACCGCCTGGCCCTCAAGGGGGTGGCGTAAATCATGCCACAACTTTCCACCGACTCACCACTCACAAGGCAGAACTGGAAAGGCAAAACAACTCATGAATGAGGAAAAGTCCTGTAACCAATGAATGTCAAATATTGCATGGTCCTCCAAAAACAATGCTGGGAAGGCAGCAATAACCACATTGATATGTTGGTTGCGCTGACATCTTCTATATGCTGCAACCCCATACAGTGCATTGTACATGTCCAAGAAACGTTCCATGTCAAGCATTACCAGTAGTGTTTCCAATGAAGTACGAGTAGTATCATCCTCCCATACACTTGAAACTCGGCTGGGATGATGCCATTTCTACGACAGAAAATGTCAGCGCCTGTCACAACTCTATCAGGAATTATGCAAAAGACATTTTTCTGCCTCTCCCTTGTCCCGCTTCCAACCCAGGTTTGTCAGGAATCCGGAAGGGGAGGATCGGGTTTACCAGCACCGGAAGGAATCACTGCAAATGTCGCAACAGACGTTCAGAAGATGAATTACAGGCGGTCGTATTTGAAACCAAAATTTGTGCACTGTTACTGAATCTCCCAGCTACATTGAAACTACGCAATGAGCGTAGATGGCAGGCTTTTGTAAGAATATAGTAGGTGGAAAATCAGAGAAATCTAATTCTTGGTTAGTTTCGTGGAGACCAGCAACTATTCAATGCAGCCAACGAAGCTTCTTGGGGGGGAGGGGGGGCTAAATTTCATTTACCGTTCCAGTTAAAATCTGTCTTGCAAGCCGTGCAGTGCATATGTTGGCAACCGCCTATCTTGGTGATGGGAATACCACAGTTTGGACAAGGCATTGTGGTACCTTCCTTCATTTCCTTGTCCAACATTTCTCGGAAACGCTGTTCCACTTGGCTGTTTTCCGCCCTCCAAGCTTCAAACTTTTTCATTTCTTCCGCCTGTCGTTTCAGTTGGTTGTTTCGGTCAAACTCCATGTCGTCCACGTCCTCACGGCTCTTGGTCGTATTCCTGTAAAATAAATCAACTACTGTAACTTTGGTCGCCTCCTCAATGCTCCGTGTTTTCAGAATTATTTTGACTGCAGGAGGTAAAGTATCGGAAAACTACACTATACTGATCGAATTTTCGACAGCAGAAGGTCCTGTCCCAATCAATGATTTCTTTTCATGCATTTCTCATGTTCAATGTGAACTCTCTTGTCAAAATTCATTCCCGAGAAAGTGAAATGGGATTCATCTATCCAAAAAATTGAAAATTTCCGAAAACGAAACGATCAATCGAGTTATCTACGTTACACTTAGTCTAGTTAGTGGACGATTAACAATATTTCATTCTTGGAGGGACGAATGCGATATCTGTGGGAGTCATCATTGTTCTGTAACAGCGACAACAAAATGAGTACGTAGTATCTGTTTCCAATTATGAGGCACTGGTAACACTCAACAAAAGAAAATGCCAACCTATTGTACCAACTCCTGAAGAATCTATCGAGACAGTCGAAAGAGCCTTCAACTCCAACAAGTCACAGATATGGAACCAACAATGTTTGTCCCAGCAGCACTTGATACTTGGAACCAAATTAGCAATAATACTCACCAAACTACCTCCACACGTTATTATGAATCATCAGAGCGCATCATTGCTCAAAGAACTAAGGGACATACAGTTATCAAGAAGTTAACCTTTGTTATTTACACACTTCCAAATTTCGGTGACCCCATCAGATCATTTCCCTGTCACAGCTGCTGTCGTACTCCGGTAGTATTCGGAGTACGTTTGCTGGTGTTCGCAATGTGTGTCGTAGCAAAATGGTACGTGTGTACTTTTGGTTCGTATGGCGTATTACTATCATACGTAGTACATCCATCTGGCATCTTGATGATGAGTGAGTAGTGACTCACTTATGTTTGAGTCCTGTTGGGTCTACCACCTCTTTCACACAGTCAATTCTGCGTCGTTCCCGGTTAAAGTTCCCCTTGTCACGTCATCTCTGGATCCTTCGAAAGAGTTCACCTCAAGTCGGCCGTCGCAATGAGAACAGCGAAGCGCGTAGCCACCATGTTGTCACATACTCATCATCCTTTTTGTATTTTTTTTTTCTTGTTGTTCCAATCGATGACAACAACGACACCTTCCATTGCATTACATCTCATAATATTTTTATTTAAAAAAAAAAAAACATCCAAAAATAATCAACCGAGACCTGCAATAAAGAAAGAACCTTCTCCTTTCTAAAATGAAATTCTCAATTGCCTATCATCTCTTGACAGGCGCCGCCATTTTGGTTGGCACTTCCAATGGTTTCTCGACGCCACGACCAATATTATTGAGTCGATCAGCAGCGTCGGCACACCACCACCACCACCACCACCACCATACACGTCTGTCTCTGTCGACTGGAACATTACCAACGTCTGTGTCCAAGACGACACTGTTACAAAACACGCATTCTCCCGAGGAACAACAGGTCGCTGACGATGAGATTGCTCGTCTTCGGAGCATGGCCCAAAAATTGCGTGCCGAAGCGGCAGCGTTGGAAGCCGAACGGGCCCAGGAACTTGCCAACGCCGCTACGATCGCCTTTGAAAAGTTTGACAAGAACAAAGACGGTGAAATCTCATTGCAAGAGCTCAAGTCAGGTTTGGAGAAGATCCTCAAGACGGAATTGAGCGAAGAACGTGCCCGGACCATCATGAATGCGTTTGATGTTAGTGGTGACGGCAAACTGCAAGTAGATGAAATGGTCACGGTCGATCAGTTTCGTAACAAGCTAGAGTTTATTGTACAAGAGGAAAAGCGACTGGCCAAGGAGGCGGCCATCGCTGCCAAACAAGAAGAGGAAGCTGCCAAATTGGTCGAAGCAAGGATCAACATGTTGAACGATGGTGCCCCGACGACTCGAGACCGCATCGTTTCCGTCTTGCCATATCTGTTCCCGCTCATGGATAGTTTGCAATTTGGTCGTTTCCTCATTGTCGAGAATGCTGACAATCCTCTGGTAACAGCCTTGGCACTTTTGTATGCCGCCTACCGATCCATCCCCTTTTCTGGATTTGTGGCATTCTTTGCTCTCAATTTCCTATCCTCCAATCCGGGTTTCAATCGTCTCATCCGATTCAACATGCAACAGGCCATCTTTTTGGATATCGCCTTGTTCTTTCCTGGATTGATTGCCGCCATTGTGGGCTTGATTGCATCCGGAGCGGGAGCTCAGTTTTCACCAGCCTTCAACGAATTGGCCAATGATGCTGTATTCGGAACCTTGCTTCTTGCCGTTGCCTACACGACCATTAGTTCCCTGTTGGGTATCACACCCGATAAGATTCCATTCATTTCTCAAGCAGTGGAAGATCGTATGCCGACCGTGGACATGTTTGACGATGAAGGACGATTTATTCCCAGACAGCTCCGAGAGGAAAGAAAAAAGAAGGAAGAAGATGATGACAAGAAGAAGGATTAAGGGCTTTTGGGTCATTCTCGGGAAATCGCTTAAATTTCTCTCTCTCTCTCTCTCTCTGGCTCTTTGAAAAAGTCCTCGATCATGAGAGGATTTTATAAGCGTTGATGATGAAGATAATATGGCACTGTGCACAAACACAAAATTCCAAAATCTCGTGCGAATCGTTTCTTTTCGAAACGATCCCAGACGACTGCACAGTTTCCATGAGCTTCCAGCATCAACTTGATCTATTCTTCCATTGGAGTAGTTAAAAAAACGTCACACATAGAAATAGTAGATTTGCATATCTAAATTGAGGATCAGTGTAAATAACAAACCGTCTTTACTCTCTCTAGTAGCTAGGTAGGTAGTCTACTAGCTAGCTAGAATAGAAATTCCTTCATTCGATAGTATCCAGAACGACGGTGAAGTTTCAACAATGTTGTGCGCGAGCACGCCATTCTTTCTTAGACGAAATAATAGTCGTCCCATTTTGAAGACCATGACGTGGCCATGCACAGTTATTATGATCACTGTAACTGGAGTAAAGAATGCAGATTCTCACTCACACCCACAACAACAACACAACCGTTCTTTCTCCGGTTTTGTCGTTTCTCATAGCAAAGGATCGTGCCAGGTGCGTGCAACACCCCCCCCCCAACCATAGGACAAACAATCAGCATTATTGTTTCCTCCAACTTGCGTTCGATTGTTTACATGTCAAGGACACTTTCCATAATATTATTATTGTAATACCAACAACGACTGGATCATATTATCATAAAAAATAAAGGGCAATCAAACAACAACAGCAGTAACGAATGAAGATCGCTATTGTATTCTTGCTTCTTCTTACGACACTCGTTTCGACGAGGACGGTCGTTTGTGGTTTTGTTGTGACTTCTTCGTCCACGACAACGACGACAACAAGAACAGCCTCCTACCAAAGCATCCAAACAATTATTTCCAAAAGAAGACAACAACAACAACATAACCATGATGGTGCTGCTACCAGAAATAAATGCCGACAAAAATCTTGTGGGATCATCATCAAAGCGTCCGAAAAGGAAGAATTTTTGCCCGAAACGAGTTTCGGTGCAGAAGTAGTCCCCGAGGGACAACGTCCTGTCAACGAATATCTCGACATGAAACGAGCACCACTCTTTGGATGGGCATCCAACGAGGTCGGTACGGATGGGTTGCTCTTGCGGTTGGCCATCATCTATGTGGTGGTATTTGCAACTGTGTAAGTATCAACAATGCAACAACAACAAATGTTATCTGTCCTACGACTTATAGTATACAGCAAAAGAGATGAACTGGAAAGGGTTTGTTCTGCAAAAAAACGGAAACGCAACAACAATACAACGACGAGAAAACAACACCATGTAATGTACAAACATTTGCTTCAACAATAGTACCTCACCACTCTGCTTGGCCATTTTTTTGGGTTTTTTTGTCTTTTTGTTTCGTTCTTTCTTCATTTTTTTCTTTCCTTTCTTGACACAAAAGTGGATATCCGATTGCCGGTGCTACCTTTACACAAGATGGATTTTTGTTGCAAAAGATTGCCGCGGCCAACGTTGGAACATTGGGATTAGTACTGGCCGTCCTCGTGAGGTTGTATTCCGGATGGGGATACGTTGCGGCACGACTTCAAAGCAAAGTCATCGAATACGAAGAAACCGGTTGGTACGATGGCAACTTTGAACCGAAGACCGAAGCGGAACTGAAACGTGATCGGTTCTTGTATCAAAGTGACGTCCGACCCGCCGTCGATCGACTGAAAGTGTTGACCTTGTCGGCGGCAACGTTGTGGGTGGCATCCTGTGTTGGACTCAATGTCGCCACCTCGATGAAACCAGTCTTCAACGAATACGATCCCACAGTCTTGGAACGAGTACGGTACGATGAAGATTTCGCAAACAAGGCGGCACAACAAAGTGGAGGACGACCAACGTATTGCGACAATCGATACTACAGGGCCGTTGCCAATGGCGGACAAGGATGCAACTAACTACGACTTTACTCTAGGTAGTAGAGCGAGAAATGAATCATATTATGTATAACGTCAGTCTCTGGTTGTCGACTCGATGCATGCATTATACTTATGATACTCAAAGTATTATTTTACAGCACTGCTCCAGTATTCATTTTCAACTCCCATCGCCTTCTTTTGTGACGCGAATGCTACTACTACCACTACTTCGAAGTACGGTACCTAGCTAGCAATCATTTTAGTACGCTCTACTATCAAATTCTAACTTATTGTGCATTGGGTTGAGAGAACCTTTGAGAGGGGTGTCACTGTTATATTTTTCTGCGGTTTTCAAAAAAAGTAGAAGACAAATAATAAATACTTGTCATGCTGTTGCTCGACCTATGTTCAGTAAATTCTGGGAGCTGGACATGAATCAGTATAGAATGTAGCGAACAGATGCTGTTGGGAAGATTTTTTCTGGGTTTTATAGGAGTATCGGAAGGGAAGGAAGACGTTCGAGCGACATCTACCTCCAATAGTAATATTTCTGTTTTTTCAGGTGTTGTTGTTGTTGTTGGTAGTCGGATGGTCAGAAGGATCTGCAGAATCGGGACAAATTCTCGCAGGACAGGGTATAAAAGTTCTTGCTTGTGACGGAATTCGTGTTCAAGAGATTTTACTTGGCGGCATTGACGACAGCAGCATTGCGGGCCATTTCAAACTGTGCTTTGCGTTTTGCCTCGTTTTGTTCGTATTTCTTGCGGCAATCTAGACAAAAAGGAAGGGCGAGAGAATTAAGACAAATCGATTAGGGATGGATGAACATGATAACTGCAACATGGAGTTCAAATTACGCTTACCCATTTCATGGACGCTCTGAACGGCAAACTTCATGTTGAGATCCTTGGCTTGCTTGACGATGGGGTTTTCAAAAAAGTAGTCCGCGTCCAAGGCCTGTTCAGCCGACCAGCGCTTGTTAGGATTCTCTTCCATCAGTTTGCCAATAAGTTTCACCGCTTCGTCCGTCATCCATTTTGGATGGGGCAAATTGGCACGTAAGGATTCAGCCAAGCGATTGGGGTAGACTGGGTCTGTTGGACCGGGAGCAAACTTTTTCCAGAGGCGACACTGTTGCTCCAACTCCGGCCAGTCGACCTTGTTAGGAGTTCCGCACACCTTGAAGATCAGTTCGAGCTGGTTGGCCTCGTTCCTGCCTTTGAGAAAGGCGGAACGTCGGAACATTTCGGCAATGATGCAGCCGACGCTCCACATGTCGATCTTCGGGGTGTATTCAATGCACCCCAAAAGCAGCTCGGGAGGCCGGTACCACAACGTAATGACTTTGTTGGTCAATCGGTTCATTTCCGAGTTCCAACTACGGGCCAGACCCCAGTCGGCAATCTTGAGTTCGCCTTTCCGGTTGATCAAGATATTGGATGCTTTTAGATCACGATGAATAACCTTGTTGGTATGCATGTAATGGACCCCGTTTAGGAGTTGTTGCGACCAGCTTTTGATGTGATCTTGGCTTATACGGATCTCAGGTGTTTCAAGAATACCCGTCAGATCGTATTCAAGGTATTCAAAGACCATGAAAACATTCTTGGGGAATGCATTTCCTTGCTCTGTAGTGCGTGTTTTATTTTCAGTTGGAATCGGCGTAGTGTAAAATCATCATGGTAAGATAATGACGTTGCCAGAATCACAAACAGAACCACCACCACAAGAAGCGAAAGAAAATGCATGGATGAGTAATAATCAAGTTCGATAAAACAGGTGACGACAGGACGATTTTTATGGTATCGGACGACATTAAGCGACACGACTCCAAAAATGTAGCGAGGTAGTTTACAGAACGCACACACAAACAATTCTGCGCGATCCGTGATAAACCAGGCCATCTCTCTCGGCGGTTTGAACTACGCATCCACTCGTGAGGTATGATATGGAGGGATGCGTGAAACTGAGAGTCCGCCACAATTCGTCGTTGCGAGTGCAAAATAGACACCCATCTGACGCACAAAACAGGTATTAAACAAGCGATACGACATCAGCATTTCGGCTTACGCACCCTTGGAACAGACAATCTCCTGCAACTGAACAATGTTGGGATGTTTTAAGGCTTTGAGAATTTTGACCTCTCGGAGGGCAGTGATGGGAAATCCATTCTCTTCCTGTTCCGTATTGATGCGTTTAAGTGCTACAACATTGTTATTGGATCGATCACGTGCCACAAAGACACTGCCGTAGGTTCCTTCACCAACTTGAAACTTCTTTTCGAAGGCGTCCACGTCTCGAAGGACAGTGGGAGCACGAATCGAGATTGAATCATGGCGAAACTTCTTGGGGCAAGATCGAGTAGGATTGTTGCTATCTGACACAGTTCCGTGGGTGCGTTTGTTGTTGGTGCTGGTACTGCTGGTGCTGCCAGCGCTGGGAGGGGCAGGCTTCGATGGTGGTGGAGGTGGTGGAGGCGACTTGGTCTTGCCAACCGAAGGTGGTGGCGGAGGCGGTGCTGGAGTCTTTTGTTTGATGCTTCCTGGAGGCCCTGGTGGTGGAGGTCTGGCAGGAGGAGGGCCTTTCGGGGGCGGGGGTGGAGAATGTTGCTTGTGAACAGGTGGGCCCGGTGGTGGAGGAGGCCGGACCATCGTTTGAGCGATCGCCATATTGGTCAGTTGTGTATAATCTGACACGACCGGAAATTCCGATGGTGTAAAAGGAAGCGGAATAAAGAGTTTTGTACTCGTATGGGGGCGGGAAGCAATAGAACTTGAAAGAGACGAGAAGATGTTTTCTCAAGTCACAAATCAAGTTCACTAAAAAAGAGAGTCGACCGTATCACACTAGCAGGAACTCTAAAAATACAGATTGTTGTGTATCACGTTGGTTGGAGCGATGTTCTTTCAGCTTATACACGCCGGAAAACGTTCCAAAAAAACGAGATGAAAAGGGAGCACAGTTGTCCTCCAAAAGGGGGAAGGTAACCCTCCTCGCAATTAAGTGAGACGTTGAACTAGCTTTGAAATGGTACTACTGAAGGGATATTGTTGAGTGAGTCAATGTTGCAAGAGAGAAGTGCAAGTCAGGAGGGAACTAGGACGTGAGATATGCCATGACTATGGTGCAATCGTAATGAGGAACAAGTCTTCGTTTTCCATTCCACGATTACTCGTGAAGGGAGGACGATTTTCATCTACGATGGTTCGCGCTGCTCAAACGTGATTTCTACGTGAAATTCCTACCAGTCCAACCAACAAAAAATTTCCCCAACAGCCTCCGATCGACGCGAGAACATTGTTCCGAGTCAATCTTCATCATCCCATCTACTCTAGAGAGTAGCACTTACATGATTGTAATTATGAATTAAAAGGAAAAGGGTATAGCTTTCTCTCTACTGTCTTGTAAGAGAAAGAAAAAATAAAAGAAAGGGGCGTTGTTGGGAAAGGGTGGTTAGTCGTAGAACTACTACAGCAAAGGTTGGCCAGTCCTTGCTGTTCGAGTTTGTGAGCGATTGCAATCGCGAGAGGAACTTCCTGCTGCTGGTACAAGGTACTGCTGTCCTCCGTAAAAAAATCAACGCGCCATCATTGATGAACACAGTGAACACGCAGTCATTGTTCTCTCGTCTGTACGGCGTCAATGTGAGTTGAGTCGGGTCATGGGGCGGAATAACTTCAACCTTCATAGACTATATAGTGTTTCGTAGGCAGACATTCGCAATTGTTGTCAGCTTTACTACAGTACTACAGTACTACAGAACTAATACTCCTTACTTTAGTAGCTACTTGGATTTCGACTCATTTGCCATTTTTCGCAAACTACTTCAAACTACAAAATGTTGCAGTAATATGACGAAAAGGTTCATGATTTGGAGATTCCAAATTGCACTCGACTCTTGGACGATGAGGGCATGGTATTTTTCCTGTTCACTTATCAGTTGGGGAAGCATCATTAAGAATTATGGACGGCCTCACAAACGAAAGTAAGAAGCGTGGGAAACCTTCACTTGGATGAAACTTATTTTTTCTATAATCTGTTTTAAAAGTCCAGATCATCCATTCCCAATTTTTCGGCATTCTCCGCAATGAATGTTTTCCGCGGTGCCACAGAATCCCCCATTAATATACTGAGCGTACTATCGGCAATGGCGGCATCTTCGACAGTTACCTGTAGCATCGATCGCCGTTCTGGATCCATTGTCGTCGACCAAAGCTGTTCAGGCATCATTTCACCGAGTCCTTTGAAGCGTTGTACCGTCACCTTGCCACTGGAGATTGCTTCTTCCACAGCATTCGGGTTATCCGGGTGGCCGAGTAGCTCCAGGATGGCAGCATCTTTGGTGGAGTCATCGTACGTGTAGACTTCTTTGCGTGTCCGTCCACTTCCGGTAGACAATTTGTACAGCGGTGGCTGGGCGACATAGACATGGCCTTGCTCGATTAGTTCTCGTTGGTATCGGTAGAAGAAAGTCAACAATAGAACACGAATGTGCGCCCCATCCACATCGGCATCCGTCATGATGACTATTCTCCCATATCGCAGAGATGATGGATCAAATTCGGCTCCTTTCACACCCAGTCCCAGCGCAGATATGAGTCCTTGTAACTCGCTGTTTTGGTATATTTTCTCGGCAGCTACCCGTTCAATGTTCAAAATCTTGCCCCGCAATGGTAGGATTGCTTGAGTCCTTCGATCTCGACCTTGTTTGGCACTTCCAGCAGCCGAGTCTCCCTCAACGATAAAGATTTCCGATTCAGAGGCATCACGCGAAGCGCAGTCGGCCAATTTTCCCGGTAATACCGTAGATGTCAACAAGGTTTTACGTCGTACCATGTCTCGGGCAGCCCTTGCAGCCGATGCTGCTGCCTGAGCAGCATTAGCTTTGGCATAAATCATCTCCAATAATTCTGGGCGAAATTCAAACAGCTTGATGAGTTCCTTCGAAACGATCGAATCGACAGCCGGTCGCACCTCTGGATTACCCAAGCGACCCTTGGTTTGTCCTTCAAATTCTGGTTCTGGAACCGATACAGAAACGATACATGTCAAGCCTTCTCTAACAAACTCTCCGGGAAGATTGGCAGCAGAATCTTTCGCGATGCCAAGCTTCTTGCTCATCTGGTTCACTGTCCGGGTGAGGCATGCCTTGAGACCATCCACATGAGATCCGCCATCTCGTGTCCGAATATTATTGCAAAAAGACAAAATCGATTCAGTATACATATCAGACGACCATCGCAGGGCGACAGAAACAGAAATTCTGTTGCCTTGAGCATCGGCATCGGAGGATCCCGACGAAAGAATGGTGAATCCGTCGTCAGAAAGGAGACCCGCCAACGGATTGGAACCCGACGATGCGGCATTCTTCGCTTTTCCACGAGCTACCTTGGTGGGAGGAAACAGCGGAGATTTGGTCTTGCAAAGTACATCAGCATATTCTGCGAGTCCACCAGCATGATAGAAGACTTGCATTGCTGTCTTTGATTTTCGTTTGTCCTTCAGAGCCAATACCAGCCCTGCGTTGAGGTATGCAATCTCATCCATTCTCCCCCGCAATCGGGCTGGATCAAAAGTAATGTCCGGAGTGCCTTTTTCTCCCTTGAAAACGTTGATATCCGGGAGAAACGTCACCTTGGTGCCCGTTTTTCTCTTCTTTTGCAACGACTGTAATAATTTCAGATTTTCTTGCTGAATCTTAATGGATTGAGTTTTGTCTTTGTCGTCGTCCTCAATTTTGGTATCCTTTAGAGTTTTGATTTGCTCCTCAATGTCATCGTCGACTATGTTGCCAGGAGCTTCCACTTCCTCTAGAGCTGTCACTGGAACGCCACGTTCAAAGCGCATGTGATATTCATTCTTTCCTCGATCTACCCAAATGTCGACCGACTCTGACAGTGCATTCACAACCGAAATGCCGACTCCATGAAGGCCACCACTGACTTTGTATCCTCCACCTCCACCTTGATTTTCAAACTTTCCTCCGGCATGCAACACCATTAGGACTGTCTCGAGGGCGCTGACCTTGGTCTTTGGATGAATGTCGGTCGGGATGCCACGGCCATCGTCCACAACGGTACATGATCCATCTTTATTGATCGTCGTGGTAATGAAGGTGGCATGTCCGGCCAGCGCCTCGTCGACAGAATTGTCGACAACTTCCCAGACGAGATGATGCAGACCGTCGGGACCAGTGCTTCCAATGTACATACCAGGACGTTTCCGAACTGGTTCCAAACCACTCAATACTGTAATTTGTCCTGCATCATAGGCTTGAGTGATAGGCGAAGAAGATGTGGAAACAGATTTCGATATTGTTTCCTTTTCAATGTCTTCTTGGACGGAGGCGTCCAATCTACTCATTGGTCGAATCAAACTGCGTGACGAAATGGACAACTCATTGGGAGACAAAACAAATACTGCTGAGGGTGCCTTAAAGTTGTCGTCGTACTCGTCGTATTCTCCATCGTCCTCGTCATATTCCTCGTCGTCTAAAGCATCGTACTCGTCTCCTTCGTACATGACGGAACCATGGATCCAGTCGTATCCTTGACTGTAGGCAATATCGGCATCGTCATCAAAGAACTCGACGGGAGCATCACCGTCCAAAATGGCATCATCTTCCGCAACACCCTGTTCAATTTCGGCCTGTAATTCTTCCACTCTTCCTTCACAAGCTTCCAAAATAATCTTCCATAGTTCCTTGATACCTTGACCCGACATGCTGGAGACGGACAAGGGTTGACTTTCGGGCAAGCCCAGTTCTTGATTGATGACATTCAAGGCCTCGTCGATTTGGCGCTGTGAGGACAACTTGTCCACTTTTGTGGCCACGACGATTAAGGGTAGGCCCATATCAAACAAAGCTGCCAAAACGGCCTTATCGTCAGCCGATGGCACTCGTCGAATGTCCACTAACAATACTCCCAACGCTAGTTCCCGGCGCTGTTCCAAATAATATTCGGCCGTTTCTTGAACCGACTCTTTGGTCTGTTTATCAAGTTTGGCGTAGCCAAATCCTGGTAAATCGACCAATCCTAACACGGCCTTGTCGTTGGCATTTTTGTTGTTCTTTTTGGACATGTCTTCAAAGATGCCATACAAGTTAACCGACGCCGTTGCTCCCGGCGTCTTACCGACTCGTGCCAAATCGGATTTTCCCACCAACTTGTTGAGGAGAGATGATTTTCCGACATTACTCCGTCCCAAAAAGGCCACTTCTGGAACGCCCAACCGTGGCGGGAGTTGTTTGTCCAAAAATGCTCCCTGAAACAGGACGTGATGCTTGTTGGGGTTGAGAGAGAAGGGTTTCCAAGCCAAAAGGGCCTTATCTGCAGGACTGAGAAAGTCGGTACTGCGTTTCAACTGAGATTGCAATTCGTCGAGCTGTTGAGGCGTCAAGTGTTGTCCCTCCTCCTGGGCCAGTCGCCGTCGTTCCTTCTCGGCTTGGACATTTTTGGCCATGTCCTTTTTGCTGATGGTCTGCCAAGGAGGTGCAGTGTATTGTTGCTTGCTGGATTCTTTTGTGGTAGGAGCTGCAGTGCTCGAGGCTCGAGGCGAAGTGGATTTTTGCTTCTTTTTCCCCCCTTTGGAGACTGTTCTGCCTTTTTTGTTGACAGAAATTCCACCACTTCGTTTTTTGTTGCCACTTGTTTTCGATTTGTTTTCCGAACTTCGACGAGGTGCAGCTAATTTAATCCGTGTACTGGATGATGGTATTGTGGAAAGCGTGTGTTCGCTCCTAGACCAGGACGATGATGACGGTGTCGTCTTTGTTGTTGATAGATCTTGTTGATGAAAGACCATTGGTTTGGGTAATGACAAGAGGAAGGCATCTGTTCTCCACACACAAAGAGCGACAACGGCGCTCAGGGCTAGTCGCCGCAAAAGATTACATGGTTGATCTGTCATTTGGGATGATGACATTCAACGTATATCTATTGTGGATTCTATTGACTGTGAAGTACCAACCCAGAGTATGTTCGATGAAACGTTTGAAGGAATCTATCGATGACGAAAATACTATAATAATGTCGTTGTCCTTCGAGTTCACAGTCAATGCCAATCAACAACAACAGCCAAGCCTTGTTTGACGGATGGCCGATGGCTTGACACTGATGATGGCCAGGCTACATCATCACTTTCTACTCTTTTCAAAAAGCTTCCACGTGGAAATCATCGCAGCCACAGCTCACACATCTCATTCGTAACTCGTTTTTATTTAATAATAGTCGCTCATTTTTGCGACCAAATTGAAGATGGTCCATATCGTTTTTTCAATCGAAATCTCGTTGAGTTCGCCATTGTATCGCGACAGAGAACAAAAAGATCTTCGACGACGATCCTTCTCGAGTTCGACGTACACACTACCATTGAAAATCCATCATCATCCAACCCGCCACCTGAGTAAGCGAGTCAAGACCAGCAATAACAAATTGCATTAATAACAACAAAACAAGATACACTTCGCTCGTCTCATCGTCTTTCTTTTTTGCACCGCAGCGCCATCAGTCCGGTTTTGTATCTCTCGTCACGAATCTCTCTCCCTATACAACGGGGATTGATTAATTTAGATCTAGTTGAGAAGCATCATGCCCACAACTCTTGTCAGTCTCTACAGTTTGGGACTTTTTGCCGTCATTATCGCATCTTCCTCCACCTCTTTTGTTACACCTGTCACCGGATTCCTTCCGACCGTTCAATACGCCAACAAAATGAACAGCAGTACTGGTAGCAGTAGTGGAAGCAGTCTCACCCCCGCCATTCACCCTCCCAAAAAGAATCCCAATCAACAATACTCTACTACCAGTGGCAGTCCCAGTACGGTCGTTTCCATGATGGAAGGCGACGGTTATGGCAATTACTATCAGGAGCAGCAACAACAGCAGCAGCAACAACAACAATACAACAGTGACGAAACAACCGAAGTCCGTGTCGAACCTGGCACACACGACGAGCTCATGTACGCATTGGGTGTCAACTTGGCACGACAACTCGGTGATATCCGCCCGTTGGTAGAATCAGGAGAAGAACTGGCGCAAGTGGCCAAGGGATTGTTGGATACCGTCGTGGGACGGTTGAATGACGACGGCCAACGATTGTTGTTGAGTTCGCGTGGCAAAGAACTCGACGATTTGATTGTGTCCAGAGCGTAAGTCGTTCGTAACTTTGTGGGAAGAGATGATGCGTTGGACTGGGAATATGAATTGGTTTTGGATATTGCTGCCGTTGTTGTTTTTCACGCCTACAACTTTTCTTGTACATGAAATATATGCCGTTTTCCTTTTCCTTTTGCTTCTGTCTGACTCCTTCTTGTTTTTCTTGCAGCAACGTCCTTCGAGAAAAATTGGAATTGCGTGGCCGAGAAATGTTGAAAAACATGGCCGAAACGGAGGGTGTTATCGTGTTAGATACCGGCGTTTGTGTTCATGTGTTGGAACATGGACCGCAAGGACCAGGACAAGGTGTGCGTCCTACCACAGGAAGTATCGTATTGATTCATTATCATGGAACCTTGTCCGATGGAACCGTGTTCGATTCCACATTGGGAGGTGACCCCGTCAAATTCCCCTTGGCACAAGTCATTCCGGGATGGAGAGACGGTGTTTTGAATATGCACAAGGGAGAGACGGCCATGTTGGGCATTCCTCCCGAACAAGGGTATGGACCGGACGGAACTCCAGACGGACGCATCCCCGGTGGATCGACCTTGTTCTTCAAATTGCAATTGGTGGACGTCTTGACCGGTGCCGTGGGTGGCGACCCCACCTTGTTGGGTGCCGATGGACGACAGCTTGGAGGTGGAGGAGGTCCTGGTCTGGTCGGTGCTGACGGTCGGCCGCTCTACTAGGAGCGTGATGGGAAAGACAGAATGGATTATTTTTTGGCCGCGAGGAAAAGCAGCAATGTCGCAGCAGCGAAAGAGCGAATGATGATGTGTTGTACAACAACAAAAGGAGCTACAGCAGTGATTGAGAAGGAATTTTTATATTGGTCCCTTTTACGTTCCCTTGTTGGATTTCCCTGAAACCATTTCGTTGCTTGGTACAGACAGCCTACCAAACAATATAAAAAAGCAATTATCAATTGTATGAATTGGTACCATTGTTGCATTTAAAAAATCACGTTCTAGCCAAAAAACAACCGAATGAGTGCTATGGCCGTAGTAAGAGTTGGCTCACCCGCCCGGACACTACGAGAGTAATACATCCTATCATAGTAGGAGTATAATTGTCATGCCTTGCTGCAAAGAGAAAAGAAAGTGATACTCCGGAGTAGGAGTAGCAGTAGCGGTACAAAAATTAATAACATCACTATGACAGCTACGAAAAGCAAAATCTGACTTTTGCGTCTCATCCATTTAGTGCTCGAGCCTGAGTAACAATCCAATCCGAGATAGTGTCAATAATCTCCTTCGTCACTTCCGGTTGATCTTGTAGCAATTGATGGCCATTGGTATCAACAATCTTCAATTTTGCGGTTTCGGGCCCAAGTTTGTCAACAAATTGTTGCATGTTGGAGCAATCAGCCCTGCAATCGTTTTTACCATGAATCGCCAATATTGGAATTGCCAGCTCTTGAGCCCGGGCCATTACTAGCTGTCCCGTTCCCAAGGTGGCAGCCACTGACCCTAATGTGGGCTGAATGCGCATCACAATTTTGGGATCCTGTCGAGACGTTCGTGCCCATTCCTTATCACCGAAAGCTTCGTCAAAGGTCGACTCGAAGTCAGTGGAAGGCATGGTCAATTTGGGATAATACTTGGATAACAGTAGAAGAAGAGTAACAATGGGTTTGGGAGGCAAGAATTCGTCCTTGATGTGAATCACCCCACCAGATATCACGAGACCATCTATTCGAGATTTGTACAAGCCCTTCTCCAAAGCAGCTCCAAGGACCTACCAAGAGAGGAGAGCATAGAAATCCATGATTAGTAGACTAGGCAAAAAGCGTTTCGGTTCCTGAAGTACATCCCTACCAAAAATATCTCACCACCAGTCCACCAAAACTCTCGCCAAACAAATAAACTGGAATATTGTCACTCTTTGTGACATCTGCCTCCTGTTTCATCCACTCTAGTGCTTCAAAGACATCCTCCACAAACCAGTCAAAGCTTCTCACATGCTTTACAGTAGGAGAAGGCGCGTCTGGTTCTGGTTCAGAGTAACCATCCCCCGGTTGATCATACGCTGCCACAAAGATATTATGCTTCGTTAGAGATGTTGCCAACGTTTCGAAGTACCCCGAATGCCAACCACCGCCATGGACAAGCAAACACAAAGCACTAGGAACCTTTTTGATAGAAGGCCAAACGCGGGTTGCTAACTTGGCGCCACGAGGGGATACAAGTTGGGTCTTAGACGGTATGGGAGGTGCGGGAATTGGGAATCTAAGTGGCCTGGACTGCATAGTAGGCGACGTGGGCATATGAAAAGATAATAGTAGTAGAGAAGATACCTCTTGCAAATTGAAAAGAAGACAGTAGGAAAAGATATTGATGGAATGCTTTCCTTTATGTTTTCGTTGAAAAGTGTTGTAGAGATCGGTAGTTGTCATAGTACCTACTCGGAGTAAGCAGAATTATTGTTGTTCTTGGTCCATCATCGAACAACTTGAATCTTGTTCTGCAATCTTACGACAGACAGTTATTATACTTCGTAATGAACAAAAGATGGAGAGACAAGAGCCAAAAATACGGAACTTTCTTTTTGTGAAGTTGAGACTGACATCACTGTGATGAAAAGTTGCAAAAAAAAAAGGTCCGCTCCGGGAATCGAACCCGGGACCTCATCCACCCTAAAGATGAATCATACCCCTAGACCAAGCGGACTTCACACCGGAATACAGCTGAATTAGACTGTATAATCCCTGTTTTGACAGACAGTATCACCCGAATGAACAAGAACAACATGCTGTTTGCACTCTCCACAGCAAGTCCAAAGCCATGATAAATTAACTTACAGTTAATTCTCAATGTCAACTTGTTGGAATGTTTTACGATGATCTACTAACTGTAACTATCTATGAGAGAAGTGTACGGTAGTAGTATTATTTTGGTATTTGCTGGAGGAGCACAAGTTCTTATTTTTCTGCAGGCAAAATTCACAAAGAGTTTGGGTTATACCATTTTGTTTCATGTTTTGCGCGGGAGCTTTCTCTTCTTTGTCGCGCACAAACGCCTTCTCTGAATTCGCGACGACGTAATGGACACTGGAACACACAGAGTCAATAATACTGTTGCAACACGTCGTGCAATCGCCTTGTCGTTTCATGTCATATTTCTTCCATCGTCCATCGGTAAGAAGGTTATCTATTCATATCCTTTGTCATACAAGGGTGAATGATAGTTCTAGCTCTACTAGTAGGGAGGTCATTATTCTACCGGTACCTACTGTGCAGGACGTACGACAGTAGAAGAGGAGATTGCCCTGTTGTTCGCCTCGTTATGCATTGAATGCAAACTGAACATCCTTAAAAAGACATCCCGTCATTTCCATCTTTGTCCACCCTCATTCACAAGTGAATAATACAATTGAATAAGCAATGTTTGACTTCTTTCAAGGATCCGACGAGACGCAAAAACTGCCATTGTCGGTGTCCTCTTCCTCCGCTATCTCCAAGTCCTCTCTCCGGGCCAGTGCCATCTTTCCCGACAGCGGAAGAGGTTCGTACAATTTGGATTCGCTTCTTCTTTCTCAAAGTATTCCTACCATCAGTGAAGAAAACATACCTCACCAAGATGACAATGACAAAAATAGAATCAGCAGTGCTAAGAACAAGGACAACAAGGACAACAACCAATGGAATTTGTCGTCCTCCAAATTGAGTCACTTGTTGTCGAATTCATCGCGCCCGCCAGCGGAAACGCGACGACAAAGTACCAATTTGTTACCTGAACATCAAGGCATTGCCTATCAACGGAGTATGATTGACGAATTGGAACATCAATCCGGTACGGTACCACCACTGGATGGTGTCGCTAAAAAGTTGCAATCCATGTCGATTCGTGAACAAGAAAGGGCCATGTATGATATGTATGCTGCCACACCAGAAGTGATTTTGGCAAAGGAAGCGTCACAGACTGAAGATCAATGGATGGATCAAATGGATGCGGCTATTGCCTGCAAGACATCGTCGTCGCGATATCATCCGGCGTTGCAATTGGCTATGCATACCGATTTACAATACGTCAAGGATCAACGATGGAAGTTTTTGCGGGCCGAAGATTGGAATGTGGACCGGGCCGTCGAACGAATGTCCAAGTTTATGGAACTCAAACTAGAAGCCTTCGGTAGTGAACGGCTATGTCGAGAATTGCGATTGGACGATTTAACACCACAGGATATGATTTGGTGGAGGGAAACAGGATTTCTACAAGTATTGGACGAAAAGGATCGCAGTGGACGGCAAGTGGTCTTCCTCTTTGGCAAGGCACAAATGCCTGTGCCGGTCGATACAGTTGTGAGTACGATGGGATTTCTTATACAGCAATGTCTCTGTAGAAACGAGTCTACAGCGCAAAACATGTGCCTCACTATGTAACATTACTGTTGCTTCCCTCTCCCCCAACAGATTCGAGTGTCAATGTACCTGTTTTGTTTGTTGGCCAATGACATCCAATGTCAAAAATATGGCATGGTGTTAGCATTGTGGGGGCATGGACAGCCATTCTTGTCGGATCCGCGTCGCGCCACGGTCATTTTGCGAGCATGGAGGTGCTTTCCAATTCGAAGTTCGGCCAAACACTTCTGTTACGACAACGATAACCTCAAGCCGTTAATCCGATTGATGGCACAAGAGTGGAATCCCTATCAAAACGTTCGATTCCGGACGCACTATGGAAGTGCTATGGAATGCATCTACAATCTTACGACCTTTGGTATTTCGAGAAACAGTGTACCCGTACGAGAAGATGGATCAGTCACCCTAGACTATCACCATGCCTTTTTGAACGCTTTAGAAGCTCGAGAAAAAGTTGAGCGGCTCTTGATTTCTCTAAGCAGAAGTAGCGACGGCGCGTTCAATGAGCCATTTTTGACTCAAAAGGACCAAGAAGATTTGTTGCAGCAAATGTGGATAGAAGACTTGACTGATGACAATGACGATCCACTTCCCATGGACATTGACCCCCAAACCATTCTACCAGAAGATGTGATCGCTCGACTGACACGATCAAGTGATACAGTTCTCGATCCCATACCGCTTCAATCAAGTCTGCTGGATCTGGAGGGGATTCCGCTTTCATTTCTATCAAGATTGGCTCGTGCGAGTTTTCTTCGATCTGGACAATCTTCTTCAAACAATGGCCACAAAAACAATGACATCACAAGCGACAAGGGAGAAACATCGAATGAGAATGGCTCTAGCAGGAACACAGCCGGTGGAACAAGCGAGTATATCCTCGCACCTGGCCCACTGGATGTCATAATGGGGCGTGGGCGTCACAATAGAAACAAACCGGGAAATCGAAAGTTACAAGAAAAATTGGAGAAGAACTATGAAGTGTACGAGAATGCGGACAAATTCCAAAAGACTACAGTGGCCATAAGCATCCTAACTACTATGAAAGAAGAGGGAAGTCGATTCTTGGTGCGGGAAGGAGGAAAAGAGCGTGGTATATGGGTGCAGGTGTCAGATGAGAAAGCGCGAGACAAAATCGCTCACGATTTTCGTAACATGAGGGGCACCACTGTCAAGAACAAGGATAACGCAACAGCAATTGGGGAGAAGCGGCAACGGTCTACTTCATCACCAGCCAGTTCGATCATACAGGTCCTCAAACGCCCATTTGGTCTATAATTTTCATGGTTTTCTACAAAACGTTGCTTTTGTTTCACATCTGCTTGTAATTTCTATTGAAGTAGAAGATACGAATGCACGGTCACATTTTTGGATTGGTATACGCAAACTGTTATGGGCGCTTTTCAATAATCGCTTCAAACGTAAACATGAGTCAAACATTAAGATCAATCTCTATAAAGTTAAATTCAAATCCTGGCTTCTCCCGATAGCTGCGAACGTGATATGATACTTGTTCGGCCCGATGTTGGCTTGGTTTCACTCTTAGCATTACTGATTTTGTCATGAGTCGATGACCACCGCGTCACCTTTTCAGTTCCTTGGAATATTCTTCAGTTTCTTGTTGCCCTTACATTAATCAGTTTCGTTGTCGTTGTTGTACCAATCGTCGTCGCGATTGTTGTTGTAGGAAGGAGCCGGGCTTCTCTTTCCCTGAGCCTCGTTCACGCGAATGAAGCGACCATCAAGTTCCAACCCATCGAGTTCAGCAATGGCATCCTCTCCGTTTTCACGGTCCATGGTCACAAAGGCAAACCCACGAGGATTCATTGTGTTGGGATCCAAGGGAACGTAGCAGTCGTACACATTTCCAAATTCTTCAAAAACTCCCTGCAATGTTTCTCGATCGGTGGAAAAGGAAAGATTTCCAACGTAAATTTTGACTGTACGAAAATAGAAATCGAGAACGACGCGATAGTGAGATATCTGACAGAGCTAATGCACGGCGTATCCCATAAAAAAGAGTTTCTACTCAATTCGAATTGAACGTACATTGGCGATTTTGCTTCTGACGGACCTGTTGGACCTTTTCATTTTTTCCAAGAGGCTCGTTCACTACCAAGGAGCGTCCCATGAATTCCACTCCATTGGTGGCTTGCAAGGCCGCCTCGGCACCCTCTGTGTCCATGGTCACAAAGCCAAATCCACGTTTCTCACCATCCTTCATTGGCAAATAAAGATCATAAATTTCACCATATTCACTGAAGAAGTCCTTGAGATCATCATATTCGGCGTCAAAGGACAAATTGCCAATGTACAATTTTTTGCGGCCTGAGTGAAAAAATACAACAAATAAATTAACATGCGGGTGAGTGGGCCTGAGCTTAAATCATAATAGTGAAGGAAAATGTCCGAAAAATATGTCTTACCTTCCGGGATTTCTCTGCTTCTTTGAGGAGCCCTTTCGAGTTCTTCCTTGGGAAGGAGCTTGTTGACTCGCATCGCTCGACCACCAAAATCTTTTTCGTTCAATGCCTCGATTCCCTTTTCGATGAGATCTTCACTCTCAACGGTCACAAAGGCAAATCCCTTGGACGATGGCATACCTGTCTCCTCGTTGATTCTGTTGGGATTGGTGGGCAACGAGACGGACAAGACGGGAACATCGGCCAGTTCAAACAATTCCCGAACTTTATCTACGGTCGCAGAAAAGGGAAGATTGCCCACATAAATTTTGTGTTCTTCCATAGGAGGTGAGGGCAAAGATAGCTCTTCTCCTTCGTTTTCGCCCATGGCCGCGACAACGTCTTCGGTCGTGAGTGGCGACATATCATCTTCATCGGCATCAGCCATAACATTTTGATCACTCAACGCAACTTGCAATTGTCGAGTTGCGACAAACTGGGACGGCCGACAGACAACAGCGGCACCATTTCGAGGAGCAATCGTAAAAGCGGTACAGGTTGACGATGTCAACACCGAAATCAGGAGGGAGTTCTGCAGAAACTTCATTATAGAGATACGATAGTAGTTTTTATATATTTCACGAATTCTTCAGACGAAACCTCGTAACTTTCTTTTTTTTTGGTTGTTGTTGAGGCACAAACAAATTAACTCAGTGAAAGTGAGTGGATGCGACGGTCGTTGCTTGGGTGATTTGGATGTCGGGGCAAAGCAAAGAAAATAGAGAGTGATGAGTGGAACGTCGGGCCGATGGAATGATTGGTGATGGTGATGGCGAAGTGCGTCAGATTGACGGCATTTGTTAGGGACGTCCGTAGCCTTATCCTCAATGAAGTATCTTTACGATGGAAACTGGAGAAAAACAGATGGATGAGTGTCGCATGTCGGATGATTCAATGGTTCTACGACTCTACGAGTACGGTACTAGAGCTTCCGGTAGGTATCATAGAGAGTCGTAGTAAAGACTATGATACCTGTCAACAACTCCACTACCCTATGATACTACTGTCGTACTCCGAGTTGTCGAGGTATGATACGACAGTACGGTACCGGTAGCTACACCAGTAATGTACTACTAGCTACGGTAGTACGGTAGTACATAAAATGATATCATATATATGATAATAAAATAGGTAATAATAGAGTGATCTTCAATCTCATGAAAGAACTATGTTTTCTGCTTCTGTCGTATCCCTTTGTGAAAGGGAACGTCTCCTTTGCGGCTCTTGTAGCTCTAGTATTTTTCAAATGTCACCACCACGGCGGATGCCTACATAAATTCCAATGCGATAGATACTACAGCAACTCTGCTTCTTATCTTCCTCAATGAAACGGGCGCGTTCTTACTCCTATTGAATCACTCCACTCCACTGAAGAGGGGAAATATTACTATTCCATCTTGGTTTCATACCTTTGAGAAGCTATCACTCGTGCTGCTGGAATGAGACGATGATGAGCCGGAGTTGTTGAACGAAGATCTGATGTTGTCACTATGATCCCCGCTGGGCAGTTTTGTCTCCTCGATTGTTGCACCGCCTGGAAAATCTTTCGTGATCGCTTGCTTAGCAAGGTGCGGCTGCATTCCGGCATATGGATGGAAATTTGGAAGAAGCAACGGAACGGATACAACGAGAGACCAACCATCCTTCTGGCCACTTCGAGTTCTTTTGCCAATACAAGCCTTGAAATGCCGGTCAACTGGAACAGGAAAGAGGATTCGGAAGCTCATTCCAAAAAATCCTACGGAAGCGTTGGGAGCAGTGAGATCAACCATTCCGCCATCATGCTCTTCCTTCATGATGAAAATTTCGGCATTCGAATTTCTGAAAGGCCAACGTTCCAAAATCTTTGGACTTGGTTTTCTTGAAAGAGTTCTGTCATGCGCACAAAAGGCTGTATAATTACAACGGCGTCGTCTTGATACGGACTGTCGTTACATGCAAATAGACAAAATTTATTCTAAATATATTATACAACTCTATCACAATGTAAGCTTCCAGTTCATCGCGTCACTCTCGCTCCATGCCATTGTTTCCAATCTCGTGATTAGCACAACGTCCGATTGATTTTCTGACAGTGATGTTTTCCTTGATCAAGATACGATCACTAGCACTTTTTTTATTGCCATCTTTGAAAGACCTTTGATTTTCAACATCGTCATCTTCATCGAACTCGGATGTGGTAGGTGCATCCATCAACCTTCGTTCCATGTACACCAGCGAATGATGTTTGAATCCCAAACAGCAGTATACATACACTGGTCCCAAACAGTATATGTCAATGCAATCATCGCCGGGTTGCGTAGCAGTTACAAACCCATGGCGTTCGTATAACTGAATGGCCCGTTCGTTGGAGCCACCCACTTGCAACGACAAGGTACGAAGACCCATTTGACGGCAATATTCCATGGCCCACTGTAGCAACACACTTCCAATTCCTTTTCCTGTATGATCAGGATGGCACGCGATCCATTCCACATACGCATACGTGTCGCCCTCGTGAATATCCCGTCGCATTCCGTCGGCACAAAATGACATATCACCAGGATCCCCTGGGAATTGTAGCTGGCAGCCACCAATCACAACGCCATTGTCGACAATGATGCGACAATGTTGCAGTTTGTCTGGGAAGCTTTGGGAGTAAAACTCATAGGCATGTTGGTAGGATGTCCGACAATCAGTAATCGGTTGACACCATCCTCGCTTTTCCTCAAAGGCCAAATCTTGCAGTTCGCACAAGCCGACAAAATCCTTCTTTGTAGGGACGTGAAGTTCGTATTCTTGTTGCGGCAGCAGCGATCTAGAGGATGTCGAAGATGATTGCGACATACCAAACATGCTCGATAAGGCCGAAACAACAGAGTATCGGTGCTGACGGTTGTGATCTTGTGATGGGAAGAAGGAAACAGTGATGCTCAGGGAACAAAGCAACGGCCGGGGCCAGAAGGAAGAAATTTCACAGAGATTTTTGGTACCTCTTGGTGGAAGACTAATGCTAATGTCCTGCCTCCAAGATGCAGCCACTCCTGTGACTCCGAGTTTTGTGATGGCTTTTACTTTACGCAACAAGTTTACGCAACAAGAAACTTGGTGATTTGAAAGGAAAAAAATCCACTGCACTGCCCTTTCCGGTGTGAAGTCAATGATTCACGACTCAAAGGAAAACCACTGGGTGATGCTTGTTTAGCGAATTCGCCGTTAGTGCGAGACGTGCCTGTCGCCATTTGATCCCCATCACATTCAAATTCTATCGAGTAACTACGTCGTACAGTTTTCTCGTAGAACTCACACTCAATCAATCAAATAATATTTCTATAAGTGTATTCTATAATTATACAGTCGCGGAGCACAATTGTCAGTTGCGTGGTCCCGTCCGACGGTTTGCAGCTACACTACGGACTGCGTATCATACGTACGACTTGGTACTCCGAGCAGATACGGTCTCTGGGTATCTACACAATAATAGTCGTACTTACGTGTTATGGATTTTTCGAAAGTTCCCCTTTTTTCCCCTCACTCCTCGAGGCTTCTCTTTCTTTGCGTTCTCCTCCAACCACGAAATTCAAGAAAACGCCATCCACATTGATGATGATCATTATCATTGCGCCACTTTGCTTCCACGTTATACTTCACCATGTCAACCTACGTGTACCCATTGGGTGCTAAAGTCTTGTCGGAGTTTACCGGAATGACCCTGACGATCTTCTTCGGAGAATCAATTATTGCCAATGAGCTGTTGCCGTCCACCAAAGGTCATGGGATGGGATTTCTGGCCGTGGCCTTGGGGTTTGGCTTGGCCTTTGGAGTCAACATTGCCTTTTTTGGCTTGATCAGTGCGCATCTGAACCCAGCGATGTTTTTGTTTTTGGCAATTTTGGGAAAAGTTTCGTGGGTTGAATTTGTTTGTTGTTCCTTGGCGGATCTTGCTGGTGCCTTTGTCGGCGCCGTGTTCGTGTATATCTTTTACTTGCCTCATTTTGGCTTCACATCACTGCCACTGCCGGTTGATGGGTCACTTGATACAGCGGCACGGTACCTGGAAGGTCCTACCAGCTATGAGACGAATGCAGGTCGATTGGCGTCGGCTTTTGGACCGGCCTCCAAGCCACGTAAGGGCACTAACCTTCGGAAAGAAGTAAAAGAGATGTTTCATTTTCCGAATGATCAAAACTTTCTGGATGATTCGTCTGAATTTGTAACCGATGAACAGCGAGTGTTGCTTCAAAAGATGGAGATAAAATACCAACGACGAGTCAGGCAGAATGCGAAACTTCATTCAGCGCCGTCGTCACGCATCGAGTATTTTCGAGCTAATTCCGCCAACGTTGCCACTTTGTTGCACGAAAAAGATCCCCAAATCGAATTTCAGCTTGGCCCACGGCGCCATTCAGCACAAATTGCTGGCTTGCTGCATGATCACGACGGTGAGGACAATCAGCAAAGTCAAGTCGCCAAAAAGGAGTTCAAGCGAGAGGAGGAGGTTCTATTGGATGAAGAACATTCGCCTCCTACTAAAGTTGATGCAGAACCAACGGACGAGACAATCGACAAGGACGCAGCCAAGGCCTACAAAGCGGCGTTGCAAGCTGATGCCAGAGCCAAGCTGGCCATTTTTGCTACACGTCCATCCATTTTCAACCGCCCCTACAATCTTTTCCAAGAAGCCGCATGCACCCTTGTGTTGGTATTTGGAGCCGAAATGTTCAATTTACGAAAAGAAATCCAAAGCGAGGCCACAGGATCGACGTGGCAAGATGGACCCTTTGTGCAGTCTCTTTTTCTGTCCCTTTTTATCACCATGTTGATTTTGGGTCCAGGTGGTGTGACTGGACTCGCTGCTAACCCGGCCAGAGACTTGGGACCGCGACTGGCACATTTTGTGCTACCCATCGCTGGCAAGGGTACTTCTGAATGGAATTATGGTCTTATCGTTCCCATTTTTGGTCCTTTTTGCGGAGCTGCCATAGGGGCTGGCCTATTCATGCTCATGGAACTGTTGTATGACTCGTATGAAATTGTGGATAAGGAGACGACGGAATTGTAAGGCGATGGTTTGTTCAATGATAGGAACCGGTGGAGTGTACTAAATTGAGCAGCACTTTGACCGGGGCAATGCATCGACTCTGATCTGTCAACAGGGAGGTATCCTGACTTTTTAAAACATACCATTGAAGAGTATTTATTTCGTTTTTGAGCATAACAACAAACCTTTTCCGAAAATTCGGCTCTTGAACGTAACAAGTAGAATAGAAGAAGAAATAGAGAGGCAGCAGGAATGGAGTCACACTATCTTCCAGTGACAAGAGTCAAATAGGATTTTTATATGATTGACGATGCGACGGTAGTTGTTACTGGTCTATTTTTCTAAAAATGAAATCCAGCGACGGTCAAAAAAGACAGAACCAGAACCAACATCTACTCGCTCGTGTCCTGGTCTTGTCCCATCCATATCCATCGTCCCGTGAATTGCGCAGCTTGTTTATCTTTCCGTTGTGTCCTTTGACAAAATTTGCATGATAGGTAATAGGATCCTTGTTGCGGGGTGGATCGGGACGTCCCACGGGATAATAGTACGGATCCAGGCAGCAATAGTTGAAGGTTGATGCATTGGTGGCATCTACCAAATTTTGTGTGGTCGGTTGGAGATATTCGGGGACGTCACAATGATGCATGGGAGTATTCTGTTCGATTCGTTGACGTCGCACTTTGTGAAATTCTCTCCAAAACAAGGACTGATCGTCCAAGTCATTGTCGGCTTGTGCACATCGTTCCAGGGTTGAATCCACAATACCACGTACGACTGCACTCTTGCGACTGACGTAGTAGAATCCTGTATTTCCCTCTACGGAATGAATCCCCTTTAAACAATCATCTTGTAAAGGTTTTGCTGGAGCCGCTCCGTTGGTTTGGTAGATGTATTCGTACCGTTGTGAATGTATCAATCGACCAAAATCGTGTTCAAATGGGTTGTGATAAAATATGTTGTCGACGTCACTAAAGACGACATCCACATCGCATTTCTGTGCAACGTTCATTACCATTCTCATTTTGTTGCACGATAATTTGTTGAATTGTCCCCGGCGGAATTTCTGCACGCCACTGACGGAAAAGTCGTGGCCAGGACTAATGGCATGGTCCTCCCCCAGTTTGTTGTAAAGTTTCTCGTCCAATGCCAGAACGGCCCATTGCAAACCCAAGTTTCTGGCAAGATATTGCCAATTCAGTAGCATGTCATAGTAAGCGTAATTGCACGATACCAGTACGATGACATTGCGAAACTCGTTTCGAACGTCACTGTTGCTGATGGTGGTGTTGAACACTCCGACATTGTTGCGGGCAGCCTTTGGACAATTCGGACCCAAATTGGGAAAGGGGCGTAGACGATTGTCGGGACTGTTTTCTGGCACATTCCAAACAGGCTTCGGATGTTTGTGTCTGATATTGGCATTGTTTCCTTCTGTCCTGTCTGTTTCTGTCACGTTGGGCATGAGCATCGTCGAGGATAAATACAATAGACCCAATAGAGCCAAGTACAGGCCTCTACTTCTCCAAGACCGACCTGTCATGATCCTAGCGTTGCAAAGGCGACAAAAATCTAGCGTTCCAGTTGCAAGATGTTGACAAGGACATTGCTGGAATGATGATGATGATGATGTTATTGACACGTGCACAAAATCGGCACGCCTGCGTGCATGCGCGCGTCTTGTTGTTTTTAGTATCATGCCGGTTGGTTCGGAGTTCGCTTCATCCAAAACTCTTTCTTCGGGACAGAATCATCACCAGATTCTCTTCATCGATCTTCAATTTCTGCAGCGTTCAAGATGTTGTGTCTTGCGCATCCTGACATCATCGATGTTCTCTCGATATCCCGCCATGCTGGATCAATCTTCGTCATCGCTCTCTTCTCTATCTGGAAAGGCAAGGAGGCAAACCCAGTTTCTCGCATCACCTTTCTTGGAAGGAGAATCGATTCATTCGTTCCAATTCTCAAGCAGCAAGCTGTTCTTGTCTTATTATGTTGCATTGGTTCACTCGCTGATAATGGAAAAACTGCTTTTTATCAAACTTTCTATCAATTAGAATTCTTCGATCCCTTAGAAACGTTGCAGTATTTACGTCATCAGGTCGTCACCGGAATTTTGGAGGCAACTGAAGTTATGGATATTGTTTACAATATTATCATTGTATTTTTCAATTATAAATTGATGTCCATGTGGACTTGTGTGGCCGATTTGCTTCACAATGACGTCGTATGACCTAAATGAAATTCAAGGAATTAAATAAGCACGGATTCATTTTCCCAGAATTGTGGCATTGTTGAACACGTTTTTACGTTGAAATGCAATGAATGTTCAAAAGTACAGATCTACACTACTTGTGTCCCTTTTGCACGCTTCACATGATCAAAGAAGAAAACAGATCTACGTCACCGATTCTCTTGTGTTGTCAACTGCGGGTCCTCTAATTACCATGAAGCATCCATAATTACAATATTTATGTCGAAGCCGTTAAGGAAAAAGAATTCATCCTGTTCATCACGTGCGACGAAAACACATACACAAAAATTGTCAACAGCATCTTCTCATCTCGCTTCCCGTGTGCCATGTTCCCGTCTTTCAACAAACCCTCATGAAGACGCAAGTTCTTTCGTTCCGATCTTCTTCGATGTAAAAACTATCAATCATCACCTAATATTTCATCTCATAGAAAACAACAACCAAAATCATTATTTCGCACATCAACATTAAGAACAACGAATGTTCATTCTAAGCATACACACTAAAACGATAGAATGAATGATTCTCACAGGTCCGATGACGGCCCTTTAGGCCTAGCAAGCCCTAACGATTCTGTAATTCAATGTACTCCACTCCGCATGCCATCTCCCCCTCAACAGAACTGGACTCCAGCAAATCACTCCTCGCACCCCACAAGAACGGCAGAGGTGCCTTTGATTCCTGACACTTCGAATTCAACCTTGGATGATGAGTTCGTCCTTGATCCGCCGCAGCAGGTTCAAGGAGCGCTTGTTTCACCGCCGAGACCAAGATTCCACCTTTCGATGAGACCTCTGTCTGGTAGATCAAGCAGCGAGCGCGGAGACTGGGCTTTGGAAGTTAGGGTGCCGCCCTCTAATCGTTCTCTTGGACCTACAGCAGTCTCTTTCCTACCCATTCCAGAATCGCCATGTGCCACTGACAACAGTACAGAACAATTTCATTCTCCTCATGGTGCGACGTATCGAGCCGAGTCGAGAACCACAGTGCGGTTTTTACCTCACTTGCTGAGGAGAAACATTGCAAGTCGCACAACAGACGAGCAACAAAAATCAAGGTTGCAAGTGTACCCGAATCCTCCCTCCAACGTCTTCTTTCCACAATTCTGACCTCAAAACCTCTCTTATACATTTTTTTGTTCTTTTCCAGCTATTGTTGTTCCGATTAAGCCTTTGCATATTAGGATTTCATTTTGCCTTTCATCAAATAGAACGGTCTCGACTCGGATTTCTTTTTAGACAATTATCTAGTCACTCATTCGTCTTTTCCACGATTCGGAGACACCTGCAGTTGCTGTAGCAGGTGAAAGTAGCACCAAAGCGGTGAATCAAAGCACATATCGTACCAATAGTTTATGCCAATTGTTTCACAATTTTGCGTCACACGATGGAACCACAAGGCAGGCAGGTACAGCATTTCGCCAGCACGAACCCGAACGTTTGGCATGGGATGGGCATAACGCAGCAGTGGGAAGTGGTCGCGATGGGCGTCTTGGCGAAACGGATCAGCGGCTATCCAGTGGACCTTAGCGTAGTTCTTACTGGTTGTTTTGCTTGACGATGGGCTCTCGTCAGTTTGGTCTACTGTGTCGAGTGTTACACTCCAGGTGGGTGCCGTGTCGGATCTTACAGGTTGGGCCGTTGTTGGTTGAAATTGGCCGCTGACGACTTGTCGTTCGTACAGAAAGGCTGCGTCTGCCGGAGGACACAACGAAAACACCTTTTCGCCTGATAAAACATAAAATAGATTTTCGTAGTGATCCTTGTGCATGGCTGAGACAGCTCGTTCATCTCCAATCCAGATATTTACGGCGTCTGGCCCTTTATCGGGATCAGCACTGTTGGTCCCAATGAAAGCTTGCTCAGCCCAGTCGAAGGATCTTGGAAAAATATGATTGGTATTTCCCTGGTCGAATGACGACTTCCAGTTCCACAAGGGATCCATTTCCTGGCGTAAGCAATCGTTTTGCCGAGAGTAGTACAAGACGCAATCGTCTAACGAGACAACAGTGTCGGACTTGATATTGTAGTCGTTCCGTTTGTCTGCACAGGCAAAGACTTGATCTTCGATCTGATCCAACTGTTGGTGCATTTTCTCTTCATCGTCTCTTAGCACTTGTTTTGCTCGTCCCGCTCTCAAATGATGACAAAAGTCAACCATGGACATTTCCATTTCCAACGGCTTCACGAAGACTTGTTCCGTGAATGAAGCGTCTCTTTCTGTTGGCATGGCGACTTTACGCAAACAGTCACCATGTCCATCTGGCGTGACATCTACTTGGAGCTTCAACTGCGAAAAATTCTCTACCAAATCGTCCAATGTCAACGTTAGCGGTCGACCACTGCTCTCATTAGGGATGGCATTCCGAATGATACATGGTCGACTGACAGCCACATGATTTCTCAAAAACTCTAGCGATGATGGAGGCTCGTCGTAAACGGGGATCTCAGGCGTTGTCCAAAGATACTTTACATCATCGTGAAACAATTCCAGAGTTTCAGATGTGGCAATGAGTGGCTGGGATTGTGCCGACCGAGCGCTTACCGTATCATTGGACTCGCCTTCTTCCATTGTTTCCTCGGAACGGAGAGATATTAGACTGTCGTCCCACAGCGACATCAAATCATATCAAACGGAGTCAATATTGTAGCAACTAAATGCTCACGTTGTCTGTCCCGTCTCTCTCTTACGCATTTTCACCGTCGATTCGTGATTTTCATCCGTCCATTATTTTTTGTGAGGAAACCGATGCGATTTTTGGTTTTACGACTTGTCATGTCAGTATGCGAAGCGCTTTGAAAATCTGCGTAGAGAAGACTCTCTACTACCGTAGCCTCCGAACCAGGTACCGTACAGGTATGATACATACCGGTTTTCTATCATACCGCTACCTCGCTACGGTAGTCGATTTGTGAGGCGTGGCAGAAAGATCCGCGCTACACGGATGCAGGACAGAGCTATTTACAGTTAACCATTGGTCCATCATCTGCAAGACAACAACTGTAGATGATGTTGCTACTACAGTAGACACCTTCACACTTGTACTAATCTAACTTTCTAGATACTACTACGTAGAATGTAGTTGAACATTCATAAGAAGAATATGATATCATTGAGCTTCGTTTGGGACGACGTCATTAAATGGCTATCACATCTGCTGAAAGAGTAGATTTGGCATCTTCGTCGTCATCCTTTCCACTACTGCGTCCAGCTTCGATTTCCGCGGCTAGGTTTGTTCCGGTAAGATCTACTTCCAGCGATGTTCGGGCGAACATTGACACCGACTTAGATAACGGGCGAAGTTCGGGGGATATCACCTTGGTGGAATGCAGATTATCATTTGTGCCGTGTTGCTCCAGGGTCGCTCTTCCAGTGAGGGTCTCGTGCACCGGTTTCCGTTGTCGCTCTATACTTTGAGTCCGTTTGCTTCCAACGCCCCCAATGGGTAGCTTGAAGATATCACCCAGACCATGGCGAGAACTTTGCTTCTTTGAAGTCGAACTCTCTCCTTGCTTTTCGGCATTTGCATTTCCAGTCTTCAACACAATCTGATTCTTTGCTTTGTCCATGGCAGTGATTGCGTCCGGATGGATTGCCGAACTTCTAGATTTCTCCTTGCGATTGGCAGCCTCCAGTTCACGTTCCAATTGACGTAATTTCTTCTCCTCTTTTCGTCGTCTCTGTCGTTGTCGCCGTTCTTCGCGATCTTGCCGGTCATAATCCTCCTCCACCAATGCGTCTTGCCAGTATCCGTACATTTGAACACCCAAATACCTCACGGGATCGTAACCGAGGGACTTTATCATCAACTTGAAGTGAAAAGCAACATGAGATGGCTTGGCACTCAAACGAAATTGAAGGGCTGCAAAGACGCCCCATTCGGCAGCAAACAAATGCTTCAGTGATATGTTCCAATCTTGAGTGAAAAACGAGAAAAGAGATGCAAACAGGCTATCAACCTTTTTCGTTGGTCGAATCAAGGATTGGAATCGATTGGCGGTGGATCTAGGCTGTTTTTTCGATGACAAGGGAGATTGTGTCGCCGAAACCTCCTGTTCATTCCCCAAAGCTTTTAAATCTTCGTTGATTTTGACGGCAATCAACAAACATGCCGCAAAGGAAAGTCGTCGATTACTCTTATCAACCCGACAGTCCAAGCATAATCGTTCAAAGTAAACGACTGCTAATGCAACGGTACTGATTTCCAATTTGGCATTGATGGCAGCTCGCAATGCTTGTTCTTTGAGAGAACGAATCTTGGATAGTGTTAGTGAGGGAGGCATCCGAATTGTGTCTTGGCCGTCATTCAATCCTCCATCGGCTCCATTGGTCGATGAATAGCTGGATGTACTGCCTTGTCGCTTACGGAGTGGATTGAGAGGGACGATTGTAGTCCCATTGGTGGGGCTGGTAACATTGGTGCCAAGAGTGGAATCATCCTCCATATTAGCAGATCCTAAAGCAGTGTTGTTGTCTTCTGTTGGATCAATCAATGTGTATACCCCGTCAATAACTCGTGCGCCGATAAACTTGCGTTGTGTTTCCGGTGGTTCGTACCCATCAAAGCGATCGCGGAATTGTTGGTTCAATTCGGCTTTCAAGAGATGCGGTTTGACAAATTGGATAGTTGACGACACGATGGGACCAGTAGCACGATCCCCGATCATGACATTCCTATGTCGGCCCAGTTTCATGTTGGGATCGTCGAGCAGTCCAGCTACGTAGGGATCATCATCTTCATCACTTGATACCGTCTCCTCGTCGGTATCGTCGTCTATATCGTCATTGTAGATTTTGGGCGTGCCTGAAAGATTGTCGTCACTGCTCATCTTGCTACCTTCGGTAAGTTTGGAGGCGAAGCGATCAAATAAAATGGCGGGATTCAGTTCTTTCTTTTTGTGATTGGACAGTTCCAATTTACTGGAACTTCCTCGACCACTGTCATCCAGTCGTGTAGGCCGAAAGTTGATTCGATGTTGATGTTCCTTAATGGGTAGTAATGCACGGTACGATATTCCTCTCCAATCCCTCGATGGTAGTATGAAAAATTGAGTTCCACCTCCACCCCGCTCTTCCAACTTTTGTCGCCGTCGTGCTGCCTCTTCTCGTTTGGGTTCGTATCGAATCAAACTGAAAACTTGGACTGGATAAGATTCCTTGGCACTCATAAAGAGTCGACCATCCAACAAAGGCGGTTTTGGCTTGGTTTGTTGAGCGGGACGGGCATTGGGGGTTATGCCATGGGCCAGTTGTAACTCCCATTCCCTCATGGCAGCCAAACGTGCAATGGTCCTCTGTCGCGTTTGTTGTACGGATACAGAAAGTGGTACTTGCACTTGAATGGCATCGTCTCCCTCCAACCTCCGTCCTGGAGCATGTACCAGAGTAGCCGGTACTGGATTTTGTGTGTTGTTGTTGTTGTTGTTGTGCTGTTGTGTGTGGACCGAAGAATCCGCCGCGACAGCCTTAGTAGTTTCATTATTACCCGTAGCGTCTTGCTCTTCGGGTCCTTCCAAATCTTCAATACGACTATCTCGATCGTCCATGATGTCCTCACTGTTGAGGTTTTGAGGTTTGTTCTGTTGGACTTGTTGCTGAAGTTCCGGTGTGATCCACTTTTCCCACCATCGTCCCTGACGCGTCAACGTAGGAACCGACTTGTTGGTACCACTAGTAGCACTACTCGAAAGAAACATTAACAGATTGTCTCCTGCATCCGAATTAGTCTTTCTTTGGCGACCCTTGAGATGAGTGTCAAGCTCATTTTGACGCTGTACCTGTTTCAACCATCCTTCTTGGACGATGGTACCTTCGGCTTGCAAAGGAATCTCCAATAAGAATTCAAGTGCTGCAATTTCCCTTGCCACCCATCTGTTGGAAGAACTACTTTTGAAAGAACGCTGGACACGTACTGTTGGTGTTGTGGAGGAAGATGCGGTAGAAGGACCTGGAGCTGCAGATGATACTATTGTGGAGGATGTCACTGCCGTTGACGCTACAGCTGCTGTTGATGATGATGATGTTGGCTGATTAGTAGCAACCGTCTCATGGGCTGTCACCGCATCTTCATTCGAAGACATCATAACGGCAAATGATTCTTCTCTTTGGGATACGCTCTGTTTGAGTCGGCGGAAGGCTTGTGGTTGCAGCACTATATCCGCCTAGGAAAATACTCTCAAGTTTGTTGCAGAACTAGCTGTCGTAGTAGAGATAGAAGAAATATTATGTTTATTATGAATTGGACGCACAGTCAATTTACTGTTATTTCAAAATGTGTCTGGCAGGAAGTAGGTACTCGTACCGGTACTTCTGTACGACAGTAATACGAAATACGACGTACTACCGGTAGCTATATACATAGGTACCCACTGTAATCTTACTACGTATGATAGTTCCGTAGTCTAGTATTACACCATTCATATTTGCGCGTTGAGAGTATTCTTCTACCGTATCATCATACGAACAAAGAGATGAAAGAGAACGGAGAGAATCCTTCGACTGGCACGAGTGCATCAAAAAAGATCCTACGGAAAAGTCACGTAGATTTCTACGTGGTACGACTGTCACGCATAGCGAGAGATTGAAGAATCGAAAGAATCGGATCAATCAATTCACGGAGTCAATTCACGGTGACCAACTCGTATCATAACAAGAGATGAGTTCCCGTCTCCTCTCGCCACAGTCAGAGTATCATCATCTTCTTCGAATCAAACCATCACCGTCATCTATCTGCTTCTACTTCTTCTTATTTACGGAGTATTATTTTGTCCTTGCTACAAGAAAGTTCGTTAGTTGTGCCATCCTCTTGATTGTGCCATACCCATCATCATGTGTATTCCATGCTTTTTCACCATTAGCACGTCCGAAGTCGTAAGTTCGATTGGGATGGAAGAGTTCACCACAACAGAGAGGGTGGACTGCTTTTCGGATTCGTGTCTACGTAGTTGTGCTGAATGTTCCCTCACTCTCTTTCTGTTTTGACCTTTTTTTTAAAAACAATAACGTAGGGCGTAGTGGAAAGATGGGGGAAATATACTCGATTGGCCCAACCCGGTCTAGGATGCGTCCTTTGCCCCATGGAACAATTGGTGGGCCGTATCAGTTTTCGAGTTCAACAATTGGACGTCCGGGTGGAGACCAAAACCAGTGACAATGTCTTCTTGGGTGAGTATAGTGTCAATTGTTTGTCTAGTAGACTCCATGGCACAGTAGAGATATCGAATTGCTGACTATTTTTGTCACTCCTCCTTTTGTTGTAGTTGCAACGGTCTCTGTACAGTATCAAGTTCTTCGAGAGAACGTCTTTGAAGCCTTTTATGCGTTGACCAATCCAGCCCAACAAATTACGTGAGTGGAAGAAATACATCCTACGGTGATTACTTTTCTCTCTGTCTCTCTCTATATATATATTCCTCCAAACTCTCTACTCACATAATAGTTGATGTGTTCCTGTTCTTACTACTCTACTAAGTGCTCATGTGTACGATGTCATGCGTGCGCAGCTTCCCACCTTGGAACTGGATGCTGTCTTTGAAGCCAAAGAGGATCTCGCCCTGGCTGTCAAGCAAGCATTGAGTGACACCTTCACCTCGTATGGGTACCAAATTTTGCAAACCTTGATTACCGATTTGGATCCGGATCAACGTGTCAAGAATGCAATGAATGAAATCAACTCGAGCAAACGATTGAAATTCGCCGTGGCCGAAAGAGCCGAAGGGGACAAAATCTTGCAAGTCAAGAGCGCCGAAGCCGAAGCAGAGGCCAAATATTTGAGCGGAGTTGGTGTGGCCAAACAACGAAAGGCAATTGTGGACGGGTTGCGAACTAGTATCGTGGAATTTTCGGAAAACATCGAGGGATCAAACACCAAGGAGGTCATGGACTTGTTGCTGCTGACACAATATTTCGATATGATTCGAGATGTCGGAAGCGCCAGCCATTGCCGTACAACATTTGTTCCGACATCTCGTAGTTTGGGAGATGAGCTGCGAGGGTCCTTGTTGCAAGCTGATGCTGCCCTGAAATCGCATTAAAAACAGAACATGTATGACGGTGGAATTAGACAAGAATCACACTCCTCAAATCTATCTTTGTTCCCGCAAGATGATACAACCAAGCATTGTTTCTTTTTCATTCCAGGCAGCGTACTGGAGTGCGAGGGTCCTTGTTGCAAGACGATGGCTGCCCTGAAATCGAACTAAAACAATAGATAATGAAATCTATTTTATGGCAATACCAACTACTAGTAGCTACCGGTAGTTCCGTATCTAAGAAGTTGACTCACCAGCCGGGTCCCGAAGGGCGAAATCGAACCAAAAAAATACTCGCCCGACGTTTGCGATCTTGTAAGAATCTCATTCCTCTATCTTTGTTTCATAGAAAATGCAATCAATAGTTATCATTTTACCTCGATATCGTACTGGATGGTTTGATCTTTTATCAAAAGCTTCAATTTCCCAATTGCTCGTCACGAAACGCTACAATACGCGACGTTGGTGTTGTGGAGGAGGATGCCGCTGCTTGAAGATCTCCATCGATGTCATTTGTTGCAACGAAGCAGCATTCTTTTTAAGAACTAGTTGGCTTGCACCCCCCTCGGCCGGGGGCGCAGACCTCACGAGCAGGGCACAAGCTGTTCTTCGGTTGTCTCTTGCACTTGCCGTCGGAGCTGCATGAATCAACTGTGCATGAAATATTGTCATCTGGGATGAGGGGAAATGAAAAAGAATAGGCGCATATTAATGTGAGAGAAGTTCCACTGGCTTTCCAAAAATCAAGGAGGGAAAACAAATTTCCAAAACTTACTGCAATCAGAATCGGTTGTGCATTGGATTCCAGTACAAGTAGTGATTTCG
This sequence comes from Nitzschia inconspicua, assembly GCA_019154785.2. Taxonomy (NCBI): domain Eukaryota; phylum Bacillariophyta; class Bacillariophyceae; order Bacillariales; family Bacillariaceae; genus Nitzschia; species Nitzschia inconspicua. The sequence goes on along the minus strand of JAGRRH010000007.1, from coordinate 574,879 downwards.
CCGCATGATCCAGCAATGCACGTAAACTTAGTGCATGCATCGTCTGCACCACAGTCTTCTGGCTCAAGACATTCAACACAGCCGTCAAGCTCAAAAGAACAGAAAGGTGTTCCTCCCCCACAGGTGATGTCACGGGCTTCAGTAGGGATGCACTTTTCGTTAGCGTCGCAGTCGTCAACAGTGCAACTAATTTTGTCATCGCACAACCGATCGCAATGTTCAGAGCACCGTCCCTCCAAACTTCCATTGGCAAGGTGAGCCGTCAAAGAAGGTTCACCAACAGTAATCGAGCGAAAATTTTCCGGTTCACCAGGTGGCAAATGACAAATGGTCTTTCTGTCGGTTTTAAGATGACGATTAGTTACACCACCATTGTCTTTCGAATCACGCCCACGAACGTGATGAGGGGCTCGAATTTGTGCGGAGGCAGACCCGAGTATAGCAATGGAGCTGAAAGCTGCAATGTAAATGAGCTTGTTGACAAACATGTTGAATGGATGCGACTTAACTTGTACTTCCTGATAAGGGAGACAAGTGTGAGAGAAGGTTTCGATATCACTTTCTGGAGTAACAGTCAACTTACAGTCGTTCGAGTGGGGCAAGTGAATTTTGATGGGAGCCTTGAAACGGTTTTCCTTTTTTATGTACTTGATTCTTTTTTGTGGGTGCAAGTATAACCCAAAAATTTGCGACGAAGTAAGCAGATCAAATAGCCGATCGCTTGTTTCGGAAGATGAATGTTGCATTCGCTAACGAAGCAAGGTCTGGTGTCAAAACTGTTAGTAATAAGTTAATATCATAGGATTTGCAACCCTTTATGCTATTCTCGCTTCTACCTGAACTATTATGATTCATTCTGTGGAAATGTTGGAGGGGTAGCGACGTCTCATCTCACATTAAGCCACTTTTTGGTAGAGCATTAATGTCGGAATTGACTTGGAGATTTTGGCCGTTTGACAGTTGTCACCACTTTCAATGTTCCCTGTTTTTAATCGTGATTGTCACTTTTTAAGTGCGAAATTGCCCTTGATCAGTATTTTTTTTCTCTTTTGAAAAGAGCTTAGCAATTTGATACGAAATTTCCAATGGAAAGTCGTTGTGAGTCATCGTTTAAAAATGTTTTGTTAAATATAAAATATAAACGACAAATCGTTACGACGGATGCCTTCCAAAAACAATTGCGGTAGTCCGATTTCAAATCTGAATCTGAAGGTATGAACTTTTTTTTTTTATTTTTTACTTTTAAATAGAACGTGGTAGTCCTACGACCTGACTGTGAATCATTATTCTCACCACTTCAATCAGATCTTCGGGCTTTCGTCCAACAGGTATCGTAGTAATTTACATTTACAGTTAGGTTGTTCGAGCCAAAAATGGCTCTTGCAGAAATGATCATTAAATACTTCAATTACACAAATGACCAGGCAATGACGAATGGATTGGTTGACTGTTGTCAGATCCACTACGACGGTACGTGTAAACATAAACGCATTTTGATGCTTCGGTAGCTACTACCTACGGTACAATAGGTAGTAACCACTAGCAGTGGTAGAAGAGACTATTCAGTAACTGATTCTCTCTTCAGCACTCGCCGCGGATTGTTTCCACGGAGCTTTAAGCATTTTCGAATTTACTGTTAGTTTTTTAATGAAGTAAGAAGGAATTGGCCTGCAAAAACTGTAAATGGTCGTAAATGTTCTAACTTTAATATCTGGAACGTCCTTTTCACATGTGACTTTCAGTTAAACTTATTTCTCAGTCTCTGTACAGTATCAAGTTCTTCGAGAGAACGTCTTTGAAGCCTTTTATGCGTTGACCAGTCCAGCCCGACAAATCACGTGAGTGGAAGAAATACTTCCTGCGGTGATTACTTTCTCTCTCTCCCTCTCCCTCTCTATATATCCCTCCAAACTCTCTATTAACATAATAGTTGATGTGTTCCTGTTCTTACTACTCTACTAGTGCTCATGTGTACGATGTCATGCGTGCGCAGCTTCCCACCTTGGAACTGGATGCTGTCTTTGAAGCAAAAGAGGATCTCGCCCCGGCTGTCAACCAAATTTTGCAAACCTTGATTACCGATTTGGATCCGGATCAACGTGTCAAGAATGCAATGAATGAAATCAACTCGAGCAAACGATTGAAATTCGCCGTGGCCGAGAGAGCCGAAGGAGACAAAATCTTGCAAGTCAAAAGCGCCGAGGCAGAAGCAGAGGCCAAATATTTGAGCGGAGTTGGTGTGGCCAAACAACGAAAGGCAATTGTGGACGGGTTGCGAACTAGTATTGTGGAATTTTCGGAAAACATCGAGGGATCAAACACCAAGGAGGTCATGGACTTGTTGCTGCTGACACAATATTTCGATATGATTCGAGATGTCGGAAGCGCCAGCCATTGCCGTACAACATTTGTTCCGACATCTCGTAGTTTGGGAGATGAGCTGCGAGGGTCCTTGTTGCAAGCTGATGCTGCCCTGAAATCGCATTAAAAACAGAACATGTATGACGGTGGAATTAGACAAGAATCACACTCCTCAAATCTATCTTTGTTCCCGCAAGATGATACAACCAAGCATTGTTTCTTTTTCATTCCAGGCAGGGTTCTGGAGTGCGAGGGTCCTTTTTGCAAACGATGGCTGCCCTGAAATCGAATAAATACAATACATGCACGACGTTGCGATCTGGCAGGACTCGCACTCCTCAAACTATATTTGTTTCATAGAAATGTAATCAAACATTGCTTTACGCTACAAATGGTCCTGGTAGGTTTGATACTCTAGCTTGATGTCGATGAATCATCGTCGTCATCTTCTTCATCCTCTTGCGAAGCAGTGCTGCTGTCACCTACCGTCATAACTTCATCCTCTTCCGCGACACTTTCCTCGCTCTCCTCAACAGATGTATGAATGCCTGCCCGTTCACTTACCCCAATGAGTGCCTTCCCACCAACCTGGATTCGACCATCTACAAATTTCGGTGGAAGAACCAGTTTACTCTTGGCCTCCCACTGGGCAAACTCTTCGTCATTTGGGTCACCTTCTGTGCCCAATGGATCAAAGGACGACATGTTAAAAAGGAGGAAATCTAACAAGAAGGAATTGGTGTACAATCGATCCAGCCTGTCAAAATGCCGCTCCGCATACGGAGTTATTCCTGCCAATATCTCTGGGATGCTCCCATGCTCCGTTCGTAATGCAGCTTTCGAGGCAAGCTTATCAACGGGAATGGTGGTAACGATCGAATTCACTACCCACATTGCCAACGGCGCATTTCTCGCCCGTGTGTTCCATTCTCGGCAATATTTCAAGACTTGAGCAATTCGGTCCAGGTTCCATGTTGCAATATGTTTCTGGAGTACACTTGACTGTGTGCCTACTTTTTTGGCACCGGGATTCTGGTTAGAGATTTCACTTTCAAGCAGTGCAGTGAGGACCTTCATTGTTTGCATGGGTTTTTCCGTTTTCAAGGCGATCTCCAGAGCTTTGTCGTATTCTTTGTGTCGCAAGTGGTTGGCCATTTGCTGATCTAGTAGTATGCTTTCGGCTTGCTGCTTGCGTTCTTCTGCTTCGACTTGAGCCGTTGTATCCTCCCAAACTACAATTTTCGAGTCAGCACCACCACTGACCAGAAAATCCTTCTTTCTCGATTCGCTTCCTCCAAAGGACAAGTCCAAAGCCCAAACTTTGTCAGCATGTCCATCGAGAGTGGCCTCACACTCGTTTGTTCTAATGGTCCACAGCTTTAGCAAGCCATCTGCTCCAGATGAAACCAGCTGTAGTCCGGTCGAAAGGAATCGGACACGAAGCACACTCGACAAATGTCCTTGAAAGGTCCGTACGCAGGAAAAGTCCGATAACGACCACAATTTGATAGTTTTGTCTCCACTTCCGGTTGCAAGAACCCGATCAATGGGAGAAAATTGACAATCCCACACACCCCTACGGTGGCCCTTCAAGGTAGCCTTGAGTGTCAAGTCGGTTGCGTTCCAAAGCTTAACTGTCTTGTCTTGCGATCCAGATGCTACAAGTGAATCGTTGGGAGCAACAGAAATAATGTTGATATCCTTCTCGTGACCTCGTATGCTGAATGAAGCGACCAATTCGATTGGTTCTTCGTTAGGTTCTATCCCCCATTCATCTGGCCCAAGCAAATTCCATCGCTTCAATGTGCGGTCGATACTGGCAGTTACGCAGAATGCTCCACCACCATTTCGGGCCGCCTTGCCACCTACTTCGTACTTTCCAACCTTTTGGGATAGGCCACATGCTCCAATCGGTTCTGTATGACCGGTAGCAACGCCGATGCACTTTTGGGTCGCGACATCCCAGAGACGTAGTGTCTTGTCCTTTCCACAACTGGCCAAATATCGTCCACAAGGACTTGCGTCGACACAAAGCACGGTCGCGCTGTGTCCGTCGAGCACAGAGCAAGAGAAATTGTTCAAATCGAAAACCCGAACCAAGGGACTGTTGGTCGCTACGACTATCGAGTCGCTTTTTGGAACAATTTTCAAGTCAAGAATCTCATCATTGTGACCCACAATCGTACGACGCAACGAAAGGTCGGAGCCGACAAATGTCAAATTGTGCTCCGCATCGATTGCTATCATAAGTTCTTCAGTGAAGCCTTCCGCTACAGATTTGTGATTCAAGACAAGACCCAGGTAGCCCCCTCTTGCTTCGCCGAATATTTGCGAGGATGGCTGTTCCAGACTTTGTGATAGCTGCGGTGTCTTGCCTGGTATCACATGTGCATTCCAATATCGCAACACACCTTTGCTACCCGCCGTTACAATTTGAAGGTTGTTTCCGACGGACGGCATCACCACCATCCCCTCAACTTGTTCATACACGGGGATGGTCTGAATTCGTCGATACGTAATGGTCGGTTGATGCACCGCCACTGTTCGGGGATCATTTTTCTTCTTCTTTGTCTTCTTGGACGTTTTCATGTCCTTGTAATGATGGGACTGTTGTAATTCGTTGGATTCTACGACTCTCCATACATTCAGAATGGCATCTCGGCCGGTAGACACAAAGAGGTCTTCTCCCCACCATTCCATACAGGTGACAGAACTGACATGATCTCGCAACACTACCACACGATCCAAGTCATCCTTGTCACGCAAATCGTGAATGGCCATGCTACCATCGTCCCTTGCAATGGCCACAATCAACTGATCCAATACCGGTCTCCATGCCAAGCCAGTGACACTCAAGCGGCCACTCCCGCCTCCATCTCCACCTTCTAGCGGTCGGTAGACATGAGTGACGTACCGGCCTCGAACATCCCATATCCGCACAGTCCCATCTACGGACCCTGTCGCCAAAAACACATTGGAGGAGTGAAAGGCCATTTGTGTCACTGGCAAGGTATGACCCGATCGTCCCCAGGAGTGAATCAGTTGCGTTGTACACCGGCCGTCATTCTGATATTGGATCGCGTATTGACGTAACAAATTGTTGCGAGAACACGTCATGATGGTGTGATTGCGACTGTCTAGGGTGTACGTGGTGATATCGTCATGATCGATACCATCGTCGTCATCGTCGTTGTCGCCCGCAATAGTGCCGGAACCATTACTCTTGTCGACCCCAGTTCGTAATGTTCCCCATTTGATGCCACGTTCTGCATCGACAATAGCAACATCACCATGGACGGGCATCAATAGGAAGGGTCTAGGTGATTGTTTTGGCGGTTTGTCATCATTATCACTCTCGTCATCGTCTTCTGCGTCGTTACGCTCATCCACTGATGGCATGTCGACATGATACGAATGCATTACTTTACCGCCTGTAAAGGTCGGTACATGTGCAGACGCCACGGTCCAAGATTTGGAGAGGACCCCAGATGGACCATTATCGATACCAGCCGAGTCTTCGCCATTATGGCCTGGTTGATGTATAACATCTCGATCGGTATCCATCTCGGCATCACTGTCTACCGGGTGTTCCATTTCATCGTCGAAGTTGTCATCGTCATCATCTCCCACGACTTGGACGTATTTGACACCTGTCATCATGATTGCAGATTGAGTGTACGTGTTTTGGCCTATCGAGTAGTAGTGTAATACAATCCACAAATTTCTGGTGCAGTTGTAGTAGTATTCGTTTGGAGGGTGGGAAAGAAAAGGAAAAAAAAACCAACGAAACGAACAATGGACTACCGGTAGTTCTTCAATCTTTTGTGGCGTGTATCATAGAAGTAAAATCACGATGATGGTCTCGTTGGTTACCATTGAATCACGAATTGCATTCCCTAGTTACGTCTGTCCATCATACCGTGTCCTTTCTTCCTTCAATACGACTTATTTTTCGTACGGTAGTTTGACTACCGTAGGTAGGTAGGTAGGTAGGTACACTCTGTTATACTGTCATACCCTATCTACTTCGATTACGAGCGCAAAGCGTAGAGTACCGTACTATCATACGGCACAAGGCACTTGTACTGGTAGTTGGTAGTCTGGTACCTATCGGTATTGGGTAGATACCGTAGGTATGATACGAGGGTAGAGAGAAGATCTACAACTCGACCGAGTTCTCTGCCTTTTCTCTCTTTTCTCTATTCTTGGCTTCGACTTTGTCGCCACATCCTCTATCAGTAGAGTAGTAATAGCTTCAAGAAAGTTACTACAGTACGTCGATTGGTGATAGATCACGCAATGAGTTCCACAGAATGGAAGGATTTGTTGCAACACATCGACGGAGAGTCCACTGCGACAACAAGAACAACGACAGCCGCTTCATTGGCACAGCTCCGTGATAACCACCCTTCCAACAACAACAACAACAAGTCTATTGAGAAGAATGCTGTTTTTGAAGTGTCGACCAATCAGCATCCGCAACGTGACAATCGAATTTCAGATTGGGAGGCAAGTGTCTCGTTAGCCAAAGCCATTATGGGAGCGGGAAGTTTTGCCTTACCATGGGCCTTTTCCAAGATGGGATACATCACGGGACCGATCTTTATGACACTCCTCTTGACCATGTCGGTATATTCCATCCAACTTCTAGTACAATGTTGTTCCCTATTGCGACGAAAACAGGAACAACAACAACAACAACAACAACAACAACAACAGTCACATCCATCCAAAATCGCATCAGTGATATTATGTTCCTACGTCGATGTGGCACGATCCACTTTTGGTACGACGGGTGCTCGATGTGCCTATATCGCTAGCATGTCAGCGTCTATTGGAGTGTGTGGAAGTTATTTGGTATTTATTGCATCCAATATCGAATCGCTACTGGAAACGTCCACTTTACAGGACAAGGACCCTTCTACTTCGACTCCTATTACGTCTACTCAAGATACAACAACAACGTTCACACGAACAACAACATGGATATGGATGATACTACCCGTGGTAGTTTTGTTATCGGCTATCCGTGACATGAAATATTTTGCCATGTCCTCCTTCCTGGGAGACGTGTCTGTGATATTGGGTATGGTCGTTGTCATGGTATATGGAATCACGGACACAAGCAGTAACAGTTCACAATCGTGGTGGGGCGACAACTGTGCGGCAGTGGGGTCGCTACGTGACATGGCTCTGGCCTTTGGATCGATCGGGTACTTATTTTTGGTGCATTTTCTAGTCATACCGATTGAATCCAGTATGGATCGTCCTCAACACTTTCCCAAGGTAGCGACTATCACCTTTACGGCTTGTGCGATTGGTAGTGGCATCTTTGGAATAGTCGGATACCTCATGTTTGGAACCGAAACGGAACAGATCGTGCTTTTGAATGTACGGCATGGATCTGTGTTTGTCGTTGCCGTCAAGGTCCTCTTGTGTATCGATCTCATTTTGACCTATCCGGTGGTGATGCGACCGAGTATTGTCATTCTGGAAGAATCAATGGATTTGTGGTGGAAACAACGACAAGTTAATCAGCAAAAGAAAACATCCATCGAAACAGCAACAATGACGACGACGACAACGACGACGACACAATCGGAGCATCATCATCACCAACATCATCCAAAAGTCAATACAGCAGCAAGTACTGCTACAACTACCCTTGATGGGAGACATCTCTTTGTCTGTACAATTCTGGGTGTTGTTGCTGCCAGTGCTAGCAGTTTCATTCCAGCATTTGGGATACTGAGTGGATTGGTCGGTGGCGTATCACAAACATTTTTGGCATTTGTATTGCCTCCGCTCATGTGGACCAAAATACAACAACAACAACAACAGACAAATCCTCATCGATCATCATCATTATCTTCAAGCATCCTTTGGGAGTTACCAACCAAGGAAAAAGGTCTGGTTGTATGCGGATGTGTGCTCATTGTATGGACGCTTCACAGTACCTGGACCGAACTACGAACGACTACAACATGATCATGACAACACTTTGCTGTTTGCTCCTCTCAAAACAACAAGAAAAATAGCCAAGTTGTTCACACAGGAACGTTCTACTAATAGTGTTATCGAATCCTACCATCTCATCTTGGGAATATCAAAAATACACAGACGAACCAGAAATACACAGACCCACCAGGAAAGGATGAGACCAAGCGTTACTCGGCTGGACTGCAACTCCCCGCATCAGCGATCAGATGTACTGAAAGTTGGACTTGTGTATCACTACTGCGACTGGGTCGCTCCTTTGCGACAGTGGCACACAAATCGAGAATTCCACGCGTTGGATATACCATCAAAATTGACACAGCCGGATGGCCCTGACCCTGTACTCTACTAGTAGCTCTCTAGTAGATACTATTAATACTAACTTCTTCTTCATCTCATACCAGCCTGTAACGCATACTCACTGTCAACAATGTAAAGTACTACTGCAGTAACTGGTCAACAATTTCAAGTACTCTCAGTATGAACGTGGTATTTCCAAAGTACAAACCAACCAACTACCGGTACCCACCGGTACTGTAGGCCACAACCTCTACTAGAGGTACCTACCTAACTACCTACCTAACTACGGCACTACTACTTTGATTACGTTCACGTGAATCAATTCACTCTTACTGTTAACTACCTAAAACTACGTCATAATGGATGGTACCAGGGACAGGTATGATACACCTCTCTAACAGTAACCTCTATTTATGTTCAACGACTGACTGTGAGGCTGTGGAGCAAGAGAGAGAATCCAATCAAATTCCAAATTCTACAACATCATCTACATCCAACATCCATCACCACGACATCAACATTATTTTCTAACCATTGATCGTTAGTCCCCACAAGATTGGTTGTCATCACAGTTTGTGTGGGACACCCCAAAGCCTCGCAAAACAAGCACTAAGTAACGAACCGTATATGACGAGAGTAGCATTTTCAACGATCCATCATGCAGCCCTTACTCTTCTACACGTACTTGTGGTTTTTGGCAAAGGTTACCATGTCAAATCCTACCGATGCTTTTGCTAGGAGATCAATTGTTATACGTCCAAAAGATGGAAAATATTATAATTCTGCCAGAAGAAGAAAAGTTGTATTTTCTTTGAGAGGTGGTAGCCAACAAGCAGCGCAAATCAACAATGGCGATGAGACAAAGTTGACCTCAACCACAATGTCATCCGACGGAAAAATCGATTGCAGCAACGAGCCAACACCAATGTTTGGAGTGTTGGTAACAGAATCCAAGACTAAGCGACAATACAATTGGAGGGAATTCTTTCCAAGACCGAAAGGATCCGCCTCGACAATGGCTGGTGCGTCTGTTTCGTTACCATCCAAAGCACTAGCTTTTTTGGAACGACAAATCAAAGTCGTTCGTTGGTTCATGACAGGAACGGTACACCCCACAAAACCGACCGAGTCTCAAAGCATACACAGGTTAACGTCTCTGGCACGTCTGTTAACGTTATTGCGCGAATACGAACATCGCTACGGAGAAGTTTTGATATCCAAAAATATTGGTGGGATGGCTTCCCAAAAACAAGTTCTGGCTGACATTACACAAGATTTATATAGCAGTGGTACGCCCACTTGGGTATTGGAAACTGTCATGGGCCGAGTAGCAGAAGGACTGACGGGTCAAACCGATGTCTCGATACTGTTGCTGCCACGTTGCTGCCTCGTGCATTATCCAGAGAATGGGGGAGATGGTACTCGGCCTCGTCGTCTCGCAACTACCGACATGTTTCCGATAACACCAGGGTTTGACATTGCCAAAATGGGTGCAGTGGAACAAGTCGCCGTTCGATTGGCGTCCTTTGCAAGTAATACGCGCAGTATGGAACGACTCGATTCATCCTGGCTCAAAATGCCCAGTCGACAACAACTCAACGATGTAAAGGATCAAGCCTTAAAGGTTAATCAAATTGATGGTGGAGAACGACAACTGTTGACAAATCCCGATTCGTTAGCCAAAGAAATTTTGAATGTGGCGTCTTCAACGTATGGTCCATTCTTTTACAATAATAGCCCGCGATTTCAAGCAGTGGCCAAGGCAGCGGACAGTGCCACGTTGGACGATGATTTTTGGCAAGTCGATGATTCTACACTGGATGTGTTTTCTCGTCTCGCTGCCCAGGAGGCTGCAAAGTCTCTGCAGAAAATCAGGCGGGAGGTTGATAAAGAGCAGTACTCTCCTTTGACGGTCAGCCTTTTTCGCATTTTCAGCTCGGCGGGGGCCTGTGCTATGTGGTTTGGTGGAGGAGTACCAGATATGCTCGTATCGGGAGCATTAGCGGTGGTTGTTGCCTATTTGGGTACCATGATCTCAAAGGCACAATTCGCTTTTGAAGAACGTATGCTGATGGAAATGGTTTCATCGATTGTTGTTGGGGTCGTTGCCGGACTGTAAGAAAATCGTGTGATTTGTGGTAGACCACAGTCTCTTCAAAACTGCAAGTGTTAACTCTTACTTTTCTACCTTTTTTTCTTTCATCCACAGGCTATCCCTCCGATGGCCAAGTACATTCTCTTTTGGAGCAATCGCGGTTGCATCGATCATGGATTATCTGCAGGGCTTCAAAGTAGTGTATGCCGTGATTGAAGTCATGAGCAAGAATATTGTGGCGGGAACTTCTCGGTTGCTGGAAGGGATCATGTTTACAGGACTCGTTTCGTACAGCCTCAAATTTGGTCTGGATTTGGCATTCCGAATCCTTGGAAAGGCGTCATCAGCAGAAAACTATGCCGCCATGTTGATCGCTGGCGATGGTATCAACCCAGCATACTTTACATTAATTCTACCTTTTGCGGCACTGGGTTGGTCAGGACTTTTTCGTCCTAGTCCCGTCGATCTCCCATTAATGGCATTCCATGGCGTGCTGTCATTTTGGTTGAACTGGGCTGGTGTTCCCATGTTCATGGCAGCAATGGCCGTGACTTTCAGTGCTGGCCTTATTTCGCGCTTCACGGGACGAGAAGCACTGGGAAACACATTGGCAGGACTCTACGCTTTAGTACCGGGCACGTACATGGTAAGAGCCCTACTCTCTCCAAGTCGGGTCAATTTCATTGAAACAGTTCTGTTCTCTGCAGCCACCATAGGTCTGGGCGGATGGACGGGAAGTCTGCTTTGTTCACCAACAATCCTTGGCAAAAGCAGCTGGTCCTTTCGAAGGGATAGCGAGAAAAAGAAGTCTACCATGCTATACTTTTAGATTTTTCAACTTTCACTTGCTAAAAGTGATCTTGACGACCACGAAAAAGAAAAATGATTCATTCTAAATTGATAATGCATTTTTCTCTTTGCTCTAGCTAGAGTTGTCGTAATTCACTTTTTATGCTAGTGATTTGATGTTTTCACACTCACAAAAGAAACTACTGTAGTACAATTTCCCTCTACGACGGTAGAGTTGGTGGAAGATTATTCGTTATTAGGGAAAATTGACGAATAGGATGTACAGGCGCGAAGCTGCAACGCCGTTTTACCACAGTTTCATGAAAAGATTTTTCACATGTCAAAGGAACTTCTTTCTGGTACAGTACATCGAGCACAACCAATCCTGATACTGCACTTGTTTTGTTCTTACCACAATGGATGCATTTTCGGCCCATCGATCCGCTCCTCCCGCAACTGCATTATCCAAAGCGTTGCTAGAATCATCCTCCATATTCTGTAATCGAGGTACCGCTGGAGCAACGACGATCAAGTCAACAGCTCAATTACTGCCCAAACATATCCCGTTGACCAAGTCTTCGTCTTCATGGATCATTCATATTCCAAAATTCTTTTGTTCGCCATCGCAGCAAGCTTTTAAGCAGGTATGGAAGACTCACCCTTCAGGATACCATCCCATCAAGGTGTATGGGAAAAAGTTCGAAGAAAATCGATACAGTCAGCTATATTCCATATTTGACGGGGGGAGTAAAACGGAAGATTCGGATGAAGAAAAGTCTACCGGCACCAGGACAAATGATAATCGAATACAAGAGTCGTACACATACTCTGGCACCACTCGACCATTCATCCCATGCGATCCCTGTAAGGAGGAGGAGCTGTTTATCATGACTTTGTGTGAAGTTGCAGACAACTTGGTCAGCCAGCTAATCAATGATGGGATAGTTAAAGCATCGCCATCTACGATTCGTCAGAAAAAACAATCCAATCAACTTTACAATTGTTGTCTCATCAATTGGTACCAGCCAGAACACCATATCGGCCTACATTCCGACGATGAGGCGAAAATGGACTTATCCGTTCCCATCCTGAGCTTGTCATGGGGTGGTCCACGCAGGTTCTTGTTGCGACCTAAACCAACTCTACAACAACATGCATTGTCCCCAGTCCACGAAATTTTACTCAAAGATGGAGATCTATTGATCATGGGAGGAAAGTGCCAGGAGGAATTCAAGCATGAAGTCCCAAGAATACGGAAGAGGGATGTCATAGCTGGTAATCGTATCTCTTGGACGATTCGATGTGTCAAACGGTCGAAAGATGCAAATGCTTATGGTGACATGCAAGATAACATCAGTACTCCCAGAGCAAAGAGAAGAAAAAAATGAATAAGTTCATTCACATCTGCTCAACGGACCTCGTCCTTGGTCATAAACAAAGGATTGGTATGATAGTTTCAGCCACGTCGTCTTTACGAACGGGTCGATGAGGTTTCAGAGTTATAGGGCAGTTCGACGTCACTAAAGTTTCATCCCGGGTAATATGTAATGTAAGCAGTACTGTGAAAGTGAAAATTTACAGCTGTTAATTTGTTGTACTCCGTATGTTCATACATATAGTTTGAGAGAAGTCTGTGTCGTCATTAGGATCCATCGTTCATCTCCAACGCCGACTTTACGCATCATAAGTACCATCTTCCACATCAATGTGGGTCATGGATGTCTCTTGCTCCTTGTTCACGCGAGACAAATTAGAAACTTCCAAACGAAGGGCCTCACGGAAGGCATCAGCTTCATCCTCAGTCTCGGCAACCTTGATTTGTTCACGCAAGTCCTTGATATTGCGGAGAGTGCGTTCACGGCGGTCAGTGTAGCTACCTTCCACCCAACCAAACTTGTTCATCTGAGCATGTCCCAACACATTGGTACCCATATCCAGGTTTTCAACTTGATCAGCATGTCCCTTGGCAGCACGCTCTTCAGGAGTACCAACATAGACCTCATCAAGTTGGAATCCCATGACCTTCTTTTGGATCAAGGCCAAGAACCAAGCAGCAGCACAGATTCCAGTAGCTTCCAATGCCAAGGCCAACTGCAAGAAGACGTAAACAATGGGGTTGCTCAAGAAAGCAATTGGAAAGGCAGAGGCAACCAATTGCCACGAGATTGATCCTAGGATAGTGGTGATGATGGCACCCAAGAAACCAGTGTTGAAAAAGTTTTGGAATGTATTGCTGACTCCAAAGATGTTTTCTTCTCCTTCGTTGACTTGGATAGTAGTGACCCTAGCAATGATAAAGAAGCAAAGGGTGACAGTCATTTGACGCCCACACATGAATCCAGGCAAGTTTCTTCCACCATTCTTAAAAAGGCACTCGCAAGTTTTGAGTGCCATAGGGGCATCTCCACGTTCAGACTTGGGAAGCTTGGAGACAGCAAAGAAGGCAATTTGCATACCTTCCAAAAGCCCAACCACGCACATAAGAACGAAGAAAAGGATGAGACCAACAACTTCTGGGACACCTTCCCACAAGGCAGTCTGTCCTTTGAATAGAGCTTCCAAGGTGACAGCCAAGGCAAATCCAAGAATACCAAGGGACCAGACAACACGTCCCCAGAACCACAAGTTTTGAATACCATCACGAGGAGGCTCATTGGATTCCACAGGCTTGCCAGCAGCCCAGTAGCACATAATTCGGATCAAGTAGGAAGTGTGCATGACACCAGTAACCTCAATCAAGGCAGCAACCCAGTAAGTGAAGGTCATGAAGTGGTTGTTGATGTAGTCAAGCATGCAGTGAGACGCATTGACTTGGGAAGTCAATTGTCCAATGATGACATTGGTCAAAACCATGGCAATACCAGATTCCAAAAAGATGGAGATGATCCATTGGGGGAGTCCAAGGACCTCAGCACCTGCAAGGGGGGCACCAGCCAAAGAGATGGTGAAGTTGATGAAAATGACCATGAATTGACGTCCCATCAAGTAACGATCAAGGTTGTCACCCTTGTGACCCCATTCACAGATTTGCCATGTCTTGGGATGGGATTCTTTGTAGAGAGAGCGGTCAATTGGGGGAAGACCAACCATGGAGCATTGACCACCTTCAACCATGGACATCCAGATGATACAGACCCACAAGATCACAGCAGCCGCAGCAGGATGAACATCAGAGGCAATCTTTGTGTTTCCAGTTGCAATCAAAGCCATCACAATTACGATGGAGAATCCCAAAAGGAACAAGGAAATGGCAATGCGGATCCAGTCCTGTGGCGTAACAAAAAATGCAGGAAAAAAAGAGATAGAATTGAGCGTTGCTGATTCACTAATAAAAATTCGAACGAATGATGTTGATATAGTGTCGTCGTTTCGTTTCACCTCGTCGAGCCACATGTCCACAAAAACGAATCACTCTTAGAACATACGTACCAGAGGAGTGTTGACTCCGTGAGAATGGTTTTCGGAAGACATTTTTGGGTAACAAAACAGAACAGTTGTACAGGTATAGAGAAGCAAAAATCCACCAAGTCTAAAGAGATAGAATTGGCAATGGAATTAGAGACAACAGTTGGATGGGTGCTATTGAACCCAGTTGTCGAAAGAAATTGTGAGATCTTTGGATGTGTCGGATATCATCGTTTTTCTTGGATCGTCGACAGAAAAAGGTCCATCAACGAAAAACTTGAGAAAGAAAAATGCAGATCGAGTTAGCGAAAGATACGATACAATGAAGTATCTTGTAACGTCAGTAGGACATGTGGTAACCCGCGGGGCGTGTTTTTCACGATTCACCCTCGCTGGATGAGTAGTTGAAGGAGTCGTGGCCAAACGGCTCATTCCATCAAGTGTTGTATGCTATCAGTTTTGTCACAGTTTTTGATGCCGTTGAAGTGTTTGCGGGTACAGCGAATGCCTACATACCTTTCTTCATTTTTGGAATTGATCGAACCGATTTAACCGACTAAATAACCGTCGTCTTAGACAATGTATCATATGACTACGGCGTCGTTCGTGGTAAATAATACGTAGAGCATTATTTTCGCGTCGTCCGAAAGATCGGAAACCGGCTGCCGACTGCCGAGTGCCGAGTAGATCATACCAGGTCGTAAAAATATACGTAGTACGACGTAATATGTAGCAAGGGTTACCGTAATCCACCTCTGTACTATATATTGATACTATGGTACGGTATTCTTCGTACTACCGTTGATAGTAGGTATTAGTATGACGTACTGTAGTACTATCATATCGTACCAACCCCCATGACTGTGAGTGGATCAGGTACTAGTAGGGGGGCTGAACCGCTTAACCCAGGTTTGTCAGAGCCTGGGGAACTAACTGTAAAGAATCCGCAGACCGATCTATCAGTGCAGCGGAAGAGATCGTCCCAGCGGTAGAACAAACTACTGCTGTCTTGGGCATGACATCATGCAGAACCGGTGTCCGATCGGAAAGTTAGTCGGAAGGGGGCTAGGGGAGAGGAGGAAGAATGCTGAATGCATGATTCCTGATAAAGTTGTGGTGGGCACTGACATTTCAGCGGAAGAAATGTCATCATAACTCAGCCAAGTGTCAAGTACAGAGGGACGGTACTAGTTCATTGGAAATATTACTTGTGCTTGGCATGGAAGGCTTCTTTTACACCACGTACAATCCGCCCTATTGGGTTGCAACTGGTAAAAGATATCAACACATCCAAAACAATTCATGTGTTTAATTGCTGCCTTCCCAGCATTGTTTTTGGAAGACCACGCCATATCTGACAATCACTGGTTTGGACTTTTCCTCATTCGTGAGGTTTATTGCCTTTCCAGTACTGAGTGATGGGCAACAGAGTACTGAGTGGACGGAAAGCTGTTGCATTTTTTTGCCCCGCCCCCTTGGGTGGCCAGGCGGGTGAGCTAACTTCTCAGATGCGGAATTTTGGCAGCTGGTAGTTGGAATAGCCTTAAAATAGATTTACTACTATTACTATCATATCGTAGCAATCGTTTCACGGAGTACGACAGTACGTCGTATGGTTGCTATACGTAGTAGTGGTAACGTAAAGTCGACATTTTTGGATACACATCAACCAACCGACGACGATGGCATCAAAGACCCCGTTCCTGACGACGTTGCCGTAGTTCAAACGACTAAAGCTGACGCCAATGGTATCATGACTCCATCCACGCCAATCACCGTGGTAGTTCCATCTACGGCGACGGAGATGGTACCCTCCCCTTACAACCAATTTTTTCAAACTTCAAGTCCAAAGAAGCCGACTGTCAACCAGCGAGTTCTGTTAGAAGCGAGTGCTGAGGCAATGTGATCGAGACAAGTGAGGCCCTCGCTGAAACCGAGTTTTACCCAGAAAATAGAGAAAAACGAGGCCAAAATAGCCTTTCGAATTGCCGGAAACCAATCGTCTGTTCAACCCAACAGATTGACAAAGCTGATGAAGATTCTCAAGAAGGAATATTGGTTGTCGTAGGCTCGACCATTTTGGATTGGAACTCAACTACCCTGGTTATCTTGGGGCGTTGCAGCAATTCACAAAGTAATCATCCCTAAAATCGATTCCCTACCTTTGGATCGCACAATTATTGGAAAGGCGGCCATAGGGGATTGCGGCCCAGTCGGTCGACTTTACCATACTATTCTTGAGTCCTCCGATTGATTCAATGAGACAACCTCCTAATGGGAAATGCAATCAAGAGGAAGGCAAGTTGTCATCTCTTTTCTCCCGACAATACGAGCATCCGAGGAAAATGCCATCCAATCGAAGACAAAGTGCTGTGTTTCCTGCCGACTTGCAAATGGTTGTATGGAACGGCCGAAATGCCTGGCCGCAGAATCGCCAGGACAGACGCCATGTGTGAGGAAGTTTGGACTGCTACTCAAGGGTGAAGGCACCTCCAAAGTAACGCTGCGGTTGTTGAAGATCTGCGACGGTGGCCAATCTCGTACCTACGCCAAATGTTTTCTGGAAGTTACGGCTGCAAACGCCAGCGACATGCCTTCGGATGGTTTCTGGAACAAAGTTTGGACTTTTTTGGTACGGTGACTCGTTGAAAGGCCCTTTGAAGACACTTACTAGAACGCTACAAAATACAGAACACAGTCGCATATTATGTGCGCCCCCTCCCAATGCTACATCGACATTGATACAACTAGAACAATAGAGAGGGAAATGCTAGATATTGTCCTAATTGTTCTACTCTAATGTCGCCTTTTCGCACCAATCCATCCTTTGGCATTTTTGATTGATCACATCAATTTTTGTCAGTTTCAAATAGTCTTGCAGTGATCGCTCATTACCGAGGGAATAATGCTCGTAGTCGGTCAAGACAACACCGTCACCATCTTTCTCGATAAGCTCTGGCGTGTCATCGGTATACCCTACCATGTGTTTGATCCGTCGAATCACATGCTTTTGCAGTTTCGTATTCAGTGCTGGTCGTCCCGCATCTCTTCCCACGGATTCCCAAAATTTAGGAAGTCCCAATCGTCCTGGTCGATATTGATGTGCAATCAACGACTTGCGAGGAGCATAGATATTCCACCCATTCGTCCAGGCACGAATGGACAACGCAATTTCTTCACCCATGAAGCACCAAGGTACGTACGGGTCGAATGGAACATCTTTTAAGAACGACGAGTGTGCGAAGAAAAATCCGGCCGCAATAAACGCAATTTGTGTCGGTCGCTCGGCATCCTTGGGTGTATTACCGAACTGGTTGATGCGAATGATATGATTTTCGACTCCATTTTGTGAAAATTCACAAGTACACAGTCTTCCGCCGGGCGATCCGCCCTGGAATTGTCCATTGAACTCAGAAAATCCCGGGGGGTAGGCTGAGAGGATCGCTTTTGGATAGTTCCTTGCCAATTGGACTTCTTCCTTGTACTTGCGATCCCATTCTTTGGCAAACTCCAAATGACTGTCCATTTGCATGAAGTACTTTTCACCACCCCACAACTTGCTGGCATAATATCGTGCCGTTGCGGGTCCCAAAGCATCGGTATCATGAAGATAAATGACACGAATGTGTCCGCTGTCGCAATATTGCTTGTATTTGGGATTCTTGCAAAAGGTCTCGATACCGTTTTCATCTGGGGGGGCATCGCTCATTTTGACTTGATCTTTGCCTTCCGCATTCTTGCCAATGACTTGAAGGCCCGTGCGACATACTGTCCCATTCAGTCCGAAACAATTTTGGATCACGGCCCCAAAGTACAACTTTTCTGGATGTTCGGCTTGATCCAAAGCCGACATCAGAGTGGGTGCCAACAAGTGTTCCCGAAAGGCAGCCAAACTGACGAATATTGCATCTTCCTCCTCTCGAATGGGAAATATGGTTCTGCCACGATAGGCTTGCTCTAATGGTGTCAATGAATCTTGCGTCAATTTAAAATAATTGGTGATGATGTCCATCTCCGGCATCTGATTATCTTTGGCGTTTTCCTTGTGAAGGGCATGCAATTTCTCCAGGTATCGGTAGAAAAAGGCAATAATTCCCGCTATGGTAGGTTTGTTGTGATGGAGCAAGTCATCGATCAATTGTTGCGAGTTGGGGATGGTGGGGAATATAGGAAGAGGTGGCGCCAAAGGATGTAAATGCGGATTGTTAGCTGCCGCATCAAAGGGTTTAGGGTCATATTTCGGTACCAGTTTCGGTTGATGACCATGTAACTTGGGACTTCCTCCACTTTTAGCTTTTGCCTTGGTAGTGCTAGGCAGATGATCCCGAGCTTGTTCCGCAGAGGCTTGTTGATTCTGAGAGAGTTTCACTTGCAACTCGGCAAGGTCACTCGGTGAAAGATCATGCCGATTTTGATTGGCGAGTCGGATATCAACCCCTCGACTGGATGGAACATTCTCTGGATGATTCAAAACCAAAAAGAAGGAAATCATCAAAGCCAATCCCAACAGACCGAACAAAACAATGAAGACAGGATGGAAAATCAAGGTGGTAATCTGCCGTATTTTCTTTGGACCACGGCGTCTCTCTCGTCTCTCACGTCTTCGCGAGGACTGCGAGGCTGGAGCGGCATCTTCCTCCTCCTGGGCTTCATTTGGGAGGACGTTGTCGTCCAAAGGTAATGCTGAGGACATGTTGGCTACAACAATAGGCGTATAGGTTCAGAAATGGATACTGGTAGATGCAGAATGGGTACGAATGTAGTGGAAACGAATCAGTTGACCACCAAGTCGTGGCGGAGGTCATTTCATTGTCGCGGTCGCCCCTCCACGTAATTTTCTAAAAAGGAATCTTACAGTAAATCCCATCTCCCCCTTTTATATACATACCAATTACCAACACAAACTGGCTAATGGCCTGCTTGGGTTAAGGATCGTCATTTTTCCAAATTCACAGTCACAGTGAATCTCTCTCACTCTCAACCTTTCTTCCTTCTTTCACAACTTTCACAAATAAATACTACTGCAGTAGGCGACGATTCCATCATCGACTTATCGTTCCATCCACTTTTACGACTATATAATCGATCTGCTTCTCTTCTTCGTCCCGTTCGTTTTAACCTGCCTGGAGTAAGTGCTGGTGATGGTGGAAGCTGCTGTGCTGAAAACACAGACGAAATGCTTATCATGTCGCTTGTCATGATGTGTCATTCGGTGACCCCAAAAAACGCTTCCTCAACGTTTCAGTCTATATTTTATCTGTAGTACATTTTGTCATGAAATACCTCGTCACTTTTCCTGCAGTTGCAATCCTACTAACGCTAAAAGTTGCCTTGGGATCGTTGGTAGCACCATCCAAGAACCACATTCCTGCTGATGATATTACTGTCGGCTTGACATGCGCTTCTGGTAACGAAAGCGATTGCATCGTGGCAGAACTTGACATTGTACAAGATCTTGGTCCCCCTCCCAGTCTTCGAGAAATGATGACACAATTTCATGCCGAATTCAATTCTCTTCCACCCGGTGGATGGTCCGACTGGATACAAACGAACGGAGGATTGGAATGGTTGTGGGCATCTCCCGTGGCTGTCACCAAAAATTATTACAACTTCTTTCCCAATCATACCGATCACAATCTTACTTGCAACAGTAACCGTTTCAGTTCCAACAACTTTCCCGATTCCGTTCGTCTCTCGGGCTTTCGTTTGCCCACGCGGGATGAAGTCCAAAACTTCAAGCCGGTATTTCCTCCCACTTGTATGGCACGATACATCAACAATGGAGCTCATTGGTGCGACCAATACGATTACGATACAAATGGTCTGGTAACATCGGATCAAAGTTGCCATAGCGGATGTTGCGATACCGTCTTTGTCCGGCCGGTGGGAACGTCCGACATTGGTATCGGTACCATCATGGAAAAAAACAAACTAACGTCGCACTGCAGCAATGTGGGGGACAGTGACGGAGATGGAATTTGTGACAATGTTGACAACTGTGTCGACACACCGAATCCTCTCCAAGGGTATGCCTTTTTGGTATGTTTTTCCATCATCTTAAGTTGTGGTTTTGGAAGTGCTTCATGATTGGGTACGAACTCACCTTATCAATATCAAACTGCATCTTCTTTCCCAGGATATCGACGCTTCGTGCTTCAATATGACCATCGAACTCGACCAGTACGGCTTGGCAGACTTGTTACCAGAAGACATGGACAATGGTGCCATTGATAATTGTGCAGTGGCAGCCATTTCGGGAGGGAACACAGAATTCCACTGCTCGGACGTCGACAGTACCATCCTACAACACTATTCTCTGGTGGACCATAACGGTCACTATGGAACTTGTATAGCTAATGTTACGGTTGTAGATAGCGTTGTAAGTATCGATTTCTGCTGTTTCTTGCTGTCTTTGCTCACATGGAATAAACGTTTTCTGAAGCATCCATCCAACTATTTTGCAGGGGCCAACCATCAATTGCAAAAACATTTCCATGTCACTCGATTCCAGTGGACAAATCACTATCGACGATCCACTGTTGGTTGCTGAAGGAGTTTTTGATGCATGTGGCATAGACTGGATTCAAGTCACACCGAACCAATTCAACTGCAAGGACGTCCTCGTGCCACAGCCAGTAGTTGTCTCTGCCATGGATAACAACGGCAACATTGAGTCTTGCAATGCACAGGCCACTGTCATCAACAAGCCTCCCGAATGGTTGGATGGAACGGATAGTATGACAGTCATAGTAGGCAGCGATGCGGTCACACTTTTCGTGGATGCATCAGACCCTGAAGGCCAGCCACTGATCTACGAGTGGAATCATACTTGCAGTGACGACAACGCCGTCGTTATCTTCCGTGCCGTTTCGTACTCCCACGAGGCCATCATTCATTTCCCTCATGGATCCCAGCCAAAATGTTGCGATGTAAACGTTCAAGTGTGTGATATTTGTGGCAGCTGCCTGGTTGATACAACAGAGGTAAGCAAATGATCATCCACAGAGTGAATAGCCGTCCAGAGCCCAATCTTACCTTTCTTCCATTGGTGAATAGATCATCTTGATCAACCCTAACGCTGGATCAATTACGGGAAATGGGTGGTACGAATCACCTCTTGGTGCCTACGCTGAAGATCCCAACTCCAAAGGGGTTGTTTCCTTCGAATTCGATGTTGAGTATGTTCAGGGTCTGTCTGTTCCCACGGGAGATTTTGAAATCATTACTCCTGATTTTGTCTTCTATTCGACCTCGTTCGAATGGTTAGTAGTCTATCAGGACGACTGTGCGAAAGTGAAGGGTCTCGGATCCATGTACGGGGAACAGAAATTGGACTGTGGATTCTCTTTGTTTGTTTGCGATAGTGATGACAGATCCCAAAAATTTCATGATGAAATCGTTGTAAATATTTGGAAGATGGAAACTGGCACTAGTGTTTATGATAATGGAGTAGATTCGTGGGGAGTCTCATACGAGGATACGATCGAAGTGAAGGGTGGCAACATCCAGTTGCACAAAGGCAGCAACAGTGGCAAAAAGAAGTAGTTTCATTGCTTCTTTTCGCAGAATACCATCACGTGCCTGTGTCAGATACCTGGATGAAGAACTCTTTTTCTTTCTCTACTACTACTCGGAGTAGAGTAGAAAAATATCTAGGTAGAGCAGTGATGTGGAAGTTCTTTTAGTGCACGCCTGGTAGACCTTTCTCCATGACTCATCAAAGTCGTCTACCTCTAGAAAAGCGAAGCAATGACGAAAAACTTACAATACGTTACTCCGGAAAAGGGAGGAGACGACTGTAGTATGCATAGTAGGTAGAAATATAAGATCTTTGGGGGAATAAAACTGGGGATCAGATCGACTTGTCTTCCACGTGGAAAGAAAATGAGCAGTCCTCCGGACCAATGATAGACGAAATCGTAAGTTTCCATTCAAAAAATAATGGTCCAGCATTCGACTGTCGATTGTGTAGAACGTACGACTACGGTAGTACGACGTGCATTTCCTGATGCCTGTCATCTCCAGTAGTAAATGCCCATCTCCTTTTTTCTTCTGTCTCCATGACAACAGAAAAGAAGTGTTGCGCCAGAATTTCGATTGCGAGATTCTTGTTGTGGTTGAACAGCCATGACATTTTCAGACTCTGGATTGCGTTTGCCGAAAAATTTCTCTTCCATTTCTCTCATCGAAACAGAAAGCAGTTCGTCTTGTTGTACCGATGAATCGTCTACCATTTCGAGACCCGTCACCAACGTTATGGTAAACAATTCCGACGTGTCGTTTCAAGGAGACGAATTGCAAATTGTCCCAGAGTTTGTGACATTAGAAGAAACGCAACAAATTTTGAAAGAGGTGTATACCCACAAAGAAGACTTCGTATGGGAAGGCTTTGATCAACGACGGAGGGTGCAGAGATGGCAGAATCTACAAGATTTGCCACCAACCATGCAAATTCTCGCAGATCGAATCCGACAAAAACTTTGTAAACAGGAGAATATAAAAAACACAAGCAACCCATTCTATGAAATTTCCTTCCATGAATATCACAAGAGCCAGATGTTACGGCATCTCAATTCCAACAAGACGCATGTCACCACATTTGAAACACCGAATGTTTGTCCAAACTGCTGTCAAGTATCCCCCAACAAGGAATGTCACTGTTTTGTTGCCGTGCTGCCACTGACGGCATCTCTCATTGAAAACACAAATCGACCGAAGGAACGGTCCGTCAACTGCTGGGATCTACAAGAGCCACGAGGAGAACATGCCACCTCTTGGGTCTTGCCCAAGATGTCTCTGATTGTGAAACGAAACGGATTTCTTTACAAATGGCGCAATCGGATTGTACAAATACTGGATGACGAAAGCAACAGCAACAGCAGCAACAATACAGCATATGAAGAGGACGACAGCAGTGACACTGCTGTTCTAATCAAGTTTTACCATGTCCCAAACGACGTCATGGAGATTTCAAGGGCCGTTCCCAGCCCCGAGTTCGGGTTCGTTCCCACCCCTGAAATCGAAGCAGAACAATCTCGACGACGATCCATGCCCATTCCTCCCATGGAGGACCTTTTGACCATTCTGGTGACAACGTCGCCCATCAAGTCTAATCCCAGCACGGAACTGCTAGAACGAGTGTTTGACACTTTTCCCAATGGAGGTCATACCTTTGCCTACAAGTGCCGCAAAGTCATTGTTTGCGATGGCGCACGACAGCGAGACGAATCAACAACGCAAAAGTATACCAATGACAAACAGGCGATGCGGAACGGACTGGTAACGTCCGAACAGAACGAAAACTATGCCTTGTTCAAAGCGAATTTACGACGGCTGTGCGAGGAGGCGTCTCAAAACGACGACGGCAAGGACCCTCCGTCTCTTTTTTCCAACACCACAGTCCATGAACTAGATAGTCGCCATGGATATGGCTTTGCCTTGCGTCATGCTCTGCATGAAATCATAACGACTCCCTATGTGATTGTGATTCAACACGATCGGACCATTATGCGACCATCACCGATTCAAGAGACCCTCCATGCCATGTGGAATCACAGCAACATTAAATATGTCGGAATGAGTATGCGAAGCAACCTCATGTACAGCGATATATTTTATGGACAGTACGGCAAGGCTTACACGGAGGATTACAAGTCGTGCGTTTTACGGCCACCCGAGTTACTGGTGGACGCCGATCGATACGGTCCCGACAGTGATTCGACGGACAAGATGGACTATCAAGGACGGGAGTCATTACGGGACAATATCATGAATGGGGTTGATAATTACAAAAAGGGGCAGCAATATGCAGATTACGTCGAATGGTTGGAAGGGAATCCAGATGCTGTTCCACCGGGGAAACACCAAATGACATTGACACCCACATTCTTTTGGTACGACAATGTGCATATATGCGAAACGCAACACTATCGCGATTTCATTTTTGATCCACGCTACAAAATGGTGGTCCGGGGTGGATTTGTCGAGGATAAGCTGTCTCCCATTATCAAAAAGACGGTAGAGCGTCTAGGATTGCGAGACGGTCATTCCCGATTTGGATGCTACTTGTTGGACGATCATTCAGGTATGTTTTTCACAGGACATTTGGATGGTGGATCCTTTCTGGACGCGGCAACTCGAGAAAAGATGCTACTCCAGCGGCGGACGTCCAGTACTCTGACAGACGAAAAAAGTGAGAGTTCACAAGTCCAATGAAAATTGGTGTTTGCGCTGTCCTCCTCCGTGACTCGTCATGTCATCAGGGTCTTGTAAGTCGATGTTGCAGAAACACCAGCACCCCTTTCCCTCTCGCATCTTGTGTGAATATTCGCAAAAAAACAATAGAGATTGTTTGGTTTCCATCGTTCTATCTCGGAGCTCTAATAAACGTAATAATATGAAAGATGTATTATACGATAGTTTAAGATGTATTATACGATAGTTTGGCTTGACAAATCCAATGTGTTCCACGTGGAAGGATTAGGAAGGCTTCATTCGGTTGTCCGTCAATCTGTCTCATCTCTTACACTACGACGACAACATCTCTCTCGTCAGTGGTCGTCATCAATCTAAACATTCCTACGACAGTACTTGTCGTGTTGGTCCATCGTCCATCCATAGAAAGCTAAATGTCTCTACTAGTAGAGGATTGCTACAATTTGATTGCACCAGCATTCTGCTTCTATCGTTGTCATTCTTCGTGACAAACGACAAACACCAGTTGATTACGAAAGTAATTCCGTTCATCTTCCGCCGTCAATAAAGAGTGAATCGAACAATAAAATGACGGCTAAATCTTCCGTGAAAAATGACGCCAATCCATCTCAGAAGATTCCTTTTGTGGCACAATGTTGGTTGTCAGTCTACAACAGTCTCTTTACCATAAAAATCGGCAACTTGGATATCGCCATGACGTTGGTTAGTGCCTGTTTCCTTGCGACTGTCCGATTCATTGCCGAATACGTCATGGTGACATATTTTGGATGGCCCGCAGGTGACACATTGACGAAACAAGCAGCAGCCAGTTGTGGATCCATTTGTCATTCGACATTGTTATGTATCGGCTTGATCACGGCCTTTCAAACCCAACGTTGTGATCCGGCGGCACGTATGGACGAATCTCCACATTGGTGGCAACAACTTGCCAACGCCTTGCTACAATTCTGTACTGGGTACATGGTCTACGACGCAGTGATCAATATTCTATACTTACGATGGGATCCACAACATCCCTTCCAAATACCAGTGTTGAACGACGATGATATACTCTTTTTGGTACATCACATTATGACATCAACGTACATGACATTGTCTCGTGTCATTCAGGCGGGACACATGTCCGCAATGACATGTATGTTGTTGGGAGAGCTTACCAATCCGTTACATAATCTCTTCATGATGGGAGAAGTTGCGATGAAACTCGATTGTTGCAACGGACCCATGGCCCAACGATCCCATGCCATCATCTCCGTGGCATTTGCTGCCATGTACAACTTGTTTCGAGCCATTATTTCTCCACCCATCTTTGTCGTGGTATCGTATTGCTTACTCGTTACCAAAAAGGGACGTACCAATGTACCATTGTGGATCAACATTTTGTGGAATTTCATGATTTGGGCCGTCGTCTTCGGATCGGGATCGTGGATTGCCAAATGCAATGGGATATTGATGGACTTTGTTTCGACACAATTTTTTGCCAATGGTGGTGATGAAACGGGAGGAGGACAAACAAGAGTAGAAACGGAACTGTAGCTGGAACTTTTTTTATTTTTTTCAAGAACAAGAATAACAACCACAGCATACATTTTCTTTTTCTCTTCTTTTCACCTGGCGGTCTCTTCTGCTGACGCCATACCAGCTCTTTTACAAAAATCTCCCGTCGAATCTCCGTCACACGGATTTTTCATCAACACTAATAAATAAGGGAGGCGAAAAGAGATCAAAAGATACAAACCTATTAATATTATCGCCGGTTACTGGCATTGTAAATTGAAAAGGACCAACCATAGATAGACCACTAGTTTACAATTCGCCTGCTGTACGGCCTGTAAGATCGCCAATATCTTTATGGGACGCATCCCATAAAGTGTGGAAGGTACCTTCCATATCCGTACGTTCGTAGGTGTGTCCACCAAAAAAGTCACGTTGTGCTTGAACGAGGTTGGCAGGAAGCCTAGAACGACGGTATTGATCGTAATACCCCAAAGAGGCCGAAGTGGACGGGACACTGATTCCATGTGAAATTCCGAGTGTGACGATACGCCGCCAGGCCATCTGACGTGAGTTGAGCTCTTCCGCAAAGCCGGCATCGACCATCAAATTTTTCAATTCGTCATCCTTTGCAACAGCATCGGAAATGCCCTTGAGGAGACGCGCTCGGATGATGCATCCACCACGCCACATCCGAGCACAAAGGGCCAAATCGACGTTCCATCCATGCTTGTCGGACGCAGCCTTGATGATGGACAATCCTTGTGCGTACGAAACAATTTTGGAGCAATACAAGGCCTCTTGCAAATCCTTGATGACTTGATTCTTGTCCACATTGGGTTTATCTTTGGGTCCTTCCAAGATCTGTTCGGCATCTTCACGTTCTCTCTTCCGTCCCGAAAGGTATCGCGCATCCAAGGCAGCGGCAATGGTTGGAGCAGCCACAGACTGCTCTGCAGCTTCCTGTACGGTCCAACGTCCGGTACCCTTCATGCCAGTCTTGTCGAGAATGTAATCAACAACTTCACCTTCCTTGCCTTGATCGTCTGCCTTTCTCAGTACCTTGGCCGTAATCTCAATCAAATAGGATTCAAGCTCACCCTTGTTCCACTCATCAAACAAATCCGCCATTTCGGTGTTACTCATACCGCAGATATTCTACCGACGAAGAAACATAATATTGCAATTGCAATGAAAAAAAAAAGTGAGACACAATATTCAATGCAAAAACGATTTTAAAAGCAGTCAGAGCCCATCAAACACCATCCATCGAACGAAACGGCATGATAGTATTATTGTTCTCACCTTCAAAATATCATAAACTTCACTAATCAACTGCATATCGCCATATTCGATACCGTTGTGGACCATTTTGACATAATTTCCTGCTCCGATGGGACCACAATATCCCGTACAGGCTTCGCCGTCGACTTGAGCGGCACATTTCATGAGGATGGGTTCAATCAAGTCGTAGGCTTCCTTTTGTCCACCCGGCATGAGACTGGGTCCGTTACGAGCGCCTTCCTCTCCACCCGAGATGCCCATTCCGATGAACAGAATGCCCTTCTTTTCGAGATCTTCCCCACGTCGGATCGAATTGGGGAACCATTCGTTACCACCATCGATGATGACATCACCTTCTTCCATGAATTGGGACAAGGTTTCAATGGTCGAATCGACGGGTTTGCCCGCTTGTACCAAGATAACAATCTTTCGTGGCTTGCTTAACGATTTGACAAATTCTTCGGGATCCTTGTATCCGGTGATCGGCAAATTGCCTTCCTTCTTGGCACGCTCCACTGTCGTATCGACCTTGGATGGCGATCGATTGCAAACGGCAACCTTGAAACCATGATCGGCCATGTTGAGGGCAAAATTTTGTCCCATGACGGCGAGTCCGTACAATCCGATATCGTTCGACATGATGTTTTACTTCGTTCGTTCGTTGGAATTACTTACAGTTAATTGTTGATTGTGTGAAAAAAAAACCTTTTGTGATTTCAGCAATGGCTTTGGATTGGAACAAGAAGAAAAAATATCAAAAGATGTTCATATTATTATTATATCACGGTCAATCCAAAAAAGCCAACAAATTAGATTGTCGCGCGAGAAAAAAGGGGATCTTCGAGGAAAGATGGACCGAATCCTTCCGACGAACGACGATACAACATGATATGGTATCATCATGTCTTCGACCACATTCACAAATCTTCTCTCCAAAGCAAGATTTACTGTTAACTCACCGTCTAGGAATGTTTGTGTTGCTACTGCTGCTGTTGTTGTCAGTGCTTCAATGGTTGTGATAATACTATTATGATGTCTCCTAATCTTCAATGATATACGACTACGATAGCTACGGTAGTAGTATGTAGTAGTAGTAGTTCACTGATAACAAAGCATCTGTCGTTCTCACAGTCAATGATTTGATCGCATTCGAAAGTGTTCCAACTTACGACAACAAACAGCCTTGGCTGGTCGGTGTTTTGTTGATGGTGACGTTTCCTCGTGCAAAAATCACGCACTGATGATGACTGTGAAAAAAAGATCGAGAGAGCGAAACGGTACCCCAGTTCGAGAACCCTCTTTTTTTACTGTCAGCCATCCGGTATCATACATACCGGTAATATCTCTCTGCACACTGCACACGTAGCTGACAGAACTTCGAGAACGGTGCGAAGGCCATGGCGAACTTCATGGAGTATCGGTAGGTATCATAGGTACCGTACCTGGGTACTTTTACAGTTAGCAACGTTTTTGATGCCATCCATCGAGCTTCCGAGTAACAAGCACGATTGGACAACGGGCCGAGTCCCGCACTCATTTTCTCCTCCCGGAACATCAATTACTACTACTTCTATCCCTGCTTGCCCAGGCAAGAATGAATCGGTTAACAGCCAACAGCACTGACGATCCACTCTGACATCCAACAGAAGAACATAAAGACATTTGCCACAATACTTTTAAACAGCAAGTACCAAGGACATATACCATGACAGCCGCCGACAACATGACAGCAAGGAATGAAAATGTGCTGGTAGCATCACCATCATCGTTCATACCTCCATCGACTACCAAGAAACTGTTGGAAGAACTGACCCATAGGTTTCCCACCGTCGATAAACGGCCGTCGTTTCACTTCCCTCCATCAGTATTGGCCTTCTTTCAGGAGGAATATGGCGCAGAACTTAATGTCAGTCCCGTCATCACTCCAAGCACTACATTTGCCGATGACGATGATGACAGCCATGAATCCTTCGAAAAACGACAACCGGATTTCCAACACGTCCAACACTTTATGGTCGATGAGGACGATCAACGTGACGTCGAACAACGCCAATGGCTTCCTCCTAGCGATGTAACATTCGGAAGGACGTGTCATGACGAAGAAAGCATGCTCGAAGCTTCGATGCGTGCCTGTATCGACCTGTTGTCCAGCCATGACTTGGATTTGAATCGAGTTGGACTACAACGACTGTCCCTGTTGACCAAAGGTCGGAACTTGTTCGGATTGAATCGATCAGAAACTCTTGTGGTGTCCATGTCGTTAGTGTATGGTGGACAAGTTGGTGGAAGACTCGAAAAAGAATTGCAACATGCCTTCAGCAACATGATATGCGACTCCCCGAATGATGACACCGACGTGTACCAAAGAATCCAACCGGTCACAGAAGCCTTCGATGGTGACGATGATATTATTGACTTTGACATTCTGGACAGAATCGCAGACGGTCAATGGAATCAGGAGGATGTCGAGTGGAATGATTGCAATAGTAGTGTTGAAGAAGCAAATCCATCGATGGAATCACACACTGATGTCCCAAGGGGCAAAGCATGCGGAGCTTTGCACCTGCATGGTCTCAAAATATTATGCAACGCCTTGATAGAGGTCACCAACGCTTGCTTATATGGACGGGATGTCAGAAATCAGTCGGCTGCGTTTGTTTCCAACCGGAAGACCTTACACTTGAACGACAGGATATGGAGGAACATGATGCAAAGTCTCGTTCACAACATTGAAACGAATCACACTGCGAATATCACTGGATATTCCTTGAAGATCCTTCGATTATTACATGCCATTCATCCCGACATGATTCAACCGCTACTGCAACAAACCTTGTTTCCTTACCTAATACACCTACAGACATATGGACAGGATCATGTATTTCCAATGATTCATTCCGAATCCACATATCTAGTACGAAGGGCAAAGTATCTTTGGTGAATCTCAAAGTGGTGAATCTCAAAGAGGGCAAGGCAACCTGGAACAAGCCTCCTAATCACAACAAGGTAATCCACTCAAGGAACGAAATACATGGAGGAGAACGATTACTACAAAACCACTCGCTATTGAGATGCGCTATACAGGGCGGAATAATGGTCCTGGAAATGCGACGATCAAAGATGTCTGTCAACAATACGAGTATAATTTTTCTGTTACACCCAAATAACACTTATTCGTAGCGAACTAACTTTTTCTTTGTGTCTGTCTGAAATACAATGCACCACAACCAATGTCGAATATTTCCTTGTATTTCTACCAGTCGTGTTCGGTATCTCGGGCTCGGTCCACTTTGACAGCCCGATCATAGGCACGTTGCATTCGGACCTTATCGGCATCCTCTATCTTGGCGGCGGCGTTGATGATTCGATCGACTTCACGGACACCCTCCCGAAGTTCAGCATCGGAAGTTCCATCTGGTGCATCAGAGGCATAGGCCCGGGCATTGGACAAGACGGCCTTGAGTTCCTCAATTTGGCTCGACAGGAGAGCCTTTTTGGAAGCCGACTTTTCAAACAAGGCGTCAATTTCGACCATTTCCGACATGTTGGCCAAAGCCTGTCGCTTTTCGTCGTAGATGTCTTGCAATTCTTGCATGGACTGTTCCATTCGAAGTGTCACATCTAGCATGTCTTCCATATACTCTAGATGCTCTGTGATGAGATGCCCGTTGACATAATCTTCTTTGGGAACGACTTCGTCGACGTGGGTATGTGATGACATGAATAAGACCGAAGGACGAGCAACCGTAATTCCCTGGGCGACCAATCGGCCAATGGACGGTCGTAGAAGGGAGTGGCGGGCAAGGACGATGAGAGAGTTCATGGTAGAGACGGGTAGATGCGTTGGTGTGCTGTTGGGTCGAGATCTTTTGGAGCTGTTTGGGTTGACCTTTTTATGATATAGTGAGAAAAAGTAGATGTGAAGCCCATCAGCTCCAGCCCAGTTCTCATCTCTCATTTTAGGGTTCGCTTTGTGATGGTTGTGCGGTTATGCGTGACGCCCCCATTTGCGACTATCTTCTCGGGTGAATCGAGTCGAGACGGTCGACTAATTGATGCTGATTCGTGGCTGTTGGAGTTAACAGTGAAGTCGTCACGAGTACGGTAAATACTTTACTACGTGAATTATCAAAATTTTATTTTAAGGCTATACTAACTAACATCCAGGTGCGGTTCCACATCGAGAAGTAGCTCACCCGCCTGGCCCCTTACTAGAGAGGGCGGGGCAAAATACGCACAGCTTTCCCTCCACTCAGTACCCTGTTGCCCTCCACTCAGTACTGGAAAAAACTTGACGAATGAGGAAAAGTCCAAACCAATGAGTGTCAGATATGGCATGGTCTTCCAAAAACAATGCTGGGAAGGCAGCAATAACCACATAAATTGTGTTGGGTTTGATGATATCTTTTACCTGTTGCAACCCAATAGGGCGGATTGTACTTGTAAAAGAAGCCTTCCATGCCAAGCACCAGTAATATTCCCAATGGAATAGTACCGTCTCTCTACACACTTGGCTGAGTTATGATGCTCCTCATAAAAATGTCAGTGCCCATCACATCTCTATCAGGAATCATGCATTAAGCATTCTTCCTCCTCTCCCTTAGCCCCTTTCCAACTAACTGTAAATAAGAGAAACACAATCTTTCCGGTCGGCCATCGGTATGGGACGATCTCTTCCGTTGCACTGATAGACTGTCTGTGGATTCTTAGTTCCCCAGGCTCTGACTAACCTGGGTTAAGCCCCCCACCACCACGACAAGGTAATCCACTCAGGGGGGATCCTTACTAGAAAATAGTGATTATAATCTGTAATTCAGGCGATCCCGATGTAGCCACAAACAATCTTTAGTTACTAGATGTAATACTACCCTCCAGAGAAGAAAGTTTTTTTTGAAACACCCTCGAGTCTCAAAAGTGCATACGAACCTACTTAACAATAGTAGGTAGATCAATTCTGTAGTCTTCAGCAATGTGGAAAAAGAAAGGACCTTCGTTGCAGGCTCTACTACTAGCTATTAGATACGTTCAAAGAAAAATGTAGTTGTTACAACAGTATATCAATTAGGGCTCTGTCTTTTGGCTCTTTGTAAAGATCACTACAATCTAATAATAATGTTGTAGAATTACTATTCAGCCATGGTCAGACTGCGGAATCAAAGTCATCGGGGGGCGTAGGCTTGAAATGAGTACTGTGCTTGTTGGAAGAATAACAGCACTTTTGAGGAAAGAAACATCACTCCTCCGTGGATGCAACCTAGCTAGAAGCTAGTAGGTCTATGATGAGTGTCATGAAGCAGAAAAATGTTGTGAAGTTGGAAAAAAAATCAACGTAGGAGTTGGGCTGTATGAACAAAAGAGTACCAAAACGAATCATTGGAAGGGCTCTTGCAAGGAATTTGAAGTAGGGAGTGGCCTGGACATTGGAAAAAAGCAACTGACCAGCATGGCATGGAGGCTTTTCTTATATACAGTAAATGTTATTCAAGCACCCTATGTGCGCATACTCCCAATCAGTGCCCCATAATATCTCAAAATAGTTGAGAGAGCACTTCAACATTTTCCACCAAAAAGTCACTAACTGTAAAGATGCCGTCATCCTCAGCAAAGGTGGCAATGGATACTTCGTCATCGTCATCAACATCATCCTTTTCCATCCCATCCCCATCTTCAGAGACTTTGGAGGAAGCCATAGTAATTTTCCAGCCAAAACTGCTGCTGCTGCTATTATCTTGTGTGACAGTTGCCACTTCTTTTTCGTAAGAGGTGGTGAAAGGCGTAACAACGTTGTTAAATGATCTCATGTCACCTTCGTTTTGGTAGATCTCGGCCCGGGACATGAGCTTGGTATCAGTACAAATGATGTTGAGGGCTTGGTTGCAATAGTTGAAAAGGTTGCCTATCTGTTCAAATTGATGTTGAGGCACAGGAGGGACAATGTTATTATAGCCGTTTCCCATGCTGAGAACCATTGAGGGCATGGATAGAATGCCAATTGAAGATGGCCCAGGTCCTTTCTTCCATAGAAATGTCAGTGCCCATCAAAACTCTATCAGAAATCATGCATTAAGCATTCTTCCTCCTCTCCCTTAGCCCCCTTCTGACTGAATAAGAAAATCATGATGTTTCCAGTCGGCCACCGGTTCTGCATGATGCCATGCACAAGACAGCAGTAACTTGTACAATCGCTGGGACGATCTCTTCCAATAAGCTGATAGATCGTCTGTGGATTCTTAGTTCTCCAGGCTCTGACAAACCTAGGTTAAGCCCCCCTACCACGACAAGGTGATCCACTCAGGGGGATACATTGTACTGACGTACCTATAGTATGACTTTGTCCACTGACTATGAGTAGTCTACCAGTATCCTGAGAGTCCTGCTATGATTCTTCGAAGTAAAAGGCATGATCGAGTACAATCAGGATTTCATTGACAACGATGATCATCATGTAATTGAAGTTAATTTTATCATTCCTTCCACATAGCTTTTCAGGAATACTCTTTAGTTCACAGCATGTAGTACTAACCCTTGAACAAGTCCTTGTATTCTTGATCACCAATGTGGATGGCAATAGAAGTAGCTTTGAAATTTGTTGATTGGAGGATAACCTTGTGGAAGGTTTGGGCTCACATGATGTTGAATGTGGACTATGCAAAAGACAAGTAGATCCTGAGAATATGAATTTGGGTCCTTTTGCTCGAAAAACCACATACGAGCAATATTTGCAGAGCTTGTGATTTCGATCCATGCTTGTTCCCTCAGCCATTCCAAGATTTTGCAAGGGAGAAGTCTGTGCTTGGTGTAGATTTTGATGGGGTTGATGGTAGGTTTGATCCGCAGAATGCATGATGTATCACTTGACTCGTTGGTATGGAACATTTCATGCATTCTATTTTACAGTTAGTTTGACGAGAAAAATAAAGGATTGGGTGGGACAATTCTCTACCTTGTCTGTATCTGTTTCTCAACTAGCTACTGGTCAGGCTACTAGAGGAGACTTGGGTGATTAATCCAAGGGAATACAGTGCTGCTGATTAGGCCGTGTTGCGTGCAAAGTAAATTAGAATTGTGAGCTTTCTTAATGCATCTAATATGTAGTGTGTACCGTGTTCTGGAGTGGTTTGTGAGTTTGCTGCGCCACGTTGACGTTTGTTCTGAATGTCCATGTGGGTGCAGGAACTAAGGTAGTCCTGATCGACTCATCCGAATGGGATAACCTTTTATAAATTTTGTCATAGTTGCTGTATGGAACTTTTTTTATTATTACTTGATCCCTAACTATATGTGGCTGCGGCTGTTATTTCATTCAAGATGTTTAAGGAAGTGGGATGTTCAAAGTTGATTTTTTTGTTGCTCCTCTGTGCTTGCTTCCTGAAAAAAACAGTACCCCGTATGAAGCATGAGACATCAGTGAGCAATCAGTGTGGTGGTGTATGTGGCAGTTTGGTAGACTTGTCAGCATACTCAGTCGTAAATAAAAGAAGGGTTTCAACAGCAGAACATGAAATTGGACTTTCTAGCAGCACATACTGCTACCTTACTGTACTGGAGCAGCACGTAACACTCTACTACCGTAGGAGTGTGATAAACTCTCCAACCATGCATCTGAATTGGAAAGTTCGAAATTTCAAAGCACTCTCCAGAGTCCAGAGAGATTCATAGAATCTAATTCAGGAATCAGACGCGGACTACAAATAATTTCACTGCTTGACTGTAAGTTTCTTGATATTTGTACTGGAGTACTAATAAACAAAACAGTTAATTCCTTGACTTTCGTCGGTAGAGCTGTCAAATCATGGAGACCACAAAGGCCTTGTTCATCTGGACAATGATGGCAACCCAGATATGATGGCTTTTGTCTGGGTAGATAGGGAACACAGATACTTTAGTACTATCTGTTCGTCGTTGGATGAAGGTGATCCTCATGTACACACTCGTTGGCGACAAGGCGACGATATGGAGGCTGAACTTGCAAGAGAGGAGTTGACTGTCCCTACCCCAAAGGTATATAACATTTACTATGATGCCTGTGCTACAATCGACCAGAATAATCAGCATAGTTAGGATAATCTACAGATCGAGAGTAAGATTGAGAAAAAGAATTGGGCGACGAGGGTTGGGACGACTATTTTGGGAATATGTACTGTCGATGCTTGGCTTGTCTACAAGGGAGCAACAAGAACATCAGAGACACTGTCAGAATTCTACTCATGGTTAGCAGAAGAGCTGATTAACGAATCTTATGACCAAGGTCCAATTATTAGGAGGTCGGCCAATTTAGTGACAGAAGTAATCTTCTGCAGCACCTCTTTGACTCTGGAACAGGTACTGGTCGGTCCTTTGTCCAAGCTCATCTCACTCCAACGAAACGCAAGCGGAAGGTGAAGGGAGTCATTATGCAGAAGCAGTTTCATCAAGGATGGTGTGTAGTTTGTGCTAGTAAGTTTAAGGGTCAAAAAAGAAAGGGTTTCAAGAGCCCTTTCCTGTGCAGCCTATGCAATGATGAGTCATTAGACTCCAAGGCTGCCGAATCGCAAATGTGGCTTTGCCACTCAAAATATGGTCGGAACTGTTTTGCTGAGCGTATGGCTGCATGCCATTCCTCTTTAAGCATCCACTCTCTCTAGAGTACATGTCTCCAATGTTGAAGTCTTTTTATTGCTACAGTAGTTAGCTTCAACTGAAGCTGGGATGGTTTTATTTTGATTATATATGTATGTAGATTTTGTACTGTGAACGGTCCGTCCAACCGTCAGAAACAGCTATCCTCAGTTGAGGTATTCTGGATCTCAGTTGAGGAATTTTCCGGGTAGAACAGCCCTTCTATTTGAGAAAACCGATATAAAGGATGGAAATGTGCGAATTCAGAGTCAGAGAATTTATTAGAGCAAAGAAGTAGAAGGAATGATTGTGATTGCGTGATGTCAGATAAGAAATCGCAAAGAATCGATGTGAAATTTTCGAAGAATCGATGTGAAGATTTTTATTATTGGTGTCGTGAGAATTATACTATTGCGTTCACTATGTACTCCTTCCAGGTGTCGTTCTTGTAACATCTGAGCAGCATATCTCTTGCCTGGGAACTTTTATTAACTGTAATAATAATATCGTGCTAGTGAAAATGAAAACCACCGTCTCGTTGATTACTTAGTATTTTTCTTCATAAATCTTAAAGATTGTGCTTTGGACCTCACCAATTACTGGAATGGGATGTAATTCTTCCTTAGGCCCTCAGAAGGAGCAGTAGGCCGGCATCTATTCATGTTCCATCGGCGGTCTTTGCTCGCTTTCCGAAAAAAACATCATCAGTGGCCGGTCTTTCTTGTCTTTTCATCCTCCTTATCGTCACACGAACTACAATCGACAGAAGTATTGTAATCTTTCGATAAAAGAATTGGGAAGTTACAAAGAACCACCGAAAAATAATAAGAAGGAAATCGACTTGCCTTCACAAAAGAAGTTTCGAGTGTTGTTTCCAGCATCAATCAACATGTTGCAAAACGCTTTTCAACCTGCCATGCTGCCTTCAGAGGTGGCGTTTGTGGAGGTGTTGCGCAAAAAGAAAAAGCGCCGTCGTGGGAACAAAGCCGATGAAGAGTACTTTGAAGAGATGCTCAGGCATGACCTAAAGGCGGGGAAAAAATCTCAGGACGACAAATACGATTTGCCCCACCGTGGTTCCTATTCTTTCTCCGATGGAAAATGTTTGAATAAACAAGATAATTCATCCCGAAACGACTCGTCGGGTATTGATTCAAATGGGGAGTCCAGTGGGACGGGAACATCTAACATGGGTGGGACGGGATATGGTTTTGAGCGAATACTGAAAGGAAAGGATGGAATGGAGTTCATTTCGGACGTCCGTTGTTGCTTGATCTTGGGCCTTATCGTCGTAGCCGCCACCTTGACCATAGGGGTTTATGCGATATCCTTTAACGGTCAAGAGGACAAATTTTTTCGCGAGGTACGTTTTTCACTTGAACTAGCATCTTTGAGTGTTGAAATAGCCCTGCAGCAGCGACGAACTGACATTTGCCTCTCCTCACATTTCAGTTCGAAATGACCTCAAATCAAGTGTATGAATCAGCGAATCGAAAGATCCTTGAGGTGTTTGAAGAACTCGAGCGTATTTCATCCATTACGGCGTCCTTCGCCGAACAAGAGAAACAACGTTATGACAGATTGCAGGAACAGCGGCCTCCAGAAGGATTTGTGACTATCCCAGATGTCGAATCCATTCTCGGATCGGCACGTGAAAGTATGAAGGCCGATTTCGTAGCCTATCTGCCTTCAATCAAATCGCAAACCCAAATGGAATACTGGGCGAAGTACAATAAAGAGAATATCGGGTGGTTGGTGGAGTCTACAGAAGTATACGACTCCATGGCTACCAACACCCGGACTGGCAATGAAACAACGGTGCAGCAAGATACGGACACTGCTGTTCACTACGAGATCTGGCGGTATGAAATATATGATGAAAAAGGATCGTCAATCGACTACAGCTCTTCAACATGTCCAACGTGGTCGACGTATAAGAGAAGGCCGGATACCTACGACAAAGGCACTCTCCAGGCTGCAGAAGCCATCGAAGCCAAGCGCATTTTCTCGTACTTTCCGGAATCCTCACCGCATGTGGGTGCGCCACTATCCCCCATCTGGACATCATCGCCACCTTACTTTCAAGGGAAACCAAGGATCATCAACTTCAATGCACAATCCGATCCGTCCTTTCAACATGTGACGCAAGCCGTTGGCGTCACTCGGAAGACAACGTTCGACGATGTCTGCAGCCCCACGTCACCATGGATGGACCAGACGACACTACAAGCAGACAGATACGCGATTGTCATAACTCCTATGTTCGGAGATGTGCTGGGTGTGGGGGATACGGATAAAACGATCATAGGGCATTTCATGGCTTTGGTCCCATGGACCGTATTTTTCAGTGACATTATTGGCAAAGGCGATCTTCCAGTGACGGTTGGGGTAAAGAACAACTGTGGCAGATCATTTACGATGCTCGTCCAAAAAGGTAAAAGTGCAACATTTCTCAATCATAATAGCGACGGAAGGTCACACCGTGAAGAATTTAACGACATGAAGCTCGAGTTGCCTCTTGCTCCCTTTGCCCATCCCAAGAACAATGAAGACTTTACTTGTTCCTTTACTGTTTCAATATACCCAACAGAGACCATGGAGGAGGCATACATGACTAATTTGTCAATTATTCATGCTATGATTGTGTTGGTGTGTTTTGCATTTACATCATTTGCTTTCATTGCATTTGATTGCTTACAGCAAAGGACACAGAGACATCTTGTTAACACTGCAATGAGGCAGAACCTTCTTGTTAGTACCCTATTTCCCAGGAAAATCCAAAATCAATTGTTAGAGGACATGAAAGAAAATGAGAAACAGAAATCTATCTTGAGGAATGAAAACAAATCTGGGACAGTGGGAGTGAGGCAATTCTTGGAGCGTGAGAACCAGCCAAAGAACATTGATGAGGTAGCAAGTTGCGGCTCTTTTTATGGGAAAGAAAGAAGCTCACGTAAGAAGGTGAAGCCCATCGCTGATCTTTTCCCAGAAACAACCATTATGTTTGCAGATATTGTTGGTTTCACAGCATGGTCATCTGAGAGAGAACCAAGCCAAGTGTTCATCTTGCTTGAAAGTATCTATAGAGAATTTGATAGAATTGCAAAGAAGAAGAGGGTATTCAAGGTTGAGGTTGTTGGAGACTGCTATGTTGCAGTTTGTGGATTGCCAGATCCACGGAAGAAGCATGCTGTTGTCATGGCCAAATTTGCAGCTGACTGCATTGCTGCCATGTCTCTCACAGTCAAGAAGTTGGAGAAGGAGCTTGGGCCTGATACAAGTGACCTGAAGCTAAGGGTTGGTTTGCACAGTGGACCAGTTGTAGCAGGTGTTCTGCGTGGTGACAAGTCTAGATTTCAACTCTTTGGTGACACGGTATGTTAAATCATCTCCAATCTGCTTCTTTCATTCATTTGCAAGAATATATTCACCAATTTTATGCCTCTCATTATGCAGATGAACACGGCCAGCAGAATGGAAAGTACTTGCCTCCCAAATCACATTCAAATTTCTCAAGATACTGCAGATATTTTGATAGCCTTTGGAAAGGAAGAATGGTTTGTGCCAAGAGAAGACAAGGTAGAAGCAAAAGGAAAAGGCGCTCTATCTACTTACTTTTTAAAACTTGAAGGTTCTAGTGAGGGTGGGAATGATGCTAGCTCAGTCGGAGCTTCATCCTCTGCCAATAGCTCTTTGATTGGATCCCAACACTCCAGAAAACCAGTTGGAGCATCTGTGGGCAGTGAGGAAAGAAGGAATTCTTCCATTGACTGGACTGTTGATGTTCTTGCAAATGCCCTGAAGGCCATTGTTGCAAGACGAAATGCCAGGGGTCTCAAACCAAGCTCTGAAAAGATGCTTGTACAGCTGGAGCAAGCTTCCATTGCTCATGATGGAACCAAGATTGTTATTGATGAAGTTTCAAGTTATGTTGCATTGCCAGGATTTGATGATGCTGACTTTGGCGTTGACGTCTCACATGTTGTAATGTCTGATGGGGTGGTAGAAGAGCTGAAGGATTATGTGCAATCTGTTGCAGAACTCTACAACAGCAATAATCCTTTTCACAATTTTGATCATGCCAATCATGTTGTCCTTTCTGTCAACAAGTTACTAAGCAGGATTAAGTCTCCTGACTTTGAAGGAGGGGAAGAAGAACTGTTCAACCATACTTTTGGTATTGCAACTGCACCATTGACTTGGTTTGCGGTTGTTCTCTCTGCATTAATCCATGATGTTGACCACTCTGGAGTCTCTAATGTCCAGCTATTGAAAGAGAAATCCCCACTTTCTTTTTTGTATCAAAACAAATCCGTGGCAGAACAAAACAGTTTTGACATTGGCTGGGATTTGCTCATGGAGGATACTTACAGGAACTTAAGAAGGACTATCTACACCACTACTGGTGAATTCAAGAGATTCCGCCAACTTATGGTCAACAGTGTCCTTGCCACTGATATCTTTGATAAAGACCTCAATCGGAACAGGCAAGAACGCTGGGACAAAGCTTTCCATAATACTGTTGATCCTGAGATGATGGATGAATTTGATAAGGAAAAGTGTATCAATTTGAAAGCCAGTATTGTCATTGAGCACCTGCTTCAGGCCTCTGATGTTTCCCACACCATGCAACACTGGCATATCTACAGGAAGTGGAACGAAAGACTTTATATGGAGATGTACAAGGCCTATCATGAAGGTAGAATGGAGAAGGATCCCACTGAATTCTGGTACAAGGGTGAAATTAGATTCTTTGATGATTATGTCATTCCATTAGCTAAAAAGCTGCATGTCTGTGGTATATTTGGGGTATCCAGTGCGGAGTACCAAAACTATGCCGAACATAATAGATCTGAATGGGAAAAGAGAGGTGACAGGATCGTGGCAGAACTGGCGAAGAAAGCAAATGCAAAGTTTAATCACAGTCAATTCCACAACAAAAGGAGATCTGTCAAACCAAGTTAAAAAGAAAATCTATTCCTTCTTTTGGATCTTCTAAGTCAGCTCTCGATCTATGCGATTTAATACCAAAAAAACAAAAAGGAAAAGTAATTTTGAACTGTAGTAGAAAGTTACTTTCAGAGAGCTTGTGCTTCAGACAACGCAATGAAATGGCTACTAAGGATGAATATCAAGGATTTAATGTAATGAAGTGGTTAGTGCAATTTTTCTTCTTAACCCAAAGGCTCATAGTGAATGGGTGAAGTGGATCAGCTTGCCAAGCAAGTTACAACTGGGATGATTCGGAAGAGACGGTAGCTCGTGTCACCTATTCTTTTATTTCTTGTTATCTTGATTCGGAATTCACAATCTACAGACGGCCATTTTTTCCACATAACATAAAATTCACAGTCAGTCAGCGAATTCTAGCTAGGATAGACTACCGGTTTACCTTTTGTCGAGAGTCGAGTCTTGCAGATTTTCCGTCAAATAAGAAACGGACGACTTTGTTTCGACCAAGCGCCTCAAAACGACGAAAATACTATTACGGTCGTATTTTCACTGTCATTCCAAAAAATTCAGACGGGCAATTGTAAAACGTTTGTGCACGTTTCCGGTCTTGCGAAAGATATCGCAAAGCGATCGTATCATCTGGGACCACACCATTTGCATGTCCCGGCTGTATGTGTGGAATGCTATTCGATGTGTCCAACAAAAACTGGACTCTAGTATTTCCGTCACACAATTGACAAATAGTTGTTGCAATAAAGTAACTTCACAGCGATGACACTATTAAAGACGGAACGGAAACAAGAAACAAAGAGGCCAACACTATTCGTCCATGGAACATACGAAAAATGTAACATTCCTCGCAAAGGAGAGCTACCTGTTGGCTTCAGTTTAGAGGATCTACAACAGGATCAAATCATGGTTCGGAAACGGCTTCGTGGTCTGAATCGGTTTGTACCTGAACAGGGCTTGGTATCAGAATCAGAACTTCCTACGTTTCACATGGAGAACGACCATATCTACGAAGAACGGAGTGTGTTAGTCCAATCGTTTGAACACTACCAAAAACTTAAAGACCATGCGCCCTTCTCCAAACTGTTTCCCGATCATCTGGACGAGATCTTGGACGATGTTCGGTTTGGAGAAAACATGATTGTGTCGGGGCTCGACAATACCCAAATTTGCATTGGAGATATTTTTGAGGTCCAGGGTGAAACATCCAGTCTGCGGCTCCAAGTTTCAAGCCCTAGACTCCCATGTAGTTATGTCGACAAGAAGAACGGATCTCCCTTTGGAATGAAGGGGATTCGTAGGTACACCGCTAGCCATGGTCTGGCGGGTTGGTTTGTCCGTGTATTGCAAAGTGGCACGATCGAGGAAGGAACGAGGCTCGTTCGGGTTGCAAATCCACATCCAAAATGGACGTTGGAATACATTTCCAAAACTCTGTACGCCGAAGTGGACCGTAAGCATTTTATCATGTGTACGGCGCAATGGGCACGATCCAAAGAGGAACTCGAGGAACTTTGTGCCCTTCCAGCTCTTGGATGGTACGAATGGAAGGCCCAAGCACAATTGATACTGGACCGATGGGGACGTGCGGATGTCATGGTGGAGCCAAACAAGGTTATTGATTCTGATTCCCCGCTCACGGTTCAAGGAAAGCATTCAGCTGCAGCTGCTGTGTCGCTTCCAATCCAACTCGGACGAAGCTCAATTTCGTTTTGTGTTGCGCAAATTGTTCCTTGTCACTTAGAAAAGCGATTCTCTCATTGGATTGCCATTGCGATATTTGGATTGGCATGGTTGGCTGTTGGGATGACAGTGGTACTCAAAGATTTCCCAGACGAAATGCGGCAAGACTGTTCATCCTAGCTAGATATTTTTTTGGTGGAAATTCGGTTCGTTTCTAGTCTTTTACCTGTGTTTCAATGTTTTATTGCATTCATAATATTATTGTGAATGTGTTGACGACTAAATGTTCCCCCGAAATATTGTTCCGTTGTGTTTCAGAAAAGTTGGAAATGTTCCATTTTACACATCAATGATGAAGGAGTTGACAATGTTCTCCACAGTTTCTCGTTCTCGACTGTCTTTTTGCTCAAACTTGGCGGCATTGGACGACGTCATGATCATGTAAATGTCTTGATCGACTTGATAGGCATCCACCAGACCCCGTCGTTCGACTTGTAATCCATTCCCCGTCACTGTACTGAATTTGAGTTTGAATCGACGATGCGGGGCACACATCCCCGTTGGACAATCGGACAAGACTTGGGCCCGTGAAACGGAATAGTCTTGTACGGTTTGTCCACTTCGTACAAAACTACCGTTGGGACTGAAAATGGCATCGGCAATGTAATTTTTGGGCAGTGTCGTTAGATCGTATGTTGTTGACGTTGTTGACGAGTCGTCGCTACCCTTGGGAAGTGGTGCACGAAACACATACAATTTGTCTCCATTACGTTGGTCGACGTATTGGACACCTCCAACGGATCGATCCAATTGCAACCAATCAGCGGGGAATTCAAATTGGACGCCGATCGATCGTCGTTTGCTCTTGGAGGGTGCTTCCAGATTGTCACTGTAGCGGTACAAGTTTCCAAAGGTTCCTGTACGAGTGAGAGTTGCTCCAACACCGGGATTGTACCGATAGGCCCATGTGGCAATGGGACTCCTGTTGTCGTCGTTGTTGTCATTTCTTGGAGAGCTGCTGGCGGATGCTGCAGTAGAGGGAATGATCGGACTGGATTCTCCCCCAGTTGTCATGGTGGACATGGATTTGATTTCTCGAACCCGTGTCGTTCCAGAGCCATCATAGGCTTTGAGTTGTTGGACGAGATTTGGATTGCCACCACCACCACCACCGATGCCTCCTTCCACGGGTAAACCCGAAACATCGATACCAGCCAAAGCTGTTTGTGGCAAAGAAAGGAGACCACCACCAGTTGCCAGGACA
The DNA here is from genome assembly GCA_019154785.2 of Nitzschia inconspicua. Classification (NCBI taxonomy): domain Eukaryota; phylum Bacillariophyta; class Bacillariophyceae; order Bacillariales; family Bacillariaceae; genus Nitzschia; species Nitzschia inconspicua. The sequence continues at coordinate 530,432 of JAGRRH010000007.1, read as the reverse complement.
GTTGTTGTTACCGAATGTAGAAACGAACGTCGGTCGTTGACAATCATACTATTATTGTTATTATCGTCGGTGTTGGTCAAAGATAATTTGGAATGTTGTTGTCCCGTCAATTGACGTCGTGAGGACGATCTTGTCCACGTTGGATGCGACGACAAGGCTTGAAACGTCCATACAATCTCTGCAAATACAAGGCAAGCCAAGAAGCTTCGGGTTGCCAATGTCGGTGTCTTCATCATATTTTACTATCGTTATTTTGTTGGATGGTTCGAAAATAATAATAAAATGATATTGAACAACGATGTTGAAACATCATTGTGGCCATCATTTGGAAGGAGTCATCGATTCTTCAGAAGCATTTCGAAGTAATCTCTCCACTCTTGATGAGTAGGTACCTAGCTAGCTACGGTAGCTAGAGTGGGATGCGTCAGTTTGTCATCATCATCATCATGTTTCATTTTAATAATAGCTGGTTGGTGGATCTTCAATCTTCATCATGAAGCGTTTTTCTGACAAAGGTATCATACGTTGTACTACGTACTATGATGCGTACTACGTATCATACCATACGTACTATGATGCGTACTACGTATCATACCATAATCTAATGCGTATGGTACCTAAGTACGTAGTGGTACCCTATCTCATATAATAGTACTACGTAGTATTATGTTACTGTGAGTATAATATATAATATTACCACTACCATAATTCTACCAATCTTGTATTCTACCTGCGCCGTGTGATTATATTTGAAGGGTAATCGTTTTGCATGTATTATACTTAGTATACATAATATCATACATAAGTGGCTATTTTTGTAATACACTACAAAACATCGTACCTAACTTTTTTACAAGCAATATTATCATCTATTTAAGCAACCACCTTGAATATCTTCTTTGAAAGCAGCAGCAGCAGTAGTAGTAGTGCTAACAAACAATGGCAGTGCAACTGAAGGTGAGGGATCGGGCTGAGGCGAGTTTGTGCTCACAAAGCAATTCCCACCTGGAGATTTGTGTCTGCCATGTAGTAGTGTATTGACAGTGAAACAAATGGAAAAGAGAGGGAGAGAGATGCCACTGATAGCTAGCTACCTAGATACTGCTGCTACCACCAGCTAGGCTTCAGAGCTAATGGAGTGGGTTGGTGTACACCATCGTTGTGTAGCAAGGACAGGAAAAAACGCATCCAATCTTTCACACTACTGTCTTTTCAATGCGTTTTGACCTTTAAAGACTTATCATGGAAACAGAGAAACGACGGCAACGACGACATGATTGAAACACTTGAACTAGGTAGGATTCAGAGCTCAAGGAGCGGGGTGGTGTATCATTCGTTGGCTCTTATATGAGATAACAAGCTTGTGTTTTAGAAAAAATCTCCATTGTTGTTGCAGGTCTGGCCACTTTTCTTTTCACATCATAGTATTATACATACATGTGCGAGGCCGTGTTTTGTCTGCTTTGGGGTACAACCAAACACGCCCATCCCTTTTTTAAGAAATAATGTTCCCTGTTTTCGTGTCGTCGAATGAACTAATCATTTTTTTAGAGCAAATCATCATCGTCGTCACTCTCATCTCCCCCATCAGAAAGTAGATCATCATCCTCACCATTGGCTTTGGCTTGTTGTTCCCATTCGTCCAATATTGACATTTCCTTGCTGTTGTCAGTGATACCCAACGCTGTAGTGTTCGTCTCCATTTGCATGACTGATTCATCCTGTGAGAAGGTAGATGTGACAACAGCAGCAGCAGCAGCAGCAGCAGTAGTTGTTGCTGCGTCGTTGCCACCATCCAATTGTACCAAATCCAACAATCCCATGGACTTGGCCTGTTCCAATTCTTGTTCCTTGACTGTCAAGGATGATGATGATGATGATGATGATGATGATGATTTTGAAGGGGTAGAACCATCGGAAACTACCGGTTGGTTGTTGGCGAGTAATTGTTCTTCGGCATGTGCCTTGGCAAAGGATTGTTGCAAATCGACTGGATCGTATTTGTGTAGGGCAATCCTCCTGAAATTTTGCAAAACAGCAAAAAAAAAAGAAACAGAAGAGAGCAATAACAACAATGAGACGACAATAAATTACGACTGTTGGCTTTTTTGGGTACGAACTAACAGAACGTGATTGCATTCATGTCTTTGTGTGACGTAGGAACGTACCATGCTTTGACCATTCCGTTCCATTGTTTGTTGGGGATGTCCAACGTTGGATCGGGTGTGGACGGTGTTTCCATGGAAAATTTGTGTCGTTTGTACAAGGGAACTTGTTTCCGATATTCGTCGTATCCGATCGTATTTTTGCCCTTGGCGATGGTCTTTTGACGTTGTTGGATTTTATGTGCCTGTTGGGGAACGGTAACATCCAACGGATGAAAGGCCGTCTCTTGTTGCGTCGTATCCATACACGATGTAGAATGGAATTTGATTTTCTTGGCGTTCGTGTTGCCTCGTTTATGAACCGTCGGTTTGATTCTAGAAATAGCAGCAATATTGGAAGTAGAATTATGTGTAGTAGTATGATCATTGTTTGTGTTGTTGTTGTTGGTGTTGACAAGGCTGGACATGGTCGCTACTGCAGGTGGAGAACGCCACGAGGAAGAGACGAACGGATTTGTACTTTTCAGTCCCATAATTATTATGATGATGTGATGATTCCACTCTCTGTTATAAAACTGATCAGATCTCTCTTGCTTAATCAATGTTGTTGTGTTTCCCCACTACCGTAGGTAGTGGTGGTGTTGTGTTGTTATTGACGACCAATGATGATGGTGCTTCGATGAGAGAGACTAATGAGTTGGGATGTCGTATTAATAGTACTACATGTACGTATAATAGTACTTCAGTGGGTGATGAGAGAGCATTGAGAATTGTAGAGCAATGCCGAAATTTCCCCCGCGCCCATTTCAGTCGTACGTAGTGTATCATACGTACCAGGTACGGTAGTAGTGCCGTAGTAGTAGTAGAGAGTCGGAAAGTGCGGTTTTCACACCGGATGGTGTTGGAGTGTTGGAGGTATCTGAATCTCGTCCGGCTCACGCATTACCACAAGGGAAGACCTTTTCTCTATGTAACATGCCAAACATTCGCGCACATGCCCTCCTCATTCTTGATTCAATTTTCGAAGAGGAAGGAAGGAATCTCTTCGTGTGTGGGTATCATAATCATAGGTCACACTCCCAAAAACCCGTGCGACCTTTGAAATCCACGGCTTCACTTATTACTACGGGGAGTACTACGTATTTTATTTGAACGACGCGTGTGTGTTTATTTTGGGTTCAATCGTCCATCCACTTTTTTTTTCTTCTCTTCCTTCTGTAGCATTGGAGTGTGTATCATACCATACATACCCATCTTTTGTCGGAGATACTTCGTTTACCAGTGTACGGTAGTCTACTACACCGTAGGTAGTAGCTAGCCAGTAGAAGACATCGATCATTTTGTTTTCTTCTTCTTGTTCAGAAAGAGAGAGAGAAAGAGAGAGAGAGAAAGAGATCCAGTATCCGTCACCCTTCCGTAACTACTTTTGGCCACACGCACATACAAAACATCATCATTATGATTTCAATGGAAAAGTACGACGGTAAAGACGATGATCATGACGCAATCGAAGTCGACAACAAGGAAAACCTTGCCCAACCGTACGATGTCTTTTCCGACAGAGATCTCGACGAATCCATTCTGTCCTTTTTAAAGACGGATGACATTGAAGGTGATGATGATGATGTTGACGAAGAAGATGTCATGATGGCACAAATGATGATAAATGACGATGATGATAACAATGACAAGGGTTCTATTTTTGCCATGGATCGTTCTTACGAAATCGGTAGAAGCATGGATGATGATGACCATGCCGAAACTGCCACCACATCTACTTCTGCTTGCAGTCGCCTTTTCTCCAACGCCATGTTTCTTTTTGGTGCCACTCTTTATGTTTGGACCTCGTACTATGTCTACGACTATTACCAACGGTACGGAACGGTTCCAAGAGAAGACACTCATTACGTCACCACCACCAACACGGATGACGTGACACAGGTGGACGACATGTACGACTTTTTCTTTCAAGTCAATCCCAACTCAACATCGTCCTTCGTGACATTGTACATGGCCTACACCTTTGCGACCTATCTCTGCTGGACAATACAAGGATTTTGGAACTGTTTCTTTCTGTCCTACGGAGGATCTCGTCGTGGACGTGTACAAGCCATCCTATGGACTTTGGCTGGTCTTTGTGGTATGACCTCTTCCGCATTGGTCCTCAAGGAACCCAATTGGAGTGACATTTTGAACATTGTCCGTACCCACCTCTTTGCACTCTCAGCACTCTTCACCTGTTGTATCGCCAAGCCAGAGTCTATACAAAAAATGCAATGTGGCATTTTCTCTTGTTGTTACTGTACACCGGTACGGTGGTTGCGTGTGGCCGACGCTATTTTGATTCTGGCAACCTTGGCAGATGTCGTCCTGGTCTACATGAACTTGTGGAAGGATGATGGTTGGATGCAAAACACGTCCATCCTGCCAATCCATCTCTTGTATGCAGCCATGGCTTCTGCGGGAGGTTGGGGACTGGCCGCACTCATCTACAGTACCATGTCAGTGACCGAACGATGCTGCTACTCACCAAAACAACATTTTGAAAACAACGTCAACAACAACAACAACAAAACGAAGAATGCAGCAGACACGCGCAAGAATCAACAACAAAAACAACAACAACAAAAAGATGATGAAGAAGATGACGACGATGACGAAGAAAGTCAAGAAAGCAAACGAAACACGTACCTTCCAGAAAAGACACTCACTCGTGGACCAACCGATGATACTGCCAACGATGATGCCAGTGTATCCAGTTGGTGGACGGCAGGACCACAATCCAATGACGGTATCGCACGAAGTTCCTTGGATAACATCTTTGGACGTGTCGGTGATGTCCGCAAAAAACACTGATTCCCAAAAAAAATATCATTAACCAGATGGAAACGAGACCAACAACCTAGATTCAACAACAGTCATGTAGTACTTTTTTTTATATATATATCTAACAGTAAATAACTAAAAAAAAAGACAAATCAGTTGCGCAAAACAAACAAACAAACAAACAAACAAACAAAAACGCGTTTGAGTTCCTGCCATCTATACGTCCTTGTGTATTCTGTCTCTCCATTCTATCGCACTCGATCGTCTCATGATCAACCTCGATCCTGGTGCAATCTCCAAGAACTCCACCCTTGGAACCACCGGTCCAACTCGCACCGTTCACACACACACACACACACACACACACACACACACACACACACACACACACACACACACACACACACACACACACACACACACACACACACACACACACACACACCTTTGTCGAAGAATGAAGCGAGGCAGTCGCATGGTGGTGGTACTACTGGTAAAACGGTCACAATCCCCTGCTCGAGTCACTTGATCTGGTGCTTTTGTCGTCCATATTATTGTGTCTATGCTCTAGTAGACTACGGTAGCTCCATCATCTCCCACCTAATAGTTACTACAGTAGTACCTATGGTCTCTTTTCCCTTTTTTACTACTCAGAGTTGTCTACCCTAACAGTAATGAGGTATGCTATGATAGTACCGTACTACGTATGCACGTACGACGTATTACGACAATGCGATCTATCAACATCATACATGTCAACGACTATGATACCGCACCACGGTACCGGTACTGCAACGGTCAAAAAGTCTACGAGAATGCCGACGACATACACAACAACAACAACAACAACAACAACATTCACAGAACAACTCTTTCACAACATCATTGTTTTGTCTTGCATCTGCATCTCTGGCAATCATCTCGACCGTAATACTAAATTCTTTTTGCATGTATGTTGTATGCACACCATGATATGGCGACTTGTATCTAGACTCCATTCTCTCTTGGAATATGTTGCACAAAGTGTGTTGTCGGTGATGATATATTTTGCATTGGCCATCGCCTTGGCGTATTATATGGGATGGTTGGAACGATGGATATGGTTCGTGTTGGAGAAGGAGGCACGAAAAATTCTCAACGGGGCCAAAGTCACTATCGGGAGCTTTCAGATCGATTGGTCGCAACTGCTACAGGGCAAAATTACTGCCCATGCGAGTAATGTCGTCATCCATACACCCAAACGAAACGAATGGCAATGGGAATCTCCCCTTATCGCACGAGTAGGAAAAGCATCCGTCGAATGTAATGCTCCCATTTGTATCTTCCATGATGTATTTTTGCGACGTGAACTACCGATCGAGGCGTACACTGTCATTGTGACGGATGTACAAGTCTTTGTGGAACGACGAGATTCCGTCATTAATGTATACTTGCTCAATCCGACCTTGATTGTTCCTCCACCACCGGAACGAATGGAGATTGATTTTGACAGTAGTATCCCTCCAACCAACAATACCGAAGAACGGATGTTTGATGCCAGTTGCGACTTTTCGGATGCTGTCTCGACGCAAGGAATTGATTCCAATTGTGACAACAACAACAACGACAACAACAGCAGCAGCACTACTACTGACCCCTCCGATGAAAAAGCCAAGAAGTTGGTAAATGAGATGCTTCATGCTGTACAGGACTTGGGAAGAGCGGCGACACGAGGTCAGCTACCGGGTGCCATCAAACAACAAGGTCTTGGTCTTGTAGATCGGTTAAAGGGATTTCGGGAACAAGACAACAACAACCTGGAAGAGGGCATACGTGTCATGCAACAAGTTGGAAAGGTTGCGGTCCAGTCGCTGCAACAAGCTCCAAAGCTGATATTACCACAACCAGATGACACGAAACAGGGAAAACCTGTTTTCTGTCGGGTGGGAAGAATCGTCATTAACGAGATGCGGATCTTCACCAAGGATAGCTGGATCAAGCCGGACGATGGCACACCTACTACTCGATCCAATGTGTCGGGGGTAGTAACATCAACTCAGTCCACCTCCAAAACACCTCCTAGACCGACCAAAGGGAGTGTTGGTACGCCTCCTGCTGTGAGCGTCAGTAACAACAAGATTGGAAGCTGGAACAAACCCATCTATATACAGTGTTTGATTATCCGGGCATCAGAGCTGTCTCCTCCCATGTCTTCCAAAGATGAGAACGACTTACCCGCCATTTATCAAAAAGTGGACCGGGTTGCTGAAATTGTATGGAGACGTCTGTTGGCAGAAATGGCCAAGTCCAACACTGGCAAACTCTTTTCGACGGCCATGGGAGAAGTCCTTAGTGTCATGATTACCAATCGACAATCGGGCAATGCCACCACCACGATTGGTGCTGGTTCGTCACTCGGCAAGCCAACAACAACAGCAGCAGCAGCAACGTCAACGTCATCTATCAAAGCTACTAACAAGGAACAATGAATACTATTATTATTACTGCGACAGTACAGTATAATACTACGTAATATAACGAATTCACAGTCACATGGGATGAGAAACAGTCGTTTTTTCGTGGTAATCTTTGTCGTTTCGGTAGTTCTCGTCAGAACTATGGTTCTACTCCCGAATGATCAGTATTTTCAATCTCTCTTTTGCTACTCTCTACTAACTGTAATAAAAGAGCTACCGTAGTTTTGGTGGTATAATATACCCCTGGGTTTAGTAAGCACCCCTCATTTTCAATGTACATCGGAACGTGCCGTTGAAGGACAGACGTACTTCGGAGAAACTTTCCAAAATTCCGAGATTCCATCAGTGCTCAAGGACTGCAGTCAAATTGGTCAAATCAAAGCCACAATGTTGGGACCAATTGCAACACAAAAACACAAAATAACAATGAACGACAATGCAATCGGTTCTTTGGTACCCATTTACGGCATCGCAAGCCCAGATCTTGGTTGTTCCTGTGAACACCATGCTATTTGCGGTTCGCTGGTGCACATAGACATGCTGGTTAGGTTCAAAAAGAGGGTTGTATACAGTGGTAAGTGGTCAAAAGGTCACTTTGAAAAATTGGAAATTTGTTCTTCACCTTCTTCTTCCTTGTTCCAGAAAATAATGACTGTAAGACAATTATGGCTGCTGTTTGGGTCACAGAAGGAGCGAATCGATGTGTAATTGGCCATGTGCCTGAGAACCTCTCAGAGTACTTTCATCGTTTGGAAGGACGAATCGCCCAAGTCTACACAATTTATCACCTTTCCAAAGACTCCAACAGAATGGCGTTTTCCAACAAGAATGATGGTGTATGCCATGCTATTTTAGTTGATAAAGGGATTGCGTGTGACGAACTTCTGGATGACCTAGTTGAGAGTATCGCTAGTACATCAGATGGTGAATAAATGTAATAGATTGCAAATTTGTTATTGTAAAACCATCTCATTTGGGTCCGTTTGAGAGGTGTGGGTGATTCTGCGAATGGCGAATTTGTTCCTCTGACAGAGGCGACGGACGGTGTGATATTGTTGACTCTCTGACAAATTTCGGAATTCGGGCCAAACCTGCCCAGCTTTGATTACCAAATGCTTATAAGCCAAGGGCACCCCAGCATCCCTTTGATAGAATGCCCAAGTCATGATTTCGTCTTCGTACTCCTGAAGACGACCTTTGGCTCCGCGAGAGGTTGATTTCTTTGTGGATTCCGTATTGGCAAGAAGGAGCTGTTTGTCTCTCCAATTGCGGATTTGTTTCCCTTGCAACCCATAGCTTCTGGCTATCGAGCGCAAGGACTCATTATTGGCCAGCCTTTGTTCGCAATCACGCACAATTTGCAGCTTTTGACCGTTTGTTAGTCGTTTTCGTGCCATTTTGATGTGTTACGAGTTGTTGAACAAATGACAAATTGATGAGAAGACAGATTATCGTTTTTCGGGAGAACGACATGAGTCCCTGATTTCGCGTCAGTCACGACGGAATTTCAAATCGATCTAAGAAGTAATTAAATTTGAATAGTACATCTTCTACATACGTGAAGAATTCGTCGGCTTTAGTAAGCACCCAAGGATGGCACTGTACATTTGGCGCTTATTATACCACCGAAATTACGGTAGCTATCATACCCAGTCGCAAGTCGCAAACCTTTCGTGTATGATACTTACTGTTAGTATTGTGAGAGTATAGGTACCGGTACCGTACCTAATACCGTACTCCGAGTACCGGTATGTTGTGTGTGTGCATACCGTAGTAGATTGAAGATAAGTACTACAGTAATACATAGTACGGTAGTAAGAGACGGTACGTCATTACTTTCAAACCTTGACGCACCCGCGTTTGCAGACCAGTGTTCCATCTGCTTTCGCTTTGCACGCGTCTATTTTTTGAAAGATAGATACACGGAACAACACAAGCAGATGGTGGTGCATTCTCCCAATCTCTCCTCGTGGTCATCAGTGGAAAGACACAGCAATAGACAGAGAGAGTGTGTATGGTATGAAAACAACCAAATACCCAAAACGAAATCACAGTGTTACATGTCATTATCAATGCATTATAAACCATCATAGTGTGTGTGCGTGTGTGTGATAGAGAGAGAGAGAGAGAAATGATAATGGATGGAACAACAAGTGTGGATCGGCGACGGCCAACGACGTTGTTGTTGTCGTCGTCGTCGTTGAGAGTTTCCAATCAATCTCTTTGTTGGATCTTCCAGTGCACCATTCTGGCCGCTCTGCTCTTGACTTCAAATGGATTCCATTCTTTATCATCATTAACTTCTTCTTCGATGAAGAGACAATGGTCTGTCTTGAGAGAAGGACCATGTCACTACAATATTATGTTCGGGAGGAGAAGGAAGAAAAGAAATAGAAGCCCAACAGCAATGATTGTGTATCAATCCAACGATGATGGTAGTTGTAGTAATGATGATTTTCCAACCTCTAGCGATTTTTTTCGAGACGACGACCAAACAATGATGATGAGTTCCTTGTCACAACGAATACAAGAAATTCAAAAGGAAGAATCTATTCAAGCCGAACGTCAACAACAAGAACTATCAAGTCGAATGAAGCGTATACAAGAATCGGAATGCATCCAAGAGTTTCTTGAATCGACCGTCAGTAATGTTTCCAGTGATACTACCAATTATAATGATCCCTACTCACGATTGGTACAACTTCCAGTCATATGCTTCGATGCCATATTGCCCAAACAAGAAATGAACGGTCGGGCGGAAGATCCTCTCTTTTGTGAATTTTTGAGAGATCAAGTGGGAATTGGTGGTTGGTTCGTCATGACATCCTTGAACTACTTTACTCGGACCATACGGAGACATGGGACGATTGTGAAACTGGTTGCGATGGACGCACCGACGTTGTCAGACAAGAACCGAAACCAGATCGGTAGAGTCCCCACGGCTGTAGATTTCTCTATAGTGGGACATTCCCGATGTCGTGTCGTCGGACCAAGAACCGACATGAAGCAACGGATAGGTAGATGGAGGAGAGCGTACGATCCCAATGGAGAAGAAATGATGTTGGGATGGGGAGAGGAACGATTCACGGACGCTCCAGACGAATTGACGTCCATGATTTCGATGGATGACATTGATGATGATGACAACGATACTATTTTGCACAATATAGCCAACAACAATCGACGGTCACGAAAGATGTGGACCGATTGTTGGGTGGAAGTGAATTTGGAACAAGCGGAACGAGGAGGTGAAGAAGAAGAACAAGACGACGAAGAAACATCCGACAAAACTCTGTCTCTACAAGAAAGTCTTCCTGCATTGGTCGACCAATGGTATGAACTTGCCTCGGACGTTGGAACGTACAAGAACGTGAATGTGACGGCGTCCACAAGAATCAAAAAGGGCGCACCCGGACTTTTGGTCGAACCGCAGAAGGTCCTCCAGCGTGTCAAAAACCAGCTTGGACCAAGACCATGCGCAAAGGAAAATCCTATCGCCTTCTGTTTTTGGACTGCAGCATTGATCAATCCATTGCCAGTATTAGGTGTATCATTGGAGATTCGAGGAAAACTTTTGGAAGCTCCGACTGTAGAAAAACGTTTGAAAATTGTAGAGATGGGTCTGCAACGGTCCATCGACAACTTGAATGGGAAAGCCCCCCTTTGAGGAAAAGGGTTTATTGCAACAGCAGCAGCATCAGATATGCCGCGACGGAAGAAGAAACTTGGTGTGCTGCGTTGTAAAACATATTGTGTCAAAAACAACAAAACCGAAGAATGGTATGATTCAAGTGAAAGCGATGACGAAGAGCCGTCCTATGTCCATGACTACTCAACAGATCCGTGTGGAAAATGAAGCCAAAGCAATCGCGAAAAAACCGAAGCTTTCTAATTCACAGTTAGCGACGTGAAAATCGACATTTCGGAAACCACAGCCATTATTGACATCATGTTCATGCCTATACTACGCTCTCTTTTTCTGTCATTTTTCCTGAAATCGATCAGCAATATACGTGATTCACGAACATTATCCAATACTTCATCAGCATGCTTCAAAAGTCTTCACAACCCTTTTATTAGAATGACGTATCCTTCGAAGAGAAACATCTCCATGTCGTTTCACAATTGACAGAAGATGACGGAATATTCGTTTAAAAAGCGTTTGATGAAGATTTGCCAATCTAACTAAGTAGGTATTTAAACTAGAAGGAATATGAAGACCGGATGAATGGTCGTATAATGCTTGGATCTCGAAGGATATTGTGATCCTTTATAGCACTGACGAACGACGTTTCCACATCTTTGATATGCTGCTGTTCAACTCTTGCCAAGTAAATAAGTCAAAACTCCAGTAATTGTTGATAGTCTACGGAATTTGTATTATAGGGTAGTCGTGGAGACTTATTCTTTCACTGTTCTGTAGGTCGATGCACGACCCTTGGAACAAAGTTGTCCCAGACATGGACTAGGAGGCCGCTTCGCAACGACCTCCCAATTGATCCAGGTTGCAAGTGCACCGCTCAACGGGCGGAAATCCGCAAATGGCCGATTCTCCGGCGTTGCAACCATGGGAAGGGTCTGGCGTGGATGTCTTGCGAAGGCATTTGGGATAATATCCACAGCAGTTTCCAACGTTCATGACCTCACAATCGGAATCATTCTCACAGGTGTTGTCGATAAAGTGTTGGATTGACACGCTCGTCTGCTCCTTGGAAGGTCTGACAGCGATCGTTTTGGAATTTGGACGAGTCAATCCAACTCCCAATCCTACTCCCAATGCAACGACTGCAAGAACAGAAGCAACAATGATCCAAATTTTCTTTTCGTTGGGCACTTTCGCTCGGTTCGGAGAATCCACTTTCGACATCTGTTCGATGTCAGAATGACGCTCTGTGTCTTCCCCGACACTCTTTATCGATGCCGTCGCATCCTGATCGTTTTCCTTCTTTTCGATCATAATTTTCATTAGCTCAAACGTGATTATGTTTGTGTCTAGTTTTTGCTGGGCTTTCGGGGTATGACTATTCTCATTGCTGCCTAAAGTTACAACCACGGAGCGAGACCCGTAGATCGAAGATTGTGAGGACTCGCAGTGATTCCGATTCTCGACATCCCATCTTTTTTTCTATTATTCTTTTTACACGGTTGTTGGTAAGTCGTACGAGTATGTACATCCAGAACAAGTAAGTCGTGATAATTATTGCCCTTCTAACATCCGCGCGCCAGCTGCATAACCAAATACACCGATTGCAGCCAAGTAAATGGTCGCGGGTAAAGAAAGACGCTTTCCTCATCGTTCATTTGGAAAACACATACGACGTGTACGACGTATGATACATCGAGAAGTGTACCTGGTATGATACGGAGTACGAAGTACTTCGGGACTGTTATCATAATAAGTTTGTTTGACGACAGAAAGGTCATTCTCTTTTCGACGAAGAAGTGCGTACATGCCATAGAGTAAAATTTATCATGTATTGATATTTCATTTCTTGTCACTCATAAGTTCTTTAATTATTGAATACTTCGAGTATTGTAAGTATTTACAGTTAATCAAGATGTACGACGTTCATCATTGCTCTTCTTTTCCACTCTGTCCTTGTTGTCTCTCCGATGCTCATATCGCTCTCTACGACAGTACGATCGACATTCGTTCGTACGTTGTTCTCTATTCGCTCTTTTTTACAGTTAATGTTTGCAAGAGACGGGAAATGATTGCTGAGTATCACAAAACTCTTCATTCCTTTGGATTAATTATTTCTTTTTCCTGGAACGGAAGGCACTCACAGTCAATTCAGAATGAGAATTATCATTGCAAGAATCAATCATATTTCTTTATTAAATTGTGCGAAGCCAAATTTCGAACCAATTTCTTCCCTTTTTTCCACTTCAGCTTCGCACTTTCTGCTCTGTTGATGTGCACGTCAATGACTGCCCGTAAAAATCATCATTGATTCGATTCCAACCTCCGACTACTCCCTCTATTTAAAAGTCAATAGCAGGGAAACGAAGACCCCATTCACCCGTCCAAAGGATTGCTTCGGAAACCGAACATTTGCAGCAATGCTATCAATTCAAACCATGCTTCCACCAATACCTACAGCTTCCACCGACTACCTAAGTCCTGATAAATTACAATCTAGGAAACCTCCGACTTGTACGAGGAAAAAAGCTACTATGTGCAACATTGCTTCCTTCTCCACATCATCATGTTGTCTGAATCCAAACTTTACGCAATCAAAACACCAACGCAGCAACAGCAATTTCCAACGGACTTCGCTGTCACTGAAACGGCAGCCCCCAAACTCGGGTCGTTCTAACTCTGCATCTCCTTTTTCTTCGCCATTATCTTCGTCATCCTCCCTCACGAAAAATAACAGCAGTGGCAACGATCTTTTGGGATATCACAATCATCATCATGGAACATCTGCCTACAATGCCAGTTTGATCGCCAACCGATCGGGAAAGGAAGCCGTCAAGGAATACTTGGCCGCAATCAATGACATTTGCGACGACCAAGAGCGACGGAGGGCTTCTCCTTATCTACCTGCTCCGATCGAAAAATGCACCGCCCTAGCTGTTTGGTCGACTGATGCCTACTATGCCATTGTGATTTCCAAGAATGGAGGTATTGCCACTATCGTTCGAGCGATGAAGATCTACCTGGGCATCAATGACAGTGACGTGGAAGACTTTTGTGAACAGGGGCGTCGCTCCAAGAAGGTCCATTCCAATGCCTCGCGTTTTCAAGCTTGCTGTGCCCGTATCTTGCTGGGACTGTGTCAAGTTTCACCGCTGCTGAAGCGATCTGTTGTAAATGCAGGTGGACGAGAGATTGTTTTGGCGGCGATTCAAAAGTTTCCTCGATCATTTGATGTAAGCTCCATGGATGCCTTGCTGAAAGACGCTACGTTCGACTGTGAAAGAAATCGTGAAGTTGCAACGCTCTTTGAACCAACAAATATAGCAGAAACCAAGGAGGACGACGAAGACAAGGGAGTCAACAGGGACAAAATTCCGTCTGCTACACAACGGCTACTGGACGCCAAAAACCATTTGGTGGTCACTGACGAACAGGTTCAATCAGTTGTATCTTATTTTTGATAAGCTTTACATAAACTATGTAGTATTTTTCATGAAGGAGTAGGCAGCAGGACTGCCACTTTCAACTGATCCTTGAAATGAAGTTTGGCAGTCCACACAATCCGTACAGGAAATGACAAATACTGGGAATATTTTCCCCTGTACCAAGGTCAGCCAATTCAAGGAAAATATTAAAATTCTCCTATTTACGGGTATTCCAACTACTTGCTAGCACCTACGTAGTTCCATGTCTGAGTCGTTGACCGACCCGTCTAGCCCTTGTACTGGATGCGAGGCAATGCAGGGAGTAAACGGGGGCCAATCCTACTACCGATAGAAAAACATCGTTTGTTTCTTTTCTCAATGTTTACCAACAAGAGCGCGTTGACGCCACAAAGCGCCAAATCAGTCCATTGTATATTCTCAATTGAATGTATCAGGTCGGCGTTCTTCCCATTGTTGGACAGCGGTCTCTTGGGACATGGCTGTTACCGAATCGTTGATGCGAGGGCATGCTTCATACGCTTGTCGAATCACTCCCGGCGGGGCACCATCAAAGAAGGATTGTGAAGCTCCCGTTATGATAGAGGTGGGTGCCGACAACAAAGCATATAGACAGATATCTGCCAAGGAGGGATGGCCGCCAATCAACCAGGGATGGTCGCTGTTGGATTCATTAACGGGCAAGGAATGTTCTAATTTTTCACACCATTCGGGGAGGTTCGAAGAAACAAACTCGTTGCTCTTTTGATTCGTTTTGGACTTGTACCAAGCGGTTTTGACATCCCGAATGGCCTCCACAAATGAATCGATATGAGCGCGTTGTAGAGGATTCAACGATGCATGGTGACCATGTTGGTAATCTAAAAATCTCAAGATGGTATGAGTTTGACCAATTTCGTCCAAGATGACTTCTTGTGTAGAATCCGTCGACCCGCTGTCACCATCTTCATCCGGCTGTTCTTTCCGTTGCTGCACAATTTGTAAGATGGGTACTTTGTTGAGGTTGGCGCGGAATCTTCCCTCCGCTTGATGCTTCAAATAGGTCTCGTCCACACCAAAACCTTTGGCAGCAGCTTGAATCGGATATCGAACATCTTGATATGGAACGTTGTAGAGGGCCATCAAGTATCGTATGGGTTCAGCCGCACCACGGGTATTAAAGTACAACAATCGATACCAAATTCGTATTTGAGTGGTCGATGTTGTAGATTGATACCGATGCTGTTGGTAAGCACATTGTCCAGCTCTCGAAAGGTACCATTCCTTCAGCACCCTTGCCCTTGAGCCTGCAGTAGCGACGGGTAAAATTCTTGGGAAATCAATTCTGTTAAGGAAGACGATTCTCGAATTCTTCACCATGATTGATGTGACGATGATATTAACTGTAAATAATAATCAATATATGGGTCCTCCAAGATTGCGTTGGTAGCATACAACTTTTATTGGGTCAGTTGGTGTTGTGAGATTAGTGGATAACTTTCTCGTTTCATTCCCTCTGGCCTCTGTGGATCATAAACTACTCTGGATTTTGGATGAGGACGGAAAAGAGGAGGGAACAACAAGCTCCAACAACACACATGGGAAGATACACCCGAAGTATCCGTGATAGAACATCTTGGCGGGACCGCGTCAAAACCCAACAGCAAAAAATGATTCGCTCGACGAAACGTCCCTTCACAGTCAGTAAACATCATCAACAGTAATAAGCAAGATAAGCAAGTACTACGCAAAATGAGAACAATCAAATTCGCTTCCGATGAGGATCCAAGACAGCACTTCTTGGTTTTGTCCCATTCATGAGAGTATTGCTGTTTCGTAAATCATAATAATTTCCGTGTACCGATATCATCTGTTTGTTACCGAGAGGATATCCACGAAGACTTCGTGTTCCATTGACTCTATTGTATTCATTCATTTGTTGACGACGATGAGTTCCTTTGCAAAACTGGCACTTTTAGGTGCGGCGTTGGCAGCTGTGTATCAGCTCGCTCCCGGTGATCCGGCTTGGGTGACTGAATTGAAGGAGCCGCCCAGCGGTTCCTTTGAGAGGATGCAATTTATCGGAGGAGACGATACGACAATACTGTCGGGACGACTCTTTTTACCACCACCACCACCCAATAAGGAGGAAGAAGAAGGCAACGCTGCACCTCCGCCATTGATAGTTATGGCAAATGGTCTAGGATTGACACAAGATTCCAACATTGGCTCATTTATTCAAGCATTCAACAACGCTGGATTTGCTGTCGTGACCTTTGACTATGCCACATTTGGATATTCGGGAGGTTGGCCTCGCCATCAAGTCAAACCGGAACGCCATGTTGCAGACTTGAAGGCTCTGCTGAGATACTTGAAAAGAAATGCTTCGGATCTACCCATAGACATTGAAAGGGTTGCACTTTGGGGAACTTCCATGGGAGGTGGACATGTCTTGACAGTTGCTGCGGATGTAGCAACGACAACGGATGACGTTTTGCCGATAAAAGCTATTGTGGGAAACGTTCCACATGTCAAGTCAGCGTTGGAGAGCATCGTTGGAACCTTCTTACGAGATCCTGCAACCACTTTAACCGGCCTCGTCAAAGTTACGGGCGCGCTCGTGAAATGGGCGTTGGCTCAAGTTTTGACGGGGAAAACAACGTACATTCCACTTCATGGACCCCCCGGATCTGCTGCCATGATGCAAAATCCCGGTGATGACGAAGGCTACGGCCGTTTAATTTTGAAGGAAACCAGGCAATCTGGTTGGACCAATTTGGCGTCTGTGGGGAGCGTTGTACCAACATTACTGTACCGACCGTTCAATACAGTAGGGAGAATTCAAGTACCGGTGCTATTGGTAGTAGCCGAAAAGGATTTTCTTTGTCCCGCTGCAGCCGCAGTAGATGCAGCAGCGAATATAAAGAATGCCAGGTTGTTTTCCATGCCAGACATTGGTCATTTCGATGTGTACGACGGAAACAAACTACACACAGTTCTGGAAGAGACAGTAGCGTTTCTTAAAGAACACTTATGAATATAAAAACAATATATATGTATGATTATTGGGTTGTCATGGTATGTGTGCGTTACCCCTCTGTCGTTTGTTCATGCAATTTTCGTACTTCTTGACTCGTTGTTGATCGTTGAATTGTTTGTTCACGGAGCTCGGATGCGTTTGTTGGATAGTTCCCCTTCAAAAAGTTTGAATCAGAAAAGCATTGGAATTCTCACTATGGTTCGGAACTTGCTTTGATCCCACCCGCGTTACTCCCCTTCCCATCACCATAGAAGACAGATACCGGAAGCCCTAGCATCTCTGCGAGGACTTGCGGATCAAAATCGTCGGCATTCAACTGCAGGTCTTTGCGGGCAGATTCCTTCGCCTTGGCTTTGATACGGTCCATGCGCGATCGATCTTTTATCATCCTTTGCCTGTTGGAAGTCGGTCCATCAACATTGTTCTCGCAGCAACAGTCAATTTCGTTCCCACTCATGACTTTATTTTTCAGCAGCGCGACTTTTGAAGTTGTTTGGGTTTGCACAAATACTATTTTTGTGATTGTGATCGAGATGAGATGATAGGTTTCACCAAATAGCTCGATGGGTTAGAAGAGTAACCCCAGTTTGCGATTGCGACTGCATTTGTAGAGGACCAAACAAAATACGGTACTCCCTACTGCGTAAAATACTACGGAGCAGAAAAGTGATAAGAACGAGAACTTCAGTACCGATGGCTTGTCCAATGAAACGAAAAGAAAAAAATGGACGTCATCGGTTAACCCACCTGTGATTAGTGTCCTTAATTAGGTACGATCAGTGCAGACATAAAGACCTCGCCCAAGAAGATTGCAAATTTTCTTGTCCATGGATTTATTAACTGTAAGGAAAAAAACATCAACAACGCAATGGCGTTGACCGATACTTGGATGTTCGAATGTTGGGTGCACTGAATGATTATTTAACCCTCTACTCTAAGATAGCGTATCATACCTGGTATGGTAGTTACATACCGGTAGTACCTTTTGATTTTCCCTCCCCTTTTCGAGGTTTTTGTTGCCGAGTCACCATAGCTAGCAAGAGCGAGATTTGTTAGGAATATCCGTCCCATACCAAAATTCGATCGCTATGATGTAGAATAAAAAATGGTCAAGCCAGGAGCGAACGAGGAAATCATTTTTAGTAGGAAGAATCTGATGGCCGGCACGCGTCGACGAACACCTACTACCTTGCTTTCTGGGGATGGTCATAACCATCTCCTCAATCTCGACGGAACATTGTTCAAGGAATACGTCTAGACATCAAGGCAAGCGGCGGTTTCAGTTGATCCACTCTACTAGAGGGTCGCCTTATCCTTTGATCGGGAATGGAAGAATGAAGTGTTTGGTACAGAACATCAAAGAAAAAGAAATTACCTCATGGGAGGGAGAGACCTCGTCTAGTAGATAAAGACTGGGGTTGAGTCTTCCTATAGCATACGTCTTTGATCTTGAAATCAAGAATCACACAAGAGGAACCGTATCAGTGGGGCTGAGAGGCCAACATATTCGTGCTACCAGAGATTGAATACGAAGAGCTCCGGTAGATGCAGTAACTGCCTACCGGTTAAATTTTGGTTGAAAATACTACGTGAATTGTTATCCCAACAAGATCAACAATATTCTTGCCTCTGATCGAAACCCAAACCATCCCGATCAAAGAGACCATTCGCCATTGGCAGCTGCAAATGACACGGATCGACGCCATCGAGACTCTCATCATGTACAGATGAAATACCGTGCACATACACAAAAAGGAAAAGCCGCAAGCAGCTGAACTTCGAAAGACAAATCGAAAGCAAACTACATCATAATGCAATTCATATGCTTATTTCAGAATATCATCGATTTTTTATCATCTTCAAATATAAAATTTTCAATCGCTCTTTTCCGGCATCCACTCGATAGCTTTCTTCGCATTGTAAGCCAATCCAGCAGCACCAAGGGTTGCTACCATTCCTGCAGGCATGAATTTTCCGCTGGCCAGAAATCGTTGTCCCATCGCCAAGGTCATGAGACCGGTAACACCACTTGCCAAAGCATGCCCTTTGTAAGATTCTCCCTGCGTAATAAGGACTCCGCTCCCAATCAGTAGTCCTCCAAAGGTCAGACCAGCGACCAAACTTGGGACGCTCCCTTTCTTGAAGTAGCCAACTGCACCCCCCACTGCCACCAGACCACCTAGCGTAAAATTCAAATGTGCCGAGCCAGGAGGAGCCATAATGATAGAAATGCCAGCTTGGTTATATCAGAAGGTAGTGTGCTGCTCAATGTGGTGTTGATAGTGCAAGAAGTTCTTTGAAGATGACGGCGGCAGCGAATGTCATCGATCAAAATCGTTGATGATGTGCCGAAGTGGTCCGATCTTCGACCCACTCGACCATTTTCAAATGATCTACTCCTCCTTACCTTACTCCGTGGAATCACCTTGACCATTACTGTTAGTACACTTATTACTGGAGTAGAGAATAGTTTGACAGTAGCGAGCTTGCTATGTGTGATATGAAGTTCACGAAATAGGTTATACGAGAAGCTTTAATTTTAGAACGGAAGATTTTTTAGAGCTTTAGCTATCCCAATAAATCGTCAACACTGTCAACAGATTTATGTTGGTCTTGATCTAACAGATCCTCCTTCTTGGAAAGTTGTTTCGAAACCATCTTGGCATAAATTCCGTCTTTCATCTTCATCAGCTCCTCGTGACTGCCTTGTTCCAAAACAGTACCTTTGTCAATGACACAAATACAGTCGGCATTGACTACGGTGGATAGTCTGTGAGCGACCATCACCACCGTGGCGTTGCTCTCTGCAATCAGTTCAGCCAGTGCCTTCTGTACAAATTCTTGCGAATTCTCATCCAACGCCGATGTGGCTTCATCAAGAAGGATGATTTTCGGTCGGCGCAGAAGAACTCGAGCAATTGCTAATCTTTGGCGTTGCCCTCCCGATAGGCGGTTACCTCGCTCCCCGATACGAGTCTGGTATCCATCTTTCATTTCCATGATGAAATCATGGGCATAGGCTTTCTTGGCAGCCGAAATCACTTCCTCTAACGTATAGTCCTCCTTGTTCAAACCATACGCGATATTTTCTTCAACAGTCAGGGCGAAAAGTTCTGTTTCTTGAGTCACAACTCCAAACAACCGGCGGAGCTGATTGACCTTGAGAGAATCGTACGGTTTGCCGTCCAAGAGGATTTTCCCATCCTTGGGATCATAAAATCGAAGGAGGAGATTCACGATCGTCGACTTACCCCCACCAGAGCGACCAACCAAAGCCAATGTTTTGCCGGCGGGAATTTCGAGATTAAACCCTTGTAGTACCATGTTGTCAGGTCTCATTTGATAAAAGAAAGAAACGTTTTCCATCTGCAAATGTCCCTTGACTTGCGATGAATCGACATCTTGCCCTCGCTGCGGATCAATGTCAGGGTGAGAATCCCAAAGCGAAAACACTTTCTCGGCCCCTGCTGCAGCTCGTGTAAACGAGGTAATGAGCCCTTGCAGACCTTGATAGGCATTATTCATCATGTTCCAAAATAGCTGATATGTCACCAGGTCGCCAACACTCATTTCACCCCTAAATACCAAAAGGCCGCCAAAGTATAAGATCAAAACGCCAGACCCAAGGTCAAGGTAGCTTGTAAGGGCCGAAGTGAAACCGTTGCCCCAAGCATCTTTGATGCCACAATGCAATGCCAATTTGTTGGTTTCGGAATACTTTTTGACGACATTGTCTTCACAACCAAATGCCTTCACTGTTCGAATGTGCGATAGCGCCTGGGACGCAATAGAGTTGCCTTCTCCCCAATAGCTTAGCATTTCGCGTGCCAATCCTTTGCTCCAAATGGCGTAGGTCTCCCAGCAGAAACTTATTGGTCCAATGGTCACAAAGGCTAACATTGAAAGGCGGTAACTTTTCCAAAAGCAAAAGAACATACCGCCAAACATGATCAAGAGGCTTCGTAGGAGCTCTGAGAGGGATGACTGGATGGGTGACATCATCAAGTCCAAATCGTTCGTCAATCGGGAAATTAGATGCCCACTTTCGGTTCCATCAAAGTACGCCACGTCTTGTGCCAAAATCTTTTCAAAAAGTGCGTTGCGTATGGTAAATTTTAAGCGACGACTGACCAGGGTAAAAATGGCGGAGTAAAGGGTGGAGATAGCCCCTTGCAAAATCATGACCACCACATATATAATGATGTAATGCAAGAATCCTTCTTTGTCATACTGTTTATCTCCTCCGGAATCGGCACCACCGTTTGTAGGAATGACCTTGTCAATGACTTTTCCTTGAATATGTGGTAAGAAAAGCCGCGATAGGGCTGACATGGAAAGTAAGATGAAGGAAACCAGCAGCCAGGGCCATTCTCCTCCAATAACTTGTAGCGATCGTTGAAAGTAACCACCCGCTGTCAAAGATGTCTCCACTCGAACCCCCCGATCGCCACGTAACACATTTTCCCCGACAATTGCAGAGTCATTTCGTTGACTGCACTTGATACAAATATCAAAATCGCACAAGGCACATCGGTAGCAGCTGGGTGTCGATGAACTGTTTCCGTTTCCGTCGTCGTTGTTGGTCTGAATCCGTTGCTTGCACAAATCGCACCAGTGGACCGCCAATGATCGATTATTCGTTTCCAAGTAGAGCGGATGACGATGCACTTCTGGTGGCAAGAACAAGAGACCTTTATTACTTCGTGTCAGATCCACAATCATGACTCTTGTAACGTACGCTTCGGCATTGATCCACAAAATTGTCAAACACAAGAGTATCGTCTGAAGCAAATGGACCGTCTCATGATGATGGTGATGCTGATGAGTCTCTGGGTCATCGTATTCGTCTGGATCGTCCATAGTTGCCACACGCAATCCCGCATGCACTTGATAGAGGGTGGAGGTGACAAAAACCAAGGATAGAACCAAGCTTTTCGTCCTCTTGGCCGTCCAAAAGGGAGGCTTGGTTTCACTTGGAGCTGGTGCAGGGGCATCTGGCTGATGATCATTTTGAACAGTAGTTGGTTGATCACCATTAAGAAGCAGTGGCTCTGTCAATTCATCGGAACTGGATGTATCGCAGGAGGAAACCAGACTTGTAGTTGTGCTCGTACGATTGCTCGAAGGTGGAGATGCTGGTTGGCAAAATGGATGAGACTGACCAAACTGCACCCCCACGACCAACAACAACACCGTGATGCAACATCTGACCATTGCCATGACAACAAAGTCACCCATATGATCGGAATGGCCGCGGAGAGCAAAGGGATTCCATCCCTTCCAGACGGCATGAAGGACGCAATTCCACATTGTTCCACCAAGTGTTCCTAGGACGTTACTTTCAAGATCGACACTGGTGTTATTGCTATTGGTGTTACCGTTCATCCAGCAAGACATGGCAACGACGGCTATAGAAGATCCGACATCTAGGAGTAAGAGAACTGCCAGCATGCTTCCAAACACACGTTTTACTCGCTTCTTGGCTTGTTCTTCCGATCGTGCATCTGCGTTGATCATTCCAGCAAGAGAGGCGCCGTTCATTCTGCCACGGAGAGATCGTGTATGAGACGGCATGATGAAGACAGTGTTGCCAAGGAACTACGACGTATCTGAGATGGATACTATTATTATGTTTCTTGGAATCCGAAAAGAGAGAAAAACAGTTGACGCAAGTGTAAGCGTCGGAAAGAAATGAATAAAGAAAAAAGATGGTGGAGACAGATAGGAGCGCTGAGCAGAAAGGATGTAATGTGAATCGAACGAGGTCGAAGTTGAGAAATGTAACGATGGAGAAAGAAGTCTATTCTCTCTATTATTATGATACGTCGTATGTAAAAATGATGATAAGCCTGGTCGCGATTTGTACAAATACCCAAATACGACTGCTTGTATCATATGACTGCTTGGATCCTTTTTTAAAACAAGGATTCATCTTCCGTAGGTAAATACTCTACCTGTACCTGGTACCAGATACGGTATTACCTACGTAAGTCGTAGTACGTACTTCAGTTCCTCATGAAGAAGTACGGTAATGCATGCTACGTAAAGTAGTCAATTACGGTAACAACCATGATCAGGCCTCAATATCATACACGCCCACGTTTGGAACACTTTGTACCTCCATTGGTTGCACGACAGCAGTACCGGTTGACAGAACAGTAGTTAACGTAACCCGAAACCCGCAAAAGAAGAAAGGTGTTACGTCAGAGTGAAGGCCCACCCAGGAGAGAAGAGCCTACGAAAACAGAATACGGTAGCACAATGCACACATCAATCAAAATTCATACTCCGAGTATAATAATAATTTACTACGTAGTATAATTTGATAATGTGGCCAGTCCAAGGACAGGCATGCTCCTCCACTTGATTCACAGTCAGTACAAAGGTTGCCACACAGACAACCTGCAATTAATTCTCCGAGGGCCTTTTTAACACTTGAAATAGTTCCGGATAGGAATCGACTTCTTGTACATACACTTTGAAATTGCCTTTAGAAAGAAAGAAGTTTTATGGCCCATTCGAAATAGAAAAGGACAAAGACTAGATAACAACTAGACTATTAGGTATTACGATTAGGTGGGGTATTGGTGACGTGATCTGCTATACCCTCCTCTTCATCATCATTGCCAGCTGGAATGTAAATCGATGACATAGGAGTGCTACACCTAGCTCGCTTTGCCTGTGGTTCGTCTTGTGGAGGTATGAAGTTCTTCAACGTTGTGTAAACGAACCTTTGGTACCAATTCTCTGGTGATGCTGTTGAGATGGAATCCATGTATTTTTCGTACTCGTTCTCGACTTGAGTTAGATGTAAGTTTGCCTTGTTGAACCCTTCAATTGCGAAGTTATTTAGATCGGGATTGAGCAACATATCTGGTTTTAGAAGAAGCCTCCAACGTTCGACATCCCGTTCGGCTCTCTTGATGCGGCCGTTGTGGTAATTGATATGTCTATCAATCAAATTGGATTGGTGCAGCATAGTTGCAGCAGATGCCTGCTGAGCAATGGAGGCAGCATACAAGGCTGGATTGATATTGAACCCTCTCCTACCCTCGGCTACAGATTCTGAAGACCGAGCGACACTATCTTCAAAGATGTAGTCACTCCCAGGGGGCATGATAGCTCCATACAAAGCAAAAGGCATATAGCCAGGAAATATCCGATTCTCTAGCATCTCGGTAGCAGAATCAACATCCTTTTCGCCAGCGGCAGACTGCTCCTCTTCCTCATCGTCATCACCATCCATATCTACTACTTCTTTTGTCTTTGTCTCTCTAATAACAAACAATAGATAGTCTTCATACGTTTTTTTCCAGAGGGAAGATTACAAAGATTATCCTTTTTAATCAGACATTTGAACTACCGCAACAGACTTTTCCCATTCTTTTCAACGTGTGGAGAGGCCTGAACTACGAGTAGGTACGTAGGTATGTACTCGTACCGCGACCATTTTCAAATTTCCTTGGACGGCGGGCGGACGCTGAAGTCGAATGAGTCTCTTCATGCCACCATCAACACCATTCATATCACATCCGCCAACCAACCTTTTCCCATTCCGTTCATCTGAAAGTCTCAATTTCCTCATTTGGCAATCAGAAATACTTTGTACGCACAGATCTATCGTTCGGCTCTTTTCCTCCTTGCGGCATCTTCAATCTCCATCGTTTCAGATTTTGTCGGTGTTCTCGGCTGGATTGATCAACAAGCTATCTCGACGTTTCCATCACCGCACTGATTTGGACCACACGTCACGACAACTTTCCAATTCCCTACGACACCAACGAATCTCCATCCTAGAAATCCTCGCCATCCGGTTTGTTAGTCAGAGACATAATTTGGATTGAAAGATTGTTGGTGTTTTCAATTGTGAATATTTGAAGGCAGTTTCCATTTCTATCGAGCGTGTTCCCCTCTGTCCAGTGGAAACTTCGATCCGAAAACCAAACCTTCTTACCAGTTTTGGCAAACAAACAAACCACAAGTACAGGCAGACAGGGAGATACGGCCATGGCAAGTCCCTCACCCCCACCACCAAATGGGCAAGTTCTGTCGTTGGTATCAGCCTTATCACAAACAGCCAATCACGACTTGCATGTCCAAGCCATTCAAGCTCGAGACCAAGCATTAAACTCGTCTCTTGAAAGTTACGGAAATCTGTGCCTTCAACTTGCCTTTTTGTTGGTTGGTTGTGATCAGCCTGATACTCTCCTACAGCGCATCGAACCATCTCAACTACAGATATGGCAGCAAACGGACGCAATCACAGCAGGTCAAATTCAATCCAATCCCTCGATGTGGATCCCCTTTGGACAAATGGCGGGGTTGATTTTGAAGAACGCCTTATTGAGGCCGCCGATACAACCAGCCACGAATCGACCACTGTTCTTGGAAGGAGAAGTTGCCCATCACGTGAAAGAAACGTTATTGTATGGATTAACCTTGAGGCACACGCCGTTAAGGAATGTCATTTCATCGGTGATAGCTGATTGCTCCGTATCTCACGATTCGGTCCAACCCAATCTGCACATTTTGCAATGGCCGACTCTTATGCCAACCTTAATCCAAAATCTGGATCCCAACAATCCCAATTCAAATGTTTATGGATTGCAGGCATCTCTTTCTACCGTGAAGAAAATGATGGAAGACGACCCCCAAGAAATCCCTACGTCATCGTTGGACGCATTAGTCCCGCTACTGCTCAATCTTTTTCAATCTCCGGATGAATCCACTCGAGTGACTAGTTTACAATCCTTGGCGGCATGTTTATCTTACGGACTAGTCCCATCTTCGTTGGTGGTGCAATTTCCAACCTATCTGGAGGGGTTGTCCCGTCTGGCATCGGATCCCAGTGTAACGGTCCGACAATGGGTTTGTCGATCAATCAACACACTTTTGGAATTCCATGCACAATATCTACAACCGCAATGGCCGTCGATCTGCCAATTCATGTTACAATGTACCATACAACAACCCCAAGGAGACGAGGAACAGCTAGTAGCCACAGAAGCGTGTGAGTTCTGGTTAATTTTTGCTACTATCGACGAAGCAGACTTGACTTCGGCAATGATGGATACGATACAAAGCTTGTTGCCACAACTAATACCAACATTGCTCAACAATATGGTGTATTCGCAAGAACAACGGGTAGACTTGGAGGTACAAAATGAATTGGATATGGAAGAGGGTGTCAACGTTCGAGACGGCATGAAACCTGTCTTTCATAAGAGTCGAGCAAAGCATGGAGGGGGACATGATGACGGCGATGACGAAGACGGTGACAACGATGATGACGAATTTGGAGAAGACAATGAATGGAATCTTCGAAAGTATGCTGGTGCCTCCTTGGACTCGTTGGCCAACTTGTATGGCGCTGAACCGATCTTGCCCAATTTGTTACCTTCCTTGGAACAAGGCATTGCCAGTAACGATCCTTGGATACAAGAAGCTAGCATCTTGGCACTTGGAGCAATTGCCGAAGGATGCCGCGAGGAAATGAATGTTCATATGGCCAACTTGTATCCGTACCTAATGAATCTCCTTGCCACTCCGGAAACAACAGAATATCTTCCACAAGTCAAAATCATTTGCGCATGGACCATTAGTCGGTACTTTGGTTGGGCAGTGGACCAAGTTCAAATGGGATCGCAGGGCCACTTACTCGCAACAACGTTAGAAGTGCTCTTGAAACGACTGCAAGATAAGAATCGCAAAGTACAAGTTTCCATTGGTTCTTCCTTGAGTGAATTGATGGAAAATGCCGGCGATCTCATGGTGCCGTATCTGCAAGAAATCTACCCGGTCATTGTATCTGCCATGGGTAGATACCAGGGCAGGAGTCTCGTCATCCTCTTTGACACGTTGGGCATCATGGCGGAACATTGCGGCCCTGCCACTGGTGAGAATGATTTACCACGCCAATATGTTCCACCGTTGCTCTCCATCTGGAACACTGCTGCCAGACACGATCCATCCAATCGAATGTTGCTACCACTGATGGAGAGTCTTGCCACTATCGCAGCAACTTGTGGAATGAACTTTCAGCCGTTTGCGTTGGAATGCCTAGAGACGGCCATGGGAACCATCGAACAAGTTCAAATGGTGTTGATGACCACGGAAGATCCAGCATTGGAAGAAGCCGATCCTGTCATTTGTGCAACCGATCTTCTAGATGGTCTTTGCGAAGGGTTAGGATCAAATTTTGCGACACTGGTCGGTAGCAGTTCCCGGTATGGTCCAAATTTCTTGAATGTGTTACACGCATTGTGCACTCATCCCATGGCCGGAATCCGAATGAGTGCTCTAGCCCTGTTGGGGGATCTCGCCAGGAATACCCCGTCCATGATTGAACCAGCATTACCGACCCTGTTACAAGATGCCATTACCAATCTCGATTCGACCTTTGACGAAGAGATGCATGGATCGTTGTGCAGTAACGCTGTTTGGGCCATTGGAGAGATTTGTGTCCAATGTGGTTCCAACTCGGCACCGATACAACCGTTCGCACAAGATTTGATGCAGAAATTGGTGGGGATTCTCATGGGCAACGGTTCCGAGCGAGTATCGAGTGTGTCGGGGCTAGCAGAAAATGCATCTGCCTGTGTGGGACGTCTCGCTACCGTAAATCCAGCGTTTGTGGCACCGGATCTCTCTCGTTTTCTTTTGGGATGGTGCGATGGACTATCCCGTATCACGGATGTTACCGAAAGAAGGGATGCATTCAATGGTTTTTGTCATGCATTATATGCCAACCCTCAAGCTATCCATCAAGTTGATAATGTGGACATACCAAATGTTATCACTTCCATCCTGTTTGCAATTTTGACGTGGCATATACCATCCGATGTTCCCCGAGATACGGACGATTTTTTGAATGGTAACTACGGTTTTACTCCATTCCCTCCCACCGAGGTCGAATTGGGACAGCGCCTGTCACAGCTGATTCGGGATATCCGCTCGTCTGTGGGGGATCATGTGTGGAAAAAGTCGCAAGATAGGTTACCCGTCAATGTTCGGCGTTTGTTTCGGGAGGCCTATCAGATCCAATAAGCAAAAGAGTTGTATATATACAAACAAAAAAGCAAGCAACCAACAGAAACAACAAACAAACACGATATAAAATAAATACCTTGAAGAAACTATGATACAGTGTGTAGGTCATGCTTGCAAAAAAAGAAAACATCACTCTCTACGACGGTATCTTGTGGAAAGTGGAAACTTTGTCCTGTTGGCGTACGACCTACAGACGCGAATGAAACGCGCCTACGACAGTACATCAAGTCAAAAACCAACCGCACCAAAAAACAGCAACGACATCATCATCATCATTACTCCCTTTTCTCTCTATTTCATCATGGTGTTTTGCAACACAGATTGGCCATTATTATGATTATGCATGTTTCCAACCCATACTGTCGTATACGCCTCCCTACAGTGTGTGTATCGTGAAGTGTTTTTGGTAGTGTAGCTAGTTGTGTGAAAGAAACCATTACACAGACAAACCATCGTCATCTCCATCGTAATCGACAACGATCATGCCTCCCAAAAGGGTGTTGGATCCCATCTTGACGTTGCCAGTTCCATCCACTGTAAATTCGGTCTGCTTTGTGTCTCCACTCCAAGAGAATTACTGTTACGATCTATCCAAACCACTTGTTCTGGACGACAACGACGGAAATGACGATGATAGTGATAGCAGTGATGATGACGATGAGGAATTGATCTTTCGTTCCTCATCTCTTGTCCAAAAAAGTGATGATCATCAATATCCTCCATCGAGAGGTCACTCTTTGACGAGTCTACACGGTCGTTTCTTGGCCACTTGTCATCAAGATTCGGGTGAAGCATTGTTATGGGATTTGCAACGGAACAAACGCATTTTGACTATTCAAACGAATCGAGGTGGAGGTGGATTGTGTGTGAAACGGACTGCCAATACCAGTCGTCTTGTATTTCAAACCCGAGACAATCAGGGAACGGTATCACTTCATGCTATCGATCAGCAACAGAAACAACAAGAAGAAGATGCTACATCATCGTCTATCATTCGACAATACTCGACCAACCATCAGGGATTTTGCGAAGCGGCACCTTGTGCAGGAGACGAACACTTGATTGCACTACCCTGTGGAGAAGAAACGAAAGTGAAAGTCATGGATCATCGAGCTTCTGAACCTGTGGCGACTCTGTCTGTGGATGGACATGGGATGATTACAAGTTTGGCCATGATTCGTCATCCCACTGGAGAAAGAAATGTCATGTTATGTTGCGGTGCGGAAGATGGCAGTATCATCCTTCATGATGTTACACAATCTAGCAACTCTGCTACTACAACGACGACGACATCAACTTCCACATCCTATTCCTTGGGGAAAGAACCAGTCTTGACTGTTGATGTGACGTCATCGCAATCGAAAAACGAAAACGAAAATGAGCATGGTACACCATCCTTTCTGATCGGTGCTGGTTTGGCGGGTGATGGGGAGGAAGTACTAGAATTGGAGCCTTCCAAAGCTGGAAGAGCAGTTTTACTGAAAGCATCTTTTGCACCGGACAGATCCACGTTACCACTTCTAAACAACACAGACGCGTTTGGATGGACCGTTCAACAGCGTGCCCGTCTATCAACGTGTCGCGTCGATGAAACATCCTATGGCAAGCCAGGTGTAGGCATATGTCGTTTCCGTCCTGACGATGGTCGTATCTTTGCTATTGGAGGGTGGGATTATCGTGTTCGACTCTTTGAAAGGACTCATGGACAGCCATTGGCAATAATAAAGAGCACTGTGGGAGGCAGCCTATCAGCGTTGGACTGGGCACCGGATGCGTCTCGATCCGGATTATTGGCCAGTGCCTCTAGAGATGTCAATATTATCCATGTATGGAAATGCTACGGGAAAAGATATGGGGGGTAAATAAAAATCCAGGGGGGGGGGGGGTATATAAGCCATTTTTCCAAAAACACCAAAAAAACACAAATAATGGTGAAAAAAAGGTCCAACAACCAACAACAATAACAGCAACAAGTTTGGGGTGAATCAATGTTATTATTTCATGATGCGAAGACGAACTGGACTACTATTAGTAGGTAGAGTGGTAGATATTATGATTGATTCGACTTTGAGATAAAAACAAATACTACTGTGCCTCTTTCCACGGGGTATTTGAAAGCGATGGAGATACTGCACCAAGCTAGTACTCGTTTGAGAGCTATCTGCAGCTTTGGCTAACTACGTAATAACTGTAAGTTCGACATACGGTAGCTACATCTCCTCACCTTCACTCTACTACGGTAGCTACTAACGGTACGTTTACTTCGCCATTCTTCTGTGATGTGCATGCCCAGCCTACCGTAGAGCTGTTGCAGAGGGACTGGGACAGTGTCGGGGAATAGACGGAATATTCGGTACTCTTTGATCATCTGATGCTGCAGCATCATGCATACGGCAAGTATTATTTTATTTTACTAGGAGGACGCATAATTCATACTACTCACGACTCTTCTTGAAACAATGGCATCTTCTGTAATATCTGTTGGATATAACCAGTACCACAATTTCCTATTCTTCTGAATCGATTATTCTTTTTACGCTGTGTATTATTTCAAAGAACTTTTGTTTCTCTCATGGTACTTGTCCAGGTATCATCGAAGAGACCGTATCAAGTATATAGACGAAGGCGAGCATCCGGACCGACACCGTACAGAAATATTTTCGACAGCCTTGCGCATGGCTCTTTTCTTTTCTTCCAACAATACTGTAATTTTCAACAGTGATTCCAATGTCGGTAGAAACTGACTCAAGTCGGTAAGAGTCGAAGTGTTTCCGGGAATCAGCTGCGATATTCGATTTGATCGATGAATGGATACGATTCTTCCACTGACCATGTGTCTCCAATTTGAAAGGCCTTTTCTGCAACGAACCAACTGACATTGGAAGCCCATGTAGCATTTATAAAGAAATTTGGTAGTGGACTGGATTTTGTTGTTGTTGTTGTTGTAATTGTTGGATGTACGGGACCGATAACGGGTAGGACAGCACCACTGGCAAACATCCACAGGCCATGACGTCAAAGAATTGCCACGTGATATCTCCGGCCACAATGGGACAAAAGACAGATTGTCGATACAACCCATACAATCCATCACTGGAATGGGTGATGTAGTGTGTCATATTTCGCTGGCAATATAGGGCAGTCCTCCAATGGTTTGTTGTTGTTGTTGCTGCTGCAGTGGTATGTTGTAGAGAAGTTTTCGAAAGATTCGCGAACTCTTGCTTCCACCACTACCCATCTTTTTGTTGAGGGATGGTGCCGCAGAGACAAACGAATATTTCCGATCCTCCTGTAAAGGTACAGGTTGGGTTTGTTTTTGATTGGACGATACCACCGACAATTGGAATTCAGGAAGGGGGTTGAAGGGCGGAATCAAAATATGTCCAGGAGGACTCATTTGGGTAGTTCGCTTGCCGTTGTGATTCCATCGAGGACCGTACATGGCCAACAAGGGTTGACGCATCAACCAACGATGAGAAATAAACTCTGATTCTGACAAGAAGGACACATGTCGATGTGCAGTAGAAAACATTGTAGCACGGCAATTGTCCCAGAACGTCTTTTGACGTTCCACTTTCGGGTAACGATTTGCATTGTATCCAATAGCCAGCCTTCATACAATGAGCCATGTGTAGATAGGGCACGACAAAGATATCGGCCTGTTGTGGATTGTACGTCTTTCCTGGAAAGGTTTGAAAAAGACGAATCAAGACCAAGTCTGTGACCCAATTGTAGGAACGGGTGGATATTGAATATGGTGGTCGGGTTGTTTGATGTGATTCTGTTGGGAGGGAAATACGTGGTGATGGGGCGAGTTGTCAGTGTTGGCGTTCGTTGTCTTGGTACTGTCGTTGGTGTCGGGTTGTGCGGAGGTGCAGTTCTGGTTAATTGAAAGACTTCGTCAATTTGTCGGAGGCTGAATTTGTCCGTCGGTGCCTGACAAATTGACGAAGTCTTTCAATTAACCAGAACCGCACCTCCGCACAACCCGACACCAACGACAGTACCAAGACAACGAACGCCAACACTGACAACTCGCCCCATTCACCACATATTTCCCTCCCAACAGAATCACATCCCCATTTACCATGATAATGATGATGTACTACGTAGTACTACGTATGTTGTCTGTTTTCTCGAGTATGCGACCTATGATACAAACGTAAGAGTGTACTACACTACCAGTACATAGTATTCCGTATCATGACTTCCCGGTTACCTTTACATCGTACGAGGTATGATACGTAGTTTATCGTCGTGCTGACAGTGAGATGACTCTGAGAGATTGCTTCTTCCGACCCGGAAAAAGATAGAAGAGTTTTGCGCGCGTGCCTTCTTGTTTTGTGTCGCCAACCGGATACTTTCTTTAACGCTTGTAGTGCACTCTTTATTTACTGTTATTACTGTTAAAACTGTAAAATTGCTACTGCCGTAGTCGTGCATCATTTTGTTATTTACGTGTATTAACTGTAATATCATATCCCTTTACTTCGTGTAAAGGGAGTACCTACTTATAAACGAACGACGTAGTGTGTACAAGTACCAGTTGTTGATGCTGGAAAGTGATCCAGTCTCTTTCCGAAACTTTGGCAGCAATCACACACTCTCGTCTCTTTGATACACTGAGAGGACGAACAACACAAAAGGTAGAGTAGTCCAGTAGATGCAGAGGAGTTTGCTACATTGGATTCGGTATTGATCCTACAGAGGAAGGGGAGGAGGAGGAGGCTTCTATTTTTGTCATTTCTGTCATTTGTAATATTTTATTCCCTGAAAATGACCTACCGGAAAGGTTTTCTATTCAATGACGACCCGGCACATCTGTTCCCGTAATGTGCTACGCTATCATATATACTAATCTCACATTTCTTTCTCTCTCTCCACCAAACTTGTAGAATTGCTGTGTAGAAGGAATCATGGCAAACTTTTCGTTGTTGTTTTGGGCCTCATTGACCCTTTGTGGAGCCGTCACGTTTCGATCGAGTGAACTCTACAAGAAGATCCAACGTGGCAAAAACAATAACAACAATCGAACCTCCGATGATGATGGTTTGAGTGATGAAGTCAAAAAGGTCCATGCAACACTTTTAAAGAAGTATCTTTTCGTGTACCTTATGGCGACACTCAGTGATTGGTTGCAAGGACCGTACGTTTACGCTCTCTATTCGGACTATGGATTCGAACAACATCATATTGCACAACTGTTCGTGGCAGGGTTCGGTTCGTCCATGATTTTTGGAAGTTTTGTGGGGAGTATTGCGGATTGGGGTGGACGACGACTCTTTGTCATACTCTTTGCTGTCGTTTATGCCGCCAGTTGTATGACCAAACGTAAGTTGGTTGTGTCTGGAAAAATCATCAAACGGACAACAATGTGAACAGTATTTCTTTCTTCTCTATCTGACCACCTCACGTATATGTATATATATAATAATATGTCTATCATCGTGTCTATCTCTCTCTCTCTCTTCGTCCTACAGATTTCAAAGATTATGGTATTCTCATGTTGGGACGATTGTTGGGCGGTGTATCCACGTCTCTACTATTTAGCGTCTTTGAATCTTGGCTGATCCGTGCTCATGCCGATGCGGAATTACCAAAACAATGTCTTGCCAAAAGCTTTTCGTGGGCTGCCTTTGGTAATTCGGTCGTGGCCATTACGGCCGGATTGATTGCAAATAACATCGCCCATGCAGGTCCCATGACACCCGTCACCGATCTCATTTACAAGGGTGGATATTTGAATCCGTTTGATCTGGCACTCGTGGCGTTGCTCTTTTGTGGATTCGGTGCACGGTTCCTGTGGGAGGAAAATTACGGTGACGCGGATACCAACGGAGAACAGTCCAATGGAAAGGGACGCGTCAAGTGGTACGACGGATTACGAAATGCATGGACGACAACCGTACGAAACCGTGACATTTTCCTTTGTGGTATCATCTCTTCCTTGTTTGAAGGTTCCATGTATATCTTTGTCTTTATGTGGACCCCGTTACTCAAATCGTTTTTGAAAGCAGGAGATGACGACCTACCCTTTGGATTGATCTTTGCGACATTTATGGTGTGTTGCATGACGGGGTCGTCTCTCTTTAGTATCCTCGTGGAGAAGTTTCCGGTGGAAAAACTCGCTGTTGTCATATTTGCAGTGGGTGCTGTCGCAATGGCGATCGTCGCGATGGAAATCAACGAAACAATGTCATTTCTCGGAATGAATCTGTTTGAAATTACAGTCGGAATGTACTTTCCCATCATGGGAACGATGAAAGGAGGCATCGTCCCAGAAGACAAACGAGCGGCAATTTACAACCTCTACCGTATCCCCCTCAACTTTATCGTCCTCTTCTCACTTCTGACCGATCTGACGCCAAGCATTTCCTTTACGTTGAACGCATGCATGCTAGGAGTAGCAACGCTCGCCCAAAGTGTCTTGACCAAGAGAAGGTTGGAGACAACAGGCCAAATGAAAGATACCAATGATTCGATTCCTCTTTTGGAACCCAAAGGGTCTGAGGATGTGGATGCTCCTCCTCCGGTGTAATGCAAACAAGCGTGACCCATCTGGCATTTGATGAATGACAAGATCCATCCAAACAAAATAAGTTATAGTCTCCATTTGCATATAATGATGATATTTTTCTCTCTCCTTAATTTAGAATACTTGTCATACAACGTACATATATACTATAAAGGCTCTACCATGTACCAAACAGTCGTCTTGGCTGTGATGATTCCGAGATAAACTATCTATTCATTACCAAGGATCATTCTCATCATGACGAATGGAAAAGGGTTTGGCCATGCTTCTGGATCTCCTGTTCCAATCCGACCTTTACATGAGGCAAATCAGTCCTCTTACCCCCCCCCCTGCTTGCAAACACGGATGATCCTTTTCAAAAACTTACAGTTATGTTGCGGCCGGTACGCACGGTGGTGGTCAAGATCCAATGTTTGTCTCCTCTTGGTCCACTACGGTAGCAGCCTCGGAAGCCTTGCTGCTTGTTGGCTTGGTCCACTACGGTAGCAGCCTCGCTCGGTAGCCTTGCTTGTTGTTGGCTTTACTGTAGCAGCTAGTAGTAGCCATTAGCTTGCTAGAGAGTAGCTAAATAATGCTGTTCCAAAACATTCCTGTTGGTTGTGATTCGAAGATACTATCCAGCAGCCAGCAGTCATTAGCTTCGTACTACTCTAGTACCTACCGTACTACTAGGAGGAGGAGGAGATTCCCAATATGCATC
Organism: Nitzschia inconspicua; assembly: GCA_019154785.2. Lineage (NCBI taxonomy): Eukaryota > Bacillariophyta > Bacillariophyceae > Bacillariales > Bacillariaceae > Nitzschia > Nitzschia inconspicua. The sequence continues at coordinate 494,656 of JAGRRH010000007.1, read as the reverse complement.
CTTACGTGCATATTGCATGTCATCAAAGATAGATCCTACATGTCTATCTATCTACTAGGTAGCTAGAAATAGCTACTACGAGTAGCGAGCAGGATTCTATGATACTGCTCCGCAGTCCGGAGTCCGGAGTCCGGAGTTTAGTATCCATTTGGGGGACATGCCTTTGGGCATTTTGAAGGGGACGATGAGTTCCCCTCGGAATCCTGCACACACAACATCATCAGTGAAAACACAGATGACAGTGAGAGTACAACATAGTTTTTCGCGTCTGTTTTATACGATTGCTGCGACGCATCATCTTCACAGTCTCAGAAGACAATCACTACTCTACGATCATCATGGGAAAGGGTCAACTTATGTTCAAAGGCGAAAAGAAGTCTTCTTCTAAAAAGAGCAAGAAGCGAAAGAGGGACAAGACCGGGGATGACACAGGTGACGACGTTGCCGTAGCGACTAATGTGAAAAGTGAAGAGATAGAGACGAGAGACACTATCAGCAAACCGTTGTCGTCATCATCATCGACAACAACGACAACAACAACACCATCTGCCACCAACAATGCTGTCACACCTTCTCTTAAAAAGGGTACTGGAAAAATTACAACGTCAGCAACCGTGGTTACGGGATACGGTACCAAATTTGAAAAGGAACTTGGAGTGGGCGATGCCATCATGGCAGTCATCAATGGCCAAGAGGAACTCCGTGTCATCACCATGCGTCTATCCAACACATCTTTGAATGTGTCTAGTGCCTTTTCCACCTCCATTAAACATCCTCAGTCCTTCAACTACATTCCCAAACCCAGAAATGCCGAAAAGGAACGAAAACTGGCCTTGAAAAAACAACGAGAACAAGCTCAAGAAACCGAAAAGAGTGTATACGATTTGTATTCCAATCAAGCGTTGGTATATCGAGAAAAGACCGAAACGGGATCCTATCGTATCAAGCGACAAGAATTGGATGGCACTCAAGTCAAAACTCGTGTCGATTTGTTAGAGTTGCGATCGAAAAAGACCAGCGACAAGTACTGTTGAAGTTGCAGAAAATTGGCGACGTGATGTTGACTTTTTGCTAGATGGATCAATGCATGTTCATGTTTGCATGCAATGCAATGCAGGACCTTTTTCTGGTCTGCTTGTTGCTTGAGTCCTTGCTGATATATCGTAATAGTTTTTTTAATTCATGTCGGTCAGAAGTATTTTCCATTGCGACGGCTAGTGAAAATGTTGCAAGCACAATATCCCTGCTGCATGCTTCTATGATAAGATCAATTTAATGATGGACCACCGAATGCTATATTCTTCCTCGGAAACTATCATACATTCTCTTAGCTGTCTGGTGTGTCCAGTGTATCTGATCGTGTCAAGATTTTCGTTTTGGGGAAATTGTACAGCTCTATTTGGAACTCAACTCCAAAAGAGGGCCTACATGTTGCAATTGGCTTTGTCCATTATTCAATCTCTAATTTATTTCTCTCGTGTATTTTGCATACTAAAACAAAGTCTAGCTAGTTGGGAATCGTGGAATACTCACTTGTCTTGTTTCTGCCAGTCACAAGATAGTACTAGATCACTACTACAACAAGCATGACGGCAGCTCCTCCCAAACCCGACCAGACCAAAGGAAGAGTGTCGGACTGTCCAGACAAAGCGGTACACGCACTCACATTCTTCGGGGCACGGTTCTGTTGGAGCCATGGTCGGTGGGGAGGAGGAACTCAGTAATCACCTAGCAGAGAAAGGAGATAATTCGAAAATACGTTCAGTGTGAGGGACAACATTGCATAAACCTAAACAGGACTAACAATACACACTTTTATATTTTGCGGTTGTATAATTCCACAGCAAGCCATTTCCACAATCCGGAGGAGGCCCTTGAGTGGGAGACTAATCGTGCCGAAGCCAAGTTGGCCTGACGAAGTATAAATGAATCCGAGACCCACTGAGCTTTTGAGTGAAGATGGAATTGAGCATTGTTGAATCTTCAATCTATCTACATGCCGGCCATGGACTTTGGTGAATCTATCTGCCGTCACACTAAAGTTATGGGTCGAAGACGAACGAATATCGAGGAAGACCAACGTATCATCACCAAGCATATAAAATCGTTTACAGTTAGAGTGGATTGAGACAAGCCGACCTGGCGAGGGTATTTCCTTGTCCTAACTGTAAGTTGGGAATAGTCCAGCTTTTATTGGAACATCTCTCTTGCAACCACAACCACTTCTTCGTCTCCAGTTTTGTCTCCATTTCGGAAAAACGCTTTCGAAGAATTTCGAGTCCCGTGAAATTGGACTGTTGCCGAGTTTCGAAGTTGCCGCAACACCGTAATAATTTTTATTTCATTTTTTTCTTCCATCGATCATCATTCGCCAGCCACTACTATTCTGAATACCTGCTTCTGTCACCATGGATGATGCGCGACGGATCTTCACTTCCCTCTATGGAAGTGACAAAGGTTTCGAAGCGCAGTTCTCACCGGGGACCGACCTTGAAACTATGAGTGCAACAGAATTCATGCAGCGACTTCAAGTTTCCGAACCTTTCCATGTCACTGAACACCTCCAGGAGCCAAGCGTCTACAACCGAAGACTGATTGACACGTTCAACAGAATGGAAGAACAGTGCTTAATCAACACCGTTGATAATGGCGAGTTTGAACTATGCGCTAAGGAGGTCCGCAAGTGTCTTGAGATGGAGGACGACATATCACCCAACCGTCCACCAGCTCTCGTTCTGGAACGATGCCGACGTGGTGGAAAGACATTTATGCTGTGTGCGGTCGCAAAAATGCTAGCTGAAAGCCTGGAAAAAAAGCACCCACCTGTTTATGTTGTGCAAATATCGCTCAACACGAAAACACCATATCGTTGCTCAGAGACTGCTGACAGTGCAATCTACTCTCGCATTGCCTATTTCATTGCCAATCAAACAGAGGATTTTCATGAATTTCGGAAGGTGTATTCGAATTTCAATTCAGTCCGCTCATGGCTCCTCAATACAGATGTGCGGGTGATACTTCTTATCGACGAGCTAAACGTCATCCCCAGTCGAGCCCCTAACTACGACGAAATGAGTTTTCGACTCGACTGTCTTGTGGGCAAGAGGGGAGGCGCACTTCTTTATTCAACGCACCACAGAATCAACGACATTCTACTCCGAGGCCGTCGATTAGAATCAGATTCAAAGTTGTCGCTCCGCACGCACAAGTGGATGACCATTCCGCTCATCGAATCAGAGAAATCTCTGATCCTGAAACCCAGCTTTACATTTGGATTTTGGTCTGCTGTATTGCGGGGACGTATTCCTGCTCTAATTTGTCTCGCTAGCTTCGATACGAAATGGTATGCCCCTGATGAAGATAACAATATTTTCACTGACCGTCAGAACGCGATGGGGGCTGTGCTTACAGGGGATCCGAGTGGTTTGCAAGCTGGTCGAGACCATTTCAGATCGTATTGTTATCGTGGTGATAACAAGGATCTGCTTTGGCCCCCCTTCTTGATAGCCCAAAGCCCTGTATTGGGAAAAGAAGCTTCTCATCTCCGAAATACTCTTGAGAGTCCTGACACAAACCCAGCAAAGGCGTTCGAAGCCCTTGTTGCACTTTCGGTCCTTGTGCGACTTCTGTCTCGCAGCGAGAACAATCACAAGTTCGTACCTCGGCATCGATTAGTTTCAGACACCAACAGTTTCGAGGCAACAGAGATCATACACGCACATGAAAGAAATCAGGACATTCCATCACTCATTCGAGCAGTGAAAGAAGCTTTTCCGCGAACGACACGTGGTCGAGTTCTTCAATTAGTCGCAATCCCGCTGTATGAACACTTCCCTAAGTACGATTTTTTCTTGCTACATCGAGGGCAATTAAGAGGATGGTCCATAGAAGTAGGCTACCAGTGCAAAATGGGGCAGCAGTATCTGGATAGGGCGCATAGAGCAGAGAGCCGACGTGTGGTGAAGTCGCTCTGGGTTGAAGGCAAGGGGCCCGAAACTTGCATCAACAAGGCTCGTTCTCATGGCTAGACATTGATGACTCGAGATGCACTTGCAGCTTTCTTGGGCAAGTCTCTATTCCACGCTCTCCCACCCTAAGCTTACTGTTAGGTACATCGGTACGAGTGCAACCGAAACTCTATTGGCGACATCTACCAATTCGAGTGTTGCTGTAACAACAACAATCCATAGGTTACAAAACTGAATAAGTATTCTTTTCCATAAGGTCACGCTCTCAACAAGGAAAAGAGTTCGGCAGAGAAGATTTTAAAGCCAAGCACTTCATTAATCCATCGTAGCTGATGGCAAACTCACGACTAGCTAGCATCGGCGTACAGTCTCCGGTTTACTACTATGAGGGACTAGTGGACGAAACGTGAGAAACAAAATGTATGGGGTATTCGGTTGTGAAATTATTTTGTCAAAAGTCGAGGATCAATTGTTGCAGTCCCAATTCTGGACAATTCGATCCCTCATTCAAAACCGAGGATACACGTCTACGTGTCATGTATGAAGAGGCGGTTTTAGGGATGGACAAATCACCAGCAACGAAATATCCCAGATCCTACGAGTGAGGGACACAAGTTATCCTGATCCTGCGACAGACGTGAATAAGTTGCGGGATTTCATAATCACGCCGGCGCGCCACGATACACTTGGCGGTTGCTATACCAACGAAATTACGGTAGTTCATTCCAAGTGTATTTCGCATTCTAGCTAATGCATGGTCTAGTTTGGAATAGTCGAATACTCATATCTCTTGTTTCTGCCAGTCACAAGATTGTAGATCATTACTACAACAAGCATGACAGCAGCTCCTCCCAAACCCGACCAGACCAACGGCAGATTGTCGGACTGTCCAGACAAAGCAGCGCTAGCACTACATTCGCATTCGGGGCAGGGTTCTGTCGGAGCCATGGTCGGTGGGGGAGGAGGAATCCAGTAATCGCCTATAGAAAGCGTTCAGTGTGAGGGGCAAAATTGTAAAAGGCGATAGAACAAACCAAAAAACAGGACAGCACCAACTACACACTTACATTTTTCGGTTGTATAATTCCACCAGCCATTTCCACAATCCGGAGGAGGTCCTTGGGTGGGAGACAACGTATCATCGCCAAGCATAAAATCATTTTCGGGTGGATTGAGACATGCCGACTGTGCAGGAATTTCCTTGTCCAAACTTGGAAATAGTCCAGCCTTCACAACATCTTGCAACGACAACAACTTGACAGGCTCGTCAATGACACCGACATTATCGTTACCGTAGAGTTTCCAAGTTGCGAAGGACCATCCCAAACCACGCTCGGCAGCAAACAATTGCCGAGCAGCATACGAAATGCGATGGCGCATCCACCATCCCGAACCCACCGTCTCTTCGAATCGATCACATTGTCCATAGTCCTTGAAGGTTGGTCCTCCTTGGTTGAAACAATCGTCAATACTCAAGTCAAATCCGGAACTCAAAAAGAGAGGCATGTTCTGAAAGCAGCCGCTGTACTCCAAAGGAGATCGTACCATACAAGCAATGGCCTCGTGATAGAACAGCTTGGAACGGTCTTCTTGCGAACTCGACGAAGCTAAAGAAAGAATAGATCATCAGAGAGCATTGAAATGAGAAGCGCAACGAACGAGCAGGAAAATCCCAATACTGGTCGTAAGTTTTTTTTTTCGGATCACCTACCAATATCGGCCACCGACACGGTATGTGACAACTCCAACGATCCAAATACATTTGGATCCGACGCAAATCCAGTTCCCTTCAATTTGGTCAAATCACCCTCATTGAGAGGAACGAACAAGGGCAACGTAGCCGTCACGGCTCGAATCGATTCTACCACGGTCGTCGTATCCGTGATCATTCCCTTGGGCAAGGTCAACGCCAAAACGACGGGATGGTTAGCTGCAAACTCGGACGCCGTCACAACTGCATCGAGTTCATCTCCCGTGGCGACCAAATTGAGAATGATTTGCAAGCCGGCCTTGTCGACATCTTTCATGATTCCCTTCAAAACATCCAAGACATCTTCTCCATAGATATCTTTTGGGGTGAAGGCGGCAGTGGGAACTGCTAATTGGACAGTATTCAAGCCGAGATCTTTCATTTGCAAAAAATCATCCAGAGTGTAAAAAGAAGAAGCCTCTTTCAAAGACAGTTCCTTGCCACCCGTTGCCCAAGGTGCGGGAAGAAAGATACCGGCCATGGATACCGAACGAATGGGCATACCATCCGTGCGAGGCGATCGTGGTTCCACCGCCGGACATTCCAACTTGGCCAAACCATTGAATTCGCAAGCATACGGAGTGATTTCCAAGTCGGGTGAACTGCGGTACACTTGCTCCACCAAAAACTCAAGCAAGGCTATTGTGTCCGTTGCAGTCGTATTACCAGCGACAAATTGCTCTTTGATAGCGTTGGCGTTGTCAATGACTACACCCTCGGGCAATGGTTTTTGCATACCAGCAAGTTTTGCAATGTCCTTGGGAAAAGAGAGGCTGTGATGGTGTGAGTAGAAAGTGTGTGAAAGGATGGATAGAGATTTTGTTTTAGAGGACAAGAGAAGATGGCGATGCCAACCACGACCATTGTTTCATTGGCTACAAGTCTCCGCATTCTGCCTAGACATACCATCCGTACGTTTTTCCATCGGGCGGATCGACGACAAAAGCTCCACGATTCTTTCCACAAGCACTGGCAAAAAACGACAAGGCGATATCTTCCATCTTTGCAATGGTATCCTTGTTCAAAATGTCATGGTCAATATGACAAGATGGAGTCGAAACTCCAGCGGAAGACTTGGTGGAAGAGGCTGAAAGAGTCATGTTGGAAAAGGATACGTCGATGTGAGAGAGTGGCACGTTATGTTTGTGTGGATACTTGCAAAAAGAGTTGAATGGATAAAGTTGGGACTACTACTAGAGATGGGAGTGTTGGATTGAGTGGAGAGAGTGTAGTTGTTGGAGATCAAGATGGCAGATGTCGAATCTCCTTTTTGTTTGTCGTCGCACTGACGTAGCTGTGTCCAACCGATCTTTGGGGTGGAATGCTTTTTCTCGATTTCTCATTCGACGAGAGCGAATGCAAAATATGCGAAGGAATGAGAAGCGAAGCATCTTTTCGCGACTCCGACGGTCAATCAGTCGACTCGCACGAATGTTTGTACATCGTCATAGTATGCCGTCGTATCATACTTACATGTTACGTCGTACTTTTAGAATTTCAGTCGTTTTTACTACGGATTCTAATTTCTAGCTACTCAAGCCGATTTAAAGTATATTAATAGTAGTCCTTGTCTTTTTCTCTTTTTCTAATAATAAGATGTAATTCAGCAGCAAAACGAATTGGAATGATTCACGAAACCATGATGAAATCGACATCAAACACTACGAAATTCTCTTGCCACGGTCAAGATGGATGCTGTCGACAGCATCATAGGTTCATCCAACGATAAAGCGCCACTATGAGTAACAAATTCTTCTAATGCCTTTTTGGCCTTGGCGACGTCTTCTGTCGATGCGTTTGGAATGGCTGACATGGGATTCTTACTCAACATGGTCCACAAACTGTCAAATTCCCAAACAGTGTTGTGAATGGCCGGATAACATCGCAACTTTCCCTGGTCAACACGGTCCGCCAACAATTCACAAATGCTCGTTGTTGTGGACCAATTCGATAGATAGGCCATTGACTCTTGGTCGGGATCGATAATTTCATTAGGCAGCTTGAAGACGTCTTGTAAGCTCACACCGAATCCTCGACTGGAAAAGTATTCAGAGACGTCAAACATCCACGAGACATTGGCAAAGACGTTGGAAGGTTCCTTTTTGAGGACTCGGGCAACGGCATTTAGTGTTGCTGCTACGTCGGGGATCAGGAACACTCCAAACAAACTGACAACGACGTCGATCGAATGGTCAGCGATCCCATCCAATTTAGTCCCATCTTCCACTTGAAAGACAAGCTTTGTTTGAAAGTCGCTTCCAGGGTTTATCGTTTCCTTGGCCTTTTCCAACATGCCTTCAGACAGATCGGTTAGGATCAACGTCTGTCCAGGAACTCCCTTGGGAAATTGCTTCATGTATGCTTTTGCAAAGGCGCCCGTGCCACAACCAACGTCCAAAATGGTCTTGGCTTGTAGAATATCGTCTTTGAGGATGGTCACTAGATCGGCACCATGTAATTCCGTCAACCGGGCTGCTTGATTGGAATACAACTCGGCTTGATCCGACCATTGGTCGGCTTTGTTCGTTTCCGCAGTAGCAGATGAAGCCATGGTGATCTTGGAGAAAGACGTAGTATAATATGTAGCCGATCCAGGAGTATTGCTAACAGTAAAAGGATATTTTAATGCTTTCGTCCGCAACAACAACACCGACAAGGTCGATAGATATTTCATGCCACCAAAACTGTGAGGTTCGACAACAAATTTTTGCAAGAAGAAATACGCTCCTCAAAATGATGTTTACAGTTATCTACAAACTCAATTGGCTGGGATCTGAAAGATATGATTGAAGATGAATGCCGAGATCTTCGTTGTTGTTCTTCGAACGAGAGATAGCGAGATTTTATCCCTCTACTACGTCGTACGTAATACCGCGGCGGCATCTTCTCTCTCTATGTAGCTAGAGACGTCGAGGGAATCAAGAAGCGCAGAATACCCCTCTACCTACCTACCTAGCTAGGTACCGGTATTTACGAGGAGTAGTACTAGCTACTAGAAGGAATCTATTACTACCTTTCCTTTCCTTTCTGCAACAACAGCCACGGGTGAGGCTACTGTGTATTATGCCTAAGAGCGCGAGTCCTAAAGCTAGAGGATATGTTGCTAGGTAGCGATTAGGCATTTGCTGCTGAGTACTATTGAGCACGGTGTTTTGATTGTGGGTAAAAGGGAAACGGTAAATCCATGCTGCTTTAGCTAGGACTCACCCTCTTACCTCTAGGCATAAACAGTAGCCATAAACAGTATCCTCACCCGTGGCTGTTTGTTGCAGAAAGGAGAGGCAAGGTAAACAGAATTATGTTACTTTTTCTGGATGGTGGACATTCTTGTATGATTTCTGATATGTACGTAGTACAATTTTCGGCAAACAAGGTGTCGTAATACTAGCTACTAGCTCTAGAGTAATGAGAAGGCCGGTTCCCATCTGAGTAAACTCACTACTGGTATGGCGCAACAAAACAAACTAAAGCTATCGAAAATTTCCTTCAAAAGCCTTCAAACGGTTACTGATTTCTTTTATACGCCGTGACAAATGGTTCGCTCCTCCAAACAAAGCTCTCAAAGAAAAAGTGTACATCCCCATCAATCTTGTGGTGGACGACGAGAGCAGGTAACTACTAGTACAGATCATAATTTTATTATGTTGCCGTGGTGTGTGCGTTTTTCGTCCTTGTTGGACTGTCATTGTTGTCATTGTTGTTGTTGTTGTTTACAGTTGCGTCGTGCCGCTGCGGCGGCGCCTCGAGTAACGTCTCCGGTCGAAATGGCAATGTCCGAATGCAAAAATTGGGCTGCCTCTGAGGAGGCTTGGACCTTTTTGGAGCTCCGTTCGATCATTTCCTGTTCGAATTCTTGTAATGCGTCAATAATAGTAAGAGGTTTGTCTCGAGGTGGTTGTTTGTTTTGTTGTTTGTGTTGATGATGATGATGGTTGATACGATAGAGAGCTCGTGCCAACGACAAGGCATCCAACAAGGCTTGATTGGCACCTTGACCTTTGAAGGGACTCATGGGATGGCAGGCATCTCCAAGTAACGTGATCATCATCATTTGATTACTTCGTGCGTTGGACAAGGAATCAGGATTCAATAAGTCACGATCGTAAACTGGATATCCCGACACGAATTCTACCGGTGTTTGTTTCAATATTTCCGGGATGGGTTGATGCCACGTTTGACATTTGTTCCAAGCCTCTTGTTTCAACGCTGCGGATCCCTTCCGGGACCATTCTTGAGCGAGGTCTTCCTTTACAGGGAAACTGAGCTGCCACATGTACTCGTTGTTCCTTTTGGAAAATGGCATGAGATAAATCCGTGTGGTCCCATCGGCGGTTTGAAAGACTGTTTCTCCGTCTAATAACGGCGATTGACGTATGGTCTCGTCCAACCGATCCAAACGACAAATTCCAAGAATGACGATACAATCCAAATATCGGAGCGGTGTCGTTGTTGTAGATCCGCCGTCCTTGTCAGACCCGAATAAGAACTCTCGAACTGTCGACCGGATCCCATCGCAACCCACAATTAGATCTGCCTCGGTTGTATAGGTTGTTGTCTGGTTCTTGTTGGAATTGTTGTTGTCCTTTTCTACTACATGAAATGTAAGTTGCATTGGCTTGTTGTTGGTTGTATTGGGATGCTGTTCGTTTGACATTGTTGGAACGGGTTGATGAATGTCAACCAATTTATGTCCCCACGAGATGGGTATCTGTTCCCTTGAGGAGGAGGAGGAGGAAGTATGACACGTCTCTTCCAAGGCCTCCCATAGAGCATGTCGTAATGTTTGGCGTGGAACGTGTAAATTTTGTCGTTTGGATTGTGCCTTTTTCTTCGTGTTGTTGTTGTTGTTGTTGTTGTTGTTGTTGTTGTTATTGACATCCTTTGGGTTGTCTCCTGGTCGTCCCCATTTGCGCAATCCCCATTCTCCCACCACCGTTCCATCGATGGTATGTACAACATGTTTAGTCGATGTGACGGCATGTCCACCCAAAAAGGTGTCATCAGAGTGGTGTGTTTGGTTTGCTTCGGATGATGTGTCTCTGTCTCCCTCGTATTGACAGTGATTGATGTCGTTGTACCGGTAGTATGTATCTCGTATGCCCAATGCTAACAGTGCACGTCGTGCCTGCTGGAGAGTCAATCCATAACCTTGTCTCCGTTGTGCAAACTCCGTGTCCTTTTCGTAGACATGACAAGAAATGTTCCGATGTCGCAAGGCCGTCGCCAATGCCAATCCTCCAATTCCACCACCTATAATCGCCACATGAAATATTTTTGGTTGGTGGGACAAACGAATCTCTTCTTGTTCTTTCTGATGTGTCGTTGCATTATCATCTTCCCATACCAATCCAGATTGTTGTGTGCAGCGTGGACAGGGTTCCCATCGAGGAGGCAAAAATCTGGTTGACATTGCAGCAGCAATATCATTATCTTTTGTTTCCTCACCAGCTTCTTCTTCTCTTGTTGTTGTAACCATTTTGATCCGTTCCTTGTTGTGATGACGCATCCGTGCCTTACGAGACGGTGGTTTGGCAATTTTGCCTTCTCCATGGCAGTTAGGACACAGTCGTGGTGAAGGTACCACCGGTAGACTGTTGTGTATTTTTGCTGGTGAGATAATACCCACCTTGTCATCCTCGATCGTATCGTATTGGCTCTCATTGTTGTTGTCTTTGTTGTTGTTGTCGTCGTCGTCGTCGCAATCCGTGGTGGAGGACAACGAATCCATGGTTGGAGACATTACGTTGCGAGTGAAAAAAACTGGAACGGATCGATAATAATAATGATGATATTGCCACTGTGGACGATGGTAGTAGCAGTTTGTACGACTCCTCCAAGTAGGAATGACAAAAGCATTCACTGCCAACGAAAAACCACGAGGAAGAATGGACCGAGATTTACTGTTATGATTTATGATTCCTTCAAGGAAAAGACAAGTTCGAACACAAGACGACCATAATAATGATTTCATTTACAGTTATTAATACAGCCATATATATATTAACAACTCAAGTTGTAATAAAAGGATCCTGTCGCAACAAAATAATGATGAAGGATGTGACAGTGAATGGTTTGTTTCTACTGGAGTATGATGACAAGACGCCGAGAGAGCGGTGTATCATACCGAACCCGGTATTCATGTTCACAGTTCACAGTTGTATGATATGACGTGTGATCATAGGAATTTTCCGAGCAAGCGGACGACGTATGGACTGTTGATTGCTGCCACGCTAAAATACCACACCCAAAACCCAAACCTTGACTGTGTGACTGAAGCCATGGCAATAAAAAAATACTGTAGTAATATCCTGGTGTAGTATTAATAGTCGTACTCTTATTAACTGTAAGAAGAAACCAGAGTCTCTTTCTTACTACACCTGTCTCTCTAGCTACTAGCTAGGCTATCTCTGGCATACGAGTATTGTCATCATCATAGCTAAGAACCGAGGTTAGCCAGCAGCAGATGCTTCAACGGGCAAAATTAAAAGAGAAGTCTCAAAGGGATGTAGTACTATGGTACAGATAGTTGCTTCAATCGCGGGAAACGGCAAAGAACCTTACCCGATACAAGACTGAAGATGATGTACCTATCCAGTACCCGCCAGGATCTTGCGAAGACATCATATCAACGGCGTGCAGCATCTGGATAGTAGTAGGATCGCCGCCGGGAGGAGTTTGCCAGAGGGAGTTCATCTGGCATCTTCTTGGTGTGCCGCTGTAACACAAAAGTTATCATTGTTCGGGGACGTGGTGGAAGCGGAAGTCTCCTTACTGATAATCAAAAAAACAGACGGGATCATACACCACTGGAAGTGAACGAGCTAGCTCTCTAGTGTCTACAATTACCCACCACCATGTCCAGCCAAGCAGTCCAACTGCAGCGTCAGAAAGGTACTACTTTAGTAATATATACCTACTAATAAGTAATAGTAGTACGATACGGAGTACGGTATGATCGATCGTGCATGCGCAACAGCGAAACAGACACAACGAATAGCGATCCGCAACGAACATGCCAAATGCCCACCAAACTGACTGTGAATCACACAACAAACGCACTCCGTTGTCCATTCTACTACCGTACTACTCGAAGTACTCATAGCCCTCATAGCCCTATCAGTACACTACTCTTGCTACCGGTAGCTCTCCTACACACCAAGCGGCATAGGATAGTAGTAATAACCCACCAGAAGCGCTCAGAGAGTCATCCATCTCCACTCAAGCAGCAGCAGCAGCAGAGTGATCCGCAACATCATCATCATCATCAGAAGCAGCAGCAGCAACGACACGCCGCACGATGGAAATACAGTATCATTACGAGGATGGAAAAAATCCACGAATCGTCGCTCTTGAAGACGACGACCACTTCCAAAGGTGGCTGGCAAAACAAGGCATCCAGTCGCTCAAGAAAATGGATGGTTCCGAGGGAGAGGTGGACATATTCAGGCAACTTAAATCGGGTGCGTCCTACCAGCCTGGTCCAGAGTTGAAGCTTGTTCCACACGCCACTGGCAAGCAGCAGGACTCCACCAACAGGAAGATGGCAGAGGTCTTGTCGAATTGGAAGAAAAAGGAAGCTGACCTGTTTGGTAGGAAGAGAAAACGAGAAAGTGAAACAACAACGGAGGTAGGAGACAATAATCAGAGAAAGCGCCTAGCTGCCGATGGGGATACCATGCAGGAGACAGCCAATACGACATCCATCGAGGAAGAGGCGAAGGTTGAAAAAATTTCTCCGATTTCCAACGGGAGTTGGTACTTGGGTTCAGGTGACAACCCCCTTTACATTAGGCAATGTACAAGGGATGTGGGCACTGTCATCTTGCAGCATATATTGCAAGCTGAGAAAAGAAAAAGAGCTGCTATCTTGTATGTCATCAGCGGTGCATCAGGAATCGGCAAGAGTTGGTCCATCAATGCATTCGTGGCGGAGCTTCTCAACAACGACCTCAAGGTTTTCTTCCACTCTGGATCTTTGGGACGTGCGTGGATGTTCTCCAATGATGGTCCCATGGAGCCTTTTAACCCTACTGAAATTATGTCCATTGAAGATCCGGATGTGGTCTATGTGTACGACTCACCTAGATGGAAAGGAAACATGGGCGAGCATACACAAGCAAAGCTGAGGCTAAATGTAGGGGTGACACTGATATTTTCATCCCCCAAGAAAGAGAACTACCAGTTTGCAGAGAGTAAGAGCAATGGTTTCACACAAGTGATGAATCTTCCTACCTGGACGAATCGGGAGATGCTCAGTGTCAACACTTCCGAGAACTCTGACGCCGTGAATATTTGCTACAGCATATGGGGTGGTAACATACATGCATGTGACAAGTTTGTAGAGGCATACACCAAGTTTGGTGCCAAGCGGGCAAAACAAAGGGCGGAATCTCAGCTTTCAGCGCAGATTAATTGTATCGACAAGCTCATGGCTGAAAAGATGTTGTGGAAGCTGGAAAAGCAACTGTTGCAGGAGAAGGTCAACTCTGAGTCTTTGATAGACTCCCCTGGTCATATACTTGTACCAGAGCCATTTGTTACTGACCCAAGGGATCCACTTTGTTTTGATGAATTCTATTGGCGTTTTTGTTCCCCTTTGGCAGAGAAGATGTTCTGGGATCACGTGAAAACTATGGGCAAAGACACTGTGATGAAGTTGTTGAAAAGTGTCTTTGAGGTTCCTTCTCCAAGAGGGGTCTTGTTCGAAAAGGCTGCTCATTTTCTGATCACAAACGGTGTTGTACAAAAGTTTCGGTGGTACAGCTACAACAGCCCAGGAGAAACTGAGGAGTGCATTGAGTTCCCACAGTGCAAGGTTGTGCCTTTTGAAACAGATAACCTGCAGCATACTTTTAAGACTGCGCTCGTCAATCTCAAATACTTCCAGCCGGAGGATTGCACAAAAGTTGCCATTGCATTGGAACCGACGGCTGCATCTTTTGATGCTGTTGATATGTTTGTGTTGGTCAAGGAACGTGAAACCGGTTCAGAGAAGGACTGGTGTCTCTACTTGCTTCAGGATACGATTGCTAGAAAACACAGCTTGAACCCTGTGAAACTGCTGTGGTACTGTGCCCTTTTCTGCAAAGCCTACAACCAAGTTGTGCTGTCCTCAGCACCAAAGGAGTCCATTCTGAAATGCTGCAAGTATGTTCCTTTTGTTCCACAAGAGAAGAAGGAAAAATTTGCCTTCGAGGAGCCAGTCAGTAACTCTCTGTGGTCGGAGGTTGAACAAGTTGCAACGCTTCTGAATGTTACATGGCCTGATGGGTTTCCGGGAAATAGCACCTACCTAAAAACTTTAGTGGAGAAGAAGGGGTTGAAGATCCCCCCTGCAGCAAGTGGGAATGTAAGGCAACTGAGCAAGGGTGTAGTTGGTGGAGCATGGCTTCTTGAGGAAGCCACTGCAAAAGTTACCCAGCAGTGTCACGTGATCTTTGATGTTTTCATTGCATGAGAAGCCTTTTCGGCAATTTTTGAGCCTTCCATACCTTGAAGTGCTGTGACACAGGCAAAACAGAGCGGGTGATTCCAAATGAAACTGGAGAGAATCATCGTTACAGAGAGTGATTCTTCTGATGCATTGGACAGTGGTGCGCAAAGTGGGTAAAAGTCGGGCTTTGCTGGATTTGAGGCGACCAACTGCTGACTTCCAGGAATGGAACAGAGGTCTACAACACCGTCTCCTCGAGTTGTTTTATGCAATCAAAAGTGTAGATTCTGCGATAGGAGGGGGGCCGTGGTGAGGGAAACCATCGTGACCTCACCCGATCCCCCGCACTGCATTACTGTTAGCCTTTTCTTGAAAAGGGAACGACGTTGCGTGTAATCCGTGAATTACGTCAGCATCATGTCGTAAAAGGATTTAAAGTAGTTCTACTACCACAAGCCCCATGGCGATCGAGCGGTCTCATAACGCTTACCAGGTACACATACAGTTTGGGGTTTCATCATCTCCGAGTAGTGATGTGGTAAATAACAGCCTCGCGGCTTGCGGCGATTGAGCGTGGTCTTATCCCATACCTGTAGTATCATACATGCGACTGTATTCGTAGTAACGTGTCACCTGCAAGAACAACGTCCATACAACAACCTCAACAGTGAACGCTGCGGTAGGAATTTACACAACGTGCCAGGTAACCTCACATGTCAAAGATACTACGGTACTACCTGCTCACTGCCATAGCTACCTACTACCTAGGTAGGTAGCTAGCTAGCTAGAGTCAGTAAAAAATGATCAAAGAAGGGCGACAATAAAAAGTCAGTTTAGGCTATCTCTGGCATATTGTCATCGTCATCATAATCATCCCCATTTTTCTTGCCACTGCCGCCGCCATGGCCTCCTGCACCACCGTTGTGGTTGTTGTGGTTGTTATTATAGTTCAGCGAGGACATGAGTAATCGTAGTAATTGTTCCGTGTTGACATGATCGTCTGGATTTCCTACTTGTCGACTGTTTGGATGATCATGTTGAAATCGAGTCCGTTCGTATTCGGCGGCATCTTGTCCCGTCCGTTTCACCTTGGTCATGGCCACCTGCAAATCCTTGGCCGACATGGGACGAAGTTTCGATCGATGGTTGTTCGTATTATTAGTGGTGGAAGAAGTACAATTGGTGCTTGAAGTGTTGGTATCGTCTTTCTTTTTCGCAGTAGCTTTCTTTTTATTTTTCTTCTTGTTGTTGTTTTTGCCCTTTCCTCCTGCTCCTGCTGTTGTTGGCTGTGGTTGTTGCTGTTGCTTGATGGTGACGGCATTTCGAGATTCTTCTTGCATCACTTCACGGACCGATTCCAACGCGGCACAATTCAACAATTCCTTCAGGTCACTTCCGGAATAACCCTGTGTGGATTTGGCCAATTGTGGTAAATAGGCCTTGGCCGAATCATCCAACGGGTGTTTGCTGTTTTGTAACGTAATGGTCAAAATTTGCAGTCGTCCCTCTTCATCGGGCAATTCGATCCGAAACATGCGAGGCAATCGACGTAAAATAGCATTATCGACATGGTTGGGACGATTGGTCGCTCCCAATACCATGACGGGTGCGTACACTTCGTCTGAATCGTCGTCGTCGTCACCGTTGTTGTCACCGTCCTTGGAACTTCCTCCGGCACGTTTGGTCTGTGTCGTGATCCCGTCCCACAATGTCAAGAATTCTGCTTTGATGGCATTCCCGGCACTGTTTTCGGCGCCATCTCTCGGATTTAAAAACGTGTCCAACTCGTCGATGAATATGATGGAGGGTGCCAATTTCCGCGCCAGTCCAAAGGTAGCGTCAATCAATTTGTTACTCTCACCGAACCATTTGGACATGATTTTGGACAATTTGACTGCCAAAAAGGTTGCATCGGCCTCTTTGGCGATGGCCTTGGCCAGCATGGTTTTTCCCGTTCCGGGGGGACCGTACAACAAGATTCCACCAGGTTGTTGTAACAAACTGGACGAGGAAAACAAGTCGGGTCGTTTGAGGGGTAACACGGCAAGTTGCCAAATTTCTTCCTTCATGGCGTCCATACCACCAATGTCGGCAAATTCTACCTTGATATCTGCCGGATCGATCACGTCTTGAGCGATTTGACGTTCGTACGATGTCAATACCAGAGATCCGCCGGATCGTCCCTGTTCTTTGAGCAACCGATGTAAACGTTTTTCGGCTTGGGTCGATGCTTGTTCGTCTTCGTCGGAAAGACCCTGAAAATTGCTGTTCTTGAGGAGCTTTTGGATAAGTACCGAAGCAATGTACGTTGTGACTAAAATCACACCTACTTCCAACACGATTTCGACGAGGAGTTTCATGGCTCCACCCTCGGTATTCCCCTTTTTCTTGGAAGATGAAGAAGAAATCGATGATGATGATGATGATGATGATGGAGCATTGCTACCACTGCCACCAGTATTTTGGCCCGACCAGGCAGCACCAGTCGATGTTGTATCCGTCAAGGGTGACATGGCAGTGTGAATTGATGCAGATGCATCACGAGAAACGGAAGGAGATGTGTTACTCCACAGTACCCGTGTAAACAATGACGATGACATTGATAGCGCTGCTGATGCTGATGCCCCACTATGTTGTTGTTGCGTCTGTTCGAAGGGACCATTATAATAAGAAGATGTCACTGTCAATGTTGTGAATGGTAACGCCCAAACGGACGATGACCACAATGACATGTTGATTTTTAATTGTCCGGTGGATTGATTCCAATTGGTTGACAGTGAGGTTTTACACAAACAGTAATGAACAGGAGACGGAGAAAATGCGATTCTGTGCTGGCTAGACTACCTAGTCTACCGGTAGTGCCGTAGTGCAGTTGACGATGTTGTTGTTGTTGTTGTTGTTGTTGTTGTTGTTGTTGCGTTTTTTGTCTGGATGTTCCTGTCGTAGGTCGGTCGTCGATCAAGAAAGAAAGAAGATGTGTGAGATGACGTCGCGAACAGAAAAAGAAGATGGTCGGAGGACAGACAGATATACTATCGTCGATCATTTCATATTACCATATCTATGATGTAAGCTACTTACTGTTACCCCACTCGGAGTAGTAGGATGAAGCATCCACAATGCCCCACATAGAGCTACCACAGCAGAACGAGAGGAAAGAAAAGCTAGTATAAACTGATAAACTACTGTCTATAATAACTGTCGGTTGGAAAAGTTTATTAGCTGCATCCTTGGGAATAGGGTTCCTTGAAATCTCGTTGATGAACCCAGGCATTGGCTGTAATATGGATGAACGATTTCAAATTTGGAGAATTGGTTTAGAGCATGGGGCTTTTGCAAACACCAAACACGTGCACAAAAACAAACTGACTGAAAGAAAACGAATCTTCAAAAAATCGTCCCATGTCTACGTACCTCCATATTTGATGCCTTTCTTCACTGGTAGAGCTTCATGGTGGGTTCGTGGATCCTTCTTGTTCGGATCATCATCGTATACAGACGGCCAAATCACTACCCTCCCTCGTTTCGGTTGAACCGTGATACCAAGTTTGGTAAAGTGTGTACCGCCTCCTTCCTCTACGTCGTTCAGATAAAGAAAGACAGTGATGATGCGAGGCCCCTGAAATCTCTCCAAGTGAAATGGAATGTAGTCGTGGTGTTCCTATACACGAGAAAAAAATAAAAGCACCTCTGTAAGTTCACTTGTCTGTAGTATCAATTTAGTTCCAGCTTTGTATATATTTTAAAAAATGAAAAGAACGTACCGCATAGAATTGGCCGACCTCGTACTGCAAGAATTGCCAGTATTCCGAGTTCGCATCTGGAATATCCGTAATATTTTCGACGCGTTTAATGACATTTTGATTCAGGGTGTGGTTGTAGCATTCATCGACGCACCAGGTATTGTGAGAGGTACGCGTGTCTTGCTTCACAGCATCATACGTGCCATCAAATTTCCTGTAGCACGGCAACGGCACAATCAACATTTGAGACACACACACACAAAACGCAACCACGATGGCAGAGACAAGGCAAACGACAAAATCGTTCGGGTTCGCTCACCTTGGGCCAACATCCTGGCTACGTTCATATCCTCGTGCGGCTCCAAGCTCAATCATCTTCGTGCATTCTTCTTCCGTCGCGACGTTTTCCATGGTGATCACCCATGGTCCTTCCGGTGGCTTGCTCAAGACGTTGGGTTCGTACTTCTCCACATAAAAGGGATCGGTGGTGATTCGCTCAAACATTTTGTTGAGATCCCCTGGTCCCCAAACCATAGGAGCATCCTTGTCGTAGGGACAACGATAATCAAATGACAACTGATGACATGTTTTACAAACCGGGGCACATTGTAGGAGCACTGTCAATGAGGATGCAAAAAATAAAAGTGTGTTTTTGGAAAATGAGAATTCTCAAAATGCGGTTGGATTTCAGTCTAAACGAAAAAGTGACGGTACTTACTGTAAGAAGGGTTTTTCTCACATTCACCTACCAATGATGACGAAATCAAATGGAAGGAAAAGGAAAGAGAGTATAAAATGAGAAAAACAGAGAAACCACAATAGAGCAATGCCGCAGTGACGGTATTCCTGACAAAGGTATTGATGTTTCTCTTTTTCCTTAAACTCACCAATTGCCGCCCAAAAGGCACAATGTTCGTGTCGACAATGACATCCATCACGGAACGATTTGGTCGTTTCATTGTTGTATACGCCCACCATGTATTCATACGTTTCACCTAACACTTGGACCGTCTTGGAATTGTCGTTTCCCGTCACTTGTTGTGCCTTTCCAAACGGTACAGGCTTGATCAGCTCTACATGTGTTCCTTTCGTTGGGTCATTGAACCTTTCAACAAGTGCAAGGTCCAAGGAATCCCAACAATGACCGTCGGGTAAACAAATTCTTTCTTTTTTGATACGTTCCGAAACAACCGATTCTGGTTCTTGTACACACGTCTCTTGTCCATTCGCATCAATGGTACAAACTTGTGTTGTGTCGGAAGCTGTACATGGCATTACCTGTAAGCAAATTGCCACAAAAAAAGAGATGGAAAGAAGTCGAACATGACGCATCAAACTCATCAGTAGTGTCATTGGTGTCGATGAAAAAAGTCACAAAATTTATGTGGGAATGTCTGTCGAAAGCAGTTTGCAAAGAATAAATCAATTAGATATATCGTTTCTCTTCTGCTTCACCAATGAACAAGGAAGCAGTCCAAAGGGTCTGATGGCCTGTTCGATGTGCAAAGCGTTGCGATGGTGTCCGTTATATTTCAAGAAACTCCTACTTTCGGAATGTCCCATGCTCAAATGGAGTGCTGAACGACACAAAAGGCGAAAGTGAAGAAAGCGAACTTCCGCTTCGATTTCAAATCACTTTCGCATGGCGGATTTGAAGATGAAAGATGACGAGTTCATCGTTAACAGTCGTCATGGTGTCAGGGTAAATTGGTATGAACGTACCTTCAAAAGTATTGTCTGTAGTTTTATTCATGGATAACTGTAATACCGATAGTATCTAATACGTTGTATGTACGTAGTACGAACTGCTACTACCGTACCTTGATCAAAGTCAATGTCCAGTGTACTACTCCTAGCTAGTACGACGTTTACGACGTATGTATTCTATAGAAAGAATGGTCAACCAACAGGCTTGTACGCAAGATTTTAAGTATCCTCTTCTTCTATATATTCGAGTTCTACTAGCTAGCTTGCTGCTCCAGCTGCTATTACTTTTTCTCTTGAAAGATATCTTCAAACGACTGTTCCTTTTGTGGCTTTTGCCATTCCTTTCGTTCCTTGATCATTCCTCGGAATTCTCGATCATGCTTGGTATGTTGATTGGCATCGTCGGGTGTACCCTCTTTCCAAAAGGGGTGTTGTTCCAGCGGTGGTTCTGCCGGCATTTCGGTGGCATGTCCAAATTGGTTGTACTTCATCATGGCCTCGATCACTTCTTCTTGATGTTCCCGTCGTCGGTAGCAAAAGTAATAGGACGGAAGCATGACCACCATGAAGGTACCAAAGAAAAAATGTCCTGCCACTACCGGACGAGAACCCATCCGTAGTCGATGTCTGGCCCGACGAACCAAAACGTAGTAATGACAAAAGTGAATGCAACAAAGGAATGATGCTATTTAGACACACACATAATCAAACACAGGAACGATTCCCACACATCCAATAGATTTTCTCTACTTACAGGCTCATCGCAGTAGCTGTAGCGATACCCCACATTCCCCTGGGAAAAGAAGAAGAAGAATTAGGAAAAAAGAAAATTATGGGCAGCAAAAGGACGTACATACGAACTTGAATGTGGACAAATTTTGTGTTGCACCTATGGTGACAGAAGGACCAACAGTAACATGACGCCCCATTCATCAATACATCAACAAAATAATAGAGCCAAAAATGTCAAAACTTACCCCTCACGGACACACCACCGATACGATGATTGTCGTACAGCCTCTCGTATACCAAAGGTTTCCGGAAGATATCGTGTCCATTTCGCAGTTTCCAAGGGATCAGACGACGACGAAGAAGAAGAAGAAGAAGTACTGGCGGCAGCAGTGTCGTTCATTGTTGTGTACCTGGTACTCAATTTTAAATTTTAAAACGCAATAACAATATTCACACGACTCTTCTTGTTCCAACCATATAGGTTGGGTGTAGCAACGGTGTACTGGATTTTTCCTAGAATTTGAAACACGTTGTCTTTCAGGAGAGAAAGCCCTGCCACTGCTTCGTAGCCAATGGATGACAAAACACTGACTCACAAGGGAGAAGTTGTTTTTCCAAGTCGTTTGCTCGTATGTTATGAAGGAATTGTAATAAAGAAAGACTTCAGCACCATCATCGTGGGTTGTTATTTGACTTCAGCTGATGCCATTGATGTGTCATGATAATGATCGTGCGGGGACCACTTGTAAACCCCATTCCTAATCGTTGTAATAGTGCGAGTCTTGATCACCGTGATCTACAACCGACAACCACCCGTGCGACTACCGTTTGTAAATACTTTAGAAAAGAGGATGACACAGATAAAGCTGAACATGATGTTCTTAGTTTACTGTTAGTACAGTTGTTGTAGTATAATGGACTGCCCCCTCCCGTTTGCTTTCCCTTCCTCTCACACTGTAGCATTGAAGGACTCTCGAAAGTTGGCAGCCAATTCCGTTTCTTGTTCCTTGTCGACAACACATGCCTTCCAGTGTGCCAACTTGGGATTCTTCAAAACGGCAGCCAAGACTTCTCGAGCGAATTGCAATGGCACCGAAGTGGCATGTTGATCACCGGCATCGTGACGATAAAAGAAACGGTAATTTTGGGACCGTGTTCGGATCTCTGCGTAAAAGTACGAATCGTCCTTGGACAGCATGGTTTTGACACCCAAATCGGACTGGATGACACGAAGGTCGAAACCGCTGGCCTTGGCATGAGCCATCATCGTGGTTTGGAGTTGGGTAATACATTCTCGGGGAACGGGAACGCATTGTACATGCGTGTGGTATCCACCTTTGGTTTCCATGGATCGTTCAAAGACAAACAGATCCATATCGTATGCTGAGGCAGCATGTTGTTGTAACTTTTCGACTAGAATGACCCATTCGTCGTTGAGGTTCCATGCCCCCTGGCGTGTATGGGTGACTGGTACTAGCAAAATGTGGCCCGGATGGACAGGACCTTTGGGCATGGCCGTGTACCATTCGTCGTAGACTCCCGTGATGAGATGTGTTTCACAGGACGGTGATGCGAGACAAAACCAACAATCGGTCCGATTGTCGGCAGGAAAAATTTGTCGTTTCACTCCAAGTGCTTCCAGCACGTCGTCCCGACTTCCCTTTTTGGTGGAAGGTGGTGGTCCCCCCTTGGCCCATCGTAGATTCGTTCCCACTAGTTTCGCCGGAGGAGGTGGTGCTCCATCGGGTTCCGGTTGGATGACTCCACCATCCGTGCTCTTGGTGAGAGCGGCTAGCGCCATGGTCGCCGCCGCATGGGAGGCAAACTCCAAAAACCCGTACGTTTCCTTGACTCGTACATCTACCTTGAGGGCTGGTTCCGTTTCGGCTGTAATTCGTTCTTCGTCTTCTCCGACGCCTTCGTTCAAGGCATCTTCCAATGTCTTTTCCAAATACACACGTAAACTTTCGGCAAAGCCTTCCTCAAGGGACGGCTGTTCCCGATCGGTCGTCGTCGTTGTTGGACCGTCCAGTGCTTTTTCGTCGGATTCCTTCTTGCTGTCAAGGTTGGTTTCCTTTTTAGGCGGATTGAAGAAGAGTGTATTGGAATCTTTGGCCTCTTCTTGTGTGACATAATGTCTTGTCGTGTCGACACGTTGACGTTTGTTTTGTTGTTGATGTTGTCGTGGAGCCGCCCATTTCAAGGTCAAGTCGACGCCATCAATGGTGATTCGTCCCTGTAGATCCAACAAACATTCCATGGCTTGTTTTTGAGACGGGAATTCTAAAAAGCAATACGTCGTGGTGTTGGCATTCGGTGGATGTCGAACAGCCGAACAGTTGTACTTGGCAAACACCTGCAACAATTTGGGCGATCGCGTCGATTGTAACTCTCCGGTAACGTCCTTGTGTAGACCGTACAGAAAGAGCGTGGAAATATTCGGATCGTCGGGAGGTTCCAACGACGTTTGCGAATTGTCGTTGGTACCATCCTCGTTCTTTCGGGACCGCTTATTGTTGGTGGATTGGGCAAAGAAGGAGTATCCACCTCCATTATTCATATTGGTACCTTGTCGAGCAAAGTTTGGTAGTGGTTGCTGTTTTTGTTGTTGTTGTCGTCCTGTGTTGTCACTATCGGATGACATAAAGGGACATGGTAATGTGGAGGGAGCTTTGGTGGGAGGTGGATTGGATGCTAGAGGTTCCAATCCCAAGGCATGGATGAACTTCGTCGTTTTGGTCGGTTTGTTCGCAGCCGACAGTACGGGTGACAGTGCCAAGAACCGACCGACGTGGTCACTATTGGGTAAAGAGTATGGTGGTGATGCATGATAATATACTGTCGAGGGAGCCACATGATATCGTGGTCGACACTGCAAGGCCACTTGTGCAACATCATAACTGAGAGGTTCCGTGTCCACTTGAAGGACATCTTCCATGCCCTGTGGCCAATCGGAAGACAAGAGCAAATCACATTGTTGAATAGAAGTAGGAGCAGCAGAAGAAGAAGAATTTGTATCTTCCACGGCTCGCACATGTGGTGGACAAGACCCGACATATAAGGGATGGTCATGTCCTTGAAGATGGATTTGAAATACGTTGAGACTTCGATCTTTGGTTCCCTTCAAGACATGAAGATTCTTGACAGAACCCACTGTTTCAATCCCTTGATCGTCTACTGTTGATGTAGTAGAAGTGCCATCACTAGACAGTTGTTGAACGTAAAGAGGTATAGGAAACTCGGAAATAGCAGTTGTATCCTTGGATGATGGAAATCGAAACGTCCCGACCCCAAAACATACATCGAACGGTCCTGCCTTGCTACCATTCAAAGATATCAATTTTTTGTACAAAACTTGCACTTCCTCGTCTCCTTTCACAGATCCCACTAACAGTATCTTGATTTTGCAGGAAGAAGAAGAAGCAGCCGCCGACGACGTCATGGTGAGTGATTGTTAGTTGAACGATGGTTGATGTTTTTATGGAAAGATCTTCTTGTCTTCACAAAATATGAAGTGAGACCAACAACAGGGTTGGATAGCAGGACAGACCTGATTTTTTGTATCTTTAACCTTTACGACTTTGACCGAGTCGAAGGCACCATGCGTTGAACGGGTCACCAAGCTGTTCAAACGTTCATAATAACCATAGATCCAGTACGACAGATGGAGTGCCGGTAGTATGTGATACGTCCATCCACAACTTGCGACGACTTTGTCACGGTTGTCCAACAACAACACTGTCAACATCAAAACCAACAGCAACAGCAACGTCAGTCCAGCAGTCGATGTTGCAAATAGGTCCGCTTGATTGTTCTTGTTAAACCAGTCTATTCTCGGGCCGCGATAGTAGTCCACATACAAATCGGTCAGATAGAGACGGGAAAGAAAGAGCTGTCCTTCTTTTCATTTCATTGACAAACGGCCGATATCATTCGGGTATTTCTGCTCTGCGTACACATACACAACGACCATCTGTTTGTTTTCATTACGTGTGATTCCGTCTCAACTACCAACATTTAGTAACACTATGGTGACCTTACGGCAGTCACGACAACAAAAGGGTATAGTGTGGTTGGTGGTTGGGGTCAGTTTGTCCAGTTTGATTTATTCCATGACTTCGACCACAGTAATGTCACGAAACACACAGGATTTCATGAAAACGCTGGTCGCGTCGACATTCACCTTCACCAACAACGGTGGGGAAACCGTGATGAATGAAACAAAATTACAAGACATGTTGCGGTCGTCGACCAAACAATCCAACAACAGAAATGCATCAAATGGCGACCCTTCTGCCCATGACGATACCATGATGATGATGTCATATTCATCGCACAACGAAGCATCATCGCGTCGACATCAAGTCCAAGACACGTCATCAAGGAAGCAACAAAAACATCAATCTCATTCCCACAACTCTACCTCCCACAACTCTACCACACTAGCGTTGTTGTATCCTACGGGACTGATTGGAGGATACCGCAATCAAGCCATGCGGTTTGTAGCCTTTGTCAAACATGCCATAGATCAAAACATCACGCAGATCTTGTTGCCATCACTGCTATGGAGTACCCGATATAGCAACCAACGCGACAACTTCTTCTGGCCAGTGCCATTTCAAGACCTCTTTGATGTGGAACATTGGAATACCTTTTCGTTCTCTACACAACCGCTGTCATCATCCCTAAATACTGCAATACCAGACATTTCCAACAGCACACCATTCCTTCACACGATCAAGTTACCACTGCTGGTAGACTCTGTCCCAAACGCTGATTGTTGGAGACATGATCCTTTATCCAAATCTGAATCTGAACGAATACGACAAACTCTATTCGGCAATGACTACGTTACTGCTGTCAACCGAACCACACAGACATCGCCAACCATTCCGATTCGTAACGGACACTGGTTCATTCCCAAACTCACCGAACACGTCGTCACGACGTCTGCCACGCGGCTCACACCCACGGCCAATGCCACCGTCGACTATCTGGCTGGGAATTTGGGAACGGCCATCCGAAAACTCAATTTCAAAGATGCCGTCCAACATTGTCAGCATCCGCAGGTGTACGGAGGTGGGACTCATGCGGGTGTCTTGTGGAACCGGTATTTGAGCATGTCCCATTTGCAGCCCGGAAATGACGTACACAATGCCAAACCCAATACTGTACGAACCGCCAACATGGTTGCGACCATGCATAGGGCATTGATACCGGCGCTGCAATGGCGCACCCTCGCCGATCGATGCGTCCAACACCATTTAACTGTGAATGACAGTGTCAACAACCAACGACAAGCCGCCAGGGACACCATGGGATACGTCGTCCTTCATGCCCGCGTTGAGACTGAAATGATGGTCCACAAATGTGGCCGAGACATGGAGAAGAATCTCACCACGTTGTTTGACAGGGTCGATGACTTTATCGACCGCTACAACGAGCAACAGTTACCACCCAACCGACGACTCCATGGGACCATGGTGGCCGTTGGTCGAGAGGGGATGCAAGAGCAGTCTTCCAAGGTCGCCGACCTGGTCGCACACAATTGGAAAACATTGAACGAACGGAGCATTTCTTATATCAACGGCAAATACACGCTAGTAGTGCAACATTCCACCGAAACAAATGTCAATGGTACAACTTCAACTGCCCACAAGTTGCGTCCCCGCCAGAAACAGAGTCTCGTCCGACAAATTACCTCCCAACTTCCAATGTTTGAATGCGGTGAGGGGTGGGTGGAAGAAGCCTTTTACAATGATCCTGTTCTCAATGAGGAAAACCTACCGCACAACTACTATGGAGACGTTTTGCCGTCCGTCGTCAATTTCTGGTTGGCGGTGGAGGCCGATGTCTTTATCGGTGTCATGAAGAGCAGTTGGAGTACCGATGTTTGGACGGCACGGTACTACCTGGGCAAGGGACGGCACAACTTTCAACACACGTCTGATAACGGAATCATCCCCGTCTCTCATGGTGGCTTGCCACCGTCACACAAGAACTGCTAAAAAAACG
This sequence comes from Nitzschia inconspicua, assembly GCA_019154785.2. Lineage (NCBI taxonomy): Eukaryota > Bacillariophyta > Bacillariophyceae > Bacillariales > Bacillariaceae > Nitzschia > Nitzschia inconspicua. The sequence continues at coordinate 467,308 of JAGRRH010000007.1, read as the reverse complement.
CAAAAGAAAAAAAACGCAATTTTGGAAGAAGAAAAAACACTACTACATATAACAGCACTACTACCCCTTGTCTATGTTTTCCTTCTTCTGTAGCAATGTTTTGGTTGGTTGATACAATATTAGCCCATTGTTAATGTTAGAGTACTGGATTCACAGTCCACAACTCTAGGGATCCCCGTGTCACAATCTTGTTACAGATTCTGCGAGATGATAGCTGTTTGGTGGTTCCAGTTTCAGTTTCATCATCGTCATTGTCGTCGTCATCCTTACCGTTATTGTAGTGCAGTATCACAGCATGCCAGTACACTTGTGGAATAACAGTATTATTATTGTTGTTGTTGTTGGTTGGATGGATGGTCGATGATTGGTCCGTTCCTGAGGATATTATTATGGGTTCTTGTTTGTTACGTTTCGAAACGTAATGAGACGTCAAACATTCTTTCACCAATTCCAAAGCGTCGGTATGTGGCAACGATTCCATATAGTCGATCAATGTTTGCATGGACCACCATTTTTTGGAGTCGTCGTCGTCGTCGTCGTCATCAGTACCATTGTCGTTGTCGACGCCTTCCATAGTGACGTCTTGTTGTTGTTGTTGATGAGGAGGAGGACGATGATTATGTGTTTTGGTCTTGAACTTTTGCAGGAGTGACTGATACAACGACGCTTCTACAGCGTCGGAATCTTGTCCGATGACTGTCAAATGACAGTTCCAAAACTGTCCCGTCGGATCGATCCTCCATATCTCCTTCTGTCCCAAAACGACCAAAGAACTTGCCAAGAGAGGAATGGTGGCCTTTCGCAAGTCTTGTGTCCCCACTTGTAACAAGTTCGCCATATCACGAGCCAATCTCTTTGCCGACACGACATGCCAAGGACCATTGATTGTACGATGACGATGGCCGAGAGGTTCTAATCCGCTCACGGATTGGACGTCTCGAGTGATGAGACTTGCCAAGGCATGACGTAACAACTTCCCATCGACAGCGTTCCCACCCGTGGCCGCCACTACATCGTGTGGAAACAAGGGTCCGTCCAATAGAATGGGACTGGTCGTCGTTGTTTCACATGTCTCGTCCAACAGAAACAACGACCGGAACGTTGTTGTTGTCGTTGCTGTTGTTTTTACATCCTGTTCGTTGTCAGTATCGGAAACCATTTCGGATATCGTGGTTGTTGTTGTTGTTGATGATGAAATCGTTGTTGTATTTAAAAAGGGAGAGGTCGGTACGGTCGTCACCAATAAGAGTCCCTGTCGACATTTCATTGCAACAACGACATTGGATCGTGGCGTGACTAGTTTGCTAGCCTTGAGTGCGGCTTCGACCTTGTGCAACCGTCCCTTGGGAGAAAAGACAATGGGAGGAAAATCTTCGTACCGTGATGCCTCCAATATCGATGATCTTAGGGACGACGACGACGACGATTCCGACGACCAGGGAATGTCCTCCAATCCAGAAGACGATGATGATGAAGAAGAAAACGTAGATGACGGCGACGATGTTGTTGTTGTTGTTTGTTTGGGATATGCATCACGTTGTTTCAAGGACAATATTGATGATACAAACAGCAGATGAAAAAGTAGGAGACACCGAATCATACTGTTATTGACTGTGACAGTAACAAGGTGACTCGAAACAGATGATAACGACAACAGCGTCCACATAAAATATTGTGTACCGCTGCTGCTGCTGTTGCTGCAATTCCAGTTTCAAATTTGTTGCACTGTCTACTTCTATGATATGATTCGATTTTATGATACACACAATCCATCCATTAAAATTTTTCCACCTGCAAAGAAAGATTAGTATGTATCATACGTAACAACTCAAGTGGTCACTACGATCGTACTTTCGTATTGGAGTGCACATACGATAGTATGTTACAACGTAGTATCGTACTATTGTTGAACAGTGGATCATTCTAGTATCTATCATCATAGTATGCACCAACTCTCTTGTTGAACAGTCGATCATACGGAGTATTTATACTAGCTGCCTAGCTACTAGAGTAGCTCTCTAGCTATGATATATATATATATACATATAGAGAGAGAGAGAGCGATGTTTGATTCTGGTATCTACCTACCGTAGACTTTTCGCTTTGGTTTCTTTACATTAGCTACTTCCCCCTCCTCGTGGCCACCACCATCACCACTCAATCACATAAGTTCGCATACAGCTACAGCATGATGCTGGCTTTGACGATTCGACCGGATACACCAAGACGCTACATTGACCTGTCTACCTGGTATAATAAAAAGGCCATGTCGACAAAAGGCGCAGCATTGGTCGATACACGTTGACAAGAAGTACTATCAGTATATCAGTATTTCGTATTATACAGTAGTAGTATCCTTCCACAGACCGCATAGAAAGTAATGCGTTCAATAGTCACCATCGTCCTTGTTTCCATCGAAGAAGATAGCTCCATTGTTGTTGCCACATTCATCAACATCGTAATCACTGTCCTCCTCTTCCTCTTCATCATCGTCATCTCCCATTTTTGCAACTTTTGGTTGTTCGTCTCGCCACCGTCGATACCACGACAGTGCTTCTGAACCAACGTGATGATTGTCTTGTTGATGGTACAATTTCAAATCATCCAAACATTGTTGCAAGTCGTCATTGGACTTGGCCCAACATACCCGTTGTCGAAGTTGTGGATGGGAGTACTGCAAATCCTTGTGCAAAAATCGATGCATATGCATCCGTACACATTTCAATCCAGATCCTTGTCCACCAATTTGGGGAGGATATTGTCGTGCCAAGTCCATGTACTCTTGAGCGAGTTGTATCCGACCAATGGTCCGGACGGGTGTTTGTGGGACCTTGTAAAAGAGGGGAGGATACTCCAACAACGATTCACTACTCATGACACCATCGGCTCCCGTTATTTTGAGACATTCCTCCACATCATCATAATCTTGGATGCTCCCATTGGCAAAGATAGGAATACGATCTCCAAACAGTTTCACGGCCTTCCCGATAGTCTCCCAATCGGAATGGCCCGTCAAATCGGACTTTTGTTTCCGAGTCCGACCATGGATCGTCAAGAGATGAATACCGGCATCGACGAGTTTTTGATACAATTTCAGCGACTCGGATGGTACGTCAAAATTTCCCATTGGTGGTCCACTACTATCGGGGGGTGGCAGTAGTCGTACCTTGATGGAGAGTGGTACCGTCAAATGTCGGACCAAATGTCGGACCAATGTCAAGAGCGTTTCTTCTTGTTCCAACAAAAAGGCACCATAGTTTCCCTTTTTGGCGATCTGTTGGGGACAGCCACAATTGATATCGATCCCATCGACGAACGGTTCGACGAATCGTGCCGTTTGCAAGACGTACTCGGGATTCGATCCACATATTTGAACGATCAAGGGTCGATCTTGTTGCAACCATGTTCCCATGAATTTTTGTCGATACCTTGGATTGGTCGCCGCCAACTTGGCATGAATCATCGGTGTGTAACAGAGATTGGTACCGTACCTTCGACATAACAACCGAAAGGGTAAGTCGGATTGATCGACCATGGGAGCACACACCAAGGCCTTGTCGTGTCTTCGAGCGTTCGGGTTGGGATATTTCTGTAACAACTTGGCAATCCATTGTCGATCAACGGGAATGGGAGGTTGAGGTCGTTCCGGTTGTTGAGGAATAAAAGAGGTCGTCGTCGTCGACAGCGACAGCGACGTCGACTGTATCAACGACGATGAATCTCCATCATTGGTGTCGTTGTCCAACTCTACACCGTCGGTCATGGTGTCAAGAATCAAAGAATTGATATTGTTGATAATAATATAATAACTATGACATTCATCAGTAGGAGGCAATAGGCAATGTTGTTGTGGCCTGTAGGAAAATGTGCGACGTACGACGTATGTCACGTCACGTCAACATCATCACATGCATTGACAGTGAGAGACGGGGGGTGTTTTAACGATTTTTGAAATTGGAAGAAGGAGAAAAAACAGGTGGCGCCCGACAGTCGTCTGCCCATGGTACGAAAGGACAAAATATCACAGTCAATTATTGGAAAAATGAGAAAAAGACTCGCGCCAGCATAGCTGATGAAATGATTCACAGTCTTTGAAGCAGCTCATGTGATACCCTCGTACCCTCGTACCTCGAAGCACCGGTTGTATCATAGTAACGACTTGCTCTCACAGTAGTCAACGGGAGATGAACATCTGTAATCCAAGCTCAAAACGAGATGGCTTCACTTTCATAGCAAGTACTGTTGTTGGGATCGAACACGAACAAGCTACATCGCCAGCGAAAGGATAGGATTTCGAAAATAGAACTTTAGATATTATAGGAGACGTTGGTTCTACTGTTTTCCGTCAGCAAAACAAAAAAAATGGAAACACTACTAGAACAACAGTTTGCCGATCTGTGTTGTTACCAACAGTCACCGTGGTCGGTGGCGTGTACTGTGACTGCGATCATCCACAAACGGTCATTGAACAAAACTTCATCGTACTACTTAGAAACAAATCCTATATTGACAAATCCAATCAAGATTATGTTGTTCGAAGGTTATCTCGTTCCAACGGATACTCGCCACACTCCCCGTACATTCTCTTCTATCTTGCAACGGATTATCACGAATGGTTTCAATGTTCCATTGGGAATGTTGGGATTCGTCGTCTTGTGTACATCGATACATCTGTACACGATTGCATTGATTGCCAAACCAACAATAACAACAATAAGAACATCACCAACAGAAAAAACAATTATCATTTCCCCATCCCATGAACTGTCCAATTCCTTCAAAGAACAGTATTCCTTACGCATCAAGACAATGTTGGAACGGAACGAGTGGTACCGGATGGTCACGAGTCACTTTTTACATTCAGATATTATACATCTGTTCAATAACATGTTGGCTACCTACGCGTACGGATTCGAGTTCGAATCCAAATTTGGAACAATGAGACTACTAGAAGGGACCGTTTGGGCGATCGTCATGAGCAATATCGCCGTCATGTTGACGATGTGGATCTTCCCGACCATACGACAACACGATGTACCAATTTTGGGATTTTCAGAAGTACTATACTTTTGGATGATCGTAGTGAAGTTGTCCACGGTACAAACCTCCAAAGTCTCGACCCTTTTGGGACTTACGTGGACGATGGTCGGAAGGGATATCTTCGACGCGTTGGTTCTAAACAAGACCGGAGCTCTGTTTCATCTTTTGGGCTTTGTGAATGGATATATTTACACGAACTGGATACGCCCTCGATGCAGCTTACCATGGGAATGGCTGGCAACGATTGAGAATATTATGGATGCTCTCGTTGAGTTCGGTTGCGCTTCCCTTCGATTAAAGGGAGGAGATGGAGGACCGTACGTGGTGGAATCTGCACCGATGTGAACCCAAAAAAATTGGTAATCGTCCGTTTCCCCCCCTTTTTATATGACATGGGGAGTAAAAAAAGAAACCAATGCAGAAGTTACAAGTGGGACGACGAAAGCAAAGAAGTAAAACTTTTGAACTCGATGCAGAAACTGTCAACACGGTCAATGTCTGGCATGACCGAAAGACAAGTTGAAAAATACTGTCGCCATTTTTTTTCCCCCTCCTGCTGGGAGCCAAAGTTTATGGCCGTCGAACCAATCTCTCTCCCAACTCAGAACCTGAAGCCGCAGCGGCATTGACGTTCAACCCGGAAATCATGAACTCTCCTGGTCCAGCAGCAGCAGCAGCATTCGAACATTGCTGCAAGGAAATGTGTGCCAGGTATGGGAAAAATAACAGAGAAAAGAACCCAGCTGGAAATTTTGGCAATCTACAACCTCAAATCGAAGTGCTTCACGTCACGATTTTTACCCGACACTTTGAATTTGAGGTCAAAAAAAAAACACCCTAGATTGGCACATACTACGTATTATCGACTCATGCTTGAACAGACGACGTGACATTGTGCATCGTAATGCCACACACCGCCGTTTCTCATGGAACAGGTAAAGGATATTCCAGTAAAATCACAAGATTAGAAAGATGGCGTCATCATGTTCTTCTTGGAATCGCTGGAACTGGAACCATCTCTGTAGCCATTCTCTATACAGTCCTGTTTGTCTCGCCTTGGAAACATCTTGCGGTACCAAGTCCTGAATCATGCCTTTCAGTAAAATGCAGAAGAGACAGTGCTGTTACTTGTTGTAGTTGTAGGGCATATAGTATGAGGTTGCTGTAGGGTTTATAGCCTGGTACATGTCCAGGCAGACTTTATTTTCTTGCACGTCGACGCTATCGATCAGGAGTGTGTCCTCCCTTAAACTGAGATGATAATTTGTGTCACTTTTTGTTGTAAGACCTTCCGCCATTGTAACCTGTCAGAGTGTACGATGTTCCAGCGTGATGTTGGAATCGAAAAAGTCGTTATTCCTCCTCCTCTTGTTCGTCACTGTGACGAATCGTTGTTACGGGTGCATGAAAAGAAGACACAGAATTCAAGTCTACTCTTTCGTCGTAGTGGGGAATTCCGTGGTACGGATTCAAGGACGGTGACGTCTTCATGATCATTGGTTGGATCGTTGCATCTCTGTCGTTCTGCTCATAGTACATACCCGAAAGCCGTCGAACGTACAGCTCCTTTTGGATCGGTATTTGCATCACTATCGACGATAATAGATAATAAAATATTCTTCAGCTTCCGTCGCATTGACAGAATCGACTTGCCATCCACTCGATGGATTGAGAATTACCTCTGATACATCCGTTCCGAGGCTCTACTAGAGCGGCAATCTTCTGATTTCTGTGCTGCTGATGAGAGTGACAATAATGATTCCTGTGCTGCTGATGAGAGGGGTCGTTTCAAAAATCCGATGGTTTGGTCGCGTGTGCTTGCCTCGTTCTCCTGTCGAACTGCTGAGTAGGGCCTTTTGGGGAAATGGAGAATTGGGCACTTAAGAGACGCGACATCGAGGCGAAAAAAAAGAGCCTACTTCGCGTTGCAATTGATCCGAAGCCATCATGTTCGAATGTGGCCGATCAATTTCGTTCCTTCCGCCTACAACTTCGAACTTGCCAATAACCGAGAAGCAACACCAGTCGGCTCATAAAATCAATCAGCGATCAGCAACAGCAAAAAACAACAGCAATACAGTATCGTAACAAAAATGGTCAAAATCGTCATCGTGGGCGGAGTGGCTGGAGGCGCAAGTGCCGCAGCTCGTGCTCGTCGTCTTGACGAACACGCCGAAATAATTCTTCTGCAGTCGGGGCCGGACGTGTCGTTCGCATCTTGTGGCATGCCCTATTTCATTGGGGGAGAAATTACCGATCGTGCCACAATGGCTGTTCAAACTCCAAAGAGTTTGCATGACAAGTTAAATTTGGATGTTCGTGTCAATACTCGTGTTACCAACATTGACACGGCTTCCAAAAAAGTCCATGCAAGCAACGAAGTAACTGGCGAAAACTATGAAGAAAGCTATGATCACCTCATCTTGGCAGTGGGAGCAGCTCCTTTCAAGCCACCCATCCCAGGAATAGAACGCGATGGCCTCTTTGCGTTGCGAAATTTGCAAGATATGGATGCCATTGTGGCCTGGCTTGACAAAAAGACCAAAGATGTGGGAGGGAATCCAGGTGACCTACATTGCGTCGTTGCCGGTGCTGGATTTGTCGGACTTGAAATGGTAGAACAACTTCTCAACCGAGGAACCAATGTGACCTTGGTAGAAATGCTGCCACAAATCTTGGGCCCACTGGATGTCGAAATGGCCAGCTACTTAGAGAATGACCTGGTCAAACGAGGCGTCGACGTCATCACTGGAGATGCCATTCAAGAGTTCAAAGAATGCAAAAAGGATCCAGATTCTTCCATATTAACACTCAAGTCCGGAAAAGTCCTGCCACCTGCACATTTGACCATCTTGGGTTTGGGAGTTCGTCCCGACACAGCCATTATCAAGGATGCTGGCATCGAATGTACTCCTCGTGGACACATCCAGGTCAATGAATATTTGCAGACCAGTGCACCAAATGTGTGGGCCGTCGGAGATGCGGTCGAAGTCAACAACCCTTTACTTCCAGGAGAAAAATGGCCCGTCCCACTGGTATGTGCTATCTGAAGATGTGATTGAACTGCCGTTGGCTCAAATTCGTTTCTCACTAGTTTTTGTCTATTGATATAGGCTGGACCTGCCAACCGCCAAGGTCGAATGGTGGCCGACAATATTTTTAGCAAGGGAAGAGATATGCGTAAATACAAGGGTACCTATGGAACCAGTGTTGTACGCTCGTTCCAATTATACGCTGCATGTGTCGGTCTAAATGAGAAAATGATGCAAGCGAAGAACCTGCCGTACTCATGCGTCCATGTTCACCCTGGAAGCCATGCTGGGTATTTTCCAGGTGCCAAGCAAGTCCATTTGAAGCTCATCTTCAATCCATTAGATGGAAAGATCTACGGTGCACAAGCCGTTGGCGAGGACGGTGTGGAGAAGCGAATTGACGTCATTGCGACAGCGATTCAAGGTAACATGACTGTCGACGACTTGGCAGAATTGGAATTGTGCTATGCACCGCCTGTAGGCTCAGCCAAAGATGTCGTCAACATGGCTGGAATGGCAGCTCAAAATATTGTGGAAGGACTTGTCACTCAAGTGGAATGGAATCAACTCGATACTTTGGCCAACGACAAGGAAACAGTCATTTTGGACGTTCGAAATGCAGGTGAAATCCAGAGAATGGGTACGCTTGCTTCCAATGCAGTAAACATTCCTTTGGATGAATTGCGAAAGCGCTTGGACGAACTTGACAAGGGCAAGCACATCGTCGTCAGCTGTGCGTCGGGTCAACGCGCTTACTATGCCTGTCGTATCCTGCGGCAACATGGCTTCGAGCAGGTGGATAATTTGGGTGGTGCATTCCTTACCTCACATGAAGTTCATCCCGCAGCTGCTGGCAGCAGTACATCATAGTTCTGCGGCAGGAGTGTATAATTCATATCTTTAGATCCACTTTTTTCATGTTGTTTCATTTACTGGAACTTTTGGTTGATGGTTTTTCTTTTTTTTTGCCGCACACATTTGGTTGGCTTGTCTTTCTTATTACCCCGCCATGTTATCGAATTTGGTTGGCTTGTCTTTCTTATTACCCCGCCATGTTATCGAAAGTGAGATCGCACCTTTTCTTTTTTTGAAAGTTTGAGCTCCATTCCAGCCCCAATATCAGCTGGTGCCTAGAACCGATCTAGTTGTGTTGGCTATATGCCTCCATCACTTACTGGTAGTATATATTGCGCGCCAAGATGTTTTGGGGACTCCCTGAAGAAGAGCAAACCGTGGAGAGTAATCATTCAGTGGAGATTAACTTTTCTTCTTATTCTTCTCATGGTATTCTCGATCCAAACTTTGCGGAAATTAGACTCGAGGCAATTTGAATGTCAGGATACTCTTTGAAGGACATTGCTTCCAATTTGTATTGGGTCTTCGTCACAAAATATTGTGAATTTCCAACAAATCGGCAAGTCCATGTGTGATGGCTGCAATCCTATGCTCTGCAACTGGGTCTTTTACTATCTTCTGATTGGTTTGGTAGAAGGCTCCCAGAGTTTTGAGGCCAGCGCGGATGAGCACAGCGACCTTTTTTGAATGCATGGGACCATAATTTTCGATCTTCAATGGTCCCATGAACGGGAAGACCAATGTACATAAGTGAATCGTATCAATGTTGTACAGGTGGATAGTATCGTTGTTTGTATCCCTAAAAGGTGAAATCATTCACTCCTTCGACCACGACCGCAGCAAAGTTCTTGTGATGATTGTTCAACAACATCTTCTCAAGTTTCCAATACATGCTCTTCTTTTCCTCGATTTTTTTTGTCAAACAGATGTAGATTGATTTGAGTGGCACCCGTAGTACTTTTTGAATGTAGGTTATTTGTAATCTGGTGCGTTATCTTGTTTCAGAAGGGATGATGTTGTTACGAGTTGCATTTCATTCCCTCAAAGTACGAGGCCACCAAAGACAGCGTAGGTCCAGCCGGGGCTTCAATCTTGGTGACCTCCAATCCTTCCAGTTCTGCACGAGTCTCTCCCACATTCAAAATAGCTATCGGGGTTCCTTTTTGGTGAGCTGCTCTCACGTGCCGGTACGCTGAGTACACTGCCAGGGATGAACCGACTACCAACAATCCATCGGCCGCATCAACGGCGGCGGTACATCTCTCCACGCGATGCTTGGGAACATTGTCTCCAAAAAATACGACCGAGGGTTTCAGGAATCCTTCACCACATACTTTGCAAGATGGAATATCTAGTAGATTGTAGTTTTCGTCAGATAGTGCTGCATCACCATCGGGTCGTATTTCCGCTTCCTTCAATGCATGCTTCAGCCATACTTCGTTCCTGCTCTCCAACTCATCATGAAAATCTAAACGTCCCCGTTTCGTTCCGCAGGACATACACTGTAACAAATCGGTCCTCCCATGAAGTTCCGTCACATGTTTGGATCCTGCTCGTCGATGTAACGAATCCACATTTTGGGTAATGATGGAAAGTGTCTGTTGTCCCGACCCAAACAGCCACCTCTCCGAATCCTCTCCTTGGGCATGATACTCTGCCTTGTCTTCAAACTGTACACCAAGCCTATTCAATCGCTCTAGACTTGCAAGTGCATAGTGGCCGACGTTTGGCTTGGCACTGTCAAAATGCCGCCAACCTACCATACCTCGTCCCCAGTACCGCTTTCGTTGGTACTCTGATTTCATGAACTGATCATGGATCATAGGCTTGTGGCTGAACAAACAAGCAGTAGTAACAAAAACGCAATAATAATAATAATAATAATAATTGATTGTCGTGAGATGACAAAACAAAGCAGCGAAAGCATAACAATACACTAAAGTTCCATCTACACACACCCTCGATGATACGATCCATTGTGACCTCTGTAATCCGTCAAACCGGATTCGGTACTGAGACCAGCTCCCGTGATGCACAAGACATTCTTTTTGCCTTCCCACCATTCCAGTAACTGCATGAAAAAAAGAAGAAGCGACCATCTTACACTTGAGTGTTGTTGACAACAGAAACAATAATATATATGGACATTTCGATTTTTTCCCTTCCAAAAGAGAATTTCTCGTACCATTTCTGTTCGTTCTTGAAGCTCTTCTTGTGTGAGCAACGTGTCTGGGTTGGGAGGAGGCTCCTCTATTGGCGTAAGAAGACGCGACGCCGCTTGAACAACCGATGACCGTTGCGTTTTGGATGTTTGTCGACCACGGTTGGAAGAAAGAACGGTCGGACCATGAAGGTGCACCATGGTTCGATGTTGTTGCTGCTGTTGTCGCAACGATGATGAAAACAACGAGGCCACGGGTACCATTGGAAGCAGCCTCATGGGTGAATACCAGCTGCGATTCGATCGTTGGGTTTCTTTTTGTGTGTATGTTAGAAAAGCACAGTACACTGCTCTAAAAAATGCTTCGTCCGAGTCAATCACCAAACACTAGCTAGCGGGAAGAGATCTGGAGAGCAATGGCAATGTTGCCGTGAAACTGGATATTCTTCTGCTGCAGCTGCGACAGTTCGTTGCTTCTTCTTTATATTCAAAACGCTTCACACGGCATCAAGACCATTATGTTGGCACTGCTTCTATCATGCATGTATTGTACTACCGGTAGTATCACATCATCATTGTGTTGATGATGGTGTTGGTTGTTGTGGATACGAAAGCAACGCATCCTTTGGGAAAAAGAATTATTGTCGGCTGTCGCGCGCACCCCCTCCACGAATATCATCATTTTTCCGGATTGACCTGAGGAGGACAGACAGACAAGAAATGATTCGACATCCATCATTCGCGCAAAATCGGCACGATATGTAGTAAAAAATGAAAAAACAACGTTCCAACAAAACAACAACATTCGAGTGTGTACCTTCTGCAGTTTGTCCCCGACCCGATCTGTCCCACTATTTGAAATGTAAGACTCTCCCCAACTCGATCGCTTCTTTTTGCCGTTGAATGTTGAGACGCTGACGACGAGGATTCCATCATCGGAACGATGTGGTCAGCATGCGGATTCGGATGGCCTGGCCAATGGCCAACTGCCGTTGGCAGCGGCTAACTGTCAATGACATACACTTCGATCTTTGTCCTTGTGGTTGCTGCAAGAACCTTCCGTTACTCATATTCCGTATTCTTTGTATCTTAAAAAAAAGAGCAGCCCACATTAGGAATAACATTCTTCTAAAAGCAACGACAACAATAACAAGCTCAACATGTCAAATCCACAAATCCAAGCCCAGGCGAATGCACTCAATGCCAAAATGGAGACGGAGGCTACCCAAGTGTTGGACGATATCGAACGAAACTGGATGAGGAAGGTGGCACGAGAATCGTTCGCTTGTGCCGTCAAATGTTACGACAAGGCCGGAAAGTCGGGACCAGCCGAAGCGTTGGAACAATGTGCACGGAATTGTCAAATGCCGTATCAACAAGCGAGTGCTCTCGTCCAACAGGTACGCTGTATGAAAGCTATCGAAACGTTCGAAACGTATGCTCGTATTGCACTTGCATAAGAAAAAGATCGATTTGGAATGTTGTCGCCTGAAATGAAAAATGTCGCTCCTCTCTTACACTATACAGGAAGTCAATCAATTCCAGAATCGACTGAACCGTAACATGCAAGAATGTCAAGAACAAGCCCGTGACAGGATCCAACCGGGCATGGAAAACGATCCCTCGAAAATGGCCGCCATCGAGCAATCTCTGTTAGATTGCATGAGCAAACAGGTCAACGAACACATCAAACTGTTGCAACCCATGAAGAATAGGATCACTGCAGCCCTCAAGAACTTCAAATAATGATACTACTACCAATAATAACAAAACAATACCGGCAGAGTAGGTATCATAATACTACTGCAGTTATAATATTGTTTACTGGTAGTAGTATAAAATGAAAAGAAGGGCATGGCCGAAATGAAGAGAAACGGTTCGAACTTTAGGGGAGGGGCAAAACATTCTTAACTCTAATAGATCTTCTTCTTTCCCTAAAAAAGGGAGGGCCGGCGCTATCGGTTCGATTTGAATTTCGGGTTGAGCAGCACGTACAAATAAGTACCACTGCTACTCGAACCTCTCTAGCTATGTAGTAGGTAGTTGCAACGATAATGATGATGTTGGAATGTTGTTGATGGTTCATGCTGTCTTTGAATGCTCTATATCGGACCATGCCATAATAACCACCGGTGACCAAAATTCTTAAAGTCCACACTCACAATCAACCATGGTAACCATTTCCTTTGAAGATTCCCCTCCAGAACGAATTCAGCGTCGGGAAGAACACGTTCCAATTCCATCCTCCGACGAACATGGACATGATGGTACTAGTATGGACGACGGTGATTCGTCTCAATCTGAATCTACTAGCACACCTGCTGCTTCCTCCTCCTCGTCGTCGTCCATTCCATTGCTACTCTCCGAACAAGATAATTACGTCTTTTGTAATTTGAACAAAGATCTGACTGATTTTCTTGCTGAGCGCATTGAACAGACTCTTCAAAACACCGTCGTGGAAGGTTTGCCTTTATTGGAAAATGGTCCAGCCAAAACCAAACTCCAAGAGACGTTGGTGTACAAATTCGTACGGAATATTGACGTACTGGAGGCTTATTGTGCACAAAATGTATTGACCTTAAGAAAACATGCTCCCGCGACACGTAAACGGATCGTCCAAGTACTCAAGCATGGAAAGGGTTCACTCAGTAGCATTCCTTCCTTCGACGACAGCAACAGTATCAGCAATTCAGACACTGTCATAATTCCGACAAAAGATATGATCCCTTCCAGTGCTGATTCCAAGACGCTACAAGATGATTTGGAACAGCTACAAGAACGTTTGAATGCCGCTCGACTTGTTCGCAACGATCTCTTGGTGCAACAGAAGTCACTGGAACGAGCTCAATCAATCACACATCGCCTCATGGAGACGTTGGAACAGCACAAACCAATGATCGATACAGATCGGACATCGTCCACAATCGTGCAGCAAGTCAATACTGTGGTGATGGATGGTAATTCCGTCCACGAACTTACCGAAGAGGCAAAGACCATCCTGGACAAGCTCAAGCGCCAAGAAAAGCGACCGTCGTCCTCGCAACCCGAAGAACAAGAATTCGATGATCCGTTCTTTTCCAACACCATGGTCAAGCAGCCACGATTGTCACTGGAGGAGGTCTATAATCGGGATCGCAAAGAGCTGGGATTGCTCCGGGATACGACCAACAGTTCTGATAAAGGCAACCGTGTGTCTCCGTCTGCCAAATTGATCGCCTTCAAGAACCTATTGAAGGGAAAGTCTGAGGTAAAGAACAATACCACACAATGATGGGATGAACTAAGAATAATATCAGAGGCTCGACGTATTGATAATGGGTGAATTGTGTTTGACTACATAGGATCGGGTAGCAATAGTAGTAGAATTATTGAGCTTTGATAACTTTTGTTTTACAAGTCTACACTGTTGCCTTAGCCAATACGTCGGTACTGGTTTCCATGCGATTGTCCAAACTGCAAAATGATGTTGCGAAGAACGATGGACGACCCTTCTCTCATAGCTGTTTATTACTTGAGAGGTTTCAACCCCAAAAGGGCTCTTTGTTCGTTCCAGAATTCGTCACTTCCCTCTTCCGGTTGCTTCTTGACATTAAGGTTGACCTCCGAAACAGCAGGAGCATCTTTAGGTTCTTGTTGTTTCTTGGACTTTTTGAAGAGAGATCCATATTGCGACGATCCATCCTTTTTTCGTTTCTTGTTCTTATTATTGTTGTTGTTGTTGTTGGATTCTTCGATAGTATCCTCATTTTCCTCCGATTTGTTCTTTGGCTCAGTGTGCCAGTCAACGTCGCCATAATACCTTTTCCACAAAGCTACGGCTTGCCCATTACCTGCACTGTCCTTTCCATTCGTTGTCTTGAGTTCTTCATCCACCCTTTGCTTCAAATACTCCCTGATCCCTCCCGCTTCATGTACCTTTTTCCTCAGTGCCGGGGATAACCGCCGACCAAATTTCTCAGGATTGTTACCATCATCATCATTATAATTATCTTGTTCGTCTTCCGAATCGTCTAAATATCCTTCTTGTTGTAACAGTTGTCGACGCGGTAAACGCGGCATGGCAATTCCACAGGCATGATTTTTGGTCAACAACGTGTCGATAAATTCGTCCATGTGAAGCAACCGCCATTCATTGACATCTCGGTACCGTATCTTGCAATAGTTTTCGTAGAGCGGTTCCAGTTGCTGATATATGTGTTGTGGCCGTCCCGTCAATCTCAAATAGAACGCACCCAACGCCTTCAGATACTTGAAATGATCTTGTGTTATGAACTGTTCGATGAGTTCCAGATCCGGTTGCAGTTGCAACAATTTCAATGTCAAACAAAGGAATTTGGTCGGTCGAGCGTTGGCACCGTACGACCCGCCCACACATTTCAATTCGGCCGCCTTTTCCAAGACGTCGGCCGCCGACAGACCAAAACATTCCTCCTTCCAATACCGCGTGTCGTAAATCTTTTGTCGGACGATGTATTCCATCACATTTTGTGGATCGCTGCCTTGGATGGCACGAATCAACGGATCCGTCAAGTTGGCCATGGTGATGGATGGTGAATTATTAGTACTGCTAGTATGGTACTGCTAAGCTGGTGTTTCAAGTTGGAATGATGTTGATACGATGATGAACAATGAACAATTGCATTTTTATTAGGGAGAGATCTGACTGTGAAGACGATGTATGTGGTGCTACTGATTACCTGATGACCTACTGAAGGCCTTTTACTACCGTACCGGTAGTACCGTACTCCAGGAGGTACGGTAGGTTACCGTACGTAATAGGTATGTACCCGTACTACGGTACCTACCGGTAGGTACTCGTAGACAAACGGTAGCATACGTCGCATACGTGGTACGTCTTTACGTTAGTACGTCGTACCTGGTACAGGTACAGTGTTAGAGCATCAGCGCCGGTCCGAGTTAAATGCTAAAGATGACCGGAAATGTTAAGTTTAACCGGAAAACTTCCACATCCGTTTAAAATGTGCTATTTTTAGCATTTTTTTTAGCTCCTGCTAAATCGAGGAGTTAAAAAGGGCCTTGTTTAGATGTTGGTTTAGCTTTTAACTCGAAGGTTACTTAGAGCCAATCAACGCCAGTGTTAAAAAAATTAATTAAGATAGAGTGCCGTCTTACGCGAACAACAGACACGGAGAAGGATATGCTACATTCATTATGAAGATAGAACATATGCAACAAAAACTTTGGTCTTCTCTGTTAAGTACGGTAATTAAGGCAGAGGTTCGCAAACCTAATTCTAGCCCGCCGATGGGGGGCGTGGAACAAAACAGGTTAAAAATAGCATTTTCTTTCTCAGCCAATCAGAATGCTTCATTTTAGCCGTTAGCCTTTAGCTTTAGCCTGAACCGGCGCTGATGCTCTTACCGTACTCCGTCCGAACGTTCCGTAGCAAATACCGCTCTCCACCAAAATTACCACTACGTACCGGTACTCCAGTCGTACCGGTATCATACCAGGTACGTCGGACAATGGTACCGCTACCGGTACCGTAGTCTACGACCTGTACGGGTAGTACAGGCACGGTAGTAAGTGCAATAAAAACGAGTATTGCTCTTGAGAAATGATGGGAGAAACACTACACTGTTGTTCATATTTTATTTTATATTATTGAAGAACAGAAACTTAATAATTACTTAACAAATCATTTAACGCGTTGGAACCCGTCAAATCGGCAAATGATATTTTCGGGAAGCCCTATCATCGATTTATATTCTTCTTCCGACTTTTTGTGCAAAGGAAAGGTGTGTTGTTTGAAAGAGATAGATACAGTCGAGGCAGGTTACCGTTGAGGCCCTAACTTTCTTCAAAGGCACTTCGAATTAACTCGAACGGCGACATGGGGCGAACTATTGATGGGGACGGGGGAGAACCTAAAATTGAGATGCTTGCGATCCAACTCTTAGGAAGGAAAAAGTGAAAAAGCGGAATGCATCGATCTCCTGACTGTGAGTGAGATGATACTTGACGTGAAATAGGTCCAATTCCGATCCCTGCAGGACCATCACCTCAACAGTTTCTTCCTGCACAAGACTTACAACTTGATGACAGGTATACAACTTCCACCTATTCTTACCATCCTTATACAAAAATAAGACAAGTGACTGCTCCAAAACCAGCTGAAAACCTTTCTAGTTTTCCAACTGCTGTCCTAATTCTCAAGTCGTCAGCTAACCGCAATCATGAGTTATTCGATTCCATCTCCAGTATCACCTCTCGATGGTCCATATGAAAGCAAGTTTTTTTCTGAGATCCCAGAATCTCCTCCGTCCTTGGATTCAATGACATCATTATCGTCTTCCCTGTCATCCAACTACTCTTCTACCTCTTTCCTGGATTCTTCCGTCCATGACAAGCTATACAGCTCCAACGAAGATGGGAAATCCGTTCGCTTTGTCGACGTGCCTACAGTACGCTACATTGAGAATGCCCTCCACGACTGGACCGTTCAAGAACAAGAGGCCGTGTGGTACACTTCAGAAGACCTCCGCAAACAACGCCATTCAGTTCATCAACTCGCTCGAACCATGGAATTTTATTCCGACGATGACTTGATGGATCGATTCGGTATCCTATCCGTACACCGACAAGAGGACCGAATGGCTGAGGTTGGGATTATTGTCGAGTGTGTGGAGAATCTCCATCTCAGCTATGGAATGACATTCTGGGACAATACCCCCCTAGTTGTTACTACACAAATCTTGGAAGAACGACAACGCCAACAGCTGCTTCAACGGTACTATCTTGTGACCCAACTCAGCAGGCGACTTGCCGTACGACGGGCTTCCAAACTGGCCAAGTCACTGCAGCAATCAAATAGTAGTAACGATACAACTAAATAAAAGAGACGATACTACTCTGTACTACTCTGTAGAAAATGAAGAGACCAAATAGCAACCTTGAAGTCCCAGGGTTAATGAATCTGCTGATCGATGCACGGCAAAAGGTGCTGCAGTGTAGACGGCATTCTCTTTGACTCGTGGTCGGTCCAAGAGGAGCTCGTCACTATTGGAACAGTCGGCAATGTCGTTGTACCGCCGGGTTCTGTGCAAGCAAGCCATAATAGGACTGCGACAGATCAATATCAGGTTAGGATGGATCCGTTACGATCGAACCGTAATAGGATTTTTCTTCAGATACGTGTGAAAGCGGAATACCGCTTCCGGGTGTCCACCGGACACAACATCTTACAGAAGGCATCTAGAAAGCATTGTGCCCTTTGTACGGGTAATCATACTATGACGAAAACCCGCACGAGAGGATCGTAATGGATAAAGACAACAAAATGCAATTTCAAAAAAAGCCTTCCGCAAGTCCATCAAAGAGCAGCCCCATGCATCTATGGTACCATGGCTCTTGAACCTTGATTGCAAAAAAACAATGAGCGAAAATTATCAAAGAATATAAGGAAAGAAGGCTCGATGAAATTGATCTTTCAGTGAACCATTCTCTCTTTGTTCTACCATCTAATCTTCTACTATATGTAGTAGTTCCAAGCATTCTCGTTATGGCCTTGCCGTTCTCATGTACGTCGTAGAACGAGAAGACCAAAAAAAATAATGACATTCATTAGCATGCTTTTGGGGATACTACCCTCTGGTGATTTGGGGGGGGGGACGAATTCCCCGCAGAAGAAGAAGGTCATCTTCTTCTTCTTTCGCATTATCGATTACTTTTTGCCCATTTCCATTTCCAAAATGGGCTTCCATTATCATGGGCCAAATCTTCCAGAACAGAGCATCGTAAGTGGAACGCACAAAAGATATATAACATGGAAAATTCGACGGCTCCGCTTCTTGGCGAGGAAGATAGGAATGGGAGTGTTTGTGACACAAACGTTCGACGAAGTCAAGCAATATCAACGAACCTCGACCACGGCAACCATCAAGACCAGTTTCGAACGCAGGGCAACAGTACTTCCGCAGAATCGAATGAAAATAGGAGTCAACGTAATTGTGTGTTTGGTTATGGAGGGTCAATGGATACGATTTTTCGTACGGGTGCAATGTTGGGGATGATCACTTTGGGGTTGTCTGTAGTTCTGGCAATTTTCTTTTGGCCACTGGTTGTGACATGGAAGTACTTGCCTCCCATGCCTCTGGGATTTCGACTTTTGGCGACTGTTATGGTCGAATGTCTTCACCTACTGGCATTGGTGCTTTTGGATGTGCCGTATCTATATTTACACCGAAAACTGGCCTTGCCCATACGGGTGCCAGTTATGCCCTTGCTCAACTTTATTGTCAAGAGCGAAGCCATTCGGGAGGGTTCCACGCCATGGTACAATGATTGCAAAGACTTTATCAAACCTACCTTGCGACGAATGGAGAATGAAACAACTGTTTTGGCAGATGTGACACCCCTATTGACTCAATTCAAGAACACTGTTCGAAAAGACATTCGGAAAAAGCTGCGAATCTACCAGCAGCATGAAATATCTTGTCGAACATCCCACAGCGATTACCTGTCTCTCTACCGTGATATTCCCATCATTTGGGATCACGAACGGCAATGCTGCCAAAGTGGTAGCAACGACTCGTTGGGAAATGTATTGGATGAGTTTTTCAAACGGTTTTTGATCATTTTCTTGGTCAGCAATGCCTACATAGATCGATACTACGACGAGGACGGTAATTTATGTGCTTTGGGCATGTTTGTAGCCTGTCATCAGGTCTACATCAACAACATGTATTTTTGTAAAGAGTCGGCAAAATCGTATGGAATTTGGCAATATCATCATGTCCGTGGCCTGTTGCGGGCCGTCATAGCGTATCACGCAGGCTTGGACAGTGGCAATAGCACTCCAACTATTGAATACATCAACTTTTACCATCACCAGGACTTTGCCAAGAGGCTGGCGGGAGCAGTGGCTGCAGACATAACCGACAATGCGCTGATGATGCAGTTGTTTCCATTTCGGTTGTATAGCGAGCCTCCAAAGTCCGTCATTGATACTGGCATAGATTTGAAAGCGTTCCGTGGGAGAAGAAAATAGTATGGATCGAAATCGAGCTAGTAGAGAGGCCGTAGTATCAAAATTACCTACCATCTATATGACATACTTCCTACTAACTGTCGTACTCCAGCTATAAGGAAAAAAACGAGGGTGGCATGTTTGACAAAAATTAGAGATAATCTGTTGGGAAAGATACGATGACCCGTGATCCGGTTGTTTAGTAAGGTGTACTTGTACTACGTAGTTTCAAAGTATCTTGTACTAATGATTCCTCCCGATGTCTTGATTCTCCCATTCTTCAATCATGTATGTACTTTTTCATCAATCTCAATCATAAAACGCCATCCAATATACTTGTCCACAGACCTGAGGAGACATTTCATAGCGAACTGATCAGACAAGAGTTCTAACAATGACAGCGGCTGAAGATGCCAAGCAGCAGCGTCAGGATATGATCGATATGGAATTGACATCCATTCTGGACGCGGCAAGAGATTTTTGCCTTGAGCACTATGAAGATGATATGGAAGAGGAGGCCATTGAAGCCATCAAATCAGCGGCCAAGTCTCTAGCCTACCGTAAGAAATATTTTGATGTGATGAAGGACACATTTGTCTACTTCCCATCGTGCCAAGCGCTGATACTATCAAGAGACTTGATCGATGAGGCACAAAATAATTATTACGAAGCAGAGGATGAATTTCCAGCAGAATATGCCAAAGCCCTTCGGACTGTGGTTTTTGACAAGCAAAAGAAAGAAGACGACGCCAAAAATGGCGAGGGAGGCTTGAACGACGAAGAATTCATGGAGAAACTTGCCATGGAATGGCACGAAGCTCTTTGATTATGACAGAGTTCGAGCGATTCTGCACACACGCTTCCTGTGGCGTGTCTCGTATATAATGCTCTACTAGAAACCTGAATGAACGAAGGTTTATTTTACGGCTCTACAAATAACGATGTTGATTTTTGAATTTCGTTGAAAAATCGACACAAACGTACTACAGGAATAGACTATTTGTATTACATCTTTATATGGTTGGAAGCAACCCATTTTACAACAACTCAAACTCCAAATGCGACAACAATGACTATTTTTCTAGGTAGATTCTACTGCACTGCCGCCAATTTTCTCCCTCCTGTATGTCAGTTATCACTGTCAATCACTGTCAATACAAAACAGTTATGGTGGAACACAATCTTGGACCACGCAAAATAAAAACTTCCGAATTTGTTACACCACGGTACTTCGTAACAATGTACGACAGTACGGTACCCTTATGATACAGTTAGGTACTGGAGTACATTCTACTCCGAGTATGTATCAGGCCTCATACAAGTCGTCTTGATCAGTCGAACGACAAAGACTTACGTACGTCATTCACATGTCACCAATAAAATCTACCTCATTGCATGTCAAAGATCCTTCCGATTTCCATGTTTGTATGTACCTACCACTCTACTACTGCCATAGTCCAGCGCACGATTAGTTATTCATTTGGCCATCAACGACAGCGTCTCATATCAAGTTGGTCCTTGATTTTCTTTCACAACCTCCAATCAATCTTCCGAGGATATACTTCTAGCTAGAGGACAGTTTTCACCATGCACTTTCAGGCAACAGTCTGCGCTCTTTTCCTTTGCGGGTACGCTCTGCTCGATGCGACAGTACATGGATTTATCGCCTCCTACAATAAACGGTCGAGACCATCAGCACTGAAGGCAGCATGCGATCGTCGATCATTTTGGGATGCTACTCTGACAACAGCCGCTTCCGTACTTATCGTTTCGCAACCAGCATTTGCCGATGGTGACAGTGTCGACGATCTAGCCATGCCTTCCGAAGATGAAATCAAGAAAGCCGAAGTGAGTCAACGCTTTCGACGCGACATTTTCCATTTTTGATTTCCCCATTTTCGACTCTTTTGCAAAGTGATGGAGCCGAACCATCTCTATTTTGACTTTGTATTCTTGTGTATTGCAAGAGGGGAAAGATTGCTGGGGCTGCCTGTAAAAGGCAGAATGCCCAAGCCAGGTTTGCTGAGTCACTCCAAATTTTAAAGGACGTGCCTCTATCCCAACCTGGATGCATCTCCACAAACCCCTGCTCAATGATTGCGTTAGGTATATACTCACATCTCCTTGTTCCTTTGTGAAAATCTCGTAGGCCGATGCTGCGGCGGAACGATTACGTATCAAGGCCGAACTGCAAAAGAAGAGTTCCAGACCGCTAAGCTTTGCCGAAAACTTGGCGCAAGAAAAAGAAAAACAAAGACAGTTACAGAAGACCAAGGAGGAACGTCGAAATGCGCTTTGTGAAGAGCTTGGGCGGGGATGCTAGGTTTTGAATGGATACCCACGTACGTTTGACAAAACCACATTCTCCAGAAAGATCGCTCCTACTCGTAGTATAGTGGAAATAATAAGAGGAGCTGCTAAATTGCTTGTGCAATTCACAATCAATCGCGTACATTATTATACCAAGATTACTTTTGGGATCCCAACGTTGCTGCGGGGCTCATTGTTGGGATCCCTGCGCTACTAATCCTCCCGTAATTTTGGCAGCAATATCCTGCGTTCTCATGAAACTTAGCTTTGTTCCATCTGCTAGCTCCTCATCTTTTGGTCCAATTCCCCATGGATTCTTGGCAATAACGACGTCGCCTGGTTTGAGATCGTTGATATCGGGAGCAATCAAGCCATTTTCTTCTTCACGGCCCGGTCCGATGGAAAGAATCTTGCAAAGATGAAGTCGGGGCAAATCTTCGTCGGGGACGTATAAAGCTCCCTCTTCGACTTCTTGTGGACTCTTTCGCTTTTGCAATCGTTCCACTAATACCATATCATAATGGCACTTCCAAGTGCCCTCTTTGCCAGCCAACTCGTCCAATACGAGTCGCCCGACACCGGCGCCGCCGTTGTATTGCGGTTTAGGTTGTGGAAAGGCCGTTGCGGTGGCGGCAAAGATTAGCATCAAAATACTAGTCGTTCTGGAGATCATCGCCGCGTGTGCTTGTGTGTCAATAGGTGTGAATGGAATACGACCGGTGAAGAGGCAGCAGGGTACACAAACTGTTGAAACAAAGAAAAGTTGTTTCAGGTGATGGCCAACAACCACCGCAGTGGTACGACAGTAAAAGTATTGCTGACCGTGAGTTCGAAGAGTTTCTGGGTTGATGGGTGACGTCGTTCTTGATAGGCTGACAGACATTACCGTGGTGCGTTTTACCGTAGGTACTCCCGGGGTCTTTTACAATGGATACTCGTACCGTCGTCACGCAGAAGTACCTTTGTACGCTAGAGGTAGTACTAACAGGTAAGTACGGTACGTTATTACCGTACTCCGGAGTAGTATCACGCTTGTCGTAAAGCTAGGTAATTCTACTACGGGTATGTTGTAGGTGGTCGTTTCTGTGGGCATTGGACAGTTTTGCCTAGCCTGTCAAATGTCTAGTGACGCCGAATCAACCTACCCTCGCTGGTCTGGTTTGGTTGGCATTCTCTGCGTGGTGAGGGGGGTCTCCTTAATCTCGAATTTAGGAGACAATGTGGAGCGAATTCATCCTCTGCGTGGGCCTCTGGTGTCTACCTAGTGACATTTGGAATGCAAATGATGTACTTTGGAATGAATCCCAAACGACTGTATGTAGATGTGGTTGCACTTCTGGAGGAGAGACAATCTAAGGTTCTTTGATTAGATTTTTAAAAGGTGGCTTCTACTGAGTAACGAAAAAGAGTTTAAACATACGAGAAAGATTAATATCATTGCAACTGCTACTACAATTCACAGTCAGTCCATCTTGGTGCTCTTTTCCTATCTCTGTATCATCACCCCGATGATTGGTTTGTTTGATGTGACACGACGACAAACTCGCAACTAACAAATCATTATCCATGCTGGTTCCACAACATTTATTTGGGATTCCTTTATGGTTCACACAAAGCCATTCATTCCATCATTGGTGAAATTGAGGTTGGGTATATTCGATGTACTGGCTAGGTAGGAAAAAGTTCAAGCAGTACTGGTGGTATGAAACAAATCATTCAAAATTTAGTCGGCTGTTAACTGTGTGCAGCGAAGAAAGACATTGGAAAGTTGTCTGCAACCCTTTTACAAATCTTCCAACTCAAATGGTTGTCGTCGATTGGTCGACGTCAAAAGTGGAGTTGCCAACGACGACGTGTCGTCGTCATCCCATACACGTGATGCCGTAGGGATTTTCACTTCCTCGAAACTCTGTTGGACGGCCTGGATCGTGTCTTCATCTTCCTCCCATTTTATATCGTTTCGTATTTCTGCCAAGGCAGCATCCACGTCCCGATCGTTCATTTCCAAATATGCTTTCCGTTCTGATGCTGTCAAATGAGGATACTCTGTCAGAATGACCTGTAACTTGTATTCCATACTGGTTGTGTCTTGCAATCGGATATTGTCCAACGATCGTCCCCCCGTCAAGGGAATGACGAGATGACTGGGAGCAAGTGCAAGATTCGTTCCACTGAATTGATTGACTCGACGGAGTTCGATCGCTTTGATCTTGTACCGCAATAAGAGCCCTTGAAACGTGTCCGAGCCCAACACGGTATGAACGACGTAATCCTTGCCCAATACGGGCGGTTCTGGCATGGATCGTGGAGTATCTTTCAACATCACCTTATTATTATTGTCAATGTTGTCATCATCGTCCATGAAGTAGTCCAAGTCGTTACTGGTGGTGGTAGTTCCAGTAATGACAGAATCGACAGCCGTAGAGATTGTTTCCTCGTCGGAATCCAAAGTCTTGTTGTTGGAATTCTTTTTACCGCTCGCTTGTTGTACGGCTTTCAATCGGACACACCACTGTTCTCTTCCTGTATGGGGATTCCATGCCATGGTCCGTTGCAACTGATACTTTTGTTGTTGTTGTTGTTCTCCTTGACGTTGCTGTTGGGGACGATCCAAACGAACCAACGTCCATTCGCGAGTGTCAGGATTGTGTTGCCACATGACACCTTCGGGAAGTTCCGACGGAAGTCTCATGGAATCGTAGTTCCCTACCGGACCGCGCGACTGGTCGATCACTTGGCGTTTCCATGCGAGTGTACCTCCTTCTGCCATTGTTTTGTGGAGATGATAGATTATGGAATAATGGGGAGAGGTGTGAAACAAGGAAACCAAAAAATGGGATATAACTGTAAAGTGACTGATGTGAATGTGTGCGTGCCTTCAATTCTTTGAAAGAGGTGGAAAAGGACGAGAGACAGTACAAAAGCAGCAGCAACAACAAAATACAACTATATAATAATATTAATAGTTACTGCTTTATTATCTTCTTTATCTTGACGTACGACCAAGACGACCTTCACAAAGAAGCACGACGGTCTCTTTTCTTTTTTGTTGATAGACAGAACTCACGATCTGGTGTGTCATCAGAACTCCCCGAAGGAATCCAACTTATTATTAATAGCAGTTATTATACATTCACTGTCAATCATCGTGGTCTACGGAATGTACCTACCGTATTACCTGGTATGATACGTATGATACCTGGTACACCCTTACCTGCATCGTATGATACGACGTAGTACGGTAACATATCATACGGTACAGGTACACTCTTACAGGTATCATACGGAGCCCATCGGGTATCATACATACGCTAGCTACCGTAGGTAGTCTACGGTTTTGCTACGACCAACGTATGATACGACGTACTCTCGAAAACAGACAACATCATCATGAGTTTTAGAGAGGGCTGAAAGAGCCAGGGAATTACTGCACCCACACTTGGGTTCCCATCTGTGGCAGACCTCAAGAGAATCATCAAGATGAACTCTATCAAAGATTTTCCAGTCACCGTGGACGATATTAATCTGTCACAAAAGATATACGACCCAGATGTTGCTACCATCAAGGGTAAAGAAACAAGAACAAGACCAGTGGTCAATGACATTATTGAAATACCAAAAAAACTCATCGCAGCGAAATACGACCACTGGTATAGGTCTTGTTCTTGTTGCTTTACCCTTGGGTCGTATTTCTTTTCTGCCAGGTTAATATCGTCCACGGTGATCGGACAATCCTTGATAGAGTTCATCTTGATGGTTCTCTTGAGGTGTAGAGAAGAGAGGAGAGAAAGAAGAGCTGCGCCAAGGTTGCTTGCGGGCCTCGACGACGATTGGATCTTTGGTTTGTTTGGAATGATCAAAACTACTGCTAATACTTCGTACTACCGGTACTCTAAGAGGTATTGGACCCTTCACGTTGCTTTTTCTGTTGTTCCATGTCATTACAATCACTGTTCTACAACATGGCAATTTCGTTCGTCCAATTCCTGATCTGTGGAATGCTGATCCCAGACCGTTGATTTCTACAAGGCTTCAATCCTTTTGGAACTCGAATGTCGTTCCATCAGAGATGATATCAGCATCATCATCATCATCATCCCTATCAAGTCTAGCTTCGGCAGGATTACCAGAAATAACAACAATCGATGAATCGTCATTTCAACAACAACTGATCAACCGACCTACACTTGACATTACCGTATCACTATACAACAATCGGTCCTCTCCAGTACAAGATCTTTTTGAAAGTATACGTTTACGATTCTCTTCCATCGCACTTGACAGGGGATCTGGAAGATTTTGTGGCAGAAGTTGAGTATTCCTATTATTGGATCACAGACTTGGTAGGGTTGGCTGGATCACAGACTTGGTCTTTGATTCGTCTTTTTCAATCCTGTCCAGGAAGGACGTACGATCCTCCAAAACAGGCCGATATCTTTGTAGTGCCCTATCTCTACATGGCTCATTGTATGAAGGCTGGGTATTGGATACTATGCAAATCGTTACCCGACAAGGGAAACATCAAAAGACGTTCTGGGACATTTGCTATACTACAATGCATCTACGGCACATCGACGTTTGTTCTTCTTGTCCGAAATCAGAATTTATTTCTCATCGTTAGTTGGTTGATGCGTCAACCCTTGTTGGCCATGTACGTTCCTCGATGGAATCACAACGGCGAGCGAAGTACCCAAAGGAGTCCTCCTGGACATATTTTGATTCCCCCCTTCAACCCGCTTCCTAAATTCCAACCGTCAGTGTTATGGTCCAATCAACAACAAACCCAACCTGTATCCTTAAAGGAGGATCGGAAATATTCGTTGGTCTTTGTGGCAACCCTCCCTCATCGATCAAATCGATTATAGCAGCTTTGTTGTGGAGATTTCCGGAAGCAGTTCGACTCCTACCGACTCTAGTCAGTTTCTACCGACATAGGAATCACTCTTGAAAGATATTGTGTTGTTGGAAGAAAAGAAAAGAGCAATGCACAAGGCCGTCGTCAAATTTCTGTACGGTGTCGGTCCAGATGCTCACCGCCACGACGACGCCTTCGTCTACTTGATACGGTCTCTTCGACGATACCTGGACGACCACCATAGGAGAAACAAACTTCTTTGAAATATACACGTTGTAAATAGAATATCATGAAAGACGAATGCGACTTGGGAAACTATTTTACCAGCAAGTAAACAGAATACATGAAAGACGAATACTTTTTGGGAAACAATTGTACAAGCAAGGGAAGTCTAGTAGAGTGCTTTCAAAAAAGGTACCAGAACTGTAAAACTAGACTGGATGCATGATAAACACACTGTCCGAAATCTATTCTCGGACCAACCAAACTAAACATAGCATATTGCTAGACGCGCAGTAGTAACAAAGCAAAGACGTATGATAGACTGCCTTGCCATCCTACTGAAAAAATCCTGTCGGAGTTTCACACGTATCATACATAAATCCTATTCATTTCTTTACATTCGAGAACAACCATTTCCGTTTAGACTTTGCTGGGTCGTACCAAGTTGCGTGGGTTCCAGTTGAAGCCAATCGAATTCAATGCCGCAATGCGGTCATCGGTCATCGTACTCTTCTTTCCTTTCAATAAAAGTACGTACTGACGCCGCTGATGCTTCATCCAAACTTCCAAAGACCTATCCCGAAAGTCACGCGGGATCCTGCAATGCCCGTTAGCCAAGCTGAAGGCCTTGAGAGACTCAAAGTGTACCTGCCAAGCAGCACGGTGAGAGTCAAAGACGAAGCCCGCTTGTAGCAATTTATTCTCCCGCTCGTCCGTCAAGGTGGAATGGTACCCCATTATCTTCCTCTTGAATTGGTGTCTCTGTCTCTTCGCCCATTGGGCCAGCTTTTGGTTGGGAAAATATGAATGAGGAACCAGTGCATGGCCATGGTCGTGGACAAAGAGAAGGAGCTCTTGGAATCGCTTGTCCCATTGAGAGGTCTGGTGCTCAAGAAAGCGGATTGAAGCAACCGACGCATCACTTGTGTTTCCAAGCGAAATGTTTCCACCAAACAAAGCCAATCTGTTGAAAGATTCGTTCGCAGGAGTGATTGAACATTCCTTGGACATTTTCCCAGAATTTGCGGGTGCCAAGTCATCAATACCATTGGAAGACATGGCCCAAGAGCTTTCGGGTGCCAAGTCTGGCTGATGGAGATTGAGGGGTTCGTCATCTATACCCGTGGACAAGTTCCCAACAATCATGGGTCCCACATTTACCTTATGGAGATTGAAGGTTTCATCATCTCTGCCCAAAAAGGCATTAAAAGAGGTTAATGGAACAGAGGGATTGGCCGTCTCGTTGCTTTGGCGTTCAATCACTTGGCTGTTGTTCTTGGTCGAGAAAAACTGTTTTCGAATCATTATTTCATGATCCGGTCGAATGGGAGTTGGCTCGAGGAAGGCAAAAGCATTCAAGTTGCTGTGGCCCATGTTTTCCGCCATAACGTTAGACGAGTTCGAATCTGCTATCTCTCCTGCACAAGACAATATCGAGAGCAGGTTTTGAAGATCTCGGCGAGAATCGCGAGGATTACGATTGGAGTACATCTTACTTGAGGACATACGATCTATGTCAACGAGCGCTGTTAGAAATCACGAATATGTTTTGTATTAGTGATGCGCTTCGAACTGGACTGACTGTGAGATTAGCAAAGCAGCAGCATAATATCTGGTCTCACAGTCATGTTGGCTGAATTATATTATGCTGTTACTACTTGGAGGAGTGTTTTTAATTGTTTTGTCTTAACGTCACAATTTTTGCCACGAACAATAGCGCCAAGGAACTGTTCCCGGGGAAGCAGATGGTATTAATGTACTTCAATGATTTTTTATCAACGTGCCATCAATCACGTTTAGCTAGTAGAGAGTAGGACATACGACGTATTGCTTACCTCCTAGCTAGTAAGAAGTTGAATGAGCATTCTGCTGGTCGCTATTTAATACATTTAAAGGGTTTACATGGAGATGACAACATTCTCACCGCTGACACAGTGTCAGTAAGAAAACAATAACAAAAGCCAAGTCATGATTCCAACTCATTCTACTGTAGCATCATTATTGATGAAAATGAGATGGGAACAGAAGCGCCAACCTGCGTTGTCGTCTACTGTCGTCGAGGACTCAATGAGAACTGTACAATTAATCCTTTCAGATATTGATATTGATGATGTGGTCTTTCAACAGCACAATAGTTTCAAGTTGCGTTGAAACAGAAAAATCTCAGTAAAGTTGCGCTATTATCTGAAAACCAATAATTATCCGCTTTGTGAGCATCCTGAAGGGATACTCAGCGCTACAGATATATGATAAATAATGCCAGAGTACGATAACGAAGAGATAATAAAACTATCGATTCAGGAAAAAGGAAACTGTGGTATTAATTATTTTCCGGAATATCGGTATTTAGGACGGAGTAGTACTGTGTAGTGCGTAATACAGAGTAAGAGTTACAGAGTATGTCCTAAAAATAATAAGACTTGCTGTCTGGCATGATCCTGCAGCATCAGATAATACAAAGTAGAAGATAGAAGAGTACCGAATATTACGTAGTACTAAACAGAAAGATATTCCGTCACTTCTCAGCGCCTCTGCAACAACTTGTGACGTCATGTGCTCGATAGCCCTACCGCCGGTAGGTAGAGGATGGCTGGGTATGCACACACAGAAGAGTAGCGAGACGTAAACGTACCGTTAGTATCTAACGTAGAATGAAGGTTAGGAGATGCAGCCATGTCGAACCAACCTAGTTTGCCATCGCAGTGATGGGGGATTGCAGTGTTGCAGGGATTGGCTGTGGCATCATGACATGTGTGAGGCCCGCAGCTTTGGTCTGGCATGACTGCCTCTCATTCGTCCATTTTTCCAGTCCTGCTGACTCCAGACAAGAGGTCTCTAGTAGTCTAACGCTGACAAGACGCAATCATACACGCGAACACATTTAAACGTAACTCGTCTTGCCTTCTGGCTTGCCGTAGAAATGTAGGGATACAAAAGGATACAAACAAGTGAACTACCTACAGTACCAGCCGCCATCGATTCCGCATCCGAGAAGTTGTTGGCTGGCCGCTTCGCCTCCACGTACTCTACTACCATAGCTACCGGTAGCTACTACGGCAGTCGTAGAGAACTACCGAAGATTAGTAAATACCAAGTCGTAAGGCCTAACAGTAAGTACGGTACTTCAAATACTCTTTCCGCCCACCATTTAGAACTGACTGTGAAGAACAAGTAGCGAAATCCTCGCAACAGAGGCAGCGACACATAAATAAGTAATCGGAGTAGCTCTCATAGTTCTGTACCTTACGTTTGAAAGTACTATAGTACTTGCCGGTATTACGGAATTACAGAGTAGATTACAGTTATAGATCTATCTCATCTTTAACGCTTATTTAACGGATAAATTTGAATTCAACGCGGGGCCGCCAATTCCTCAAACTGTCCGTGAAATAACAATAATCAATCTTATCTCATTTTGTCGTTTTTTTCTATTTACTCTTCCTGCGATTGTCCTTGGACAATGGCTCTCGTAAAGTAATTGCTGCTACTACAGGCTAGACGACAACGATAAGCTCTGCTCAAGATGATCAGCGATTTCCCCTACAGCGTAGAAGATGGTGAGTTTCCTTGACTGATTGCTTACTCTGTGCCAACCTTCCATCCCATGGCAGTTGTCTGTTGTTTCAGTCAAGAATGTTTCCTAATT
The DNA here is from genome assembly GCA_019154785.2 of Nitzschia inconspicua. Classification (NCBI taxonomy): domain Eukaryota; phylum Bacillariophyta; class Bacillariophyceae; order Bacillariales; family Bacillariaceae; genus Nitzschia; species Nitzschia inconspicua. The sequence continues at coordinate 436,198 of JAGRRH010000007.1, read as the reverse complement.
TCTACTCCGACTCGTTTGCCACAGAACCCACTGAAGAGTGGAAGGTAGAGCACGTCTTACAATGGTGGCTCCTACGAGCGCACGCCGAAAGTGATGCCGAATACGACAAGATCGTTGAAGGTCTGTCGCAGCAACTGGAGCAAGGCAAGAAAGATTTGTGGGATGCCCACGAACAAGTGACGGAAATCTTGAACAATGATACTATCAACAGTGACTCCGAAAACTACGAAAGCAGCAATACTAATATGGACACAGAGAACGAAAACACACAACACACCTCTGGAAAGGACGACGTGACCAAGCCGGATGCAAGTATAAATTCCAAACTAGGATCGTCAACCACGAGCCACACCACCACAAAGCCCAACACGATCCGTGTCGATATCATTTCGGGAGAATATGTTGGACAATCGTTCGACCTCAAACCACAATCTCGCAATCATTGCTGGGTGGGGCGATCGCAAGGTAAGAAATTCCGTGACAAGGGTATTTCCCTTCCCAAAGATTTGGAAGTCAGCACCTCCCATGGCCGATTCGAATATGCGCGGGGTAAGTTCTTCTACATGGACGCCGCCTCGACCAATGGTAGTCGTATTCAAGACATGGAGATCGATCCGAATGTGTCTCATGAAATTCGAACGGGAATGGAGATTACCGTTGGCCAAACAATCATGCGGATTACCTTGTTGACAACTTGAGCAGGGTAGCTAGATACCTACCTAGATTATCCGACATCGACTGCATCCCTCGTCTTCCATCTACGGCGAAGCTCTCGTAACCGAATACGCCAATTTGAAAAAAGTATTCTATACATTCACTTTTTTTATTCACACTGAGTGTCTAGCTCACAATATCGTTCTCTAGTCGTCGTCTTCTTCTCCCTCTTCCATTGGTGATGGCAGTACTTCCGTCATGTCCATTCCTTCAGCCTCAGTGGCAGCCATTTGAGCCTTCATTGCTTCATCGAAAAACTTATCAATCGACACATCCTCTGACAGTCCCTTTCGTCGTCGTGTTTTCAACAACAGTTCTCGAGCCAAACAGTGCGGAGGAGACGGTTCCAACGGATGCAAGATAATGTTCTTGTCTAATGGATCTCCCGGCACGACGGCCCAATGATCAAAAATGGAATGGACCATAGCTTGTCCCTGTGAAAAGGTACGTAGATCGGTCTCAAATCCAAACGAATCCAGGGCGGGTAAGAATCCTCGGACGCTATATAACAACGTCCCGGGTATGGGCCGATCTTGGACGATATGGCCACGACGACGCTTCAACACCGATTGGATGGATTCCACAATTTCACCGGGACATTGTATCTGCAACCGGTAAATCGGTTCCATCAACCGTGGTGTCGCGGTCAACAACGAAGAATGGACCGTTCGACGTGCTGTGGGGATGATTTGACCACCCCCACGATAAATCGGTTTGTCGGCAAGTGTCGCCTCCAAAATTTTGATCTTCGTTCCACGGACGGGCTCTTCGCACAAGGGCCCTTCTCTGGAGGCCCATTGGAATCCTTGTACGATACTGGATCGACAGGCATTCAACAGAGACTTGTCGACTTCGCTGGGTAAGGTATCATCCAACAAGATATTGGTTCCGTTGGTGGGAGAATCCCCAAACGCCCACACGGATCGTGAGGACAGTAAATCCCATCCATATTGCGACTGGAAGAATCGACCAATCTTGCGCTGATCCCATTGTTGCAACTTGACTTTGCCGGCCTCTAACTTTTCGGCAAGTCCATCATCCAATGGCTCGGCGATAAACGTCAACTTGTTGTGTTTGTTGGCAGTCTCGGCAAAGCACTTGAGACTGCTCGTTTCAATGACCGTCTCGCGGAGTGCCACCGATGGATCGGCCACCTTGACTTCCACATCGGCGTACACATGACGCAAATCATGCAACATACAGTCCATGTATAGTTCTCCGGTTCCAAAGAGAACGTGTTCGCCGGATTCTTCCACACGAGTTTTGGCCATGGGATACGCTTTACTCACGCGACGAAGGCCTTCGACCATTTTGGGCAACTCGGCTGGTTTCAATGGTTCCAACGCGATCTTCATGATGGATTCACCGCCGGCATTGGGAAACTTTAATGGGGTGAATATATGGACGGCATTTTCTTCCTCTTCTTGTGCGTTGCCAGCCTCATTGCTACCGGCAATTCCGACAATTGTGGCCGTCTTGGCAATGGTTGCATCGATTCCGGATAACAAGACCCAATTTCCTGCTGTAGCCAGCGTCACTTGTGTTCGAGTTCGTCCTCTTGGAATGGAAACAGCCTCGATGGTAGCAACGGCCATATCTTCATCGTCCACGTCGGGGACGTAGCCTTCTCCCAAAACTTGCACCCGTTGGCCTGGTTGGCAGGTACCACTATAGATTCTACCAAAGGCATCGAAGGAATTGCCATCGCTGCTGCTGTACAATTTGGTAACGTGAATAATCAACTTGTTGTTGTTGGCATCTCCTTTGGTTTTGCATTCCACCATGTCTTTGACAAAGGGAGCATCCAATGGTCCTGAATAACATCGTGCAATTTTTCCCTTGGCAGCAATGGAAGGAGATGGTCTGCACAACAACAAAAGAGAGAGCGAGAGAAAACGAGGCAAGAAAAGTAAAAAAATGAAGGTCGTTGAGGTACGGGCAAACATCACAAACAATAGTCTCATTCTACATGTATATTTGCACGTACACATGTTGGACGACCATGTCCACAAACCCGCAATTGGCCGTTTCCATGAATCGTGACATTGCCATCCGGACGAGTGGTTTGGTCGACGATCGTAACTGTTCCTGTGTCAAGTGCACGCCCAACGATCTGAGCGTCGTTTTGACGGTCCCCTCCGGTTCGCCCAAACAAACGGAATAAATTTTGTATATCGGTTCCAAACAAAAGGTGACGAAGGATCGTTCTACGCCACGTTGCATGATATCGTTCGGGTCTGTCTTGAAGACCTTTTCATCCGGATCGAACCAATAATCTCCCCATAATTTGGAAGCAAATTGTTTTGCCGATAAATTTCCGAGAGAATCATTCTTGGGAGAATGCTCCACATACACTTGTGTCCAACTGTGAAGGGTAAAGAACCAACCATGGATGGCACTGGAAAAGGCGACGTTGTTCCGTTGTGGCGATAATTCGGGATACCGACCCATACTGAATTTGGATATCAATACATTGACAGATTCGATGGTGTGTAACAGTTTGAAGTACGCATCTTTGGGTGGGAGTTGCAATTCGACGATCAATCGATCGACCTTGGTCAAGACCAATGTGAGAGGCAATCCTTCTCGAATGATTTGTTGCAACAATAATTCCGTATGCAACATGATTCCCTCGACGGCATCGACACATAATACAACACCATCCATCAATCGTAGGGCCGCGACAGATTCGTCGTGGAATTGTACATGACCGGGACAATCCACCATGGTGACGGCATACGATTTACCTCTTGTATCGGACAATGCCAACGTAATGGGAGTACTGATCAAGGACATTTGACGATCCCGTTCCGCCTTTAAAATGTCCGTGTATTTGGGATATTGGTTGTCTTCCGTTTGGGTCGCCTTGAATGGGTCGTACGGTTTGTCCAACGTCGGTTCCATCAACGTATCAATCAACGTCGTCTTTCCATGATGCAAATGTCCGACAACAGCAATCCCCCGTCGTGTTTGTGTCGTTTCATTGGATAATAAATGTCCCGTCAGGTATTCGTCGGAATATCGAAAAGAAAAAATGGAAGGTGCGGACGTGGCGTCCTCTTGTTGTTGTTGTTGTCCTCCTCCTTCACTACTACTACCGACACCGACCACATGATGGGATTTTGTGACGACGGGTGCAACAATGGGTGTATCCAAATCCATGGCATCCTCATCCAAAACAGCCGTCCGAACACCTTCACCAAAGGTCTCTTCCGCCGTTGCGTAATGTTCCTTGTCTTCGTGTAACACAATCGCGTTGATCGGATCGGCAGTTGTATTGGTGGTGGTGACTGCATCATTGCCTGCTACTAGTGTCATGGCATGTGCAGTACCTGCATCATCGTCCACGGAAACATCCGAGGCATCATCCGGAGCTTGGTCATCGTCGTCGTGATCCTTGGAACGGCTTTCATCGTCATCGTCATCGTCGTCGTCGTCGTCACTGCTGTCATCCAATTCGGGACCGATATAATTCCCAAATTCATCGTACAAATCGTCGTCATCACCGTTCGTTACATCGTTAGTATTATTATTATTATTATTATTATCATCCATGATGATAGTATATACCCTAAATGAATAATTGGAAGTGATGTAGTAGTAGTAGAAGAAGAAGATTGCAATACACAAAGCAAGATGATAGTACTATCATACTCGATCGTGTTGTTGTTGGTGGTGGTGGAAGATCTTGGTGGCGGTGTATGATACAACGTACCGTACTACTACCGGTACTACCGGTACTTACTGTAAGGCGTAGCATCTTCACAGTCAGTGGCTGTTGGTCAATCATGATGAATGAATTTTTTTTCATTCAGTCACTAATGAGGCGTCATCGATGATCACCATTCGAGATGGGGATAAATTCTCACCAAACTCTCCATCTTCTCTTCGTTGCATAAAACAAGCTGAACATTATTATATTTTATTTCAATGCGGTTAGTCTACCTACCGGTAGTCGTACAGCAAACAGCCACAACACCAAAACAATGATCCTGTCAAAAATACGACTACATACATATCTAATATGAAAGTATAACAACATCGACATCACATTGTTGGTTGTTATATACACAATGAGGTTCATGTTGCGATTCGTGGTATTCGCCAGTACCATGTCAATTCTGTTTGTGGTTGTTGTGTATCACCGACTCCAACTTGGAATGGTCGTTGTTCCAACATCCTTGTCCACATCCAAAATTATCATCCCACAGAATGTCGATGGACCTATGGATACTACTACTACTACTGCTGCTGCTGCTACTGCTGCTGACTTTCCATTTCATACACAAACAGCATTCAATTCTTCACAAGACACAATCATTACCCATTCAGTACATTTTTCCAGCAACATTTCACAACAACAACAACAACAGTCGCAACAACAACTTCTACCGAAACAACAAGACGACACTCTGACGAAGACAACGAATCATCATCATCATCATCTCGAAAACAAAAACACTACTACTAATGCGACTACTAATCACAAGGAAACGAAAAAAAAGTATTGGAAGTATGACGAAGCTGGACCTACTGTATTATATGCCAAGACACATTTTTTACAATCCATTCCTGAAACATATCGCATCAATCATACATTTTTGGACAAAGTACCCAACAACACCAATCAACAGTACCAACGACACTTGTATTCCTTGTATAACTTGACAGAGTATGCGTCACAACCACACCATCAATGGCCTCACAAGTTGCATCTATTTGAAATGAATCCCTGTATTGCTATATTGCCAAGATCCTACCAGGAATCCCTACGACGGAATCATACTGATTCTTCATCCTCTCCACTCCCCGTTTACATTGTTGTGTATCGGGTCACACACAAACACAATTGCTACGACGGAAACATCAACATCCAACTCTTGGGAGGGAACTGGAATCCAACTTCGACCGACTATTTAGGAGTTGCACTGTTGGACCGACAACTCAATATCCTCATGGATTCCACTCTCAACTTGTTCAATCATCCCGTATTGCCACATTTAAATGATTATCGAATTTACAATTTGAACGAACAGCTCTACCTTACGTCCGTGAACCACATCGTTCCGTTGTATTTGAAAATCAATGACAACAACAACAGCAGCAACAATGTAACAACGACTACTAGCGGTACTGTTGATCCTTCATGGGTACCAGTGCCCTTGGCCTTTATCAATGATGAAAACAACAACAACAACAACAACATAACCACAAAAAACGCATCAGCAGCAGCAGTGACACCGCCGTTTCGTGTTTGGCTCCGCAACTACACGTCCTGTCCCGTGTATGGACAAAAGGGAAGCTCCAAAAATTTGCTCTACTTTGTCAGCCGAAACTCGGACAGTATCAACGGCAACCATACATCCAACGACAACAACAACAACAAGAAGAAGAACACAAAACATAATACAAGAAATAGTACTCCCATACGAGTGATTCATTATCCACGGTCCAATCCCAACGATGTCCGAAATGTCGAACTTGACACGCCGTGTGGACAACAGACCATCACTCCTTTTGACGAAAACGCAAGGGAATGGTATCCCCAGTCCAGTTTCGATACCATCGATAGGCAGCTGTTTCCACGGTCCGTCCTGTTCTTGGCCGATCGTGGCAGCGCGTGTTGTATCGACATGGTCGACCCTACCACAGGAAGGAAAGTCATGGTGGCGATTGTGCATCCCAAGACGTTCTTTCCCGGCAAGAGATTGCCCAAGGGCGTTGCTCCCAACACGTACCTATCAAGGTTTATCGCCATGGAATCCCAATCTCCGTATCGTATCGTGGCACGATCCGGCATGTTTTGTTTGGGGTATCCCAACACGACTAATGACGAACTGCTAATGGTAAATGACAACAGAAACAACAACAACAACAACAACAACAACAGCAATGATACTTTTGCTACTACTAGTTCCTCATCGGTGCGAAACTATCCCAATCCAATTGCTGATGATCGGATGGGACCAATCATGTTTGGGAATGTACCGATGGAATGTCCTCGGATACATTTTGTCATGGGTATGGTAGAAAAGATCGACCATGACGACGCTGACCATGACGACGCTGATGGATCTGCATCCTCGTCGTCATCGTCGTCGTCGACATTGTTGTCATCACGAGTGTTGATATCCTACGGGGTTAGTGATTGTCTGTCACATATCATTGAAATTTCCAAAGACGAGATCCGAGAACGGTTATGGCCGGGGCAAAATGCACAATAATAAAACAAGATAAATTTTTGGCGACAGACGACGTGAAGGGAGTGACGATTCGGGGTAGGAAAGACTTCGTCAGTAGTAAGAGTTGTGACTGCAGTTCCAAGTTCCAACCGACATCCATCCTATCTCTCTCTTTATTTGCAACGGTAGAGTAGCATATTGTACAACAGAGTATTTCAAGTATAATTGATAATACTACGTATATTATTATCATATTTATATCTATGATTATTACTACTGTATATTCTATGAAATATACCAAGCGAAAAAATATTTTAAAACAGTAACTTTTCTGTAAAAGTTTTTTATTCGTTCGAAAAGGTTCTGCCGCATTCATCGCATACATACCCCACTTTGGTACCTACTACCGGTATGATCAGTCGTAGAGCTCATCACCAACAACACATTCACAGTCACCATGATGTGATGACATTATTATTACTGTCACGTCATCATGAATCATCATTGATCATCCCTCCCTCCCTACTGTCATCTTGCATCTTCAGTCACGGCTTCATCAACACGTGTGTCCTGTTGTCTCTACTCTACTAGAGGTATTCTACTACTGCAGTGGAGTATCGGTAGAGAGACCCTTCTTATTTTCTATCCTTTTCTGGTATTTTTTGCATGTCTTTTGTTCCTACTTTTACCTCATCATCATCATCATCATCATCATCGTTGTTGCTGTTGCTGTTACGACGACTGTTACTACCCCCACCACACGTATTGATTCTGCTTCATCTGCTTTTGCTACTATTGGTGGTAGTACTACATCCTATGTTGACTGTGAGTACTAACGCTTTTTGGATTGTCCGAACACCAACAAGAACGACAACAACAACAACAACAACAACACCAAACCCCCTCTCGTTGAAACAACTGTCAACAACGACGGATCTATCCTTCCGACGGAACCATCGTCATCGTCATCATCATCGTCATCATCATCGTTGGAGCTGTCATCGTCTTTCTACGTTCCACCACCGTAAAATGACGACAGCACGGCATTTCACTACTACTACTACTTCTACTACTAGTACTACCGGTAGTAGCAACAAAACGATGCAACGGTATCGTATTCCGTACGAAACAGAAACCGGTGACGATCCGTTCAGTCTTTTGGAACTTCAACGTCGTACAGAACGGCTCTTACAAGTCAATAATAATGAAAACAACAACAACAACAATCAAAATGACAACAATAACCACAAGGTGTGTTTGGCGATTGCCGGTGGAGGCGGTACGGCCTTATCGACATTGGCGGCCACGTCCGGTGCATCACAACTCTTATTGGAAGGAACGGTAGCGTACGATCGATCTTCCTATCAGACCTTTGTTCGAAAAAACAGCAGCAATCTCAGTAATGACAGTATTGACAGTAACAACAACAACAACAACAACAACAACAACAAAGAACAAGAAAAAGAAGACACAGTGGTGTCCACAGAACAACAACAACAGCCAACGAACCAAAAATTCTCTTACACATCCATGGAGGCGGCACGATTGGCATCCATGAGTGCTCTGTGGAGAGGAATGGAATTACAATCCTATTGGAACGACAAATTGGATTACGGTGGTGGTGGTGGTGGAACTCGTCTTACACGATTGATCGGTGTGGGAGCGGCATCGACCTTACAAACCAACACGGTCGGGGCGAAATCACGTACGGGACGACCCAGTTTTGGAAACATCGTTGCTACACGTGGTGATGGTCAACAAGTATGTATGAAATTCACACTTCATCATCGTCAAAACAACAACAACAACAACAACAATACCAACACCAATCTACGATTTCAACAAGATCTCATGGTCAGTCATTTGATTGTGTCCTGTTTGGAACATTTTGTGTACAATTCAGCAACAACAACAACAAAACCAATAGTACAACCATTAGCAGATTTGGTACTGTCCGATGATATTCCCGAGAATTTTTCAGGAGTGACAGTACAGCAATGGTCTTCCAACATTTTGTTGGAACCGTCCTTTCACGATGATGACACTACTACTGCCACTACTACGGAATCAAACACAAACAACAACAACAACGACCCTGTAGAAATGGCGGCCCATCGGATCCTTTCGGGGATCGATCAGGCGGTACTACTACTACCGAAACCAAAAAACAACAACAATGACGATAACGATAACGAAAACGAAATTAACAACGACAACATCGTCACTGGTGGCCAAAATTCCTTCCTTCAACCGATCGTCTATCCGGTGTTGCCCCAAGATTGTTTGATCTTTCCGGGAAGTTTCAATCCTCCCCATCACGGTCACATAACATTGGCAAAAGCGGCCGTTGCCGCTGTGCTGCAACGAAAACGAAAACGAAATAACATCATCAACGACGACGACGATGATGATCATGATGATGGCATGATGGATACATCGTCGTCAATGTACTACATGTCCTCCTCCGATTCTTTATCACCATCATCACCACCACCACCCGTAGTGTTTGAACTGTCCATTGTCAATGCCGATAAACCTCCTATGGACCCCAAAGAGGTGGCTCGTCGTGTGGCCATGTTTCGAGATGTACTCTGGAACAAACAACAACATCATCATGATGATGACGATGACGATCATGATCATTCCAAACCATCATCATCATCATCATCATCATCACCACTCTCGTGGGGGATCTTATTAACATCGGCACCCTTATTTGCCAACAAGGTAGATGTGTTACGACAGGCCGCACCTCCCAACCACTTGTCACCGTCTTCTCCGACCAATTTTGGTGGCAAGGACACTACTACCCATCATCCCCCCCGATGGTCTTTCGTCATTGGAACCGATACCATGGTACGGATTTTGAATCCCAAATATTACAACAACGACGAAGCAACAATGATACAAAGTATTCGCAACATGGACGTGGACTTTGTTGTGGGTGGACGACTCGATCAATCCAAAAAGACGACGACAACCACAACGACGACGACGACGACGACAACCACAGACGACGGATCGGCCGAATTTGTGACGGGCGAATCAGCGTTGCAAGACTTGCCGTCCGATCTGAAACAACGGTTTCTGTTGCTGAACGAGTCCGATTTTCGAGTAGACATTAGCAGCACCGAACTACGTGCCGCACAAGACAATCCTCCCGACAACAACGACGACGATGACGACGATACTAATCCGTCGGGAGGCACAACTGCCACATCACCATCCAAACGACGGGGAGGTAATAGTGGCAAGGGATCGTTTGGATTGGGTGCCATGGGGAAAATAGTGAGTCTCATAGCCATACTGGTCCAAACAACTACTAGTATACCGACGTTGGGACTTCCGGTTTGCGATGCGGCAATCATTACCAAACAACAACCATTGATGATGATGAATACCCGGGCACACTTTCATGATATTGTTCGACCAAACGATACTACTATTTCAATATTCAAGACATCGTCATCATCATCATCATCAGCAGCAGCAGCAGTATCATCATTGGACGATCCGTTAATGACACGAAGAAGGATGAAAAAAGAAGTTTCTTCGAAAACGACCGTGTCCAAGGAGGATAAGGACGAGGTCTGTACGCCAGTGGAGAAATGTCAACGATGTTCCTTTACGGATCAACAGAACTACGACTCGTGCAAGGAGACTGGTCGATGGGAAAAGGTCGAGTGTTTGACCGACACTGTCAACGGTACATCGTCGTCGTCGTCTCGTTTCGAAATGAGGAGTTGTAAGTACACCGAGGCAGACGAAGATTTCGCCATGGTACGACTTCAAATGCTCTGTTTTCTGGTTGGATCGGTTGCCGTCATGTCCGTACGGAGACAGAAACGACTTTCGGCAAGTTTGTTTGATCAACGGAAACAGCACGGTGCCGTCGTCGGCGCAACAACCAACGGCAATACTAACAACAAAAGGAGCGATAGCTTTGTCACGTCTCATGACCAGGACGATGACGAAATTGAATTTACACCCATGACCAACCAAGAACGAGAAAAGGTACCTCTCATGGAAATTTACACAGAAGATGATTTGGAGGTAGTTTGAGCTTTTGTCAGTATCATGTCGGCCTTGCAAAACCTCGGCGGGTTGTTATCGTTTTGTTACAGTCATTACATCTGTTCATTTGGGATATCACACAAAACATCTATTTTCATCCCAACAAAGTTACAGTGCGTACCTGTAATATCAATATTATTGTACGGTATGATGTATAATACCTATATAAGTTGCCTTAATACTATGTCAATTTATGCACCTGCTTTGGCAGCCTCCCCAAACGAGAAATTTTTATCCGACCGATTCCAAAGGTTGGCATTGGAGGGATATTCACAAGATTCTTATCACACACAACTACCTACCTAGCTAGTAATCCGAGTTCCGTGTTACAATCACAGTCGTCTTGGGAAGTTTCCTTTCTTTGATCGGTCGTTGTAGTGAATCACTCTTTTCACAGGTTTTATGGGGAGTGACGAATGGTTGTGCCATAGTCTTGGACGCTTGCTTCTTTGGACGGTCGGTGCTGTTCTTGCGTCCCTTTTGTGATTTTCGGGACATGTCTCCTTTCTGCAACTTGGAAAGTCCCATTCTCCAAAATCGAAAAAAGCCCAATGGTCGCCTCTTCTCGACTCCAACGACCTCGACACTGGCATGCGCTTCTTGATCATCCTCTTGATCTATGCTTCGACTGCCATGGCTTGTTTGAGCTGTATGGACGGTATTGTTGCTGCCGCTATCACGGGAGGCATGGGATTCCTTCGATGCTTGTCTGGAATGCAAGCCGAATGCTGGAGGAGTACTATACGGTGTAGCTTTCACCTCCAATCCTGACGAAGAGGGAGTTGTTTGGATATCACCGTGGATGGACTCTACGACGCGGCTGTGGTTGACACCAGACGGTTCTTCCATGGATGGAAAGGATTGAATCGAGTAAGCACAGGCATCGACAACTCTCTTGCCAAGAATGGAAGAGATTGAATGCAATGTGGAAACAGTCATGGTATCTTCCGTATCATGAAGGATGGAACCTTGGCGATCTAGTTCGACTTGCGAATGCGACCGACATTGTTCGTCATCACCCGCCGTAGCAAGTATGGTTTCCACTTCACAATCTTCTCCTTCCTCCAAGGTTTCCACTTCTCCTCCTTCACCTCGATCGGTATACGATTCTTCTTCCGAATCTTCGTCGTATTCGTCCCCATCATCTTGCTCCTCCTTCTCATTTCGTTCGCTTCCCTCTTCCAAATCACGGTGCGACTCTTTCTGGAGTGTGAAACTGCCCATTTCAGATGGACCTCGGAATCCCTTTTGCTTCAAGTTCCGTGGCACGTCCACTATGCTGTCGGCCTCGTCAGTCAAAACGGTCTCGTTGTCGTTACCATCGTCGTTGCCATTGTATCCTTCTTCCTTCTGTTCCTTGGTTCGCCCGCCGGCTTTGGCATTCTTGCATTTTTGCAGCGTCTCCCAAGTATTGACCGTCATGTCCTCGTCCGACAACATTGTCATGAGTGTTACCGTACCATCTTCGTCCAAGTGATTGAAGGAATCGTATTTGGTCTTGAGGAAGCGAAACCACTTTTGATCTTCGACGACGTCTTCAAAGGTATCCATGACACTTTCCATCAACGATTCCCCGGCCGATATCAAGTTGGGATATCCTTGACACGCTATAGCGGACGACTCTTCCGCATCATCGTCAGCAATGTAGGTGATACTGTCGCCATCGTCCATGGTGTTGACAACACTTTTTTGTTTTGTTTCTGTGCTTCTTGTTGGATGTGGACGTTACGGCGATTGCTCGATCGTTGATTGTAGATCAATGTCACTTACAAAACGAATGGAAAGGAGCGCCAAAATTGGTTCATCGAAATGCGAAGAAGAGAACTCCACGAACAAAGTCCTCTCCCACTAGTGTGTGTGAATGCGAAAACTACTAGGACTATGCTTCCCCACCAACATTTCAGTAGTAATGATGGAGCAGCGAAAAAAAGAGCATACTCTCGGTCAATTCTTTTGGTTGGAAAGTCCCAATTGTGAAAATATTCATCCCACATCCCACAACTTTGGAAGTGGCGTCGCAAATTTTGTCGAGGGCAGACGCTCAACTTTGTGAGATGCTAACCAATGGAAGAATTCGGACACTCCGTCACCAAAAAATTTATTATTCCACTCCGAAAATGGCGTACGTACATTGTCAAATTGGGTAGAACATTGCAAGAACCTAATTAGCTACCGTAGCTAGCGCGAGGTTGACTGGTCGACGAATAATAGCTGATATGTACTTCGTATTTGAATACGATTAGAGTACCTAGTCTACTCGGATCGAGATTCTTCGAGAATACTCCGATCGTGCCAAATAACAAATCAAACGACTCTACCGCAGCATGGACTATCTATCTATTCATAAAATTTATGCACGGAGTAGGAAACCACGGAGTCTCACGATGTAGAAAGCTACTCTCTCTAGACTACAACTTTATCTTGAAGAATCCGAACGTACTTGATCAGCTACTCTCTACTGGCTGCTAACTCGTGGAACTCGGAGCTATTTTAACACTCCCATAGTGAAGGTTCGAATTCTAGATTGATGTAGTACTAACCTACAGCTGCTGCTGGGTGAGCCAGCAATTTCCAAGCCCTCCTTCTCTGCATAGTCGGTGCTGGCATCTACTACGTATGTGTTAGTGTAGTGGCCAAGCCATAAATTCGCACTTGTGCTTCAAATTAGAAGCGCAACATGAACAATTGGCGCCCTGCTCAGCAACGGCAACTTCGGTCGCAGCACGAACTTTCCCGAAAGCTTCCATACTAGTCTAGGTGCTAGCCGGTAATAACATGTTTCGGTCACTTGAAAGAACAAACAATGTTGCTTGGTGCTATGTGGAGGGTTACGACTTATTGTTAGTCGTACACCAACCGAAGCAAGCTCAAACCACTGTTTTGGATCGCCTGGCGGACCGAACGAAAGTGCAGGGTCAACTCCTCGTTGCTTCTAGCTCAGTCGTTTCGCCTCTCCTGTGTGGTCCCGGGAAAGTTCCGGCTTCGTGGTCAATCATTTGCTACAAGCGCAAGTGGAATGAAAGCAATAGAACAAGGTTCTTGCCTTTTGACCCAAAAAGAACCTACTAATTCTTGCTCCTTTTATCAACAACCCGTACTTTTTAAATCACGTAGCGATGATAGTAGGGTTAGATAGCCCGAACAAAACGGCAGACGAAGTCAGTACGCTACTACGTAGGTAGCTACCTTCTATCATAGCTACCCGTAGTAGTATCATTCTGCAACTCTACCGGTAGTAGACTACGAGATATTTTTCGTCACACGTCTTCCTTGGACGTCAATTTTGGCGTGAACTATCATACGATAATCGACGTGGCTAACACAGCATCCCGGGTTTCACATGCAATCTGCAATCCGACAGCACGACAGTACGATGATGATGAACCACCATGAAGAATAATAGGAACAATAGATACGGTACATACACCGTACTGTAGCACACAGCTTTCCGCCGTACTTTGATCGCTACGACTACCGTACCGGTAGTACAGTACTTGCACAAAAGTACCTCGAAAGCTTGAGTTAATTCGACTGAACGGATTATAAGAATGCCGGTTCTTATTTTGCCTCGGTCATTGATCATCAATCGCGAAGCATTCCATGGTCTTCGCATTTTCAGCAGAACGCGAAGCCCAACAGTTTCGATCTTCTATCGACTTGACGACTTGACACTTACCTGGGGTCACAATCTTTTTCCAAAGCATCTCATAGAACCAATAAAAATACATAATATCTACTACGGAGATCAACCGACAGCATCATGGGACTCGGTAATCCAGCACCACTTGGCCTTTTGGCATTTGGCATGACGACTCTCATGCTTATGTACGTGGAGACCGGATGGGCAGAAACAGAATTCGAATACGTCGTTGCCGGAAATGCCATTTTTTATGGTGGAGTTGGCCAGATGCTGGTGGCCATCTTTGAAATCATTCATGGAAGCTCCTTCAGTTTCGCAGTATTCTTCAGTTACGGCGCATTCTGGTTGGGATGGGCTTTCGTTTTGGTGGAACGAGCCAAGGACTACTCGGCATTCGGCGATGCATCGTATCCCACGGGCATGACACTTTTCCTTATCCAGTGGGGAATTTTGTCCACATGCTTCTTCGTCGTCACACTGCGAAAGAATATCTGTTTGATCGTCGTTTTTGTGCTCTTGTCAACCACCTTTTATCTTCTGGCGGCAGCCACGGCAACAAGTTCACTTGCAGTGAAGAGGGCTGCTGGGTACTTTGGCTTTTTCACTGCCGTTGGCGCCTTTTACACAGGCGTAGCTGAATTAATAAATGAAGAATGGGGTCGTCATGTATTGCCAGGATTGCGTCCCATCCTTTCACCTGCGCTTAAGGACATCTCCAAGGAGGAAATTCAAAAGTTGACTTCGTATGACAAAAAGTCAAACTCCATGTTCCTCCAATTCAGTGGTCTTCAGGTCTATCGCAAAGAGCACATTGCAGCAATCCGTGAAGGGGTGAAAACTGCTATTATTGACGCTACCAAGGACTCAGGAGGCGAGCAGAAGGTTCATGTGATTGTGGATTACAAGAATGTCTCTATTGCCAAGGATCTCGAGGAAGATTACTGGGAAATGACTAGATTCTTGGAACGACATTATTACTTGTCAGTAAGACGATTTTGTGTTTCTTCCTTTGGTACAAGAATGGGTGGTGACAATCAGCAGCAACGAAATGCAGCAATGTCGGAATGTGAGGGATCCTCGGCAAAGAATAGCCACGAATCAACGGCAAAGCTTGAGGAGGCATCTGGCTAGGAAAGAAAAATAATCGCACCAACAACTAAACTAAATCGAATACTTCTCTCGTACCGCCAAGCAATTGTCGTATTCGGCGTTGAACTTTTCTTTCCACATTTGGCATTCTTCAGCAAAGTGCAAGTACACGAGTTCCGGAGTTTGTGGAAGCATTCTCCTGTTACCTGTAATAGTGTAGGACATGGTCGGTTCCTCGTCGTCACATTCGTGATTTTCGACTCCTTTGTGATCGCCACAATTAGTAAAGGAATGCACGACGGATTTGTCAAAGTTGACCTTGGCGACTCCAAGAAAGGACGCAAGCTTGTCCAAGAAGCCAGATGTCTCGATCCGTTCGGGCTTCATGTCCTCGCTCTTAAGAACAAGGATGTCTTCGTTTTGGACAGCTTCCGACAGAATTCTGTTATACAACGCGATTTTTTCATCTCTAAATGCCCCCAAAAGATGTTTTGAGGGCCACATCCGATTCCCTGCACGCATGTACTCATGGAATAGTTCAGGACTGCGGTCTGCAATATAGAGCAGAGATGTGAATCAGAGACACATCCCGTTTCCATTCTTTCAACTCGTGCAGGCATACTTACATTGGTAAGGCTCCTTAGCCCAATTGTTTTTGTATGCCGGAAGAATATCGTCATATGGAATTTGTAGCCAATAGTTCCAGGATGCCCATAACCACTCCGCTGGATCACGAAGCAACAGAATGGTTTTCCCTCGTTTGGATGGAGGGCCGCGATCTCTTCCAAGATATTGTCGTTGCATCCAAAACTTGATTGGTGCCACGCATTTGTTCACTGTCAGTATACCATGGGATGTATCCTTGTTCAAATTTTCCCACTTTTGATGCTCTTCTTTGTTGGAATGCAGACGTTCCTCATTGGCAATGTGGAGCCGTTGTTGAATCTTTTGCTGGTCATGTGTGGATACATTGCCCCCCAGTGTAAGAGCAATCAAATCATCCATATCATCGTCATTCAAGTTGAAACAGAATTCGGAGTGTAGATGGAATTTTCTAAATCGTGGGTGTGACACTAGGATGTTGTATAGCTGGCTTGTCCCAGCTTTGGGCAATCCGATAATGTTTATATCTGGAAAATGCGTGGCTGCCCACTCATCGTCAGGCTGAAACTTAGGAAGAACATTTTCTAATGCTGGATGGCCCGATACCATTTTGTAATATCTTGGATCCACAAAGCTGTCATAATCACGAGATCGGTTTTGTGCACATTCCAACAAGTACTCCGACGGGCCCTCTTCAGATGATGCTCCGTGGGAAGTTGTAGTATGTGCCTGTTCCTCCATCCGCTCTGTTCCTCCTGTCACTGTATGAGTCGAGGTATTGACATTGCAACGAATCATGGAACTGTTTGTTTTGGAATGAACCCGCTCTCCACTCCATACCGAGAAGGAAACACAAACTGCAATCCCTACCAGCACAAGTACAGCAAGAAGGACACTCAAATGACTGAATCTGTACGAGGTACGATTTCGGCATGATAGCGCTTTCAACGGTTTCGTTTTTGTTGTCATGGACAATGGTACATCCTCCAGTTCATCATGGAATTCAGTTGTTTCTTCTTGAGTCCCATCATGGGAAGCAGCACCGTCATGGGACTCCTCCTCCTCGTTTCGATCCTCTGGATAGGGATTGATGGAGCAGATCTTGGCAGCAATCATGTTGTTGGTAGAAACATTATGGCAACTTGCAAAAGAAAAAGCCAACACTTGAGCTACAGCAGATCTCAAGGATCGCTCAAACGGAATGTTGGCGAAACAGGTTTTGTGGTGGCGGTTATCACGTTTTTATTCGACAGTTTTTCACAATGGGATATATCGTCTCTCCCGTACCGTAAGTAGGTACCGTAGTCTTGCACGGAGAGAAAGATTCAAGATACTACGGAGTACAAGATATGATACGGCGTTGTGCGAACCACCTCTCATCACAACCACGACTCTAGCTAGTAGTAGAGCTAGCTATTAGTAGAGCTCTACCGGTAGCTATCATACCTACCGGTACCTACCGGTAGTAGAGTACCGTATTCAAGTCTTCAGTCGACAGTCGACAGCAGAGAGAGAGTATGATAGTACCGGTAGTCTAATACATAAGTACCTACGGTAGTATAAACATTATACTCCGGTACGATACAAAGTTACCGTAACTGTGTATAAAATAACACATACACAACCAAAAAACTGGATTTACGATGGATAGAGAGAAGAATAAAACGACCTCCAAGATTTTGACTTACAGTTAGTACTCCTATTCTACTCTACTAGCTAGTCTAGCTTGAGTGGCTCACTCTTACAAGATGTTCGAAAAGAATCAAAGAGGAAGCACTTTACATTTTTACAGAATCAAAGTTGTTGAGTTTCAATGTCTCGTCGTCATCCAGTAGGACAACAGGAGCTGTCTTCGGCAAAGTTGGAGGGGTTCGGCAAAACGAGGGTGAAAGGAATCCATATACTACTACGTACTGCGTACTAAACTATAAATCTAAAGAGCAAATCCCTCAAACTTGACGCCCACTTGGATTTTGGACGCTTGTGCGGCAATATCCGCCACACCAACTGCCTTGGTGGCGGCATCCTCCAAATCATCGGCCAGGATCATTTTAAATCCACAACCATCAATCAAGGTACGTGCCTCCTTGACGTTGGTTCCTTGCAAACGAATGACGATGGGCTTGCGAATACCAATTTCCTTTGCCGCATTGATGATTCCATTGGCAATGACATCACATCGCATGATCCCTCCAAAGATATTGACCAAAATGGCTTGAACGTTGTCGTCTGAGTTGAGAATTTCAAAAGCCTTTTGAACCTGCTCTTCGTTGGCACCACCTCCAACGTCCAAAAAGTTGGCCGGTGATCCACCCTTCAACTGGATGATATCCATGGTAGACATGGCTAGTCCAGCTCCGTTGACCATACATCCGATATTGCCGCTCAAACCGATGTAGTTCAAATCGTACTTGGAGGCCTCCACTTCCCGGGCGTCTTCTTGAGAGAAATCACGCTTGGCGAAAATTTCTTTTTGTCGGTATTCGGCGTTGGAATCAAAGTTGACCTTGGCATCACAAACTACGACGTCTCCATCCGGTGTCTCGGCAAGGGGGTTGACTTCCACTTGGGTACAATCGCAACCAATGAACATGGCATACAAATTCTTCATCAAAACAATGGCCTTGTCGTATGGAGCGGTACCGGGTTCCAAGCCTAGATTGGCCGCCATGCGCTCACATTGTTCGTCCTGAATACCATCAATGATATCGATGGGTTCCGTGAAGATAACTTCTGGATTGGTCTTGGCGACATCTTCGATGGAGGTTCCTCCTCGTGGTGATGCGACCATGAGCGGTCCTTGACTGCCTCGATCCATCAAAATCGATAGGTACATTTCTCGGCGCATGTACATGCGTTCCATCAGAAAGACCTTGTTGCAAATGATACCGTTGGGTGCCTGTTTGGTGACAAGTTCTTGGCCCAACATCTTTTCGGCAAAATCTCGTGCCTGTCCCGGCTTGGTGACCATGTGGACGCCTCCTTGGAATCCATTCTTGAATGTGCCGAGTCCACGTCCACCCGATAGGACTTGCGCCTTGATGACGGCATCTTTCAAATTATTGGTGTCTATTATAATGAGTGAAAGAGACGACAAAATGAAAAAAGGGTATAGAAAGAAAAATGATATGAGTGAATATCCACCGTTCCAAAACAAAAGGACACGACACATTATAATTTCATTGTAACAAATCTTCAGGTTGCATGTTCGCAATGATAGTATCATTTCGTTCGATCCTTATCCACACAACAACGAAAACGACAACAATAATAACAACAACGACAATACTCACCACCCTTGTTGAGTTTGTGCAAAAATATGTTTTCCGCT
Source organism: Nitzschia inconspicua (assembly GCA_019154785.2). Taxonomy (NCBI): domain Eukaryota; phylum Bacillariophyta; class Bacillariophyceae; order Bacillariales; family Bacillariaceae; genus Nitzschia; species Nitzschia inconspicua. The sequence goes on along the minus strand of JAGRRH010000007.1, from coordinate 416,565 downwards.
TCTTCTGGACTGGAAGCGACGTATCCTGCCGGTGTGGCGATTCCATGTTGTTTCATCAGGTCCATTGACAGATATTCGTGCAGGTTCAAGTTTCGAACGGCACCGACGGCATTGGGTGCCGTTCGGGGGAGCAAACTTTTGTTGTTGCTGCGATGAAGAAAACGGGAAAGGCCACCCGTACGGGCAAAGGACGATTTGGAGGCCACCGACGAGATCATCTTTTGGTCAATATATTTGTGTGTGGTGGTAATGTGATGGATAGATGACACCACAAGAAGAAGATTACACTCACTCTATGAAAATGATCTTGCTTCCAGAGCTTTCTTGCTATGTGAAATACAACTGCTTGACACAAGTAGACTACTACCTACTGTCGTATCAATGATACAAATATTATGTCGTTGTTGTGTCGAAGTGATGGCAGCGAACGGCCATGTCGCAGAGTGATGATGAGAGGCGTCCACACACTCACACAGTCAATTGGAGGATGATGATTCTTCGCTTCGCGACCATCTCACATCTGGAAGAAAGCATTCTCTCTGTCCCCATGTTATTTTGGGGGAGAACGACACTAATTCAGTCTTTCCAAAACGTCGTCGTCACCAAGTTCGGGAGTTTGCACACCTCTCTCTATGATATATATGAATACTCTCTATGTATCATACTCTCTGGAGCTACGGTAGAAGTAGCCTACGAGATAATTGCCAACTACCGTACTCCGAAGTATTTTATTGTATCGGCGCGTCGGGTTCCTGCATGGCTTCATGTCTATACATGATGTCTGGGTTAGTCGACGCAGCGAATACTATTGGATCCTCCAGTTCTCTTTTAGTTGGTCAATCTCCTTGTATTTGTGTTGTTCGAGAGGATCAATTTGTGCGGGTAGGGCCGTGAAGTTTCGATGCCAATCTGGTGGTTTGGAGGTTCGTCCCTTACTCTCGTGACTATTACACTTGGATCTTGAATGCTCACGTTTGGATGCCCGTACACAGTCGACGCTCTCGAACAACTGAGCATTCAAGATCCAAGTGTAATAGTCACGAGAATAAGGGACGAACCTCCAAACCACCAGATTGGCATCGAAACTTCACGGCCCTACCCGCACAAATTGATCCTCTCGAACAACACAAATACAAGGAGATTGACCAACTAATAAGAGAACTGGAGGATCCAATAGTACGGTATTCGCTGCGTCGACTAACCCAGACATCATGTATGATACAGACATGAAGCCATGCAGGAAAACCCGACGCGCCACAATTCAGAGAAGCGATGGTGAAAGAAGTCATAGACCACTTGAAGAACCGACATTTCGTTGTCAATTCCTCGTTCGCAAGTGCCAAAGGACGAGGAAACCCTGCCGGCAGTATGGGCAATGAGGAGGAAGCGACGTATCGATACTCGAGAAGTGTACAAGTGGAAAGAACGACTTAATATCGGTGGACATAAAATAATGGTGAAAGGGAAGCACTATGACGAGACGTATGCACCAACATTGTCGTGGGCAACGATACGAACATGGCTGACACTAGCGGCGTGCAATGGATGGCACACTCGACAGCTCGACTTCGTATTAGCTTACCCACAAGCTGACATTCCACGACCAACATATATGGAACTGCCAGATGGAATTGACAGTGAAATTGAAGGTGCAAGTAAGGAAACACACCGTCTCAGAGTACTCAAGAACATCTATGGAGGCAAAGATGCCGGACGAACATGGTACGAATACCTCAAGAACAGATTGGTAGACCCAACCAAAAACTCGGATTCACTCAATCAAAGATAGACGATTGTGTATTCTATCGAGGATCAACTGTCTTGCTAGTTTACACTGATGATTGCATCATCATTGACAAGGAATCCCAACGCAATGTTGTCACCCTATTCAAGGAACTGTCGAAGCATTTCAATGTCGAAGATGAAGGACAGCTCAGCGATTATCTTGGTGTGCGAATAAGTATGCCTGAACAAGGGAAGTACCGGTTCACGCAGCCGCATCTCATCGACAGTATACTCGAGGACTTAGCACTATGGCCACAAGAACACAAGCTAGCACCGACGAGGCCAAAGGATACAACAGCTGTACCAAACTCTATCCTAGGACCGGATCTTGAAGGTGAGACATTCCAAGGCAACTGGAATTACAAGAGCGTGATTGGCAAGTTGAATTTCCTCGAGAAGTGCACACGACCGGACATATCCTATGCAGTACATCAGTGTGTCAGGTACATGGCAGAACCAAAACAATCACATGCCGAAGAAGTGAAACGTATAAGGCCGTTATCTATTAGGAACCAGAGAAAAAGGGATCAGCATCACGCCTGAAACGTCCAAGGGTCTCGAATGTTACGTCGATTCAGATTTCTGCGGTAATTGGGATCCAAACATAGCAGAGAACGAGCCGATGACATCGAAATCCAGGTACGGGTACATCGTAAAGCTGCACGGCATGCCGGTGTACTGGGCGTCAAAATTACACACTATTATCACATTGTCAACCGCCGAAAGCGAGTACATAGCCCTGTCGCATGCTGCAAGGTATGTACGAGGAACAGTGTATCTATTACAAGAAATCAACAACATATATCACAGATTGCAACCCGAACCACAAGTAAAGTGTCGACTATTCGAGGACAATTCAGCCGCCTACGAAATGGCATGTTACAGTGATGCTGAATTCTTCGTTGTTTACCACAAAGTGTTACGCATGATTTGGATTGCCGCGATCAAGTTGGAAGCCTTGCTTCTGCCGTTTGTCGACCAGACTATAGAAATCTCCTTGACGATTCGTCGATGATTGAAACGGAGCATCAACCGTCCTCTAGCTACCGTAGTAGTAGCCTACTAGAGCCTACTATTTTATTGTACCTTTAGATCGAACAACCTTGGAGGTAGCCAAAGACTACCGGTGGGTAGCTGGGATGTTGGAACAAGTATGAGAGTTTACTTTTTTTTACAGTTAATCAATCGTCCAGGACGTAAATATCGGTGTCGGTTGCCCGTTGGCCATGCAGTTCTACCATTTCTTCCAATCCTGCCTCAAGATTCCTGACCCAACGCTCCGTGTCCCACAACGGGGCCAACGTACTACCGGTTGTACCAGTAGTAGTCGTAGTAGTAGTAGTATCCAAAAGGCCTTGTCGTTCCTTGACCAACCCAGTACGGGCACAATCGACCATGCAATCTTCATAGTCCTCCATGGTCGGAACGACCAATCGATCGAACAATGTCCCTTGGGCACTTTTCAACAGGCTTGCGCCGACTCGACTTGCCAACTTGTCCGTTTGGAGAGTCATCACACCATCATCATCCATCGCATCGGATGGTCTTGCCAGCATCCCAATACCATTATAATCATCTGGAACGTTTTGAAGCAAGGATATCATGGGAACTCCCACCGAAAGACAATCACAACCAACCGTATGGGCATTGTAAGCGGGGGTATCTAAAAAGACATCGGCCAATTGCAATCGTTGCAAATGTTCTTCTCGTGATGTCTTGTCACAGAACACCAAACAGTCATGAGGGAATGTATCCGACGTTGTATCCATGGAACTCCAAATGGTTTCGGCGACTCGTCGTAAGTTATTTTCCATGACAGGATCCGACCGTAGCAACCATAATACGGCTTCACTCATATCGTCTCGATCGAGTTGTCGTCCCAACCGTCGCGTACGATCCAACGCCCGGATCCATGTCGCGAATGTTACCGGATCGATCTTGTCGGGACGACTGTGACAACAAAATACAAAGACAGATGACGAGGCTGGTAATTTGTAATCGGATCGTGTCACTGGATTGGGATTGAGATTGGGATTGGCGTTGGTTGTATTGGTGGTGGCATCCGATTGGGATAGGAACTGATGGCTGTTTACAAAGTAACAATGTGGCATGAACAAGATCGATTCTGTGTATCGGGAACGAAGATGTGGTGGGATTACAGTCGGATCGGCAACCATCCAATCAATGTACGGTGCACCAGAGCTACCAGGAAATCCCATGTAGGAAACTTGGATGGGTGCTGCAGTACGTTGGGCCATGATTTCGGCAACCACGGATGTTCCCGTATACCCACAAAGATCCACGAGAATGTCAAGAGTATCATTCTGAATGGATCGAGTCATTGTTTCGACATTCCCCCGAAGGATGTGAAAGTGACTGGGTGAAGAAGCTGCCGCTTGGATCTTTTCTACCTCGATACTACCGTCTGTCTCTTCTAAGGAATACAAGAATATTTCAAAATCGGTCGGATCATGAAATCGGAAAACATCTTGCATCAAGAATGCCAGTGGATGTCTCCCAGTAAAATCTGGTGATATGTATCCCACTTTGATACGTCGGTTTGTCGTTTTTCGAGTACCGCGAAACTTGGAGTTTATTGTTACATTCGGAAAGATAGTTCTGGACAAACGCAAGTCAATGTCGTTCCAAAGACTTTTTCTTGCCATTGTTGATGGATCATCGTCACCATTATAGTTGTACACTGCCTCGTTGGCTCGCATAGCATAAGCATTCCCAATTCGTGTTGCATCTTCGAGGTTCACACAAGGCCAGGTTAATGCCTCAAACGGATGTATCGAAGGAACTTGTGTGTTAGTGGTAGAATCAGAATACAAGGACGTCTGTAGAGAGGATACCAGATCTCGACTGGCTTGATTGTAGTCTTCCCATTCACAGATTGCCGCTCTTGTCCGAAACAACATTGACGTCGCCTTGTCCATGATACCCTGTGGTATAGACGATGATGATGCCGCAACCCCTTCTTCTTTTGTTGGATCGAAAAGCTTCACAGCAATTCCAAGTTCCGTGGCAGCATCCTGGTAACGTCCTTGATCCGACAATAAACTGGCAAGACCCATTCGATCCAACACGATGGACAATTTCTTCTTTTGTTTCGATGAATTGTTGATTTCTTCTTCTTCATCTTCTTGGAGTGCAATCTTGGTTCGAAACAGTTCTTCAAACGTCGATAGGAGACCTGGAATGGTATGCATGGCACCTCCATTCCCCTGTTGCGCTGCTTGGAGTAACAAATCATAGGCTGTATCGGTATCATTTTGTTGGAGAAATCGACGTGCTCGTTCAATCAAGGATGACGCATCTGATGATTCCAAGGACGGTGATGATGACAATGACGATGACACGCCACGTTGTAGCAGCAGACATGAACCGTCTTGATGATGACGACGATGATGATCGTTCTTATTTGGAACATAATTTCGCGTTTGTCGAACGACCAACAAGTTCTCATAATAATGACGAACAACGAACGCCGATGTCATCCATAGTATCGTAGAAAGACACGGCAAATCTGCAATAAAGAGTAACAATAATATTGTTATTATCGTTGACCGCACCATGATGACTTGATCGTCACACTATCGAAAAAATATCTTCCATTGGCCACCACTTTTGTGGCTAATAGAGAGAGTATCATAGAATATTTATTTTATCACAATAATGGTACAAGATAGAGATGTATGTACTGTGAAGAGGATTATTTTCTTTGGAGACGAGTTCGGGAGGATAACGTCGTACATTTTCAATTTTTTATTAACAGTAGTAACTGTAAACAGTAACCAATGTACGAAGTACGGTAGGTAGTGAAGTACGGTAGGTACGATAGTCTCGAATGATACCGGAATCCACCACACCCATTCAGATTTCAGACTCTTGCAGCAGAGTGCATAAGTCGTTAAGTACTCCTGCACGTGGCAACTTCGAAGAACTCCTGAAGTTGAACTACAGTTTGACGTCAAATCTCAAATCAGCTACTTCATCACAGTCACAGTCAATTGCAAATTCGCAAATTCACAGTCAAGTCAAATTCATACGGCGGATGATCCAATGGGATGTCCACAGTCCCCCTCAACAGTCGGGAGTATTGCGAACAACCGTTTCGTTCCATCGAAGGGAAAGCTCTTGTTGTTGTTGTCCTTCCAGCGGAATGCATCATGCAATATCAAAGGGATCAATCGCTTGATTGACATTGGCCCTTGCTTGCAGCAACTGACAAAGCCATTTGCCCGTGGGAATGCCTAGATATTCTGCAAGGAGACGTTTGTAGACGACAGAGGTCTCGTGTCCTTGGTTCAAAAGGGTCAGCGAACTTCCAGTGGTTATAACGGATTGGGTGCTGAGCATGTTTCCAAGAATACAACAAACGAATGTATCGTACATCTCCAACTTCAAATTTAAAAAGGACAAGTAGCTTTCGATTTTGTCATCGTGTCCATTGAAGTGAAGTTTATCCATCGTTTCGGATGCAAGGTGTGGCAACGCTGCAAATGTGATGGTCATCACAACGGGATCGGCAGCTGCTTCATTTCCAGCGCTCGAGTACAACTTTGGACATTTAGAGACCATTTGTGTGACGAGTTCGATGTCATTTCTGAACTGCCAGGCGCCGAGCATGGACTCGCTTGCTAGTACGGAAGCAAGACACAATTGGCGGTCAACCTTCCAATTTTTGTAATCAGCACGCGAAGAACATGTTGGGAATCCATTACCAGCTTTTACCCACGCCATTGGGATCTCATAATTGCTCCAAAGTTCTTCTACCAAACCCAGTTCAACATGAGTTACAACCTCCGACGGATCAGGTGATCTATCCGTTAGTTCCCCAAGTCTACGGATTCCTTTCAGAACCAAATCCACATTCTCAACCTGCGTCTGATGAGAGAGATACTGCAGCACTTTAGGGTTCCGATGCAGGACTGTTTCTAAAAAGTGGCGTGATGATGCAAATGGTTGCTCTGCGATGCACGTGTAAATGGAAGTGCAACCGGAACAAAGCTTCATAGCAAAGTGCTCGTCTGCGACAAGTTCGGCAGGACAAAAGCGGCCAAACAAGGACGTAAATTCTGGTTCGTTCTCATTCTCTTCCCCGTAGTCACTCTCTTTTGGGAACAAACTTTCATGCCATCTCCACCAAAACATCCTGTGGTGGCGCAATTCTTCACAATGTTCGAATAATGCTTGGAACAGTCCAATTTTGTATCTTACACCACCGATGTCAATTGCCATAGCAAACTCCGTGCTATTTCTGAGTCTCTGAGGCAGCCGATGCCAAGCCAAAGCTCCATTTTCAATGCTTTCTTTCAATATCTGATCAGTCAGACAAGGACAGACATCTGCCGAGATTTTATAATATCCGACGCCGTAAAGAGCAACTTCCTCATATCTTTGGGCCAATTCGAGTGGAAATTCTTTATATTTGTATCTAAAAGTCACTAGAGCTGCAGCAATAATGTCCGTGTCATTTCTGAATCTGACATGGACATCTTCCCATAATACCGCATCTGATGCTCGAAGCGCACTTAGAATCACCTCTTTGTTGAGCCGGAGTGAATACGGCAAGGAGCGCAAGTAAAGAGTACCGTCGTTTCTCTTGCGTTTGACACCCCAGGGTTGATTGTGAAAGTATGCACAAGCGATGGCTACATCGTGCTTCCACTTCTCCGGAAGAGAATACCAGTCCTTGGTAAACTTCTTCTCCCGGATCAGTTTCAACACCAAGTCCTTTTCTGTGTCGCTTTCCATTTCTGCCAAAATTTCTTGTTGTAAAGGCAACGGCAAATTGTCAAGGCATACTTTCTTACTACAGTGCAACGACAACTTGATAACATCCTTCATGGATCTCACGGCAGCCTCCAATTCCTCGATTTTTCGTCGAAGAGCGTCATTATCGTTTTGATCCACCACAGCGATAGATTCGATTCGTTCTTCGACGTTGGTAGGGTTTGCAATCATGGTGTCGACGATCTTGCGACGTTTGGAAAGGTACATGGAATCTCTTGAGCGTTGTTCTGAGAGGCGGTAGTATGCGGATACTGTAGTTTGTTAATGTTCTTGTTCTTCGTCCAGGCTGGTTGTCGTGCAATAGAGATGTGATCTTGGAAGCATCGCGTCTACGGTACCGTAGATGTAGTTGTAGTACTTTTGGTGTGGTATTCATATTTCGGGTTTTCAAGTGAACATGTTAATGTGTCAATGTGGAGAACTTTCGCGTAGAAAATTGGATGGTACCGTAACAGGAACAATGTTGTAACATATACACTACGTCGTAACTGTAAGCACAACGGTAGTCGTACACAACAATCAAAAAGCAGAAGAGCAAGCGCATGGTGTCAATAATGCAAGTCTACAAAAAGCTGAAAGCGTGAAGGCGATATATGTGTGATCTTGACTGCCGGCATTCTGTTGTCGTTTTAATAGTGTTTGTGTCGGAATTGGAGAGAGACGGACTAGCATGTAAAGGGCCAAATCTGCAGGCATCAATTCCTGCACACCTGTGCAGCCCACGTTACTAACAGTAAGCAATACTTATATTGGGTTTTGCATAGATTAGTAGGTTCGTAGGAAATCCTATGATTTCCTTCGATTTTCTGATTTGGGAACTAACAAAAAGCACACTAATCTTCGACTATGAAGCCGAGTCAGAATGATTCATTCGTTCTTTCTTCATCGTACCGCAACGGATTAAACGGGCTGAACAGAATTCCTTGATAATGGATCGGGAAGACTAAAAAACTAATGTAGAATGACTGGTAAGGATGAGAGTAGGGATTGTCAACACAAAATCCCTTTTGAAGAGGAAAGTTATATTATGACTAAGGGAGACGTAGGTCCGATTCTAGACAACATAGTACCCAGTTTGTTCAAACTAAAATGATTCGGTACGCCATAAAATGTCGTCGGTTGGTTCATACGTAAAGTCAAAGGGTTCAATCGCATTGGTGACATTGGCCCTTGCTTGCAGCAACTGACAAAGCCATTTGCCTGTGGGAATGCCCAAATAGTCTGCCAGGAGACGTTTGTAGCCAACAGAGGTCTCGTGTCCTTGGTTTAGGAGGGTCAAGGTACTAGCAGTGCTTTCCATGGATTGGGTGCTGAGAATGTTTCCAAGAACGCAAGAAACGAAGGTATCATACAGCTCCAAATTGAAATTTAAAAAGGACAAGTAGCTCTGAATCTTGTCATCGTCTCCATCGAAGTGAAGTTTATCCATCGTTTTGGATGCAAGGTCTGACAATCCTGCAAATGCGATGGTCATAACAACGGGATCGGAAGCTACCTTATCTCCAGCTTCCAGGTACAATTTAGGACATTGAGTAACCGCTTGTGTCATGAATTCGATGTCATCATCGAAATTACTGGTGCAGTACAGCGACTCGCTATTTATAGCGGAAGCAAGGCAGAGTTGACGATTAGCCATCCATACATTGAGACGATGATCAGACAATGCATGTGTTGGGAACCCATGTCCAGCTTTTACCCAAGCCATTGCGACAAGACGTTTTTTCCAAAGCTTGGGTGCCAAACCTTTTGCAGCCGCATATACATGCCTTTCTTGATTATCTGGTGGTATCGTCGCAAGCCCATGAATTGCGGTTAGCACCAAATCCAAGTTGTCAATCTGTGTTTGGTGAGAAATTGATCTTAGCACTTTAGGGTTCCGATTGATGACCGTTTCCAAAAAGTGGCGGGAGGTTGCAAATGGTTGATCTGCAATCACGTCGTACAGGGAAGCGTACTCTGCACAAAAGTCTGTAACAAAGTTCTCGTCTGCCAGAAGGTCGGCAGGACAATACTCTCTGAACAGGGAGGTAAAGGGAAACTCACGATCTTTCTCTTCTGGACACAAACTTTCGTGCCATCTCCACCAAAACATCTTGTCATGACGTAGTTCTTCGAAATGCTCGAACAATTGTTGGTACAATCGCTTTTTGTCCTCGATTTTATCGAATTCAATGGCCATTGCAAACTCCATGCTATTTCTGACTGTCTGAGGGAGCTGATACCAATCCAAGACTCCATTTTCAATGTTGTCTTTCAGAATCTGATGAGTGAGACAAGGACAGACATCCGCCGAGATGAGATCGTTTTTGACGCCATAAAGAGCAATCTCCTCTCTGCTTTGGACAATTTCTAGAGGAACTTTTTCAAACTTCAATTTCCCGTTGGCTACAGCCGTAGCAATAATGTCTATGTCGTTTCTGAATCTAGCATGCACATCTTCCCATAATGCCCCCTTCGATGTTCGAAGAGCACTTAGAATTACCTCTCTGTTGATGCGCAGTGAATACGGCAAGGTGCGCAAACGAAGTTCACGTCGAACAGGATCCAGAAACACCGTTGTGCCACTGTTGCTTCGGCGTTTGGCACCCCTGGGTTGATTGTCAAAGTATGCACAAGCGATGGCTACATCGTGCTTCCACTTCTCTGGAAGAGAATACCAGTCCTTGTCAAACTTCCGCCTCTGGATCAATTTCAACACCAAGTCCTTTTCTGTATCGCTTTCCAGTTCTGCCAGAATCTCTTCTCGTAAAGGCAAAGGTAAACTGTCGAGGCATACTTTCTTCTTACAGTGCAACGACAATTTGATAACATCCTTCATGGATCTTACGATACCCTCTAGTTCCACGATTTTTCGCCGGAGTTCATCACTGTTATTTGGATCGACCACAGCGATGGATTCGGTTCGTTCTTCGACAATCGAACTCGTTGCTCTCATGATGTTGACGTTTGGTGGTTGATCTCTTGAACTATTGTTGTTGTTGTTCCAGACTGGTTGCTTCGGTATGGAGATATGATTTTTGTCTTTGAAGGATTGCGTCTAAGAAGATGCAGTATTAGTATGATTGGAATGACCGGGCGTAGAATGGTGGTTTTCTTTTCACCATAGTCTTAAATTCGTGGCTTTGAATTTGCTTTCAAGTGAAGTTGCTCACAGTCAATCACTGAGGCCTGAGAACTTTCCAGCATGTGGAAGATTCTCAGTCAGATAAACTGTAAAGACGCACGACGTCGTAACGCTGCAATGTAAATATATATATTCAAACGAATTTGACTTACTGTTAACGTTTCTTTCTCTGTTCATATGAATGATGTAATTATTACCGATACTCTTACTACGGTAGCTAGTAGACTGTGTATCATAGTACGTACACAACACTATTTACTGGGGAATGCAGGAAATACACATAAATTGTGAAAGTTATCTTATTTGAGTGTCCTGTCCAATATAGTTTTAGTTTGAATCATTGTCCTATATAATCTGATAGTTTAGGAACAAAAAGCAAAAGGATCATGAAGTGGTGTCATTAATCTTTTCCATAACAATGATGGAAATGATGATCAATATTATTGTGTCTGCAGTGTTCTTACAGTTAGCCTTTTGTTGACGGTCTCATGCCAAGCTCCAATCACAGACATTTCATTAGCATGATGTCGTTTATTTCCTTGATAGGGAGTGTGAATAACCATCATAGGAGGGTAGTCTAGTAGGTAGACTACGACTGTACTATGAAAGATGGAGGCTAAAAACCCTCGGAACGTTTGGAATCATGTACTACTCTAGTAAAGCACTACGTATTTTACCAAAGACCAACAAGCAAGGCCATCCTATTGATGGACGTACGACTTGACAATCTCGCCAAACAAAAATTAATTGTCAGTAGGGATAGATTTCATTTTTTTGTTGGCGTTTTCATGGTACTCCTAGTCAGCCATCCTTCTCCGTATTACACTTCTGCCTACTTACTTTTCGAGCACGACGACTGTAGGTAGAGCACACCTAGCTACGGAGGGTACCGGTAGTCTAGTCTAGTAGGTAGACTACGACTGTACTCCGAGTAAATGAAAGATAGTGGCTAAAAACCCTCGGAACGTTTGGAATCATGCACGACAGTACTACGGTAGTAAAGCACTACGTATTTTACCAAAGAGCAACAAGCAAGGCCATTGTGTTAACAATCTCGCCAAACAAAAATTAATTGTCAGTGGGGATAGATATCATTTTTTTGTTGGCGTTTTCATTTACTTAGATTTTTGCACTGACAGCTTTGCTCGCTGACAAGACGCTCATTCAGTCGTGAAGAAGGGAAAAGAAACAAATTGAATATCATATAGAATGGCACATAACATAATTAGAAGTATTTTTGAATTTTTTAGAATATTTTCATACAACATTTCATATCAAATATGATATGACAATTTATGTTTTTTTACCGCGATATGCCGTGCTAAATCCACACAAAAAACAACAGAAAATGTTATATGAAATTCTATATGAACGTCACATCAAATTTGATGCGAAATGTTGTGTGGAAAAAGTATTCAATGTTATATATGGAAGTAAGACAATCTTCTAAGTAAATAATTCGTGGTATGACGTAATAGCTAGTCCAAGCAATATTCAACGAATCTTGCAGCAACCTAAACTCGGAAGCAATTTTCGTGTCTATCGTAGCAGTCTAATGTCGTTCGATCCAATCGCTGTTTTGTATCAACTATCATCATCATACATACATTCTTAAATTTAAGCGTAAATACTACTGACATTTTGGCGATGGCAATGGCCTTTTCTCTTCATGGCAAGACTAAAAGGCAGGGGAATGCGGGAAATACACTTACGACTAGAGTAAAGTGTGAAAATCACAGTCAATATTGAAGCTTCATGTCTACTACTTTTAATGTCACGCATTTTTGCTTACTTAAAAGAACCAATTAAGTTGCAGGTCTGAAATTGTGGATTTCCATTTTCAATCTTACGTTTGTAATCTCTTTCATATCGAGAAAAAGAGGTCGTCCTATTGTTTATTCCAGCTACAGACTTCCTAGATTTACCATACTTTTTATTTCAATAGACGAAGCAAGAGAAGCACCACCAGAATAGACATTTATACCACTCTTGTTAGATCGAAAAATGATTTTCATGCAGGATGTCTCATTACAATTTGAAGGACACGAGCAGCAACTTCTTTCCGCAACTCTTATGACTGTTGGACAGGGCAGAAGAGAAGCTAGTTTAGGCATAGTCGTTGAGCATAGGTATTTTTTGCGAACTGACGTCTCAGAAAGTCGTGGTAGATGTTTTTTCTTTCTTCAATTTTGTCGTCAACACAAAGCATGTAAAGAAGGACAATAACAGCGTGTGGTTTCTCTTTTTTCATGGCGCTTCAACTGCTCGAACCATTCTTGCAAGAAGCTAAATAATGGCGAGTATGTTTTGTGAGACAATTATGGGGGCAAACTCTACAACAATACAAGAGCTAGAGCACCTGCCTTTTAGTCTTGCCATGAAGAGAAAAGGCCATTGCCATCGCTAAAATGTAAGTAGTATTTACGCTTAAATTTAAGGATGTATGTATGATGATGACAGTTGATACAAAACAGCGATTGGATCGAATGACATTAGACTGCTACGGTAGACACGAAAATTGCTTCCGAGTTTAGGTTGCTGCAAGATTCGTTGAATATTGCTTGGACTAGCTATTTCGTCATACCACGAATTATTTACTTGCTCGGAGTAGAAGATTGTCTTACTTCCATATAACATTGAATATTTTTTCCACACAACATTTCGCATCAATTTTATGTGACGTTTATATAGAATTTCATATAACATTTTCTGTTGTTTTTTGTATGGATTTAGCACGGCATATCGCGGTAAAAAAACATAAAATGTCATATCATATTTGATATGAAATGTTGTATGAAAATATTCCAAAAATTTCTAAAATACTTCTAATTATGTTATGTGCCATTCTATATGATATTCAATTTGTTTCTTTTTCCTTCCTCACGACTGAATGAGCGTCTTGTCAGCGAGCAAAGCTGTCAGTGCAAAAATCTAAGTAAATGAAAACGCCAACAAAAAAATGATATCTATCCCCACTGACAATTAATTTTTGTTTGGCGAGATTCTTAACACAATGGCCTTGCTTGTTGCTCTTTGGTAAAATACGTAGTGCTTTACTAGCTAGTACATGATTCCAAACGTTCCGAGGGTTTTTAGCCTCTATCTTTCATTTACTCGGAGTACAGTCGTAGTCTACCTAGACTAGACATAGCTAGCTAGGTGTGCTCTACCTACAGTCGTCGTGCTCGAATAGTAAGTTGGCAGTAGTGTAATACGGAGAAGGATGGCTGACTAGGAGTACCATGAAAACGCCAACAAAAAAATGAAATCTATCCCTACTGACAAATTAATTTTTGTTTGGCGAGATTGTCAAGTCTTACGTCCATCAATAGGATGGCCTTGCGTGTTGCTCTTTGGTAAAATACGTAGCACTTTACTAGTAGTACATGATTCCAAATGTTCCGAGGGTCTTTAGCCTCCATCTTTCATTTACTCGGAGTACAGTCGTAGTCTACCTACTAAACTACCCTCCTATGATGGTTATTCACAATCCCTATCAAGTAAATAAACGACAGAATGCTAATGAAATGTCTGTGATTGGAGCTTGGCATGAGACCGTCAACAAAAGGCTAACTGTAAGAACACTGCAGACACAGTAATCTTGATTATCATTTCCATCATTGTTATGGAACAGATTATTGACACCACTTCATGATCCTTTTGCTTTAAGTTCCTAAACTATCAAATTATATAGGACAATGATTCAAACTAAAACTATATTGGACAGGACACTCAAATAAAATAACTTTCACAATTTATGTGTATTTCCTGCATTTCCCCTTTCACTGCTTTCATCGACATAGATACGTCGTAATCAGGGGAATGCAGGAAATACACTTACGACTAGAGTAAAGTTTTCATTTACTTACTGTTAGATGTTTGCACTGAGGAAGGGAAAAGAAACAAATTGAATATCATAGAATGGCACATAACATAATTAGAAGTATTTTACAATTTTTTTGAATATTTTCATACAACATTTCATATCAAATATATGAGAAGACAATTTATGTTTTTTTACCGCGATATGCCGTGCTAAATCCACACAAAAATCAACAGAAAATGTTATGTGAAATTCTATATGAACGTCACATCAAATTTGATGCGAAATGTTGTGTGGAAAAAGTATTCAATGTTATATGGAAGTAAGACAATCATCTAAGTAAATAATTCGTGGTATGACGTAATAGCTAGTCCAAGCAATATTCACAGTCAACGAATCTTGCAGCAACCTAAACTCGGAAGCAATTTTCGTGTCTATCGTAGCAGTCTAATGTCATTCGATCCAATCGCTGTTTTGTATCAACTGTCATCATCATACATACATTCTTAAATTTAAGCGTAAATACTGCTTACATTTTGGCGATGGCAATGGCCTTTTCTCTTCATGGCAAGACTAAAAGGCAGGTGCTCTAGCTCTTGTATTGTTGTAGAGTTTGCCCCCATAATTGTCTCACAAAACATACTCGCCATTATTTAACTTCTTGCAAGAATGGTTCGATCAGCCAGTTGAAGCGCCATGGAAATCACACGCTGATATTGTCCTTTGCATGCTTCGTGTAGACGACAAAATTGAAGAAAGAAAAAACATCTACCACGACTGTCTGAGACGTCAGTTCGCAAAAAATACCTATGCTCAACGACTATGCCTAAACTAGCTTCTCTTCTGCCCTGTCCAACAGTCATAAGAGTTGCGGAAAGGAAGTTGCTGCTCGTGTTCTTCAAATTGTAATGAGACATCCTGCATGAAAATCATTTTTCAATCTAACAAGAGTGGTGTAAATGTCTATTCTGGTGGTGCTTCTCTTGCTTCGTCTATTGAAATAAAAAGTATGGTAAATCTATGAGGTCTGTGGCAGGAACAAACAATTTTAGAACGACTTCTTTTTCTCGATATAGAACAGATTACAAACGTAAGATTGAAAATGGAAATCCACAATTTCAGACCTTCAACTTAATTGGTTCTTTGAAGTAAGCAAAAATGCGTGACATTAAAAGTAGTAGACATGAAACTTGAATATTGACTGTGATTTTCACACTTTACTCTAGTAGTCGAAAGTGTATTTCCTGCATTCCCCAGGAAGAAACTGCCCTACTAGTAGAGTAGTAGTAGCTAGTCGCAGAGAAAACGTAAAAATATTACTGCATTAGGTGCCTAAGCTATTACATCAATGCCTTTGCACGTATCACATCTCTAGAATGATGATGGTTGATCCAATAGTAGCTTAGTGACAGCAACAGGCACAACAGCTATAACGGCACATTTCCTTTTCGCCGTACAATGAATGAAAGTGATGATGAGAGAGTTTGTGAAAGAAGAAAGATCTCGTGTGGTGAGCACTTCAGCACTCACGCCTGATGCGCTTTGCGCATACCGAAATCTCCAATCGCGCCGAGACGAACGACGGCATGTACAAGAAAGTAATTAACTGTAAGAGAAGAAGTTGAATATAAGTGTGCATGTTTGATGTCGCTGCTGGCAAGCTTGTGTGATGACTGCGCCATGGACGAACAGACGGATATGATAGCTTCAAGCAGACGACTGACTGTTGTAGAAATAATATTATACACAAGTTGAAAGTCGTAATTATAAAAAAAAACTTGTCCAAAGCCATTGGACAAGACTATCGCTCCCAATTATTCATTCATGGAAGACAATGTTCCGGAGACAAACATTTTTTACAAAGAATTTTGCTGCAATGACCAAAGAGAGCACAAGAAAAGATGGTCGGTGTCTCGGAATGGAGAAGAGAAGTGTTACCTACTAAACGACTTCATTCTGCAAGCAAGAGCACATTGACGCAGGAAGTCGTGGAGGAATAGAAGAATAAATATATAATAATCAGTTTTGTATATTCAGGGGTCATAGCGACTCCAATGATTCCCTTCCACTTTCTGATTTGGAAATCAACACGCAGCACAGTCATCATTCTTATTCAATCCTGCTAGCTATCATAGATATCAGCGAATCATCATGATCCATTCGTGCTATTTCCCACCCTGTCATTCGCACCATGTCATTCGGGCAGTCCTGAATTCCTTGACATTGTTTCGGCAAGAATCCCTTTTTTAGAGGACTGGTGACTGGGAAGCACTGGACCAATAACTAGACAACACATTATCCCTCTCCATAGGTCACTAACAGTAAAAGTCGGCAGGTACTTGCGTGAAGTCAAAGGGAGCAATCGCTTGGGTGACATTGGCCCTTGCTTGCAGCAACTGACAAAGCCATTTGCCTGTGGGAATGCCCAAATAGTCTGCCAGGAGACGTTTGTAGCCAACAGGGGTCTCGTGTCCTTGGTTTAGGAGGGTCAAGGTACTACCAGTGTTTTCAACAGATTGGGTGCTGAGCATGTTTCCAAGAACGCAAGAAACGAATGTATCATACAGCTCCAAATTGGAATTTAAAAAGGACAAATAGCTCTGAATCTTGTCATCGTGTCCATCGAAGTGAAGTTTATCCATCGTTTTGGATGCAAGGTCTGACAATCCTGCAAAAGCGATGGTCATAACAACGGGATCGGCTGCTACCTCATCTCCAGCTTCCAGGTACAATTTAGGACATTGAGTGACCACTTGCTTCATGAATGCGATGTCATCACGGAAATTAAAGATGCAATACATTGACTCGCTATTTACAGCGGTAGCAAGGCAGAGTTGACGATTAGCCATCCATGCATTGAGACGATAATCAGACAATGCGTGTCTTGGGAACCGGTGACCGGCTTTTACCCATGCCATTGCGATACGACGTTTTTTCCAAAGCTTGGGTGCTAGACATTTTGCAGCCGCGTATACATATTTCCCTGGTTTACCTACTGGTATCGTCGCAAGCCCATGAATTGCGGTTAGCACCAAATCCAAGTTGTCCATCTGTGTTTGATAAGAGAGATAATTACCACCAAAAATGAAGGATCCTTGTGGACACATTAATGCAGTAACGCAACACGTTTCCTCAAGCATGTTTGGGGTGCGCTAGAACTCCCTTTTCTAGAGGATAATGAAAAAGACTGGTGATTGGGAAGATGTTGACCAATAATTAGACAACAGATCATCCTTCTCCACAGGACACTAAATGTCGGTTGGTACTTGCGTGAAGTCAAATGGAGCAATCGCTTGGATGACATTGGCCCTTGCTTCCTTCAACTGACAAAGCCATTTGCCCGTGGGAATGCCTAGATATTCTGCCAGGAGACGTTTGTAGACGACAGAGGTCTCGCGTCCTTGGTTCAAAAGGGTCAGCGAACTTCCAGTGGTTATAACGGATTGGGTGCTGAGCATGTTTCCAAGAACGCAACAAACGAATGTATCGTACATCTCCAATTTGGAATTTAAAAAGGATAAGTAGCCTTCGATTTTGTCATCGTGTCCATTGAAGTGAAGTTTATCCATCGTTTTGGATGCAATGTGTGACAATCCTGCAAAAGCGATGGTCATGATGACAGGATCGGCAGCTGCTTCATTTGCAACCTCCGAGTACAGTTGGGGACATTTAGTAACCACTTGTGTCATGAAGTCGATGTCATCCCTGAAATTACTGGCGTAGTACAACGTCTTGGCATTTATAGCGGAAGCAAGGCAGAGTTGACGATTCGCCATCCATGTTTTAAAACGACCAAAACTCAATACATGTGTTGGAAACCCATGCCCAGCTTTTACCCAAGCCATCGCGACACGAAAACTGCTCCAAAGTTCTGGTACCAGACTTGTTGCTACATCATGTACTTTGACCACAGCCGATCCATTCGAAGCCGTTTGCTTCCTTACTATCCCAAGCCTTTTGATTGCTGTGAACACCAAATCCAAATGCTCAACCTGCGTTTGATGAGAGAAATATTGCAGCACTTCAGGGTTCCGACTGATGACCGTTTCCAAAAAGTGGCGGGAGGTTGCAAATGGTTGATCTGCAATCACTTTGTATATGGAAGCGTATTCTACACAAAAGTCTGTGACAAAGTTCTCGTCTGCCAGAAGGTCGGCAGGACAGTACTTTTCGAACAAAGCAATAAAATCCCATTCACGATCTTCCTCTTTTGAGCACAAACTTTCGTGCCATCTCCACCAAAACATCTTGTCATGACATAGTTCTTCAAAATGATGGAACAATTGTTGGTATAATCGCTTTTTGTCCTCGACTTTATCGAATTCAATGGCCATTGCAAACTCCATGCTATTTCTGACTGTCTGAGGGAGCTGATACCAATCCAAGACTCCATTTTCAATGTTGTCTTTCAGAATCTGATGAGTCAGACAAGGACAGACATCCGCCGAGATGAGATCGTTTTTGACGCCATAAAGAGCAATCTCCTCCCTGCTTTGTACAATGTCGAGGGGAAGGTTTTCAAATTTGAACTTCTCGTTTGCTACTGCTGTAGCAATAACGTCTATGTCGTTTCTAAATCTAGCATGTACATCGTCCCATGATGCCCCTTTCGATGTTCGAAGAGCACTTAGAATTACCTCCCTGTTGATACGGAGTGAATACGGCAAGGAGCTCAAATGAAGATCACTTCGATCATCATCCGAAAAGTCATAAGTGAAGTCGCTGCCCCGGCGTTTGACACCTCTGGGCTGAGTGTCAAAGTATGCACAAGCGATGGCTACATCGTGCTTCCACTTCTCTGGAAGAGAATACCAGTCCTTGGTAAACTTCTTCTCCCGGATCAGTTTCAACACCAACTCCTTTTCTGTGTCGGTTTCCATTTCTGCCAAAATCTCTTGTTGTAAAGGCAAAGGCAAATTGTCGAGGCATACTTTCATATTACAGTGCAACGACAACTTGATAACATCCTTCATGAATCTGACGACACCCTCCAGTTCCTCGATTCGTAGTCGAAGATCTTCATAATTGTTTTGATCGACCACATCGATGGATTCGGTTCGTTGTTCGACGTTGAAATTGTTTGCAATCATGATGTTGACGCTTGGAAAGGATGAGAGAAGAATCTCTTGAGCGTTGTCAGGAAGTTCGAGACTGTTTGTTTTGTAATGGAGGACGATTTTTGACTTTGAAAGATGGCGTCTAAACAAGATAAATAATAGAGTAGCAAATAATAATTGTTGTTTCCAAATTTTTTCTTCGTGGCTTTGGTTTTCAGGCTTTCAAGGGTACGACTACGGTACTCTACTATTATAATTTTCTTGTCGTTCAAGATGTTGCGTACGTCCCCGTACCGTTTGAACATGACATTTCATTACAGTTAATTAACTGTAAAAAGTCGTACAACATGCAGGACGAACTTCGTTTTCTTGTTATGTACTACGTATCATACGATCAGGGTAGTAGACTACGGTTGGTACATACCGGTACTTTTACCCATTCAGGTATGTACATAGTACTTCGAAGTAGTAGGCCGGAACACGGAACACGGAACAGGACTTTAGCAGCATAGGGCTTTTGCGAACTTCGAACATAGCGATACAAGTCAATTATTGATTGATCATTGGACGGTCACACTGGGTCACTCCAACATTTTCTGTTTTCTTTGATGGTGAACAATGTACAGGACCCTTGAAAGATGATAAAGACAGGACAAGACAAGGAAGGTCATGTCTACCTCTAATGTTTTTAATAAACGATGTTGCAGTCGTCGGATCTGTATCGTCATGAGTGCCATTAGCCTTGTATTGCTGGGGCAATTTACCAATTTTCGTCGAACTAGAGTTATTGGGAAAACTTTTGTTTCGTACGAGGCGTTCCTGTCCGATCTTGGAAAAAAAAGCCACAAAAGCGGCGACTTGGTGAACCTCCTTTCGTTTGAAGATGACATAATCCAAAATCAATCCATTTCGTACAGCAGCAGCAACAGCAAAGGCAAGCCAACTTCGCCATCTCATCGGAACAACACCATCAATGCGACAAACGAACTCATCGAAACTCCCAATGCTCCATCCAACATCCCAACGCTGCTATCTCCCGAGCCAATGCCACCTCTAGAGTGTAAACTCGAAAGTAATGAGGCGAAAGATGGATATATATACATCCAGCAATACTGCTGTTCCACATGGGATGTGTCCAGTGACGATTGGTGGTTGGTTCGTCCCGATTGGGATGTCTCTTTGGAGAATGATACCCATTATTGCTTTTCGCCCATGGAAGATAAATCCAAAGCGGCGTTTCTACGTGAACTTCATACCAAACAATGGGATAATGTCAACTGTACCGATATTGAAAAGTCGGTGGAAATGAACTCGGGATATGGTGCATCCACCGGATGGCTCATGAAAGCGTTTTGGCATGCATTGACGAGGACGCACAAACCCTTTCAGATTATTCACAACTACCGTCTTTGGTTGTATTCAACGAGCAATCGGTCCAGCTGGGCCTATTGTGACACGGAAGATTCGCGCTGTTATTTCTTGCCCATCAATCCGTGCAATCGCACTTTTTACTCCGAGGGAAGGGAGCACTCGGAAGCTCCGGCTCCAAGAAAAAACGCCAGGTTGCGAGACCGATTACGGTTCTACTGGATGTCCCAGTACTTGTTTCGACGGAACCATGAATTTCGACATCGATTGTATCAGTTTCGAAAACAGCATAATGTCGAGGATATTGTGGCACCCTGTCTCACCATGCATGTGCGACGAGGTGATGCTGGATTGCCGCGACAACCCTTCCGACGATATGCTGCCGTCCAAGAATATTTGGATGCAGTTCCCAATTTGACAGCATCACAGACCATTTTCTTGCTGACCGACGACCAATCCACCATTGACGAAGTCCAACAGTACCATTCTGAAAAGTATGACTGGCGGTACTTGAATCGGCCTCGTACACAAAACATAAAGGGTGGATTCGATGGACACCTACCATCGGGAGATCCAGCTTTTGAAATGTTAGTGCTTCATACGGAACTGGAGGTGGCCTCTCGATGTAACCGATTCGTGTATGGACAAAGTGGATTCGTCGCTGGTATGATACAGGCTCTCGATTTAGAAAAACGGGTCTATGAAGGATACTATGTGAACACGGCCGTGAGCAAAGAGGAAGCCCGCAAATTTGCCACCAAGGAAGCTCGAGCCGAAGCATTATTGATGGATATGAAGACACGGTATTATGAAAATAATAGTACGAATTCGTCGTCGTCGGATACATCGGGACAACCACCAGAAAACAAAAACATGACTTTGGATGAAGCAAACAGAGAATCCAGATCGTCGGTGAATTCGACCAAGTCCGACGATTCCTCTCGTCAACGTGCTCTTTCGACAAGATACCTGGTCCATGATCAAAGTAGGAGGTATCCTACTTCTAATCAACTGATAAGAAACTAATGGCAAAGCAGTGTCTCATTTCCTGGATTTAGTTTACAGTTAATACCCCTCTACTCCAATATAGAAGCTTCCTTTGGTCGTGGCCATGAAGCTATTTGCCACGACCGGATAGTTCTACAGTTTACTTGTAACCGGTCCGTTCGTCGACGGCTTCTGAAAGTCAGTCACCACAGTAATGCCAAGTGGACTTCCATGGTCCATGTCCTGGATTGCTTGGGCACCTTCCTCTAGCGATACATGTCGTTCCACCAATTGGGCAGGATCTACTAATCCGTCCGATACCCATTGCAACAATTCTGGCAGGTCCGAGGATGCAAATCCATGCGAGCCGACCAATTGTAGTTCCTTTCCCGCTACAATCCCCATGGGTACCAGAGGTGGACGAGAATGTGTATCAATGGGAAGTCCCACTTGGATCATCCTTCCTTGGGGACGGGTACAATGTACAGCATTCTCACACGTTGCGGAGAATCCGGCAGCATCAATGGATAGATCCAAACCGTGACCATCATCCGTCAATGCTTTGACTTGATCCCGGACTTGTGCTTGTTCGTTGGGATCTATACTGGCCAAGACGGTATGAGTCGCTCCCAGTTCTTGAGACTTTTTCAATGCTTGGGAAGAAACATCCACTGCAATAATCTGAACCAAAGTGGATGGACAGATAGAGCCACGCTGTTGTTGTATTTCTTGTTGTTGTTTCTGTTGTTGTTGTACAGCTGCCACAATCATCATGATACATGCCAAACCGAGTCCACCACATCCAAAGATTCCCACGGATATTTTTGTTTTGGTGTTTCCAATTTTAGTGTTGTTTCGTTGTTGACTTTGTAGCAGTTCCATCTCCTCCAAGAACTTTCCCTGTTGCATCACAGCACGGAACGCTGTCGTAAACCGACATCCCAACGCTGCCGCTTGAACAAAAGATACGTTGGACGGTAATACACGCAAGTTTCGATCGGCTCGTGGTAGTTTGATGTATTCTGCAAAGGATCCCCATTGTGTAAATCCCGGTTGTTTTTGATGCAGACACACCGTGGACGAACCCGAATGACAATACGTACAACTTCCACAACTCACAATGAACGGCACTGCCACTCGGTCTCCGAGACGTAATTTTTGAACATGACGTCCCTTTTCCACAACGATTCCGCTGAATTCATGTCCCGGACAAAAAGGGAAACCATGTTCTATCACATCGCTATCATGGCCCTTGTAGGCATGCCAATCACTCCGACAAACACCTGTCGCCATGACTTGAAGAATGACCGAATTGGCATCCTCTTCTTCTTCTTCTTCGTCAATAATGGGACGGTCCACCTCTTCTATTTCAATTGGTCCTCCAAAGGAACGGAATATGGCGGCACGCATCGTCGTCGTCGTTCTGGTCATGCTGATGGTTATCCATACATCCCACTACTATCATAGCTAGAGAGTAAAGGCAACTTTTTACATCAACGGTAAACATTCTTGTGTTGGACGTGTGATAATAAAAATGTGTCAGAAAAAAAAAAGATGACTGACTGTGACTGTGAGATGGACGAGATTCACAAAATCTTACTACGGTAGTATTCTGTTCCGGGGGAACTCCGTCGGTTTTTTTAAATGTTTACTGTTTTATAATAGTTAGATACGTCCTCCCCCTAATAAAAACAAAAACTCAACAAGCAAATTTGGAATGACCGCCTTTTTTTGGTTGCTTCATCACTCTGACCGAGATCGTCTGCTTGCGATAGTCCACTTCTGTATCATAGTTAATATGGACTCCTCTCGATGAATAGACGCTCCGATTATACGACTCTACAGGTAGTATCTGGGAAATTTTTGGATCGAGGATTCCCATGTCATTTCTTCGGGAGAATGAATTTTAGAGGGGCGAGAACAGTTAGCATGACCAACGCATGACTACCAACAATGGTACCGAACTTCTGTTGTCACAATTACAACCAGTGAATTTTTCTGCGGCTTTCATTCTTGGAGAAACAAGAAAATCAAGGAGAGCAGAAACGTCGTGAGTTTTCTGGTGCCTTTGCTCCCTTCGTCAATGCAATAAGGAAGAAAATCAGAATCAAGGCGAGCAAAATTACCATAGCTCAACGAAATTGAGTTCCTTAAAATGCATATCGGATGACTCTAGGTCAGCATTTTGGAAGCTGGTTCATTCCATCCAAGATAATCCCCTCTTTAGCCGAAAACGAGTCCCCAAACAAGTGCCAGTGGCCCACCAACTAGGTAGTGTGGTCTTGCTTCATTACTTGGGAACAGCTGGCAGTGGCGCTTCAAACCATCGGTGTCGAACGAAACCATCATCACATCGGGTATGGCACTGTTTCTGCTCATAAGAAACCTGTCATTCGTGCTATTCGAGAGTCCTTGCGTGCGTCATAGTATTCCTGGCCTTCCAGCGTGAAGAGAAGCAAGCTGATATCCGCTGAGACACAGAAACATTTCTGATTGCTAAACTGTGTTCGGTGCCATGAATGGGACCACTTTTCGGTTGATGACTTAAGCCAGAGCAAAATGATGCTTCTGATTTCAAGGGGGGGAAGGACGGATACACACCGTCTCGGGTGTGATTGTATTCGACCACAAGAAAAGATTTCGGTACTACAATACGGGCAGTGGGCAGGGTCGGCCCACGACCAATCGGATTTTTATCGACTGTTGCACTTCATGAATATTTCGTCGGCGACGCTGCTCTTCAAGAGGAACCATTTTGTATTCCCACCTACCGTGCTCCAACTGGTGGAACCGTAACTGGTACCAAAGAACATTTTAATACGGTCGTTGGAAGATTCCGTGCAGAAAACTAGTCTTCGGTCACCTTAAAGGGACGATTTCCGATCCTGAGCTCTATCCCTCTCAAGCTCAACCCATGATGACAATATCATGTGGGGTATCTTGGAGTTGATTGATACCCGTGTCATATTACAGAATTTCATTCTAACTCGCAATGAACATGCAGACGAACCATTCTTTTACACACCCAAGAAAAATACCGACGGTTAGAGATCCGGTTGGTCCACTACCCGATGACGACGAACTGGCTGAATCAGCCATTAGCTTCGAACGTCTTTCGAGCTTCCCGCAGAGCACAACTACGGGCGTATCTTTCCGTGAACAATTTGATTTAATTTTTTGCATTTTCTTTCCTGTGGACATCTGCACATCAATGTTATTCCAGCTGGACTAGATGAAGGTCAGATCGATCCTTTCTGGTATTCCAATCGAGACGGCCCAGTCATTGTAGTATTTGGCAAATTTCTGGCGGTCTTCTTCCGACATCACACTGAAATCGAAACACCTGATACAATTGGGGAGTGAATGGGCAATCTGTTCCAGCGTCATGGTTTGCCTCAATTCGTCGTACATGGTTCGTGAGTTGCGGAACACATCCATATTTTTTTGGATACAGTCGTAGGAAGTGACCCGGGCCTTGCCTTTCTCAATAAGCTCCATCTCCCGATTGTGTCGGATTCTCTCTTCAAGTTCAAGGAGATGAAAGTCACGATCGTCTTTCCGAGAGTTGTTAAAATTTGCTACGACATTCTCCATGGATCCCTTTCGATTCTTTGGCGGTCGGGAGGTTACGATAATAGGTTCCAGCGTATAAAAATGTTTGAAACGCTCCTTCTCAACT
Organism: Nitzschia inconspicua; assembly: GCA_019154785.2. Taxonomy (NCBI): domain Eukaryota; phylum Bacillariophyta; class Bacillariophyceae; order Bacillariales; family Bacillariaceae; genus Nitzschia; species Nitzschia inconspicua. The sequence continues at coordinate 390,943 of JAGRRH010000007.1, read as the reverse complement.
TTTTCTTTGAACGACTGTTCTCCAATCTCTTCACGGATTCTTTGACCTGTGTTCTCTACCCACTGCTTTGTTTCTCGAAATTTGGATTCGATCCACGATATCTTTGCTCCGACTTGCTCGGGCGTTCTCCCACGCTGAATCCCCATCTCTGCACCTTTTCTGTTGATGGCATCTGCAATTTCTTTCTGTATTTCCCGCTTGGAAATCCCGGCGTTGTTGCCTTTCCATTTGGCGTAGTTTCCATGCACGAGCAACCAGTCAATCAGCATGGCTTCTGAGCTGTGCTGGTATTCTCTCGTAGGTGTGTCGCTGTCCCAAGCTCGACGGCCTTCCCCTGAAATGTCCTTCATGGCGTTCTGATAACATTTCTTGCTACACGCAACAAGTGGAATGTCATTCTGGCTTGGCAGAGCAGCCAGCCCGAACTTTGTAAGGACCTTCTCTTCATAGCAATTGGTACAAACCCAGTTGTTACAAAGAACTGCAGCACACCTCGAATTGGCCTGAGCAGAGCACCCACGACGCTTACATTTGTGTCTGGTGTTGTTTTGTTCTTCCATTGTCACAAATGATCGCTTTGACTCAACTAAAGCACAAATGAAGAAATACAACAACAAGCGTATGCGATTTTGTTATGGATTGAAACAAGATATTGATTAAGATGTTTGTGAGATGAGATGTTTTGAAATGTTGTGATGGATTGAAACAAGTGTGTTAAAGTGAAACTTCTCCCTGTGCCACGATGAACTTTCATGACGGTCAAACTCCCTAAACAGCTCTGCTTCGGTTGAACTCCGAGCATTATTTTCTGGTGTGTGGACAGAGATCCTTTTCCTACTACTAATTATTTGATTGGGTGCGGGTGACGTCAAGAAGAATATCGACCTGATCTTGAAAAGTTCGCAACGAAAACTCTGACAACCCTTTAAAAGAAAAAAATTTAATGTTCGCTTCTCCTAAAGACTTGCTGCTACATGGAGAGTTGCAACACACGTTTCGATACAACACTTTAGAGTGACGGGGAATCGAATGCAGTTGTCAAAGATCCGAACTGAAACCTCATTTCGCAACATGCAGCTCCTACCAAATTTTCACTATCGTTCCTCGCATCCTTCCTATTTTTGAATTTGTATGATAATACTTTCTTTGTTCCAATTTTCCTCATAAAAACAGAAGAATGGTAAAGAAACTAGACAAGAATTTACATGAGAATATCGCCCAAATACTCTCTAGCACCTTCACCACGACCACTCTTTGCCACCGGCGATGCCCATCGAACACTTGATTTTGCACTCATGCTCTTAATTATTGCTCCTGGGTGCTCTGAGGCACTATTTCCAGACTTATAAAGAGCATCGGAGACCCAAGCACAGTTAAAGCCCTTATCGCGGCATTCCCATGCTTCTTCTACTTCTCCCAATCCTTTGTCGGCTCGGTGAAGAATATTGGCGATCTTTGTCACGGTAGCGCCTTCTGGAATGGTCAACCCTGACACAATCTCTGTCTTGGCCTCAGCACCTGGCACATTGACGACAGATATCATTCGTGCACCCAAATCAATAGCTTGTTGTGCTTCTTCTTTCGACGACACCGCCACAATGGCTTCCAGTTCTAGTGCTCGAGCGGCTGTCAACATTTTCTTTAAATCGTCGACACCCAACAAATCGAGATTCAGTACCACTGCTGCGGCACCAGCTGCCTTGGTCCTCGCAATTTGAAACTCGTCGACAATCACATCACTGTTGATCACTGGCACCGGACCTGGCACTTCCATTTTGGATCGTCGTTGTTCTTCGGCAAACATGGCCAAATCGTCATACGTGCATCCACCCATTCGTTCGTCTGCCAGTACGGCAATACCTTGGGCACCGAATTCCCGAAACTCACTGCTCAATAGTTCCGGGACAAAGTCTTCGGGCTTGACATAACCACTGTCAAACAATTTACGTTTGAATTCGGCAATGACTGTCAAAGTGCCCTTGCGTCGTGTCAAGCGTTCTTGCAAAGGTCCCGCAACTTCTTCTACTTTAACGACCGATGGGTCCGCCTTTAATGCCTCTTGAATTTTCTGGCAATAGACCTTGATCTCGTCGTCGATCCCATGTTCTTGAATGTAATTTCGTAATTCGGCCTCTTTGGCCTTTCGTACCAAAGCGCTCACCGCGAAAAGAGCTGTGTGGGTGGATGGTGGTGACATCGTCGCCGACGATTTGTGGTCGACCATGGGAGGGACAGACACGAAAGCAGTCGCCACTGAGGCCGACCATGCCAAAAGCGTTAAAGCGTTGTAAGCCAAGGATAATTTCATTCTTCAAACAAAAGTAAAATCGTGATTGATAATGACACAAGTTGGGTGGTGAGGAAGTCTCGGTGTTCAAGCGTGTTTTTTCCTTCGAGGTATTTCAACAACTGGGGGATGCTTCTTCTTCTTATGCTTCCAAGTGTGGTAACCTCTTTTTCACGATGTCGTCTGTTGCAAAAAGAAAAGGTGGTGGGAAGGAGCGAAACACACACTAAAATACAGATCAACTATTCTACATTCTACCATGGTACTTGCTGGTCGAAGAGTCGAAGAACTCTACAACAACAAAAAAGACGAACGTTCGAACTTCGCAGCGACGATTTGCGCGATGATGTTTGATTATTGATGATGGAATGATGGACTGACGTATTTTTCACGTCCAGTCACTTTGGCTTCCACGTGGAATCCAGGAGAAAAGGTATCTTCACTCTAGCCATCACCAACTTTTATTCTCTTCTGTCGTACGAAGTAAGATACTTTACTGTTAGTACCAGTAGTTAACGGTAGTACGAAGGAAGGAAATGTCATACTACGTAGTGTACTCAGGAGAGGAGAGGACAGATCTAGCCGACAGGTGCAATGGGTTGTGTTGCACGACAATTATTACTGCTACTACTACGAGCGTAATTGCAAATCATGTATGTAGGGATGCATTGGTTGTCCATATCTAGGAGGGATTTCGTATCACTGCTCGTTGAACGGGCGGTAAGCTGTCGCGAAGCTGATAACCAGTGCATTTCTCGGTCACCGCCGAGCCATTTTCGTCGCCCTGTTGAAGGACTTTGAAACTGCTGCCACCCTGAGTGGGAAAGTAGCAGACATAACTGGATACATACTCCCCATTGGGACACAGAACATTTTCTGGAAACGCGGATCCCAACTCGTGGGTGGGAGTAGTGACACCACGATGCATCTGCTGGCACCAACACCCATGAGTAGGTGTAGTTGCATTGTGGTCGACCGTCACTGTCACCAAAACCGACTCGTTATTCTCGCATCGACCAATGTCTTTCCAGTCGTAGAGGCTTCCTCCAGGCGGGACTGGCTGTGCATTACAAACTTCCAAGGCTGCAAAGTACTGGTCCGCGTTACAAACAAACGTATGGTCGCCGCATTGATATCCGACCTTTCTCTCAAAGCGACAATCGGGGACAATGGCACTCTCTTGGATGGGAACGCTGGTGGGTAGCGTCCGTATTTCTGTTGGAATGGATGTTGGGACTTCTGTAGACGGCGAAGGGGTAGGTGCCTGTGTGGGTGGACGGCTGAGGGGAGTAGGCGCACTAGTGGGTTGCAGCGGTATTTCTGTTGGAATGGACGAAGGGACTTCTGTAGACGGCAAAGGGGTAGGTGACGGTGTGGTTGGACGGCTGAGGGGAGTAGGTGCAATGGTAGGTGGCAGCGGTAGTTCTGTTGGAATGGATGATGGGACTTCTGTAGACGGCGAAGGGGTAGGTGCCTGTGTGGGTGGACGGCTGAGGGGAGTAGGCGCACTAGTGGGTTGCAGCGGTATTTCTGTTGGAATGGACGAAGGGACTTCTGTAGACGGCAAAGGGGTAGGTGACCGTGTGGGTGGACGGCTGAGGGGAGTAGGTGCACTGGTGGGTGGCAGCCGTAGTTCTGTTGGAATGGACGAAGGGACTTCTGAAGACGGCAAAGGGGTAGGTGGACGGCTGAGGGGAGTAGGTGCCCTGGTGGGTTGCCGCGGTATTTTTGTTGGAATAGATGAAGGGACTTCTGCAGACGGCAAAGGGGTAGGTGCCTGTGTGGGTGGACTGCTGAAGGGAGTAGGTGCACTGGTGGGTTGCCGCGGTATTTCTGTTGGAATGAAGGAAGGGACATATGTAGACGGCAAAGGGGTAGGTCCCCGTGTGGGTGGACGACTAATCGGTTCTATGGTTGGAACAACCGACGGTATATTCGAAGTCCAATCGGAGGGTGTTGATGGTGTGATGGTGGGTGAAAGGGATAGCGACGGTGGGTCACTCAGCTCCAGTCTAGGAGTGATTTGTTCGTTGTCGTTTTGCAGACTCTGAGTAGCTTCTTCTGTGGATATATCGGAATCAGTGCTGCCGAAGTTCGTGACGTCGTCAGGAATGATATCTGTTTCATTTGTGTTTCCATTGTCTCTATCCAAAATGATGGGCCCATTCTCGGTCGGCGTTCGATGAAAGAATCGACAGAATGACACGCAGTTTGGAATGCCGGTTTTGGCACAAAACGCAACACAGGTATTCACCTCCAAAGCTGTCACTCGAGAGACGAGAGGGAGCAGAATTAGAGACAAGACAGCTAGAGAAGCAAGCCTGGATACGCTTGGGGGTTTCATTGCGCTACCAGCTGCATATATATCAAGGGAGGGAACTTCATAGAGAGATTGTGGTTGATGTCAAAGTTGCTTATTCCATCGTCATCCATCACTTGGTTCTTCACATGTCAGCTTCGTTTTGGGAGCTTAGAAAAATGTCACAATCTGTGAGTCGCCGTGCTACTCGCGACCAACCAAGATCTAAATAACTTTTGTTTGCCTAATCGCCGTTTTCAACAAAAGAGATTTTTTTACATCGTACTTCTACGTACTACCTGTAGGTAGCTACGGTAGCTTCTCTCCATTAGAAACGTCTGCGGAAGTTAAGTAGAGGTATCATAGTTATTATTGTAGCATTATCTCTCTTGTACTATGAACGTACTGGCTAGCCAAAGAGAAAAAAATGTATAAACTTTTCCGCATTGACTTGCGAAATTGGAAGGATCATTTCCTTTTCATTCACGCTCTTTTTTGGTTTGTCATGAAATGCAAACAAAATTGGAATCACCATTTTTTCTTCCCTTTCACCATTGACTGTGATAATCTTTTTTTGGTGGTTTCACATGAAACTTTAAAAGAACGGCGGCAATCTTTCTTCGCGTCAGGAAGAAAATGTCCCGAACATTAATATATGGCGGTATGGCCTACCCCAATCAAAGCACTACTTGGGCCATCGGTCTCCATCGGAAGATGCACAACGTACGAGCTGGGTAGCTAGCTAGGTAGATTTGAAGAGGAGATTTTTTGGTTCCATTTCGAGCATCCATCGTGATGCGTTCAGAGTATGCCAGCTGACGCCGGCAAAGCTTCATGGACCAATTTCACCGAAACACGTCATTCAAAGATCCATCATCGCAATCACTATCCAGGATCATCATCCTCCCGTCATCATCATCATCATCACCTCTCTCTATTGTCTTTTGCCTTGTACCACTCCGGAAAAAGAGAGGCAGCAGGTCACAATACGGTCGTTTGGAACAAGTGTTTAAATTTCTTTGATTTTTACAACAATGGCTACTCTTCTGGTCTTGACCTTTTGTCTTTTGGTGGTGAGAGGAACAACAGCGTTTGTCACTCATCAGCAACCGTCGACACCAGGATTATCGAGACATTCTCCATTGACAGTGAACGCCTTTCTAATATCGGATCCGACTCCGCCTGTCTCTTTGGAACGCTCCATGGTCGATCTTGTGCCTCTAATTCAAAGAACTTCTATGTTGCACGATGGTACTCTTGACTGGTGGAAACGAGAACAGTCACAATCACAGTATTCCTCCAGCTCCAATCTTTGGCTTCCACCCGCCAACGCGGCCGAAACCGCGACGACGGCGGTATCAGCGCCACCCACCAAACAAGAAATTGCATTATTACGAGAAGCCTTTGCTGCCTTCTATGGGACAACTGATCGGGATCCGTCCAAGGCATTGGATTTGCTATCTCAAGCCATTGCAGCGTGGCAACGACAACCGGCCGACGAATTGGCCGGATTATACCGTGTACGAGGGGACTGTTATATGGCCTTGGAACGTCCGAATGATGCCATTGTCGATTATGGACAAGCTATCAGCTTGTTGCAACAACCGGGTGTATCCGAAGCGGCCGATCCTGTGGAATTACCAGCATCCTTGTAAGTTTCTACATTGTGTCGTGTGACTTTCTCTCAAAATTGTCATAGATGGTCTTCGAATTCATTGCTCTCCCTGTCATGTTGGAAGGCATCATTTCATTAGAACTGTTGTTCATCATTTCTTCTCTTCTTTGTTTACCTATGATACAGTCTAGGTCGAGCCCGAGCGATTCGTAGTTTAGGTGTCAATGCCAACAAAGATCAAGTGAAGATGGCGTCGTCCGATTACAAGGAAGCGTTGGTACGATCGGCACGAGAAGAATGGGACACGGTCCAAGAATTGTTGGAGGATGGTGCTCGTACCAACCCGTATGCGACGTGGGAATACGGCATGGCCTTACGATTGAACGGCGATTACGATGATGCACAATCGATCCATACGTTGGCCGCCAATTACTTTGACGACATCGGAGACAAGGCTCGGTCCGTCATCAGTCGGATCGATGCCGGTATCGATGCGGCTGCTGGTAGCGGTAATGATCCCAAAAGGGTCAACACTGCCAAAGTTGTCCTGTCGGAAGCCATCAAGAGCACAAAGTTGGTAGAAGGACGTGACATACCTCTGTTACAACGGGTGATTGCCAAAGAGGGTGAAGGTCGGATGGCATTGGCATCGTTGGAATGGACGTCGGGAGAAAAACAAAAGGCCGAATCGCAACTGGAATTAACGTGCGAACGATTGGACCAGTTAGAAGAAGATGCCATCCAACGCAACAAGATCAACCCTCCAGTCAAACGGACGACCAATTTACGATTCAATATCGATGATATTCCCGGTGCGTTGGATACCAGTTGTTCACGATTGAAAAACAAGGAATTCTTGACGGAACGGTTGGAATGGCCGACCGTGTTACAAGATAAGCTATTCAAGCTAAAGGCGTTAACATAGAGAAGAAGAAGCAATAATAAAAATAAAAATGCTAGATATCTTGATAACCTTTCTATCATCGATCAAAATACGTTTGTTGATTCATCATAAAAGTGAATGTGATTTTTTCCACAACTGTCGGGTAACGGATCAAGTCCCTTGTTCTGTAATGCAGTACAGATTGCTGTTTGAATCTCCATCGGATCATCGACGGGCTTTCCATCCAACACGACGTAGGGTACACCGGGATGTTCCGGTGTTTGTTTGGCATTGGCAATTTCCAACTGTTTTCCCCGTTGTTCATAACATTGTTGGACAGCCTTGGCATCCACGTCGGGTAAGGATACGGTACAAATCGTCAATAACTGTTCGGCGTTGATTTCTTCGTTGTCCATGATACTGCCTTCGGCACAATAGGTAAAATCCACGGCATTTTCCAACGAATAATCGACCTTGATGCACGTTTCGTAAATATCCACAATCCCCTCCTTTTCCCCATGTTGATAGACAGTACGTCCTGTGAAGCAATCATTGCTACCATCCTTAGCTGTGTCGTCGTTGTCCTCGTTTTCATCATCCTTCAATGTGTATTGATCTTTGCATTTCTTGTACCAACACGCCCGTTCGTCCGGACTGTACGGACCGTGTCCACATTCTTGGGTTGCAAAATAAGCGTTACCCCATGGAATCATATCATAATCGACATATTCTCGAAGACCTTCCACATCCAACCATACCGTAGGCCATGCCTCTGTGACAAATTTACGACAATAAGGACATTGAGATTCTCCATAAAAGATAACTTGGACGCGGATAGTATCACTATTATTGTCGACGTCGTTGTCTCTGTGCGGCAATGATTGTATGGGTGACAATCGAAGGCCGTTTACATCATTGTCACGTCTATCGGATGCAACAGCAGTAGCATGTACAGATTCCGTCAAAACGACGACTAGAATTAATAGAAGATACAAAGTCATCATCATTCTATTGGACGTAGTGTAGTCTGACTGGTACGGTTGATATCCACAGTCATTCCGTTCGTAGGCCAAGAAAAGCGAAACGAGGAGTGGTCTACGACGCTACTAGCTAGCTACCGGTAGAGAGTTGGAATTGACGTATGACGTATGATACCGGTACCTGTACGACAGTAACACCGTAGTCAAGTTTTCAGTGTATTTACAGATACCCCTTTTATTAACAGTAACAACTGTATAATAACTGTAAAACAAAGAGACAGGAGAGAATAGATTTAAGAACTAAATATGATGAATATTATAAAATAATTATTTGATTTTAAAGTTCAATATTTCCGTAGTCTACTCCTTCCAGAACATTATCAGGTAAATACTCCAGTATGAAGTTTGTAGATGTCTTCCAAAATTCAACAACACATATGGAAGACTCTCTCCTCCACTATCAAATATATGAAGATAATATTATGTAGAAATACGGCCTTGCTGTTTTCCTTAGATGACGTTTCCATCCTTCTTGTGGTTACTACGAAGGTTGCGATTCAACACCACTGCAGTCGAATCGATGAAGTCACGGCCATTATCTGAGCAGGGACGACTTCTGTCATGAGGAACACAGACCGATACCGTCCCTTCACATTTATCCGTGCCGCTTGAGGCCTCAAACTTGATTCGGTAGGTACGGCCTTCGGTTCCTAATCCACTCCGTTCCGCACGGACCAAGGCACGACCGTCTTCCAAGATCTGGCCATCGGGAGATGTTTTGCCATCACCCTTGTCATCAACCGGCTCGTTCTGCTCGATGGCCAATATTGCGATCGTCGCTGGCTCTGTCGTCTCAATTCCAACCGGGACCATCTTGTGATCGACTGGAGTACAATAGAAAAAAAAAAAAGAAATATCATGAGAGGCCGAAGTACAGAAATGAAAGAATAGCAAAAAGACAACACTTACCTGGCCAAATCACACTTGGACTGGCCGTGGCAGAGTCACATGGTGTCGGCGGGACGGTACATTGGATGGTAATCTCAGCTCGAATGTTCAATCCGTATGCAATGTCGTTATCATCAAAAACATCTAAATTGAATGTGTGGAGTCCTTCTGGGGCATACGAAGGTGGATTAATACTGACGTCGAAAGTCACTTCGTCACCAGGACGTGCACCGTCGACTGTACTAGAGAAGACCGACCATCTGTATGGTTCATCCATGGTACCAACGTAGAGACCATTGATTTCTTTCTCAGGAGGAGCTGCTGGTAGGGTGAAAGCAACATTTTGGGTAAACCTCTATGGGTAGCATAGTGTTGCAACCCATGTGGGCATTTGTCCTGTGTAAAAACGAGTTGTCGTTTTTTTTTCAACAAAAGAGCATTCATCATTATAATATTGTTAGTAATCCATAAATTTGGAAGCAGAACCGGTGAAAAGAAGAGATTTACCTTGAACAAACGACAATAGGATGAAGGCATGGAAAAAAATGATCTTCGTCATGCTTTGAAAAATATTCTCTTTTTTTTCAATGTTTTTTGCATGTTTTTCATTAACAATAAACCTCTCTTCTGTTTTATGAGGAAAATTGGAACAAAGAAAACACCATCATACAAAATCAAAAATAGGAAGGATGCGAGGAACAATAGTGAAAATTTGGTAGGAGCTGCATGTTGCAAAATGAGGTTTCAGTTCGGATCTTTGACAACTGCATTCGATTCCCCGGCAATCAAAAGCGTTGTATCGAAACGTATGTTGCAACTCTCCATGAGAAATGAAAGTGAAGTGGTACAAGCAGTGAAGTCAACATCAAAGTGATCATGCTATGTACTGTAGCAAGTCTTTAGGAGAAGCGAACATTGCTTTATCTCAGATTTATGTCTATGGAAAAATACTCACATTTCTACTGGGCTATTATACTGCATGCAAGAATCCGATTGTTGAGTGTCAGCCTCTCCAATCGACCTCTTGCAAAACCGAAACAGAAAAATATCACCCGACTTAAAAATAGGAAGGTTTCGAAGAGTTGCGAATGAGATTTCAGTTCAGATCTTTGAAAAGTGTGTTCGATTCCTCGTCAATCAATAGAGTGTATTGTATCGAAACTAATGTTGCAAGTCTCCATGAGAAATGAAAGTGAAGTGGTACAAGCAGCGAGGACGACATCCGAAGTGATCATATACCGGAAGTCTTTCTGAGAAGGGATCATTGCTTTATCTCAGATTTATGATTCTCAAAGGAAAAATTCTCACATTCACGTCAGTCTGGGTATATTAGTAGTGTTGGAATAGGAAGATATTAGAAACTAGCAATCAATGAGTGTTCTGAAGAACACATACATGATTTCTCACTGACAGTTATAGCCTTTTTTCGAACATTCGACCACCGATTAACTGCAACCACAGTGAACACGTTTTACTTATTACTACGTAGAACTTTGACTGCTTCGACATAAGTGGTACTGCAAGTACGTACGGTATCTAGGTAGTACAACGCATTTACAGTTAACAAGCAATCAATGAGTGTTCTGAAGAACACATGATTTCTCACTTACTGTTAGTCTTTTTTTCGAACATTCGACCTCCAATGAACTGCAACAACAGCGAATAGGTTTTACTTATTAGAACTTTGACTGTTTTTACATAAGTGGTACTGCAAGTACGTAAGGTAGCTAGATAGTACAGAGCATTTACAGTTAAGGTATCAAGAGTCAAGAGGCAAGGAGGTATTATTGTGTCCGCGCGACAAGAAATTCAAGAAGACGGAGTACAGTAGAAGGATGAGAGCAGTGAAGTCGTCAGGAGTAGGTATCAAAACGTGGTTTGATAAACGGTATGGCAACCATTATAAGTTTTGCTTTGATCAAAGAACAATACAAGATCACATACTGCCAGAATGGGCAGATCACCCGGTGGTTCGGGAATGTTCCACTTGTTCGTGGGCCACTTTTTGTGGAATTGAGGGTCGGGGTCCTCGTCGCAATGTTCAAAGTTCTTGCCCACTTCCGGCACATACAAGGTTCTTGCTCCGTTGGACGCAATCCGCGATCAATCCATCCGTGTTGATTTCACCGTGGGGCATGGAAAGAAAGACCCCGACAGTTTGGGCCGATTATAGACGGGGAGTTGAAAGATGCGTTGCCACACTTTGGAACTAAGTTCTTGGACGTCTTGGTCGTTCAATTCTTTCATGGCACGTCGAATTCGTTTTCTCAACTCTTGCTTGGCTCGTCGAATTGTTTCATGCTTGTCGTCACCGTTAGTCGTTGTCGGATGTCATTGTAGAACTGTTACCGAAAGTCGATGTGTTGGTTATAGTCGTCGACGGATGATCGGTGTATGATTTTGAGGTTAGGAAAGGGGAGAGGCGAGGAGGAATAGGAAAACTTGGTCGGGTGCCACCACGAGAGATCAATCTCGAATTCGTCACTTGTGCTGCTGTTGCTGTCGAGAAGAAGACTCTTTCTAACACTTGTTGATGAAATAGAATGTTAGTACTATTGCCAAAGTATTATCATGAACAATCTCAAGATCATCCAGCAGCAAAAGATAGGCAAGGTGTTGTTCAAAAAAAAGCCGTATCCTCTTTCGATCTTCGACTGGACAATGCCCTTTTTCGAGCTGAAACGTTGGCGCAAGTCGGTGCAAACAGGATAAGGACACAAGAACCTATTGTAAAGGACGGTGGCTTCTTGAAAGTCACTCCAAATTTCTTGTATCAAAAGGCTCGTATTCTCCGGATGTCTGTCTAGAGATCTTTTCGCGTTCTTATGAGCTCCGTACAACTATTATTTTTACTGTTAGGAAAGAAACGTCGGATCAAGGATGCATTGATCAACTTCTCAGAGAATACTACACCGGTAGGTACTTGGAAAGGGTAACTACCTATCTAACGTACTTGTGACACTTCATACGCAGTATTCACACGTTTATACGCAGTATTCATACATTCATACGCATAACATTCACTGTCGACTTCCTAAAGATCCATTGATTGACAATGAATGTCAAAACAAACTCCTCTTTGTCGTCGTTCCTTTTTGTAACATATCAATCACTGTTAGCAATCAAGATGGCACTGTCGGTCTCCCTCCTAGCGTTGCTTACAGCGACGATGATAGTTTTCTTCCAATTATTGCTGTTACCGTTTGAACCATGTCAAGGCCTTTCTTTTGTTGTCCAAAGGGTCCGTAATCACAAACACAACAAAAACATGAATAGTCGTGATGGATCGATGGATCAACAACAACAACAACAACAACAACAAAAAGAACAACAACGAATATCCGTTCCGACCGCAACACGACGTCAACATCTCATGACAGTATCGTCCACTTTGTCTCTTCTCTTCACAATGTCTCTGCCATCTCATGCAATAGCAGACGATCCTCGAAGAACGATTGTTGTTCGATTGGAATCATCTCTGGATTCGTTGGGTGTACAAGTTTTCAATACGCAACTTCGAGGCAAACCCGTTGTGGCCATTCAACGTATCATTCGACCTAAAGATTCTAGATTACAACCAGGAATGATTGTAGAAGGATACAATTCTGCCGAACAATTACTTCAGACAATCCAAAACGGGCCGTACCCGTTAGAATTGAAATTCATCAATTTGGCAGCCGGTGGTGATGCCTTTTCCGATATGGGAACTACATTGGTAACACCCAAAGATGCGTTGGAGCTGGCTCAAAGGACAGAAGGAAACAACAATCCATCGTTATCGTCCACTAAAAGAGGCTTGAGTATCACAACACTTCGACGTCCAATGTCATCCGATTGTGCCATTGAATCCCGACGAGGTGATGTATTGGAAATCATCTATGAGGCGTCGTACATTGGCCGAGATGGCAAAAAGGTCGTTTACGATGCCTCTGAATTTCGTGGAACGGGACAACCATACCAACTCGTATTAGGGAATGGGGACATGATTCCAGGTGTTGACCAAGGTCTGTACGGTATGTGTCCTGGTGAAGAACGGTTGTTGGACATCCCTCCCGTCTTGGGATACAGTAGTCAGGGGACACGCATCTTTCGGATACCCCCCGATTATCAAAGTCTTGAATGGACCGTCCACCTCGTGTCCATTGATACGACCATACGAGAAGACAATAATATCCTATCCAGACCGGAACGAGAGGGAAGAGCCTTGTAACCGTCAACAAACAAACAAAACACCAACAACAACAAATTCTCAAAGAAAGGATTCGATCCAACGACAGAACTCTCTCTGCTCGTGATTATCCACCTACTCTAACGGAAAAATGTTTTAACAACCATTGGAACAGTTTGTTGAAATATACGACGTGCTGTTGTCAAAACTCTAACTTCGAGGCAATGTTGAAATTTTCCTCGGAGGGTGCGCTGTTGGAGGGTCCCATTGGAATGATACACCATGATTCCTATGGTCTAGGACTTCTAATACTCTATCCATAACTACTCCACTTTTTGTGGATTGTGTGTTCCCATAATAACAATCCAATGGCGTTTTACACTATTTCATAATTCGGATGAACCGCCAATACCGTCTTTCTCTCTTCCTTTTTGTTCTTGGGAGCTTCCCCCACCGTTACCAAGATACGATCCACATCAATCAAGCGTCGGATGACCAAGTTGACCTTCTTTTGGGTAGCCTCCGCTTCCTCTAACGAATCACCAATATCACGGGCTGCCACGGTGGACATGTACCAATCCAACACTTGTTGCCACGTCCAGTAGGGACTACTAGTAATGGAAGTGGATTCGCCTGCCAAGTCTTCCTTTTCGATAGCACGGAGATGGCCGGCAATGGCATTGGTAATCGCCTCGTACTCTTCAAACGAAATTTTGGTCTTTTTCTTCTTCTTTTTCTTCTTCTTCTTTGTCTTCTTTTGATCATCGGTTGTTTCGTCGAGTGTAGATGATTCCGCAGCAGAAGTAGTAGCAGCAGTAGTAGCTGGTTCTTTGTCCGTAGTATAATGGCCGTCATTCACATCCATTGGTTCCTCCCCTTGGTATTCGCCCGGACGGAACATTGGTGGTTGTTGCTGTGTTTCGAGTCGTTGTGATTCTGGCCGTTGGGAATCGGGAGAGTTGTCGCCGTCGTCATCATCGTCGCTATCGTCATCATCATCACCACCATGGTCTTTTGTCGACGGCATGTCCCGTTTACCAATATCCTCTTCGTCATCATCTTCCTCTTCTTCCATTTCGACATCGGATGTCTCGACTTGGATGATGGACGTCTTTAGCAGACGGTACGCCTCTCGTACAAACGCGGGAGTGATTTCATCCGCACAGTGCAATCGTGCCAGTGCTTCCGAAAGACGAACCATTGATTCCAACTGACGGACAGTGATACGGTACGCCGATCGTGACCGACCCAACGTGTCGCCCTGTCGCAGTTTGCGATAGCAGTCCACCATGACTCGTTGTGATTCCGGCGTAATTTTGGGATTGAGCGTTCGGGCGAACTTGATGTATCGACGCATCTGATCTCTGGTAAACGGGGCCTTGATACCGCTGTTGTGACCCTCACAACGATGGACATTAAGGATGTGTTGAGCGACTTGTCGGTCGGCATCCGGATTGCAATCGTCCAATACCACAAAGAACAAATCGAAACGACTTAAAATTGGGGCAGATAATGTCACGTTCGCCTTCAATGTTTTGGTCCGATCGTATCTTCCGTATATGGGATTGGCAGCCGCCAAAATACTGGCCCGTGCGTTCAACGTTGCTTGAATCCCGGCCTTCGTGATACTAATGGTCTGTTGTTCCATCGCTTCATGAATGGCAACTTGATCCCGTTCTTCCATCTTGTCGAATTCGTCGATACAACAGATCCCATTGTCTGCCAACATTAATGCACCCGCCTCAATACAGTATTCTCCCGTATCCGAGTCACGTTGGACGGCGGCCGTGAGACCAGCTGCCGACGATGCCTTTCCAGAAGTGTACACGGCCCGATTGGGCATGAAGGAGTGAACATACTTTAAGAATTGGGACTTGGCAGTGGACGGGTCTCCAATCACACACACGTTGATGTCGCCTCGCAACTTGATTCCATCCGGGGTGGTCTTGTGAACACCTCCCAACAACATCAACAATATCCCTTTCTTGACTTCTCGATGTCCAAAGGTTGTGGGTGCGATCGAATCGACCATTTGTTCGTAGAGTCGTGGGGAGTTGCGCATGGCCCGGAACTCCTCGCGTTGTGCGGTCGTCATTTCCATGGCAACCTGGTTGGTGGTCGGTTCATCGTCGTTCCCCATATTGGAACGACTGGAGCTTCCGATGTTGTTCCCAAAGATGACGGACGCCATGACTTGTTCGTTTCCGTTGGCTTGCTGCAATGTTTCCACGCTCAAGACGGATGTGACCAAAAAGCAGGTCCGGTACGTCATCTCTCGTACTCCCAAGGCTTTCAATCCCGAAATACCGCCGCCCCCTCCGGTGGCGGCATCACTTGGCCGTGGTGCCGATTTGGTCATCCCGGTAGGATCCCCGGCCCGTGCCAGGGCACCTCCATCAGGAAGTACAATGAGCGACCCCGTAAAGACACACTTATCTCCCGCCTTGCACCGTTCGACCATCTCATTCCGCAAAATCACGTCCATCGATCGTGGCATACTTCCCGGGGGAATTTGATGGGAACTTTCTTGGACCCGCAGCTTTTGCCAATCGACGAATTCGGACCGGTTGTCCTCCAACAAGAATTTCGAGTTGGAGGGATGTTGCTTGTCACATCGTGGGTTACGACATTTGACGGGTTTGGTATAAGAAAAGTTTTGTGGGACCTTTTCGGCCAGCAACCCACACATGGTACACCGAAAGGCTCCGACCATGAGTTCGGGACGGACCTCGGATGTTCGGGTGATGGTTCCCTGTAAACTAACCAACGTCCCGACAAGATCCATGCGCAATTGTCGGATGGAATGGGTAGTTGGCATGTTGAAAAATGCCACAAAGAACGTCAACGGATCACTGGTAAGACTGGATGATTCGGCCAAGAATGCATTCAAGGCCGGATGTCGATCCACAACAAAGGTAGATACCGCCCTTCTCAAATACGAATCAAAACGCATGTATTCTCCTTGAATGGCTTCGGCCAGTTCCGAATCATCCCGTAACAAATGTTCAAAGTTGACGAATAGGGTATTGGCAAATCCACTGCTACTTGTTGTAATGTTGGAAGCAGCAGTATCTGGATCGTCGTCGTCTTGTTCGTCTTCCATAGTATCGACATTTCTACGTGCCAATTGTTGTCTCGCCAACAAGTCTGCTTGTTCTTGGTATGGAAACATGTATTGTGGTACAGTTTCATCATTCCCATCTTCGATTTCATTGTCATTTTCATTTTCGTTGTCGTCGTTCGTTGTTGTTGTTCCATCCTTGGATGTACTCGAGTCCTTGACGACCTCTTGTTTGCTGCATATATTATATATATTTTTATTTGAAACATAAGAATTGGTGATAGTAGAAAAAAAGTTGAAAAAAGAAACAAAAAAAGAAAAATGAAAACAAAGAAATTCCCTCCCAAAAGGTTTAGAAATCACAATCACATAATAATCTTTTACAAGTTTCCCACTTTGTTGCTGTTGTTAATTTTGATACTCACAAATTTTGTAAAAATTCCACAAACGCTTGTCTCACAAGTTCCCCACTTTCGTCCAAGACTTGATGCGCATCTACAGCGTCGTCTCCGTTCACGGCTCCCATGATGGCTTGGTCCGAGACGGGATTTCGTGATCCGGCCCGTCGTTGGGCACCGGCATTGGTACCTTCCATCACAGCGACTTCGGCCGCCGCCGCCGCACGTTCGGCCCGTTCTTGATCTGTTTCCGGTCGTGACGATTCGGGAGTAGCCACATTATTGTTATTCCTCATCATGGGATCGTCGTTGTCTTCAATGTCATCGTCATCCGCCGTTCCCATGGGACCATCATCGGCCCAATCGTCGTCCATGGCAGCAGTTGCCGGGTCTTCCATTGTCGTATTATTGTCTTGTGATTGTGATTGTATGGATGGGAATGATTATTATGAGATGATGTCAAGTATATTTTTTTTGTGTGTGTATTGTATGATGTGTTTTTGTATGTTTGGATGATCGAGAATAGGTCGTAATGTTATAATGATGCCGTTCCTTGTCACTTGTCGATGTTTGTGAGGATGGAACATAATGATGAATGTGATGAATGATGATCCATATATCATATATCATACAGCAACATTTTACGACGTACTACGTACGACAGTCTACGGTAGGTAGCGCGGGAAAGATCTCCGATCGATGATACCTCATCACTTGTCACGCCAGTGAAGAAGAACCAATGCTGCCGATTGGTGGGTAGTATACGTAATATGGAAGCATATTATCATACTATTCCTGCAGACTTGCGTTCTGATTGGTCGAATTTTATTTGATTTTCATTTTTGAAATTTCCTGCTCCAACTGATGACCGTCCTGTATGATGTCCTACCGTAGTACGTAGAGTATATCCTCACATACAGTTGTTCTTCTTCTACCTACCGCAAACATTATTTTTTGCGTCGCGATGGGACAATATGATGCCACAGTCGTCTTCCACAGTGTCATCGACACGACGGTCCAACAAGAAGCGACCACGATGGATCCTTCCAACGATGATGATAGCAAGTGTTGGTGTTGGTACAGTCCTCCATATTATTCGATCCAATGCTCGACAGGGCACTTTTCTACAAACCCTCGTTCAATCGAGACGACTTCGATTTGACCAGGATGTGTCGTCAATCATAATGACTTCCATTTGGTACAACGTCACATCCGAATTCATGACTCACCCTTCTCCGCCAAGGACGATACCACGGACCGAACCACCGACCACTGTTGTGAATACCAAAAAGAACCATCATCCAATTGTAGATCCATTGGCGTTGAAACGAGGCATTCGACGGTTCTTACAACATCAACAACAACAACACGGAACACAGCACGACGAAAACACAACCAGCAACGACTCACAAGCATGGTGGACCTTGCTTGAACAGTACCATGTCTACAGCAACAACACCAACAACAACACGACAAACCACCCAGACCACGGACTACACTTCTATCATGCCGACCATTATTTGTCGTTAGACAGTGTTTGCAGCATCCCACCTGGTCAAGGAATCGAATTAGATGCGGGGTATAACTTGCTCACCAAGAAAGTTACATTGGCACAATCATCATCCGATATCGGAAACAACCCCAAACGACCCAAACTCCTGTGCATGATGTACACCTACTCTCCCATGAGGTATCTAACACGTGTCCAAGCCGTCACGTGGGGACGACACTGCGATGGATTTGTCGCCTTTTCCAACGAAACCATTCCCGATTTGGGCATCTTCCAATGGAACGTCGCATCACCCGTCAATACTACGTCCAACATCAATTATGCACAGCAACATCATCTGGTGGAACCAACACCATCACCACTTCAACAAGACGAAGCTTATCAAAATATGTGGCAAAAAACGGTACGTGAGCTACAACACACAAAAAACAAAACAAACAAACACTGGCCTATGTTGTTCTTTTGCAACTCACCATTGTTTCATCTCATTCACTCTTTTCCGTTATATGTCCAGCGATATATGTGGAAATATGCCTACGATCACTTTTTGGATGATTACGACTACTTTTACATCTCGGGAGATGATGTTTACCTCTTGATCGACAACTTTCGAGCCTTTTTACAAGAATTACATGACCACGATCATGCCAACTCCACTGCCAATTCCAATTCGACGACAACTGCCACTCCTCTCCGACATTTCGGTTCTTGGTTACCCAATCGCGACATGATTGCCGGTGGGCCGGGATATACTCTTAATCGACCAGCACTCCAGAAGTGGATCGAATCACCCTCGAGGAATGGTTGGGAAAAGTGTTTTGCCAATCGACGCGACTCCAGAGAAGATTGGTTCATCAGTCGATGCATGACAGGTTTGGGCATTCATGGCCATGCTACAGAAACACGAGACCCTATCACCGGGGAACAACGCTTTCATGATGCCTGTCCCGCGACCATCTACACGTTTCGAGCCGATCCCAACAGTCGCGCCTACTTTAAGCGACAAGCGGCAGCATGGGAATCTCAACCGTTGCCCAGCAATGCCTCAATACCAGTGGGACCCAAACACGGTCTCGATGCGGCTGCAAAGTACAGCATATCGTTCCATCGGATCCGTTACCCGATTTATACTGCACGGATACATGCCATTTTGCACACCAGCCATGCCATGAGGAATGGCAATTACCTGCCGACATGCCCACCGGAATCAAACTTGACGCAGGGATTGTTTCAAAGTTTTACTACGCAGTAGCGAGACAAGACGTGGGTTTCTTGAATATATTCGTAAATTGTGTGAGCTTCTTTTAAAACATGTTTATTGTGGATCACGTTGAGAAAGTTGAACCACTCTTGTCGTACTAACGACTAACTGTGAGTAATGTGTGCGTTTGGATTGTCAAAAGTAGTCGCCTCCGTTCGACTACCTACGGTAGGTACTTTACATCTTCTGTGCACGGATCAAGTCGTACGAGATGGCTCCGTAAACCTCGAACCACGAATCCTTCACTTCGGGTGTGAATCGAGAATCACCCAAGATAGTTTCGACTTCATCAATAAAGGCTCGTCCCATGGACAGATAGTACTCTGGTTTGACACCGTAGCAAAGATGTTTTTGACCTAATTCCAAAAGGACTTCCGTCAACAACTCCATGTCAGGACCCAACATGGACAACGTCTTGTCGATCTAAACGGAAGAAAAAATAACAACAGGGAAGAAAGGACACACCAGGGAAATCTATCAGCATCGCAAAACAAAAGTGACTTCCCAACTCCACCTTTGTCTGATCGTAGAGTACTCACCATTTTGATAAAGTATGAAGAGTGCTTGATGAACCGATGACTTTTGGACAGTGTCTCCAAATCGGCTTCTGGATCGAATCCAAAGATAACCATGGCCTCTGGTTCCAGAGTAAAGAATCTGAACAAAAACAAAGAAAGAAATTGCAACGAGGAGATTTAGGCTCGTAATACTCAAAGATGGTATTGTTGTCCCCGTCAACAGCGACGGGTTTGCTGACATGTGAGGAACTCACCTGAGGAAGAGTTCCCTTCCAACAATTTCTTCGAAGTTTTCGTTGCGCCTGACTTGCTCCCAGGTGTCAGTGACATTGAAGACGGTCGTACAGCTCATAGTATCTGCAACCATGGTGGAAACAGGTAAACTTTTGTGTAAAAAGAATACTAAGTGGCAAACCAACGGATGGTCTATGCAATGGCGGATGAACAGAAATTATGATCTGAACTTGTTTTGGGTTCACTCTTCGTCGATATATTCGTATCTTCTGTCGTTGTGCATTGGAAATCACGCCGAGAGAGGGCCGTTTTCTTGGATTTTTATACATTGGAAGAGACCCAAAGAGAGAAGGTTATACATTTCATCGTTCTTCTTTGTTGCTTCTTTTTCACGTTCGCAAAAGTCTAAAAGCTCTTTTCGAAGTCGGCTTATATTTATCTGTGTCTAGATTTCACGAGCATGTGATATCAACGTCGACATAATGCTCACCGCAAAGACAAATCCTTTGTCTCTCTAGCTCTAGTTGGCGCTTAATTTTCGACATAAAAGAGGAACGTCAAGAAAACTTGATTTTCAAGGACGAATAGCGCTTCCAATTAGAAACAGGTCGGTCTTCAAACACTGATTCGAACCTCGAGCCTCCATTCAAAAATTATGTGTGGTGGAATCAGTCTTCTTACTCCCTTGGGGGGATTCTTTGTTGGTTGACTTGTCTCATATATTTGATTTTACCATAAATAAAGAGACACCTGTTCGCAGCAAAAATGGTACTAAGCAGCTATTTTCTTTTGGAAGAAAATCGATGATCTTCTTCTTTGATTGTTAGTACCGATTAAAATACTTCTTCGAGCTTCCCAAGTAAGTACTCGCCCTCTCTCATGTGTTCTTTTTCAATTAACCTTCGGTGCTCGACAACTATATTCCTTTTTCATGATCCTTTTGTTCATGTTTTTCCTTTACAAGCCGTAGTTGATTTTCTTTTGCTAAAAGTAGTCTTTTTTTGGGATCCGTTTATGTAAAAAGAAAGGAAAAATGAATTTACTCTGTAGGAGGACGAATGCTTTGTTGCGACTACTCCACACAGTTGTTTCGAACCACTCTCGCATTCTTTTGAACGGCATGTTGGTTGTCAGATGTATGAAAGCGGACGTTGAAAATACTCTCAAATCTCGTTGTTGAACCCTTGAATTATTGTGATTGAAAGCATATACTTGAGTTTAGAAGGGTGATTCTGTTTGGTACATCGAAGCGCTGACACAAAATCTTTGAGCTATCGTAATTCTTCTGCTGATTTCCATTCCAATTAGACTCAATCCCTTGGTCGGACCAATAATGGATTCTGCCCAAGAAAGTGAAATATGGTCGAACGTCAGAATTCTTACTCCCCAGTCGCATCATCAAACGTTGAATCACGCAGGGCATTCAGTGCAACGTTCGATGAAAGTCTCGGTCCTCTCGACCTTGAAGATGTCCATGTCTACCAAACATTCGTCTCAGCTTTGGGGAAAATTCGGACGACCCGCAGTGGCATATGAAGAGTTCGTTCCAAAAAAAGCAGCGAACCGAAGCTGGCCATCATCATAACTGTGACCTGCCTTTCCAATCCAAGAACATCATCAAACTCCTTCTGTCATGATTTGCGAGCCAGCTTGGGCTTATTGCAAGCTAGGAAGCACTTTTGAAAGGTACATATTTTAGCACCGAAATCCACCTGAACTATTTTCAGCAATTCCCTCACTCTCCTTAGAATTCCATGTGCACATCCAAGATTACAGTCGCGACGGAGCAAAATGCTGTTCCTATGTTTGATAGGACATCATTTCATCTCATCGCAATAAAAATGTTGTTCGTCGACCTGCATTGGTTGGATTGATTGGCCAAGTCAGGAACATTTCATGCCTCACAAGTCTTTATGAGAATGATATTTTTCTATCTTGAACTGTCCGAGTACGCTTGGTAACTTGCAAGGCCATACAGACTACTGCACGCCGAATATGCGAGTCTTGTGATACTGATCCCGCTCGCCTGGATCATCTTCTATGATATCTATACCACGCGAGTCCCTCGTCACCAACAAGTGCTGGAAAATACCTTCACCATATATAGAGCACAGAGAATTCAGTTTTGGAGATTAAATACAGCATCGACGGTCGTCGATGGTTTAGCAGTAAGAAGCTCTAGATTAAGTTCGGGATCACTGGTAAAAAGAAATGGGAAAATAGACACGCCGTGCAGCAAGGTAAGGATGCTAAGCACCAGATAATTACTGGAAGCAAATGCCCATATCAACGGCACTTCCATTTCCTCAAGCCTTCATTTCCTTCTTTACCCTCAACGCAGATTTTTTGAAAGACCGTTTTGCCGCGGAAACAAAGGCCAGGAGACTCGAAAACTGGGCTGCTACGTTCAGGCTCCACGCTTGAACCAGTCGCAAAAATCCCTTCAAGCAGCATCAATGGGGTTTTCTCCACCGGGACGGGCAGTAAGTCCGATTTTCTTGCAACGAGGACAAATCGCTTGCAAAGAAAGGCTGCGCCAATCCGTATCGTCCGATTTGCTCCGTTTACGATGCATTGTATGTCTACAGAGAAGGTGCCGATAATCATTTGATTCATTACACTGGGAAGCATTGGAACCTGTCAACATCACCTAAAGTTTTCGCTATGTATCCTTTTTCTTTTGTCTGTCTTTTTTTCCTCGGTCCAATGCCTACGGCCGCTGTTTGGAGATCAACAACGACTACTACTTGTCCGATGGCACAGAAAATTGAAAGATCATGAGGCCACAATGATTGTTCGAGCGTTTTCCTAATCCTAAATATTACATGAGAGGCAAGTCCAACCTTGATTTGTGTG
Source organism: Nitzschia inconspicua (assembly GCA_019154785.2). Taxonomy (NCBI): domain Eukaryota; phylum Bacillariophyta; class Bacillariophyceae; order Bacillariales; family Bacillariaceae; genus Nitzschia; species Nitzschia inconspicua. The sequence goes on along the minus strand of JAGRRH010000007.1, from coordinate 367,925 downwards.
TGTTACAGTGTGCATTGTCTGTGTGTGTGTGTGGAGTATGAACTATCGGGTGCGTTTGGATGCAAAAAGGAAGTTGTTGTCGTCGCTTGATCGAATCTTACAACTTTTGTGCTCGGATCATATCGTACGATAAAGCCCCGTAGACCTCAACCCACGAATCTTTCACGTCGGGCGTGAATCGAGAATCACCCAAGATAGATTGGACAGCATGAATCAAGGCTCGTCCCATTGATGGAAAGAATTCTGGCCGGACACCATAGCTGACGTGCTTTTGTCCCAATTCCAGAAGGATTTCTGTCAACAACTCAATATCGGGACCCAGCATGCCTAGTGCCTTGTCGATCTATAAAAAGAACGAAAGGAAGGGCATTGTATTAGAAAAATGGAGAGAAAACGACATCCCTACTCACTTTGTTTTGTGCTTGTCGGTCACTCACCATTTGAATAAAATACTTCGCGTGCTTGATGAACCGACGACTTTTTGCAAGGTCCTCTAGATCGTTGTTGTCTTTGAATCCGAAGATGATCTTGGCCTCTGGTTCAAGGTTGAAGAATCTGAACACAATTTAGAAAAGAGGAATCGGGTTTACTGTTAGTGAAAGAACAAGACGAATCGTTGTCTTCGTTGTCAATGACCCGCTGCTGTTGACATGTGTGAAGTACTACTCACTTGAGAAAGAGTGCCGTCCCAACAACTTCTTCATAGTTTTCTGTACGTCTTATTTCCTCCCAAGTGTCAATGACATTGGAGACGGTCGAATAGCTCATATCAGCAACCATGGTGGATATAGATTAACAGTAAATATGATTTTACTTGCAAAACGATGTGAAAAGAGGGGGGCGAACTGATGCGGTGAGATGGGAAAAATTATGATGGCTGTTGTGGTCCTCCTGTCTCTTGCAAAATGTCTCGGACCAGTTGGAAGAGAGAAAGAGCGAAGTGATCGATTCGTTCTTTGATGCTTCTCTTCGTGCGTGGAAAGTCGAAAATTCATTCAACCCGGATTTCTTACTACGGGGTATGTAACGGAGTTCAAAACCTATCCCCTTCTGCATTCATTCAAGAATTCGCATTGTCTCTCATGATTGTTCGGAGTCTTTTTGCATCTTGACGCATTTGATGGCACTCGAATTCTAAGTGAAATGTCTCTTTCCTTTCTCTTTTGACATTAGTTGATGGGACCAATGGAAAATCTGATGTAAATCTTTGACAAATACACCTCATTCATGACACCATAGGATGGAAAAAATCATCCAAAGTACGACGTCAGTCGAACGGCTCCATCTCTCGTACTTCCCATTATGTCAGAAACGGGAAGTCGAAGCAGTTCGTAAGACATTCTTTGCTGCTATTTGAAAGTTAAGTGCTAAGAGTGAACCGAACCTCAGCAAAATGTCTAATGGCTCCTTGAAGTCAGTTTCATGAGTGGCCTTTATCTCCAGATGATGGTGATTGTTCTGGCTGTTCCGTCGTCTTGATTATTATTTCTGAAATTATTATTAATGTTTTTTTAATTATAAATGAATGAAGAGACTGAAACTGGGGTCTTTCGTGCTCCGTCCTGCTCCTCTCTACTCAACTAGCTAGTAGGTACCTTTTACAGTTACGGTAGTAGAAACCGGTAGTGATGAGACCCTTCACTACAGTACCTGGTACAATAATCTACCGTAGGTAGGTACCGTATCTACAGGTACCGTATGATACAAAGATGATTCGTTGGAACGTTTGAGGCAAACATACACTTATTTACGGTAGCAAACATGCTGCATAGTAAACACATTGAACATGCAAAGACGTAAAGTGAACCAGAGATCTTAAAAGTTGGGACAAATGTTAGGCATGTTGTATTTTTACCAGCGACACATTAATGTTTTCACACACAGAGAGCAATTCGCCGCAATAATAATACAACGTATTTGTTAGCAGGGCATTATTGGAGCATTCATGCGATTCGTTCTACACCATACTTGCAGAACCGGCAGCATCTGTCGCGAACTTCAGCAGATTCAAATAAAAGTAAACCGCAGGTGCAACAATCAATTGACAATCGAGACGATCAACGAGTCCTCCATGTCCGGGAAGAATCGCTCCAAAATCTTTCTGACCGTATGCTCGTTTGATGATCGATCCCAAGAATCCTCCAAAAGGTGCCACCAACGAGGTAAAGGCAGCAAGGATCATCCCATCCATCTTACCCAGAGGATACCACGTCGCGAGACTTTCTGCACTGTTGAAAAGTTTGTTGGCGTGGCTTCCTAATAAATACGCCATTCCGACTGTGGACAAGGCCGCCACCAAGAAGCCTTCCCATGTTTTTTTGGGTGATATCGATGGCAACAATGGATGTGTTCCAATCAATTGTCCACCAACGTAGGCCATGGTATCATTGATGATCATGTACAGTGCAGGAATAAATATCCATACCATACCGTATTCTTCCAGTGTTGCGATCCAAAACGACGTCGGGAGGACGACCAATACCAAAGAAATTGCCACGACGGCTGCCTGCCGAATGTACTCCCGAAAGTCAGATGTTTTCTTCTTTTGCCAATTCAATTGTAATGTGATCCCGATAGAACTCATCATAATCATTCCATACGAGACAACTTGGAACAAGGTTCCTCGCCATGGCATAACTTTGGGTCCGTTCCAGGCAATGGCTGCCGTCACAAACCACCACCATTTTGATAGAGGATTGGTGAACGTTCCGCCAATGACTTGGGTCATTTCTTGAAACATAAAACCTTGTAACAGGATCGTGAAAACAATCAATCCGTCCTCCTTAAAATAGTAGGATAAAAATCCCAAAAAGGCCATCATCAGTACGGCGGTGACAGCTCGGTTCCGAAAGCTAGTCAACTGAAACGACCTCATAGCCATGTCGTCACCACCCTTGACTAGAGACGATAAATACGACGTAATGGGTGGTGATAGGATGGGAATGAAGGATGGAAGATACGGAGAGGAGGGGTGGGTGAGTAATGACTGCTGAGATGAAAATGATGATGATAACGGACGATGCAGTTGGGTGGCTGGTGTAGATGTTGATGTCGACAAAGAATGATTGGGAGGTGGTGGAAGTGAAGTGACAGGAGTTGCTGCAGCATCATCAAGTTCTTCCACCAAAGGATCTGTTGTTGAGTGATATGTGAACGCTGGTATTGACCTACCTGATAATGCGGGAGGCAACGTTGCCTCTGGGGAGGCCGAGTAGGACAACGTAGGTGAGCTACTGGAACTCTCTTGATTTCTGCGAGTCTCATAGGATATCTGATTATCGTTGCTATTCACATTACTTTCACTTCCACCACCCCGAAGTTGAAGAAATAGCAATGATTGATCCTCTGTGAAGCGTTGTAGTCGATGCTGTTGTTGGTGGCTCCATGACGATCGAGTATTGGAAAAGGATGGAGACAAAACAGTTGACGACGTTACCAATGAACTTTGGGACCGTCGAAAGTCTTTTCTGGCGGTAACTCCATAGCCAACATCCCCCAAAATCAACAGAAAAGTCAAAGATGATGGTAAACTGATGATGGATCTCATTTTAGGATTTTCGTACAAACGGATGCCTGTGTAACGATGTCCCAAACAACAACATCATTGGAGAGCATCTGTCTTTTGTTGAGCCAAACAAATTCAAGATACGTCGTAGATCTCAAAAAAGATGATAACATACACATCATCATCATCATGAAGAACATGAACTCCACTTGTCAATCGCGGAGCGAAAGTCCGTCTGTTCGTCGATCTGGGAAAATGCTACCGTTTTCCCTAATAATGTACGCTTGAATTGTTCCCTGAGTCGAGCTAGCTAGTACTGTAAACTACCATACACCGGTACCGTACAGCTACCGTAATTACCAACTACAGGAATGTATCATACATACTGGAGCATTTCTCATCTTTTTTTTATTACGTTCGTTTTGACGACATGGGAAGATGTGGATCAATGATAATGTTCAAAAGGTTGGACAGAAATAATGGATACATGATTGTGATATGTGATATAAGTTTGTTGTGAATGCTGACGTTTCGCTGCGTATGGAGGGTCGTCTACATGAAGAAATCCTCCGAGGAGGAGAGGCGCCGGCAAAGAAGTTGCAGGGTTGACAATAATGCATTATGTACAAAACTATATATATTTCCTACTTGAGAATTATCTTTTACACTCACCAAAACAGCAGTTTGTTTGTCCGCTTGTGCTGTGGCCGGGGTTTGTTCGATTCTTCCATCAAAACAAGGATGTTGAAATTTTTCTGCTGATTATCGATAACCTCATGGTTGTCCCAACTTGCCGCCGGCCCTTCGTTTTGGATGAAATGTGGATCTATCACGTCCGAAAATCTCATACTGTCGGCATATACATTCTTTTCTCAGCTCATATTGTACCGTCGGGCCCTGATTTGGTCGTTTTTGATAGTATGACACTCTACCTACGGGGAGGTGATGTTGATCGATTGTTCTCTGGAAGAAGTTCAAAGATGTCTCGTTTCGGTAATACTGGAGGCTGGTCGTACAAGACTGGTGATACTTCAAAACTACTCCTCCGAGTAGTTCGAGCTACCCGATCCATTCTAGTCGCATCGTGACGTAGCTGGAACAATGCGTTAAACATTTCGTCCCGCTCAACTACATCGGGTGAAAAATGAACGTACCGTTCACTTGAACCTTGAAACGTTTTCATCGAAATCTTTTTGTCATGAGCGTCTCCAGGACATGTTTTGATGGTAGAATTATAGGTTGGGATCACTGCTGACATAATATCGTCATTGAAGGATACCCTACATGCATCCGTAGAGTCAATCGCCACGCTTTTAGAAACATCGTCACTGTCTTTCGTCTCTACCAGGCTTTCACCCCCATTCGCGAAGGCCACTTGCTCTTGAAACGCCGGCATCAGCATTCCATTGACTTGTAACGATCCGGACAAATGCGATATCACATTACAGCCAGCACGAGTCATGTCCGCTCCTTCCCTGTAGCTGTTCAATGCCAGCGCATCAAAGGAGGAGGAAGAGCTCCCATCGATGGTGTTGCTCCCGTTCTTCGTGCCCCCCAAAGGTTCTACCAGGATGAAGGAGGAAGATGCAATTTCTCCTTCTTGACTATTTCCACGTGCTGAATGCCTATTCATTTTCTTTTTGTTCTTCCCTTCGGATGTGAGGATGTTCGGGAAGGATATTGCTTGGCCTGCGGTGAATGCCGTTTCGATGGATCTTCAATGTTTCTCCTCTCCCTGTAGAAGATAGAGAGAAAGCAAAGTAGCGGTGACCTCAAAATTCTTTTGAGAAATCATCACACAAGATTCCCATCAATTAGGCCCTGCTGGTAGCGGATTAGCTTCACGACTACCGGTAGCTCTACTAGACAGAACTTCTACTGTAGTACATCGTAGAATTACTACTGATTGTTCTCGAGAACCGTATTTGAAAGGGAGAAAATGACGCTACCCTAGTTGTGTCCCAGTCGTGTTCTTCCAGATATGGAACACAATAAAAATCTTCAGAATTTCAGTTAACACACTTGATTTATCCGAATTAAAGTCTCTGTCGAGAATGTAAACATAAAAATTAAACTTCAGTACCTTGTTAAAGTGGGGCATATCCGGCGGCAACACAATAAGGTTGTTGTCCGAGATTCAACGCTTCTTCACTGAATATCGCTCCCAACACTCCTCCCGCCAAGACCACAGGAGGCGCCATGACACCGAAGTATACTGCCAAGGTGATTGCAAAAGAGAACACCATGGCATCTGCCGATGTTCGGATGGCTGACTCCCACAAAATGACACAAGCAGCACCCACAAATCCAATTGCGGTGGAGTTCAATCCTTTCAACAATGCCTTGAAATTTTGATTGTGACGAAGACGAGCCCAGAATGGTACAATCCCAAATATCAAGATCACTCCAGGCCCGAACAACCCAATGAATGCTATCAATCCTCCAGGGACTCCTTTGTAGACAGCCCCGAGATAGGCTGAAAAGTTAAAGAGTGGTCCTGGCATACTTTGAGCAAGACCAAGACCTTGCAAAAATTGCTCGTTTGTCATCCAGGTAGGCACAACTTCCTCTTGAAGCATTGGCAGAACTACCTGTCCACCTCCAAAGATGATGCTCCCAATACGGTACATGATCGAGATAGACGTTGTTCACGGTGCCTCGTCGCGTGAGTGCTGTAGTGACACCCATGACAGCTGCCCAAACGACGATGATCAATGCACCAACCCACATGGGAATTCCAATTCTTTTCATGGTTTCGTCGGATTCACTGTCCCAACCTTTTCCTGGGCTTCCATAGTCGCTCCAGGGATTCTTTCGCTTGCTATCGATGAATGTGATGATGGCGCCGATGATGAGGCAGCTTGGGAACACCCATTGACTGCTACTTGATGAAATGTTCTCGTTGTTGTCCAACAGAATAGCCGTCAAGCACGAGAACAGCGCTAAACACACTCCCAACGCATCCAATTTGATGGCAAATCCATAAAACGCTTTGAAGACCAAGGAGATGGCGGCTGGACCCAATCCGATGAGCCAAAACGGGGGATTTTCAGGATCCGCGACAAAGGTGTCGAGAAGCACACCACAAACAGTTAAAATGATTAATCCCGGGAAATTCCAGAGCATGAACGCCATGATACCTCCAAGAGGCCCAGCCCGAGCCAAAGCAGTACTGATCACAAGCTGGGTCGATGTTGGTCCGGGTAGTCCTTGTCCGATGGCAAATAGTTCGGTGAATTGTTCCTCATCCAACCAATCTCGTTGCACTACCAAATGATCGCGAAGGATGGCAACATGAGCTTGTGGACCACCAAATGCCACAAACCCCAAAGGCCAGAATGTGGTAAAAACCTGGAAAAAAAAACGGAGAAACATATGGTTTAGGACGATTTGACCTTTATCGCTAGTGAGATATCATGGTACAGCTTGAACTCACCTCCCACATTCGATCCTTCCAAGGCGCGTCTGCTGGGACTTTCATGATGGTCTTTTTCTTCTTGCCATCATCATTTTCTCCATTTTCAATCTCATCGCCGTTTGGGAGCTTGTCGATATCGTCATTTCCCTCGGCTACTTCGACGCCGCTCGCCAACTCTTCCGTTTGAATGGCCGACTCCTCCTGCTTTTCTTCTTCTATCATCTTTTCGTCGTTGGTCGCCATGATATTACTAATAACACTAGGGATTATGTTTTTGTCATCAGCAGTTCCTGCGCCACCTAACAAGATTCTATTCGGTTGCCTCGGACAACGTTTTACGACAGTATTTGTAGAAAGGGAAGGAAGAATGACGATGATCACCACATCCGTAGATGACTACCGCGTACAACGTCGTACTCGGAGTACTACAAACTTTGAGAGTGAACTTTCAAAAACAAGTGCAGTCTGATGACTGTGAGAACAGAAATGAATTTTACAGTTAATTAACGAATCTACCGCAAGTTTGGTTGTTAATTTACCTCTATGACTTTGTACTTGGTACATCCTACGTTCAACTACCAGACCAGTACGTAGTGCGAGTATCATAGACCTTGTCGCATGTTTGGAAACAATTAATTAACAGTAACAGTAAATTGCACGCAGGTTTGGAATGGCATGAGAGAAGTGAAATGCTTGTGACACGACTGTCGTATGTTTCTGCGTTTCTGCTATGTGCAAATGTGAATCCCTTTCTTAACTGTTTAAACAACCTCCGATACAAAACGACCCCGTAATAGCACTTCGCTACTACTAGCTAGCTAGTCGATGTGCTGTCACGTGTTGGAGAGTGACCGTTGTTTCCATCGACGTTACTACTGTCGATGGGTAAGTTTCGGTTTCCTAACATTGTAATGATCCTCTTCCTCCCAGCAACGGTTCACGGTTTCACCACCCACCAACTTCAAGGCGTGAGTCCAAACAGCACTCGACCCGTGGTACTGCTGTATCTCTTTTAAGTTCAGCACTTGACATACCACGCACATCGAAACAACCCAAAGTGCGATTCGTACCATCCAAAGAGTCGGTAACGGAAACCAATACACAGAAGATTGCCACAATGGACTCGTGACTACCCACCAACCAGCCAAAGTCATCGAATCTGTAATGCATTGCGCAATCAACATGACAACACTAGCTCTACCGAGCATCCCAACGGTAAAATCTCGACTGAACACTTTTGAAACACGACCACGGCATGCGTTTGCGCAAAAAAGTTCAGAAACGATCATGCTGTTGATATGATGACTTCGGGAAGATGTGCAAAGGAGAAGCGCGCTGTGTAGTACCAAACACTGGTTCAAAGAAGACTTAGAGACAAAACTGCAGCTGAATTAGCATTCTCTTGGTTCGTGTGATTTCCCTGGACAGTCGTTTTCCACGGAACGGCAGTGGTACCTGTGGAGCCAGAGCCAAGAACTCGTCCACCACCACTAGTACAACCGTTTGCAAAGACTGGTTCGAAACATTCTACTAGCTACCTCCTAGTGCCGTCTCTAAGTAGTTGGCTCACCCACCAGGCCCCGAGGGGCGAGGCAATGCAGGGAGTGCCATGAGGATACTCCAGGGAGATAATAATGGTATAAAACCTCCTACGGGAGGATGAAAAAATCATCTGGTGGAGTAGAGGATCAGATGAGAAGGTGTACGACCGATGTTTTGGTGTTTGTGTGGCCCGTTACGGTGGTTGGGGTGATTGTGATAACTTGCAGTTAGAACCACTTCATCCGACGGTGAATACGGATAATACTAATTACAATACTGCTGCTTAAAAAGGTCCAAGAATCTTCTAGAGAGGTAAGGATGGTCGGGAAGGATGTTTTGGTGACCGACTCGATTTTCAAAACTCCTCCCTTGAGATCAGATAGCAATTGTACGAGTCGCGGTAGACAATAGTTGACGAATGTCTTCAAGGCTTCAGTAACGGTTGGTCTTCACGAGCTTATGTCTTACAACTTCACCACTCCGATTTATGCTTTTTCCGACCTCAGAATCCTAATCCACTCTCTTGATATATGAATATTCTTATTTGGAATATGTATGCAAAATACAACGTCCGTAATACGTAGTATTATCCTTCGATTTCTGTTCCATCCTGTCTCCATTCATGCACGTCTCAAAAGCCTGGAACAATTGAGAAGATCTTTCATCAATCGTGAATGCATTTGCCAACCGAAGCACTAATTACTACTTGGGAACACCCGACGAGATGCCCCACTTCAGTAAAACCAAGACCGTGTCGACATCTTCTATGCTCACAATAACCTCAAAACAAAGAAGAATAAGAAGAAAGCAACATTTTCAAAATTGTCATCATGTCACCTGCTACCACATCCACAAAAGAACGTTCGGAATGGATCGTGAGACCAGCCTGTCTGGACGACAAGGAAATGGTCGATAATCTGTTGCAGAAATCATACAGCAATTTGTTGAAAGATGATTACGACGGCGACTTGTTGGCAGTTGCTCTTCCCAAAATTACCGTGGCCAGGGAGGATCTGTTGACCTGCGGAACATGGTATGTGGTGGAAGCATCGACAACTGACGCATCATCATCATCATCCAAAGGGTTGCGGAAACAGCTTGTGGGCTGTGGTGGATTCACCTTACATTCCCCTACCAAGAATAAAAGTGCTGCAACGAACGACGACGAGGACGACGAGGAAACTCGGGCCAGAGACGTTCCTCACTTGCGCCATTTCGCCACTGATCCAGATTTTGCTCGACGAGGTATTGCCTCGGCCATTTGGAACCGAACCTGGAACGACTTGTGTCACTATTACTCTGCAACGGACGGTGATGACAATACTATGTCATTCCCTCCTGCCATGGAAGTGTATTCGACATTGACAGCCGAGTCCTTTTATGCCTCTTTGGGATTTCGTACAATAAAGGAGACGTTGATCCCGCTCAGTGACGACTGTCTGTTCCCAGCCTTGCTCATGAAGCGAGAGACAACACACATTCCCTAAGCGCGAGTCACTAACTGACTGGCCTTCTTCTTACCAGGAATAGTGATGGCAGCGACATTTTGATAGTTGGTGGATTGATGTACACATGAAGAATTGTTTATTACTGTTTTATGTTTTTGGTTCCCCACATATAGTTATAAGTTGTCGAGTCGTTTCATTCCACATGGAGACAGGGTAATGATGATGAATTAAAAAACACATTGTGCGTATGATATATAGAAGCTTCACAAGAAATGCCACGCGAGAAAAGCATACAACTGCGGCGAACGTTTCAGCTTCATCATTCTCCGACACTTATCATCGTCATCATCATAACATCATCCGTATTGTAACATCTCCTGTACCAAAATGTTTAATACTCTTCTTCGCGTAGGTATTGCCGCATCAATACGATGGAGGCGGGGCATTTGGCACTGACATTTCGTTGGAGGAGATCGTACAATTCATCTTCGGGTACAAAGAGGGTGAACAGTGGCGACCGTGCTCCAAAGACAGCCTTCAAATTTTGATTGTCGATTGTCAACATGTCGGCATGTTTGCTGCCTGCTCCGCCCAAGGGCGTGGTATCGACCAGTCCCTTGTTGTAATGTTGCAACAATTCCTCCATACGAGACTTGTTACGGGTGTCCCGTTGTCTGTATCCTGTCCAGACATCACGACAATGTTCCAGTGCGGGATCATGATGGACTTGTATCCGTACACCTCGGGCATTGGGATGAAAGCATCCAACACAAACATCCGCCGCGGCTCCTTGCCCTGGCGATGTGACAACGATATGCATCAAGAGTCGACCGGACGATCCACGATTTCCGATCAAACGGTTGAGTTTGACATCGCCTTGGACGCGATGACGTCCAAAGTACTTCCAGATCGAATGTTTTTGGGAAAGTCCCTTTTTGGAACAGCCCAGTGGCGGCCGGGCCGGTTCTTCCCCGTCGTACCACAAGGCGGGGAAGTGTACGTGTTGACTGCATAGAGACTGCCATAGAATTCCTGCTTGAAGGGCATGTCGATATCCAGGTTCTTTCAACAATTCACCGTATAAATAACTGGAAGGGGCGATCATCTTTTCAAAAGGAGCGGCGGCGGCTGTTACTTTGGGCAAGACTTGGTTACGAGCCTGTTGTGCTTGTTGCTGCGCCTTTTGCTGAAGTTTCAAGGTATACGATGGTTGATGACAAAACGTGTTTGGAGAATAGGACGATGACGACGAAGAGGAAGACGGTGTCACGACCGAATTCGATCGACTTTGAATCTCTTGGTTCGGATATTGTTGTTGCAAATACTGTGTTGGCGGCTGTTGCTGCTGTTGTTGCTTTTGCAACATCATAATAACAGGACGTTGGTAGGGCGTCATGGGAGAAAGTGTCGGTGACGATTCTCTCATGACAGATGAAGGAGGTGTGTGTGTTGCACTTGCAGGGGCTGCTGCCGTCATATTGGGTTCGTCAAAACTTGGACTGCCACTACAAATACTGTCGACAAATGAAAAGGCATCTGAAAACGACATCCCTCCAGAGCTCTTGTCACGATGATGTTGAGATTCTTGTTCTTCCTTCTTTTCATTCTTTCGTTGTTCTTGTTGCTGTTTTTGATTCTTGGATGCATTCATGATATTATCAACCATTCGTGTACGAGGAGGAGGAATATAATACGAGTCGCTTCCCGTGGGACTAGTTCTTGCTGTTGTTTTTGTTGTAGTAGTTGCACCGAATTCGGTTGGAAAGCTATAGAATGAGTTGTCTCTGGATACACTCCAGACGCTGTTGCCGCTGGAGGGACCGTATGTTGCGATGAATTGTGATTCGTCCGACAAGTAAAACGTCATGGCGGTGGTAAGGAGTGTGATTGCTTGCGGAGTGTGATTGTTGTGGCTACTGTCACAACGTCACAACCGCTGCGTGATTTATTGTTTCCCTTCTTCTTGATGAAACGTAGTGTGGGTTCTGTTTCACTGGTCCGTGTCCACCACCGTTGTATTCCTGTCAACGTCAAAATAAATACAAATGAATGTGTCCAGAAAAAGAGAAAACAGAACAAACACACGAAATCGGTACACTCCAACTATCCACGAACGACGTCGAACCACCCTCTGACGAACTTGACATTTGCCTACCCAACTAATTCGGGATTGTTCCCCAAGAAGATTCTCGACTATCTATTTTCAGCGGAACATGGAGATCCGTCCTATTCTCATCAAGACCCACACGGACAATAAGTCTCGACTTAAATACAGCAGTCTTATCTGGTGACCGAAAATAGAAAATGGACGCGCGACGGTGGAATTTTGAAACTGACAGGCCTTCGAAAAAATTCTAATTAGCGAAACCGATCAACAAATAATAATGACTGTGAAGTTCGGTCGTGCTCCTGTGTAATTCATGCTCTACTACCGTAGTCGTATGTCGTAGCTACCTTAAGTAATCAGGTAGCTATGTACCCACGTGTCTCTTCGGGTTGTACGATTAGTAGCATTCAAAGTCTTGATTGAATAGAGAGTGAATACGCTACTAATAAAACAATGTATTTCGCTGTGTATTAACAGTAAGAAGTTAGTAAACTAACAGTAAGCATTGTATTCGAATCACACTGATGCACGCTGTTGGGACATGATGTATCACAACAAGGCCATAGCTAGCGGCGGCAATGGCCATGAACCCGGACTGTTTTAAAATCTCCGTATTTTCTCTTGCCAACAAAAAAATTCTTCCAAAAAAGGTTGGGTGGCATCCACGGAGCAATGATACAAGATATCCATGCTTTTTTTTGGGATATAAGGAACCAACGAAGTTGTTCGAATAGTTGGTAGGATAGGATTTCGTTTTCTTAAAACTTCACAACTTCAATCGCTGTCACCACGACAAATCCAGCATCCAATCCAAAGCAAGATAGGTTCAACCAGCGAAATTGTTGGCTTGCGGATCCCATGTAACGTAGTCATTTTCTTCTCCAGCATCCAATCCAAAGCAAGATAGGTTCAACCAGCGAAATTGTTGGCTTGCGGATCCCATGTAACGTAGTCATTTTCTTCTCCAGCATCCAATCCAAAGCAAGATAGGTTCAGCCAGCGAAATTGTTGGCTTGCGGATCCCATGTAACGTAGTCATTTTCTTCTCCAGCATCCAATCCAAAGCAAGATAGGTTCAGCCAGCGAAATTGTTGGCTTGCGGATCCCATGTAACGTAGTCATTTTCTTCTCCAGCATCCAATCCAAAGCAAGATAGGTTCAGCCAGCGAAATTGTTGGCTTGCGGATCCCATGTAACGTAGTCATTTTCTTCTCCAGCATCCAATCCAAAGCAAGATAGGTTCAACCAGCGAAATTGTTGGCTTGCAGATCCCATGTAACGTAAGTCATTTTCTTCTCACACAAAGTGATGGAAGATTGAAGAAGAACAGGATAATTGTAAGCAGCAGTGATTGTTGCGCGTCAATCTTTCCCTGTCACTTGATTGGTACATCATTCGCGTAGAAATCTGGAGTGGGATCCGTATCTAAGAAGTTGACTCACCAGCCGGGCCCCGAAGGGCGAGGCACTGCAGGGAGTGACCTGGAAAAATCTCACATGCCTTCCTCTCCAACCAGACGAATTTTTCCTCCTCACGTAGCAGGTTTTATTACCAATACTACATCCCATGTAACGTAAGTCATTTTCTTCTCCCACAAAGTGATGGAAGATTGCAGAAGAATAGGATAATGGTAAGCAGCAGCGATTTGTTGCGCGTCAATCGTTCCCTGTCACTTGATTGGTACATCATCCGCGTAGGAATCTGGAGTGGGATCGTTTGCATGAGTGGGACTGTTCGATTGGATGGTTTCGACACGGGAACCTTCCGCTCGGTCCGTGGCACAACGACAGTTCGTTATATATGTGTCCTTCCTTTCATCTTGGAAAGGATACTTGACTGTTGTGACACCAGCGCGATTTTTCTTCGCGTTGTCACGGCCACTACACAATGCGAAATAAGTGAGACGTCCGACCGACCATCAAGATCCTTTTGTGATTTTTTTTTTTCATCCAACGCCCCCGGTTGGCATTGAGTTGCAGAGCAACGGGTGTTCGGTTTCGTTGGCATCCCACGATTTACAACAATGTTGTTGTTGTTGTTGTTGTTGTTGTTGTTGGTGTTGGTGTTGTTGTTATGGTTGGGTTATGGTTGGGTCGGAACACAACAATCATACCATCGTTGTACCAAGGCCATGGTAGCATCGACCACTTCTTGGACGTTGTCGATACTGATATTGCGAGCTCGAGCTTCATCTTGCGTTTGTAAGGTATTGGTCATGGCATACAGGACGTCTTGTTCCATGGTAGGTCGATTACCGGCATAGATACCAAGATGGTAATGTCCAGTGGTTCGTGCCATGGTACCAAAGTAATGGGGTGCCCAGTATCCTTGGGGGAAGAATTCCAGCCTCCCACCGCATCGTGGCAAGAATGCGGCGTTGGTGAGTTGTGCTCCATGCGGTCCCAATACAATATCCAAATTGGCCATGTACGTGATTTGTTCTGAAAAGGAAAAACTATCAAATGATTCTTGATAAACGAAACGAAAATTTGGTCGTTGGAATGCATGTTGAAGTGCAACTTCCACATCTCGATGATTCGGGACATGTCGTCCATTGTTGGGTCGTCGATTCAAAAATCCAATGATCGGAAACGTCTTGTGAGAAAGATGACCAATGGGACATCCACCCCGCGCCGTTTTGGACAAATCCAATCCATTCCACACCGCCTGTTGCAATTCCATGGCATCGTTGGGATGAGCCGTTTCAAACGCCGGTGGGATGACATCGCCAGGTTGATAGGCCGATCGACGTTGTTGTTGTCGTTTTCGGTCGGCCGATGTCGTCGTCGTTGATACTGTTGTTGATATTGTTGATATTGTTGTTGTTGTTGCTTTAACATATTGATTGTAGATATCATGAACGGCAGGGACTTTTCCAAAGACACTGATATTTCGGTAGGTACCATTCCGGTCGATTTGCAAATAAAAGGGTGGTTGAGATTCCACGATTGTCAATAATCCATTGGCCCAATTGGATCGTCCGATCCGACGGTTGGTATCGGTCGGAAAGATCAATACAGCCGTCTGGGTCTGTTGGGAAGAGTGTTGTTGTTGTTGTTGTTGTTGTTGTTGATTTGGATGAGAACTTAAATAATAATAATTTTGCTCATTATGGATATGGGAGGTAGCTCTCCACCAACTGACACATCGAAGAAATTCTTGAAAGAAATGGGGGAAATGCATACCACGTTGTCGAAAGTTACAAACAGCCATGGATTGATGATCCAACAAATGAGACAATATTATCGTCGAGGTGTTGTTGTTGTTGTTGTTGTTGTTGTTGTTGTTGTTGTTGTTGTTGTTGTTGTTGTTGTTGTTGTTGTTGTTGTTGTTGTTGTTGTTGTTGTTGGAAGACTGTACAGCATTAGCATTAGCTTTGACAACAGTCGGTCGAAAGATTTGTTCCAACGATGTATAACGGGGATATAGCGACTCTTGAAAATAGGGAAAGGTCGAGTTCTGTTGAAAGTATCGAGTCAGATTGATGACGGGAGAAGGAGACCTTGGAAGTTGGAAATCATTCTTGACTCCTACCATCCGTTTGGGATAGTCTACCAATGATGGATAAGCCATGTACTCGTAATGGATATTGCTGGTATGATAAACGAAGGCGAGCATCGTGATTGCAGCCACAGCTATAGTTGTATAGCTACCAAAACGACAACGATGTCGACGATGACGATGGCTGATCGTCATGACAGAAGATCTTTCGGTGGTGATGGGTCTTTTGTTGTTGAGACCACCTTGCATCATCATAATAATAGTAATATTATCCTCTCGTCTTTTGTAATTGTATCCATGGTCGCATGGCAGCAAAGCTAGTTGATGGGTCGAAAAACAGTAATATGATAGGGGGGCGTTGGCTATGTAGTTTCTATGATGATGGATGGATGTTTTGATGCCTTGAGACTGCTGTCGTACATTTTTTTTTCTACTACCGGTAGTCGTATTACACGTCTTGCCTCTCATCACAAAACTCTTCACTTAACGACTACTAGTAGTCGTAGGTAGTAGGTACGTAACGTCGTTCCACGTACTTTCGCATTTAAAGAGTAGTAGTTCATCAACAGAGCGTTGAGGGTCATGTTCAAGATATTATTGAATATTCGCCCCTAATTATTACTTCAAGGAGTCTACTAACAGTAAAGAGGTAAAATGACCTGTAATAAAGAATAATGGAAAGCTCATTATGTCTTTTATCCCTATTCCTGGGATAGAAAAAGCCATACCATCATCATCATCACACAAGAAAAAGATCTCCCCCTACAATACGATACCGGTACTTCATTACAGTCAGATCTCCCGTAGCTATCGGTACTCTTTCCGAAGTCTCACGAGGCCATTCCGGTGGACCGACATTATACAACCACCACCATGTTACCGCTTCCATATGTTGTATTTTCAGTGTTATTCTGTTTGACAGGGAGTCTCTACCGACCGAAAATAATATCATTAAATCGTGATACCTCCTTGTCCTTGTTGTCGTCCAAGTCCCCCACCAGCTTGTCCCCCAGCTCGGTGATTGCACAGGTCGTTGCTTCCATCTTCTTGTGTCCATCGGATGTCATCGAACGATGGATCCCCATGATGGAACCTTTTCCACGACGTTGGTACCAATGGAAACACCGACGATCCATCGATTCGATGTTGCTACAGGTCTATTCCACACATACTAATATCGGGTATCAAGTACAACTCGGCGACGAATGGATCGTCAACAACCGACAAGATCACCGACAACAACACATTTCTCAAATAATAACCAAACAACCGCACCAACGAATCACCACGTCTACAGACAGTATCAGAGCCACCACAAATAAAAATATTATTATGAACTCGTCGTGGGATCCGTCGACCTATGGAGAAATCACAACGACGGGGGCACGACAACTCATTCATGCCATGAATCTTCTTCATCCACAAGAAAACACAATCGACAACATGGATGATGACAATATAGGTGTGCATTTTTACGACTTGGGGTCGGGGGCTGGCAAGTTGATTCTTCAAATGGCAATGGAACTCATTGACGATACCACCGCAGCAGCATCAGCAGCAACAACAACAACAACTACTACTACTACAATAACCGGGGTGGAATTGTCACCCACACGGCACGAGGCAGCTCAAAGAGCGAAAGAAACGCTGCTACAGCTGTCTCTACAACCAAACTGGGGTTTGTCCCCAACAACTTTGGATGCGGTGGATTTCTTACAAGACGATTTGCTTTCTGTCGACTTGAGTCGTGCGACACATATTTACGTGGCATCATTGTGCTTCCCATCATGGTTATTGGCGAATTTGGAAGAAAAGATCCTTCGAGAGTGCACCCATACTCTGGAATGTATTGCCACCTTACAACGCTTCCCCAATGATTTGATGATGCAGGACAAATGTTCGTCATTCCAAAAGCCATCGGTACAGTACATGGAAATGTCTTGGACACGACCCTTCGGTGCTGCCGTATACATCTATCATCGACGGAAAACATGAAATCCAACAACTCGACCATAAGACGAGGAAAACGTTTAGTGGTAAACCACTGAGCGTCAGCGTTGTCGCGATTTCCAAATTCACATGTTGGGTGTATTGATGTCATCTGCCTGTTGCAACCCAATAGGGCAAATTGTACGTGCCAAGCACCGGTAGTATTTCTACAATGAAACAATACTTTCTGTATGCCCTTGAAACTCGTCTAACTGTAAGTTATGATACCATTTTTTTCTACAGAACTATCGGGGCCCACCAAAACTCTATCAAGCAGAAATGCACAGACATTCTTCTTCCCATAAAAAAGAATCTGTCCGGGCCGGTCGGACAATATTTATACGAAGAAGCTGTACAGAAAAACTGGCAATCTTTCTCTCTCTCTTTGCAGTACGATGTAAAACGTAAAACAGCATCCTCATACCGCGGTAGTCTACGGGTAGTCGTAGACTTCGACGAGAAACGATTTGAAAAATGGAAATCAACAATATTGTACGTTTACAGTTAGTAGACTACGATTACAGTTCGACGGCCTACGACTTAATACGGAACACACTGTCACAGTTGATAATGATACCGGACAGGAAATAAATAATGTTGGTACTACGTCCTCAAGTTGATATATTTGAAAACACAGTCCTTTATTGTACGACATTTCTTTTAGTCAAGCGTTTTATGGAGTTTCTCTACAGTATCAGATTTTCTATTCTCATGAAGAATAAGGGATCCATCAATCTTCGATCATTCAAGCCCCTCCATAGGAATTTAACCGCTTAATAGTGCCATCAAAATTGCTCAGGTCTATATATCACACTCGAACTAAAATCGACGGTATCTTAATATTTCCTCTTGAGAATCGAATTGCCACAGAAGATTCTTTCATCGAAGAACAAATGGTTTTTCAAGCTAGGTAGAAAAATCCAATTGACAAATTCCGATTTAAACAAACATTGAATTTGGTAGAGAGGGGGGACGTTGTGCCCTTTTTTGGTCTCGTCTCAAAGACTTTACTGTATCCTATCACATTTATCCTTTCTTTCACAACACGGTGAGCACTTCCCCATCCTCACAACAGTAAACAACTGTAAGATAAACCTTCTCTCGTTAGTACGTTTACCCTTTACTCACACGGCTGTGATCATGATCTCCAATCCAGCAGCCGATTCTCAATGCAACCGACCTATGGCATGTCATCGTGAGTCCTCGCTCAAGAAGAACGAAAATCGGGTCCATTTGGGAACAAACTACATTCCAGGACATAATGCTGTGATATGTGGCCGCGGCAAGGCTTGCACTTCCTCTCCTGGAAACAAAAAGCTTCGAGCATACATCGACTCATTTGCCAGGTCCTACGGATCTGCTACTAACAAGGAACAGAAATCCAAGATTGTAAGTACAATCATTTCGCTGATTGAAGAACCCGAAGGCGGGGCCTTTGTCAAATTTGAGGAATCCACCTGGTGGAAGGTCGATGAAGCTTACGCACGAGAAAAGATCGGAAATCTCTTCCGCGATGTCCTTCATACCAAATACCGTTCTTCCTCCAAGGCCAAGCAAGCACGAAAGCACAAGGTTGCTACTGGATCTCTTGGGTTCAATGAGGAGATTCAGTCCATTGTCACCAAGCTTTCCATGGATCGGTCCTACTCTTCGTGTGGCTCTTCTTCGGCCAGTATAATGTTGCATATGAACAATAGCAATAGCCTTTGTAATTCGACTATGGATTTTGCAGGCAGTCATGGAGCATGCAGACAGTCTTCCGTTGGCATTCCATCCATGCCTTCCGTTGGCATTCCATCCATGCCCTCGATGGTCTTTGGCATGGGAAGGTCCTGTGACAACGTAATCCCTCCTATGCCGCAACATCCATTTGAACAGAGAGGCAGGCTCTTCAACTATTGCAATCAAGCCCTTAACATCATTTGCACTGATGCTACGCTCATGTCCCGGTCCGAGATCTACCAAAACGCAGCTGGCATGCCTTTTACCACCTCTTGCAAAAACGCAGTGGAAACCGTCACACATGGTTATAGGAGCAGAAGCTTTGGCTTGAATATTCCTATGGTGTCCTCCAGGGTCTCTGAAGATGATGATGACGACGAAGTGTCCATTGCCACCTTTGCTGAGGATGACGACATCTTTAGTGACTTTTTTGTGGAAAATGTTGAAGAACTTTCTCGAATATTTTGAGATATCATGGGGCACTGATTAGGAGTAAGCAGACACTACTAGGTGCTTGAATAACGCTATATTAAAATGCCTCCACAATATGCTAGCCAGGCCACTCCCTAGGTAGTTCAAATTCCTTGCAAAAGCCCTGTCAATGATTCGTTTTGGTACTTTTATTCCTACGGCCAAAATCCTACGTTGGTTTTATTTCAAAGTTCAGCACATCATTGTTCGAGTTCATGACACTCACTATACGACTAGTAGACCAAGTTTCTAGAGGTTGCATTTCACGGAGGAGCGATCCTTCTTTCCTCAAAGTGTTTTTAAATCCTCTAACCAGCACGGTACACATTTCAAGGGTACGCCCGTTATCTACGATTCCGCACCTGAATAACTGTACGACTTTTCTTCTTGGATGGTCCCCACGTTTGATTCAACGCCTCATGTAGGAACTCTGTGTAGGAGGTGACATTGACAGAAGACCTTTCAGTCGGTCTTTTGTTGTTCATAGTACCACCTTCCATCATATTATCCTCTCGTCCTTTGTAGTTGTATCCATGGTCGCATGGCAGCAAAAGTAGTTGATGGGTCGAGAAACAGTAAAATATGAAAGGGGGGTGTTGGCATAGAGTTTCGATTCTCTTCTTGAAAAAAAAACGATGATGTTTTTATGACTGCTGTCGTGCATTTTTTCTATTACTACGGCACTACCGGTAGGTAGAGTGTAGTACGAACATACCGGTAGTTCATCAAAAGAGAGTTGAGGGTCATGTTCATTTCGCCCCTAAAATTATTAGAGGAAAATGCGGTTTTAGCCTATCGCCAAAACTGGATTTCCCGCGCGATGGCTACCTATCCATTCGCCAAAAAAGGTTTACATGCCTTAACCGTTCGCCAAAAAAAGATATTGCGAACTTAACCGTTCGCCGAAAAAGACATTCCCGCACCAAAATTTTTAAGACGAAAATAGCCGATGACAAATATCAAATGGCTACTGCGACGGAATTTTTCACAAAAAGGGTTAAGAATAGTTGCTGTTACCATTTATTTACAAAACACTGTTGCTATTTTGTGCCGTATCTGCATTTCCGGTATTTTTCGCAAGTGCCGCTCTCCGTTGGCACGTTCTTGCGTTGTGACCGCGCTGGTGGCAACGGCTGCACACGATGGGTGATTTCTCTGGCCGATGGGAGTAGCGGGATCTCAATCGCAGTCTCACTGTTTTCGGTCTACCAGCCATTCTCTTTCCTTCAATATCTGGCGGCAACGTCGTTTGGTCCGGTTGTAACATGTCCATGCAAACGGGAACGAAGCTTCCACTATAAAGTTTCTGTTCATAATCGTACGTGTGACACTTTTCTACGAATTGTTCCACCACCTGTTGCAATGTCCAATCATTCCGCCACCTGAAGTATGCCATCCCATGCACGCACGGTATGCCGTGCATCTGCCACACACCACACTCGCACACTCCATCCACCCAATTAAGCGTGAAGCTTTGGTTAGAACCTGTGTTCCCTTCAATGATCCGGTGGACGGAATACTTTTGACCATCGCCTCCGGAGTCCACCACTCTATATCCGATACCTTTCTCCCAACGGTCAAGGATTTGTGGGTAAACCGACTCCACCACACCAGTCTTTCTTTCGTACTCCTCGCGTGACGCTTGGATGCGAAGGGACATTTTCTTCAATATCCCATCAATTGCTTCCAACCAATTTCCGCTCCGCTCACGCTCGAACATGGAATTGGCGGATTCAGAAATGTTGGAGCTCCGAACCCCGTACCGGGGAGGCAATGTGTCGTCCTGCAGCCAGGCAGAGTCCATCCATTGCTTTGGGTCGATTTTCTTGACGAAATCATAGGCGGGGGGGGATTGCCGGCGGAGTTGTGCCAACTTAGCATCCCTGTCCGGTAGGGAAGTTGTTTTCGCCAACCCCGGTATCAACGCACCAATTTTCTTCCCATGCCTGCCTTCAACGTTCCGCCGAATGTGGACGGCACAGTAACAGTGGTGGTTGGCAGGGAAACATGCCTTACAGGCCTCGTCGAGACCTTTTTGTCGGTCCGACTGGAGGAGAAATAACTTGTATGCGCATCCCACTCTGTAGTGCGCGATGGTGAGATTTGGTAAACCGGCATCTAGGTTCCGTAAGACCCAATCCCATCCTTGGCCGTTTTCGTTGTCCGCCGTGATCGCAAACGCAATTGGATATATCTTGTCCATGGCTGATTTTACGGTCGCTATGTACAGCGTACCTTTCCATTCAGACTTCATGTGTGCCGCGTCAAGTGACGCTACCGGACGGACAAACAGCAGTGCTTCGTTTGAAAAGGGAGGACAGATAAACAATCTTTTTACCCGATTGTCGTTGCCTCTCTCCATGACGGCCCTTGACCCCGGGTTCTGTTCCCGGAACCGTTCAACATATGGCCCCAGGAGTTGGAAGCTCATCGGGTCAGTGATTTCCTTACGGGCTTTCCATTCTCGGACACCCCTATAGCACTGGTAGTACTGAAGGTGGGTTTTCTTCTTGTGAACGCCGGTCTTCATGACGTCCATGGCCGTCGGTGGACCGTGCTTATGAGCAGCCACATCAGAAACAATGCCTCTGAGCAATTCCTTGCATCGTTTCTTGAAACGTTTGCCACTCTTGGAATAGACAACTTTTGCGCCGCGGTGCCGGATCGTACAATTTTCTGGCTTATAGAAAATACCCTCCTGTTTCGGCATGGGTCCAAATTTGACGCAAAATGTGCAGTTCGCATGCGAAATGCACACGAACGTCCTGGCGTTCCCACGCGTCCTAACGGTAGATAAAACGTTTCCTGACGATTCCTGGTATTCGTTGATAGCCACCAAGACGTCGTCAACTGTTCCGAACACCACACCTTTGGAGGAAAAATTATCCTGGAAATAGTTGTCTTCGTAATCCAAAATTGGGTCTTGTTCTTGTCCCGGTTCTTCGGTCGGGCCAAACTCCATTCCAGGGCCCGCATCTGTGTTTCTTTCGGTGGCTACATTGGCTACTTCGAAGGATCTGGGGCCACAAACCGCCAATTGTGCATCACCGACGGAAGTGAACGAGGGTGGGGAAATCTCAATGGCGGGAGGGGAAGGAGGTGGCGGAGGAGCCGGCATGGAAAGGACGGGGAAGTAACAAGCTATATTGTCCATCGTTGCCCATCCTGGGTTGGAGGAAAGCCCGTGACGCAGAGCTACACGGAAAGTGTCGATATCCGCTTGCGTAAAGACGGACGGATGGATATCCTTGTCGCAAAGTAAGTGCCAAACGACAGCGAGTGCAAAGAGGCCACAGTCGTAGCCGTTTGTCTGCACGGGACAGTGTCTGAATTCAGCCATCTGCATGATGTAGTCCGGATCCTGGAGGACAGACTGGTGGTGGCCGAGCTTGTAAAAACAAAAGCCAGAAAGAAATTTCTGGACCTGATGTAGTACAGCGGTTGCCCTCCTCCTGGCAGTGGAGCTCAAGGAGTCAAACACGTTCACCCTTTCGAAAACGTTTGGTTGACGATTGTCGAAAGTGATGTCGACGACAAAAAAATGCGAATCGTAGCAAGCTGCGGAAATGAATCTGTACCGACTCTTGGCGTAGGGTTGCAGTCCATCACGCATTTGTGCAGCGGGTATCATCTTCGTTGCGAAGTTTCGAATTGTACGTATGGAAGTACGTCGAACAGTTGGAAGATCCAATGAGTACATGGTCAGGGAGCTTACCAGCCAGTGATGTCTGCAGGACATAGTCAACGAGAGAGGTGGACAACCATTGGCCACGGTCGAGACCTTCGACGTCTCCCATGGCCAGGGAAATGGGTTTTCCGCGCACGGGGTCGTCGGCAAACGGTATTGGATTCATGCTCAGCAGTTGCTGTTGTTGTAACAGGAACGAAATCGTGAATTATCTGCGATGAATGATCTGAAGATGCGATGGTTTTCAATTTACTTTTGTTTTGCTATCGAATGTTGAAAAAAATTCATTTGGCATTCACAGTCAGTGTCGCGGTTGGAGGGATGGAGAAATTTTCGTACATGGAGATGGGGGCAACTTTACGTAGCTAAAGTGGTTGCTAAATACGAATTTTTAGCGCGAACTTTACCCGTAGCGGTTGGAGGGATGGAGAAATTTTCGTACATGGAGATGGCGGCAACTTTACGTAGCTACAGTGGTGGCTAATACGAATTTTTAGCGCGAACTTACCCGTAGTAGTGCTGGCTAACGCGGAATTTTAGCGGGAGTATCTTTTTTTGGCGAACGGTTAAGGCGTGTAAACCTTTTTTGGCGAATGGATAGGTAGCCATCGCGCGGGAAATCCAGTTTTGGCGATAGGCTAAAACCGCATTTTCCTCAAATTATTACTTCAAGCAGCAGTCTAATAAAGAGAGGGATATGACCAAACGCTCATTTTGTCTTTTTATCCCTATTCCTGGGATAGAAAAAGCCACACCACAATACACGAATGGTAGGATCCCCCCCCACACACTCTATGTACGTATCATAGCTATGATAGATCTATGATAGGCTCTATCGTACTCGCACTCGGAGTAGCTATTATTTTGAAGGGAGACCATTCTTTTCAATGTCTCATGAGCCTCCTCCGGTGGACCGGCATTACCACCACCATGTTACCGCTTCCATCTGTTGTATTTTCAGTGTTATTCTGTTTGACAGGGAGTCTCTACCGACCGAAAATAATATCATTAAATCGTGATACCTCCTTGTCCTTGTTGTCGTCCAAGTCCCCCACCAGCTTGTCCCCCAGCTCGGTGATTGCACAGTTCGTTGCTTCCATTTTCTTGTGTCCATCGGATGTCATCGAACGATGGATCCCCATGATGGAGCCCCTTCCACGACGTTGGTACCAATGGCAACACCGAAAATTCGTCGATTCGATGTTACAACAGGTCTATTCCACAAACACTAATATCGGATATCAAGTACAACAACTCGGCGACGAATAGATCGTCAACAACCAACAAGAACGCAAACATCACATCTCTCGAATTATAACCCAACAACCGCATCAAAGATTATCCACATCTACAGACAGTATCAGCACCATCACCACCACAAATAACAATAAAATTGCGAACTCGTCGTCGTGGGATCCATCGACCTACGGAGAAATCACAACGACGGGGGTACGACAACTCATTCATGCCATGAATCTTCATCCACAAGAAAACACAATCGACAACATGGATGATACCAATACAGGTGTGCATTTTTACGATTTGGGGTCGGGGGCTGGGAAGATGATTCTTCAAATGGCACTGGAACTAATTGACGATACCACCGCAGCAGCAGCAGCATCATCATCAACAACAACAATAACCGGGGTGGAATTGTCACCCACACGGCACGAGGCAGCTCAAAGAGCGAAGGAAACGCTGCTACAGCTGTCTCTACAACAAAACTGGGGTTTGTCCCCAACAACTTTGGATGCGGTGGATTTCTTACAAGACGATATGGTTTCTATCGACTTGAGTCGTGCGACACATATTTACGTGGCATCCTTGTGCTTCCCATCATGGTTATTGGCAAATTTAGAAGAAAAGATCCTTCGAGAGTGTACCGGCGATACTCTGCAATGTATAGCCACCTTACAACGCTTTCCCAATGATTTGATGATGATGCAGGACAAATTTGTTTCGTCATTCCAAAAGCCATTGGTACAGTATATGGAAATGTCATGGACACGACCCTGGGATGCTGCCGTTTACATCTATCATCGACGAAACAACATGAACTCCAACAAGTCGACCATGTAATGAGGAAAACGTTTAGTGGTAAACCACTGAGCGTCAGCGTTGTCGCAATTTTCCAAATTCACATGTTGGGTGTATTGATATCATCTGCCTGTTGCAACCCAATAGGGCAAATTGTACGTGCCAAGCACCGGTAGTATTTCTACAATGAAACAATACTATCTGTATGCCCTTGAAACTCGTCTAAGTTATGATACCATTTTTTTTCTACAGGACTATCGGGGCCCACCAAAACTCTATCAAGCAGAAATCTTGCACAGACATTCTTCTTCCTCTCCCATATAAAAGAACCTGTCCGGGCCGGTCGGACAATATTTATAAGAAGAAGCTGTACAGAAAAACTGGCAGTCTTTCTCTCTCTCTCTTCGCAGTACGACGTAAAACGTAAAACAGCATCCTCATACCGCGGTAGTCTACGGGTAGTCGTAGACTTTGACTAGAGAAACGATTTGAAAAAAATATATATCACAGTCAATAATATTATTATTATGTTTTAGTAGACTACGACTACGGTTTGACGGCCTACGACTTACGAAATACAGTCACAGTTGATAATGACCGCACAGGTTCGTCGAGGTAAAAGATTACATTCACTGCCGCTTTAAACTGTCTTTTCCGTGATGGTTACGGCCACCAACGATAGGGCTAACAGTACTGCTCTGGTTCTATTTGTAACACCACCAGTAGCAACAAATAAAGAAGTAGTGGAGATACATGGAAGATGGAAGATTCACAGGGAGATGAAGATGGTGATCTCAGTGATTTTGCTGTTTTGCTGCCTCTAGTCGCATTGTCGTATAACATTTAGCTGTTGTGTTATCTGTTCGGGGTGGAGTATTGGATATCATTGGCAGTTGCGTTTTCTGTTCAAGATGTGAACGAAGACTATTGGCGGGAGAGTGTTATAATATCCCTTAAAAATTTCAAAAGGTCATTATAGGGTTTGGACGGGGATATTATTACGTTTAGCGAATTGCCGAGGGATATTATAGGGTTTGGACGGGGATATTATTATTTTACCAATAGCGGTAGTAATGTTTAACCCGGTGGTAATAATTGGAGGATACTCACTATTGTCCTTTTAGGGTTAGGGTTGCTTTTTAGGGAGTTGCTCTACGGTATAAGATTTTCTATTCTCATGAAAAGTGTGGGATTCATCAATCTTCGATCATTCAAGCCCCTCTATGAGAATTTAACCAATCAAAATTGCTCAGGTCTATGTATCAAACTCGATCACAATCGACGGTATCTGAATATTTTCTCCTGAGAAAAGAATTGCCACAGAAGTTTCTTTTATCGAAGAACAAATGGCTTTTTCAAGCTAGGTAGAAAAATCCCATTGACAAATTCCGATTTAAACAAACATTGAATATATGCTAGTAGGGTACCTCTCTAGCTAGAGAGGGGGGACGTTGTGTCCTTTTTTGGTCTCGTCTCAAAGACTTTACTGTATCCTATCACAAGTATGCAAAATGCCTCTCGTTTTCCTTTCTTTCACAACACGGTGAGAACTTCCCCATCCTCATAATAATACTCGAAGTATTATTTACTCATCGCCTGAAACGAGGAGAATCAACAAGGCCTCTTATTAACAGTAAACAACTGTAAGATAAACCTTCTCTCGTTAGTACATTTACCCTTTACTCACACGGCTGTGATCATGATCTCCAATCCATCAGCCGAATCTCAATGCAACCGACCTATGGCATGTCATCGTGAGTCCTCGCTCAAGAAGAACGAAAATCGGGTCCATTTGGGAACAAACTACACTACAGGACATAATGCTGTGATATGTGGCCGCGGCAAGGCATGCACTGCCTCTCCTGGAAACAAAAAGTTTCGAGCATACATCGACTCATTTGCCAGGTCCTACGGATCTGCTACTAACAAGGATCAGAAATCCAAGATTGTTAGTGCAATCATTTCGCTGATTGAAGAACCCGAAGGCGGGGCCTTTGTCAAGTTTGAGGAGTCCACCTGGTGGAAGGTCGATGAAGCTTACGCACGAGAAAAGATCGGAAATCTCTTCCGCGATGTCCTTCATACCAAATACCGTTCTTCCTCCAAGGCCAAGCAAGCACGAAAGCACAAGGTTGCTACTGGATCTCTTGGGATCAATGAGGAGATTCAGTCCATTGTCACCAAGCTTTCCATGGATCGGTCCTACTCTTCGTGTGGCTCTTCTTCGGCCAGTATAATGTTGCATATGAACAATAGCAATAGCCTTTGTAATTCGACTATGGATTTTGCAGGCAGTCATGGAGCATGCAGACAGTCTTCCGTTGGCATTCCATCCATGCCCTCGATGGTCTTTGGCATGGGAAGGTCCTGTGACAACGTGATCCCTCCTATGCCGCAACATCCATTTGAACAGAGAGGCAGGCTCTTCAACTATTGCAATCAAGCCCTTAACATCATTTGCACTGATGCTACGCTCATGTCCCGGTCCGAGATCTACCAAAACGCAGCTGGCATGCCTTTTACCACCTCTTGCAAAAACGCAGTGGAAACCGTCACACATGATAATAGGAGCAGAAGCTTTGGCTTGAATATTCCTATGGTGTCCTCCAGGGTCTCTGAAGATGATGATGACGACGAAGTGTCCATTGCCACCTTTGCTGAGGATGACGACATCTTTAGTGACTTTTTGGTGGAAAATGTTGAAGAACTTTCTCGAATATTTTGAGATATCATGGGGCACTGATTAGGAGTAAGCAGACACTACTAGGTGCTTGAATAACACTAAATTAAAATGCCTCCACAATATGCTAGCCATGCCACTCCCTAGGTAGTTCAAATTCCTTGCAAAAGCCCTGTCAATGATTCGTTTTGGTACTTTCGTTCCTACGGCCGAAATCCTACGTCGGTTTTATTTCAAAGTTCAGCACATCATTGTTCGAGTTCATGACACTCACTATACGACTAGTAGACCAAGTTTCTAGAGGTTGCATTTCACGGAGGAGCGATCCTTCTTTCCTCAAAGTGTTTTTAAATCCTCTAACCAGCACGGTACACATTTCAAGGGTACGCCCGTTATCTCCGATTCCGCACCTGAATAACTGTACGACTTTTCTTCTTGGATGGTCCCCACGTTTGATTCAACGCCTCATGTAGGAACTCTGTGTAGGAGGTGACATTGACAGAAGACCTTTCAGTCGGTCGTTTGTTGTTCATACCACCTTCCATCATATTATCCTCTCGTCTTTTGTAGTTGTATCCATGGTCGCATGGCAGCAAAAGTAGTTGATGGGTCGAGAAACAGTAAAATATGAAAGGGGGGTGTTGGCATAGAGTTTCGATTCTCTTCTTGAAAAAAAAAAGATGATGTTTTTATGACTGCTGTCGTGCATTTTTTCTATTACTACGGCACTACCGGTAGGTAGAGTGTAGTACGAACATACCGGTAGTTCATCAAAAGAGAGTTGAGGGTCATGTTCATTTCGCCCCTAATTATTACTTCAAGCAGCAGTCTAACTGTAAATAAAGAGAGGGATATGACCAAACGCTCATTTTGTCTTTTTATCCCTATTCCTGGGATAGAAAAAGCCACACCACAATACACGAATGGTAGGATCCCCCCCCACACACTCTATGTACGTATCATAGCTATGATAGATCTATGATAGGCTCTATCGTACTCGTACTCGGAGTAGCTATTATTTTGAAGGGAGACCATTCTTTTCAATGTCTCATGAGCCTCCTCCGGTGGACCGGCATTACCACCACCATGTTACCGCTTCCATCTGTTGTATTTTCAGTGTTATTCTGTTTGACAGGGAGTCCCTACCGACCGAAAATAATATCATTAAATCGTGATACCTCCTTGTCCTTGTCGTCCAAGTCCCCCGCCGGCTTGTCCCCCAGCTCGGTGATTGCACAGATCGTTGCTTCCATCTTCTTGTGTCCATCGGATGTCATCGAACGATGGATCCCCATGATGGAGCCCCTTCCACGACGTTGGCACGAATGGCAACACCGAAAATTCGTCGATTCGATGTTGCAGCAGGTCTTTTCCACAAATACCAACATCGGATATCAAGTACAACTCGGCGACGAATGGATCGTCAACAACCAACAAGAACGCCAACAACGCATTTCTCGAATTGTAACCAAACAACCGCACCAACGAATCACCACGTCTACAGACAGTATCAGAGCCACCACAAATAAAAATATTATTATGAACTCGTCGTGGGATCCGTCGACCTATGGAGAAATCACAACGACGGGGGCACGACAACTCATTCATGCCATGAATCTTCTTCATCCACAAGAAAACACAATCGACAACATGGATGATGACAATATAGGTGTGCATTTTTACGACTTGGGGTCGGGGGCTGGCAAGTTGATTCTTCAAATGGCAATGGAACTCATTGACGATACCACCGCAGCAGCATCAGCAGCAACAACAACAACAACTACTACTACTACAATAACCGGGGTGGAATTGTCACCCACACGGCACGAGGCAGCTCAAAGAGCGAAAGAAACGCTGCTACAGCTGTCTCTACAACCAAACTGGGGTTTGTCCCCAACAACTTTGGGTGCGATAGATTTCTTACAAGACGATTTGCTTTCTATCGACTTGAGTCGTGCGACACATATTTACGTGGCATCCTTGTGCTTCCCATCATGGTTATTGGCTAATTTGGAAGAAAAGATCCTTCGAGAGTGCACCCATACTCTGGAATGTATAGCCACGTTACAACGCTTCCCCAATGATTTGATGATGCAGGGCAAATGTTCGTCATTCCAAAAGCCATCGGTACAGTACATGGAAATGTCTTGGACACGACCCTTCGGTGCTGCCGTATACATCTATCATCGACGGAAAACATGACATCCAACAACTCGACCACAAGACGAGGATAAAGTTTAAAACCACACTGAGAGTCAGATATGTCGCGGTCTTCCAAAAACAATCCTGGGAATGCCAAAGTCACATGTTGGCTTTAATGATATCATCTGCCTATGGCAATCCAACAGGGCGGGTTCTACCATGCCAAGCACCAGTAGTTTTTCTCCAACGAAAGGATGCTGTCTTTATGCACTTGAAACTCGGCCAACAGTAAGTCATGATACCATGTCTTCCACAGAGCTATCGGGGCCCAACAACACTCTATCAGGCAGGAATCATGTATGAGCAATCTTCTTCCCCTACCATAACACAAAACACAATCATTCGGGCCCGGTCGGACAACAGTTAATACGCGAAGAAGATCTACAGAAAACTGACACTCTTTCTCTGTAGTAAAACAACATCCTCCTACCGCGGTAGTCTAACCGGTAGTCGTAGACTTCGACGAGAAACGATTTGAGAAATAGAGAAACAATAGGCTACAACTACTACGGTACTGCCTATCGGCTACCGGCCAGATAATCAATCATGTTGGTGCTACGTGAAAACAACTTCGTCCATATAATATAGATAAATAATGTAGAAAGAGACTTCAATTGAACTGTCAGATTTTTATTCTGATGAAAGATATAGGATGCAATCAATCTTCGATCATTCAAGCCCCCTCAAGTCTGCATCCATGACTGCGTCAAAAAAATTGCTCAGGTCTGTCTATCGCTCTTCAACACATTTATTAACTGTAAACAGGAATCAGAGTTTTTCCTTTCGGAAATATCAGATGAGAATTGAGATAGCGTCTCGGTAAGATCCTGAATTGTGAAATTTATTTATTATCGAACTAACTGTAACTTAAATACTGCAGTATTTCTCTGTGAAGAATCGATATATTCCGACCAGAGCCCTTGCAAGAAAAAGATGGTGCCTTCCACTCTTGGGGTGTAGTTGTGCCCTCTTTTTGTCCCGTCTCAGAGTTTTTTCAACCCTATCACATTTTCTGACGACGTATTAGTAACTGTGAGAAATTCTGCGAGGAACTTCCTCATCCTCATAATATTCACTCACTCATCACCAGAGGAGAATCTTCCAGGCCTGCAATCTTTCCCGTTGAAGGCCACAAGATAAACCATCTCTCGTTACATTTACCCTCTCCTAACACAGGCTGTGATCATGATCTCCCATCCAGCAGCCGAATCTCAATGGAACCATCCAATGTCATGCCGTCGTGAGTCTTCCCTCAAGAAGAACGAAAATCGGGTCCATTTGGGAACGAACTACATTCCAGGACACAATGCTGTGATATGTGGCCGCGGCAAGTCTTGTACTTCCTCTCCTGGAAACAAGAAGCTTCGAGCGTACATAGACTCATTTGCCAAGTCCTATGGATCTGCTACTAACAAGGAACAGAAATCCAAGATTGTCAGTGCAATCATTTCGCTGATTGAAGAACCCGAAGGCGGGGCCTTTGTCAAGATTGAGGAGTCCACCTGGTGGAAGGTGGATGACGCTTATGCACGAGAAAAGATTGGCAATCTCTTCCGCGATGTCCTTCATACCAAATACCGTTCTTCCTCCAAGGCCAAGCAAGCACGCAAGAACAAGATTGCCACTGGATCTGTTGGGTTCAACAATGAGATCCAATCCATTGTCACCAAACTATCCATGGATCGGTCCTACTCCGCGTGTGGCTCTTCCTTGGCCAGTACGATGTTCCATAGTAACAACAGTGCCAGCCTTTGCCAGTGGAATAGGGGTTTTGGCAGCAATCATGGAGGACCTGGGCCGTCTTCAATTGGCATTCTACCCATTCCCTCGATGGTTCTCAGCATGGGAAACGGCTATAATAACATTGTCCCTCCTGTGCCTCAATATCAATTTGAACGAAAAGGCAACCTCTTCAACTATTGCAACCAAGCCCTCAACATCATTTGTACTGATACCAAGCTCATGTCCCGGGCCGAGATCTACCAAAACGAAGGTGGCATGAGAACTTTTAACAACGTTGTTACTCCTTTCACCACCTCTTACGAAAAAGAAGTGGCAACTGTCACACAAGATAATAGCAGCAGCAGCAGTTTTGGCTGGAAAATTACTATGGCCTCCTCCAAAGTCTCTGAAGATGGGGATGGGATGGAAAAGGATGATGTTGATGACAATGACGAAGTATCCATTGCCACCTTTGCTGAGGATGACGGCATCTTTACAGTTAGTGACTTTTTGGTGGAAAATGTAGAAGTGCTCTCTCAACTATTATGAGATATCATGGGGCACTGATTCGGAGTATGCGCACAAAGGGTGCTTGAATAACATTTACTGTTAATAAGAAAAGCCTCCACGCCATGCTGGTCAGTTGCTTTTTTTCCATTGTCCAGGCCACTACCTACTTCAAATTCCTTGCAAGAGCCCTTTCAACGATTCGTTTTGGTACTCGTTTGTTCATACGGCCCAACTCCTATGTTGAATTTTTTTCCAACTTCACAACATTTTGCTGCTTCATGACACTCATCATAGACCTACTAGGTTATAACTAGGTTGCATCCACGGAGGAGTGATGTTTCTTTCCTCAAAAGTGTTGTTATTCTTCCAACGAGCACGGTACTCATTTCAAGGCTACGCCCCCCAATGACATTGATTCCGCATTCTGACCATGGCTGAATAGTAATTCTACAACATTATTATTAGATCGGAGCGATCTTTACAAAGAGCCAAAAGACAGAGCCCTAATTGATACGATGTTGTAACAACTACATTTTTCTTTGAACGTATCTACTAGCTACCGGTAGTAGTTGAGCCTGCAACGAAGGTCCTTTCTTTTTCCACATTGCTGAAGACTACAGAATTGATCTACCTTACTATTGTTAGTAGGTTTGTATGCACTTTTGAGGCTCGAGGGTGTTTCCAAAAAAAACTTTCTTCTCTGGAGGGTAGTATTACATCTAGTAACTAAAGATTGTTTGTGGCTTTGACGGACCACTACATCAGGATCCCTGAATTACAGATTATAATCACTATTTTCTAGTAAGGATCCCCCCCTGAGTGGATTACCTTGTCGTGGTAGGGGGGCTTAACCCAGGTTTGTCAGAGCCTGGGGAACTAAGAATCCACAGACGGTCTATCAGTGCAACGGAAGAGATCGTCCCAGCGGTAGTACCAACTACTGCTGTTAGGGCATCATGACCGATGGCCGACCGGAAAGGTTGTGTTTCTCTTATTTACAGTTAGACGGAAAGGGGCTAAGGGAGAGGAGGAAGAATGCTTAATGCATGATTCCTGATAGAGATGTGATGGGCACTGACATTTTTATGGAAGGCATCATAACTCAGCCAAGTGTCAAGTGTAGAGGGACGGTACTATTCCATTGGAAATATTACTGGTGCTTGGCATGGAAGGGTTCTTTTACACATACAATCCACCCTATTGGGTTGCAACAGGTAAACGATATCAACACACCCAACACAATTCATGTGGTTAATTGCTGCCTTCCCAGCATTATTTTTGGAAGAACACGCCATATCTGACACTCACTGGTTTGGACTTTTTTCTCATTCATTGCCTTTCCAGTACTGAGTGGTGGGCAACAGGGTACTCAGTGGAGGGAAAGCTGTTGCATAGTTAGCCCCGCCCCCTTTTGGGCAAGGCAGTGAGCCGACTTCTAAGATGCGGAATTGATAGTAGCTGGATGTTAATATAGCCTTAAAATAGATATTCTATTACCTGATACCATCGATAGATTGCCAGTAGGATGACATCATGACTGAGATACTGTCCAAAGTAATGCCGTGACCAATGTCAAATTAAAACACTCGAGAAAGCTCTTCCTTGTTCTCCACCAAAAAGTCACGAAAAATGTCATCATCCCCAGCAAAGGTGGCAATGGATACTTCATCGTCATTGTCGTCATTCTTTTCCTTCCGATCCCACTCTTCAGAAACCTTGAGGGACACCTTATATGCTTTAAAGCTTCTTTCACTCATGTCAGGTTTCGCTAGTGGGACAACATCTTTGCATGAGACGGTTGAAGGAAACATGGTAATGTGAGAAGCAGCCATGTCACTTGCAGTTTGGATAGACCTGCTACTGCAAAATATAGACATGTTTCTTGGTGTTTGGTGGAGCCCTGGCTGAGACATGTGCACAGGGTCATTGCAAGTGATCTTGAGGGCTTCATTACAATAATTGAACAGCATGTTTCTCCTTTCCAATGGAGGATGAGACGTAGGAGAGATTGCACTGTTACAGCCATTTCCAATTCCAAAGACCATGGAGGGCAGGGACGGAAATCCAATCCAAGATGGCACAAATCTTCCATGATTGCTTCCAACATTCATATTCCAATGACAGTGACTCTTACTGTTGTTAGTAGGGCACATAGCTTTGACTGAAGAAGAGCAGCTGGAGGAGTGGGACTGGCCCAAGGAAATCTTGGTGACAATGGACTGGATCTCATTGTTGAACCCAACAGATCTAGAGACAGTTTCTTGCTTGCGTTTTTTTTGCTTGGCCTTTGACGAAGAACGGTATTTGGTATGAAGGACATCGCGGAAGAGATTGCCAATCTTTTCTCGAGCATAAGCTTCATCCACCTTCCACCAGGTGGACTCCTCAAACTTGACAAAGGCCCCGCCTTCGGGTTCTTCAATCAGCGAAATGATTGCACTGACAATCTTGGATTTCTGTTCCTTGTTAGTAGCAGATCCGTAGGACTTGGCAAATAAGTCTATGTACGCTCGAAGCTTCTTGTTTCCAGGAGAGGAAGTACAAGCCTTGCCGCGGCCACATATCACAGCATTGTGTCCTGGAATGTAGTTCGTTCCCAAATGGACCCGATTTTCGTTCTTCTTGAGGGAAGACTCACGACGGCATGACATTGGACGGTTCCATTGAGATTCGGCTGCTGGATGGGAGATCATGATCACAGCCTTACTGATTGAAAGAGAATGTTACAAACGAGAGGCTTACTGTTCTGGACAAATTCTTCTGTTTGTTTCTTGGGAGGAACGGAAAGTACGATTGTTGTTGGACGTTGTCGAGTGAAGGCCTAAGAATATATGTTTAAAAGGAAAAGTGGAAACCGGAGGGCAGTTTGCATTGCGATGAGGGCAAGAGACATTGTTGGGACGAAGATTGTAGTCCAGAAGAAACAATTCCTTAAGATAATCCGTAGTACTCCAGCAGTGTTATTTATGTGTTCAAATGAAAATTGGGAACACTGTTCCGCTTCGGTGCCATGTAAAGGAAAGATTTAACTGTAAATGCGAAGCGATACAAAGTTCGCTTTCCCAGGTGTGAGCTCTTTCATGAACAATCTCATGCAACGACAACAACTATTAACCGAACCTCGAGTTTGCAGAATTGCTCCACTACTATTGCCGAAACATCGACGTCCTTTTTTTACAATGGCGGCATCTTGACATTGTTTGGATTTATCAGTCGGTGGATGCATGAGTACGTCGACGTAATGGAATTGGCACGGCTTTCACCAGATTAACAGTTTTATACAGTTAATGATATAATTATCGAAATTTATTTTTCCTCCATATTAATAATACTACGTACTAGTATTTTTCATCCGGCATACTCTATCCAAAGTTACTGGTAGCTACTAGAGAAACTACCTACCTAGTCCACTAATGTCTCGAAGCTGTCTTGGCATCTCCCTATTTCGAGGTGTATTTTTTGGAGAAGCTAGTCCTCTATAGAGAGAATAGTTGTGTCTGATACTTCTCGGAGTACGTAATACGTTCGAACAGGATACGAAGCTGATGCCATGTTCAACTTTTCTACGTCGTCTGCCATTTTTGAAAGCATCGGATCCGCGGATGGGATTGACTGTGAATGTGATACTCAGATGCTCGTTTATGATGCCTCCACACTTGACGGCGAGATTGATGATGATTTTTTTCACGTTCCAAGACGGCCCACACATATTCCTCGTCAAGTTTCTGCACGGATGGCTCCCAGTGGGAAAGTTATTAGTATCCAGATAGGAATCTGTCAAGTACCCCAGTGGTGCATGC
The DNA here is from genome assembly GCA_019154785.2 of Nitzschia inconspicua. NCBI lineage: Eukaryota > Bacillariophyta > Bacillariophyceae > Bacillariales > Bacillariaceae > Nitzschia > Nitzschia inconspicua. Next base: position 331,583 of record JAGRRH010000007.1, on the reverse strand, counting down.
CCATCCTGCGATGAGCCTATTAGGGATTTTAAACACCTCGTCACATGCCCCAACCCAGTGCGTCGCAAATGGCATGCAGCCCTTAGGAAATCCGTTCGGCACAGACGTTTCTCATTGTGCAGGCCACTCACTCTCTAGTTCACCTGTCCTAGCTAACACAAGTCTCGATGTTCCTACTAACTACCGGTAGTAGTACTAGGAATGTACTCGAGACTCTCGAGGTCGTGTAAAAACTTTCTTCTCTCTCTCTATCCCTCTCTCGCGAGTGTAGGAATACATGTGACGATTGATTGCTTGGTTTGTTTGTGACTTCGGCGGACCATCGCATCGGGGATGATTATTATTATTGTATTATTTTGCTCCAAGAAATAACAATATATATGTAATATTAGTCTAGTAGGTAGTTATTTCATTACCATTATTTTATGACATCATAGTTATCCTCTTGGGTGGTCCCCACGTTTGATTCAACGCCCCATAGAGGAACTCTGTGTAGGAGGTGACATCATTGTTGTGAAACAGTAGGTCCATGTCCACCCAACACAATCCCCGTTTGTTATATAGTTTCGTTTCGAATTCGGCAATATGTTCCGCCTCGATCGCCGGATCGACCGTGTCGACACCGTAAAGTTCATGGCTCATGAGACGTTCCAGTTGGAGCGACTTTTCCAACAATCGATCGTAAGCTGATTGGGGAGGACAGATGAGTGGCAAGTCTGACACACCTTTTCCGAAACCGTTGACGTGACGGTCCGTCAACTCGATTCGAGCATGGTGTCGTTGGATGGCGGTGGTATTGATCCACCCTCGTTTGGCCAGTTCCAATACTATGGAATCATAGATATACTTGTCACCACCTTGGTTGAAGCCCGTGTTATTACTGGCCGCTTGTTGTTGTTTTTCCGACAACAACATCAAGCTCTCTTGACAGGTATGTGGGGTGTAGTCACGTAACATACCGCAATAAAAGTGTTGTGTCATTGCCGAAGGATAATCCTTGGAATGGTAGTTCATGACTTGTAGATGAAAACCGATCTTTCTCATTTCTGGTAACATGGTATCGATGTTGACGAAACTGTCAAAGGAATAATAACTGTTATTCCGTTGCAACACGAACTGTTGTCCGACCGTCCATGGGTTTTTACAAGGGATTCCACCTTGATGGGGCCATAACCGTTTCAAGGACGTGTCACGAGTCGACAAACAATTTCGATGATAGGTTTGTGCGACACTCGAAACGATCCATTCGTGGTACCGACGATAGGTTGCCAGTAGGATGACATCATGACCGAGATACCGTCCAAAGTACTGCCGTAACCGTTGAATATCCTTATGATGAACATCACGACCTTTGAAGGAGTATTCTTCAAAGGAGGATACAATGGAAGTGTTGGCACTATCCGTAAAGAGTTTTGTTGTTGTGGCGGACATGATGGTTTCGTTCCAACAATGATCGCCCTGTTGCTTTGTAAAGCTGGCGGCAGTGTCGTTGGATACATGTTTGAGACATTCTTCAAAGGAACGGAATCGAATGGCATGAGGACCGGCCCATTTTCCCACCCACGCGGCGCCATCCCGATGGGCCAATGTGTCGACCAAGTTTAGTTTGGTTTCTTGTTGGATGGCCGAAGTACCCGTTTTGCAGACACCGACATGAACGGCCAAAAATTTCTTCTTCTTGTTCTTCTCCTGTTTCTGTTCGTTGTTGTTGATGTCGTCGTCTTCTGTTTCTTCTTTATTGTTGACAACATTGGAGGTTGGAGTAGAAACGGTGGATGATCGGGTTTGGATTGTTGCAACACTGGAAGAACGGTTATTCTTGTTATTGGCAATGTCAACCAACAATCCCTTGTCGAGAAAATGCATCCGCAAATCCAACGTCCACCTAAAGTAGGAAGACAAAAACACTGGAAGGGACAGAACGAGGACGATGACCGTAGATAGGTAACAGTAAGCGGTGCTGCGAGTGGACGATGATTTCGACTTTTTCCGTTTGTTGTTGTCATTGGACGACGACGACCGTCGTCGTGACTGTAACAGCGATGGCATCACTCCGTAATACCCCTCAAACTTTCTCTGCCAACAATAATACTAACTACTGCGTGACAACCAAGCAAATAAAATGTCGGCGACGACCGCAGTAGACTACTACGGTAGCTAGTAGAGCAGGCTCTCCGTTTTGTTCCGACATTTATATACGTAGTATAATTATGATTCAGTTGTTGGGTTAAAAAAGTGTCATGTCTTCTATCGGTAGCTATGTATGATACCGGTAGCTACCTTGATGACGACTGTGAGTTTTTTTTCGACGCCCCAAAAATGAAATTTATTTGAAGCTGGCTATAATACGTACGACGTAGGTAGACCACCGTAGGGTAGGGGGGGGTACGTAGTATCCGTGTTGGTATCCATTGTGAGACCTACCGTATTACTGTACCTACTACTCCGAGTAGTAGGTAGAGGTATGATAGAGACTTTGATAAACGTTCTTGTCTTGCTTGCTTTTTGCCTACTCTACTAGTAGGTACATAGCTACGGTAGGTAGGTAGCTCCCTTGGTGTGAGCCAACTTCGGAATCGACGGCAGCTACTATGGAAGTCTTATTTCATTAACTACTTCTACAAGCTACCGGTAGCTAGCTCCCGTAGTGCTCGACTACGGTACGGTAGTTGGTATGGCCTATTAACAGTAACTGTAAGTATAAGAATTTCTCTTTTCGTTTCGTCGCAGTAAACTCTCTCTCTCTCTCTTTCGTTGTTGAAATAATGACATCATGAAATATTGTATTGTACCTCTACGGTAGAAATATAATATGGCGATTTTAAGGGGCAGCATCATTGCGTAGTTGTAGACTACCGTCGTAGACTCCTTTACTGTTATTAGTTTTTGGAATGGATCCATGGCGAATCAAGGAAATTGTCGCTCCTGTTGGGTTGTATTTTGTAGTACTAGCTTGGGATCGATGTACGGTTGTTGAGTGATGCAAACCAACTTGTCCTTGCTACGAGTCGAGCGGCCATCCGCCACCTCGTAGCAACACGTCGTACAACAGGGACACAACACCTTGGGTCGACCCCCCGTCTCGAGGCCTGCAGTAGTGGTGGTGGTTTTGACGGCGGCGCCGGCAGCGCCGGCACAATCGGCCAATAACGACTCTGGGGTAGTGGTACTGTTGCAAAGAGCAAAATTGCGTAATCCTGCCACCAAATCGTTGCCATGAAAGCTTGCCACATCCAAACGCGGCAGGTTGGTGGTTATTTCCACCGGCAACGATCCGGAAAAGCGATTGCGATCGAGATGCAGTTGTTGTAATTGTTGCAAGTATCCAAGTTCGCTCGGAACAGGTCCCATCAAATGATTGTGAGACAGTGACAGAGACGTTATGTTGGTCAACAATCCAATCTCAGTGGGTAAAGTTCCTGACAAACCATTGTTGGATAGATTCAGCCCAACCAGTGTCGGTATTTCGGTTTGGATACATGTCACACCTGTCCAATGACACAGATGCTCCTCGGAGGACATCCAACCACTGTTATTCCGCCACGATTTGCCATTGGCGGTAAAGTACAGTGTTGCCAAGGCAAAATATGTGGATAGAAGAAGATCCTCCAGTGTCGTATTCATGGGGAAGTGTCCCGAAAGCCACACAATGGCTTGGTATTGCGGTGATGACCTATCGAGCTCAGTGAAGTTGGTACTTCAGCCATCGTGGTAATGGTGATCATGGTGAGGACGGATCGCCAGTTGCGATCGATTCATCATGTACCCCACTGCAAAAGTAGTAGGAGACAAGGTGGGAGAAGTCCAATCTTCGTCCCTTTTGTATGTAGGATCAGGGAAGGGTATTGCCACCAGCGATTGGTTATTGTTGTAGGGTGGCTTCCTTCCAAAGACAGCCGAGTGATAGGTGGACACCAAAATGACAACACAAAGAATGGATATGATGAGACCGACACCCAAGATAGAAAGAAAAAGGACAAATAGATCCATGGATTGGTGACGACATCGGTCCAGCTCACAATGATACTTCCAAATGATGGGGAATGGCTTTGAAAGTGGAGCCCCCCCCTGAATCGGTGCATTCGGAGGTTGTTTCACTGGTATTCATCGATTGACCATTCTCTGGGTCAATAGAAGAACATCCTTGATCCGTCATGGAAGAGTCCAATGCTGTTAATGAAGGTTGTGACTTAGATCGCTTCCATTGGCAAGGAGATGTATAAGCCGGGCCTTCGGACGACGATGTACCTCCTGCATCATTGCGCTTTGTTGCCGTGGATCGAGACACTTGGATGGATCTCAGATATTCGTCACCCTGACTCTCCACCTCCTCACTCGATGGTGTTGTTGTATCGTTGGACCAGGACATGGTCGGTCGATGGACTGAACGAGTCGATGGCTGCCTTTTTCAATTCTCCATAGATTGACGCTGTTTTCTATGAGCACGAGAGACAGTATAGCTGTTACAACGACATGCTGTTATCATTCTACTATCCTCTACGAACTATTGCGTTTCGTTTCTACCGCTGTCGGCATACCTGGAAAAGCAATGTCGAAGGAAGATGGGAAGATGAAGACTGTTTAGAGAATGATGAGGAGGAGGAGAGTGTGCAACCTCTATGATAGCTACCGGAATAATCTCATCAAATAAGTTGACGTTCCTTCGCCGGTTCGGTCGAAGAAGAAGATAGAAAGACACAACAATCGAACATTCGAACGAAAAAGCCAGATGGTCACGAAAGTGACATTTACTCTCTCTATTACTCCGAGACATTCTATCATATAATTTGCAGTGGCGAGTAGACCTGCTCCTCCATCTACCGGTATGATAGTCACTGTGGAAGAGTACCGGTAGTACACGATCGTACCAGAAGTGAACCGATGCAAGAGAAAGGTGCTTTTTTTCGGTATCGAAGCCAGCCCACTCAACAAGTTAATTTGCTTGATTTTCTCATCTCTCTATATAGCTAATGTTATTTTATATTTCTTTCTTTTTTTTGTCATCATGTGTCAATCCGACTACTGGCTCCCGCTTCAAAGCGACTCTTCACGGCCCACAATCCGAGTGCTGGATTCTTGATGAAGAAGAATTCCTCGTTCGTTTCGGCGTCAGTGTGCCATCCGGTGGCGAGTTCATCGACATTATATTTGTTGGACATGGCTTCGAGATCGGCATAATTGAATCCTACGCCTTCCACCTCGTCCTTGGTCAAATGTCCTGGACAGTACGTGATTCGAAACCGTCCTTCCGAACTCCCATGAATCAAATGGGCTACGGCACTCAAATTGTCCTTGAGCTCTTGATGTTGGTCCATCCATTCCATAATTTGGGGTGTCCCGACGTAGCCATATTTTCGAATCAACGCATCGACCTGGTCGTCTTCTCCGAATCGTTTCACACCCGGTGCCAAAACGATCAATTCACCACCATCGGCCATGGCCATTCGCGTACGATAAATCGACTTGTTCCCCAACCAGGTGGAATGGAATTCATCGGGATCTAAATACACGACCATTTTGGAAGGTGGACGGTCCAACATGGTAAAGTTGACGGCCATGCTCAATTCGCAAGCTTGATTGTAACATTCGATGGAATTACCAATGTACAATCCCTTGAGTTCCAATGCTTGGGTGGTAGGATTGGGTGCCACGACGGTAAGGATATACCAGACATTGAGTTCGTTTTGCAATAATTGTTCGCTGGCATGATTCAATATGGCCCGTAACGGATTGTGTGCACGTCCCATCATTTGTTCCATCCCATAGACGGCCCCAATGAAATGTGATAAGTTAATGGCTTCGACACCACCCACACCCACAAACATGTTCTTGTTGAAATTGGCCATCCCCATGACTTCGTGGGGGACAACTGTTTTTGAGAGAGAGAGAATAAAAAAGAAAAAATGGTAGCAGTTATAACCAAAAAAATATCAGAAAATATCAAAGGGGGTAGAAGAATGGGAAATGAGTGGAACGAGCAGTCAGAATGGATTTGGTTTTGGAAGGTGTGGAAATGAATTCGGCGTGAATCATAACACTTTGTGTGTTTTTTTTTGCGATCCTTGTTCCGTTTGTAAAAACCAATGTACTATTTTTGTTGCACACACCTTGTCCGATCGACAATACGACCGATTTGGGTTTGTTTCGTTTTTCCCAAATTGCCTTGTTGAGTTGTGCTGGCCATGGTTGTTGGACCATCCCACGTGTGGCCGTTTCGACCATCTCGGCGGGGACGTATCCGATCGTCACGACATCGTTCCTCCAGTCGTGAACTTGAAACAACGTCTCATCGCTGTCGATATGTTTTTGAGCGAGCGGTGTACCGAACATGGTCTGGATTTGTTGTTGTGTCATGGGAGCATGCGTACCCAGAGCAGGCATAATTTGAAACGATTGGGGCGGTACAGTAGAGGAGGACGACGTTGTTGTCGTCGTTGTCGTTGAAGTACTTGAAGTGTTTGGAATGAATTGATAATACTCGGCAATGAGTTCGGTGATCCTTCCGGCTTGAGAATGGAACCTCGTAAAGTCGGGTGGTACTAGAAAGACATCGTCTTGTGGACCCAATTGGTCGAGGAACTTGTTCAGTTCGTTCCGCAATTGATCGTCCGTGATGGCCATGTCGGTTCCACCGATGGTACAAACCAGCGATGGCATTTCCGATAATGACGTGGATGTCGTCTTGTCGGCACCATCATGAGAACGCTTCATTTTCTGGCTCAAAACGACCACGGTTTTTTTTTTGTTTTTTTTACGGCGGAAAAACAAAAACAGGAGTGATAGGTGAAAAAGTAGCTGAAGCTGAGCAGTCTACCAAAGTAGTAAGTGTATCAAGTAGGTGAATATCTCTCTTGGTAGTAACTGTAAATGAAGAAGAGAATACGTAGCGCTGTTAAGTGGAAGTGTACGATGTATGTGATGATGTTTTGGTGGTTGGAGGATTAAACTGCGTAGTATTATAGAAAATCTAAATCATCATGGACCAGACGATCTGATGATGATGATGAATCTTTTCTTCTTCACACACCGCTTCTGTAGTACTCCGTATCCGTCGGGACATGGCGACGCCCAACGAAAGATCTTATTTTTCCATTGTAACATACTCGGAGTACCGTATTTTGATACGGTACATAGGTACGGGTACCTAATTACGGTATTATTGCCGTACGGTATCATACTTCATATTTGTTAACAGGACTATGATACGTACCGTCGTAGTTCGTAGGTACCGTAGTAGAGAGGAAACAAGGAACGACCGTTACACAGAAGATATTCTATGATACAGCAAATTGAATAATATATATAGGGGAAATTGCAATATCACCAGACCCCGATAACTTTCTCCACCTTTTTCGTTATTTCACCAGACCAAAACTATTTCACCAGGGCACAAACTTATTTCACCAGGCCCAACCTGCGCGCATTGTTACTTCACCAGGCACAAACTTATATCACCAGACCCTACCTGCGCGAATTCTTATTTCACCGGAAACAAACTTATATCACAAGACCCAACATTCCCAAATTCTTATTTCACCAGGGCACAACAATATTTCACCACTGCCACCGATGCAATTTGTTATTAGACGAATGCTACTACCACCCGTCTTTCTTTGTTGCAGCTATCTATCTCCGTTGTGGCCGTCTCTTAGCTGCGTCTACGCATACCTCTCGTTGTTATCGCCGTCGTATTACCAGCTGTTTCTTCTATCTGAGCGGCAGTCTCAGCAGAATTATGTTGCCCCCACCAGGACGTGTTCTCCGCACTGGTCCTATCCCATTTGCCAACGATCCATGCCGTTGTTCCCATCTTTCTGTTACGAATGACTTAATTTCACCCTTGGCAGGTGCAAACCACCTGTCCACTGCTTTGGTGGATTATCTCCTGCACCGCTCAATATCAATGTCAAGTAACTTGCGAGACGATGTATTGATTGGTTCCTCCAATTCCTTCAGCTACTTTCAGCTCATGAACAAAAAAAATTCAGGCTCCTTGGACCAACACGAGGCCATGAGTGTCAATTCCGCCCGGCTTCAGTATCAACATTACAGCCGCAAACGTTATGAGTTTATTTCCCCCTGCTGTAGCCACAACCATTTCTTTGCGGTCAAGGTGATATTTGACATTCAGGACCCTTCCATCTTTTCCGAAGTTTGTGTGTATGATTCATTGCGCAGAACTGGACGCAGAACTGATGCATTGAATCGCCATGCTCCCCCAGCCCAGTACCTGTGTCAGCTTCAGCTATTTCTTGCACAGTTTTGTTTTGTTGGACTCCCTCAAAGTGAGGTGCTTGCGAAAAACCCTGAGTACATCCTCCGAAATGCAGTATACGCCCCATGTCCAGTACAAGAAAATGGACACGACTGTGCCTTGTTTGCTTTTGCATCGGTCCTTCACATAGTCCACGGTCATGCACTATCTGCTGTCACCTTTACGCAGCAAAATATCTCTCAACTGAGGGATGGTTTGAACACAGTGCTTGCCTGTAACAAACCTGATGTGAACACTCCAGATCCGAAGAAATTCCTGTCCTCTACATTTTTGCGGTCGTTCTTCCCTTGTCTTTCGGAGAAACAAAATGACGACGTTTTTCTCAAGTTACTGTACAAAAAGTCGGAAAACGCCTCGCCAGAAGGAAAACAATCCAAACGAAACCCTGCAGAAGGAAAACAAGCCAACGAAGTACTTACAGAAGTCGACTCTGCTTATCGTCCCGTTCTTGATGATCCTCAACCAGAAGCTGACATTGTATCGGACCCTTCAGTTGCTTGTAGTCTTCCAGGTTCTGCGACAAATATTGTCGAGGTCCCTAGAACGCTGGACGACGTGTTCACGTCAATGTTTATGGATGTGCCTACGGTATTTGAAGACATGTCACAAGTCGACCTGGCCATGGATAAGTATGAAGAATCATCGGGCGTGAGAGTCATTATTGCAAAATCATGCAAGGGGCGATCCAGGCTTTACTTATGTGCCTCGCATGAAGGCTGTTGTTTTCGAGCAAAATTTGGGAGCAAACAAGGTATGGATAACATAATGCTGAAGAGAGCATTTTGTGTACCTTATCACAGCGGTCCATTAGTTCCTGGAGGAAAGAGACGACGTGCCCCAAAAAGACGACTCAGGGGACGACTCAAGCAAAGTGTTGAACTTGTTATGTCCGTGAAGGAAGCGGACCCAGTTCCAAAGGATGTGATGAGGACAGCTGCCAATCATCAAAAAAAAGATGTGACTTACAACCAGTCCTTTCGGGCAATCCAGGAAGTACGTTTTTCCAGAGCTGAGTCACAGCTAGTGAGTTTTCAGTTGATCCGTTCCTACGTTGATCAATTCCTGGAAAAAAACCCGGATTCGACAGTGAGGGCTGAGTGTGACGGGAACAATCACATTGAGCGGGTAGGAATTGTCCCCGGTATCATGAAAAGAGCAATGCGGTTGGTACGACCTGTAATGTCACTGGACGGTGCCCACATGAAATCAAAATGGGGAGGCACTTTGTATGTTGCATCAGTGAAGTCTGCCTGTAAAGAAATCTATCCAGTTGGATTCGCAATTATGAACGGAAATGAGGATGAGGCTGGATGGTTGTGGTTCCTTGAACTCCTACGTTCTACAATCGATATTCTTGTAATGGACCATCCCAGAGCAAGAGTGGCATACAAGTACTTCTCTTTCATCTCGGACCGGCAAAAGGGACTAGTAAATGCATTGCAGAGGGTTTTCCCAGACAATCATCCCTGTTTTTGCTCAGTTCACCTTGCCAGGAATGCGGAAACAAAGGGTGGCAAGAAGATAGGAAAGTTAGTTCACAGTCTATCCACGACATTTTCCGGATATGAATCCAGGCGATGTTGGGCTGCAATCGAGCAAGTTTCTCCCAAAGGTCGTGCATACTTGGAAGGTATACCCAAAGAACAATGGGAGGGAACTGCGTGGATTGAGAATCCATCACTCCCACCCAGGTTTGGAATAGTAACAACAAACATGTCCGAGTCCGCCAACTCCATGTTGGAAAAGGCACGTACTGGAAGTTGGTTGGACTGCATCGACCAAATCCTATCAATAATGTTGGAGAGAATTTGTACCCTTCGGCAAAAGCACAGAGGCAGAAGTGGTGTCGTCGACGAGATGCGTGGAATATTGGAAAAACGATGGAACAACTGTGCTGGCTTCCAGGTCTGGGAACTGATCGAGAACGGAGGCATCTTCAGAGTATGTCGTACCTCAAGGGGTCCAACAGAACCAGAGCGAAGTTACGTACTTAATATCCGGGAACAAACGTGTGAATGTGGAAAATGGCAAGATCACGAGGTTCCATGCATTGATGCGATTGCATACTACAAGAAGATCGAAAATCAAACACTTCAGTACATCATCGATAATCACGTGAGTGGACAATACAAGTTCGAAACAGTAAATGAACTCGTGAAGGATAACATCATCCCAGTATGTCTTGAGACCATCTCTGCAGATGGAACTACATTGCCACCAAATGTAGTGAAAAGACCAAGTGGCCGCCCCAAAAAGGTTCGGTTGAGAAAACGTACACGTTTTGCACACGACCCTCAGAAATCCAACATTCGGTGTAGCAGGTGCAAGAAAACAGGGCACAACGTGAGAACATGCTTGAGGAGGGACGGAGGGGGCAATACAGATCTTGATCTTTCATGAAGGTAGACTTGTAGAGTCTAATGTGCAAAGCAACAAATTTGAATGAATGTAATATGACATGCACTACACATACATATTGAGAACAACGAGAGGTATGCGTAGACGCAGCTAAGAGACGGCCACAACGGAGATAGATAGCTGCAACAAAGAAAGACGGGTGGTAGTAGCATTCGTCTAATAACAAATTGCATCGGTGGCAGTGGTGAAATATTGTTGTGCCCTGGTGAAATAAGAATTTGGGAATGTTGGGTCTTGTGATATAAGTTTGTTTCCGGTGAAATAAGAATTCGCGCAGGTAGGGTCTGGTGATATAAGTTTGTGCCTGGTGAAGTAACAATGCGCGCAGGTTGGGCCTGGTGAAATAAGTTTGTGCCCTGGTGAAATAGTTTTGGTCTGGTGAAATAACGAAAAAGGTGGAGAAAGTTATCGGGGTCTGGTGATATTGCAATTTCCCCATATATATATCATACACTTGGAAGAAAAGTTGACAGTCAACAGTCGACTACTGATGACCGTGGCAACGATAGAATTGTTTTTGGGTATCAATGCGGTTGTGGTGGTCCACTACAACTACAACTACAACTACTACAACTACAACTACAACTACTACTACTACTAATATAATATACTATAATATATAAAAGACATTCCATGATTTTGGGGGGATGGAGGCGTGGTTTGGAAAGAGACGGAACAAACGCCAACAACGCAACAATGACGGAACAGGAGGTCATGTTCCTCGTGGTCCTCCTTCTTGTCGTTGCCAGGGTATCACAACAATCATGAGAGTCGTCTTTGGGTTGACGGTTTTGACAGCCATTATGGGAACAATCCGTGTGCATGTCACGTTATTGAAAGGTAACGATTCCAACAGCAATGTTGGTGGTCATCATCATCATCATCATCATCAAGCAGAGAACATTCTATCATTCATGAAGTATGATTACAGTTCAACGAAATTCCGTCCAACAACGAAAAACAACCGTGACGTTGATGACACGTTCCGAAAGAAGGATATCATAGTCAGTTCAACAATGCAGTGGAAGAATTCCAAAAACAACATTTCAAATGATACGTTCATCAGTACTGATGATGATGATGATGACAATAACACATCTTCACTTCATTTTATTCCGTATGATCAATTGCGGGAACGTGATTATTTTTCCGATTCATGGTTCCTCAATCGACGACGCTTTTTGGATTTGCCTGTTTCACAAATAGGTATCATCGAAGATGCGGTCTTTGTTGCCGTCAGTCAAAACAAACGACCCATGCCTCATTGTCGTATGCTTGTGGATTGGTTACAGTTCGGTGTCGAACATTTATCCAAATGGTGGAACGAATTACAGGTATGGGTGTATTCCGACGATGATCCTCGAATTTCGTTATTGCCGACTGTACTGGACAAAATGGATCATTATTTACAACATAATGTCCATCCACCACCGATAGACGATGCAACAACAACAACAACCTTTCAAAACGCCATCGCCTTGATCGCTTTCGTCGCATACAAACCGAAACCACGACAGCAACATCAGTTCGATCGTGATCACATGAGACGCAATGCTTTGAACGAACGGACCTTGGCTGCAACGATTGCGTCCTTGTATCAGGCGGGATTTGGACGAGTCGTAATGGTGGGGATACATCAACAGGAAGATGCTTTACATTTTCAAAATGCCGTTACGATACTACAATCTCTCTTTCCATCATCACTCTCTTTCGACAACAACTCTACCACAACAAACACAACAATCCATATCGGTATCAGCAACATGGAACTCCAACACGTCCATGTTCACAATTCTGAATGGATAACGACCAACTTTTCCAGATACAATATCCCCCGTGCCGCTATTGCCGGAATGCAAGCCGCACTTCGAAACGAGATGTCGATCCACGAACAGCAACAATGGTTGGGGCAATCCAAAACAACGGACCATTGGAAGTACTTTTATTTGACCGAACCAGACACCATCTTACATACACAGCAACACATATTGCCCAAACTAAAAATGGCATTGGACCAAGGACTGTCACTCTTTCCTCATCGATTGCACATCATTCCTCATGAAGCTGATTTGCCACCTACATTGGGAGGGCACAAAATTGGAGATGCCAGATACGTCTTGAATGCTGGAGAATTTCTACCCAACATTGGACACTTTGCCGACATTACCGATTTGAATCCGTTGGCTCCAAAGGATGGTACCAATTATATTTCATGCTGTGACGATGGCCGGTATTGGCCCGGTGTCGATGGATCTCATTGGAAGAAATGCAAACCATGGTGGACTTGTGGCCGCAAAAAGATTGATTACAACAACGGACAAGTCTACAATGCCACGGCCATTGCCAACAACAATCCACGATTATTGCCGTATCCCATGATGCGATTAAAATCGGGAACGGGAGCCGTCTTTGCATCGAGCAATCATGGACGACGCTGCTGGCCTTCCAAAAATGGATGCATCTTGCATCGATACCTCAACCATCAATACAACAAGAACAACGCTGGAAACGGAAATGAAGCTCGGTTTCTCTCATGAAAGGGTCCCACTTTGGTACGCCTCAGAGTCTCTGCAAGATTGTTGCACCAACGCAATGGTAACAATGAACAATGTGCAAAGGATAGAGATATGTTTGTGTGAAAAGTTCACCATCCCTGTTGTAACGTTTTGCTTGGCTCGGATTGGCTCGGATCGGAAGCATTGAAAAAAAAAAACTTGGAAGCATTATTATTAAAATAACTGTACGACGTAATAAAAAAGGCTATTAATTGATACGACGTCTCTGTTTCAACTGCACTTCTTATAAATGCAACAAAAAAATGCTTTTGTCTCCTTGTACTCGTACTCGTACCTGCCGAACTACCGTATGATAACTACCGGTACAAGAACCATAGTACCATAGTACCAGCTACGGTATCATCTCTATCGTAGTGGTCTCTATCGTAGTGGTAGTCTACGACGTATGATAGCTGTTCGCGCGTCTGTCATTTAATTCCAGCGAAAACCAAGGAGTGTAAAAAAGCTTCTTTTCGAAGACTCGAACAAAAACTCTCTCGAACTTTCGGAATTATCATTAAAAGAGATTTTCATCGTGCAAAAAGGACATAATTTTAAATACGGATGTATGCAATCAATCTTCGAATAATCAAGCCTCCCCATAAACGTATCATCGGTGGCTAGGGTCTGCAACATTGCTCAGGTTACAATGGATGATGTTTTGAAGTGCTGCAGCTTTTAGGGTTGAGAATTGCAATTGTCATCCAAGACAAGAGATAAAGCTCTCAAATGAGATGCTTGTGTCTTAACATATATGAAGGTAATTAGTTGCAAGCAACCATTCCAAACCGTCCTACTCCGAGCACGTTCTTGGAGCTTCTTATATTGTGGTAAATACCCCTCATTCAACATGACCATTGGAAAAATTCCAGGATAAATAGAAATACAAGCCCCACAACACTCTGACGTCAAAGGTTCTGCATGTACTTATGTTCAAAATAGATACGAAAGTTATACAGGTGATTTTTTTGTAATCACGGGTGATAATTACCTCTTTTGGTACCTGCAGTTTCCATGAATGACAATTGCCTTCTCTGTTTGTAAAGTAAGAATATGCCCATCTCACTGTTAGTTCAGATTATTATTTTGTGCCCTCATTATTATATAATAACTGCTGTAAGAGCATGGCATTTCTTGAACGACTCTTCGTTCTATCATAATTTCCATCGTCGCCAGAAAAAGGTACTTCGCAGTAAGATCTTTCAATCCAATCTTTGTCGTTCAAGGACAAAAGAGTGTGCAAGTTTTTAGATTTTCCTTCACTACAAAACGATGATGATCTCTAATCCAGCAGCCGAATCTCAATGCAACCGTCCCATAGCATACCATCGAGAGTCCTCCCTCAAGAAGAACGAAAATCGGGTCCATTTGGGCAAACACTACATGCCTGGACATAATGCTGTGATATGTGGCCGCGGCAAGGCTTGCACTTCCTCTCCTGGAAACAAAAAGCTCCGAGCGTACATCGACTCATTTGCCAAGTCATACGGTACTGCTACCAACAAGGAACAGAAATCCAAGATTGTGAGTACAATCATTTCACTGATCGAAGAACCGGAAGGTGGCGCTTTTGTCAAGTTTGAGGAGTCCACTTGGTGGAAGGTTGATGAAGCATATGCACGAGAAAAGATTGGAAATCTTTTTCGTGATGCCCTTCATACCAAATACCGTTCTTCCTCTAAGGCCAAGCAAGCGCGCAAGAAAACGGCTGTCTCTGGATTTGTTGACGAGATTCAGTCCATTGTCACCAAGCTTTCCATGGATCAGTCCTACTCCTCCAGCTGCTCTTCTTCTTCGGCCAGCACCAATTGTCTTAGTAACAGCAGCTCCAGCTTCTGTTACTGGAATATGGATTTTGGGAGCAACCATAAAAGATTTGTGTCTTGGATTGGCTTTCCGTCCATCCCCTCCATGTTCTTCAGCATCGGGAATGGCTACAACAACACTGTCCCTCCTATGCCTCAACATCCATACAAAAGGAGAAACATGCTGTTCAATTATTACGACCAGGCACTCAAGCTTACTGGTGATGATGCTATCTTCTTGTCCCAGACGGGAGTCCATCAAAACCCAAACAATATGGCGGCTTTTGACAGTATCATGGTTCCTGCTACTGCTTCATGTGACATTGCATCTGCACTGGTCACACCTGACAACAGTAGAACCAGTATTGACCAGAATGTGTGTATGGCCTCTGAAGAAGGGGATGGGAAGGGAAAGGTTGACGATGACGAAGTGTCAATTGCCACCTTTGCTGGGGACGACGACATCTTTAGTGATTTTTTGGTGGAAAACGTGGAAGAACTTTCTCGAATCTTCTGAGAGGCTATTTTCGATAGTTAACAGGACAAGATCCACACAGGATGTTTGTACAAAACAATGAATGCCTCCACAATATGTTAGGAAGATATTTTCTATTGTACATGCTAGCTAGGTAGTACGATTGACTCCTTACTGTGAAGGCCAATTCAACGATCGAGTCGCTTTTTATAACTTGAAACCCATGGTGCCAAAACATGCTCTATCCCACTGAATGCAACGTTGTGGTTTCGTTCATTCAAAGGCGGGAAGACGAGAACATAATTGAGATGGCGAATGATGCGGTCGTGTGATTCCTTTTTATCTCTGCCAATCCGGAGTCCGGAGTCAGGAGTATGTACACTTGCAAGTATGCATCATGCTACCGTAGCTCTTACTATCTACCGCAGGTACCGTAGCTAGGTACCGGTAAGTACTATCTTACTACGTAGTACTACACCGTAAATTGCGCTTGATAAGCCTCCCCCGAACGACAGCTCGTACATGATTTCTGTAGGCAGGGGGCGTATTCAACGCAAGTGTAAAAACCGTATTTCGAACGGTTTTTTGAATTTCTTGTTTGTCCGGATTCCCTTCAAACTTCAGATTCCCTTTTTTACCAACTTCAGTCACGAATCGCGAGTGTAAAAGTCACCATCAATCATCATATCGCATCAATTTTACTTTTCTTCCAAAGCACAAAATGTGTCGTCACATCACATCGTTGCATCATCTCATGAGCAACGGACAGAAACTCACCGTTCGTTGTCGTTGGGGAAAGGAAAAAGTCCAGCATTACTCATTTAGAGGAGCTTATTATCGGATGGGCACCCGAATTGAGGAAGTTGTCATTGGCATGCCATATTGTCGTCTACAGGTGAGGGCATGCCAAGTCGACGAAAACTTTCGTTCAAAACCGAAACAACAACAGTATCAAATGATTCGGCGTTTGAGCCTAAAATCTACATAATCAACATGGACCAGACTCCTTTTCCGTTTTCTCTCGTTGGTCAATCAACCTTGGAATTGAGGGGAAACACTCAGTGACTGTCAGACAGTCTGGTTACAACAAGACCCGAGCTACAGCTTCATTGGCAGACGCTGCAGACGGATCCAAGCTGAAACCAATGATCATCTTCAAAGGTGAACCTCGAGGCACCATTGCAACTCGCGAGCTTCCAGTGAGTCAAAATGCTAACCAACTTGCTCTCTGTTGCCAACACGCCGCCTGGCAAGACAACGAGAACATGTCTACATGGATAGATGAGTGTTTGGTGCCTCATATCCAAAAAGGGCGGATGGAGCTCCAGTTTTTTGTTTATGGACCATTTCAGATGTCACTATTCCGACACTGTGAAAGCGAGATTGGACAGTGTCGGTGTCCAATTGAAGCTCATCTCCAAGGGTTGCACTTCAGTCGTTCAACCCATTGATGTGGGCGTCAACAAGCCCTTCAAAGATCGAATTAAGTCCCAATGGTGGGAGTGGATGATTGGCTTTGGACAAGATGGTGGCAACATCCCAACTCCTTCCAGAGAGGATGTTCAGCATTGGGTTGTTGAGGCTTAGAATTCAATTGGAGCACATATCATTCAAAATGCCTGGCGAAAAACTGATCTATCCTACTTCCCAGAAGAATAAATAATGTACTATAGCAAGTTATGATTACACTTCTTCATCGCTAGAGTCTAGATTGACGCCATCTAAGAGCGCATTCATTACTCCATCACCAAGGACATAGCGATCGATGATTATTTCGGAGCAAACACCATTGTTAGTTGTGTTGTAGTCGATGTTGTATTGGCTAGTAGAATCCGAAAATTTCTCTGTGACTTGGGCGAGGCGTCCGTCCGAATGATTTAGTACGTTGTGGTACATACTATCAAGCCTCCCCACAAGACATTGATCGATCCCATCAAGGACTAATCGGGCAGCACCGATGACGGCATATTGGTTTCTCCTATGCAATGAAAGATGAAAGTGAGAGAAATCAACAACAATGTTATCATTGAAACATCGACTTACCAGTCTCTAGAACACGTTTTTCGCAGCGGACAACTGCATTATATCCCACAAGGGTGCCACAGCATTCATGGTAGCTGCAACTACAACCGAAATCGCTACTCTCTATCCTGAAAATGAGGCCACAAGGTCTCGTTGTCAATCGTCGTTTTGTTGGAACGAACGATGTGAAGCGAAGCGACATTGAAAGCAGTCACGTGACGGATGAAGGGAAGACGTAGACGGAATCTTGCCTCACCTTGTTCCAAAATCCAAATCTGGGACGCGTTTTCCGTTGCGCGTCAGAGAAATTAATGAAGTACAAGTTGTGCACAGGGGAGGCTTATTCAAGGGGGGGGAGTATCAAGCGCAATTTACGGTACTACAGTTCGACGTTCGACGTACAGCGTCCGAGTACGACTTTATTTCGTAATCTGCCTTTTTGCAAGGCATGAAACAATAATATTATTGTTATCCTCCGTTCGACTCCACCGATAGCTACCGTAGTAGTCTACTTTTCCCTGACCAAGATTCCGTTCAGTGACCATGATTCTTTCAAACATTACGTACTTTATACGACAGGTACAGCATAAAAATGACCCTGGTGACAAGGCATTACGAGCAACATGCACAACGAAAACACCTGACCAGAATGGTGTGAAGACTTTTCTTCACTTTTTTGCAAGCATCCTGTATTTGGCTTTGTTTGTCCTGATAAGTTCCCAATGTAAAGTTAAAAAACTCGAGAAAGCTCTTCCATGTTCTCCACCAAAAAGTCATGAAAAATATCATCATCCCCAGCAAAGGTGGCAATAGACACTTCATCATCATTGTCACCATGCATTTCCTTCCCATCCGACTCTTCAGAGACCTTGGGGGACACCTTGTATGCTTTAAAGCTTCTGCTACTCATGTCAGATGTGGCTAGTGGGACAACGCTTTTAAATGATGCTGTTGAAGGAAACATGGTAACGTTGGAAGCAGCCATCTCACTTGCAGTTTGAATAAATCTGCTATTGCAAAACATAGAAATGTTTCTTGGTGTTTGGTGGAGCCCTGGCTGAGACATGTGCACAGGGTCATTGCAAGTGATCTTGAGAGCTTCATTACAATAATTGAACAGCATGTTTCTCCTTTCCAATGAAGGATGAGACATAGGAGGGATTGCATTGTTACAGCCATTTCCCATGCTGAAGAACATGGATGGTATGGACGGAAAGCCAATCCAAGATGGCACAAATCTTCCATGATTGCTTCCAAAATTCATATTCCAATGACAGTGACTCTTACTGTTGTTAGTAGGGCACATAGCTTTGACTGAAGAAGAGCAGCTGGAGGAGTAGGACTGATCCATGGAAAGCTTGGTGACAATGGACTGGATCTCGTCATTGAATCCAGAGACAGCCGTTTTCTTGCGCGCTTGCTTGGCCTTGGAGGAAGAACGGTATTTGGTATGAAGGACATCACGGAAGAGATTTCCAATCTTTTCTCGTGCATATGCTTCATCGACCTTCCACCATGTGGACTCCTCAAACTTGACAAAGGCCCCGCCTTCGGGTTCTTCAATCAGTGAAATAATTGTACTAACAATCGTGGATTTTTGTTCCTTGTTAGCAGCAGATTCGTATGATTTTGCAAATGAGCCGATGTATGTTCGGAGCTTTTTGTTTCCAGGAGAGGAGGCACAAGCCTTACCACGGCCACATATCACCGCATTGTGTCCTGGCATATAGTTCCTGCCCAAATGGACCCGATTTTCGTTCTTCTTGAGGGAAGACTCACGACGACATGCCATGGGACGGTTGCATTGAGATTCGGCTGCTGGATTGGAGATCATGACCAAGTTCGTTTTGATGTTATATCTTTTAACGACAGAGAACGGAAGTCGGAACAAATTTTTCAGTTTTTTTTTTTCATTGAGAGGAATGGAAAAGTACGATTGTTGTTGGTAATCGCCTTAAGGTGATACTAATGAAAAACGCAGAAGACGAAACCAAAAGAAGGCAAGTTAAATGCTCTAGCTAGCTAGCTAGTAAAGGGCAAAGGAATTGCGTCGAGGATTGTTGTACATTTTTGTAGTCCAGAATTATTCCAGTGGTAGCAATAAATGTTCAAATGAAAATTGGGAACACATGTTCCCTCACCGACGAATGATTGAATCCACAATCTTTAAATAGGAAACGACATGAAGGTCGCTTTCCTTGTTTTGTTCTGGGACGAAGCTTTGATCAACCCTCTCATTTCTTCTTCCACAAAAACTATTAACCGAACTTGATGTGCAGATTTACTCCACTACTATTGCCGACATACCCGACGTCTATTTTTTACAACGGGGGCATCTTGGCATTGTTTGGATTTATCATCAGTCGGTGGATACATGTGTGCATGGACAGCAGACAAACGGTATCATGCATTCCGGTACATCATACATACCAGTAGTCGCTGCTTTCAACAATCCAAAATATGAAGTAGACTACTACGGTTTCGGCACCTATGGTAGTCTAGCTAGCCACTCTCTCTAGTAGAGAGATAATTCCTAATTCACAGTCAGTACTTCGTTCCACTTCCTGTTAAATGGAAGCTACGTCCTACTGGATATGTACGAATTGCGCCGAAGTAGTAGAAAAACAGGATACAAAGCTTACAGTTAATACTTTTAAAGTCGTACGTTCAACTTTCCGTCGTCGTCAGTCGTCTGCCAGCACTGCCTCATCAATCTGCTGCGAGTACGATCCTGCTACCGTTAGATACATCTACGATAGAACTTGGATGCATGGGTACTGGATAGGTACCCTAAATAACTGGATAATAATAATATACGTAGTACGAGATTATGTACCTATCTATGGATGGGTGCACTGACAGTAAATCTGTCGATAGTACGTCGTAGTCTTTTAGGCCTTGTCCGAACAACAACAAAAACACGAAAAAAAATAGAGAGCCCATAACCCATAAACTCTATTTTTTTGGCCTGCGAAGAGACAGATCTTCGCACTCAAAAAAATAGGCTGCGAAGATGAAAAAAAATAGAGGGAAAAAAAATACCCCCCCCCCTCTACTAGTACTAACAACAGTAAAGTCATACTCCGGAGTAGTAAGAAAGCATCAATCCACCAACGTTTCCAACATGTCGTCGTCGTCAGCATCATCACGAGGATCAACCCCTTCTCCACAGGCCTTGTCCAAACAACAACAAAAAACAGAGAAAAAAAAACAAAAAACAGATGTCGTTTTTTGGGTGGAGAAGGGTGCGTACTCAATGCCGTCCAAACAACAAGTAAACCCAAAAAAACGGACATGTGGCGTCCACAAACCCCAAGAGTACGAAATCTACAGAGGTCTACGTGAAACGTATCATCAATATTCTGCTAGTAGTATATCATGATCAGATAGCATCAATCTTTATTGTTGTTTGCTTCAGTAGTAAGCAAGATGGATTCCAATCTCATGATTGCTGCTGCTACTACAGCGATGAGCTTTTTGTATTCCCGTTTGTGGCTTGTCTTTCCGGAGAATCATGATGATCAACGGAAACTCGATCCAAAGCTGGGTTTAATCGTTGTGCTGTTGGTCGTGCTGTAGATGGCATCCTGAGACGGACCGTGTTCTTCGGTACATCTAGCAATTTCATCCTCGAGGTCCTTCAATTCATTTTCAAAAAAATCTTGTTTCCTTGTTTCGTTCGTTTTCTTCAAATTCGAAAATCTTGGACCGGATTTGCCTCGCTTTATCGACTAAGGTATCAATACGCCTTTTCAGGTATCTCTTTTACTCCAAGGAATTCTTGGAGCAAAATCCGGTTTTTTGCTGCCTTTTTGTCCTCGGCATGTCGGCGATCAGCAGCCAATGTTGATTCCTTCGACGTTTCGGCAATAATTTCTTTCAAACTAGTACAACACTTTTTCATTTTTTCAATTATGAACTGACTGTGAGACTGTGACCACCGCTGTGTGAATGACATTACGATGTGATACGGTACCTACTGTCGTACCTGGTATGTTACTACGTTCGTTAGTACCACGTGAGACAGTTGATGCATCCTTGATGACTACCGGTATTTACAGTTACTACGGTCTACGGTCCTCTCTAATACCGGTAACGGGGTACGTACGACATAGTAGTGACGTAGTGACTGAAGAGCGTTAGTTTTCAACTTCTTTCAACACCGACAAAGCGTCAAGGACAATTCTTTGGCTGTTTCCATCTGTCCTGCAGTTGTGTGGACGCTCTATTGAGATATCTCCTGTTGGCCTTCATCATGTCAAAGGTGTTGATTCAATCCCTTCGAGTTTCACAACGACCGTTCGTAATACTTCACAAACGTCGGCTGTTGTTATTACCCAAATCGTTTCCGAATAAAAAGGCATCCTTCCATTCGACAGTTGTTGTTCCAGTGAGGCAAGACGAACAACATCAACGTCCTGTCGCTATCTTTTTGAATTGTAGTCGGTTGGATTACGACCAACAATTGGATTTCAGTCGACTGGAAGCTTTGACAGACTTTCATCGTCACAATACCGATTATGTGACAGACACGAACGAGATCGTTCAACTCGTTAATGATATCAATGCAGAAATTGTTATTACCAAAGAAATGCAGGTACCACCAGAAGCTGTCCATGGGTTTCACAGTGATACCGTCAAGTTATTGTGCGAGGCGGGGACAGGATACAACAACATTCCACTCCAAGCGTGTCGGGACAAGAATATCGTCGTATGTAATATTCCTACCTACAGTACCGAGGCTGTGGCTCATACGGCCATTACCTACATCATGAACTTTGCCATTAATCTGTTGGAACAACAACGGATGCTACACAACAATGATCGATCCAATTTTACGGTGCGTCTTTCACCAATTTGGTGGGGAAAATATCGGTATCTACAATGTTGCGATAGGATATGACTCACGCCATTTCTTTTTTCTTTTTTGAATTTTTTCTATTACATACTAGGGCCCATTTACATTACCACTCGTCGAATTGGGTGGTAAAACCTTGGGATTGGTGGGAGGGTCTGGGATGATTGGATCCAAAGTCGCCGATATCGCTCTTGCCTTGGGCATGAAAATCATCATATCCAGTCGTTCCGGAACCTTGCCATCTACTCATCGTCTTTACCAACACCCTGATGTCACAGTCACGTCGGATGTCAATATTTTATTACAACAATCCGACTTTGTTAGTATCCACACACCTCTCAATGACGAGACTCGTGGAACCTTTGGACGGACCCAAATCGAACAAATGAAACCCACCGCCTTTCTTATCAATACGTCGCGCGGAAAGGTATGTAAGGAAGACGAATTGATCCAATGCATGCAAGAGAACAAGATTGCCGGAGCCGGTCTTGATGTCACCGCGTCGGAACCACCTCCCATGGATTCGCCCGTTTGGAATTTGAAAAATGTTTGGTTGTCCCCCCATATCGGATGGAGACGCAAGGAAACACGACAACGACTCGTCGACATGACCTGTGACAATATCCAAGCGTACATCCATGCCAACGGAAATGTCAACAACTACATCAATGTGGTGAGTTTAAAATAATAATCACGACCAACCAGAAAATTGGGTTGACAAAATTCAAACGGTCCACTCTGCTTTCGATTGAATTGATATACCAGCACCATATCGCTACTATATTCACACAAAAAAAAAGATTGTAAAAAAAAAAGATGATTCGACACAATATTCTTATACCGTGTATTGCTTTCCCTTGTAGGTAAACCGTGATCCATTTCGTATGAGACGACAAGAGAGATCCAAATTGGATCGACGGTCCTTCTCGATGGGGACATTCACAGTCAGTCATATTGGTCTTTCTACGACATTGGCTTTGTTCAACGAGTATCGTCGGTGCTTCACGACCAAGCGACGACAGAAACGACGACAATCCCAGCACACCATCTCTACCACCAAATCCAAACAAGGAGGTACCAAATCAAACAAGAGAAAAACAGAACCCCCAAACGTTATCCGACCACCCAAAGGCTATCAAAAACGCCTCCCCAAGCCGGAGCGAAATGCTTTACCGCCAACATTATTGGCACCGACAGCTTCTCCCTACGTCTATGTGTCTCAAACGGCACTGGTAGATTCCGAAAATCCTTCCGAAATGATCGATGCTTCAACCTTGTTTCAACAATCCGCTCAACATGGTATACCTGGATCCATCTTGTCCAGAGACGGTAGTTTCGAATACTTTTCTCCCAAGCACGACTTGAAACACGAGTACCCCGATCATGGAGCACCCGAAGTGGCCGTGTTGGGCCGATCCAATGTGGGCAAATCCAGTCTCGTCAACGCTATATTACAAAAAGATCTCTGTATTACCAGCAAATCGCCAGGGCGGACAAGACTGCCGTATTATTACGGTTGGACACCAAACGCATCTCTCAAGGACAAGCCTACCAAGGCAGGAAAAGCAATTATAACCAAAGACCCCGCGTTGGTTCGAGGATACATTGTGGACTTGCCGGGATATGGCTTTGGAAGCGCACCAAGACATGTCGTGGAAGAATGGCAAAAAGACACGCAATTTTGGCTGCTACATCGACGACACGAAGCAAAGGTCTTAAAGCGCTTGTTTTTGTTAATGGACTCTCGTCGGGACGAACCCAACGATTGGGACCGGGCTGTGTTGCGATGGTTGGAGGATGCGGAAATCCCGTATACCATTGTTCTCACCAAAGCCGATCGAGTTAGCGTTCCACAAGTCGTCAAGCAAGTGAACAACTTTTGTATCCGCTACGCGAGTCAAGAGGCAGAGATGGAATCCAACAAGGACAGTGACGAGTACATGTCATATGTGGCACAATCGCCAGTTGTGCATGTTACTTCCTCCAAACAGGGTTGGGGAATCGCCGATTTGATGTGGGCCATTGAAACAGAGTTTCTTGGAGAGGATGATGAGAGCCTCTTTTAAGTGGGGTGGGATGTATGAAGAGAATAATGCAGTGGTGTTACGTTGATGTTGGACTCGTTGAACATGGTGTATTCATGCCTCAACCTTGTACGACGACACTTTACGGGAAAGGGCTCTTATTCCGGGCATATGTAAAAGTTGCTATCTGCATCTACATATTGCCGTGTACTTGCGGAATGACGTCCAATCAGCAGGTTGGCTTTTTCCTGAATGTCACGTCAGCAACTGCTAATGTCTTGCAATCCGGATCCGATTTAATCACCACCTGTCTTACTTGGATGTCACAAGGTGAGATTGCTAAATGATAGTCAGAGGGACTCGGTAGATCGATTAGATCCCATAGCGGTGGGAGGATATGGACGACTCGGCTGAAAAAAAGGGAGGATGGGTTGGAACTCCAACACTTGAGTATGAACGATAAGGTCTGTTGAATTGGAAGCCGGAAAAATTCTCTCGGAGGCTTTGCAAATTACAAATTGGCAGTCCGAAACGATAGTGGGAAGGACTTGCATTATACAGACAGTTTGAAGGACTTGCGAGATCTATTCGTTCGGTGAGAGTGGGAAAAATCGAGCGACGGGTTATAGTGAGGGAAGACTCTATTGTTTGGAAAACTGCACATGTCTTTCGTGTTGTACGGATAATGCATTGATGATTATCGAAAAATGCACAGAAGTTTCGGCAGTAGGCTGTAATTGCTTTTTGCTAATGTTGTTACTGGTTGAATAATGAGGTTTCGGACGCCATCATGTTGTTGAATGAAACCAATGATGCGATCGGTTGTTGTAATCGCTACGATTAATCCACCGATAGAAGGGTGATCATGCCGCTGGGGCGAAGCCCTGGATTTTTAGGATCAAAAACAAAGTGTTTTCGAAAATGCAAGTGTTTGAACATTCGTGGTACAATCTATTGTCACATGCCCCTAAATTATGGGCCCCATTGAGATCCTGTTGAAAGACAATGAGACTTTTCAGAAGGAGCTCGAAGCACGCAACCGAGTTGACGGTATCATCCAAGGACGCATAACATTGGCCTAGGTTGTTCAGAATCGCTTGCACGAACAAGGGCAGCAAATTTACATCGATGATATCTTGCTTTTGCTCTCGCTGTGGAATCGAGTAGGCCAAACTGTACAAGCCTCGTGCCTTCGAAAGAAATTCTCGTCTTTTTCTTGAATCGCTGCCTCGGTACCAGGGCCAAGGCGTGATGGGTCAAGGCCAAGTTATATATCAAAATCGTAGAGAGTCTTGAAAACAAAACATGGTGTTCACCCTTAGCACCAGTACCTTCAAGCGTCATTTGCGGATCACAAAGGGCTTCGCCTTTGCTCACCAAGGTGACACCCATGTCAAATGTTTTGCATAAACAGTCGGATGTTTTGTTGAACCGAAATCGTGGGTATGTGCCGTTTGCGATGGCAAAACCAGCACCGACAAACATTGCTCAACAGAGGTACTAGAGGGCTCTACTTCTTCAAGTGGATGGGTCAAAAAGATCTTGGAAGCGGATATAGCTTGCTTGAATACTAGCACCGCTTCGGGATAATTCCCTTGGTTGTATAACGATGCGCCCACATTATTTTGTTGGGATATCGACTGCAAGGCTCTGGCTGCCGCAACAGGAATGAAAGAACAGTCCCAGGATTTATCATGTTCGTACCTATCTCTGCCTTTCTTCAACGGTTTCGTTAAACTTATTTGTTGGATGGGTGCTTGATCATTCGTACATTCCTCAATCAGCTGCAATTTGTGAGCAGATTCTGCGGAAGGAATGATAGAAATTGGATGATTGATGAGGCATGAGATTCTCCTGAGATTTTTGCCTATGGTTGTTTCAGCAAAGATGTTGGCAGACGGCACATTGAAGAGGATCTCCTCTCCAGTAGAAAGGAAGAAATAATAAACCACGCACATCGTTCAGAACAAGATATTGAAAAAGGGGAAGCATTGTAGAATTCGTCGTGTAAGAACGATAATGTGTCGAATCGAAATACGCCGGAAAACTCTACCAATACTTCGGCGGTATATCTGAAAGATTGAAGATATCCAACTTCTCTTTTTTTGCTCTTTCTATTCCTCCGGCAAAACGTGTCACCATAGACATTCCCAAAAACAGAATAATAATTTTATCATCATTGTCTGTGAGAATCAGAATAAAAATTAATGGGAAGTCAGGTTTTTGCTCTTATTCGTAGACGGTATTTCACTGACTGTGAATGAACGGATAAGTTTTGACAGAAAGAACGAGTTTTGACACTTGATCTTTCGCTCTCTCTTCTCATTCGACATGACCTCGGGCATAATATATCTGTTGACATGTACTCGGAGTACATGGACCTTTCTAGCTAGGTAGTAGTAGCGTTTGAAAAATACGACTTACGACGTGTGAGTTCTACGACTACCGTAAAGGCTACAGTATTTTTCATTCTCCTCTACCCCCCTGGACGACAATACTGGACAATTTTGAACGGAGGGGGGTACAGGACACCGATCATGGCGCCGGCCGCGCTTTGCCCAACTTTTTGAATTTCATCACCTCGGATTCCCTTCTGGTCTTGTGTTCGAAATTCGAACACGAGTGCGGCCAACTCCCTTCACTCCACCAACACGATGACAAGTTTTCTAATTTTTACAGTTAATTTTCCAAACAAAATGCCAAGGGTTACCATCACCGTCCAACGACAGGTTTTCTAATTTACAGTTAATTTTCCAAACAAAATGCCAAGGGCTACCATCACCGTCCAACGAAAGCTCACGATTCTTCGTGATGCCGACGAAAGGCAATTGAACAATAAAGAGTCTCTCAAGTCGATTGCCAGGTCGCATGGAGTTCAAGCCGTTCAGATCCGAAATTGGAGAAAGCAGCGCGAAGTTTTGTCTCTCACCAGACCCAGGGCACGTTCGCTCCATAAGGGGAAACCATCCACGATCAAGTATCTTGAAGATGCGGTTATTGGACATGCTTTTGAGATGCGCCAGATAGGTGTAGGTATAACCTACAATCATTTGGTGATTAAGGCCTGCCAATTGGACGAGGGATTCCGTGCGAAGACATATGAAGTGCAGTATCAGCTGATTCGGCGTCTTTGTAACTCCAACTGTCTCGTCAATCGACGGCGTACACATGTGTCGCAGGAGCATCCACAGGAGGCGATCGATCGGGCCGAGGAATGGCTGTCGGAAATAAGACCAATCTTGAGTGCCCCGAATGTGTTGAAGGAGTACATTATCAACATGGACCAGACACCCCTGCCGTTCAGTCTGGCTTCTAGCACAACGTTGGAACTAGAAGGAGAAAAAACCGTCACCGTTCGCCAGACGGGAAATTCGAAGACTAGATGCACCGTCTCCCTAACTATCACAGCTGATGGAGGGAAATTGAAACCCATGATCATCTTCAAGGGTCAGAGAGGCGGGACGATTGCGACCAGAGAACTTGCAGCCAGCCAGTATCGAGACAACATGGTGCTCAGCTGTCAATCCAACGCCTGGCAAGACGAGGAAAACATGAATGACTGGGTAGATGGTGTCCTTGTTCCCCATTTGCAACAACATGCAGCCGGTTCACCTGTTTATCTTTTTCTTGACCAATTCGCTGCGCATGACACTGCCTCGTTTCGAACAAGAATGGATTCACTTGGAGTAACCTTGAAACTAATTCCTGGCAAGTGTACATGGGTACTACAGCCTATAGATGTTGGCATAGGGAAACCTTTCAAGGACCGGGTCAGACAGAAATGGTTTCGTTGGATGATTAACCATGCTGAGGCGGATGTGGACCTACCAAACGCTTCCACGGACGAAATTCAACAGTGGGTGAATGACACTTGGCAGGAATTGCCAGAAGATATTGTCCGGAACAGCTGGAAGAAGAGTAACCTGAGTTGGTTTGTATAAGAGCGTGGAACAAGAACATGAAAGATGGAAAAAAATAAAACTTGTGTCATTGTAGGATGGAATAAAAATAAAACTTCTGTCATTGATTTTTTCATTTATATTTTATTTTGATCTTCGCTAATCGCCGTAGTTCCCTTCGATGCTACGTAACAATGAATTAAGTGCCCGATCACCCGGAATAGTAGTGTCCACAAGTGTTGCGAGGCAGACGCCGTTGTTGCTGCGGCTATATTCGATTTTTTCCGGACATGAGCTGTCGGAAAAAAGGAGCGTCACTTGAGCTAGCCGTCCGTCTAAGTGGTCAAGAGTCTTGTCGTATATGGGAGCCAGACGTCCAACGCAACATGCAATGCCTCCATCCAACACCAAAAAGGCGACACCATGCCATACGTATTCGCTTTTATCTGGAAATGGAGTACAGAAAACGGTGAGAGAATGTGTAATTTTTCGGACATCAAAAGTAACGTACGTACCTGTCTCCACTACTCTTTTTTCAAACCGAAGGAGCGAATTCTCTTTCACTTGGTCTCCACATATGTCATGGAAACCGCAGGAACAGTTTAAATCACCACTTTGTATACCAACAACAAGGACTGTAGCACCACAAGGTCTTGGCGGCATTTTCATTTTTCATGCGGAGACGACGAAACACTTGAGACATGGAAGATGATGCCTTTGAAAAAGGAGTCCCGGGAACGGGGAGACGACAGACGACGGAATCTTTGCTGTTCAGCAAATTTAAAAAAAAAAAAGTGCACGAAGTAGAGCGCCGGGCCGCTATCCAGGAAGGTAGCGAAGCACAGACGGACCAGAGTCACTTTTGTACCATTTTCTACGCAAGGGGGGTAGAGGACACTGGGGGATAGAGGAGAATGAAAAATACGGTAGTAGGTAGCTATCTGGGTAAATACCTCTAGCTAGTAGAGAGTCGTAGTTCGAAAGATGTCTCAGCTACGTTAGGTGCGAGGAAATGCAGGGCAGAGGAACCAGAGGTCAACTCCAGTTACAGTTTGCATTTACAGTTAATGATATTTACTACGTAGCATAAAGGGGGATTTTTCTTTGGAATATACTTGCGGTGATTCGAGGCGGCTGTGTGAGCATCATAGACCAGGTGTGTGAGTGCCTTTGATCCTGAGAGTTGGGGTGTACTTGTGAGGAATGGCGCTGGTAGTTCCCAGTCATCTTGTCAGCCTGAATGTTAACTGCTCAGTTTGTCCAGGGCGAGCTGTCTATCCTGATGTCCCTGCATGATTTGATGGAACGTTTTTAATCGGAAGAAGCTGCGAAAGGCGGGCTACATCCTGCAAGATTTGAATATCTCAAATTGTAAATGATAACAAAAGCCTATGTGAGAATTTCTCTCCAGCTAGTAGCCCTAACCCACTTCAGTACTGAATTCAAGATGTAAATTGTCGATGTTTGCAGCATCCAATATTTGATTTTTCCGACGCCTGTTAGGGTTGGAAAATCCGGAGAAATTACTCAAGACTACTACTATTATCTTGAATCGAATTCACAGTCAGTACGTACGTGGGGAGACTCGTCTGGGAGGCGTCGTAAGTCACAAATTGAAATTTGCGAAATGATAGCAACAAAAACTTGGGGGATTTCTATTTTTATTTCTTCCATCTAGCTAGCTAGGGGGTGGGGAAAGGCTTACTACCACTCCGCAAATGGTACGGCGATGACCACATCACGTAATATTTGTTTGATTGTTTGAAGCTCATTGATTTCTTTCTTTATAAATATATTGTCATTCTTCCCTAAAGGGGGAACATCGTGCTGTGCTGCTCCACCCAGTACTCCCGTGACTATCCCATTTCCCATTACTATTCCAAAGGGCGGAAGGTGATAATCGTTCTTTGCTGCCCCACCCAGTACTCCCGTGACCATCCCGTATCCCTTGACTATAATATTCCAAATGGAGAAAGCGTTCCAAACGTACGTACCCAACCCCAAACCCACATCCCGGTTTTTATGTTTTTTGGGTAATGTCAATGGTTGTTGCTTTCTACATCAAAGGTGATCCCAGCTTTCCTACCTACCTACCTACCTACCTACCTACCTACCTACCTACCTCCCAAGGTGTTTTCCAAAAGATTGAAGAGATGGTATTCGTTCTCTCCATCTCTCTCTTGTTGGTGTTCATTTCTTATGCACTTTCAGAGCTGCTGGTTGATGCATCCCATGGTCCCAGATCCCGTCCCTGTTCTTTCTTCTTGTTTTGTGGCTGTTGGTGTTGTTGATTCTCTCCCAATGCTGCTTCCAGAGGTTCCAACGTCGAGGAGGATGGAGTCAGGTCATGATGATGAGGTCCTCCTTTTTTCCCTCTCATCACTACAACCGTTTTCCATTCCCCTCCATCAGTTGACGATGGTGTACCTTTGGGTGTGGAAGTAGTATCATCATCATTTGCAGCAGCAGTAGTTTCTGCAGTATTCTCTGTTTTATCGATCTTTGGTGGAGTGGAGACCGGTTTACTTTTTAGATCTTGTGTCGGATAATCAGTACTGCTGCTGGTTGTTGTTGTTGTTATGGTGGTGGTAGTCATCGTCGTCTTAGTGTCCATAATGGGTGGATGTTTCTTCTCGCCGTCGTCCTCGTCCTCATCATTTGGAAAGGAAATGATCCCAACGGCCTTGCGAAGTGGTGACCGTTCCGCTGCCAAGTTTCGGTTCTGGTTTGACAGTGTCCTTGATGATGATGTTGATGTTGGTGCTGCTGTTGGGAGGAGACTGCGATGCGGCGTGAGTTGCTGCAAAATGGTATTGTGATGATCCGCTTCCATGGACGTTGGTTCCGTCAAGTATGGTGGAGAATCGGTACTTGTATCCGTTGTCGCAGCCACGGCCATTTCCTCAAATATTTCTCCTTCTTCCATTTCTGTTTCTCTGTCTTGCTGTTGTTGTTGTTGCTGTCGGTTGTTGGTTGGACTACTACCACCACCACTACCAGTACCAGCACTACCACCACCATACAATAGAATAAGTTCCAATGCCACAATTTCATCTTCCAAGTCGTCTTGAAGCTTCCTCACCCGTTCCAATGCATCGCCATAGGCATAGAATGGCATTTCATGCAACCGCACGTACTGTTGTTTGATGATGGAGTTGGTCCCATAGGGTTGATAATGATAGGACGACGACGACGACGACGACGACTGATATGGAGGATTGGCAGCAACAGAAGAAGCGAATTGGTGAAAGTAACCCTGATAGTTCTCGTTTGGAGGGATACTAATGGGACCGGTCGTGCCTTCTCTTCCATGTCCAACATGTCCCTGACCTTGTCCTTGCATGATGTGGAGGGCAGCCTGGGAGCGTTGATGAGCCGCAGCAAAATCTCGAGAAATGGTATGAAACAATTTGCGTTCGTTCTCTCGCACATCCTTGGCGAATCGTACCATGTCGGGAGTGGGATAGTTGCGTTGCATGGTACGAATGATACTATTCGGGAAAGCAGTGTCCTCATTTTCATTTTCATTCGAATGAAGGTCGTCCTTGTTGTTGTTGTTTTTGTTGTTGTTGTTGTTGTTGTCATTGGTGGTTGTTGGTGATATTGGTTGTTGCAGGGTACGATAGAGTTGTACCAACCGTGTCTCGCAGGTGAGTTGGACGTGTCGTCGACGAATCATATCTTCCTCGAACAGTTCCATGGGATGTGTCAATCCCGCCTCAGGATACATCATCGGAGTGGATGTCGTCATGGCAGTGGCTTGTTTCAATTCGTCCAAGACTTGTCGAGCGGCCTGTAACAACTGACGTTGTGTTTGAAATTGTTGTAC
The DNA here is from genome assembly GCA_019154785.2 of Nitzschia inconspicua. Classification (NCBI taxonomy): domain Eukaryota; phylum Bacillariophyta; class Bacillariophyceae; order Bacillariales; family Bacillariaceae; genus Nitzschia; species Nitzschia inconspicua. Next base: position 299,423 of record JAGRRH010000007.1, on the reverse strand, counting down.
CCACAGCTCTGTTTCCGTCCATACGACTGTTGACGGTCGTTGTCGTGAAAGAGACGGTGGGGATGTCATTTCACGTTTCCACAATGGATTTTGGATGACGCTTACTTGGATGCGAAAAGCGAATAGTGAATCGCCAAGTTTGACTCGACTACTTGTACTGGATGGATTGATTGGTTGTTGTTGATGATGATGGTGATTGAGACAACCCAAATTGGAAACAGACCACAGAATGAAGGTGATGTGTAATCACAGACACTCACTCACTCTCTCTCTCTCACTCTTGTTGTTATTGTTTGTTTGTTGACCCGTGGCAGATGTTGTAGCTCTGATTTCCCGGCTAATCCCAGATACCCCTTTATCGTTTAAGTTTCCGAAGGACCCCCCCCAAAAAAAATACCGGAGTCAAAGGATACCGGTAGCTAGTAGTACAATGAGAGTATAAATATAAATTGCAAAGTAGATGATGATAATCAAAAGCAGCAGCAGCAGCAGCACCCCTCCAGAATCCAGTAGTATTCTACCATGGACAGAAAGAGAAGAAGAAAAAAATAGCGAAGGCTAAAATGAAAGAGACAGAGAGAGAAGAAGAAGAAGAAGAAGAAGAAGAAGAACCACATGCATAAAGACACAAGTTGTTGGGTTGGTTTGTGTCACTGATGAAGAAATAATGATCAACAAAAAACGAGCGGTCATCAGCCATCCAGTCTCTCTATTATTTTCTCTCTACCGTAGCTTTCTCTCTAGTAGAGTACAAAAAAATGGTGATGTTTTACTTGCTGAAAAATACTTTACGTAAATATAAAAGTCAGATCCTTTTTCTTAATATTACAGACACAATGATGTGTCCATGTCATGGATTCTCATCATCATCAAAATAAAAGATCGCCATACAGTTTAACTGAAAAAGCGAACTACCGGTACCGTTCCCTCACCACGGGTAGCGAAAACTATCGGTAAGTTGGCTGAAACCGTTATCGTACAGTACTACAGGTAGTCTAGTACGTAGTATATTACTGTATTGGGTATCATAGCACTCGGAGTGATGTTCAAGAGAGAGGAGCAAAGTTCGAGCCGCGCCAAAAAAAATCAACTGCCCTGTCATTTTCCTTCCCATCCGTGCCTGCGACCATTTATGATTTGCGCGGCAAACGTCAACCGGTCCCTCCCCTTCATCAATTTGTGTGGAAATGAAAGCAATACAGGTATTAACTGTAAATACATACCTATTCGTAGAAAACTGTAATACCGTACTCTACCGGTAGCTACCGTAGCTACCGCACCTACCTACTCTACTACCGAGAGTAGCTACGGTAGCTACCGTAGTACCGGTAGGTAACTGTAAATTAAATTCACAGTCAACGCGCGAAACTTTCATCGTTCACATCATCACAACGAATCTCACAAAAATTCATCATCGTCACCATCATCACCACCATCCTTGTTGTTGTCTTCTTCTACTACCAGAGAGATAGATCAAAAGAAAAAGAGTGGCCGGCCCGTTCATTTGGTCGGCATCAACACAGCGTCACTGTGTGTTAGTCTGTTACATTGTTGCAATATCTGCCACTCCTGCTCCACTATCACTGCTGCTACTACTACTACTACAGCGACTTCTGTACTCTAGCTAGAGTAGCAAGTACGAGCAGGAATCATTCTCCATTGTTAGGTGTTCTCTCAGTTCTCTCTGCTCTTTCAATCTCCAATAAAATAAAATGCCCAACTTGGGACTGATCAAAATGGGAGACGATCCCAAAACTGGTTTTATCCCCCTCAAAAGGGGACAGTATCTCGGTAGGACGCACAAGGAGTTGTTACTGTTGGAAAGAAGTACCAATGCCAATGCCGATGCCAACAACAACAACAGCAACAACAATAACAACAACAACAGCAACAACCACGCTGTTTCTCCTGCAACTACGGCCCTTCATGATCGTAGCAACACTCAAAATTGCCATCCAACCTATTCTAGTAGTACGAATACTCGTACGACTCGTAATTCTTCTTCTTCTTCTTATATCAACAACAAGAAGAATCATCATTACTTTCAAAAGTATGTACGTCTTGGCATCGACAACCCCAAAATATCTCGCAAATGTCTTCAAGTGAAACACATTTCCGAACGGTCCATCACACTGATTCGACATCAACCCAACAGTTCCGATCGAGTACCGTTACAGATTTGCAAAACAGTCGTATCGTCGTCATCATTTTCATCCTCTTCTTCCAGTGATGAAACGATGGAATCGATTTTACCTTCACAAACCGTTCAATTACAGTGCAATGATCTCTTGCATATACATCGTATACAAAAGAACAACGACAACAACGACAACAAGCCAATATTTCAATATTCCTTTCAAGTCGTCGAAGAACCATCTTGTTGGAGGAAAACTAAGGATACTTGCAACAACAAAAACAAGACGAAGAATGACACCACCAACCAAACAAACGTCCAAACAAACCAAGACAACAACGTATCCTCCAAAGTGCAAGACCAAGAAAACAGTGACAATGGTATCACAACCACAGAATCCATGTTGTCGTTACCACCCACCTTTTGGAATCCAACTTGGAGTGGTGGTGGCGGTGGTGGCGGTGGTATAGAAAACAATGATGACAAACCTTCTGTTATCAATGAGCAACCAAAGGCTCCCAACAACAACAACGACGACAAAAGCAACAGCAACACACTTACTGTCCCTCCTCCTCGTACTCCAACGTTAACTGTTTCGACGTTGGTCGTTCCACTTCGAGACATGAACTTGTCCATGGGACAACTGTATTGGAAACAACTCAACGGATCCATGCCGAATATAGGGTCTATCTTCTTGAACATGACCTTGCAACTGCCGCAACAAGTACCATCCCTGAAACTGTGTCAAGATACCCTCCATCTGTTGACATGGGGACCACATACCACGGAACATTCACATGGGACATCACCGACCTTTTTTTGGGACGGTCCAAGATTGCATCATACCATGGTATGGTTCCAAACTGTCTTACGAAATTTCCCCCATGTCATGATCCAACGGTGGAATGATGCAGCACCACAGGGTTGGTGGAAGACTATATTGGACGATATCATCATCACGGACGATAGTACGAACACTGACAGTACTCGGTCGTCGAGAAAGAAACGACAAAAAAAGAACCGTCCAGTGTCAGACGATGATGATGAGGACGAGGAGGACTATGAATACGACGACAGTGTGGATGGTGGTGTTGGTATCGTCAAGATGGAACCCTGCAATAACAATAACAACAGTACCAACATCGACCAAAGTCATGACATTGGTCAACAACAACAAGCCGTTGATAAGCTCCGGATGCAATCGTGTAGTCTCCAGGCCCTCTTGACATTACTAACGACATCTTTCGATTACGAACAAGAACAATTGAGACAGAACCGACAAGATACCAACACAGAAGACTCCACTCGCAACAATCACAGGGACTCTGATTCATCGTCTTCCGATGACGACGACGACGATGATGATCACCAATCAAAGATGAACAAATGTCCATCACCGACGGATACTCCGACAGTGTCCTTGGGACTCCTCCAAGATATTCGGGCCTATGGATCCAAGGCCGCAATACAAGTCGTCGCAAATGTCATGTCTCAAGTATGGACTTTGCAACGTGATTACCTCATCGGTATTATGAGCCAAGGAGACAACGTCGTCGTTCCCATTCACGGTGCCTCGTTGTATGCCACACGATGCGACACCGTCCAGACCATGGTGGTACAACTATCCGACCTCTTTGCTTTGATCTGGAAAATTGTTACTCACAATCCTACGCTCCAATCGGGAGGACAGTCACTCACACAACATCATTATCGTCGGCTCCGTCGAGGTACTAGAAGTCGTAACCATCACTCCAATGATCTATCGCACGATGATTTGCGACAGTTGCTATGGAATGCCATGGACCAACAACTGTCCAAATACTACGATGACGACGGAAACATTGTCCAACAAATGACAGCATCGTCAACGACGACGAGAACACCAAAGTCACGACGACCGACACCCAAAAACAAAAAACGAAAGTCACAGGACATTTGCGACAGAGATGTCCTGTTACTTCATTGGGTACGTAGCTTTACCGATTCCATGGGACGTGACTTTGTCGGGGGACTCGCAGAACAAGCCAACGTAGCCGAACACTATATCTGCCTATCGGGCATGTAACAAAAGCAACAAACAAGAAGAATCAAGAGAAATGGCAACAACAACAATTGAAACACCACAGGAATCGACACAATGTAAGATTGCAAAAAACAAGAAGTGGACAAGAAATTTGTGGTTGTGTGGATTTGTTTTTCCAACAGAGAAGAACAAGCTTCTAGAAATGTATTTTGGTTGAATGAGGAATGGAATAGACAGTGTGTACGGTCGTTTCGGGAATTCACTTTGGGCCAGCGAAAGACCAAAAAAAAGAGTAGCAGCAGGATACTGTGCCACTCGATGCAGCGAAAAATGATGAAATCTTGCAAAAGAATTCGTTGGTGCCTTTCTTTCAATGTATTCTTTCCATAGCAACGCTTCCTTGGGATTGACCTCGCTCCAGGTGTTTTAACTACTTTCCTTAAATGGAAAGGAATTCGAACTACTAGAGGGAGTGGCCTATGCAACGGAAAACACCTACTCCGAGGAGTACGACTAACGTAACCAGCAAGCTTTTCTTAGTTTTATGCAAGCATCCTCTGTGCGCTTACTCCCAATAGGTGCCCCATGGAGATTCAGAAGATTCGAGAAAGTTCTTCCACATTTTCCACCAAAAATTCACCAAAGATGTCGTCATCCTCAGCAAAGGTGGCAATTGACACTTCGTCGTCATCATCATCCTTTTCCATCCCATCTCCATCTTCAGAGACCTTGGAGGAGGCCGTAGACGCTTTCAAGTCAAAGCGTCTGCTGCTCTTATCAGGTGTGATGGTCGCAACTGCGTTCTCGCAAGAGGTTGTAAAAGGTACAACAACATTGTTAAAAGTACCCATGTCAGCTGCGTTTGGGTGGTAAATCTCGGCCCCGGACATGAGCATAGGATCAGTACAAGTGATGTTGAGTGCTTCGTTGCAATAATTGATCAGCATGCCTCTCCGATCAAACGGAAGTTGAGGCATAGGAGGAATGGCATTATTGTAGCAACCTCCCATGCCAAAGACCATAGGGGGCATGGATGGAAAGCCAACAGAAGAATGTCTGCATGCTCCATGACTGCCTGCAAAATCCATAGTCCAATGACAAAAGCTGTTGCTGTTGTTCATATGCAACATTGTACTGGCCGAAGAAGAGCTGCACGAGGAGTAGGACCGATCCATGGAAAGTTTAGTGACAATGGACTGAATCTCGTCAACGAATCCGAGAGATCCAGTTGCAACCCTTTGCTTGCGTGCTTGCTTGGCCTTGGAAGAAGAACGGTATTTGGTATGAAGGACATCGCGAAAGAGATTTCCGATCTTTTCTCGTGCGTAAGCTTCATCCACCTTCCACCATGTGGACTCCTCAAACTTGACAAAAGCGCCACCTTCCGGTTCTTCGATCGGTGAAACAATAGTACTGACAATCTTGGATTTCTGTTCCTTATTAGTAGCAGATCCGTAGGACTTGGCAAATAAGTCGATGTATGCTCGAAGCTTTTTGTTTCCAGGAGAGGCAGTGCAAGCCTTGCCACGACCACATATCACAGCGTTATGTCCTGGCATGTAGTGTTTGCCCAAATGGACACGATTTTCGTTCTTCTTGAGGGAGGATTCGCGACGGCATGCCATGGGACGGTTCCATTGTGATTCGGCTGCTGGATTGGAGATCATGATCACAGCCCTGTGAGAAAAGGGTAAATGTGACGAGAGAAAATTTATCTTGTGGCCTTCAACGGGAAAAATTAGAGGCCTGGAAGATTCTATTTGTTTCTGGCGACGGGAAAATATGAGGATGGGAATTTGCGCATACCTTCGGGAAGAAATTGAGGAAAACGATAGTGGCAGTGCTATATTGTGACAGAGTAGGGATAAAACTACGAACTAATTTTTCGAATTGGTTTCGATGGACAGGACACTGCGATTGAAGAGTCGATCCCAACCTGGGTAAGTTCAACATCTCATTTTTCACGATTATTCGTTTAATGAGCCCAGCCCCTCCCCCCAAACTGGGTTACAATCTGCTATTCAAGCTCGGGCCTGTCTTTCATCGATGATATTCGATCGAATTCTTCTATCGAGAGTTAACGAGAAACATTGACTGTGAATTCCGATGTGTGGAAACTATTATGTCCCAACTTGCGATTGCATGCAGATCTTTATCCCTTCTCTCGCATAAAAGATGATGTGGCAATTCTCTTTCGATTCTCAAGGGAAAAAATCAGATTCCGCTATATGGGTGAAAGTATGATAAATAGACCTGAGCAATGTGGAATCATCAGGGATTAGACTTTTCAGGGGGCTTGAATAATCGAAGATTGATTGCATCCCATAATGAACAGTAAACCTACGATTTTAGGGCTCGTTATTATGTGATCGACGAATCAATTCATATTACGGAGTACGTTTCTCGTGTTTTCTTTACTTGCAATGTTACTCCGTACGTAGTATAACATATTAAATACTTCTATAATAGCATAGAAAATCTGGTTTTTGGTCCACGGCGTTCCATAACAACTGTCGCAAATCATCGTGAGATAGTTGATCGGAGTGATGGTTGCGACTTCTGCCTCGACGGAGACGTCGATGATGCTTGAGCGACTGTCCTCCCGAGTGCAGCGTAGGATTGTGGGTAACAATTTTCCAAATCAAAGCAAAGAGGTCGGTACCACCATGGTCTGGACGGTATCACATCGCGTGGAATACAACGAGGCATCGTGAATGGGAACGACGACGTTGTCTCCTTGGCGCATAATACCTGTTAGGTAATCACGTTGCAACGTCCATACTTGAGACATGACATTTGCGACGACTTGTATTGCGGCCTTGGATCCATAGGCCCGAATATCTTGGAGGAGTCCCAAGGACACTGTCGGAGTATCCGTCGGTGATGGACATTTGTTCATCTTTGATTGGTGATGGCTTGGTATCTATTTTGTTCCTCTGAACTTGAAAGAAATCTTCACTCGGATCCATCAGTGGGACCTTCAATCCGGTGTTGTCGTCGATTGTTTCTTCCAGTCCGATACAGAACGCAAAAAGAACCGACAACTTGTTCGAGTGAATTGGCCAAAAAAAAAACGCTCCGCAGGGAATGGCACCGAAGCCATCATCAATGGTTGGGGCGTACCGGTTGCACGTTGCGTGGAGGAGGGGTTGATCCCCGTGATGATGGTGAAGACGACGACATGGTGGTAACGTTGATGGATTGGTGCGTTCTTACTACGATGACTTATCTGTTATTATTACTCTACCTAGAGGTAGCTAGCTAGCTCTACTCTAGCTCTAGAGTAGAGGGAAACTGCTTTTTTTTCTTCTACTCTCACTGTAAAGTTTTTTTTTGAATCTTCGAGGCCTGTTTTTTTTTTGGTTTGGACAAGGACGCAAAAGTCGTGAGAGTAGAAAATTGAGATGCGACGTGGCGGTACCGGTATGCGGCTACTACATACCGGTTGGACGCTTGCTATTGCTCCGGATATCTACCCTACCTACCTGTAGCTAGCTACCAGTAGATACAGATATCATACCAGTCATTTCACTTCTTTTTTGAAGAATTAATAATTAGAGACAAAAAAGAATGGGTATACGACGTACGACTCGTACTGGTATGATAGCTACGTACATTTTTCTGGGAAATGACCGATCTATCCCATCGTCGTGTCGCAATCATCATCATCACAAACAGAGACACATGAAAAAATCTTTCTTTGCACGTTCCATGATTCCATGACAACTACCTACTTCGAAGTAGCTACCATAGATAACCGGAATTTGTGACTGTATCGATTTTGATACGGCCCATCCATCCATCCATAACGACACTGTACTCCAAAAGTCATCGCAGTTTCTCGGCGGAGACGTATGACAGTAAAAAATACTGCGAAGTACTACCAGTAACTACAATCCTACCGAACCACCATATCTCCTGTACTATCAATCAGCAATGATGAAGTGTTCCTCTCTTGTCGCTCTGTTCCTTGTTGCTGTACAGTGGATCTCTTTGGTCAACGGTGACTGCGATCAATGCCGATATGATGGGAATGATGCCTCGGATTGTTTCGACTATGGTTTGATTGACAATTCGGTCTTGATTGCATGGCCACTGGGCGGTCCAGAGTGTTTGGAAACATATGATATCGTCGTTTCGTCTCCGTCGGGGGACCCGTCCTTGATTTGTGCATCCGCCAACGCGTTTGTGAACGAACTGCGATTGGGATCATCCTTGAGTCAAGCGAAGCAGGGATTGGGTGTACAAGAGGGTGGCGGTTTCTTCAACGATGATGCTACCGGTACGTTGAAGGATAGCATCTCGATTGATGGACAAACATACGATTGCGAAGCGAGTAGCAGTGACTGTTACGACGCCATGAAAGAGTATTTTGACAACCATCACCAGGGCCGATTTGAGATGCAACAAGTGTGTCAACAGTTACGAAACAGGATCATGAATGACAAGCAACTCGAACAGTCCGTGTTGCGGACACGGTTGTGTTTGGAGTCACTCGAAGGTGATGACATCCCGTCGACGTGTGAGCCATTGTGGACGGAACTCCAAACCCAAATGGATGCCTATCCCGACAAGGATTGTCAGGGATTCGCGTTTGGGGTACAAGATATGGTCATTCCAGGATGCGAAGGAACGACCGAAGATGGTGATGGTGATGGTACAGATGAAGATGGTGGGGATTCAAGTGGTGGTGGTGGCAACACTAGCAATGGCACTAACATTTCCTCGACAGCATTCACTCAATACGTGACCGTTCCGCAATGGATCCTGATTCTTTCATCGGTACTGACCTACAATTGCTTGGTATGATTCCTTTTTACTAAACTGCCATCCCAATAGGAAGAGTATCTCTACCATGTTCGACCCTTTTCGTTTCATATCTTGTCCAAAACGGTATCACGGCCAATAGAAAAGAAATGGCAGTCAGAAATCTCACGTTACTACCGTATCACTGAATTGTGTGAGATCTTGTTTATTTATACACGGCATTTCAGTTGAAACGTTGTGTAACATTTCTTCCAAAGTATTAGCATAAATCGATCGAAGTTACTAACGGTAAATGACCATGATAGGTTATAACTACATCACGTTCTAACAGTAAGTACCGGTATATCGATGTTACGTGTTGACCGCGGCATTTTACAGTTAGTGGAAAGGTAGTGTAATAATGCTATCCAATGGATTTACAGTTGTTATGAATGTCTCTCTCCTCTGTCGAAAAGTGCATCACAAGTACAGTTGCAGAATTTTTTGGTAAGGGTAGGTGGTTACTTCCAAGAATTGAACTAGCTAGACTACCAAACCGCGACGCTTCTACTACTGCCCACGTAACGTTGATAAAGGAAATGATAGACGGTAATATTATTATATAATATGAACATGCGATTATATTAAGATGCAGGGATGGGGACACTTTTTGTCCTGTTTGTGTATGTATTTCTACTTACAGTTACCAAAAGTCGTCATCTTTGTCGTTTTTCTTTTTGGAGAGGGGAAGACCCTCTCGATCGTGCAAGTTTGGTGTAGAAGATGTGTCGACCACTTTATCATCACTATCGTTCTGTGGAGGCTGTGACAACAGAATTTGTCGTGTGGTTCCGTCCAACAATTCTGTATGGACGTATAGTGGTACCCCCTGGACAGAAAAGTTGGCAAAGGGTCGTACTCCAGCATATGGTTCAATGGCAGCAGCAGCAGCAGCAGTTGCAGTATCCTTCCACAAGGGATCAATAATGTACGTATTCTTCCATCCAAACACACTCCGAGTCGTAGCTTGAATGAGTTGTGATGGGAATGTTGTAGTAGTAGTATCTTGGTCGAGATTGGTCTTTGTTGTTGTGATAATATCAGTAGCATCAGTATTTGTTGTATTCGTTGTTGTATTCGTTGTTTTGTTGTTCTCTTCTCGCTGGATCCATTTCATATCCAACACGTACGGGCCAAAAACAAAGTCCAATGCCAATGTTGATCCGGTAGCACCCAAAAATGCCACACCGCCCATGGTACATTGTTGGAACGTTGGTAGGCATCCATTTTTGATCGTGACCAATGCCGGTAAAACTCCGACACTGATGACACATGTCGTGATGGAAATGATCTTTAATCGTGATATCAATCCGGCCATGGGAGCCGTATAAAAGGGGATATCATCAATATTGTTGATATTGTTGTTGTTGTTGTTGTTGTTGTTGTTGTTATCAATAGATACTTGATTGTTGGTGGTGGTGGGAGTATCGGGTGACTGTGACGATGACGATGAAAAGTATCGTTTGGAAAGAAGATTGCGTCTTGTCAACGACAAGATGGACGATGGTTGGACATGGAATCTTGGGACTTGCCCTTGTTGTTGTTGTTGCTGTTGCTGTTGTCGTTGTCGTTGTTGTTGGTTGACGTTGTAGTTGTAGTAATAACAGTACTGTCGGACGCTTTGTTGCTGCGCCGGTCGCGACAAGGAGATGATACAGCGGTGTAAGGATGTAGAAGGTCTACTCCCGATATTCATTGTATGTATTGATTTGTACATTGTTGTTGCATGTCTCTTGACCAACACTTTGGATGGTTGGCTATCATACACCGCTACACCACAAGAGGAACTAACAGTAACTTGTATTGACTGTCATAAGGCCTAACATGTAAATACAACAGTGATGACTACTTCTTTCTTCGTCAACAACCCATACAGCGTGTCGTTTTTGGATTTGCTCTTTGGTTGTGAGACCATGTTGGATCTTTGACTTGTTGAATCCTACTTCAGACGGTCAGACTGATACCGTAGTAGGTGTGTAACGTACATAGCACCGGCAGGTGAACTGTAATATCATACGTCGTATGATACGTCGTATCATACCCAGGGTGGAGTCCGTATTTTTCATTCTCCTCTATCCCCCAGTGTCCTCTACCCCCTTGCGTAGAAAATGGTACAAAAGTGACTCTGGTCCGTCTGTGCTTCGCTACCTTCCTGGATAGCGGCCCGGCGCTCTACTTCGTGCACTTTTTTTTTTTAAATTTGCTGAACAGCAAAGATTCCGTCGTCTGTCGTCTCCCCGTTCCCGGGACTCCTTTTTCAAAGGCATCATCTTCCATGTCTCAAGTGTTTCGTCGTCTCCGCATGAAAAATGAAAATGCCGCCAAGACCTTGTGGTGCTACAGTCCTTGTTGTTGGTATACAAAGTGGTGATTTAAACTGTTCCTGCGGTTTCCATGACATATGTGGAGACCAAGTGAAAGAGAATTCGCTCCTTCGGTTTGAAAAAAGAGTAGTGGAGACAGGTACGTACGTTACTTTTGATGTCCGAAAAATTACACATTCTCTCACCGTTTTCTGTACTCCATTTCCAGATAAAAGCGAATACGTATGGCATGGTGTCGCCTTTTTGGTGTTGGATGGAGGCATTGCATGTTGCGTTGGACGTCTGGCTCCCATATACGACAAGACTCTTGACCACTTAGACGGACGGCTAGCTCAAGTGACGCTCCTTTTTTCCGACAGCTCATGTCCGGAAAAAATCGAATATAGCCGCAGCAACAACGGCGTCTGCCTCGCAACACTTGTGGACACTACTATTCCGGGTGATCGGGCACTTAATTCATTGTTACGTAGCATCGAAGGGAACTACGGCGATTAGCGAAGATCAAAATAAAATATAAATGAAAAAATCAATGACAGAAGTTTTATTTTTATTCCATCCTACAATGACACAAGTTTTATTTTTTTCCATCTTTCATGTTCTTGTTCCACGCTCTTATACAAACCAACTCAGGTTACTCTTCTTCCAGCTGTTCCGGACAATATCTTCTGGCAATTCCTGCCAAGTGTCATTCACCCACTGTTGAATTTCGTCCGTGGAAGCGTTTGGTAGGTCCACATCCGCCTCAGCATGGTTAATCATCCAACGAAACCATTTCTGTCTGACCCGGTCCTTGAAAGGTTTCCCTATGCCAACATCTATAGGCTGTAGTACCCATGTACACTTGCCAGGAATTAGTTTCAAGGTTACTCCAAGTGAATCCATTCTTGTTCGAAACGAGGCAGTGTCATGCGCAGCGAATTGGTCAAGAAAAAGATAAACAGGTGAACCGGCTGCATGTTGTTGCAAATGGGGAACAAGGACACCATCTACCCAGTCATTCATGTTTTCCTCGTCTTGCCAGGCGTTGGATTGACAGCTGAGCACCATGTTGTCTCGATACTGGCTGGCTGCAAGTTCTCTGGTCGCAATCGTCCCGCCTCTCTGACCCTTGAAGATGATCATGCGTTTCAATTTCCCTCCATCAGCTGTGATAGTTAGGGAGACGGTGCATCTAGTCTTCGAATTTCCCGTCTGGCGAACGGTGACGGTTTTTTCTCCTTCTAGTTCCAAGGTTGTGCTAGAAGCCAGACTGAACGGCAGGGGTGTCTGGTCCATGTTGATAATGTACTCCTTCAACACATTCGGGGCACTCAAGATTGGTCTTATTTCCGACAGCCATTCCTCGGCCCGATCGATCGCCTCCTGTGGATGCTCCTGCGACACATGTGTACGCCGTCGATTGACGAGACAGTTGGAGTTACAAAGACGCCGAATCAGCTGATACTGCACTTCATATGTCTTCGCACGGAATCCCTCGTCCAATTGGCAGGCCTTAATCACCAAATGATTGTAGGTTATACCTACACCTATCTGGCGCATCTCAAAAGCATGTCCAATAACCGCATCTTCAAGATACTTGATCGTGGATGGTTTCCCCTTATGGAGCGAACGTGCCCTGGGTCTGGTGAGAGACAAAACATCGCGCTGCTTTCTCCAATTTCGGATCTGAACGGCTTGAACTCCATGCGACCTGGCAATCGACTTGAGAGACTCTTTATTGTTCAATTGCCTTTCGTCGGCATCACGAAGAATCGTGAGCTTTCGTTGGACGGTGATGGTAGCCCTTGGCATTTTGTTTGGAAAATTAACTGTAAATTAGAAAACCTGTCGTTGGACGGTGATGGTAACCCTTGGCATTTTGTTTGGAAAATTAACTGTAAAAATTAGAAAACTTGTCATCGTGTTGGTGGAGTGAAGGGAGTTGGCCGCACTCGTGTTCGAATTTCGAACACAAGACCAGAAGGGAATCCGAGGTGATGAAATTCAAAAAGTTGGGCAAAGCGCGGCCGGCGCCATGATCGGTGTCCTGTACCCCCCTCCGTTCAAAATTGTCCAGTATTGTCGTGCAGGGGGGTAGAGGAGAATGAAAAATACGGTACCGGAAAGACAAGTGACTACGGTACCTACAGGTACCGTTACTTCGCAGGACGTACGTACTGTCGTATTCTGTACCGTAGTCCGTAGTCTACCGGTTGGTATGTACATACCATACAGTGGGCACCGGTAGTACTCCCGACTCCCGAGTTTCGAGTCCCGAGTCCAGTACAACAGGGTCGTGTCGTGTAGTGTCGTAGTGTCAGGCCTCAAATAGATAATAGATACCGTAGTACGAAGGGTACTACAGTAGTCAATAACGCACCAACGTCGTCATTCTTATTATACACAGAAGGATCAACTCATCCCAACAACAACATCATCATCTCTCTTCAACGGACCTCCTCCAGCAACAACCTTTACTGTTAATTACCTCTATTATAATTCTTACTACGTACGTCTCCTGAGAAGGACTGACCCCCGTTGATTCCTTTCTGTTTCTGTTGCCAAACCATTTACACACTGCCAGCAGTCTTTCGACCAAAATTAGTACCCTATGTTTGGTGTACTACTGAGACGACAATATACCGGTAGTGGTGCCTGGCGTAGTATTACTACTACAACAACTGATACTGCTACTGCTACTACATTTGGGATGACGAGAAAGGGTATTCCGACGATCAATGTTATCCCATCCCGTAGTTTGTGTTTGGTATCCTCTTCCATCTTCCTCGGTGACAACATCAAATACAACAACATCAACAACATCATTCGAATGAAGAATTCTTCAACTTTCCAAAACGTCAAATCATCCTTTCCGTGTTATCATTGCATCATAACCACCAGTCAGAATCGAAGAAGTGTTCATGTTGATTATCATTCTCATAACAATCAACCAAAACAACAGCAACAACAGCAACAACAACAAAATGACAAACCGGAGATGGACACTTCTTCTTCTTCGTCATTACAATCCAAATCCAATCGATCGCGCCGCAGTCGTAGTACTAATACTACCAACACTACAACAACAACAACAACAACAGGCACTACAACAAAACGACGAAAGTCGTCGTTGTTGGAAGAACGTGTCGATGGTACCATTCCATCCTACAAGGAATTCGTACATCGGTTCACGGTATTGACCATGTATCGTGACTTTTTTCGTGCCATTCGTCATACGGTGCCACATAACCAAGACGAACTGAAAGCACAAGTCCGACGCGAGTTCAAGGCTCACCGACGATTGTCACAACAGCAACAACAAAATCAAAATCAATCACAAAATCAAAATCAACAACCACACGATCCATTCTTAATTCAACGAGCCGTCACGGAAGGGAAACGACGGTTACAGGAACTCCAAGACTTCACCGGACAGTCCAACGGCAGATACCAACAGGAGGGACAATCTTGGATCGATATCCAAGATCCGGACGATCCTAGGGGAAGAATCGGAACCGGATGGCCGTGGCAAAAAAAGTAAAAGCAGTATCGTCATTCCGTGCTGGGATTGATATGGACCAACCAAACAACAACAACACAAATCCCCAAGTAGTATCCTTCCACAGCATTCCCAAGTTTCGGGTTTGAAATAGATACCACATACCACTGGTACTGCTACTAATGATAATAATATGGAGTAATTATATAAGATATATTGAAGATAATAATAAAATGTGTACACATTCATTCCTTCATCCATCTCACCCACCCACCCACCAACCCAATCCGTCGACGTGTCACTGTCATATTCATCATAATATATATTGTGTATATTTTTGTGTAAAAAATAATCATACCATATGTAGTGCTAAGAGAAAAAAAAATCGGAGAGAACCAAAACAAAACAAAAAACAACTTGAAATCGGATCCCTTCTGACCCCACAGTGGGCTTCATGCCTTACTGGACAAGAGTGGAGTCGTTTCCTTTGGAACGTCCTACAGAATATGGGAAATTCGTGTGAGAAAACGCAAAACTATAGATGTACGCAACATTTTCCTCCTCCAACTAACAACTCACCAACATCTCCTCCGTTTTGTTGTTGTCATCACCAGCTTCAACATCATTGTCATCTTTTCCTTCCTCGTCCATTTCCCTCATGACAGGAGGTGGAGCAATCTTGTCCAAATATTCTTCCGGACAAGACAGATCTGCTTCGGGAATGCGCTTGATCAAAGTATGCCCACTGCCAAAGACAGTCTCCGGATCCAATGACAAGAGAGGCAACAAGGCAAAGCAATATCCAAATGACATGGCGACAGGAACGTCGCTATACGACAAAGGAACAAGAGAAAAGAAGTGCGACAAAACATGAGACAACAGTGACAACTGTTCTCGATGAAATTGCAAATGCCCTTTACGTACACGGCATCCAATAGGACAAAGACAGCACCCGTAGCAATCATGGTCAAAATCAACCAAAAGAATGCCAATCCGGTCAACTTCCAAGACGGTACCAAGTAGAAAAAGATACCAGCCATGGCCAACGCAGGGTTAAATCCCGCATATCCTCCATTCAAATACGACGTGGGAACATCAAATACGGCCCAACTCAACAAGCTCGAAACGAACGCTCCTCCCACCACGGCCAGCGTCAAGATGCGACTGCACATGAACATTCCAATCAAGATCATCGCACCAGCCACCATTCCATCGACCAGAAAAATACGTGCCACGCCGTTCAAGACTGCCTTGTATCCAAAGTATCGCTCTGCCCTATCGGCAGTTGACTCATCAACGATACTTTCGTCCACAAAGTCCACATGAGTGATCATGGTGGCATCCCACACCTTGGCACTCAACAAGACGGCGAGCATGATAATGTTAAAGGGTAACAACAACACAGGAGTCGACGTCGAAAGGACCTTATGTTGCAACCACAACGTCACCAACAGGGTCATGGGTGCCAAAAGAATACTCAAAAAAACTTGGACGGCCCATCCACCACCCATGCTAGAATCAAAGGCAAAGTAATCGACCAAACTGGTGCCGACTAGAACACTGTTGGAGGCAAGAAGTCCCTGACGAAGCTTGGCACGGTCCATATCCAAATACAATCCCGTCAGATTGGTCTGTAAGATCGATCAACAAAAAAAAGAGATGGTTAGATCATTGTTTCGTCACAGTCGTTTCAACTCTCTCGTTCAACACCGGCGTGTTTTCCGTTTGTATTTCTCACCATGATGACGGAAGTGGCACTGCACAACGCCGCGAGGGGCGAAGCGACTAAAATGGCCAACCACACCAAAATACCCGTAAAGGGATTATTACAAAAGACGACCTGTCCAAAACTACGAGCTGTTCCTTCCTCCAAGACCAAATACCATGGCTGGATGGCTTCGTCGAACAAGTCCGGTGCCGTGTTCCAATAAAAGGGACGATTTTGGATGACGGCGTTGCGATATTGTTGAAAGGTATTTTGCAAGCATGATCCGGTCGTTTCCAGTGCCCTGGTAGATTCCGAAATGACCTTTTCAACCTTTGGTTTGATTTGTGTGTCATGAAATTCCTTGGCAGCGACCGACGCTTTTTCCAAGTGAGGTGCCACATGGGTTTGATGAAATTCCTTGGTAGTCTTTTCCGTAGCTTGCCATGCTTTGGCCGTATTTTCTTGCACTCCCTTGACAGCCTTACTGGAATGTTCTTGAAGGCCCTGTACTGCTCTTGAGCTATGTTCTTGTACTCCCTTGACAACCTTGGACGTGTTTTCTTGCAATCCCTTAACTGCCTTGCCAGTGTTTTCTTGAATTTCGTGCACAGCTCTCGAACTGTGCTCTTTGACACCCTGGAAATGCGGTACGACATGCGTATCTAACAAGTATTGTGTATTGGAAACGAATTCGTCCACTTTCGGCGCCACGTGTGTTTCAAAGCCTCCACGGACCGATTGGGTGATATCCTCCACCGCCTTTTGCATAGGATGTTTTTCCAAAGAGGCAATCGTCTCCCAATCATCACCATCTTCCGTAGATCCTTCCATTAAAGCATGGCTGTCTGCATCAGGACCTGGAGTAGTAATGTGAATGAGATCCTTCAAGGTTTGTTTGGCAGCTGCAGTCGAAGGATCATTCCCATCCGACTCTTTCTTTTCATCGTCTGCCGGTGTCGGTGGTGGAACTGTGGTGGTTGCGGGTGTAGAATCAGCCATGGTAGACGTAGAGTAACTGGATTGGTGGGAAATCATCGACTCTTTAACTGTTAACAACAAAATACTAGGAGTAACTGTAAATGACACTCAGAGTTCCATGCAGCAGAAACAGAAACTGTTGTCGTACTATGGTTTGCCGCAAGGAAACAGATTCCTTCGATTTTTCAGAATTCATTCTGAGAGGGGGGGGGGGGTGACAGGGAGATGTGCCATGAAAAAAATGTACTGAGGAAGTCACGGAATTGACATCTCCCCAAAATAAAACTCAATTTGAAAAAATTCTCATTTGTCATTGGGTAAAAAAATTACCGCCTGGCGCGCGATAGCCAAACGACAAAAAAATACTTGTTGGCAGTTGATGCAGAATCGTGGCGTTCTCTTGGGAGTCGACGGATTCTACTGCATTCTATGATACATACCTCTCGTGCATATTAATATAATATATATATATTGAATATGATACAAATATTTTACTACTAACAGTAAACAAATGTGTATATAAAGTGTATGTTAATGGGGAGGAGTCATGGTGGTAGGAGCCGTGGAAGAATTGGGTGGATCCACCATCTCGTCACCACCAAACGGATTCAACCGCTCGATTCCTCCTTGTAACATAGAATTTTCATCATTGTATCCCAAACGACCCTTGTCGTAGACTTGCAGAAACAGCTGCGGCGTGTCATCATCACCATCTTCTTCGTTGGTGTTGATGTTGTAGTTGTTGTCATTTTCCAAGGTCGCTGCCGCCACAGCAGCTCTGGCTTCCTCTTGTGTATACCTCCAACCAACCCCCAAAAAGTCGTTCACACCGGCTTCCGTCAGGTTGACACCCCACAGTTCTTGTTTCCGTTGTCGTTCGTTAAGTACGGCAGCAATCAACAGTACCGACACTGCAAAGACCATTGTCGACAAAAACAAGGCCAATCCCAACCATTCTCGTGTTCCCCATACGATTTCCGAAGCGGTGGTAGCAATCACGTATGGATAGGTTGCCGTTCCGTTGGTAGATGGTTCTTCGTCTTGAATTTCCATGGACGCTGGTCCGCCACCAACACTACCCGGTAAGAACGGATCCAAATCGTATTCATCGCCCAAATCTTGACAATCGGCCAATCCCTTTTCATAGGATTGATAGGGTTGTTCGATATCGGGTTTTCGCAAGACAAGGTCTTGTCCAAAGTGTAAACTAGTCAAAAGATGCCAGTAGTCGTCCCGATGCAAACTAATGTCCAAAACGTCGTCGCATCCGTTGTTGATTTCCCATAGGACTTGCGATTGAAGGATGGGCCGACCAGAGTCCATCCAATAGACGGCATAATCTGCATAAATAACGTACCAATTCTTCATGTGGGGCGATTCTTGTATGTGAACATTGTTCAAAATCAACTTGACTTGTTTGTTGGTGCTGTTGCTACTAGTATCATGAGCACCCAGGGTACGTTGGCGATCCTTGTTGTTGTTGTTGATGTTGTTGCTCTCGTCGATGGTTCTTTGACGAAGGTTCCGTTCCAAGTTGATCAGTTGCAGTTTGCGAATGTCATCATCATCGTCGTGGTCGTCATCGTCATCCGATTGTTGTTTCTCTTCATCTTCGAACACTGCAAGCTCTCCGTGAAGTTGCTGCCGGCGTTCCGGTGTACGGAGGTAATCTCGTACATAAACGACGTGAGAGTATCGATTCAATACCCTGGATATAGTTCGTAAGCACATGGTGACAATGGTATCGGTGTTTTCGTGTGTCAAGTTCTCCAGATGGATAATGGCCATGCTAACGTGCAAACGAATGCCGTTGGCAATGGTAATGGGTGGCAATGGAGGGACACTTCCCTCATTGGCACCATGGCCAGGACCACCCCCAAAGGCATCATCGGCGACGAATTCGGTCGGACTGATCGTGTTGACAGAAGGACCAAACTCGATATCTTCGGATCCGGGACCATTATTACTTCCCAAGGCGGGAAAGATTGTTGACAAATCCGTTTCGGCCGGTGTCGGACTTGCCGAGTCATATTGTTCCTTGCAGGCTTCAAGCTGATCTCCTTCATAATCAAAATTGACATCGTTGCAATCAATTTCCAAATGGGCAGTATCCCCTTCACGATGTTTATCATCATCATCGAGGAGACGGCTGTGTTGATCAACAATGAGTTGCAATTGTTCTTCTTGTTCACCACTGTCAAGGTTCCTTCGTTGTTTTTGTACCACTCTCAAGGAAGAAGCAAAATCTGGAAGGATGACAGAGGTAGGTGGTGGTGGTGGTGGTGGAGTAGAACGACGAAAGTCATAGTCTGTCCTCTCCTTCTTTTTCCCCTCAGCAACACCAACAACATCAATACTAGTATCATCAATATCCGCGTTCGTTGAGAATACCACACCTTGTTCTTCTTCTTCTTGTCGATATGTCTGTAAATAACTGATACGGTCTTGTTGGATCCACTCATACTCTTCTTGTAGAGAGGACTCGCTTTCAACCTTACGTACAGTGGTTTTCCTACAAAAGAGCCACAAAGAGTCCCACAGGGAGGATTTCGAAGTAATAGTAGTAGTAGTAGTGTTGTGCGCCAACAACAACAATTGGGGATGAACAGGGGGCGCCATCGATTCCTCTCTATTATTACTCCGAGTAGTAGCGCTACTACTACCGGTACTTGTCACTAGTAGTTCTATCAGACACCATCTCCATACAGCTACGGAGGTGAATGCCAAAACCATCGCTACCGTTCGAAGCATATTCAAACGGTTCATGGGTGGTCGTCAGTTGCCAACTGTAAACAGATTCTCTCTACTTGACTCTCTCTCTCTGTAAAAACGAACTCTTGTGGAACAGTCATCCATCTCGATGGTGATGATTGATTGTATTATTGATTGTATTGATTGTTATATTGTATTACCGTAGTACGATCGTGGAAAAAAAAACACGAGAGAATCATGTACATATAAACAGTACCGTAGTAACTGTGAGTGTACCGTAGCTACCGTTAGAAGAAAGCGCGCGACTCTTCCCAAAACTTGCACGATCCATCCAACTCTCGGTATTTTGTTTTAACTCCGTAGTGCGGCCATACGTGCCTCGATTCTCTATGATACCGTAGCTAACTGCCTACCTACTACTACCTGGTAGCTACATAGCTACGGTTGAGTAGGTGCTCGAATCTTACTTACAGTTAATCAATATCATTATGCGTACTATTCGGATTATTCGGAGATTAATAAAATCCGTAGTAATACTGTATCGCAAATAAGAATTTGGATGATGACGTAGTACTGCAATAAGAGAAAATATCAAAATATCAAATATTATAAACCCTTGTTTCTTAAAAACGACCTTTTACTACGTACTCGGAGTAGTAATTTTTTATTATGCACAACGTATCCCCCAACATCATCTTTTCTTTCAGACACGGACCTTGGAATCATTATTACAAGGGCGAAAGACTATAATAGCCCCCAATGACCTTTTCCAATAAAATCAAAAGGACACTATAGTGAGTATCCACCAATTACTACCACCGGGTTAAACATTACTACCGCTATCGGTAATAATATCCCCGTCAAAACCCTATAATATCCCTTGGCAATTCGCTAAACCTAATAATATCCCCGTCAAAACACTATAATGACCTTTCCAAACCCTATAATGTCCTGTTGCAATTTATAATGGATATTATAACACACTCCCGCCAATAATCTTCGTTCGCATCTAGAACAGAAAACGCAACCGCCACTCTTCCTGCCTCTTTTTTGTAACTATCTCCGCCAGTCCCTCACAAGACACTGTGGGTGGTTGTTGCTGTGCCATTCCCAGCATTTCTTTTCTTAACCGCCTCTCTCCTTACGCACGTTCTTACATTGTGACCGGGCTGGTGGCAACGGCTGCAAATCGTTGGCGACTTTTCTGGTTCATGGGCATAACGGGAATTCTTTCTCAGTCTCACCGTTTTCGGTCTACCCGGCATTCGTCGTGCAGCACCGTCAGGCGGCAATGTCATCATGTCTGGTTCCAGCAAGTGCCTCCAAACGGGCACAAAGTTTCGACGGTAAAGTTCCCGTTGGGTCCTGTACTTGTAGTACTCGTCAACGGCTTGATCCAATACGTCCTCCAACCTCCACTTCATTTGGTGTCTAAAGTACGCCATACCATGCACACACGGTACTCCAATCGCCTGCCACTTTCCACAGTCGCACACGCAATCCACTGGGCGCACTTTCAAAAGTGCCTCTTCCTCCAATTCCCCCCCAAGCTTCTGGTACACGGAATAAGTTTCGCCGTCATTGCCGGATGCGTACACTCTGCATCCGACGCATTTCTCCCAACGTTCCGTGGCCAACCCCAAGATACTACCCACCACACCATCTTTTCCCTCCTACTTGGATTGCGACTTCGTAATACGAAGTGACATTTTTATCAATATGCCATCAATTGCATCCAACCAATTGCCATTTCTTGCGTCACCGACCATGTTATTTGCGGATTAGGGTTAGGGTTAGCGCCGCGGTGGTTGTGTTTGTAACACTGCTAGTGGAAGAAGTAATGAAGTGTCGGTGATGTTGGAAAATTCGGAGAGCCGTGACAATTTTTGTCAGAGATGTTCGGATAACATCGGCAATCAGTATGTAGTATCGGATGTCACCGGCAGGTAGGAAGATGAAAAATTGGACATGCGGTTGTGCTGGCTCTAGTAGGGTTGGATGATATTGGCTATCACATTTTCTGTTGCATATGTAGTATTGGATATTAATGGTAGTTACAAGGAGAAAAATTGGGCCTGTGATTTGGCTGCCTCGGGATGTTGGATGACATTGGCGATTACGTTTTCTGTTCCGTATGTAGTATCGGATCTCACTTTCAGTTCATACGATTTGGGTCCGTCGCAAGGGGTTTCCGCGCACAGGTTCGCCGAGGTAAACGATTACATTCACTGCCGCTTTAAACTCCCTTTGCCGTGATTGTTACGGTCAACAACGATTGGGCTAGCAGTACTGCTCCGGTTGTATTTGTAACACTACCGGTAGCAACAAATAAAGAAATATTGGAGATACATGGAAGATGGAAGATTCACAGGGAGATGAAGATGGTGATCTGAGTGATTTTGCTGTTTTGCTGCCTCTTCTAGAGTACTACCGGTAGTCGCAGTGTCGTATAATATTTAGGTGTTGCGTTATCTGTTCGGGATGGAGTATTGGATATCATTGGCAGTTGCGTTTCCTGTTCAAGATGTGAACGGAGATTAATGGCGGGAGTGTGTTATAATATGGGCGAAAGACTATAATAGCCACTGTAGTGTTTTGACGGGGATATTATTAGGTTTAGCGAATTGCCAAGGGATATTATAGGGTTTTGACGGGGATATTATTACCGATAGCGGTAGTAATGTTTAACCCGGTGGTAGTAATTGGTGGATACTCGCTATAGTGTCCTTTTGATTTTATTGGAAAAGGTCATTGGAGGTCATTATAGTCTTTCGCCCTTATTACAATCATGGACAGCGACAATATTTAATACGCCGTACACATCCCACAAAAAAATGATGGTCAGAGATCATTTTTTTCTTCTTCTTCTCTTCCTTCGAACTTGGCGCACCTCTCCATATCTGTCATCCCACTAACATGCTCTTTCTCTCCACGGCAGAAAGTTCGTTGAAAATTTCGAAAGAAGTAGAACCAAGGAGCGACCCCGGAACAGATCGATGAGACGCAAAAGCAACGAGGAGGACATTGAACATGCTTCTTGCTTGGTGTTGTATTGTACGTCGTAGAACTACAAGAAGCAACGCAACAGAGGTACATAAAAATTAAAAAGGAACGGAAACCTGCTCTTCACTAATAATAGAGAGTGGAACCTTTTATCGTCACAATCTCCACATACCAACTTTACTATCATCATTATTGTTGTTTGTTTGTTCCCCAATACTGCAACCACCACCACCACAACAACAACAACAACAACAACAACAACAACAACAACAGACTTCGACATATACCACAATGCCGTTCTTTCGGAATCCCTTTACTCGATCATCATCGGGACGAACAGCAGCATCGCAAGAACCGTTGACAGATTCGGACGAAGATGATGTGACGCAAACCATCCCTGTCACCACCAAAAAGCCATTGGCGGTCGGCGCAACCACATCCTCCAAACCTTTGTCGTCGTCTTCGACGAGCAAAACCAACAACCCCAACAACCGTTCGTCTCGTTGGTCGTTCGGTCGATCCAACCGACGCGCTTCGACTCCAAACGCAACCCTCTTCTGTTGGTTCTGTGACATGCGCATTGCTACCATCCTACTCAATGTATTGCATATGATCTTCTCTTTACTCTTGGAACTGTTCGAAATGGTCCATCGATTCTACGTCTCGGAACCACCCCTCCTTTGCCTAATGGCGATTATCTTTTCCGGATTGGGTGTGGTGGGAGCATTACATTTCAACTTGACGGCCATGTTCGTTTCGACGTTGGGACTGATCGGTCTGTTGGTACTGTACCTGTCGGAAGATCACATGATTGGTTTGGTCCTGTTGGCAACCATCTTCTATTGTCATATTTTCTTTATTTGCGAAATGAAAAAGGGCATCATGACGCCACAGAATTACGACCAACATCGGTATATGGACGAGATGGGAGAAGAAGTCCTCCAGAGGGCCCATTCGTACGCGAGTGACGTCGGTGAAACAACGAAAGAAGTCGTTCAAGATTTGACACGAACGGCATCGAATGCCATGAGTATTACCAGTACCAAGAGCGCCAGAAGTGCTCGCCAGGACCGACGAGACGAACCCGAACAGCGTTGTTGATCACCGTCGTTGCAGTACCGGAGAAGAAAAAGAAGAAGAAACAAACGAAGAAAAAAGAGAGAAAGATGAGACGAAACAGCGACGACGCTTTCCCTCTTTTTTTGATCGTTTCTCTCTTGAGAAAGTTTGCACAAATAGAATGGCATGTGGCAAAAAAAACGTGGAAAGGATGAAAAACATCATTCGTATTTCATCCTCTCATCATCACCCTCTAGCTAGTGCTGTCAAATTTATAGATACCTACTATACAAGATTGCTTTATTTCGGTATCTACTGTTATGTCAAACGAAACACTAGCTACTACTCCCATAGTTCATTACAATACCGTCTATATCTTTGGAGTGCTGGATCCGTTCGTTGGTCCTATCTATCTACGTTGCTTTGGTTGACATGAATTACAGATCTAATGCTGGGCAGGCCAGAACCAAAAGAAGCTAGACATGCTAGAGCTCCTGCCCCAGAAATCTCTTCTTTAGTATTTTTGCTGATGGGATACTCCTAAGACGGAGGAAAGGAGGCAGCCGCCGAAACTACTCCGCACCAAACTAATGCTACTACGGTACCGGTAGTACAGTAGTACTCTAGTAGCAACGGAGAGGATCGCAAAAGATCACCATGACGTACAGGTGCACTTTGGACCCAGACTTCTGCCAAATAGGCAATTTCACTTGTGAGCGACAACACTGGAACAATCTTTTTGCTCTTTGGTTGGTGCACCCTTGATAACTGTAAATGTTGGTCTATGTGTGGGTCAAGGAGACATACAGGGGCATATCTTTTGGGGAAGTCCGCTCCGCGCACCGATGGCTTATTCCATGAATGACTGCAGCAACTCTCACATTTTGGGAGTTTCGACGTTGCGACGTTGCGACCATTGACGGTCACATCATCTGTTATTATTACTGTTAGTACCACCTTCTGTTGTAGTAGTAGTGGTAGTAGTACTTACAGTTAATGATGATTGATCGTCTCCGGAAGATCTTCTCCCATAGACTTTGACGGCAGCAACTCACTGATCCACGTGCTGCCGCTACCCACAGCTCGACAGATACACAACGACGGCAGCGGCGACTTGCCACTCTACGTGTTGTTGCTCTGCTGCTCTCTGCTCTACTACCCACACAGCAGCCCAGATTTCTTCGAATAATCTTCAACGTCGTCGTTTTTTTCCTTACACTGGCAACGTCCAAACAATTACAAAAAATCACAGTGGATCATGGCTCTGTTTTCCATCTTTCGTCGCAGTAACAGTAACGATCAAGGAGGTGGTGACGACAACAACTCGAGACGAGGACGACGAAGATGGTTCCGGGGACGTGATTCCGACAAAAGGCCGTCCTGCTGGGAAATGATCTGTAACATGAGAGTATTGGTGGTCCTTTCGAACGTCTTTAACATTGGCATGATACTGTTATTTCTCATCGTTGGTGTGAGCATATGGGAGAACGAATGGGGACACTTGGTCCCGAGCTGCTTGTTGTCGGTGGCAGGAATTATGGGTGCTCTCCGCGTCAACTTGACGTTGACGTATATCAGTACCATTGGTTTTGCCATTTTGGCATTCATCTATGGCGTTGTTGCCTTTTATATCACCGGCGTGATTGTGTGTTGTTGCATTATAGTGGCACAAATGTTTTTGATTTGCCAAATGATGGACGGGATCGTAACGAAACAAGACGACGCCTTGTTGAGCAAAGAGGCTTCCGACAGATCCTCTGGAGATGTGTAGTAGTAACAGGAGAGAAAAAGAGATGAATGAAAGGTGCAATGGAGGGGACTCTCTCCATACTAGCAACTTCGTTGGGCAATGAAGGGATATTCGGAGACAAACTTCCGTAAAACGTGTGTCATGTTTTCTACTACATATAATTCAACACCGACTCGGTATGCATGCAGGAACAACAATTTTTTTATGTACACTTTTGTATAATAAAATATATTTATTATAAAATGAGATCAATTCTATTCATGACCTTGTGCCTCTCTCGGATAGAAGACACAAGATACTTTGATAGCATTCCAAAAGCCAAACTGAATTTCGACCGACCCAAGCACTACATAGATCGAGAGACTCGACTATTTTTTTAAATGAAAGTTCATACATCAACGACCTGAAAATGTAATATAGTACCTAGTAGTAGTATCGATAACATCAACAAGCAGAGTTGCACCAATTCACGAGCGACATAGAATTTTGAAAGATGCTTAACAGCAAAAGCTATGAATGGAGTCTTGCTGTTCGTCACTTTTTGGACACGACAACAATATCAGTCAGTAGCTTCTTTACTCTGTCACCGCAGGCGTGTTGGGTGCCATGTATCTGTGAGCATTGTCGACCAAGTCTCGGCCTTGAGGAATGATGAATTCTTCGATTTCATACGTGTCTTGGGTCATGATACCAGATCGCATTTCATGGCTCAGAATTGCATGTGGGATTAGTACAATCAGCGTCACAATAAATCCCAACCAGTTCATTAGGATTCCGTCCAGAATGACAGCGACCAAGAACCCGGCTGTGGCCAAATACATGGCCCACAGTTCAAATTTGTGGGCACCATACAATCCCAAGCCACTCAAAACAAGTCCGGGTAAGCCGAGTGCCAACGTTCCAAAAATCGCCTTGAAAAATAGAGGTGAGCGAATGGCAGCGACCAAGACACTGATCAAGATCATGGAAATGTTGATTCCATTGACAAAGATGGTGGCAATGCGGAAATCACAAACGCCCAAAAATGTCATGGATTTGCGTGGGGCTGTGGTGGAGGAAGCTTCGACGTAATCGCCGGAGGATTCCACATCGGGAGAGGTTGTTGGTTCTGTCATGGTGAAGATGATGATGATGAGTTTGTGTTGTGAAACGTAAAGATGGGTATTTGTACTACCAAAGACTATTTGAAATGTCCATTTGACACGATACTTCTGGTGCGTTGCAATCGCAAAGAGCGACGGGGGAACGTAAGATATCAATGATACGTAAAAATGGATTTAAAAATCACCCGACAGCCTCGAAAACATCTCATTTCTTGGTTTCGAATGGTGAGTAATTAGAACTATTTTTTTTTTTGGGGGCACCGATGTTTTCCAATGATGTCCCATGAAAAATAACGGTCAACGTTTATTGGGTGTGTCTTTGTCCTTATCCTTATTCTAGTATCAGGCCTGTGATCGTGTCTTCTTCATTCTTCAAGCCCGAACGAATTATTCTCTGTAGATGTGTTGGGTCGGAAAGTTTACATTGTTCCACCGCTTTGGAAGGACGAATGACAACAGGCCCTGGATCATCTTTTCTCGAGAAGAAAAAGAACAGCACCAACAACACAGTACAACAACACAAATCACACAAATCGGAAAAATACTACCGGACGCCGTAATTTTGATGCATTCTAGCCGCAGCAAAAAAATGAACAACGATGACAACGTCCGCATCATTAACAACAACAACGAGGAGGACAGTGTCAATCCTGATCCAATTCCTGAATGGTTCCACGAACAATGTCACAGAATACGGGACGACGAACATTGTCGCATCCAAAACTTGAATCTGAACATTCGACGGTTATCGCTATCCATGATTATTTTGTTGGCTGAAGCCCTGAGAGAGAATACCACCATTCAAGTTTTGAATTTGACCTCGTCCCTCTCTGTGACAGCAAATGGACAAAGAGGAGGATGTCACTGTGCAGCCATGTTGTATCCATTGGCCATGGCCGTGCAACAGCATCCCCAATTATCCAAATTGTACTTGTCCTACAACCGGTTGATGGATGCTTCGTCGTTACAATGCGTCGCTTCTTCATTGGTAGAATTGTATTTGGATCACAATCAACTAACGGATACGACAGCACTGTCCCTGGCCGAAGCATTATCCAACAACAACAGCAACAACAACAACTCGACAATAACAACAACATCACGTCTTGGAATTTTGAGCTTGAATTCCAACCGTATCACCAGTGTGGGTGGTGTAGCTATTGCCAACGCTTTGCGATACAACGATACCTTGCAAAGTTTGGATTTGGCCAACAACTGCATCGGAAATGATACAGGATTAGCGTTGGTGACAGTTATACGGGAGGGAAATGTCACACTCCGTCGAGTGAGACTCGAACGGAATTCCAAGATTTCCACCAAGACGGACCGAACATGCCGAGTTTGGACGAACGCCAATCGACACGGCCGATACTTACTGTTCCGCTCCAAAAGGAAACTGAAGCAACGACGACAGCAACAACAACAACAACAACAACAACAACAACAACAACATTTGTATCCTTCAAGATTTCCACAGAAGAAAATACAAGATGATGCGGCAGCAACAACAGGAGAAGCAACGAAACAAGACGATGATAAGGAAGAAGAATACAAAAAGAAATTGTGGCCACTGGTACTGGCCAAGGCCCCACATGATGTCATATATCTCTTTCTGGTGGCCAAGCCAACCACATTTGTGCCCACTGTTACGAATGGTTCAACAGAAACACCTTGGTAAACAGTTGAACCCAGGTTTATTTTTCAGGCCATTGCATAATATATGGAGAACAATGAAGCAAGAACTCACAGGCGATCAACTATCATTGTTTCGGAAGAGAATCCGTCCCATCGGTGGTAGAAGCTACTTTTATCTCCCAGTGGTGTCCAAGAATCGGAACAACGATTGCGTCTCTCTTTTTTTTCTATTTAATGTTGTGGTCAGTGGGAAGAAAAGACCATTCTGACACGTTTCTGGTTTGGACGTCTCTCCAGCAAAGAGTACGAAATGGATGAGATAAAAAGCTGTTCTTGCATGATTAGCTCCCTGTGGCGAAATAGGCAATTGAGCCAACGTCTTCAACTGCGGCATCGCCGGTGGCAACTTGCTGGTTGCTACAGCCTAGATGGAATGATTCAGTTCTCTCAAAACAGATGTTACACTGTTTGATGAGCAACTTGAATGCCACGAGAATCGGTACGGTACTACGGAACGCTGTGCATGCTACGTCGTATCTACGTATCTACCGTAGGTATGATACTCCGGTACGTCCAACCCCAACCCCAACCTCTAGTAGCCACCGGTAGAGTACCCTTGTTCTTTTCTTTCGATGGAATTCTCTACGACTAGTACGACGTGTATGTTATATCGGCCGAAATGATTTGACGTGAGATGCCCAAACAACAACCTTTCACAATCTTATTGTTTATGATTTGTTTATGCACTACTACATCTGATATACACAAACCAAACATTACCGGTACTTTTGTTTCTACAAGAGTATGGTAGTGTAATATTATGATTATCAAGATGGAAATTATGAATGAAATTCCAATAACAGGAAAGAAGAACCATAAAGCCAGGGTGTTTCGTTGTTTTTGCCTGGATCATCGTTCTTGCGACAAAAGGAAACTGGTGGACACGCGGTGTCCTCGTCCGAAGATTCGGTTGTTGTTGCATTTATTTTCACGACGAACACTCTTCCTATGGATGGTAACGGTAGTGTTATCCCTAAATCGAATTTCTTTGCCACCAACAAGGGTTGTTGTGACAGCGTTCTCCCCAGAGACGAAGAGTGGTGCGTTCACGACCGTTGCATCACCGTTTGTTCGCTTCACCTCCCAGCAATCGTCCTCCATTGGTAGATCGAACTATTACGTTTCACGGAACACACAACAACAACAACAACATTGTCGAACCATGGTCTCTCAAACAAGTAATGACGAGGACAACAACAACAACAACAACCACGATCGTGCACGTGATGATACTTTGGATCTACTACTACCACCTGAAAATCGCAAGAAATATTCCGTCGGACGTTACGGGGGCCGACGACAAAAACAACAACAACAGCAACAACCCGCAACATCGTATACGAAACAGATGACGACATTACCATTGTCGAACCTTATCCGGTCCTTGCAGAAATCTCCAAAAGTATTCTTGGCTGCCACCATTCTAGCATTGCTTCTGTCGACACTGTTGGTACTGGGCCGTGGCAACGACAATAGGGTATATTACTATTCGTATTCCTATTCATATTCCAGTTCCATCGTGGAGAAACCTGGCACCAACAATAACAGCAACGACAACAATGGCGACAACGACAACTCCTTCCTGGGTCAACCACAAATCCGTCGACAAGAATCAACCTATTTCCAAACTAATATTCCTAATCTACGGTTACCATCGACGACACCCAACCGACAAAAACTGCCAACGTCCATCTTGCAACAAAATCAACAAGAAGAAGACTTTATGGACGCCTTTGTGGAAGATACTGTACGATCCATGGAACGAATGTTTGACGAGAGTTGGGAATGATTATAGAGCATCATCTACTTGGAATCATTATTGACGTTGAAATGTAGAATTGTACTTTGTACTCCGTATTCGTAGTAGCTTTTTCTTCTCTATGATTCATAGGCGCGAAATACCCAAAAAGTATTCTGCTGCACAACTGTTTCTAAAGACCATCTTGGACAACGTAGGGACATGTATTGTAGATCTTATCCATGCGCAACGCACCGAGTGTGAATTCGGCAAGATCGACATTAGTGATGGGGAAAGGACCCGGTTGCTGTAAAGAACAAGTTCATGAAACGCAGATCATTCCAGTGAGCAGGACGTTTGCTGCTGTACATCGCACATAGACTTGCATCGAGACGTATACATACCGACTTGGACGCTGACAACTTCTTTCGAGATGGACGATCCCAAATCAAGGAGTCACTGTTTGGACGAGTCACGATGAAATTCATTGACGTATGCTTCGTAGTGTTCACAATGTGCTTGACAATTTTGTCCTGTTCTCTCAAAGCATCGCGAGTGTTCTTGCTGACTGCCAACTTTTTGACGACTTTTCCCATGACGGGAGTGGTGCCCTTATCATCTCGGGCAACTGACGAGGCCTATCAAATAAGGAATCAATGGATAATTGGTTGTGAGTCATTTTATGCAATACTTTACATCCAACATATGGTAATACTGAAATATACGTACCTGATACAACAAAACTCTGCATGTGTCAAGCTCTTCCAAAATAGGCAATAGGGTTTGCATGAACTTCAAGTTCGAGCCGGCTGCAACCTTATCCTTCTTGTCATCCTGATGGTTTAAGATGGGCGGCATGTTTTCCAAATTGGCGGCACATGTACGGGCATCTTCCTGTTGCTTCTTCAATTGAGTGAGGGACTTGTCACAATCGTTCAACAAGCACACAACGTACGACGCATTCTTGACGACGCGACGGATCTTTTCGGCCTCATCAAACGAGCCGGTAATCAATCGCAAATTGTCACTGGCGGGCGACACGTCGTCAAGGGTGATTCCGGGCAAGACCAACGCTCGGACTTTGTATCCGGCCTCCATCGCCAGTTGTAAGAAATAATGTCCTGTAACACCATAAGCACCAAAGAGTGCAATAGTTTCTTCCGATGGATCCTTGGAGCTGACGCCCTTTTTGGGAACAGAGGGAAGAGACACCTCTCCATTGGTGCTGGTGCTGTTGCGAACCGACGAGGAGTGTTGGGAGATGGTACGAAGGGAAGAAGTGGATTCCTTACGACGCGATGCGTCTCCTAAACTGTTGCTTTGGCTACGACCACGGCCATGGTTGGAACGACTGGGACGCTCATGGGCGTCAAAGCTGCGGGCCTTTTGTGGATCATAATAGTAGTAGTCTCCACCGCGAGAGACTCTGTTCATGGCCTGGGTGTAGCTGTTTTCCAGAGAAGCGGTGCTAGGCTGTCGTGAGCGATGGCTGGAGCTACGATGAGACGACGAGTTGTTCGAGTTGGAAGAGTGCTTGCTAGTGCTGTTGTGACTGTGACGACTCTTGCTGCTGTGGTTGCTGAACCGATCTTTGGACGACCCTCCTGCTGCGGATGCTGCTTTTGCGGAAGTTTTCAAGTGTTTGGCAAAGATATCATCGGTGTAATCGTCGTCTCCTTCGTAACTCTTCGAGACGTTTGCATGATGATTGTGGAGATGATGAATGTAACTGGCGTTCATTCCTAGTTTGGAGGAAGTGACCGTGTCATCTTCCTCGACGTACTGTCGCTTGTTTGGACGGTAGCTCATGGTCGAGCCGTTTATTGATTGTGAGCAAATCAAAGATGTTTGTGCTGACTACTATGGGGTAGGTTGCAGAGTGGCAATGCAGCAAGAGAGATGGGTACCAGAAAGCAACAGAACTGGCCTCGTGCAGTACACACTGAGATCCCTGTTTGCACGATTACTTTGTGTTGTTTCTTTTTCCTCTCTCCAAAAGAGCAGATCGAGGGAGTGAGAAATACGAAGTAATATTTTGTGGCTGGAGGAGGGCCGGCTCGCTTCGGATGTAACGAAAAAATGAGGTATCCAAAATTAACGGCCAAATCGCCTTCCCGTGCTACGTATCATACGACTACGGTACGCTTAATAACAGTAAAGGTAGACTCAACGTATCATACCTAGTTTGCTCCGTACCAGCGAACGGACTTTCTGGGTCTGTCTTTCGCACCACTAACAATAATTAGTGGAGCATGTCGCCACAACCAATCGAAAAAGGATGTGTGTATCGTATCTTCATCACAGTCACATTTGATTCCACCCTAACTTCGTCCAAATTCTGTTGGTTGCATAACATGCTGCTGCTGCCACTACTACTGTTGAACAACGGTACTTGTATCACCCACCACTGCAGAAAAGAAACAGAAGAAAAAGAAACAGAAGAAAGAGCGACGACAGAAGGAGAGTGAGGAAAAAAATGTTGTTGTCGACGTGATGGATCGAGACAATTCCGACGAAGAGAAAGAAAAAACGGACCACATCGCGGCTCCTGGTGTTGCTGCGGATGAAGAACCAATCGAAGCAGAAGAAGAGGGAGAAGACGAACCTGGCAATGAGACTGGCAAGAAAAAGCGAAAACGAAAGCGAAAACGCAAGACTGCTGCCGCGGAGAGTGAAGCTGATGGGGAAGGAGACAACACTGCCGAAACTACTAACAGCACTGTTTCTCCACAGGATGCAGTATCCAATACTATCTTTGTGGAAGGCATTCCCTTTGATGCCACTCGGGACGATTTAGAGGGTTTCTTTCTTTCGAAATTGAAGGCCGATGACATTGTGGAAATGAGATTGCCCACATGGCAAGATACGGGACGACTCCGTGGGTTTGGTCATGTCCGATTCGCTTCCACCGACGCCTATCAAAAGGCACTTGCTCTGTCGGGACAGCATTTGGGAAACCGATACTTGACCATTCAGCCGGCCAAAGAAATCGCTGGTACAAGTGGTTCTGGAGCAAGATCCAATAATACCTTGTCCTTGGAACCACCGGAAGGATGTCATACTCTCTTTGTGAACAACTTGCCCTATTCGGCAACGGCACAAGAAATTGCTGACGCCTTTAACAGATTAGTATCTACCTCCAAGATGCAAGTTCCACTCCAAGAAAGCAGCGTGCGAATTGCCCGTAATTCTGTAACTAGACAATCCAAAGGATTTGCCTACGTCGACTTTGATTCCATGGACGTTTTGAAACGAGTCGCTAAGGCCACGGCACAAAAACCATTGCTGGTCGGTGGACGACAGTTGCGATTGGATTATGATACCGGGCGGATCAAAGGATCGTATCGGACCGAATCAGGACGATTGTGGACCAAAGAACAGAAAGAACAGGACAAACAACGGTAAAACAGGCGAGGATGGAGCAGAATCATACCGACTCTCTTGTCAAATGGCTCCTCTCGTTTTTCTAAAAAGTATTGACAGACATCATTCATTTCGAATTCTAGTGAAACTTTATCCTACAACGATCGTTTGTTCGATAGTGACTGTTTCTGACAGTAGAAAACGAATCATTATGTACGACGTAAATGATTCGTGCAACATGGATAAGGCAGTGATTCTACCTAAACATATCATTCACAATATCCCTATGAGATTATTATACTCGACTATTTTACTTTCTTACGAGATATTACATATGATTGTGAATCCTAGCTTACAACGGTTTCGTGTTGTTCCTCCTCTTTTAAGTGAATTTGGGCATGGCAAGGCCCCATTTACTCCACGTCGAGGGACTTTGTTTTTCGCCTCGACCCTCAGACGACGTGGTGGCAACAGATCCGGCGGCAGATCCATTGAAATCACGGTACATTTGACGGGCCGAAGGGGATTTCACATCAAAACTGGCCAAGGACCATTCGTCGCCCAATCCGCCACCTGCAGTCGTCCGATGGGGTGGTGATGCAATGTCTGACGGCGTCACCCGTCGGGGCGATGCTAGCAACGGACTCATACCAAAGGACGACCCTGTTACCGAATGGGGTGGTGGTTGCTGTTTTCCAAATCGAGGGAAATTCACGCTTTGACTCCATTTGCTGTACAAACTGGCTTGGTCTTCCGCTACTGTATCGTACTCTTCTGGCATGCTAAATTCATCGTGACCCGATGGCGATGTGCTTTTCGGTGACAAGAGATTGTTGCTCTGTCGACGATTTGGCGTTTTTGGTGTTCTTGGTGTTCTTGGTGTTTTGGGTGTGGTGGGGCCGTAATCGCCATCTACATTGAAATCGCCGTCCACACTGAAAGAATAATCGTCATACACGGCAGATTGTTGGCTCAATCGTTGGGTACTTTTCTTCTGACTAGAAGAGTCTTTACTGGAATCTTTGCTCGAAGATTCCTTACTAGAATCGCTGCGAGATGAAGCACCCTTACTGCTGCTATCTCCCAGGTAATCTTCTGATCGTGCGGGTTCCTTTTGAATGGCAGCCGGACGAATGCCACCAGTAGGAAATCTTCGGAAGGTTCCCGACCAGGTACGATTGCGTCCTTTTCTTTTTCCTTCTTCCACATTGTGTATATCGGCCAGGTCAAAGTCATCTTCATCATCGCAACTACGCGTTCCACTGCTAAGGGAATCTCGTACTGACCGCCCGAAGCGATAGAATCTATCTTTTGATGGCAGACGGCCAGTGAAATGCAGGAACAAGACCGCTCCTACAGCAAGAGTGGCAAGAGTGATTCCAACCACAGCACCTGTATTATTGCCGCCACTATTGGAATATTTGTTTTGGCCTGTTCCTCCTCCACCTGCGTTACTTCCTTGGATCCCTGCCACCACCTGACCACCGGTGTTCATTGGTGACTTAAATGATTGTTCCATAAAGACAATTTCATTGACGGGAATATTGTTGTTTCCCAACGCTGCAATAAACTCGTACAATTCCGGTCCAGAGAAGAAGTCTCGAACCCATTGCGAGGCTCTCGTGTGATCGATGGACGTTAGAGATTCGATGGAGTTGCTCAAAATATTGAGTACCACCGTCACCTCAAGATTGGTCACTACCATCCCTGGGGCCACCTCGTCCGTACCAGGACTGTAATCGACTTCCAATGTGTAGGCCTGTAGAGTGCTGCCCACTTCCGCTTGTAGATACGGTGTTAATACGGATTGCAAGACGGCAAAGATTTCCGGATCCAAGTCGCTCAAATCGTATTCCGAATGAGCCTTGAGTAGGACGGGTCCCGAATAGACGCGATGCTCTACCTTGGGAAAGTTGAATTGAAATCGAATGGCAGAGCCGTCGTAATCCATTAGTGGAAGAAATGTTTGGTCGGGCAACTGCAACTGTTTGGTCTTGATACCATTACGGTTATTGAAAACGCTGCCCAAGTTGGTACCTCCTGCCTCAACGTCTTCAAAACTGCCGAAGCTGCGTCCTTGAAGTCCCAATTCATCTCCCACAAAGTTATCATCAGTAAAGTTGTTGTCCGCAATCATTTTGTCAATGTCAACCGTGGAGGTGGGAAATCCAGGCGGTCCCGACCGGTGAGTGCCGTTTTGTGACGACGAACTCTCCGCTTCATGATAGGCCACTTCTTCGTCCAGCCATTCTTGGTCATATTCCCACGCCCAATCATTGTAATGCCAGGATGAATCTTCTGGATCGGCACCGGCATTCCACATGTCATCGTCAAAATAGCCATCTTTGGCTAGTTTCTTGTCTATGTTCTTGGTTTCACCTGTCCTCCAGGAAAAGGTCGAGAATAGTAGATAGGGAAAAAATACGTCAGTACAGTTCCAAACAACAATTCAACGTTTCACAATTTCTAGCAGAAATTCTCGACTTTCACATGTGGCTATTGCTCCTCTGCACGCACGTACCTCGATGCTTTTTCTCTTTCTTGTGTTTCTTGGACCTGGTGTTGTTGTCGGACTTGGAGCTCTTGCTGCTCTTGTTGTAATCGTTACCGTGATAGTACTTGCTATCACCATAATAAGAGAAATAGCCCTCATCGTATCCATCAGTTGCATTTGCATCTTTCCCATTGGGTGGTGCCTTGCCATGGACTTGGGGTATAGCAACATCTGTCTTATAGTAGTTTGTGTGCTTGGAACCAGCATCCGAGGTCGCATAGGCATGTTGCAGTTGCTGCTCCAAGAAACTGTTGCTGCTGCTGCTAGTATACGTTTGCTTGAGTCGTCGAAAGACGTCCTCAACTTGTTGCTCTGTTTCTTCAATGTCTTGGAGAATACGAGAGGAGGCTGCTGTAGAGTCTTCCTCGATACTGTGTGGTAAATCTACAGTACCATGTTGCCGATGCTGCAGAACGCTATTTTGATGACCCGGAGAGTATCGCAAAGCATAGACCGCAGAGGTAGTGGTAGTACAGAGAACGACCGTTATCCAAGTCGCCATTGCGGTCGGTCTTTGGCCGGCCAATGACTTCATTCTGCCGACGATAGAACGGATGTTGGATAGTGTCCCTCTTTCTTTTTCCTGTTGTCTTTGACTGTGGGAGATGGCAGCGGCGCCAACTTTGTACTAACAAGAGTACTGAACCTTGATCGTTGCTGCTTGTCTCTCTTCTCTTGGATGGATGTTTTGGTAGAAGGTGTGACAACAAACCATCGCGGAGCACCTCTCACAGAAAAAATGGAATGATGGATCTCAACGCGTGCGCCAAACGAAAAAAATGAGAACAAGCCTCATTATTGTTTCTCTACGACTATCTTTGAATCTACACCTTACAGTTAGCTCTTTCATTCGTAAAGTACAGATGGTACCTAACATATCATACTCCGTAGTACGTTCCTACCGGTGGTAATTCATAGTATTAGGCCGTACAGTAGAACGTTGTGCGGTACCGGTAGTCTACAACCGGTAGTCTGTGTAGCACGACTACGGTTCGTAGCAACTACCGTACTAC
The DNA here is from genome assembly GCA_019154785.2 of Nitzschia inconspicua. NCBI lineage: Eukaryota > Bacillariophyta > Bacillariophyceae > Bacillariales > Bacillariaceae > Nitzschia > Nitzschia inconspicua. Next base: position 261,982 of record JAGRRH010000007.1, on the reverse strand, counting down.
TATCATAGATTGATCGTCACATCTTCTCTTGTCTCCTACTACCGTACTGTAGTACTCCGTAGTAGGAGTAGGATATAGTAGAATAGGTATCTAGGTAACTAGCAATGATGTTGAATTGATGTGTAGTAGATTAGTGTGTGCAGTCTATCGGTATCTGCTTGAACTAAAAGCTCCTGTAGTAGTAAAAGTATCTACCGTAGTCAATCAGTCAGCCCTCACAATAGCATCCATGAGAGATGCGGCATGCTTGGCCGCTTTGACATTATGAACTCGCAGAATGTGGCAGCCCAAGGATGACACTGCACCACCACCTTTGCCACCTGTTGTTGTTGTTGCCTGGTTTCCTCTACCCAAGCAAAGAGCGGCGATACATGACCCTACCGTTCCATAATCTCTGTTTGCGGCAATGTCCTCACCAGTGATTTTGCCGATAAACCCTTTTCTGCTGGTCCCGAGCACAAGTGGGACATTGTTCAACCTCGATTGCATCTCGGTATAATGTTTGAGCAAGGACAAATTTCCCTCCAGGTCCTTGGCAAAGCCAATACCAAGGTCCAGAATTTGCATCCAATTCGGTATTCCCGCCTTTTCTGCGGCTTTGGATCGTTCGAGGAGTTCATTGACAACGCCTTGTACGACACCACCTTGTTCATCATATTTGGTCATGCTTTGCATCGTTTCGGGAGTACCACGCATGTGCATTAATACGACAGGTACTTGTAATTCGGCCATGGTCGATAACATATCTGGATCGAAGGTCCCTCCCGAAACATCATTGATGATATCGGCTCCGGCTTGGACGGCAGCTCGTGCCACTGCAGCATGCCGGGTATCAATGGACACGACGACATCTGTTTCTGCTCTTTCTTTGAGACGTTTGATAACTGGAATGGTCCGTCGAATTTGTTCCTCCACGCTTGCTTCTAATGCTCCCGGTCGAGTAGATTCTCCACCAACATCAATAATGGTCGCTCCGTCCTGGATCATGGTCATGGCACGATCGACGGCAGCATCTACATTGTCAGTCCAGGAACTGCCACCATCACTAAAGGAATCGGGTGTTACATTCAATATCCCCATAATGATGGTTTGATCAAACACGAGACATCGACCATGGGGGAGTGGAAGGATCCGTACTGCCGTTGCATCAGTGGAGGAATCCGATATGATACCATCCAAAAGTTCTCCAATGGTAGTGTTGTTGTTGTTGTTATTGTCGGAGTAAGTTGGCAAGATCACTTGTCGTCCTGCCACATCTATCAGTGGTCGTAACACGAATTCTCGTTCTTGGATCCTTGGATGTGGTACAATCAAATCTTTGGAATCGATACAAATCGGAGAGCGTTGTTCTTGGCCGGTATTGTTCGTTTGTGTTGTGATTGTTGCTATATTTGTTTTTGTTGCTGCAACGCGAGCACCAGTCGTTGTATTCGTGTTTTGAATTTGGTTTTGGTTGTACAGCAACAATATATCTAGATCCAACGGTCGGGGTCCGTTTCTGGTCGGTTGTTGGTTATAAGTTGTGGTTGCGGTTGATGTTGATGTTGATGCCGTTGTGATGGTCCGTCCCATGGATTGTTCGATTTGTTTGAGTCGTCGTAACAAAGTGTGTGGTTCAATATCGGTATCGATTTGTACGGCACCATTCCAAAAGTCGGGTTGGTCGGTCACGTACATTGGTTTGGTCCGATAAAGAAAGGACGATTTGATCCAACGTGTAGGCAGATAGGTTTGTGGAGAAAAGTTGGGATCACAAAGTTTGACAAGTCCACGATGGATGTTTTGGTAAGAGTCTCCTAGATTAGATCCCACCGCCAGATACACACAATACTTTCGTTGGTATTGTTGCTGACCATGATGCTGAATGTCAGAGTCGGACGATGACGATGATGACGACGACGACGAAGATGGTGATACTGTTGTTGCGAAATTCCTTCTTTCTTGTTGATGTAGTCTCGCAAAGGAGTGATGATGATGATGATGATTGTTGTTGTAATTGTATTTGTTACTGTTGTTCTTACCTTGTATCCGTAGAGATTTGTTGGAAAGGATCGTCCATTTGGAGGACTGTTGGACAAGGTGGCAACAACGACTCTCCAAAGAATGATAATTCGTAGAACTTCCCTCGTGAATTCCCTTGTTAATCCAAACGGTGGATGGTGTTGTTGTCCATTGTTGTTTGGTGGATTGTTGAGATATAGTTCGAATGAGATCATTTAAGGATGATGACGCTATCATCAATGATGAGGATGATGAAATTGTTTTGGATGTGTACGTGGATGCCATCACCATCATGATGGAGGACGTTCCTGTTCCAACCAATTTAAGGATATTCTCCGAAGAAAAGAAGGAGAAGAAGAAGAATAGTATCAACAACGGCCCAATGGATATCACTTGAACCATTCATTCATTCATTCAATTAATCACAGATTCACATTCACATTCATTCCTGGACTTTTTTGGAAACTAGATTGATTAGATAATAATTGTTTGATGGAGTTTTCCAAATTTCTTTTTTTTTTTCCTTTTTCGTTTTGGGAGAACCTTGTTGTCTCTCTCTCTCTCTCTTCAGGGACGATGTTGACTGTGAATATGATGTATGAAAAGAGATTGGAAACAGGAGAGAGAAAAGGAACCCATACAGCAGTCACGACAAGACATGACAGATAGAGAGATTCGTCACAAAAGATTTTCATGGACTCGATGAAAACGAATGGTCGTAACTATAATTACTACGGTTAAGGGACTGGATGGATGGATAATGAGTCGAATCAGTCCTTCCAAATGAATCCTTGGTTTTTTTGTCACAGTCAAATATGGAATCACGAGGGTGGCGGCCGCACTCTCATCAATCACACCACCCGCCTTTTTTTCCGTGAGGTGGTTGCAGGTGCGTACGTACTAATTTTTTCAAAATAAATCGCATCGAGTGGGGAGAGCGCGGGACGAGGAACCAAAGACCCCTGAAGCAAGGTCATTAGAAATGAATTTCATTAATTATTTCAAATTATGTTAGATATTAGATGCATGAGGAGTATTGGATCCGCCGAAACAATGACAAGCAGCCAAGGCCAGACTATCGGAACAACCAATCAGACGTTTCCATTCAATGACGTACGTCTCTTTTCCTCCTCTACGATCTTTTCAAACGACGAAAAATAAATAGCCCATCTGGATCGTCTCGTAGTAGTCTAGTAGTATTAGTGCAAGGCAGCGTTCAAAGCACTACCACCTTACGTAAAACGTAGTAGAACATGTACAAGGGTTCAGTGCGTTAGTTTTGATATCACATCATCGGAACGACGAGCAACACCAGCCATTATCAACAATCAACAAGACGTATGTAGTAGTGTTTGCTACGACGAGTTTCACGTCCTCTTGTTGTTGTTGGTTCAGTGTTGATCTCTCTACGCACTATTGATAGTTGCTTTCATTAGAGTACTGTTGCTCCTTCTGTTGCTACTACCTGTACTGCTGCTGTACAACACTTTGACTGTCTCCATCTTTCACTTCTTTTTCTACTAGTCTACATCCACCCACCCACCCACCCACTCATATACAAAACCATGAAGTTTGGAAGCAGTATTCTTTTGGCGTTGGCCGCCGTAACAACTTCGGTGTCGGGTTTTGCCCCGTCATCGTCCAAGGCAACTCTTAGTAGCACTGCCTTGCATCAATCCTCTTACAACCCCATGGGACAATCCTATCAAATGCCACCAGCCCCCGGTGGTCCCATGGGAGGAGAGTTCTTCCCATTGGACATCCCCATGAAGCGAATTGAAGGTGGAGGTACCGTCCGAACATGGGATATCCCTCCCGAAACCGAACGTCTTCAATACGTCGTTGAGACCAATGGACGTCCATTGAAGTGTAAGGTTGAACTGTAAGTGTCACCGTCCACATCACAGTACAGTGCCGCACAATATGTATTATATATGTATATATATTCATATGGATGTATTATGTATTGGAAGAAGCAGCATTTGCAGTACTACAATTGTTGCCATTTTCACTACAAGTGTGACTGTGTCTGACCTTTTCCCCCTTTTCCCCACTTTCTCTCTGTTGTCCCCCTTCTTCTCTCCTTTCCACTTGTTTTTTTTCTTCTTATTCGAAAACTTTACAGTTGGGAAGGTCCTATCCGTCTCCTTCACATGATGGACATCAACCTTGAAGATGGAAACCAAACTCCCTTCAAGGCTATGCTTGCCTTCCCCAAGGGACAAAAGGCCCTCAAGATCTCTACCACTGGTTCTCACGAATTCCCTGCCATCTTTGGTGCCGAAGTCCCTTCCTTCCAACGAACCAAGGAACTTGCCGCCTTTCAACAAGACGTTTGGGATTCCAATCCAAAACACACCATGCAGGGTACCGTCAGTGAAGGTGGTCTTGGTGCTGTCAAGGCCTTTCCCATCCCCGACAATGTCGAATCGGTCCAAATCATGTGGTGGTCCAAGGATACCGGAAAGCGTGCCACCAAATCCAAGGTAGAAGTCTTGCAGGGACCCAACTCCATCCGACAGGTCTACGATTTGCACTGCGAGGGATCCACCCAACCCTACCATGCCGTCATTGAAACACCAGGAACCGGATGGACCATCCGTATGTGGTCCAAGGCTCCCTTGGAATACCCACACGAAATCGTCGTCGAACCGTACAAGGTCTCCGATGCCGGTGATTCTCTCTTGGCCAACAACCGTCTCTGGTGGGAGTAAGCAGTAAGCGAAATCCTTTACCACATGATTGGAAAAATGGAATGTTGAAAAAGTGAACGGAAGTATTACACTGTTGTGTAGAGAAAAGAAGCTCTAGGAGAGAAAAAAAAGCCAGGAAGGAAAAGTGATGGATTACGGGAACAAACAAACAACCACACCCACAAAAAAACAAAAACAAAAAAACAAAATACCATTGGTTGGTCGTCTATATCGTATCGTTGGATTACAGTAAACAAAAAAAAGCGTGGCAAAATAACATCATCGATGTACGATTTCGACGACGCTAAATAGGTAGTCAGTAGTAGTATTTTATTATTATTATTTCTACTAAAGTATTTTATTCGTTATGTTGCTACTTCGTATTATTATTATTTCATTGTACATGGGGCAGAAGTGTCAAAAGAGGATTGTAGTGAGGAGCGAAATAACGGAGACATTACACTCATGACGAAGGAATCCATACACAATGAGAGGAACTGTACGACATCTACAATGGATGGATGGATGGATGATCTGTCATATACTTCGCATATATTATATATATTGGACTGTTTCTTTTCTGTCTGTTTGTTATACTACCCTTGGCCAAACCTTGGCCAGCCCATCATCAAATGGTAGTTGTCTGGGGGGGGGGGGGGGGGGATCCATCCAACCCTCTCTATGAAAGGACAATCACCAATGAAAAATAATTCCAAAAAAAGTTACAATACTTGATTCATTGACTGTGATTGATCAGACCGGGTCTCTTTTAGGGGAATCAGAACCTGTCCTTGTAAAAACTTGCTGTCTCATTCGAGGCTTTTTATAGGATACCAACAACCGAGAAATAGTATCCCATTCTTGTTGCTATGATACAAAACAATCACTACCCCAGACACGTGTGTGAAATGGAGAAAGAAAAAAAACAATAGTATCCCATTCTTGTTGCTATGATACAAAACAATCACTACCCCAGACACGTGTGTGAAATGGAGAAAGAAAAAAAACAAAAACAAAAAACCGATACCAATCGAACGGACAAGCTGGGAATAACTGTAAGAAAAAGGAACCCCCCCCCTTCTGTTCATCAAAAGTAATTCCTGTATTAATTTAGTGTCAAAAGACTATATCCTGGTGTTGAGAGACGAGAGCGGCCATTTTACGAGATCAGTATGCCCGTCATGGCAACACAACAACAAGCAACAGTAACAGCAGCAAGCAGCAGCAGTATCGGATCATCCCAAGATGCCGCCGGGGACCCATCCCGTGTTTTGGACCAAAGCCGCCCCACCTTGCATGTACGGATGAGCCAAATACGCTACCAATGTTCCGACTGCAATCACAAAGTACGGCCCTCGTAAGAGTTCCTTGTAATAATCCGGTGGCAGGACTTGTCGGCCTTCCCAAATCGCCTGGAAGGGTACGATACTGGTCCGTTCCTTGACGACCGTCGTCCAAAGTTCGTCTCCGAATTGGTTCCGATACCTTCGATCGCCATTCCAACAGGCAAAGGCATGATGAGCGACCAATAATGCCATCGTCAATGCCGTGAAGGAAGTCCCGACCATGGCCAAATGGGCGGCACTCCACATGGCTTGTCCCACAAACTGTGGATGACGGGAAATACGGATGATACCCGTCTCCCACAAATGCAATGTGGGCGGTTCGACCGCTGCCACCTCTTTCAAATTAAAGACACTGGGATAGAGAAAGAAAAAAGAAAGGAAGTTCACGACCCACGCCACGGCATGGGCAGTGGGATTATGAGACACGTCATAAAACTGGATCCCATCGTGGGCATGTGCGATAAAGTAGGTGATCCAGGAATAGGCCAAACAGAGACTGGGAAAGGCAAAGATGACACGCCACATTCTAGCACCCACGATTTGTTCTCCATACGGTCGTAACGATGCCAATCCCGAATGGACGATCGGAAAGATGATCCCGAATGCCAATGTGATCAGATGTGGGTTGTTGTTCGTGGCTTGTTCCAATCCATGCAAGAAATCGTCGGAATATCCCGTGGACGGTAATACCCACAAGACGGCCACGGCCGTCATAATGGCAGCAACAGCTGCCGTAAAAGTGAACCATCCCTGTTCACCCAGGGCACCCCACTGTTCTTGTTGAATGTCGAATAAGGCTGCGTCTTCGCCCAGTTGTAAATCCTTGGACCGATCCGAGACGTAACTTTGAGTGACGAAGGGAATGGAAGGAAGTGACAAAGACGACGACGACGACGACGACAGTGATACTGTCATTTCACCATCTTCTTGTTGAGACGATGTATCCATCTTGTCATCGACGAGACTCTGCAATCGAAATGAATTTCGTTGGGGTTGTTGTTGGTGATGTAATTTCGTATTACTAGTAGTGGTAGTAGTTGTCATGGATCGGATCGAATATGCTTGGGATGGATTTGCATGATTCAAAACGGTTGCCACGAGGAATAGAAGTAGAAAGGAACCACCAGTGATTGTTCGTAAGCAGATGGATGATGGCCACCTCCGTTGGATGGGTTTGTTGAAATTTATCATTTTTTTTAAGAAAATATTTTTTGAATGGGAGGAGGGAAGTGTTGATGGGACTTGTTGTTGTTGGTACTCTTATTTTTGGAAGGAATACGAGTTTGAAAGTGGACACCGCAGCAACACCAAATACGATACAATCTTTCTGAAACAAAAAGTGTCGTCTAGTAGAGTACCAGTGTAAACCAGCAACCAGCAACGAGAAAGGATGATGGAAACAGGAGACTGATAGATTGAAAGATGACAACTTGCTTGATGAATTCATCATCATCGGTTCTGACGAACGCATTGACTGTGTGAGGATTCTGTGATCCAAGTGGAAGTCACCGCATGTACGTCACTCGAGGGTCCTACCTACCGGTAGTCGAGGATCTTTCTCATAACAAAGGAAAGATCCTTTTTTTACCTACTTTTCCAGTGATTATTCCTGTTCTGTCGCGCGCCGTCTATACTCAGGAGTTTTGTGCTGGAGTACCGTGGTAGAAATTTCAGCGTCCCAAATTTGTCCTCCGAATCCAGTCATGCGATAACGGTCCTTGGCACGATAGGCCACCCGCCGTGCATAGGTGACACTTTTAGTTAGAATGAATTCGGAAGCACGACAAGGTCATCACTAGTGTATCACCGAATTCGTTCATTTCAGTAGTGTAGGGATAGAAAGGCCAATAGTAGAGTACGGAAAGTTTGGAGAGAGACGGCAGGGGAAAGATGGATGCCACTAGCTAGCTAGAGTAGTGGATCGTGTGGAGTATTGATAACAACAGAAACAATCTGAGGCAACGCCGCAAAGCACAGCGCAGAAAAAGGAGACAACAGAATAAAGAGTGAGAATCGTCGACAACTGCTGTAGTGTAGTAAAGGTTCATCCTCCTCATCACCTTTTTTCCATATTGGCTCTCTCGTCAGCTACTCCACCAACAGTATCAACAGGAGCAATACCGGTCACAACAACAACAACAACAAATCCAGTTGCAATCATTCATTCCATCATTTTCAGAACAAATAATGAAGTTTTCATCCTCTTCCCTACTGGTGTTGCTGCTAGCAGCCGCAACATCGATCTCTTCCACCAAAGCGGCCTTTGAAGAAGTCGAAACGAACTTGGGAAATGTCACACCGACCGGTGTCGTCTTTCCTTCCATCTGTATTGGACGGGTCACTGTGCCCAAAGTCATGTACACACTCGAACCATCCAACACCTTTAGCGTTTCGACCGATCCTCCCGATCTCGTGGAAGTCGGTATTGATCCTGCCGATGGACTCGTTTATTTCAAATTTCTACCAGATACCCTCGCCTTGAACCCTACCGCGGCCGGTGTCATTGTACAATTCCCCTCGACCGGCCTCCGATCCATTAACATTTGCTGCGGACAAGAACTACAGGTCAAGGATGGGTTTGCCAACGTCGAGTCCTTGGTCGTTTCGGCCGGTGCCACTGCACAAGCCGTTTTTTCCACCAACAATGTCGATTTCGAAATCACTGTCCGAGAGGCAGCCACGGCCACAGTCGAAGTCAACGCGGCACGAAACAGTGACATCGTGGTCAGTGGAAGTGGTTCTGGAACCTTTGTCGACATTGCCGGCGATATCACCTCCATTGAATGTGCCGATCGGGCCACCTGCAGTGTGGCAGGTTCCGTTTCCAATACGGCAGCATCCTCAGTGAGTGGATTCGCCATATTGGATACTGAGGAATGCGATGGCATCTCCGTCAATGGCGGTAGTACCTGCGACGAGTCCTTTCCTTTTGTCAGTGCCAACGTCGATGGGTCGTTGACCATTTCTGGTGTCACAGAACAATGTATCCAAGGCGGTGATCTTGATGGGAATATTGATGGTACTACTCCGACCGTATCCATCGCACCCACCCCAGAGGGGTTCACTCCTCCTCCTACCCCCACGCCGTCTCCTACTCCGGTCCGACCCACTTCCTCACCCATTGCTCGTCCAACGTCGTCTCCCACAACAATCACTGTTTCATCCTCGGCGGTCACGGTGATTCCAAAGGAAGGTATGTGGACAAGAGCGACGACTACTATCGGTTTCATGGCCATTGCCATGGCGTTGTTGTAATTCTTTATGTCCCAACAGAAGAGAGATTCCATGCGTGGCATTTGTTTGGGTTTGAAGTTGTAATCATTAGTAGCAGTACAAAAAAAACAATACGATCCAGTGTGTTGACGATATTGTAGTCTATTATCTTGAATTTTTATTGTGTATTGCATCGCATTCGGTGCTTTTTACAGTAACAACAAAAAACAAGATTGCTTCACAAGATTCTGCTTTTTTTGCAGTTCTTTTGTTGCATCGTTTTACGCTTCCTCGCGTTCCTTTTCCTTTTTTTCTTCCTTGGCGGCTCGTTGTGCTTGTATTTCATCCCGTCTTTCGTATCGCCCCGGACGCATACAACGGGTGAAGCTTGCGGAGGCCATCCAAAAGACTTGCGTCAAGATCAAGTAGGTCCCACCGGTGCCAAAGGTGCATTGGTATTGGTCGCACGCCTCCGTCAACCAGACCACATAGACTAAACCCAAAAAGAGTTGTCCCAATCCTCCACAAACGTCCATGATCCGTTGCGTGCAGGGTAAGGGTCGTAGACACTGTTTGAAAAAGCCAAACACGAACATGATAGCCCCAAAAACAAAGGCAATGACAGCACCGACCCGCGCACAATTAAAGGCTGCATCCTTGTAGGAATCAATGTTGGGAATGTCATCGATGCGAATACAATTGCCATTGCTAAACTCGTTCAAGTCACTGGTCACAGGAAAGTTTGCATTGTACAAACCCAAGGACCCCACCTTGATTTGTCCAAACGACAAATTCAAAAGCTGACAGTTGGTCAACAAGAGTGAATTCGTGACGATGGCTGCCACAGAACAGGAGAGGACGACAAGCTCAAAGACAAAACCAACCAAATGGCCCGGCATGGTGACGATGATGATTCAGAGCGAGGCGAATAGATAAAAGGAAAGAGGGGAGAGACGATTATCGATTATTTCTTCAGTACAAGGATTATCCAGGAAACAAAACAATCACGACACCGCTGGAACATTGTTTCGTGACATTATTATTACAGAAGAAACACTCGGAACTCGGAAGTGATTTTCTTGCAACGATAAAGGTATGTATGATTTTGCAATGATAGAAAAACTAGCTAGCTAGCTATGATAGCTAGCTACCGTAGATCATGCGAGGGTTCGCATAACAATACTCCGAAGTAAAACCCGAAGCCTCCTTGTCATTTACAGTAGGTTTCGGACAATTATTATTTATTCACTCTACTAGAGCTAGAGTAGAGTAGACGTGAATGTTTCGTCGAACCGAAAGTTCTTGCAACTTCTCAATCACAACTATTATTATATTTTAGTATAATTTTATTTTTATTGATACTTCCTTCGTATGTAACTAGCTAGTAGTAAGGGGAAATAAGATAGAGTTTTTAGTGTTTATTTTTCCTCTACCTAGAGCTAGAGGTAGCCAGAGAAAGCTCTGCTCTACTAGCTAGGATGAAATTTCCAATCCTATCACTCCCAAGACGATCATGGATAAACATAGTATTTTGGTTGCATCATTTCGTTCACCAAACCAGATGATCCCGACGGTCGATACGATAGCCGTTCCCAAGGCTGCCCAGACCTTGAACACAACAAAACAACAATCATAGAAAAGGAGTGACAGTAGCAGCAAACTTTGGATAGTGAGAAAACCACAAAAAAAAAAGAAGAAAAAGATAACAACAACACAAATCGTTCGGTTTGTAGTTGTTGTGAATGGTATTACTCATACGACTTAGTACATACCGCATATGCCACACCGATATCAATGGCTTGTATTGCCATGGCCAAACTTGAAAGACTTACGAAACGACCAAATAAAGAAAATGAGTGAACGAGTGAGTGAGTGAGTGAGTGAGTGATCTGCAGGAGCGACGTGGACTGTCTGTCCACATTGAATTAACTCCATGACAAACAATTTTTGATCCTTCTTTCTATTTATCTTCCCCCCCCCCCCGCGCGCGCGCCCAGTCTATGGTTGCCTCTGATTTGTTGTGCATGTTGATCATTTTCTCTTTTTATTTCTTTTTTTCTTTTCTGCCTTTGGCCGGTTATTCTTATTTAAAAAATAAATAAATAAAAAAACGTACCTGAGAAAATATCCGGTATAGGCAGAGAGTAGTAATGCCAAGGATTGTTTTTGTTGTGCTTTTTTCATAGTGACGGTGGATATCGTATCCAGGGCAATGGCGGCAAACAAGACCATCCAACATTTGTTTGGATCGTCTCCAATGAACCGATTCAATTCCAATATACGTGATTGGAGTGTCAGGATCAATGATATCAACACGTTGTTGCTGCGACGAACAATAACGGAGGTATCCTGTGCTGCATCGCAACAACTTCCACCCCGTAACTGATGAAGCAGAACAACAGCGATACGTTTTGGTGTTTCTTTGAAAAGAATACTACTCTGTTGATGCTGCTGTTTTTGTTGTTGTTGTTGTTGTTGTTGTTGTTGTATTTGAAACGTCGTCGTCGTCGTTGTTGAACTAACAGGGTTGTTGTTTTTGTGACTTTGCTGACAGAGGTGAATGAAGGTAGATATTTGCTTTGGTTGTTGTGATGACTTTCGTATGGAATCTACTGTCGTTGGCACGAAGGAAGAAAAGGGTGAAGTAACACCCCCATCGATGTTCGGCTGTTGTTGTTGTTGTAAACGTCGTTGATGGAATGCAGAAGTTGTAGCAGAAGGATTGTTGCGTTTGGTGGTGTCAGTTGTTGCGTTGATCAACGTTGGTCGATTCTGATGATGATTGCTGAAATCTGTTGGATAATGCCGAGCGCTTACTGACAGAGACGACAGTGTGATTGTCCATAGTAATATTAGTATCATCAGTAATAATGGATGCTTCATCGTTACAGTTAGTAACTTTGAGGACCCCATCATGATTGGTTGGTGATGATATTATAAAAAGATAAGATGCAACAACAAGAAAATAAAAATCGCTTGGCAATGTAATATTAATATTTTATGCTACCGGTATGATATGTCGTCGTCGTCGTCGTCGTCGTCGTCGTCGTCGTCGGTGATGCGATGCGTGTAGGCTACTAACGTCGTAGACTACCGGTACTTCGAAGTACGATTCTACGATACTTCGCAGTAAAATTGCGGTAGTAGCGGTAGTAGTGCGGATCGTAAGTACCGGTACCTATGCAGTATGTTAGTATTTTACATTTTACTCTAGTCGTGCGACTACTACCCTTTATCCGTTACAGCGTTTACAGTTAACAACTATCGTACAGGTGAACGGTACCGGTAGGTAGGTACTATGGTAGTCGTACACAACAACCAGACGAAGATTCAAATTCGTCTACGGTACGTTTATAGTACGGTAGTAGTACGGTACGTCGTAGTAGTACGGTATCATCATACAGCATACGAACAAACGCAACACAAAACGAAACGAAAATGACGACGACTTGGCACTTGATGATGAAAAACATCATGATGTGACTCTCGACTCTTTCTTTCTTCTGGTAGTCACAACAATAAGATCAGAAGAGGAGCAGTCATACTTTTTGAAATGCAATAAAATAACATTATAATCCAGCGTTGCAGTTGCGGTTGCAGTTGTTGCAGTTGCAGTTGTTGTTGTTGTTGTTGTTGTTGTTGTTGTTGTTGTTGTTGCCATTATCATTGTCATTGATTATCCCATTCTACTAGTACACTGTCCAGTTGTCTGTTCAACTCTGTCCATAAACCCGTCGGTGACGAAACCAACCTTTCAAAGGGAAGGAATCCAAGTTGCACGGCAAAAATCGAATCGAATCAAATCAATCAATCAAAAAAAAACATGACATCATGGTTGGATTACGGATTTGCCGCCGTCCCATTGGGAATACCACTTTGGATGATCTGCCAAGAATGTTGTTGTTACACGGTCAATTCCAATCATCATCATGATAATAATACGGCTGCTAGTACCAAAACACAACTCATGGCCTACGTTGTATTGGCCGTATCAGCCTTCCTCATGACCAATTCGCTTGTTCCACACATACAGGTGCGTGCCGTGTGCCGTCCAAAGCATATGTGAATTGGATTGACCACAACAACACATAATATCCTTTTATTTCGTTGTTGGTTATTGCTTTTGTTTCCATTCATTCATTCATTCATTCATTCATTCCAACCAACCAACTTTCTTCTTTTTCTTCGTTTGGTTTCGTCCTTTTTTTTTGCTCGTGTTGGACGTTGGACGACACAACAGCAATACACCTTACGAAAGGGAATTTGTGGCAAGGATTTGGGAAAACGAGGAACGGACCGTGCCGAAATTCCCATGTACGTAAAATGATTATTATGACAAATAAAGAAAATTACAAACAAACAAACCTCATTTGGATGGGTTGGTGTGTGATGGGACACATTCTCCTTCCAAATGTTGAGTCATCTTTCATCTACATATCAACTAACCCAATGTCATTTTTGTTTCTCTCTTCTCTCTTTCTCCTCCAACATATTGTATCATTCTATTGGTTTTTTTTCAGTCCGGAAGCATTAGGAATCGCTCCCGGTACGGTCTTTTTGGTCTGTCTCATTCTATGTCTGGTCGGATATGCGACGCAACATCCCGTCAAGATGCTCGATGTCAACTCCGCACTGTTAAGCATCTGCTTCATGCTCTTTTTGGGATTCACCGATGACGTCTTGGATTGGCCCTGGAGGTACAAGTTGGTGTTACCCACGGTAGCATCCCTCCCGTTGTTGTGCTGTTACAACGGCAGTACGTCCATCGTCGTTCCGATACCATTGCGTTGGATGTTGGTACAAGACTCGCAATTGACGATTTTGGGAGAAATAGCCTCCCAAGTGATTGGCATTGACGTCGCTACCAACGGAACGACCGTCGATTTGGGTATCCTCTATTTGGTCTATATGGGATTGTTGGCCGTCTTTTGTACCAATGCCATTAATATTTATGCCGGCATCAACGGGTTGGAGGCCGGTCAATCGTACGTGATCGGATGTGCCATCTTGGTCCACAACTTGACCGAAATCGCGTCGCGATCGTCGACACAGGAGAATCATCTGTTCTCGTCCATGATCGTACTGATCTTTGTCGGTGCGACCTTGGGGTTGTTGCGACACAACTGGTACCCCGCCACTGTCTTTGTGGGGGACACCTACTGTTACTTTGCCGGGATGACGTTTGCCGTGGTGGGTATTTTGGGACATTTCAGCAAGACCTTGCTCCTATTTTTCATCCCACAAGTGTTGAATTTCGTATGGTCCACACCACAACTGTTCAAGGTCGTACCGTGTCCCCGACATCGGTTACCGGCCTTCAATCCCAAGACGACGTTGATGGAACCTTCCACGTTTGATTGTGCCAGTGATCAGTACAGATGGTTGAAACGACTGTATCGATTACCATCGGATGTCACGACGATACCGAACATGACGATCATCAATCTGACACTCTATCTGTTGGGACCGATGAGTGAAAAGACGTTGTGTGTGACGTTACTGGCCTTTCAGATATTATGTTGTTCCTTTGGATTCGTCATGAGATATTACGTCGCACAATTCTTCTTTTGATGAGGCGGGGGTCGGATGTAGTGGGGGGAAGGAGGATTTCTCCTAGCTTGGTAGGTGATAATATTATTGTCGTGACGAAAACAAAACAAACATATATAGTATGCAGCGATTGATGATAGGAGCTACATTGAACAAAAAAATTATTATTCGGCAACAAAACGCTTGAACCGTCGAAGCTCAACTTCTTATTACCGACACGGAAATCTACCTCTCTAAAGGCTGTTGTAGCTACTCTAGCTGCAACTCGGAGTAGCTTCTTACCGGTAGTTGGCATGGACTATTAAATCATATTATACCGGTATGCTACGTAGTAGATAGATTATCTTTTCTGTTTACTCTTTACGACGTATGAAATACATACCGATAGACGGAGCAGTAAAATACCGTCGTAGTCTACCTACCTACCGTATATAGGGATCGTACCTACCCAAGTTGTCGTATAAAAAAAAGCTCTTACTGTTAACAGTAAGGAAGCAGTTTCGAGCTTCGCCTTGTCCTTTGATTGGTGGAGGTGTTGCGAAAGACATCAATGATGATGCGCCATCTGGTCTGTCTCTCTGTCTCATGTTCGAATAACAGTAAAAAAAGATGTTTTACAATACAAAAAAACATCACGTTTATATTCACTATCTTGATTCGTGACTACTGTTGGAAGAAGAAGAACAAGAGAATACGCTGTTCGATGGAGGGACGACCCATCAAAATTCCATCTATGATACTACGACGTACTGAGATGATCCATCTCGTTCCTCATCAAACCACAAAGCAACCACCCATTTGACTGTGAAAGTGTACTTTTATTATATTACGTATCATAATAAATATTACCGAGAGGTAAAGAGAATCTTGGGGTCTCCAGATAGATCATTATCAGCCATATATCGTTGTATTGTAGGAGTTGCAAGATGCGTTCCTCTTGTTCTTCCTTTGCCTCTTGGACAGCGACCGTTTCGCTTTTGGTGGTGGTGGTGATAGCAGTATCCCTGTCAGCTTCCTTCACGGTTGCCTTTGTCAACCCTGTTCGAATATCGACATCCTCACTCCTTTCTGCCAGTAACAAAATATCATCCTCCTGTTTGAAGGCTGCCCCCACGAATGATCGTGTCGTGAAGGCAGGTGCTGGAGTTCCGGTCGTCCCATCCGGAGATTGTTTGTTGTTTGATCCCGCTGTGGAGGGCATGTTGGGTGGAGATCATTCCCTTCAAGATCGATTGCAACAGGGAACGTCCTTTGTTTATTTGCCAGCCACCACTGCTGCATCGACAATTGATACTACTGCTTCTACTACTACTACAGCAGCAGCAACCCCACCACCCAATGTCAATCTCATCGACGCTCAAGCATGGTTGGAACAGTTGGACATCAATGGCAGTGTCCCACCACCCTTTGCAAAAGCCAATGCCCCCGTCCAAGCGACCGTTTTGGGACGGACCAAACTTATCGACGACACTGCACCTGGTGATATTCAACACGTATTGTTACGATTGCCAGAAGGATTTCACTACGTCGAAGGACAATCGTTGAGTGTCATCCCACCCGGAGTGGATGCCAAGACGGGTAAAAAACACAAACCTCGTCTGTACAGTATCGCCTCGACGCGATACGGAGACTTGTTGGATGGGACTACTGTCTCGTTGTGTGTCCGTCGTGCCGAATACTTTGATCCACTAACGGGCACGGTCGACCCGACCAAGGCGGGTGTGTGCAGTAACTTTTTATGTGACCTACAGGCCGGTCAAGCGGTCGATGTGGCCGGACCCGTCGGGAAGACTATGGTCTTGCCACAAGACCCCACCAAGGATATCATCATGGTTGCGACAGGCACGGGTATCGCCCCCTTCCGGGCCTTTTTGCATCGTCTCTTCATGGAGGACACCATTGCACGACATCAATTCCAAGGCACGGCATGGTTGATTCTCGGTGTCCCCACCACGGGAGGACTGTTGTACAAACCCGAGTTGGATGCAATGGTACGAAACAGCGACAAGATTAACAAGAACAATTTGGAAATTGATTATGCCATTTCCCGAGAAATGACCAATTCGGTCGGCGAAAAGCTCTACGTCCAACACGTATTGCGACAACAGGCAGACAAGTTGTTGGAACGTCTCGAGAATGGTGCTCACATTTACTTCTGTGGACTCAAGGGGATGATGCCAGGAATATTGGAAGCATTGGAACAAGTGGCCACGTCTCGCCGTTTGGATTGGACGTCCACCTTGAAAAAGTATCAACAAAACAATCAATGGCACGTCGAAGTATATTAGAGTAGTACCACGGAATAAGAAGCGAAACGAAACGAAACGAACGGATTTACAGTTATTACAGTTTTATTCGTTGCAGTACGACGTAGCCATCGGTTGTCCGCCGGCAGAATGCAAAAAACGCAAGATAATAATATATACTGCGTATAATGGAAAGATTTGAAAGCAGCTGTCGATTGTTGTTGCTGTTGACTCCGCAAGTGCGTCAGACGCTCCACCACGAATTCTGTCGAACCTATTCTGTATAATGTTACTGTTTGTTGTTACAGTTAATTAATATAAACTCGTACTTTGTACTACTATAGAATAATGAGATTGTATTGGTCTAAGAAAACGTACAGAATGGAAAGGGGAAGAGAAAGGAAATGCAGTGATTCGATGTTGTTGTATTCTCAACTTCAGCTCCTTCCTCATTCCCGATGGCAGTGGTAGTAGCAAATACGGTGGTTGTGTGAAACAGAAGACATTGGTTGAGTCACTATTACCGTGCGAGACAACACAGACAATGGGAGGGACAAAAAACACATGCATGTTTCCCCAGTTAATGCATTGAAGTGCATTGCACCTCCATCCAAGTCGTTGTCATCAAACACCGACAAATACTGACAGATTTACGGAGAGGGTGCAGACGAACATGAATAAATAGTGTTGATGGCAGCAGATCTTAGCAATGGAAAACAAACTCTATGAAGGATCCCGATATCCCACAGTATACAGAGAGTCCCATTACGATCCTTGATGTGAAGAGTTTATGGCAGCCATCCAGCCATGAACATAGATGACCGAGAGCTTCTATTTGACTTTGCAGGCTTTGGCTTTCCATTGTTGACTTCAGACTTTCCAGGCTTATTGTTGGGCTGGGACTTTCCAGGCTTGTCACCTCCACCGGGTGGGGGTCGTTCAGATAGTCCTTGATCGTCACTGCCTTGATTTCCAGTACCACTCTTCTTTCCTACAGTACTGTCATCATCGTCACCTGTAGATGTGCTGTCATCATCATCGCCTCCACTAGCACCACTCTTCTTTCCTCCAATGCTGCCTGCACTACTGTCATCGTCATCACCTGCACCTGTCTTCTTTCCTACGGTGCTGTCATCATCGTCACCTGCACCTGTCTTCTTTCCTACGGTGCTGTCATCATCGTCACCTGCAGATGTGCTGTCATCGTCATCGCCTCCACTTGGACCTGTCTTCTTTCCTACAGTGCTGTCATCATCGTCACCTGCAGATGTGCTGTCATCGTCATCGCCTCCACTTGGACCTGTCTTCTTTCCTACGGTGCTGTCATCATCGTCACCTGCAGATGTGCTGTCATCGTCATCGCCTCCACTTGGTCCTGTCTTCTTTCCTACGGTGCTGTCATCATCGTCACCTGCAGATGTGCTGTCATCGTCATCGCCTCCACTTGGACCTGTCTTCTTTCCTACGGTGCTGTCATCATCGTCACCTGCAGATGTGCTGTCATCGTCATCGCCTCCACTTGGACCTGTCTTCTTTCCTACAGTGCTGTCATCGTCATCGCCTCCACTTGGACCTGTCTTCTTTCCTACCGTGCTGTCATCGTCATCGCCTCCACTTGGACCTGTCTTCTTTCCTACAGTGCTGTCATCGTCATCGCCTCCACTTGGACCTGTCTTCTTTCCTACCGTGCTGTCATCGTCATCGCCTCCACTTGGACCTGTCTTCTTTCCTACCGTGCTGTCATCATCATCATCTTCTGGTGTTACATTATCATCATCATCATCATCTTCTGGTGTTACGTTATCATCATCATCATCATCTTCTGGTGTGACATTATCGTCATCGTCATCCCCCTCAGGTTCTGGGCAGTCTTCTGGATTAGACATGTCATCAGTCTTCTTTCCTCCAGCGCTAGCAGTAGGTGCCTTCTTTCCTCCCTCTTCTGACTCTTCACCTACTGACTTCTTTCCTCCAGTGCTGGCGGTGGGTGCCTTCTTTCCTCCCTCTTCTGACTCTTCACCAACTGACTTCTTTCCTCCAGAGCTAGCAGTAGGTGCCTTCTTTCCTGAATCATCATCATCACCTCCAGCCTTCTTGCCTCCAGGAGCTGGTGCCATTGTATCATCATCATCATCATCATCACCCTCAGGTTCAGGACAAGGGGGAACATCATCATCATCATCATCGTCATCTCCTTCCGGAACAGGTGTAGGTGCAGGTGTAGGTGCAGGTGTAGGTGCAGATGTGGGTGGTGCTGTTCTGGGAGGAACTGGTGCAGGTGTTTCCCTTTGGGGAGAAGAGTTGAGAAACAAAAGGAGTTCATGATTGTGAGTCTGACCAGACAGTTCAAATTGTAACAATACCACAATTAGTAAACGCAGAGTGAATGCCCACTTACTCTTCAACACTGTAGTTGTATATAAAGAGAAACAAGAGAAAACAACAACAAGGCATTTGAGTCACGTCATGTATGTATGAGAGAATCCTGCCAGAAATAGAAATGGATTGTCTACTCACCCTACTGGAGCAACAGGGGCTTCCACTGGAGCCTTGGTAGGGGCCTTGGTAGGAGCCTTGGTAGGAGACTCTGTTTCAGGTGCAGTTGGACTGCCAAAAGAAAAAGGAGTATGGGTACATGTGAGACATCTATTGCATCATGAGGCATTGTAAGAGCCGCACAAGAGTAAGTTTGCATACCTGACAGGGCTGAGGATTTGCACTGGTTGTTCTGTTGGTGCCTTGGTAGGGGCCTCGGTTGGTTCTGGAGTAGGTTCTGGAGTAGGTTCTGGAGTAGGAGCAGGCGTTGGAGCAGGCGTTGGAGCAGGCGTTGGAGCAGGCGTTGGTGGCAGAGTGGGAGCTGGGGTGGGAGGTACTGGAGCTTGAGTTGGGAAAGGTGTGATCAAAGTCTGAGGAAAGCACAGATCAGTGTTGGCAGAGACCGGAGCAACCGCACAAGAGGTTCCAACATTGACGCTTTGTACTTCGGTGGGTGCATCAGAGAGAGACCCACACACTTGAGTTTCTGCTTGACATTGCATGTACCACTTGACACATCCAGCATCCCACGTCTTGGAACATCCGGAATCGGCACAGAGACAAGAGTAATCACGACAAGGAGCTGGTCTTTGTTGCGAATCAGCCAGTGCAGGATTATAAGTAATGAACGGATTCGGAACTGGGGCATGTCCACAACCAGGCACACACGGGTTGTCTCCCAAGTCATAGTTTGGTTCACAAACGAGTTGATTGCCCACTTGGGTCCATGCACCGGTAATGGCAGCTCTCGTCTCGGGACATCCTTCATCCGTTTCGGCGTCACCATCATAGGCTCCTTCGGCACCGGCACTGGATTGGACGAAAGACAGTCCGCGTCGAGAGTGTCGTCGTCGGCCTTGATCGTCTTCACCGGGAACCAACAAACGATCTTGTTGACGGTCGCAGTCAAGGTCCTTCTTCTCGCCAGCCGAAAAGTCAGCAAGTTTTCGGCGGCGTGGTTGCTGTTTTTCCATATCATCGGTGTTGGAAGCAGCGGTGACTGTCGGCCATTGCGACGATGCGACTGCCGCCAACAATAGCAAAAGGGAATGCTTGTTCATGTTTGTTGTTGATCAATACTGTAGTCGTTCGTTTGTTTGACTTGTGTTCTTGTCGATCCGTTTGTCTTTTTCTTACCAGATGCCGTGATCTGCAAGTGTAAGTTTATGAGGGAGCTCTTGCAAGAATATTTGTGACGATGAGTTTGTGTATTGTTTCGGAATGGTCTTGTCCGAAAAGGCCAGTTGGGGAAACCGTTGCCCAACGCAAAATTTTGTTTCATGTGAGAATGTCGCGTATCGTACTGTGCATTGCACGTTGATGTGGGCGGGAAACAAGTTCATACGGAGAACTACGATCCTCATTTTTTCGTCGAATTGGCGCAAGTCCCAAAGGAGCCATCTATTTTTCACTTATACGTATTCGGGGAGGGTGCGCGTTGTCGCTCTTGTGGAGGGTTTTCGAATCCCTATGTGACTTGCAAATGGGAGGACGCGAGTCTGATTTGAAATTGCTGTTCGAGCCGCGGGAAGACTCGTCGGCATCAAGTCCCGACCTCTGACATAAGTCGTGAGCCAAACGGGGCTCGACCAACATCGACCAGGTGCTCTAAGTGCACCCATCCAGAAACGACCCATTCGCATCGTTTTATCCCCAACGAACGACTGAACGGTCATCCAAAAATTGGCTAACGCAAAGGATAAGGGTCATATTCTTCGCCATTCCCTGTCGGATGAAATTTTAAGCACGATCCAAACGGAGCGGAGGGAGAGAATAATTTACAGTTACTGTAATATCGAATTGCGATGTGTACATAATAGAAAGCAATGGAAACAAAAAGAAGGGGTCATCGGCCACATCTCTATACATAAGGCGGTGTAATATAAACAACTCTTGCGTCGATTCGAATTCTCAAAACGACGGCACGCACCACATACACAGAATGGTTTCCGTTGACATCCATCGTTCAAAATGTTGCGCCAATGGAACAGAAACAAGTCACCTTAAATAATCGTATGTATAAAATATATATATACTTGTTGGAAGTCCAATCGTTCATTCACATCGTATGATACGTCATACGTTGGTATCATACTCCCGCAAGGTGTGAGCCATTCATCATCATCACTCCTTTATCCCACACGGAGTACGGTGCCTACCTATTTCTTTCGTATACGGTACGGTATCATACTTCTTACTGTTCCGGTAGTACGGTACCCAGATGTACTACAGTACCGGTAGTGGTAGTATCATACCAGTTTACCACTTTCATACTGTCACACAAAAAAGTTGGTTCGTATGGTACACGAGATTTTGGCACTGAATGACCATGGGACTACTCAAAGGCATCGATCCGTTACTGACGGCAGATTTGTTGTGGGTGTTACGGTCCATGGGTCACGGGGATAAGATATGTATCTGTGATTGTAACTTTCCCGCATATCAAGTTAGTACCCAAACGACGTCTCAAAAGTTGGTGTCGTTGTCGTCTGTATCACTTCCCGTTGCTATCGATGCCATTGTCGGAGTCTTACCGTTGGATCATTTCGTCCAACATCCGGCTCGAATCATGTCACCGTCACCTGGAATGGCATTACCATCCGAGGCGGTACAAGTCAAGGCAGAAACGCAATCGTCCATCACCAAGCATGCACCTGCTGTCGTACTTTCAACCTTGGATCGATTCGATTTTTACGACGAGGCACGTACCTGCTTTGCCATCGTACAAACATCCGAACGACGACCGTACGGAAATATCATATTACAAAAGGGCGTGATTGGACCGGACGGAACCGATCTCATGCCGTCCTCGTTGTGAAAAAAGAAAAAAGAAAAGAAAGAAAGAACGAACGAACGAACGAACGAACGAATGAATGGAATACTGAGTATTGATGGATGAATGGAATACTGAGAATGGATGGATGGATGGATGAGTCAATCATCACAGGTGGAGTGTACCAGCGATTATGGACAATCATATTATTTTCATCTGAAAATAATAGTACTAATGGGGGATCTATCAAAATTTTTGGCAAACGAGCAAACCTCGCGTGAAAAACCAATCCAAGTTGCAGTATCATAGAGAGGGAATAGCTAATGTGGTTGGTGTGGTGTGGTTCGTTGTGGTTGTTTTCGTGACAATTCTACCGTGTGTGTGTTTGTGTGTGTGTGGAATCGTTACAGAATGTTCTGTCGTTTTTGTCTTTCTGTTTTATGCACCTCTTTCTTGAAGACAAGAGGCCATCCTCGAATCCGTTCGGGAAGAGTACGACTACTATTTGTAGCTAGCTAGCTGGCTAGCTAGCTAGCAGAGTGAAACGACAAACGGAAGAGGAGAATGAAATAATAGTCAACAATCGTGGAGTGGGTTTGTCATTGTTATTTTGGCTGCATGTGTGGGCCGGCGACAGGCGATCGGATAGAGAATAGTATCATCACCTCCCATCTCGGTTTCTTTTTATTTTGCATTTTTTTTGTACCGTTGAGTTTTGTTGTAGTGTATGTAAATCAATGTTACATCATTATCATTACCAGAATCGTCATCATCACAAAGTCACACTATCATAGTTGGAGTGGTTCGTGTCCTGGTTGTTGGTAGCAGTCAGTGGAAACATGACTTGCCACAACAACCGTTCGGTCCATTCCTTCCCAAACAACGTGTTGAGGGTGGACCGTTCCGGTTCGTTGTACCTCCAATAATCACAATACGCTTGATACTGTTGTTGTTGATGATAAGAACGAGAATGTTGATGATGGGATTGTGTACTGTTGTTGGACGGTGGTATAGCACCAACAGTTGTGTCTGTAGAACATTCCATAGTCGCCAAAAAGGTGTCCGTAGAAGAACATTCTTGTTGTATCATGTCGAGATAAATGTCCAAATGATCTTTATAGGCATCCCACACATCCTGTTGGATAATCTCGAGTGGTGACGGAAGTGTTGCTGTTGTTGATGATGATGATGATGATGTATTATCATTATTATCCTTGCCATAGGTACTATCGTTCGTACCGATCGTTCTGTTCCGGTTGCTGCCACCCGTAGTAGTGGTATCCTTGTGTTTTTTGGCTCCCAGTTTACTCCACAAGACGTGATCACTCAGAAAGGGTTGTACGGTGGGACGCAACGGTCCACCCCACGGCAAATTCGGGTTGTTGCGTACGTGTCGGACGTACCAATCATGAAAGTACTGCGCATACTGAGCGTTTCGAGTAGCATTACGTGTCATGGGTTGTGCATCCAGGGTGATCATGGTCGGAAGTTTACCGTTGTTGGGAACGGTCGTGGCCATACTGACACCCCAAATGGGTAACGTGGTGTGTTGATTGGGAAACAATACAATGTTGAGTGCATGCAACCCGTGATACGGATGAGAGGAGGAGACTTGGTTCTGGATGGTAGTGTTGTTGATGGTACTGATAATGTTATGATTGTTGTTGTTGTTGCTGTTGCTGCTGTTGCTGTTGCTGGGCAATGTTTCCATTAGGACAATGCGGGCGTATTGAATGGGACTGACTGCGAATGTATCAGCAGCAGTACATTCCGATTTGGCTTCCAATGCCGTGACAGTGATATGGACACGATAGTCGTCGAACAAGGAAAGCACCGCTGGAGGATTGGACACGACAGTGTTATCGTTACCGAACTCGTTCTGTTGTTGTTGCTGATACTGCAAGTTTGGTTGCCGTTGATGATAAAGAGAGGAAGGTAGTACCGATGTTCCTACCTTGTGTTGAAGGTCTTGGGGCATATTTTTCATTGGTTGTACCCATCCCGTTTCATTCAATGTTTGTATGCAATAGTCAGCAAATGGTCGAAAGACGCTACCACTACTACTACCACCACCACCACTGGAAGGATCGTGATGATTGTTGTTGTGATGGTTGTTGTTGTTGTTGTTGTTATCGAGAGACGTTTGAAGAGTCATGACGACTGTATCACAGAATGGTGTTCGTGTCCGAACGATCCGTGGATATTGTTGTTGATGTTGTTGTTGGAACTGTTGTAACAGGATAAACCCATCAATCGAAACAAACTGTATGGAACAGAACAGGCATATCAACAACAACAATAACACCATATCGACAATCCACCAGGACCGTAGTTGCAGTAGAGTCCTTGTTGTTCTTGTTCTTGTAGTGCGACAACCGGCAACAAGATAAAACACTTTTTTCGGTCGTTTCTTTTGGAAACGAAACGTCATCGTCATCATCGTCATCAGATGGAACAATCGTGGCCTGTCAAATGTTCTCGTGTGTGTTTGTGCAGCAGTCATCAAAAAAAAAAAGAGATAGAGAAACAGTCGGTCCGTTTGTCGTATTGCTCCTTAAGCTAGCCACTAGAGAGCAAGACCGTTTTCTTTTTTCATGTCATTCTGGTCGTCATGAAGGAAAAAAATTTATAGAAATCTGGTAGTGTTGTGTGATTGGGTTTTTCCAATAGATGACTGAACTACGGTAGCAGAGAGAGAGAGTTACGATAGCTCTATGTATCATAGAGTAGTAGTGATGAAATAATAATTCTTTCGCCTCTCGTCGTCTTGACAACAACAACCAAAAAAGAGACGAGATAACATACCGGTGCGGTATGTTTCCCTAGTCCGCTTGACCCATATGACGTCATCATAGATACTACCACGATATCATCGTATGGAAGACACCACGAAGTTAAATGTGTAAAAAAATAGTATCCACCACCTCCCCCGTTTTTAGAGTTGGTTGTGTGAAAAAAGGCAGAACATCGTCGTTTTGATAGTAACAGGAACCCCCATAGTCCACTCTGGGTAAATGCCTATGTTTTACACCCGACAGATGCACAAAGGCTGTATTTCACCGACTTCCCAGCGCTCTCGTGACATCCAAAATACGAGTATCTCCGTCGCTTTTCGGGTTGGTTGTGTGAAAATACGACAGATCATTCCCTTAATGTTGGTTACAGGAAACACCATCGTCTGTTTCAAGTGATCACGTAGGTATGACGCCTCATATCGACCAAATTAGTGTTTTTGACTGCCTTCTAAGTGTTTTTATGACGACCTAAACAACATCGTCGTTTTGATAGTAGCAGGAACCCCAAAGGACCAATTTGGGTAAATACCTATGTTTTACACCCGACAGATGCACAAAGGGTGTATTTCACCGACTTCCCAGCGCTCTCGTGACATCCAAAATACGAGTATCTCCGTCGCTTTTCGGGTTGGTTGTGTGAAAATACGACAGAACACTCCCTTGATGATAGTTACAGGAAACACCATCGTCTGTTTCAAGTGATCACGTAGGTATGACGCCTCATACCGACCAAATAAGTGTCTTTGACTGCCTTTTAAGTGTTTTCACGACGACCAAAACTCGTCCACCTCCCCCGTTTTTGGAGTTGGTTGTGTGAAAAAAGGCAGAACAACGTCGTTTTGATAGTAACAGGAGCCCCCATAGTCCACTCTGGGTATTTACCTATGTTTTACACCCGACAGATGCACAAAGGGTGTATTTCACCGACTTCCCAGCGCTCTCGTGACATCCAAAATACGAGTATCTCCGTCGCTTTTCGGGTTGGTTGTGTGAAAATACGACAGATCATTCCCTTAATGTTGGTTACAGGAAACACCATCGTCTGTTTCAAGTGATCACGTAGGTATGACGCCTCATACCGACCAAATTAGTGTCTTTGACTGCCTTTTAAGTGTTTTCACGACGACCAAAACTCGTCCAACTCCCCCGTTTTTAGGGTTGGTTTTGTGAAAAAAGGCAGAACATCGTCGTTTTGATAGTAACAGGAACCCCCAAAGGACCAATTTGGGTAAATACCTATGTTTTACACCCGACAGATGCACAAAGGGTGTATTTCACCGACTTCCCAGCGCTCTCGTGACATCCAAAATACGAGTATCTCCGTCGCTTTTCGACGACCAAAACTCGTCCAACTCCCCCGTTTTTAGAGTTGGTTTTGTGAAAAAAGGCAGAACAACGTCGTTTTGATAGTAACAGGAGCCCCCATAGTCCACTCTGGGTATTTACCTATGTTTTACACCCGACAGATGCACAAAGGGTGTATTTCACCGACTTCCCAGCGCTCTCGTGACATCCAAAATACGAGTATCTCCGTCGCTTTTCGGGTTGGTTGTGTGAAAATACGACAGATCATTCCCTTAATGTTGGTTACAGGAAACACCATCGTCTGTTTCAAGTGATCACGTAGGTATGACGCCTCATATCGACCAAATTAGTGTTTTTGACTGCCTTCTAAGTGTTTTTATGACGACCTAAACAACATCGTCGTTTTGATAGTAGCAGGAACCCCAAAGGACCAATTTGGGTAAATACCTATGTTTTACACCCGACAGATGCACAAAGGGTGTATTTCACCGACTTCCCAGCGCTCTCGTGACATCCAAAATACGAGTATCTCCGTCGCTTTTCGGGTTGGTTGTGTGAAAATACGACAGATCATTCCCTTAATGTTGGTTACAGGAAACACCATCGTCTGTTTCAAGTGATCACGTAGGTATGACGCCTCATACCGACCAAATAAGTGTCTTTGACTGCCTTTTAAGTGTTTTCACGACGACCAAAACTCGTCCAACTCCCCCGTTTTTAGAGTTGGTTTTGTGAAAAAAGGCAGAACATCGTCGTTTTGATAGTAACAGGAACCCCCAAAGGACCAATTTGGGTAAATACCTATGTTTTACACCCGACAGATGCACAAAGGGTGTATTTCACCGACTTCCCAGCGCTCTCGTGACATCCAAAATACGAGTATCTCCGTCGCTTTTCGGGTTGGTTGTGTGAAAATACGACAGAACATTCCCTTAATGTTGGTTACAGGAAACACCATCGTCTGTTTCAAGTGATCACGTAGGTATGACGCCTCATACCGACCAAATAAGTGTCTTTGACTGCCTTTTAAGTGTTTTCACGACGACCAAAACTCGTCCACCTCCCCCGTTTTTGGAGTTGGTTGTGTGAAAAAAGGCAGAACAACGTCGTTTTGATAGTAACAGGAGCCCCCATAGTCCACTCTGGGTATTTACCTATGTTTTACACCCGACAGATGCACAAAGGGTGTATTTCACCGACTTCCCAGCGCTCTCGTGACATCCAAAATACGAGTATCTCCGTCGCTTTTCGGGTTGGTTGTGTGAAAATACGACAGATCATTCCCTTAATGTTGGTTACAGGAAACACCATCGTCTGTTTCAAGTGATCACGTAGGTATGACGCCTCATACCGACCAAATTAGTGTTTTTGATTGCCTTTTAAGTGTTTTCATGACGACCAAAACTCGTCCACCTCCCCCGTTTTTAGAGTTGGTTTTGTGAAAAAAGGCAGAACATCGTCGTTTTGATAGTAACAGGAACCCCCATAGTCCACTCTGGGTAAATGCCTATGTTTTACACCCGACAGATGCACAAAGGGTGTATTTCACCGACTCCCCAGCGCTCTCGTGACATCCAAAATACGAGTATCTCCGTCGCTTTTCGGGTTGGTTGTGTGAAAATACGACAGAACATTCCCTTAATGTTGGTTACAGGAAACACCATCGTCTGTTTCAAGTGATCACGTAGGTATGACGCCTCATACCGACCAAATTAGTGTTTTTTGATTGCCTTCTAAGCGTTTTCATGACGACCAAAACTCGTCCACCTCCCCCGTTTTTAGAGTTGGTTGTGTTTCAATACGACATAACATCGTCGTTTTGATAGTAACAGGAATCCCCATAGTCCATTCTGGGTATGCGGGATTGTTCACGGGTATCATTGACATAGTCTACCAAGGCTTGGTTGTTGCAGTGTGTACGTGCATAGGTGCCAGAGTCAGGCTGTAGTATTCTCGTTAGCAGGAACAGAAAATTTGAAGAATGGAGAATTTTCCCATATTCTTCAGCGCGATAGGAATCCGTTAGTGATCCGTAGGCAGGGCCACTCCCATCTATGATGATAGTGGTACCAATTTTCAGGCTAGTGGACTAGCCGAAGGTACATGAAGGAAATGGTCGTAAAGCCTCGCCCTACCAAGCCATGGATGATGATCTCCAAACTAGTAGAGATGTTTCCCGTTTGGCATTCAACGTCCTTACAGCAACGAAACAAAAATTCCAAACCGGCCTCAGAATCATTGGTGGCAGCTTGGACAGTGCGCAGTTCTTGGCTGTTATTAGTTTTGATGCTGAGGTCGGTCTGCAAGAACTGTTTCATGGCGGTGAGGACGGTGAATGCCAAGTGGTAGACGGGAGCCAACTCTGAGATCATCCTTGGTTTGGAAGCGGAGCTGTACTACCATTTCTTTCCATACTTTGGTTGCAGACGAGCGGGAGTAGGGCTTGCCGGTGATGACAGTGGCATCGTCGATGTCGGCGGGCGAGGAGAAGGCATTGGGAGCGGTGTTGTTGGACATGGTGTCTCCGTGGGCGTCGTACGTGCTGTTGCGCGTTGTCAGGATTTGAATGTACCATAGTACGTACTCTACTACCGGTAGTCATTATGCTTTTTGTGAGAGTGATACGTAGCACACCAGGACGTACCGGTACTACAGTACGGTAGTACCGGTACCGGTACTTCGAGGAAGTGCTCTCACTACGATTGTATGATACCACGAACCACCATCACGACATCACGACCGATAAAATCTACCGTAGTGTTTCCGTACAACCAAGAGGGTCGCCTTCCTTGGCCGTTCGTCGAGGACTCGCCCTCGCTAATATAAAACGCCCCTCCCCCCGGAGTCGAAAAATCCTTGTTTACAGTTAACAGTGTATTAAGGCATATCTCGTGTTTGCAGCGACTTGTCATCACAAACGTACTGCATTGTTCCACTACAAACCGACAACAACAGCTACCTTTGTGTTTCTACATTCCATTGCTGAACTTTACAGGCGAAACTTTTGAGAGCGAAGTAAAAACATTTTTTCTGTGTTCGGTGATAGAGACAAGAACAACAGCAACAACAGAAAGCAGGCTCCATTGTGTTGTAGCAACATCCATGATGCGTTTGAAAATGGGCAAAGGCAGTGGCACTGGCAAAAAGAAGGTACGATGACAGTGGTGTCGTTCGTTGATTTATTTCGTTCTTTATTTTGGGGGAATTCCAGATTCCGTGTTTTATACTGTCTTCGTGGATGTATGATTTCAATCGCAATGTTATTAATTGTCTGGTGGCGAGAGACATTCTCCGTCTTTCCAATGGAATCCGAAGGAGATAGGTCCAACTTGTGACTATCAAAAGTGTATTTATTTCTTTTTTGGATGTTGTTCTTGTTGGTGGTTTGTTGTGTCCTTCTCGTGGAGACTTCGATGGTCCAATCTTGGTCTCTCAGAGAATTTATACCCTCTCTAGAGAGATATCGTTCAAGAATGATTGTAGAGGCCATCTGTGATGTTCTTAACCTGAAAAACACTTTTACTACTGGTGTGGTGTATTCATTTGAACCTGTTACGCACACAAGTCACACACAAAAATCCCAAATCTCCAGTCCGATGAGTGATAGAAGGTGCCTTTGAAATAGTCCTATGCCCCCAATCCACCGTCATATCGATCGCTTTGTATACCTTGCTCATCCAACAATATCATTTCATTCTTTTTGTGTTTTTTTTTCCCTTTTATTCTAATTTCAGAATGAAGAAGCTGCTGCCACGCCCAATCCTCCTCCACCACCAGCTGTAGACAAAGCTGCTGCATCTCGTGTGGCTCGACGACCAGCCCAACCAGCACCTGCGAGTACCGCTCCTCTTGTCGCCGCCAAACCAACCAAACCGGAAGCCAAGCCACGCAAAAGTGGAGAACTCGAACGGGTCCACGTCCAACAACCAGGTGCCGATCGTAGCGCTCTCAAGGAGTTGCCAGCATTACGAGATGCTCCACCCGCCAAACGAGAAGAACTTTTCATTCTCAAATTGAAACTGTGCAGTGTCATCTTTTCCTTTGACGATCCGACTGCCGACAAGCGAGGGAAGGATATGAAACGACAAACCTTACTGGAACTGGTGGACTATGTTAACACTCCTGCCGGACAAAAGATCTTCACCGAATCTGTCATGGGAGACCTCATGAATATGGTCAGTGCCAACGTCTGCCGGGCCCTGCCACCCGCTACCGATGATTTTGATCCAGAGGAAGACGAACCAGTCTTGGAACCGGCATGGCCACACTTGCAAGTCGCCTACGAGTTCTTTTTGCGATTCATCGTCTCCAGTGAGGTCAATGCCAAGGCTGCCAAAAAGTATGTCGATCAAAAATTCTGTCTGCAGCTGGTCGAATTGTTTGACAGCGAAGATCCACGGGAACGGGACTATCTCAAGACTATTCTGCATCGAATCTATGGCAAGTTCATGAGTCACCGTTCGTTCATTCGTCGCGCCATATCCAATGTATTTTACCGATTCGTGTACGAGACGGAACGACACAATGGTATCGGTGAATTGCTAGAAATCCTTGGGAGTATCATTAACGGATTTGCGATTCCTCTGAAGAAGGAACACTTGCAATTCTTGGTCCGTGCTCTCATCCCGCTACACAAACCCAAATGCGTCGCGTTGTACCATCAACAACTGTCGTACTGTATCATCCAATACGTCGAAAAGGATGCCGATACGGCCACTCCAATCTTGAACGGATTCTTCAAGTGCTGGCCATGGTCATGCAGTGGAAAGCAGGTCATGTTCCTCAACGAACTCGAAGAAATTTTGGAACTTTTGGGTGCCGACCAGCTGGCACAAGTCAGTGATATGCTCTTTACCAACTTGGCTCGATGCCTAGATAGCGATCACTTCCAAGTCGTGGAACGTGCCTTGTTCTTGTGGAACAATGAACATTTGGTCAACTCGGGATGTTTGTCTCGCCTCAACGCCCAAGCCGTGTTACCAATTATCTACGGTCCCTTGTACAAGAACTCAAGTGGCCATTGGAATGCCACCGTCGAAGGATTGGCACAAAATGTTCTCAAAATGTACATGGAATATGATTTGGTCTTGTATGACAAGTGCACTGCCAACTACTTCCGCGAAGAAGAGGAGGCCAAACGCAAATTGCAAGCAATCGAAGAGCGATGGTCGGCCATTGAACGGATTGCGTCCACCAACACTCCCTCCATTACCGTCAAATAGAGTTTCGCACACTACTATAAATCAAGCAGAACAGCACAGCTGCTGATGTCTATAAACCGTTCCCGGGACAAAACCGATTCTTTTTTTCACCGTGTATGCCGGAAAAGGACTTTTTCTTCTTCTTCACGGCAACCATCACACATAACTACTACAACTAATAATATTATAGGATTCATTTTAGTTGCATTAGCCATTCTTCGTTACGTTTTTTACTTTCATCCAAATTCCAAAAGGTCCAATGATGATTTTCGTTTCCATGAAAAAGGGCTCGATAACTTTTTTGTACTTCGTACTTTCTTTATTACAGGACATTTTAGAGAAGGACGAAGCCTCCAGCAAGAAGCGTAACAACAAATGGTATCATTCCAACAACAAAGACGCTAATTCCAGCCGATACCTCATTTTCATTATTCGGAGGAGTGTCCGCAGATGTGTCTTGGAAGATACAAGCGTCAGCACCGCATCCTTCGATAGTTGAAACACCGTCGATGGATGTTGACAAAGGGACTGGAACATCCCACAAGGCAGGTCGCTCCGATTCAAACATGGTAATACAACCGTCGTTGTTTTCTACCAAACTACCCGGCTCCCCAGCAGTGCTGATGAGGCGGGCTCCACACGTATACGCCGCGGTAATGGAATCGCCGTTCGCGGCCCGGGCCGTTTCACAATCCACCAAGATCTCAGTTGGCGACATTCCAAAGTATTCAATGTTGGCTTCCTCCTTTTGCAACGTGACAACAAAGAATCCCTTTTTACCGACGTCACCATAAACAAGACCAGGATTGGCGTCCTCAAAGGCAGCATTGACCATTTCGTATACTCCTGCATCACCACCAACAATTTCATTGATGGAAGCGAAGAGTGGTTGGAAAAAGCTTCCCCATCCAGGATTGGTGACACCGGGAGCACCAAGATTAATCGCCACAGTGTCGTTGCCGTCAAAAGCTCCACCTTCGTACATTTTCCATGCCCAGTTGTCATGAAGGTCTCCCCCAAGGATGATTCCATTGTTGGCGTTATCCCGAAACATGTCCAAAATCGCCTTTCTTTCGTAACCAAAGCCATTGTAGTCATCTAGGTTCCATGGCGTCATGGTTTGGGACATGGCAACAGCAGCGCGGAACAATGCCGAATCGTCGCTTGGGAGAGCCGCATCCATCAATGCTTGGGTGGCGGCCTGTGCTTCCGGTGAAGACGCGAACCGAGCCATGGTGCTGGGATTGGGAAGAACAGATGGTCCCATCATTGTAGCGCAACCAAATATCTGCCATGGCTTACCGGCCGTTTTCGATGCCGCAAAGGTTTCCTCCAAGAAGGATACCTTGGATGATCCAATCATGGTGAAGTTGGGATTGTTTATCTTCTCTATGACTTGCGTATGAATATTTTGAAATTGACTCGCCAACGGTTCTTCGGTGTAGAGAGACACATCGGTCGTGGCAAAGGCTGGCCCGAACATGCCAAAGGTTGTCGACCCTGTTGGTTCTGCCGATCGTGATGTCATACGTGTATCGAGCATTACTACAGTGGCGAGATTACCCCATTCCATGACTTGTGTAAGATCTGTTTCAATGAATCCCATGGTCCCAAATGGGCCCTTTCGGATGGGCATCCATTCCATGTAGGCTTGAGCGGCATGATTCATGCGAACGTCGATGGAGCCTTCGTCACGGTCGCAATTGGCTGCCTCCTTTTCTTCATCGGGACTGGTGCGGTTGACGGGACATGTAGGTTGATGGTTTTCCGCACCCGACGTGGTAGGATTTCCATCACCGTGCGAATCATTGGTCGTTTCGTGGTCGTCCCAAGTGGATAAGAGAGGTGCTCGAGCACGAAGATTCTGTAGTCCTTCGTCCGTGTGATACTGTGCATAGCGACGGCGGTAATCGTTCAAATCGACAATCTCCCAGATTGGATCGGTCAACTCATGTCGTTCTGGTGCACCGGTAGCATAGGTGGAGTACGTTCCATATTCGTAAATCTGTTTATTCGCAGAACCAACGACAATGAAATGGAACAAACCGTGAGATGGAATGAATTTCAGCAACGATACGACGATGGTAGAGGCATCATACAAGAATAACGTACATAATCCCCCATATGAATCCAAAAGTCAATATCCGACAAGGTCGATGCAATGTCATATGCATGAAAGTACCCATTGGAAAAATGGGCACAGGAAAAGACAGCAAATTGTACTTGTTCCACAGTATCGTCATCGACGGCCGGTGCGGTTCGGGTCATGCCCACACGGGATATAGGGGGAGGACTTTCACCACCCGTGATTGCAACAAATGCAAACAGATATTTGGTGGCCGGTTCCAAACCTTGAACATCGACCTTAACGACCCAGTCGTCCTGTACCGACGTAGAAATCACGGCCCGTTTCATGTTGGGATTTTGTTCGGGATCCAAATGATCGTCCACTGGAAGACCATCATCTATCTCGGCCATGCGTAGTTCAATGTCTACTACATCGTCCTCGGAAAGGGGGGTTTATCGGGTCCTGTCAAAAAGCAAAAGCAAAAAAAGGTTGAGAGATGCAACTTGTGATAAAAAGAAAAACGATTTTTATTAATCATCATCATCATCATCATCATCATCATCATCAGCTTAAAAGTAGTGATGGGGGTGTCACTTTTGGACATGCATAGGTATATACCACAAAATAATGGCATCGGGTAGTGGATCTCCGGATGCTACTCCGTGATAAAATCCTGGCATTCCACCACCGTCGTATTCTCCTGCCAACTTGGGTCCAATGTGAGTGATACTGTCATCTTCGTCGCCTTCCAGTTTTCGTTGTTGTTGTTGCTGTTGTCGTCGATGAAAGTTTCGTTGATGCCACTTGTTGGATGGATCGACTTCACCACTTTGTGCTGCCGCATAGTTTGCTTGGGCGGCTTGAGATTCCTCCAAAGTCCGTGATTTGGCCATTGGCATCGGGTATAGGAGATAGAAGACGGTGGATGCATGTAGGAAAAAAAAAGAAAGAACGATGAATCTTCAGTTTGGCCGTACGTAGTCGTATGTACGGTATGATACCGGTATGCCATGTCCACAATCTTCGTACTACGGAGTACGGTAGTCCAGAAATAACGGGATCCAAATGCAGATCAAACCACCGGTAGTAGGTATCGAACTACCGGCTTTTAGAGTAAAAACGTAGGTACGTACGTCCGTTGTTTGTGATAATTTTTAGGGCGAAAGACTATAATGACCTCAAATGACCTTTTTCAATTAAATCAAAAGGACACTATAGTGAGTATCCACCAATTACTACCACCGGGTTAAACATTACTACCGCTATCGATAATAATATCCCCGTCAAAACCCTATTATCCCTTGGCAATTCGCTAAACGTAATAATATCCCTGTCCAAACACTATAATAACCTTTTACATTTTATAATGGATATTACAACACACTCCCGCCATTAATCTTCGTTCAAATCTTGAACAGAAAACGCAACTGCCAATGATAGCCAATACTCCATCCCGAACAGATATCGCAACAGCTAAATGTTATACGACACTGCGACTAGTACTTTACTAGCAGAGGCAGCAAAACAGCAAAATCACATCTATCACCATCTTCATCTCCCTGTGAATCTTCCATCTTCCATGTATCTCCAATACTTCTTTATTTGTTACTACTGGTAGTGTTACAAACACAACCAGAGCAGTCCCTATCGTTGTTGACCGTAACCATCACGGAAAAGAGAGTTTAAAGCGGCAGTGAATGTAATCGTTTACCTCGACGAACCTGTGCGCGGAAACCCCTTGCGACGGATCCAAATCGTGAACTGACAATGATATCCGATACTTCATATGGAATAGAAAACGTAATCGCCAATGTCATCCAACAGTTCGAGGCAGCCAAACCACAGACCCACTTTTTCTCCTTTTAACTGCCATTACTATTCGATACTACATATGCAACAGAAAACGTGATAGCCAATATCATCCAACCCTACTAGAGCCAGCACAACCGCATGTCCAATTTTTCATCTTCCTACCTGCTGGTGACATCCGATACTACATACTGATTGCCGATGTTATCCCACACGATACTAGCTAGAGCCAACAAATCAGCAACATCTCTGACAAAAATTGTCATCGCTCTCCGAATTTTCCAATATCACCGATACTTCTTTACTTCTTCCTAGTAGTGTTACAAACACAACAACCGCGGCGCTTTTATCCCTACTATTGAACGCGGCTACTGCCACCGACGAGACATTTTCATATGCATGCCATGCTTTTTGTCGATGAAGAAGCAAGATTGTATTGTGCAGCAAGCTGTTTTCCGAAACTGCCCCAAGCAGAACAACAGCCACGACTGTGGCCTCTTTGCCGTTGCCGTCATTTGGCATTTGCTTGAGGGCAAGGAAATCCATTCGTCGGTCTTCACACAAGACCATATTGGCGCACTACGTGAGGCCTTGTACCGAGGGCTCTTACCCAACGCAGAATGGGCCACGCTCGAGAGTGTTGCTTTTGCGATTACGGTGGATGGCGAAGACTTCCAAGGCTGGTTATGGTTCCTACAGCACCTGAAACTGCCTCCCAGGTATGGGTTTCGGAACTCCAACATTTCGGAATCCGCAAATAACATGTTCCATGACGCAAGAAATGGCAATTGGTTGGATGCAATTGATGGTATATTGATAAAAATGTCACTTCGGATTACGAAGTCGCAATCCGAGTACGAGGGAAAAGATGGTGTGGTGGATAATATCTTGGGGTTGGCCACGAAACGTTGGGAGAATTGCGTCGGATGCAGACTGTACGCATCCGGCAATGACGGCGAAACTTATTCCGTGTACCAGAAGCTTGGGGGGGAATTGGAGGAAGAGGCACTTTCGAAAGTGCGCCCAGTGGATTGCGTTTGCGACTGTGGAAAGTGGCAGGCAATTGGAGTACCGTGTGTGCATGGTATGGCGTACTTAGACACCAAATGAAGTGGAGGTTGGAGGACGTATTGGATCAAGCCGTTGACGAGTACTACAAGTACAGGACCAACTGGAACTTTACCGTCGAAACTTTGTGCCCGTTTGGAGGCACTTGCTGGAACCAGACATGATGACATTGCCGCCTGACGCTGCTGCACGACGAATGCTGGGTAGACCGAAAACGGTGAGACTGAGAAAGAATTCCTGTTATGCCCATGAACCAGAAAAGTTGCCAACGATTTGCAGCCGTTGCCACCAGCCCGGTCACAATGTAAGAACGGGAGAGAGGCAGTTAAGAAAAGAAATGCTGGGAATGGCGCAGCAACAATCTCCCACAGTGTCTTGTGAGGGACTTGCGGAGATACTTACAAAAAAGAGGCAGGAAGAGTGGCAGTTGCGTTTTCTGTTCTAGATGTGAACGAAGATTAATGGCGGGAGTGTTTTGTATTATCCATTATAAAATGTAAAAGGTCATTATAGTGGTTTGGACGGGGATATCATTACGTTTAGCGAATTGCCAATGGATATTAGGGTTTTGACGGGGATATTATTACCGATAGCGGTAGTAATGTTTAACCCGGTAGTAGTAATTGGTGGATACTCACTATAGTGTCCTTTTGATTTTATTGAAAAAGGTCATTGGGGGCTATTATAGTCTTTCGCCCTAATTTTTATCTGCGATGGGAGACGTACGACGGATTTTTTTTTTGCACAACAACAACAACGACAACAACAACGACAACATAAAAATAGCACAGAAAAAACACACATCATCATCATCCATCCATCAATGGTGTCCCAATGACTGTGTGACAAACTTGGTACCTAGAGTAGCTAGTCAATCGACGTGGATTTACTATTATTTTTATATAAGTATTTCTTGCGGTTTTAAAAGGAGTAAACAGCTGTCATTTTGCAGCACAAACAATAACCGTCCTTTTTTCCTCTGGGCTCTGCAACCAATGTAGGTGGCGCTTGTGTCTTGCACGGTGTATATATTGTTGTTCCACAAGCGTCAGTTCTGGCCCAATTGTTGCTGTAAAAAATCCAAGCTCGCTTCCCAAAAAACAACATCCAATGACGGTTGATTAACCTCTCTTTTTGTGTTTTTATTGTCTTTTTTTTTTTTTTTTTTTTTAATATTTTAAATTAACAGGATGAAGCGGACGAAGAACGACTGCGTCTACCTTTATCAGTTTCGGATCAACTACTACGGTAGCTACGGTAGCTAGCTAGAGGATCATCATTCGTGGGTCTTTCTTTTTCGGTTGATACTCTACACGAATAGCAGTGTGTTTGTCCAACGTTTTTTTTTCATTCTTATCTTGTCTTTTGTGTGGATTTCTACGATACTACTACGGTAGGTACTGTATACGAAGTACTACCGGTATTCACAGTCAGTATGGTTCACATATTGAAGCATGATCCGACACTGCGACGGAGACGAACAAACGGAAACAGCAGGAGAAGCAGTAGCAGCAGCAGCAGCAGTTTGAATTCTTCGGATCGAATACTTGCTGTTGCGTTTCAACAACGAAAAGTGTTATGTGCAGTAGCGATTGTCGTTTGGGCATGGATGGCAGGATTTTTTGCTGTTTATTACCACTTTTTGGTGGGACGACCGACATGGAATGGGGACGATACTGTATCCTCATCCCAGACTGGTGGTTCATCACAACAACAACAACAACAACAAGTGGTAATATCTACCACTCAATCCAACAAGGACGACGTGTATGACTCACCGTTACTCATTTTCACGTGTCATCGTGCATACTATTTGAAAGAAACGCTTCAACATGTATACGATGCCTTACCCAATTGTCGGTTAGGTGTTGGATGTCCTATTATCATCTCGGAAGACGGTTCGGATCATAAGGAAATCGATCTCGTTTTGGAAGAATTCAAGACCAAATTCGACGCAAAAAATATTCCCGTTATTCATATACAACATCACAACAACCCGATATCGCAAAGTAATAATGTCCGTGTGGGTGACCCCAACGCTGCCTACAAGGCGTTGGCGAAACACTTTGGATGGGCACTGACAAGAGTCTTTGATGGGAACATCCCCGGTGATTACAAACCGAGTTATCCAAACTATTATGCCAAATTTCCGTTGCCACAACGGGTCATCATTCTGGAAGAAGATATCAAGGTCGCACCGGACTTTTTTTCGTACATGGCCGCTACGGCCAAAGTATTGGATGTGGATCCTACCCTATATGCGGTGTCAGCCTTTAACGATAATGGCCATTTGATTCAAGAAGATTCGGAGCGGTTATTACGAAGCGATTTCTTTCCTGGATTGGGATGGATGATGACACGAAGCCTTTGGAAGGACGATCTCGAGTCGAAATGGCCCGACGGATTCTGGGACGATTGGATGAGAGAACCCGCCCAACGTAAAGGACGACAAGTCATCCGACCAGAAGTCAGTCGGACGTATCATTTTGGTCGAAAAGGTGGAGCATCTGCCAATCAGTTTGGGAGCATTCTGGAACGTGTCAAACTCGATACACACATTGTAGATTGGCAACAGCAGGATTTGTCCTACCTGATGCGAGATGAATTTCAAAAACGGTATACCGCCTTGGTCAATGGCAGTACATTGGCATCCTCGTTGGATGACGCCAAAACATTACTCCAACATGGTAACGTTCGACTCGAATACGATTCCTTTCATGGCTTCCAACATTTTGCTAAGTCGTTGAGGATCATGGACGACGAAAAGGCCATGGTCCCTCGTACCGCCTACAACGGTATCGTCGAATCAAGACCCTTTGGAACGGGCAACATACTTTTTTTGGTACCCAAAGGTGGCAAGCCATTTTATCACTAAAACTAACACATACTCATTATAAATTTGAAAAAAAATCACGTCGTGAACGCCCCACAAATACCAATTCCTTACATACAATCTTCTCTCGGTGTTCACAGTCAGTAGCAGAATCCATGTCATGTAAATAGAAGAATTCATGTATATGATGAAGAATCAACCAAAAAGTAGCTTTGTTTGAACAGAAAAGTAGTAGTAGTAGAGTTCTCAAAGAACTTATAGTAGCAACCCTGACTCAGTATGATGGTGTTGGTCTGTACTTCGAATTACTTCAAGTTAAGATAGGTACCGTCACACACTTGTCTGCCACCAACCCAATGGTGCTGTGGTCAGCTGTTGATGGAGAGACAGGACACGCTGCCCGTCATGGCAGATGGCCATTTATTATTACCTCCGGGTAGGCGCCCATGACGTCATATGCCCGATGAATCGAATATCTTCCGATCTCTTGACGTGTGGAAAATGAGAAGTCGGATCTTCTTCAACAACGCGACCTCTTACACATCCATCACATCTGAGATGCAAAACACACCCACCTGCTGTAACATCAACAATGTCTCTTCCTCTATCTCTTCGGCAGCAACACATATCCCGTTTCTGTCGATTGAATTGGCTCCGGATTACCCTATAATAACAAATCTACCCTTCTCATCGACGCTATCCTTTTTTTGTTACCCAAACGGAGAAAGAAAATGGACTTCAGTCGTCGTTCCAAACGCGGCGGGTTTCGAGTGGTCGTCGTCGTTGGGTTCGTTTTCTTTTCTTTGGCGGCCCACACAGTGGCGTTTCATCCATTCTTATTGCAACCACGGCGGCACTTCGATTCACTGTCTTGCCACAAAAACCAACGGTTCGAGGACCGAACAATACGTCGATCCTCACGACTTTGTTGTGTCAAAGCAGACAGCAATTTGGATTATGAGTCATCCCATTGTCCTAAAGTATTTCTTGGACGACGAGAGACAATCCTGACGTCTGTGGCAACGGCATCAACGGCACTTCCGTTGCTTTTAAGTGGTCTTTTGACAGCTCCCACTGCAGCCGTTGCCGATGAAAGCGATTCTTCCGGATCACAATCCTCTGCGGCGGACGTATTGAAGACTTTAGGGACGATACCCACCTTTGTTCTTGTCCAAGGTGACACGGGTGTTCCCTTTATGATCTTCAATGGTGAAAACGGGGCCACGGGATACTTTTTCTTGTCGTACAATATTGCCGAACAGGCATTACGAGACGCTCGTGAAAAGGATAAACAAAACGGTGCTGCGAACATATGGAATGCGGCACAAATTCGTGTCGTTCCATTATCGATTGCAATGCAACTGGCATTGTCCACGAAACAACGGACTGCCGTCAACGAAGAAAAGGGTGTCAAAGGTGAGTGCTACCTAGAGAGAGAGAGAGAGAGCTTTGTTATTCATGGACAACATTTGAATGGTCGCTCGTTTTTTTCTTCTTTCGGAAATGGTTGGATGAATGAATTGCTTACGAAATCGACGCCAGGAACGAATCCAATGGTCCTAACTAACAACTGTTTTCCTTTTTTCACGAAACTAATACACTGCTTTTTGGTATATCATAGATATCAAGCTCAACACGTATGGGGACATTGTGGTACGTTCTGTCTGTCCATTCATGGACACACCGTACTGTTGCTTTCTCGTACGCACTTGTTGTACCACTCACACAAACGTGTACTGTATAGGTCTCAGAAGAGGGAAACATTGATGCAAAGCGACTCGACACAGAACGAAACAACAATCCCTCCAAGTGGAGCAGCACCAAGGGCAGAGTCCCTCTTTTCTACGTAGATGACATGAAATTGGCAAATGGCAAACAACCATGGTACTTTAATATTGCCGATTTGAAAGCCGAGTACAAGAAGCAAACATTACTAGAAACGGGAGCCGAAAACGCCACCTTGCCCAACGACAAGATCAAGGTGGTGGAGATGATGAATCTCTTTCGATCTGCATCACGGAAGAATGACTGGACGACGCTTCAAAACGTCATGATAATGCCCGTAAAGGAATCCAAACAGGTGGCTGTCAAGATTATCAAGGAAATGACGCCAGGGTCGTCCCCCTACAACTTTGACAAGGTCTTTTTAGTGAGCTCTTCAAAATAAACTCAAAGTTTGCGACTAGTACAATTGCCGCTACCACGCATAAAGCACCACAGCAACTGCGAAACGGTTGATTCTGTAACAACAACCTCTATTTTGTCTCTCAAGTTCAGTGACGATTCCAAAGATACGTATCTCGTGGAAAGAATGCGGTAGGGGGGGGGGGGGGGATCATCAACGTCGTCGTCTCAGCGATCGAACGTATCGTCTATTCAGTGTATCGGCCTTGACAGGCCGTATCCCTTTTCTTCTGCTCCCGATGGTGGAGGAGCCATCGAGTGGATGAACGGCAACGAAGAGTTTTCTTCCTGCAATTGCGTTGGGTAAAAAAAAGGCAAACACAAACATGTCCGTCGTGTACGAAATGCCGACTATCCTGTTTTTCCCAACTACTGCAGTACCAACAATTAATGAAAGCCCAAATAATGAGGAATGGACCAGGACTTTGTGTGTCACACACACGAGACGGATTTGGCTGTCATTGAGGAATGACTAATTCGGAACATTAGTTGGTGAGAGGTATGGACGGTTTGTGTCG
The DNA here is from genome assembly GCA_019154785.2 of Nitzschia inconspicua. Lineage (NCBI taxonomy): Eukaryota > Bacillariophyta > Bacillariophyceae > Bacillariales > Bacillariaceae > Nitzschia > Nitzschia inconspicua. The sequence continues at coordinate 219,844 of JAGRRH010000007.1, read as the reverse complement.
AGGCGCGACTGCCAACCCTGCCACATCTCATCTATTTAAGGTGAATATTATGTTTTTTTTTTGATTACTATTCATGCAACAGTTGGGTGGTCTCAATATTCCACTGGCCTCCTTTTTTCTCTTTTGTTTGTGGCTTGTTTGGTTTGGAATGTGATGAAACATGATTTCATTTTTTTTTGAATCAGCACGACACTGCTTTATTTTGTAGAGCGAAAAAATCGAACTTACTATAATGTAAAACCTTTTTGTCATCCAGCATGATGTATCTTCTTTTGCATTTTTCTTTTGACTGTTGGTTCTACGATGTACTACAGTATAATATGTTGTCCAAAAACTCCTGCTCCTGACCAAGAAAAACAATTCGAATCATACGTCGGATTATCCTAATAACACCAACACACGACTGAGAGAGAGAGAGAGAGAGAGAGAGAGAGAGAGAGAGAGAGAGAGAGAGAGAGAGAGAGAGAGAGAGAGAGAGAGAGACGACCGACCACAGAAGAAGATCTTTAACCAATGCATTATATACACTTTACCTATTATTTGTTTGTCTATGCTCTGTATCATAGTTTGGAGAGGATTGTCTCAAAAAAACGTACTACCGGTATTCATACGTACTGTAGAAGAAGACAGAGACTATGATACCGTATCATACAATTGCAGTCTCTATGATCTGACGTTGTACTCTACTAAAACCTGCCGGTATGAGGTAGGTATCCTTTTATGAAGCGTGGAACAGTACCGTAGTTGTGCTTGCGGGGGTATCATAGTCTACCGGTATTCCAGTTGTCAAGTTGAATTTGTTGTTAGCGTGCGACCACTATCTAGCTACTAGGGATTATCTTACACTGTATGATCCACTATCGTGTACTACGTAGTACATACCGCCTACCAGGTAGTCATCGCCCCTCTTCCTGGAATGCAGGGTCGGACAAAAATTACACATATACAAAAATAATATTAATTTAATGTTTAATACAACAATAATATTATTGTTGCGTTATTTCTTCCATACGTCTGTTTCACAATTATTTTTTTTGTTTGGTTGTCGTGGGGAGAGAGGGAGAGATGGATCCGATGAAAAGCGAACGTACACTTCAACGACCTTTACTACCTAAACTACCGGGACGTTTTCATACGTACCGGTTCTGCAGTTGATGACATACAGTAGTAGGATAGTTTGTTTGATGAAGGCATTGCCCCGTTAAGTTGGTACAGAAACGTACAAAGTGACATATTCATCGCTTTACTACCTGGAGAATTTTAGTTCTGTCGCATGGTCGTTTTTTTTCATTTAATATGCACTATGATAAATACAAAACTCGGTTGCTGACACGAATTAGGGAAAAATATATTATATGCATATACATATGCATTTACAACGAGACGAAGTATGTACGTCGTAAATAATGATACTGGTTCGTTTGCGACGCCTCAACATGACGTGGTGTTGGATTGCCACGTTGATCACAGTTTCCTCCCTTTTTTTCCCGTCCTCGTTGTGTCTGAACGGGTTTCCCATTCCCGATTGTACGGGTGTATTGCTGAGAAGTTCTATTGCTCTTCTCTCTCTCTCTGTCTCTCTCTCTCAATGGGATGTGATGAGACATGATATTTTATCATCAAACGGACCACGGAACAGATCGAACCCGTCCTTTTTGTATCCCAACACCACCCAAGCAAGCGAGCAATTCAAGAGAGGAGACTAAGTGATACAATTACTTTTTTTTTGGGAGACAACGACCGTCAGCATCGAGTGGACGTATTTCATACTACGAGTATCATTTGTTTTGTTTTGTTTGTTTGTGTCGCTTTTTGGTTGGTCGGTTGGTTGTTGGTACATTGACAGTGAAGTTGTACCTTCCTCCATCTTGGCTTCATCCATCATTGTCACAGTCAATCCAACAAGTTCTAATAAGAGTGGTAGGAATAGAGAGGTACGGTAGGCAGTGTCTACTAGCCGAAGTCTCTCTTTCGATTGGTTTCACTGTTGTTATTGTAGTGTACACACAATAACATATAATATTTGACAATTGGAATAGAGGCACGACATGAGAAACAGACATTGACTGTGAAAGACAACAACAACAACAACGACAACGACAACAAACGGCTGCAATCAAAAGTGGCTCCACCATCCATAACAACTGTAATAATATTATTACAACGTTTATGTAAAAAAAAATTGCAGACTATCAAATCCAAGACTCTATGGATTCCACTACTGCAACGTCATCAACAACAACTCCACTGGAACAGCAGCAGCAGCAGCAGCAGCAGCAGCAGCAGCAGCAGCAGCAGCAAATGATGCAACAGCAAATGCTGCAACAACAACTGCAGCTACAGTACTATGGATATCATCCGATAGCGATTGCTCCTTTGGCAACAGCAGCAGCAGCAACAACAACATCTGGGGCTCCCGTTCTTGTTGTTGGTGCTGCAGCAGCAGCAGGCAAGCCACCATTGATTTCTCTTCACACCAAAGGCAAAAAGCCTCGTTCAACTTCTCGTTCTACTGATAGTAGGACTACCAGTACTACTGGCAGCACTATCAGTAGAACAAGAACTACCACTACAACTGCTACCTCTCCTTCTTCTTGCACAACAACAACAACGACGACGACGACACCCCTTGAAGTTTTGCATGCCATTCTTGGCAAACAACAACAACAAGACCACAAGAAGAACGACCCAAGAATACAATCTTCTTCTTCTTCATCATCATCTTCTTCCTCTACAGTAGTATCCTTTCAAAAACCAAACGAAAAGGACATTGAAGCGTATGATATCGAATCGGTACGGGCAGTCCGTGCCGGCGATGTGAATCGATTGAAGGAATTGTACCGATCGGGTAAATCTTTGGACGCATGCAATCCGTTCGGGGAATCGCTGCTACATATGGCCTGTCGTCGGGGAGATGTCAACGTCGTACGGTTTCTCGTCGTCCATGCGCACGTCCAGACCGACCGATGCGACGACTTTGGACGGAACATCCTTCATGACGCACTGTGGACGTCGACACCCAACATAATCGTCGTCGACTTTCTTTTGGATCACGTCAATCCACGTCTGTTGTTGGCCGAAGATGTAAGAGGGAACACTCCCTTTGCGTATGCACGGAAGGAACATGATAGTCAATGGATCGACTTTTTACAACAACGACGGACCAAACTACAAACACGATGTGGAATCATGACTGTCCCACCACTACTGCTAGACGAAAAAGAACAACAAGTACAACAACAACAACAACAACAACATCAAGGGGAAACAGCAACCAAACAAGCTCCAACAAACAACCACAACAACAACCACAACCCTACCTCTTTGGTAGGATGACCAAACGAACGAACATCTATCATTCAACATCGAAAAACATGCCACCAATATATCACAGTACTACTACCTACTACAATAATAGTAGTATAGTAGTAGTAAAATGCACTAGAAAAAGTACCACTTATCACACCTACAAGACGTTTACAACCATTAAAGATACGGTAGCAGACTACCATAGACTACCGTACTGCAATTTAACACACAGGAGGGCTATCAGCAAAATTCATCTCTTATCACTCTCTATGATCATACCTACCGGTATGATAGCTACGTACTACTGCGGAGGTATGTCTTGTACGACTACCTACCGGTAGGTGGGGGCACTACGGTGCTCAACGACGTTTACGGACGTCGATAGCTGCTGTTAGACCTTAGTAGCCACGGTAGACGGTATAGGTACCGGTAATACGGTAACTACAAGGTTGTGGTAGAGTTTACTGCATGGTGGATGGTAGTGAAGGGTCATTTTATGATATATAGCGATGACTATGTCTCTATTTTTACAATACAAGATTTAACTGTCGTACTTGCTGTCATTAGTACACATGACATCATCGAAACAGTCATTTCTACCTCCTACTTTCATGATACATGATACCGGTAGTCGATCTATCGTGTGTATTGTGATGTATTGAGACTGTGAGATTGATCAATCTTTCAACCCCCATGGTCGTTTGATATCCCGTCACATGTACATGTCGTAGCTGTTGCCGCATCCTCCGTTGCAACCGATATTTTTATTGTAATAATACAATCTGCCGAGCAACTGTTGTATGTAAATCCCTCCCATGACGATTACTATAACTTCCTCATCAACATATCGACGAGGAGCCGCAGCAACAACAACAACAACAAGAACCACCAACATTCTTCGGAGTGATGTGGTTGCGGTTGTGGCTGCGCTTGTTGTCCTGTCGTCCAACACGACACCGGTACAGGCACAGTCTAGTTTCGTTGGAGAACTCAATATCGTCACCGATCCGTATGCCCAAATCTCCAGCTGTAAGGATCATGGGATCAACAAGGGCGAATCCCTTCAAGTGGCCTGTACGGACTTTTGTGCACCCAATGCCACGGAAGCTTTTGATTATGCCGATTCGGATGAAGATCCACATTTTGTTGTACGGAATACAGTCTGTCGCTGTTTCGATTCAACAACAACAGCAACAACAACACCCTCCGACACACAACAACAACAACAAAAGACATTCGAATGTTGGACGAAAGACGAAGTTTGGGAGAAGAAGACGCCCATTATGAAATGTTCCGACCATGCACTCAACATTACCAGCCAGTCTTCTTGTCAACAGTTTTGTTCCGACATTGATCCCGTCTCGTATGGATATTCCGGATCGGCTGGTAGTGTCAGATGTTCCTGTTCGGACATTTTGGTCTGTGATGATACCATGACATCATCAAGCTCGGCAACAACAACTGGGCATGGTGGTTCGATGATAGTGATGGTGATGGTGATGATGATGATGATGATGATGTTTTCGTTGCTGTCATGGTACTAATGTCGTCGTACTGCTTTGGTAGATATTTCATGTTTTTGCGAAACGCAAAACAGGATGCAACACAACGCAATCACATCATATCAATGTATTTACAAATTACAAATCTACATCATTAGTACTATATACACATAACAGCATACTATTGACTTTGAGTTGGACAACAAATCAACACATCATCTACTTCTAGTTCCGACGTGGTAGAGAGAGAGAGTTTTCCCCTCCCTACTAGTGTCGGGTTAATGAGGCTTTTCCCTATTCAATTCTTGTTCCTTCTGCGTCAAAACTTGCATCAATAGCTTCAAGAAGCAACAGATTAGCAGGGACCTTCCTACTGATTAGCTTGAGAAGCAACGTTGCTTCTTGTTCTCCAGCATCATCAATAACAAGGTCCTGCTGCTGAACTTGTTTCTTGTTTCTTTTTTTTATATACGTCGTGGTTTTTCCACCACCATCATGATCGTTGGATAGCAGAAAGCACCTAAATAAATAATGGTTTCCATCCAACAGCTACGACTTTATTTCGCAATCAATATATATAAGACATGTTATACTTCTGTATCATGTTAGAAATATACACACAGTTAGGCTCTAGCTAGACAATGTTGTGTTCACTCCTGTCAAATCTGCTGCTGCTGCCTGGTTCTTTATTGTACCCAGCCAAGCCACCAGCTGACGGATGCTTCGTAGACAGTAGTTTTGCAGCGTACGTAGTACGTTAATACCTTTTGAAGGTACGCATCTCCAAAGAGTCGATCAAGTCATAGCTCACAACCCAATCGACGAGTATCTTTCCTTCGCTTCGGTCATGGTTTGCTATGATATCTTGTTGTTGGTGTCCCTATTCACGGTCACCTCTATTCACCACTACGACGCACGCTGCCTACTTCAACGTAAAATTTCAAGATGATGAAGCAAAACAAGAAAGAGAAGAAGAAGTATCACCGCATCTTGGAAACATGAAACTATCATGGAACGCTACAAAGCAACGAAGTAGTAGTGTATCGTGGTCGCAAATTCCGTACAATGCAAACACGGGACGTGAATCAAACATCATGTATGTCCTCCTCAAGTTTTCAGCCTTATTTTTGACAATCATCGCAATGTTGAAGCTGGATGTTGTAGCTCAAGGCAGTATCGACAGCGGCAGCAGAAGTCTTGACGATGCAAGTCCGGATAGTTGGTCGTTGGACGAAGGATCTCCCAGCATTGACGACCATTCGTCCGATTCTCGCGACTGGTCTTCCGACGATGATACCGGAGGGATACACTGCCGTGATCCGGATGACTTTTTCAACCGGGACACCTACTGGACCAACCTCACCTCCTGTGGGCCGGAATTTTGCCTGTCAGTTGGGTAGTGTTGGTGACGATGATGATCATGGTCACAACAACAAAGTTGGAACCTTTGTCTGCCGCACAACCTTTCACCCTATCACAGGAGAACCCTTCGAACGCGTCAGGTGCATCCCCATCGACCGGGCTTGGGAAACAGACGTCTGTGGATACTGTGGAGGAAATTGTCCCAATGTGACCGATTCCAAGGCATCCTGTTTGAACCGAGTCTCGGCCAAGGAGGAAGACAACGTCATCCAATTTGCACTTGGTACTTCCCATCGGACTTCCTCCTCTTCTCTTCAACTGTCGTCTGGTGGTTCGTCCCCCATGGAAAATGGCAGTGGAATCCTTTCCGTTGTTGTCACTGTTGGCTTGGGAGCTATCGTGCTGATGTTGGCTTGATAGATGAAGCAAATAAATGCTGTCCATGACACGCGGAAATCAATGGCTTCCACAAACTCCCAACACAATGAAACAACTCTCCAGTTGAGGCAGAAGAAAGGAAAAAGGGGGAAAGAGAGTTCCATTGTTTGCATTGTAATGTAAGATAAAAATATGATTTACAAAGTAGTGGCCATGTCGCAACATGTCGTATAAAGTATGATTGATTTGTCATCAACGGGTTCCATGTGCAAAAAACGTCCGTGTATGACGTTGTGCGGCTTTGGTTCGCAAGAAACAACAATTATAAAAATAATTACCACACTGAACGGGAAAAGATACTGCAAAAGAAGAACATTGTGAGAGTGAGCCAACGATGTCACAAACAACAACCCCTCTCTGACCGGATGAATGAAAGAATATATATTATCTTCAAGACCATGGACGAAATGCTGGTAAGGAAGACTCCCTTGCTTGAAATGTACCGACCGTACCCACCACACACACAATATCACCTAGGCAATAACAGTCCACTCGCGAAAACAATTTACTTCGTTCCTCCAACAAAAATCTCATAGTTTCTATGGATTTGTATTTTCGGGCTTGACCGGCAGTTCTACATATTCCTACTGTTCAGACATTCTTGGTTTGCGACGATACAATGACGAGGTCGACAGCAATGAATGGAGTGTCGTTCCTAAATTGGTGTTGATGACGTTGTCGTTGCTGGGAACCGTCGCGCTGATTTGATACCTCTCCAATCACAGCAGAGGGAGGAGGATTCATACAACAGACAACATGATAGAAAAAGCATAGTTCATTGTAAATTAAGGGAATTATGAGATCCTATCGAGTGCTGCTACACCTTTTTCTTTGTAAACAACTATGGGTACATTCCCTCTCTTGCTTGGATTTTGTCCGTGGATGGTGGAATACACCCGACGAGCCATTTTGGTTGACGATCACCGCTGGAATCAAGTCCATAGTAAGATATATATATGTGATAGGTGACAGATACAACTGGTTTGTCGTCAGTCAGGATAATGATATCATTTGGTTGCGTTATCGTTGGTTTCCTGTGAAAACAAACAGATCAAGGCAATTGATACATGGTCACCGTTTTCCAGTGTCTTCAGGAAAAAGACAACATCGGTGTGGACTCTTGCTTGCCTTCCAATAATCGATTCTTTTTTCGGGATCCTGTTTACTGTAAGCGATACCACTGCTACTAGCTCCCTCCCGGCGCGCGTGTTATAAACGGCTCGCTCGACTCGAAAAATTATTTTTGACTCACATTGACTACGGTACGACTAGCTAGAGAGTAATCCCCGTAGGCAAATAACACAATCTACTACTACAACAGTTAGTTTCAACTGTCATGTACATCATCAGACATTTGACAAGACCGAAATAAAAACAATTACTAATAAGTCCCTGGTATGCTGGAAAACGCTTATACTAGAAAGTACTCTTTATATTTTGGACGCCATTGAATGTGTCTTCAAAATCTGATCTCACACTGGCGTGGATATTCTTTGTCGGTAGAAAGGTATTGTCAACTTTGCTGTTGATTTCTTCTCTGTGGATTCTCTTTGCCAGAACGGATCCTCTCGCTATAGTTGAATTCGCAAGGGCATTCGAAAGCGACAGTGCAGCTTTCCAGATTTGGTCCGCAGGAGCCTCGGTGTTGGAGTACTCGCTTATCAAAGATGAGTGGCGGTGGGACATTGACGGAAAGATGGCGAAATCCAGATTATTGGCATGTGGCATCTGTGGTCACGAAACGGGAAACTCAAATCGCCGTCAAGATTAGCGTCTGTCCGTCGCATGCACTATTCTAACCGGCAGGCGCGCGCCAAAATTTAAATCACAAAAAATGAGTTCTTTATTTAGTCCGCGCCATAATTTAATTACGACTTAGTTAGCTCCGATAAAGGACTTCCACGTTTCACTGCCACCTTTTTCTGGACCATGTCAATTCATGTAAGTGCTTTCCCTGGGTCGCCAGTGTGTTGTTGTCGTTTTGGATTGATAGCCATAATTCCGGTTGTTGGGAGAGGAATTCCATTCCCTCAATGTTTATGACTTCGCCGTTTTTGTAGTCTCTTGTCTCTTCCAAACTCATCCGCCATCATTGAATCAAACACCGCTATCCAGTCCTCTGCGCCGTCACTAGAGTGAGTCCATGGAACTTGGCAGAAAACATGTACTCATTTCCCTCTTTCAAACATTTGCAAAGATTGTGCTTTGTAGGATCACCAATCTTGGTCTCATCGACTTTCTCAAACAATAGTTTACACTCCCAATCGCAGCAGCGATCGTACAGCATTTGGAGTTCATGATGGAGACGGGAGGAACGTTGTAACTGTGTTTCCGTGGGGACAATTGTCGTCGTCGTCATTGTAATCGTCTCTAGTTTGTGATACAGTGTGCCGAACCAAAAAAATGAAAATGTTTGAAGTTCAAAAAAAAATCGGAAGTACTACATGTTTTATACGTACAAACTGGTAATAACTGTAAAGTTTTTTGGAAAGAGAGAATCAAACTCTGGTGTGCCCGGCAGACTCCAAGGAGCCGGCCGGACAGCGCGCCGGCCAAAGAGGGCTTTCGGCGGGCAGGCGCTGAAAGCGATGGACAGACGCTAATCTTGACGGCGATTTGAGTTTCCCCCATGTAACAGTCGCCCTTTTTCCTTTTTATTTCTCCATAATACCTCCGATTGCCATGTTGATGCCGGCGACTCTTTAGAACCTGCTTCTTTGCAATCTTGGCAGCTTTGCATCGGTAGAAGCCAAGCTTCAAGCCAATGACCTCCGTTTTCCATATTTCCTTCAAATGCATAGCCAGTGAACGCCACACACATGACCTTGTTGATGTGTGAGTTGTAGTGGAGGAACGCCTGTACTTGTCCAGGCCTACTTTCTCTGCCTTCTTGGCATCAGCTCTTCCAACAAATCACAAACTCATGGAACCCTTTTTCATCGTAATGGATGAGCAAGACTTTGGAATTGGTAGGCAGTCCCCAGAAGTCATCAACAATAAGCTTAGAGAATTTCACATGCTTTGGAATGTGTTCTCTGGAAAGCACAAAGGTAAAGTTCTTTGTACGTAGAGACAATATCCGTCCTGGGATGTGACGAGATCGATCAGTGGATTGTTGCGTTAGAGAACCAATTTGATGTCACTCTCCACTTGTTGGTAACTTTTGCTAGGATTTGCTTTGAAGCATTCGATGATTCCATCTCGCATATGTGGCTGAATGGCAAGATGTGGTCTCCTTTGGAACCTCCAGTAGGCTTTTGTCTCCTCATCCTTTGCATGCCAGGCAATGGATGCCAGCCGTCTGTAGTCGTTGCTTGTAGTTCTTGCTGCGGGAGCATCTTCGTATGCAAAGTGAGACTCCTCTCTCCTCATTTCATGCATTCGTATTTGCATGAAAAGTGACTTGTCAGTGAAGAAGCGGGATGCCGCCTGATAGCACTCGATGACAGATTGTCGTCTTGGCTTTGGTATTGAACGAGATGTTGATTGTTGTGTGGGAGTTGCAGATCGTGGAATGTCGCCTTCGTAATTTTTTCACCTTTGCCTCCCATTCTACTGCTGCAGCAATCACTGTATCTAGTGCAGTCTTCGTCTTGACCATTGCAGCCTTTACGGCGACAATCGTGGCTTTGTGTTTGAGACATAAGATGGCAATTCGTAATTCGTCAAATCCGTGTTGTGATTTCTTTAGGACCGTAGTAATGACGATCCGTGGTAGTAATCAGATCCGTACTAGTAATGAAGACCCGCTAGCTCGGTTACCATAAGAGAAGTAATAAAAATGGAACTTCAAAGCCTTTATTTAGTTACGGTGCGTATGCAAATGTCATCTTGTGAAAAGATCATGATGTTGTTGTGTTGCTTTTCATTGTTGTTGTGACAGTGACAATCTTCTGTCGTCCAATGCGCCTATTTTTGAAATTCTGTGCGAGCCAGCCGTTTATAACACGCGCGCCGGGAGGGAGGTCGTAGCTACTAGTAGAGGTTCGAGTGCAGTGTATCATGGATAAGCGGCACACAAATAGTCTACTCTACTAGCTCTAGTAGAGAGTTGAGATTAGACTAACAACTGTAAACAATAAAGTTGTCCGAATAATAAATTTTACAGACAGTATAAATATTTTTTTATTGGAGAATATGGGTTCGCCTTTCGGGAGTCTGTGACGGCGCAACTGCTTCTTGAATAGAAGAGGAAGTTGGACATGGAAGCATGAAGAAATGCCTCCAGATTGAGGCGTAGTTTGGATCTTTTTTTTTCGGTCATTTTAGGAGTTTGTCCCTCCTATTAATCGGAACAAGAAAATAATAAACTTCAACTGCGAAGGTCCCAGCGGCAGAGTAATCCCCCCACCCCCTCTACGACTAGACCCAAGAGTCGTTGCAACGAGCCTTTTTGGGAATGTGTGAGTTTCGATATGCATGCCTCATTCGGGGCGATATTTAAAAACAAACTTCCCCAAGGAGGTATCTTGGGACAAGGAAACTATTGAATTTTCGTCAATTTGCCACAGTATTTCGTTGTTTCATTCCTGATACATAAAGACCGACATTTTCTGACGTCGCACGGAGGGAATGGTTTCTAATCGATATATCTGAAACTGGGTCGAGAATCATCCCCTTCGGGTTGTCGAGATATTTCCACAGAATCCCAACTTCTCCCCAGTGAACGGTGTTAACACCTTCATGAACTGTTCCTATTCACCTACTGCTACATTCAACGAAGGATTTTTCTTTTCCTTCTCTTCGAAGAAGTACCTCTCTCTTAAAATCACATCATCATCAATCGCACACGTTTGCTGGCTACTCTACCTAGCTAGAGAGCTATCGGACATTGTACTACTATTATCTTGCCGTATCTCGCGCTGTTGTTGTTGTTTGGGCAGACTCTCTGCATCAAAAGCAATCTTTACTACAACCAGTAAATATACAAAACGAAAGAATCATAATCATGTCAACAACAACTTCCAGTTCCTTGTTGCCATCGTTGTCCAGCATGATGGCATCCTCCTCCTCTGACGCAAAGAATCTTCCTCCATCCAACAACAACTCATCTTCGTTGTTGTTGTTGAATCGTAAACTATCGTCGTCGTCCTCTTCTTCTTATTCCTCCTTGCCATCGCATCTTCCTTCCGAAGACGCCTTTCCAATCAAACTTTATAAACTATTGGAAGAAGTAGAAGAGAGCGGACAAAAGCATATCATTGGATGGAATTCGGATGGTAGACACTTTACTGTCTTTCAGCCCAAAATATTTGCCGAAACATGGATGGTCCGATACTTCAATCAGTCCAAATACAAGAGTTTTCAACGGCAATTGAATCTATACAACTTCTATCGTGAATCCAGGGGCAAAATCAAGGGAATCTGTAAGTGACTAAAAACCAAACCAAAAACACATATATCAGTTGATGCTCTTCCATGGATATATGTTTGTGCTGTGCGACTTTATGACTTATACTTGTGTATTACGTTGCCTCTTTTGTGTTTACGAATTACCAGACTCCCACAAGTTGTTTGTCCGTGGAAATATGGCACTGGCATCACAAATTCGCCGTATTAGGACTCTGCCGCAAACGGCTTCCCCATCAACTACGAAGGAGGAATTCCAACTACCAACTCCTCCTCCCATGATAACCACCCCCCAAATGCCGTTGTCTACTTTACCATCCATGATTTCACAAATGTCATCTAATCTGTCTTCACAAAACCCTGATGATGCCGTGGACGGAATGACTGTCATCAAATATGGCCGCGGTGGCACTATGGATGTTAAGTCCTTCCCGAACACACGCAATCACTCTTGTAACAACTCCGATACAACTACGAACGATGGGACCTATCATCGATCGTTGGACTGGGGTTGCAGTATCGCTCGCGACAGTCGTACTGTAAGCTACGAGTCTTTGAATTTAGTACCATGCTCAGATACAGGTAAGGGTATAACAACACACAAATAATGTTTGAATCATGAACTTCAATATCACTGCTGCTGCTGCTGCTGCTGCTGCTTGGTGGAGGTGATATTGTGTCGTAAGAAATTGTACATGGTTCTCACAACTTCACTTGACTCATTTTCATTTTCAACTCATTCATCCTGCAGTCTCGTTGCTGAAGGATCTGGCCAAGTTGGATCATACCATTGATGTTTCCCGCCTGATTGGTAGTAGTCCAAAGCAAAACCCACCGCTACGGCCACTTTCCTCTCCTCCCTTGCTCGCCATGGCCATGAAACCGCACCCACCGTTGGGTGCTTTTAGGTTACACGATTCGGCCACTTTTTATCCAGCTCGATGTACGTATATACAGTGAAAAGAAGTGGGACCAGCGCTTGTGTTTTTTTTTTCCTGCGTGTGTGGAGACTGAACGTAATTGAGTCTCTTTTTTCTTCATATCTTGTTTGTTTTGTTTTTGGTTCCAGTGTGCCATCCCATAGTGGATGAGAATGATGAGGACGATTATTGTTACGACGTTGACGATGACAACAGTATTGGTACCATTGACAATGGCCATCATCTGAATGATTATTATTCGTGTCCTTCCAATACCACCAACACAACTACTGTTACCATCGATTCGTCCATGGACCTCCCCCTGGATGAATTCTAACCGAGGTGTCCAATTCGATGTTGTTTAACCGAATACGGTACTGCCTTGAAATCTACTGGGGACCCTTCTGAAACAGGACTGGTACTTGTTGTTCTTACAATACACGCACTACGAAAAAGTACTTGCCAAAAACAAAAACAGTAGTCATGTGGAAGAAAAAGAATTCACAAAGCAACGATGATACAGCACTATTTCGTACACACACACACACACACACACACACACACACACACACACACACACACACACACACACACACACACACACACGGGAAGACTTTTACACCACTAATACCATAATTTACTCACAGTCAATGAAGGAAGAAAAGAAGAATCAGGATGAACAAAACGAAAGAAGAAAATAGAAGAAGAAAATTAATGATAATACCAAAAAAATAAAACTGGGTCACAAACACTACAACATCACACAAGAAAAAGGATCGATCGGTTCCATTTCTTTCTTTGCCTTGAGTGGAGCAATATTGCAGTTGTAGGATGCGAGACAGCCAATATCAGATTCAAAATATCACATGCTCGGAGCGAATATATTGTAAGAGGATAAAAACTGTGTATGGGAATGTGTAGTCCATTATTCACCATCATCCCCGAAACAAAAAAAAACTCTCTCCAAAAAGGTAGAAACTTCCATGTATCATTGTACATATTTGCATTCGTTACAGGACTGGTACTACTTTTGGTACCGTTTCTTTTTCTTCTTCTTCTTTTTGTTGTTGTTGTTGATGATGATTTAGCAACTTGTTGGATTGTAGATCGTACCATCGAAAGAGAAGTCCATACAACACAGCGAGTGTTATACCCAACGGTGGGACGTATCGTTTCCATGTCACATGTTGGGTTATGGCAAAGGCGAAATTGGCTACCCCTGCCGATGCCAGGAATGCGAACAGTCCTTTGATACTGGTACGATATCCCTTGGGATCGTAGATAGAAGATGGTTGTTGTTTCTTCTCCAGGAGGTGGTTTTGGGTGACAGCCATACCTATTTTTCCCATGTGCCCCGTCATGGCAAAGGGAATGATGCCAACCGTATCCAAGGTGTACGAATGGAGTATCCCAAACGCCATTCCCAACAAGGGTAACCGTGTGGCGGTACTTCCATGAAACAATACGTCACTTGCGAGGAAAGTCAAAATGCTCCAGAATGCTACCCCACGGGTCAGTCTCGATTGGAGGTTGTTATGCTTTTGGTTGTTGTTTTGGGTTTGTTGTTGCATGGCAAACTCCTTCCATTGAACATATAGGGATGCTCCCATCATGTACAGGACGATAAGACAGGTGTTATACACAACTTTGTACGGATTGCAGGTACACATCGCTTCGACCAACTTGACAGCATTTCCAGTCATCATGTTGGGAAAGGCATGGTACCGCAAGAGACAGAATCCTTCCACATATCCGGCCAAAGCCATCATGGCAACGGCAAATCGAGAATCAAGACGGTCTTTTGAGGGAAATTGTTTGGGAGTAGTCGAAGAAATTGATGACAACTGTGGAACAGTAGATTCCTGGTTTTGGTTGATGACTGGTGCGGTTGCTGGTGTAGTTTCTGCTGTTGTTGATACGGACGAAATGGAGAGTGCAAAAAAGTTGGTCTTGTCGTCGTCGTCAAAATCGTTATCAACATTTTTTATATCAGTCGGTGAAAACAACGACGACATGGATGAAGTGGACGGTGTTGTTGTCTCGTCCTGTAAAGGTTCGGTACCATTGGTCAGTGACGAGGAGGACGAAGAAGAAGAAGAATCCAGAGGCGACGATAACAATGGTGAAAACAGGCCTGTAATTCTTCTACTTGCTGTTGCCGTTGTCGCAGTAGGAAAAAATCTTCCCTTGTCCTTATCCTTGGGATGTCCACTACTGCCCAACTGGAATCGTTTGGAAACGGGATGTCGCGACGAAGAAAACGCGTAATGCCATTGGCAACATCCACCGATAATCATCAACAGTAATAACTGGATGCGATGCGACAAGGAATGATACGAAGACATTTGCTCTTTGATTATTGTTGCTCTTTGATTGTTGCTTGTTGTTCTTGGATAGAAACCGGTAGTTTTAATGGACACTTGGGACAGCAGAGCTGCAGAAACAACATCATGCTAACAGTAAAGTTGTGAAGTTCCCCCCAAAAAATAGTCGTATCATAGCTGTTCGGCCTTTTCAGAAGGACACGAAGTACTGATTGGTGACGTGGCGAAGCGAACAGCCATTATGAAACGACGTATGTGATACACAAAACACCAAACGTTGAACATACTACAATACGAGACTACCGGTACGCTCTATGGTAGTGTGGAGTACTGCGGAACACTACCATATCACCGTAATACGAGCACGTATGATACGTATGATAGAGTAGGCAAGTTTGGCTAAGGGTTGGTACCGTATACGTATCCTACATACTACTAAGTCGTACGTACAAAACAGAAGATAGCTAGCTACTACTCGGAGTAGCTAGTAGTACTTTGTACTGGAGTAGAAAGAAACAAGTAACGTAGGTACTGTAGTACGGTAGTACCCACCGGTAGCAACAATCGAGCATCGTGTGTGTATGATACATGATACGCCCTGTCATTCGCTTGCGACTTGCGAGGAAGTAGAATACTGCCCAGGTACCAGGTAGCTACACTACTTGCTGTCGAAAAAGAAATCAGCATTCGTCTTGAATATATCTGTGAAATGGTGCCGCTTCGAATTGGACGGAACATAAAAGAGCACCAGCATGAATAAATTTTTCATGAACTACTAAATTTATTTATATCGGATGATATGATAAACGAGCCAACGAACGTCCTGTTTTGTTAGACTTTGTTGCCTCGATATAACTGGCGTGGATTCCAGTTGAAACCAATCGAATTCAATGCCGTAATTCGTTCCTCAGTCATGGTGCTTTTCTCTCCATTCATCAAAAGTACGTACTGTCGCCGCTGGTGCTTGATCCAGACACTCAAAGAAGGCCCGTCCTCTAACAACGTGGGTTGGATCGTACAATGCCCATTGGCCACGTGAAAGGCCTTGAGAGTCTCAAAGCGGGAATGCCAAGCAGCACGGTGTGAGTCAAAGATGAAGCCAACCTCTAGCAATTGCCTCTCACGTTCCTCAGTCAAGGTGGAACGATGCCCCAGCTGCTTCCTCTTGTACTGGTGTCTCTGTCTCTTGACCCACTGGGCCAGTTTTTGGTTGGGAGGGTAGGAATGAGGTACCAGTAGATGACCATGTTTTTGGTAAAAGAATAAAAGCTCTTGGAATCGGCCACCCCATTGAGAGGTATGGTACGTTCGGAGTTGAATATTAGAAGCAGTCGTAAGGCCATCGTTAGTATTCGCGCACCAGCTCTTTTCTCCAAACAGAAGCGAGATATTGAAAGATTCTACTTCGAATGTCACGGAACATTCGTTGGACAAGTTCCCTGCGATAGTTGCCAAGATGTCGTCATCGCGAGGATCGAGGGGGCCACTATTCAGAAACAGATCTGAAAACGAAGATTCTGTTGATGGACACAATGGTGGATGAGTTGTTTTGTTGTTCAGGTGCTGGGGCATCTGTTGTTGTTGATTGTTATTCATTGACAAATGCTGTCGTCGCATTGCTCTTTCGTGGTCTGGTCGAATAGGTGTTGGCTCGAGGAAGGTGATGGTATTCAAATTGTCATAGTCCATAGTTCTAGCCATGAACTTACATGAATCCAATGCTGTGATCTGTTCTGCTCTATCTAACAGAGAGAGAAGACTCTGAAGGTCACGGCGAGGTGCTGGATGACCGCCATTGGAATGTGTATTTCTAAAAGGCGAAAAATTCATGGCGACAAGGTTTCGAACAAATCTCTATTGCTTTTTGTGAGTCGACGGAAATTCGGAGCGCTTGATGAGCATCAATAAAATAAAAATATTACTACCTACCTAGTATTATTCCGGAGTCCGGAGTGCTTCTCTCTACTAGTAGCTAGAGAAGTAGAAAGACTACCGTTCTACTGGTAGAGTAGGTAGTAGTGCAATTTAGATCGCGTATTTTTCATTTGAGGTGTCGCTCACAGTCAAAGCAAAGAATGTTTACAATAAGCCCGCGAACAAGAATGCTCGGAATGATACTGCCCTTTCATATATCGGAGGAATTAAAGGAACGAAAAACTCATATTCTGGATAAAAAGGACAAAAATCAGAGTAAAAACGATCGTTCCATTCATTTTTTACAGTCTCTTTCAATACCACTTTTCGACATCGGCAATTCCCCTTCAAATCTCTACCATGTCACCTACTCAAAACGACGGTGATAAATGCTTCTTTGGCGTTTCCCTTTTCCCCTTTTCTATTCAAGAATGATTACCAAATTCCTGTTGGTCCATTTGCGAGGATTCTTCACGTGCAAAATGGCTTCTCCAGAAAATGAATTGTTCGCAGCAGACGTCAAATACGCAGTAGTTTGTCTACCGTCGTTGGGTGAGAAATCTGATCGGGAGGGATTACTCATGCAACAGCTCTACAAATAACCTGAATTATGAGGGGGGATTCGGGACCAGTGAGATGTCACAGTAAGCTACTATGTCATCTACTACGTAACTGACAGTAAAACAACTGCTGTGAAGGCTTCCGCATTGGCTGCATTTTGCGGCCCACGAGTTCCCTCCACCTCCATCAACGAACTCAACGACAGAAGACACAAGTATCATACTGTCGTAGGCAATACCTACCGGTAGACTACCAGTCGAGGCTCGTGTGTGTACTGTCATCAATTGCGAGGAGAGTAGTAATGCTAACAGCATTCGTTAAGAACTAACTGGGATCCTTCCGTAACATGTATATAAATCGGATATGGAAATTATGATAAAAAAGCCAACGCCCAGTTTTGTTAGACTTTGTTGCGTCGATCTAACTGGCTTGGATTCCTGTTGAAACCAATCGAATTCAATGCCGTAATTCGTTCCTCAGTCATGGTTCTTTGCTCTCCATTCATCAAAAGCACGTACTGTCGCCGCTGGAACTTGATCCACACATTTAAAGAAGTCCCGCCCTCAAACTTTGGTTGGATCGTACAATGCCCATTGGCCACGTAAAAGGCCTTAAGAGTCTCATTGTGCGCCTGCCAAGCAGCACGGTGCGAGTCAAAGATGAAGCCAACCTCTAAAAATTGCTTCACACGCTCCTAAGCCAAGGTAAAAGAATGTTGCCCCATGTGCTTCTTCTTTGTACTGGTGTCTCTGCCTATTTCCCATTGAGCCAATTTTTGGTTGGGAGGGTATGAATGAGGGACCAGTATATGACCATGTTTTTGGTAAAAGAACAAACGCTTTTGGAATCGGTCATCCCACTGAGAATTATGGTACTTTCGGAGTCGAATGTCAGAAGCAGACGACGCATCATTCGAGGATGCTGTGTTTGAAGCGGACTTCCTGTTGTTTTCGCAAAACACTTCCATTTAGTTGAAATTATCGATTGCTGGCAGGATTGAACACGATTGAAGGTTTCATCATCGATCATATCCTTGGAAAAGTGATGGAGATCGAGGGGTTCTATGTCCGAAAAGAGATTCGAAAAGGACGAATCTGCTGCTGAAGCACAACAGGCATCAATCATCTTGGTGCTTTGGTGTGTCATCTGTTGGTGGTTGTTCATCTTGAAGGAATATTGTATGCGAATCACCTTTTCATGATCTAGTCGTATTGGCGCTAGCTCGAGGAGGGGGAATGTACTATTCAACATGTTGTATTCCGTTGTACTAAAATACCGTAATGTAATATCTGTCAATGGTCGAAAAAGAATTGTTCACGGATGTTGTAGCGGGAAAGAGAGACCCATTAATCTTTTAGGCATCGTCATCGCTGGAGCTACTACCATATTGGCTGTATCTCGCGGCCCACGGGTTTCCTCCACCTCCACCGCCAAACTCACTGAGGGTCGAATTCCAAAAGCTGGCCTTGGCCTCTTTGATTTCTGCTTTGGTGGCGTTCTTTACATGAGATGAAAAGTTGAATTGAAACCAAGATAACGAACGACGAAGCATCATTATTAGTAAGAAGACCGAACTTTCTTTGGAAACGTCCTGTACTTTACGTACCTTGGCTTTCAGGGTCGCCTTTTCTTCGTCCCAAGCTTGTCGCTTGTCGGCCCAATAATCACGGACACCAAGAGCCCAGGAACGCCAATCTTGTCCTTGAAAATTTTGGCCCGGCGGTGTTCCCGGTGTAGCAGAAGAATTGATGAGAAACGCGTTTCCAGAAAAGATGTCAAATCGGCCATTGAGGACCAGCACAACTACCATCAGAAACGAAGACACAGCCACAATCGATGGAAGAAATCGGCGGTGTTGTCGGGTGGGAGAAGTCGAGTTTAAGGGTAGTCTGAGTGTTGGTTGAGCGATGTGATCATCTTCTGGAACTACTCCGAGTACAATGTCTGAGTGCTCTTCTATATCACTTTCCTTTCGTTCAATAGCCCCGTATCCTATTAATGGTTTCCTGTTGTTTGTATTTGGAGTTTTCATTATTCTGTTGCTGAATTCCTAATTGTTGTAGCTCTGACCAATGAAGGAGATAAGTTGTGTGGCAGGAAATAGGGACACGCTCTGTCTGGACGTCACTTTGATGGAACAGCCAGCAAGAGGAAATTAAATCAGTGTACCGTTTATTTTATTTGAGTTTTGTACAGCAGAATATCTCGTGTATTTCCTTTTCCTTCAGGAGTGGACGAACGAAGGGACGATGTTGGAAGGAAATTGCACATCAAGAAACCATCAGTAGGTAGCGAGAGTAGGAAATGGTAGTAGTAGGTACCGGTGTCGTAGTAGCTACGTAGCTACCGCTAATAGAGGGAAGCAATAGCAGTACTATTAACAGTAATTTTCAGTTACGTATGATACCTGTACCGGTAGTCGTAGTTGACACAATTACAAGTAAAAGTTGATGTGATGAGAAGACGGGGAGGAGGCGAAGCATCCCCGAGCCCCAACCGTTGGCTCGTGTACGTTGGTTGGTAGATGAACTCGTACCCATTTTTTTTTCTGCATTTTCGGAATATGCGACTCAGACGATTAATCAACCATCGTTTCCGCGATTGATTGCATTCAAAGAGCAACCTATCCGCGATTGTATTTCCACGATAATATTACCGGTATTATTAATAATAATATTATTATCTATGATACGTCCTAAATTGCACTAACTAGACTACGTTAGACGTTACTGTTCACCGCGGCATCAACAATAGTAAAGCGCGAGGCAATACAGAGAGAGCTGCATTGATCATTCGTCACTGGCGCCTCCAAGGAAAGCATGTTCTTTATCTGGTGAAAGTGGGCGGAGGGTGCATAAAAGCTTCCGGAATATTCAACTTAATTGTTGTTGTTGTTGTTGTTGTGAACTCAAGCAAATATGGCCTAATAATTGTTGTTGCTTCTGTAGTGGACGGGGACGACAACAAAAAAGATACTAATAATAACAGCAAGAAGAGTTCTTTGTCATCTTGTTTCGAAAATGACTCACGAAACCAGGCAATCTTTGGAATAGATGATCATATAAAACAACACAATTGCTGGCAACTTTTAGTACGGATGACAAACGAAAGAAGATAGTTTATGGTTGTAATACCGTCAAGATAGCTACTGTAGTATGGATCATAATGGAAATTATAATAATAAAGCACGGTAACGTGAAGAGAAATGATTATTATCATTACCATATTATACAGGGTATTGCAATCGTAGTGGCGGCCAATGGTCTCACACATCATTGCTTCTTTTACCCATGAATGGTGAATGAATAAAATAATGAACTGGTTGGGTGACTGTGTAACTAAATTGATCATCATAATACGAGAACGTTCTTTTTGTTCCGTTTTTGCGGTTTTCTTTTTCCAATGTTGATAGATATCATCCTTGTTGCTGTTTTGTGTATAGAAAGGGTGATTTGTGACCGAAGACATACGTAAAAGTTGCTTTGTGTTTGTTCTTGTTGCAGAAAAATGAGTTTCCATCCATGGTATCATTGCAAACATCACTTCCTGGAACCTCCTCCCCCCCCAAGAAAAAAATATATATAAGAGAGTGCTCGTTTTGTGATCGAATGCGACCCAGGATTGGATGGAATCAAACTTCTTCTTACACTACCAACAACAACAACACACACACACAAGCAACTTTCATCCTGTCTCCATCACTTGGTGTTCACCCTTCACAACCAAACAGAACCGGAAAATAAAACATAAACTCCTTTTTGTTATGCCGCGGCGGCATACTTGTCTTCCATGAGGACTTGTACCGTCCAATGGAAACAATCTTGATCGCCAACATCCAAGACGGATGCGGCAGTCGTCGAGGATAAGGTCAAACCCATTTGGACCAATCGATCGAGACGTTCGGTATCGCGCATAATCCCACAGGAGAGTTCACTCCAAACACAGGCCTGATTGTTCCAAATTGCGAGTTGCAAGGTGGACCAGTGTTTGGATGGTACCGTTCGATCTTGTTGATGAACGAATTCGAGTTGGACTCTGGATTGGACATGATCCAAAAGCTGAAGGGATTGTAGCAACAGGTTTTGACCGTCCTTGTCGATGTTCCGTCCAAGCAAGGCAGTGACAACACCAAGACTGAAATTGGGGATAAGAGAAGAACCAAAAAACAGGCCATCACAAGTACAATAATCAAGTGAGGAAATGATCACAGAATATCTGTTCCGTCTATATCCCAAATTGAAAGTAAACTTACTTGTAGGCGAGTACCCAGTTGTAGCAACACGGAGCAGCGTTTGGCGTTGTTGTTGTTCCTGTCAGATTCCTGGACGTTGGCAAAATCAAAAGGAACTTCATGTACAAAAAGGGTGCATATTGCCCCTGACTGAGTTTGGGATCTTTGGCAATATTGTATTGCAAGATCTCTGTACAGTCCGCCCAAGCGTATTGATAGGGACAACACGAGCAATGGTTGTTGTCGTAGTATCCACTTGTCATGGCCGAATGATGATGGTGGCTGTTGTTAGTACAACACGAAACAGCATACGAAAGGGCTTCATAAGCCGTTTTGTAGTGACCATGAGAGAGTTCCGACACGGCATAGTTATTGATTTCTATCGCCAGGTTGTTGCTGTTGCCACCATTGTGGCTGTTGGTGTTTCTCCTGTTGTCACTGATATGAGTATATGCGTCGCAACAAGAAAAACGGGAAGGATGACAGTGTGTGGGTACTGTCGTGGAAGAAACCGATGGGCAAAACGTTTGTGTATGGATGGTCGATGACATGTTTGATGTTTCTATTTGGAGAAAGATAGCAAAAAACAATTCACTAACTGTCGTGTCGCACAATGTAGTCTCTGCAACAACTCCACTAAGTGTAACTCTTGTCTTCTCTTGATTTGTCGCCGAAAGAAAAGAAAAGTCTCATCAGGGAGGAAGAGAGTCGAGGTGAAGATGGTGCAACCTAAAAACAACTACAACGTATATTTTATTTGTAAAATATTAATGATGACTATCTTGTACTGTGATTGAGCTACCTCTCTCTAGCTAGCTAGCTAGTAGAGTAGAGTAGAAGAGAAAAAAAAACAATCGTATACGTCTACGACGTACCGTAGACAATGCGGCAGTACTGATAGACGATCAAAGTGGTACTGATTAATATTTTTCATAAAATTATCCTATCTTACTTTCTGTTAATAGTACATGTGAGAGAAATACTTAGTATTATCCGTATTATCGTTTCTTCTTCTTGTCGGCTTCTTGTTTCAAGCTCAACCCAATAAAAATCGACTTTTATCACGTTCCATGATGATGTTGAAAGTTGAATGACTCCCTCATGACGTATTTTCTTCTCTTTCTGCGAAAAAAAAAGATCATTAAGGCCTCAAAGAGCGAACAACGAGGGACGCGAAGTACATTTATTCTAGAAAATTTCTTCAACATCATCCCTTTTTCGCTGCTTCGACTTGTGAGATAATCAACCGCGTTATCAGTCTCGGGAACGCGGGGATTCGCATGTGGTGGTTTGACATGTTGTTGTCTATGTCATAATGGGATCGTGGAAGTTACAGCTTCAACATCAATGGGCAGGGAGTGCTACGTGCGTACACAGCTTTCCAACTTGCAGTTCACCCCGAAAGATAAAAGTTCATGTAGAAAGCAAACGCGTTCAGAAAGATCAATGTCAAGCTGAATGAATGTTAAGTAAAATCCTAACAAGTTGTGAACTTTCTTCTCAAGGAAGCATTTTGGAACCAGTTCAAAGAAATCAACTTAACCAGCGAATTAACAAAAACATAATTTCAATATTAAATATTCGTATGTACCTGCGACGCGAGAACTCCATGGACAACAATATTCGCATCCTCCTGCGTACTCTTCGTTCATTTTCTTGATCTCGTTTGTACTTCCCATCCTTCCCGAAGAATATTATTATTATTTGTGCTATCGGCGAACTTGTACTCACAGTCACAAGAAGACATAATAATAATTGACTGTGATGAAGAAGAAATCTATCGACGGTCAGACTACGTCTGTGTAATTTTTTTTGTTGGCAGCACGAGCCCGATTCACAGTCAAGAAGATGCTTTTCCATCCGAAGCTCGAGGAACAAACAGTTCAAAATGATTAATATGAGAAACACCGCAGTTCTCATCAGCGTCCACCCATCCTTTACTGTCGGACATGGAACGACGACGAAGAATGATAGATTGAATCCCTCCAACACCAAAGAATCCATGGTAGAGACAGATCCGATCTTCGAACGGGATGATAGACTAGCTAGACTACAACAAAAAGAACCAATTAATGATGCTACTCTGTGATCAATCCATCCACCCAAAAAGAATCACCAGCAACGGCAGCAAACACTCAGGTCTTGCATCATTTATGCTAAGTTTTCACAACTTGGCAGGTCTTTCGTGGGTCTAACTGTAAATGAAAATTTCTTCTTTCGATGCAGTGACTTTTGTTCCTGTCGTATAATCGCAACAACTGGCAGTCTACCTAGTAGAGTTGCGTCAACAGAATCGCCGCATTGACGCCTTTTGCTTGACGACAAAACATCACAACACCGAGGATCTCAAGCAACAACTTGTTCTTTTCTTTTCCATAGTCCAACGAGTCATCCCTCTATGTAGGTAGAAGCAGGAAAAACATATATTATTTGCATTTACCTACCTAGCCGAAGTTGCACACAACGAAGATCTAAATTCCATAGGATAAATCCATGGTGTATTAATGTACTGACTATTATATCTATATTCCATAAAATCTCGTAGATGGGGGGGAAAAAACCAAATGGCGGTAAATTTTTATAAAAAGTAAAAAATAGTAATATTGTTGTGACCGCTTGAAATTGTAAAAGAAAAATATGCAGAAAAAGGAATGTGAAACTTTGACCAGAGAAAAAATAAAAGACCAACGGCTTTCTTCGCATTGAATAAAGAAACTTGAAAGCTGTGGCATATCTCACTGAAGTGGAATTGTTCCATTTTGTTTTTAGTTGTTGGATACGACGGACAATGCATCGTTGACGCTGACAGGACCAAGCATAGGAGAGTGCTGAAAATCAAAGTCAAAAAGATAACCGGACAGAGAAGGGACCACAGCATGATCACATGTCTTTCCCTGCCCGACATTAAAAAAACCTGTTGCAAGGCTCGTGTTGTTGTTTTGTTGGGACAAATACAGATACATATAGTCCCGGGCAAGCATAATGCCAATGTCCGACTTGGATCGCCCACCTTGAACGTAAGAAGTGTAAGAATCAAGCATAGTTTGAGCGCGATCTTCTTCTTCCAGCGATTTTGATGGCTTCAATAGTAAAAGTCGCAACGACATAAAGCCAGATAGGTACGGTGCAAGAGCTGAATTCGGGTCGGATGGCATAAGTTCTCCAAGCAGAGAGACCACTTTGTCAACACGAGGGTCTCGTCCATTAGAAGGTTTTCCTGCCTCAGAGCTGGAATCCAACACTTCGCTAGAGCCATCACCAACCGACGTGTCATGGGTAGGAGGAGCATGCTCTGCTTCCCCAACATCCACAACCAGCTTCCACTTTGGTGACGGCATCAGCTGCATCGAAAAAAACAAAAGACAAAATGCATTAGAGCTGATCCATTAAAGTTACCAATTTGTTGCGCAATACTCTAGACTCACTCTAGTGAATTCATCGGAGAGACGACTAACAAGGTCTTGATCCTTTGGGCGATCATAAGTCGAATACAATACGATGACCACTCGGCCAACGTTGGGACTGGCAATTGGAATTCCCACCACAGTCTTGATTCCCCATTGCAAGGCACCCCCACAACGTTCAAAATGGTGGTGAGGCGCGTTTTGCACACTTTGCTCCCATGTTGGACGGCCACTCTCATAGACACGTCCTGGCAACCCGCATCCAACGTCAAACGAAAATTTTTGGCTGTAGTCACCAAAGGCATATAAATTAAATTGGGATTCGGGGCTCACGGGACTCTTGGTCTTGCCATCCTCGGCAACAGTCTCATCCAAAGTAGCGCTTCCAGCAAAACACAAGCGGCAGGTTGGCTGTTGTTGTTGTCCAATCTGGGTTTCCTCCTCCGTTGGAACAAAAGAAGGCACCCAAATGTCCAGGTGTTCAAAAGGGACATTGTGCCGTTGCATATAGGCCACCGTCTTGGACAAGAATGGAGCAGAATGCAAAAGGCTGCTCTTTCCGTTGATGTCAGTCATACCACTTTGCTTGGCCTCCTCCGTCAGAAGTTGAAGAAGCTCTTGCTGTTCGTTAAAGTCAGTCTCCAATCCATCGGGGCCTCGGGCTACGCGATCGTCGGATTCGGACTTTTCAATAAAGACACCATGATCAGGATTTCGACGATCTGTGCGAAGAGCAAAGCCCATCATTAACTTTCTCTTGGCCATGCGAGCAGCATCCTTGGCCAAAGAGGAACGACGGTCCATTTCTTCGACAGAGTTGAGCCAAGCATCGGCATCCAATGGTTGGCCAATCGTGTTGCAATACAAGCTAAATTGTTCGCGCCATTCTCTCTGCATATGGAACTTGATTTCGGCTCGGTCTTGTGGGTCGGAAATGGACTGGAAGAAAAAATCTTCCAACTCGGAGAACTCTTGTGCTTCGTTGTCGTTCAAGATCCCGCCAGCGTGACGTTGGTACGTTCGTGCACTGAGCTTGGCATTCTTCATCTTTTTAGTGAGACGAGACTGCTTGGACTTGAGCATGTTACCGAGAAATTCATTGAGCTTGATGTTGGACGAGATTGGCAATTCACCCGACTCAAACTTGGCAATCATTTTGTCGCACAAGGCCATTTCCTCTGTCGTCCAACGACCGGTGCGGCGTTCCGAGATGTATACACCTTGAGAGTCGAGTTCTGTCTCGCCAGGGGAGCCCTTGCGCTT
The DNA here is from genome assembly GCA_019154785.2 of Nitzschia inconspicua. Classification (NCBI taxonomy): domain Eukaryota; phylum Bacillariophyta; class Bacillariophyceae; order Bacillariales; family Bacillariaceae; genus Nitzschia; species Nitzschia inconspicua. The sequence goes on along the minus strand of JAGRRH010000007.1, from coordinate 193,267 downwards.
TCGTCCCTTGCCAAGGACTGCTGGAAGGATGGTATTGGACTCTTTGGCATCATCAATTTCTCGAAAAGACATGGGAATGAGGGAAAGTCCGGAAGCAGGACGATTGCAGCAAGTACAGGCTTGTAAAGTAGTTCCATTGGTTGGCAAGACGATGCATCGCCTGTAGAGTTGATGTAACAGTAACAAGGGAAAAGAGACAGTAGGTGAGTGCGATTGTTGTTTTTTATTCAGAGATGGTCGGAGGTAACGATTGTTAAGATCGAGGGCTTTGATTAATCGGAAAATAGAAGATGTGATATTTTTCAATTAACTGTAAAGAAATTGAGAAATTGGACTTTGTCATGCGCTTGCGCGCGAATGAGCAAATCAACTACAACCATCACTTCCATCAGTTCTCAGTCCGAACCGATGTTGTTCTGACCGAGACGAAGAGAAACGCAAGGTTCATCTGGAAAGATGATGACTGCCTACCGGTAGGCAGGAAAGGATGTTAATAGTAGCGCTGGCTTCACATATTGACGCGGTGCACAGTAGGTTTCGATGATCACTGGAAAACGATAGAAATTCTAGGGACACTGGTGCATCCTCTCTTCACCAATCGCTCGATGGGCTCTTTGACTTACGCATGTAGTGTACAACCGCATCCGGAAACCCGCAAGTCACAACCACCAAAACCGCATCTGGAAGAAGAGGAAAGAGAGACGTGAGCAATCGATCTTTGTCGTTAATGAACTATCATGCGAATCAGAAGCGATGGAAACCTACCGACTGCATCGAACGTATTCGTCTCCACCACTCATGGACACGTGTCCAAACATTAGAAAAGGGTTGGACGCTAGTCCAGCAGCTCCTAGATCGTCAACTACTAGAGCGTCGAGAGGAGAGGCCATCATCTGATATGGTGTCCAATTGTTATTTGATAGGGGGGGGATGTTGTCGAGGCAAAAAAACAGACAAAAACGTACAAAAAAGGTGGATGACGTTAAATTGAAAAATCCTCCGATGAAAATGTTGTGACGACGAGAAATCGTTGACTGTGAGAGATCGCTCTCCGTTGGATGTCGGGTGATGATGTTGTCAGGTATCGTAGTACGTATATTTTTCGCTATGCGTTGGCCGCGGATTGGGAATGGTCTCTCACGTGTAGAAAATGCTCTAATTTCTACACGACGTTCTTTTCAACAGGAACCTTAAGAACTTCGACCGCGCGCACGTCGGGAATGAACTGGATATAACAATTCACAGTTAGGCGAAACATCGACTGGACAACATGATTCTCATTCATCTCTACTTATTCATAGAGGATTATGCCTGTTGATAGATGGGTGGGAACTCGAAAATTGAAGGAGCTACGTCGTATTTCAATTGTTGAATGACAAAACCACTCTTTACGTAGACTCCTACAACCACTTCAATGATTTGGACATTTTTTACTGCGTGAAATCTCGTAATGGGGAGATAGATTTTTACAATTAACGATTCAGTGGTCGTCCATTCTACGAAAGAATAGAGTAAAATCTCTCTGAAATTGCAATTATCCTTGCATTGACGATGATGACTGTAATAAACTAGTCGGGGGGAAAAGTCCATAACAAAGCGCTTTCATGCTTCATGGGTGTGAATACAAACTTCCTGTAAAAGGTATTCTACGGCATTGTACGTCGCAGAGTCTCATGAATACCCTACCGGTACTACACTATTACGTACTCCGAAGTATTACTGTAAGATTCTCCACCGTAGCTACTGGAAGGTGAATTGCTGCGGCTTGCTACCGCCTACTAGTTCCGCATCGACTCACCCATCGGGCCCCTAGCTAGCTGGGGGCGAGGCCATGCAAAAGGTAAACCTGGAGAATGTCACTCCAGGGAGATGCTGAGTAGAATTTTCATCACCGGATGCGAGGGTTTGTGTTGCTTTGTTTCATGGCTGTTCGGTCGTCCTATCTACGGTTCTTATAGGTTGTTATTTTGCTGTTTTTGGTAATCTTGTTGATTCTGGTAACGTATTGTGCTTAAGGAACACAGCTCCACTTAGTATGACAGTTAAACATTGTCGAAGATATGAGTGACAAAGCTTAGTAGACCGAACGAGTTGGACTATGCTGTTGTTGCCTGGGACATGCACCGTTCCATCGAGTCGCCGATGGTAGGGTCCACGAGTTATGTCGTAATCATTTGGACGACGGCACGGCATACACAGTCGTTCGTCCGTTTGGTTCGAGGACCGGCACTATCTCGATATCCCACCGATTTTTGAGGACATGATATTCAAATTCCGCTTTGCGGATCACCAATTGCAACTCGTGATTTCGTTGTTGCACTTCTGCCAATTGCTGTTGAAGGAATCGATCTTCCTCAATTTCATCCATCCACTGTTCCCAGGCAATTTGCAAAGCTGCCGCGTAAAGGACCATCCCGATGGGCAACAGTTGGTACGTGTCCACAGAGGCGAGCTGGACAATCACCATGACGATCATGGCCAAATGAGATTTGCGACGGAGGGACACCATAGCTGTTATTGTAGTCACCATGTCGTCGCCTTGCTGTTCGGCCAAGAATCTTGCCTGCCCATGTCCATGTCGAAAAGGATCATACTGCACTTCCGTTTGAATTTGTCGTAAACGAATCGAGGACTTTTCTTTTCGTTTGGTACGTATGGAATAAGCTTCATGTACGTTTAAATTGTTCAACGGTAGACGATTGTGAAGAAGAAGAACATCGTCGGCAGCTTCTTCATGGTTAGTGTCGGAGGATTGACGCTGCTCCAGCGGAAGAAGTGGTAGCAGTCGATCTGGTAACATGGTGACTGACTAACAGTAAGTATAATCGTCTTATCAGGAACGTACTCATCCCAATTCCTGCCGATGTCACATGTCACCGACAACTGGATGGATTGGTCGCCATTTTTCGATTTGGATTTTTTTGCATTCCAACGCTTCCATTTCAAATATTCGGCTGGCGCGAGTGCATGAAGCCTCAAAATTCTTACAACTTTCTTCATTGTTGCTGCTTGCTCGCGCAAATTCCGCCTTTGGTTTTTCTTCACAATGAAACAAAAATTCTGTAGTACGACTGGAATAGGTAGGTATCCATCTTTCGTGATCAATGAACCTGACAGTGAGCCGACTTTCAATGTCCTATCAAAAGATCGCTGCTACCCTCACACCAAGCTTATCTTCTCAGTTCTCTTGATGATGCATACAATGAAGATCTTGCCGTCGCCAGTGCCTTACTTGTTTATAACAGGTTTTCCTTATGTCTTCTAGGTCGCCGAAAAAGTTCCTCACGATGGGTGAGAGATGAGAGGCATGGATCCCTTGATAGGATGCACAGAATGAACTTTTGTTGGTTTCCGAGCCTTGTGGAGTTCTGACGACAAATCACTATAGAATTTGAACACTCCGTACTATCAAGGTCTCAACCCACGCTGATGTGTGTAACCACTTTCATGTAGTGTCACAAGTCGGAGCGACCCTGTTACTACGAGCGCTGCGAACAACATGGCCGAATTCTCTACTACCCCGTTTCCCAAAGATATCCATGAAGTTGTATCTTTTGACTCTCGTTTTATTTTTGCAAAGGATACAGTTTCCGTCCAATTCACGGAAGATGTCCATCCCTCCGTTGCTGCGACAGAAACGTTCCTATCGACAAAAGATGTTTGTCCAGACATCGCAGCGTTGTTGAAACCATCACAGCTGACTTTGTATCCTCCGATGGATACAAGTTTTAAGCACACAAAATCCAGACCAATCGCAAGCATGCTTTCCAATTAGATGAGGTTCTCCACAAGGCAATCATATGAAGAATGTCGGGTTTCTGTCAACAAGTTTGCCAAAGCAATTCCTGATCAATCGAAACTTGAAGTCCAGTAACGAATCATCGCAATTTTCTCAACCCAATCATCATCAATCAGTTCACAACAACTATCATCCATCATTTCGATCACCTTGTCTTTGCTTTCTGTCCTGGCCGTTTGGTCACATCAAACAGAGTGCGAGTGAGTTGTCTTTCATTCGTTCGTCGTCGTCGTCATCTTCCGACGACAAGAACAATCAAGGCCATATCCACTGTCCATCAGTAGCAACAGCACAAGTGGATGGTGATTCCTTCAACGATACAACCAAGATTGGTCGTCGACCCTTTTTGGAAAAACGTTCATTAAAAGAACATTATTTGGTCAAGATACGGTATCTTCGAAAGGCGATCGAACACATCCATTCATCACACAAAGTACTACTCCTTGCAACTTGCGACGACTACCATGAAGACTATGAAGAACCGATACATCAACTGATTGTGTAATCCAACTGGTTCATCGCTTCATTTGTGGAAAAACTAGGACGTGCTCACGCCGAACTGGCCAAGGCATACAGACCCAAATTTCCAGAACTGGAAGAACTCATCCCCAACTACATTCCATACAAGAATGGTTCGAATCTTCACTATTGAGATGGATCTCACTAAAAAGTCAAAGACGAAACTAAACGATATTTTGGGAAGCAAGGAAAGTACCACTTCTGGACGAACCTTGAATCCAAACTAGATGGAGGTCGTCCATCAAATCGGCTGCCAAATACCCGAGACTCAAAATATACTCGTTGTACAAAATGAGTTAACTGGCATTTGTCGAAAGCTCCATGAATGGAATCTCTTTTTTGGTGCCAGTAACTGTGTGCTCTCATCGTCGGCCCTTTTGTGGCAGCCAAGTTGCTCGGATTGGGTGGTGATCTCGCCGAATTGACCAAAATACCTTCATTTAAATCTTCAAGTTATGGGACAGACCTAGGATACATCGGCAGCACAAGCGGGATTGTTTCGCATGTATATCCCTGAAACAACGTGTGTGTGGGGTCACTTGACTGAAAGCCTATCTTATTCAGTCTGTCCAAAACAACATCAATAATATTGCCAAAAATCTTCAACGCCGTCGCCGGGAAGTAGGCACTGCCGGCACCGGTTTTATGTTTTCGATGCCGATACAAGGCCGACCGACACACTGCAGCGATGTTCGACCGGCTTCAAATTGAAACAAGAACCGGGCTCCAAATACTCTGTCAATCTCACTATCTGGTTTGAATTGCATACGATATAAAAATGATGCATCACCCGTTCCTGGTAACTGTAAATACAGATGGGAAAATTTTCGGGTACGCCAGCTGGCTAGTAGTAAATGCCAACCCACTTTATTCCCATTAACAAATAGGTGCCTTTTTGTTGTTGTTGCACATTGGTGTTGTCCCCATTCATAATAAATGGGGAACAAATACAAGTTTGGAAGAGCGCAATTATACGTCCCTTTTTGATACATGGCATGAATACTTCGATACCATGTTGCGGGGATCCACTATACTGTTTTTTGTTGATAAGAGTCGCTTTCAAATTGTATACCTGTTACTCTTTTTTCTTTCTTTCTTCTTCTTCTATTTTTTCTTTTCTTGTTTTAAAAATGGTTTACAAACTTTGTAAGAAAATCTCCAAATCTTGTATGGCACGTTGTTGATACTTCAAAATGTCGGCCGTTTGTCGTTGTGTGGTAGCAGTCCCGATGGCAAAGACGTCCTGTTTGAGTGCATTGGCCTTGATTTGTGCCGTGGTTGGATTGGACGCACCCTTGACCAACAGAGTGAGTGTGGCACTCAATTGTCCCATGGGACCCGTCAACAAGCCAGTAATTTTGGACCATTGCTTGGTTTCCACCAACGGGGGGATACTTTGTAACGCTTCGACCGTAGTTTGAATCCGTTGCAACAAAATCTGTGTATCGGCACCCTTATACAATAACTTGTCGGGGTCGTCTTGTTGATAGACCAAACATTCCCGATTTCCCAACGATTCTACCAAGCATTGTTTCGTGTTGCGATCATTCATCCCCTGAATGACATCAGGAAAGGCCATCTTCGCATCGACACCTGCCGTGGCGTGTGCTGTGAAAGGAAAGGCAGTAATGGTAGTGGTTGTTGTAACGGCCCAAACGGTTCCCATCATGGCAAACAAGAGTTCCCGACGACTTTCTATAACATCATCATCATCTTCTTCCTCGATGATTCTATTGTCTTCCGGTGAACACAAACATGGTTTTCGTTTCTTTTTGGTTTTTGATTTATCTTTCTCATTGTCGTTGTTTCGATTTTGAATCACAGTCTTGGTTTCCAATGCATTCGAAAAGAGATTAACTGTTGTAGTCGTAGAAGTTGTCGTTGTTGTAGTAGGGTTGGTGGTTGTTGTATGTGACGAACGTTGATGTTTCTGTGGTGTTATTGTTTTAGTTGTCACATAGGCATGACTTGTTTCGACATTCCTCCAACAAAGTAGCAGTAACAGTGTAAATACAAGTCGATACTGTATGGCATGTATTGATGGCAATCGTTTCATCGTCATCGTCATCTTCTTCTTCTTCTTCTTTGTTTATCTTCCTCTTTGTTTGTCTTCTTTGTTTGTCTTTGGACTCACGATGAGAAGAGTGTACTCTCTAGCTAGTAGTAGTAGTTAAAGGAATTGTTGTGTCATTGACTGTGATTACCGTACAACGTTGTTGTTTTGGGGTTTCTGGTCTCTCTCCTCTCTCTCGTATCGTAACATACCGGTGTGAAGTCGTATGATACGGTACCGGTAGCCTACCGTAGTCCTACCACGCCGTGTACGGTAGGTCGAGGGTAGGTATGATATTTTTTGGGACCATTGCTCCCTCGATCTTCAAACAAAAATCCACATCTCTAATGAAGTTCAGAAAGTTACCTACTCCAGCCAGAGTCCAGAGTATCTTCGAATCTATGATACGCCACGTACGTACCTACTACGTACGTTTTAAAAATAGTAAAATGTTTATTGGTGTTAGGATTATTATATTTTACTTCGTACTACGGTACTTTCTATCACAAAAGACGGGTAGTACCATTGGGTAGTATCTACTGTAGTGCAAAGAGTGTCTCTGCTACTACCGGTAGAGAGTAGTACTCCAGTAGTTATTATTTTATATTACAATAGTAGATCACGTCATCATCATCCTCTGGGACACAAGGGCATTTACACACACCTTCACTGGCAAATTGGGTATCTACAAACCAGCGTAGTGATCATTGCTATTTGGTTGCTTTAAACACAGCTGTCTATTTTGTTTCGGCCAAGAACAAAAAAAGAAGAAGAAAAAAAAGTACACCATCAGAGAAACAAAACTCATCAACTTTTGTACGTCGGTAGGTCCTTCCTTTTCTATCTATCCATGATTTCATTCGTCCAATCCATAGTTGTGGTTGTTGCTGTTGATGTTGTGTTCGTTGGTTGCAAAGCAACTGCCCCCCGGCATGTTTTGGTAGATCCTTTATAAATCTCCTCGTATGCATGATTGTCCGTCTTTTTGTCTTGTCTTGTTTTCCATTTCATTCCAGTCTTTGTTTTGTTTGGTGTTCCTTTTAATTGTTGATGGACCAGGTATGTTTGCAGTTGGGACATTCGTAAAAGACTGTCTGTCCCTCATCGACGCTACGTAACTGGACGGTATAATATCCCACCTCGGGATGGGAACATTTGATGCACGGTTCTTCGATGGTCGCACGTGTTGGTTCCGTGCTCCGTTTCAACGCGGCCTGTTCCTGATCGGTCTTGGCCCATAACGGAATCGGTCGGTCGGCAGAATACGTCACCGAGGAAGGAAGGCCGGAAGTTGATGATACTACTACATCCGACAAATTGGAACGGTACGGACACACGTTACATTCGATCGAACCACTCTTATCCACCTTGAGTGTCGATTGACACGACGGACAAAACGGCCACGGCATCGCAACTCCCCCTCCCAAAAACAAAAAACAAGAGGATGATACGGTTGTTCTGTTCTGTTCGGCTGCTGGTGTAACAGCGCGTCCAACTGCTGCTGCTGCTTCTGTTGTTGTTGTCCACTGGTGTGAATTGTTGTATAGATGTATGGCTCTGTTGGATCAGTTGGACAGGAATTTATGTTTATAGTAGTAGCTACAATGCAAAAATACGGTAATCCGACGTCGTTGGTATTACTTCTATCTCTGTCTCTCTCGCTCTATCTCTTTGCGGTGGAAACAAAACAAACAAGGAGACAGAAATACCTAGCTAGAGTAGATCTTTCGTAGTGATGATGAGAGAGACTGTTTGTCGATAAAATACTACAGAGAATCGATCGGATCAAAAAAAAAAGAAAATTCTCATGAAATTATTGATGATGGTGCGAAGGAGATGGATGAAATGAATGGTTGTAATTACCAGATCGGTATGTACCGGTAGTCAACCATGATGTATGATGTAATTTACACAGTTTAAACTGACCCTTCTCTCTCTCATCAAGTGTAGGGGAGATTATTATACGAAGGTTCTACGAAGTATTCGTTACAGTTAATACTACTGTTTCTGTTTTTTTTTTATGATAGGAAGAAAGACGTAGCGTTATGAAAGCCTTGTTATTACAGTTCAATTAATAGGAACACCTTTCAGAATAGCTAGAGGGGGAGGGAACACGCAAGTAGTAGGGGGGGAATTAGATCGATCAGATCGGGGTGGTAGTAGTAGGGATGGGAAAATTGGATCGATAAAGATCGTGGTTAACACGCACGTAAATTGAAGGGGTGTGAAAATTGATAATTATTTGATCGATCAGATCGGGGTGGGAACTGGGAACACGCAGAAATTTGATCGTTCAGATCGGGGTGGGAAAATTGGATCGGGAGAACACGAACGTAAACAATAATACGACTCTTACGAGTAGTAGGGGTGGGAAAATTTGATCGGGGTGGGAACAAAAAATAATACTCCGAGTAGTCTTGTCGGGGTGGGAACACAGGTTACAAAGTACCGGTACTACTACAGTACGGTACGTAGTACCATACACACGGTAGGGAGTGTCGGGAAATTGTCTATGTCGTACTGTGTGTTGCTTGCATGGTCAGTCTTGCTTCCGATCTTGTTCGATTTCACAAGCTTGCAAATCATCGCTGAGCGAATAGCGAATCAACGTGGAGATAGGAATGGTAGTTGTTTACCCTCAGTAGAGTACAGGTAGCTGCCGATAATTACCGTAGGTACCGGAAGGTACTTCGAAGCACCGTAGCTGCGGTAGTCAACGGTATTAACAGTAAGGTCGCGTACTACTACCGGCACGTAGTCTACTATTCTCTGGCAATTCCTCGCCATTTCTACCGTAGTTGTTTTACTTGATTCTTCGTCCCATGGAGCACTTGGTAGTTTACAGTTAGTTTACTGTGATTATAAGTACAAATTATTTTCTTCAAACAGAAAACTTCCCATTTTTGAATTGCCCTCTATCGATGGTCGTGCTCCGTCTATCGACTTCATCTCACTCTTTCCATCTGTCATCACCGCCATATCTTGATCGACTGTGAACTGTGAGTGACGAAAGAGAGCATCACCACTGTTCGTAGTGTCCCTTTTTTCATTATGAAAAACCGTGTCTTTGATCTGATTCTAGCTACTCTAGAGTAGGTCTTATTTCGGTGGATCTTGTTTGAAGGAAACAGTGATGGAAGGAGGAGGAGGAACAAGATATAAGGCCCTTGTCGACTTTTGTGCTCTGCTTATTTGTTTTTCTGTTGATTGACCAACAATACAAACATCGACCACTGCACATAAAAAGAAGAAGAAGTCCAGACAGACAGACCAACAAGAATATCCAAACACAGTGTATGAATATCAACTTCACAACATCATCATACAATAACATCTTGGTTTGTTAATGTCCGTGTTCACGAAACGATCATCTAAAGCAATGGTTCCAACTCTTCCGACTGTCAACGAAGATGATGACGCGGGTGTGGGATCTTCTTATTTATCTTCTCTTTTTCGGTCCCTGTCCTTTCGATCGTTATACCCTCTACAAATGTCGTCGTCTTCTGCTACGCCTTGGAATCAAAATCGACATCCAAACAATGGTCTTCCTTCAAGACAACAGCACCAACAACAAAAATACCTTCATGTTGGCATCCTGCTTTCTGTTGCTTTCGTTTTCTTCCAATTCATGTCTTGGCGATCGACTAAGACCTTGAAACAACTAGGAATGAAGAAACAAATACGACAACCAATTCCGTCCAGTCAACAGTCAATGTCGACTGTGGAAAGATTTCTTTGGTATCGCAATCAATCACATATATCACAACTATTACCACAACAAACTCTGATGTATGATAAAACCAACTTTGATCGAAGTATCGTATTGGCACAACAGATTGTTTCTCATGCAGGTTTGCCATGGTCGGATATGGATTGGAGTACAGGTCATGCTACCAGTTGTGGCTTTCATAAATGTTTCTTCACGTCTTCTACCAACTCTTCGATTGGGTACCTCTTATCGACCCTTCCCGACGATGACCAAAATTTGAACGAACGGAATCATGCCTACAAGATGGAACAAGATTTGGTACAAAAGTATGGTATACCCCAAGTATCGATGGAACCTCCCTCGATTTTGTCTCCACCGATCCCTTCCGACGTACATACCGTATTGGATGCGTACACACACATCAAAAACGGATTGTTGAAACCATCGAACGGCGTGTTCCATAAAGTTCAGAACGGTACTGCCATACCTACCATTACCATCCAAAAGGTATGGAAGGTCCCGGAACCGAATCTCCTCATTGGGTTTTTAGGTCCAAAATATATCAAGATGCAGGAAGTACTTCCAGCCTTTGTACGACAGGTCCATCAATCCAATCATCAACACTTGTTCCAAAACGAATTTTCCAAAGAAATCGAACGTACCCAACGGATCGTTCACGATGAAACGTACAAAAGTATGTTGTGTGATTATCACGGAATTTTGACGACCACTGGACGGTTGTATCTCATCGATATGGACGGTCATTTTTCTACCTCGTGTGCCATGATAGGAGAAGAAAGCAGTTCCAGAACGTTGACGGCAGAAGATTTGAAAGTCCACATGACAAACCTGTTGAATGCGGTCGTGCAACAATTGGACTATGCTACGTTAGTGTCCGACAGCAATACTTGATCCACCCCACCCACCCCGCGTTCTTTTGGAACGTCGACTTGAAGCTGCTGGAGGTCTTTCTACATGGAAGGCTATGATTTTGTTTTATGCTGCAGATCAAAGGTGGCAGGCCATGGCTGGAAAATTGATTGCCCGTATTCACTGTCAATGTCTCCTCCTCTCCCAAAATTGACATTGTGGGTGGTATGTGCGACGGAGGCAATCATACGTTTCCAAGCGGAGTAACTGCAAAACCGTATTATTAACGTAAGTATAATATTACACTATTAACAGTGAATAAAACAAATACGCGCTAATTGGAACGTCTCTACTACCTACCGTAGTAGCTACCGGTAGTCCAACACATGCGCGCTAATTGGAACGTCAAGTCAAGATGGTAGATGAAGAACTGTCGAAGATCCCAAAAAATCATACGAGGCTTCGCTTCTCTATCGTACAGTCGTACTATGATACAGTCGCACGATCCTTCTTCCTTGGCTTCCTTTTTTCCAGGACGGTGAACCTCGTTGCTTTCTTTATACAGTTATTACTTTCATCCCATCCATCATAAAAAACCAAAAACGAACGACAGTCATCACAAGCAAAAACAAGTAGCAAAAAAAGCAAAACAAACAACGCAGTCAAAACACATTTTTTATATCATCATCTATTACAAGTCGTACAACACACCACCATCATGTCGTCCGAACCCAAACCAAAGAAATCCAAGGAAGAATTGGAAAGGGAACAAAAGGAGGCTGCCGCACAACTGTCTCAAATTCTCAAGACGAGTAAACCCAAAAATCTGGGACAAGGCCTAGGACGTGGGTTGAATAATATCTTGGCTGGTGCCGTGGGTGGAGTCGGAATCGCTGTCATGGCTCCCACGTTGGGACTTGCGGCTGGACTTCGTGGCGGTGGAATCGTCGGCGGAGCCTTTGGATTGACCGCGGGTGCTGTAGTGGGGTAAGAAAACAACAACACACTAACAACGAATACCAGCACATTACATACTGCATGCAAGTATTTGCAGTGCAGTATGTATATCTATATTGATTGTTTGGACCAATTCCTCTCACAAAATTGCATCATGTTGTTTTTGTTGATTGTGTATTTTATAATCAAGTGTGTTGGGTGCTGCTGGATTGATTGTTGGTGGTGCTGTCAGTGGTGTCACACAAATCGTTCGTGGTGTGATTGCCCAGCCGGAAGCTATGATGGCACCCCGACAAGGAAAATGGTGGAACGATGCTACCGGTTCGTGGACGTTAACCGACTTGTCCAAAACCAACGTCCCCGACAACGATGATGATATATTGGGAGACATTGAACGTGGTTTGGACAGTCATGACAACAACAACAGCAACAACAACAAACAACCAGATTCCAGTGGTGAAGTTGTAGATGTCTATTATTACGAAGCGTTGGAAGTCGATACTACCGCCGATGATCAAAAGATCAAACGACAGTATTACTTAATGGCACGAAAGTATCATCCCGATAAGAATCCGGGCGATGTTGAAGCTGCCGAAAAATTCAAAACGATCGCCGAAGCGTATCAAGTATTGAGTGATCCACAATTGCGTGCCAAGTACAACCAAGAGGGACGAGATGGACTTTCCGGTGACAAGACTTCTACCAATGATGGACACAAACCGGATGCGTCTTTGTTGTTGGCATTTTTGTTTGGAAGTGATCAATTTTACGACTACGTTGGTCGATTGGCCACCTCTACCAGTGCAATGTTGGGAGATACACCCAAATTGAGTTTGACGGAAGCTCGGACCTTGCAAGAACGACGTGCCACTCGATTGGCCATCAACATTGCTAACCGTGTATCGTCGTGGGTGGCAGGTGACTTTGAAGTGACCGAAAGTAAGTGGACGACAGAAGCCGAAGCCTTGAGCAAGGCTAGTTACGGATGGGAACTGTTGCAAGTTATTGGTATGTCGTACGAAGTCACGGCATTACAATTCTTGGGATCTGCCGATTCGGGTTTAGGATTGCCTTCTATTGCCAAATGGGCGGAAGGGAAAAAAGCCAAGAATCGCATGGCCCAAGCTGGAACGAAGAATCAATGGGAAACCATGATGGCCACTGTCGATGCCATGAAGGTCCAAGCACAGTTTCAAGAAAAGTTGCAAGCGGCTAGTTCAGACGATGAAAAACAAGCCCTACAACGTGAAATGGAGAATGCCACCACTGCTATCATGTTGCGAATTATTTGGACGACGACCACTGTTGATATAATGAGTTCCATTCATGAAGCTTGTCAAATGGTGTTTTTTGATCAAAGTGTTGACAAGGAAGCTCGTAAACTCCGTGCCCAAGCCATCAAGAAATTGGGAGAAATCTTCCAATCGATTCCTGGACCACAATACCCGGACGGTGCAAAGAAGGATGCCAAGGCTTTGTTTGAAGAGGCTGCCATGGCCGCCACTCTCGAAACGATCCGTCGCAAGGACGAGGCAACCTATGAGGCTGGTGGATACAACCATCATTAACAGTAAAGTTCACACACAATTTTGTGTATTTGCTTTTAGAACTACAATTCAAGGATGACTCTCTTCTTACTGTTAGAACAACCGCTATTTTGAATAAAGCAAACATGTAGTACATTGGCATCTTCTATGCACGACGTATAAACTAGAGGAGTCGTATGGAAGAGACTGCACTTCCTTTGCCGTTGATCTATTGTTTGTGATTCTTTGGTGGGTATATGATGAGATATGTATATAATATAATATATGCAATATTAGTAGTAATAATGATTGTTGTTGTTGTTGCAGTAATGTGATATAGTATTAGTGGCAGTAATGATATGAGTAGTGTGGTGAAAAAAAAGCGCTGGAAATGCTGCTATGAGGGATGAGGATGGTGCGTTATGATGTGACGGTGTGAAAATCCCAAGATGTGGTATGGAAGAAAGTAGTTGTAGCAAGGTCCTCATTCCATTTCATTTTCGTTCCATCCCATTCCATTTTCGTTCCTTTTGTGCGTGTGTGTATTTATCTCTAAAAGAACTTGTTGGGATCGTATGGTTCCATGACGACATCTCGATAGGATGGATCATAATCGTCATCACCCTCAAAGGATCCATTATTACTTTGGTTCGTTTCCTTTTTGGGTTTGTTTTCGGCAATAGCCTTGGCATATTCGATACAAAAATCACCCAATACCATACAATATTTGGTCGATATTCCTCTGTCATTGAGTTCCTTTTGCAATTGATCGACCTTCATGGTGTAACTCGATTCGAGTGCTTGATGGTACTTCATTTGTACCGCCGGGTCATTGTACTGCGGATGCGGATCTCTGGGTCGACGAGCGTCCCGAGGTGGTGGTGGTGGTGGCGGCGGTCCCCATCCGGCCGGTGGTGGCCGTCGTCGTCGTCCTCCAGCACCTCGATGGGCATATTGTGCTTCGTGATCGAACAGAGGATCTGTTTCGACGCCACCGCCCCGTGGTGGTGGCGGTGGACGGCCAGAATACGCATAGCCAGCAGCATACGGTCCATCGTTCATAGCGTCATAAAAGTTGCGAGGTCGTCGAGGACCGACTGGATCTGGTTCCGGACGGAATCCACCCGGTTGGGCATTTCGTGCTTGGTAATCACTGTTCATATCCCACATTCGTTCCTGTTCATGAAAATGGGAGGGATTGGTACGGTCGTACGTATACGTCTTTTTGGACGATGTGCTACCATTGGCGGTCGTAGAAGTAGTAGAAGTGCCAGTGGTAGTTGGTTCCGATTGTTGTTCTTGTTCTTGTTGCTGCTGCTTTTTTTTGTTTTTCTTGTCTTCGTAGGCTTGACTGTTGGACATGCAATCCTTCAAGGTTTGTTCGTAATCTCTGCGTGCCTCCATGAGTGCCGCTTCAAAATCACGCTTGTCAAACATGGTTTTGGTGTTAATACCATACGATTCGAGTTCATTCTTCATCTCTCCTGCCTTCATTTCAGAAATATCTGGCATGATTTTAGTGGTGGAATAGTGCAACACTGTCGACGATGACCATGACGACGTGGTGATGACTGTTGGAAGTTTTGTCAGAGGTGTTGTTGATACAAAGGCATGACAATGGTAGGATGATTGTGTAGATCTTAACTGCAGTGCTACAAGAAGGGGAAGAACGAGTGATAGTCTTATGTCGATGAATGGACGACGACTGCTGCTGTGTTGGTTTTTACTTCTGTATTGTGTATCATCATGATTTTGTCTTGGTGATGTTCTTCGACCAGTCATCATGACAGTAGTAGTAATACTACTTCTACTACAATAGCGTGTCATGGTTGAAATGGAAAGTAGATTTGTGTAAAATACAAAACACACAGAATGGAATGTATAGGATGAAACGCCGACAACAACTGTTCGGTTCGGCACAGCACAGTTGCGAACAGATGGATATTGTTGTTGCTGAAAAAAAGGAAGGTACAGCGATGATTCAAGTTTTGTGTGGTAACAGCAAAAACGCCGAACGCAAGAAATAGCAAGCAAGTAAGAGAGCAAAGAGATTTGATGGGTATGCTCACTGCGATGTGATGGATTTTCGATTCTTTTTGATGGATCGAAATTCTATTCTCTGAAATGATACAGTAGTGATGGATGATGGGGATGATGGATCTCGTCTCTTTTGTTGTTTTCCATTATCAGCGAGCGGCCACCAAAGTACGTACGTGAGACATTCGCTATATCGCCAGCTGCTCCCTCATGATTGGTTGGAAGCCCAATCGAACAGCAACGGTCGTACCGGCATGCGCGATGAAATAGGATTACTTACGTTCGGGCAAGCGTTTCGTTTCATGTGGATAGTTCGTTTTTCTTCTTTTCCCCTGACCATACGAATACCCCTTTTTAAAACCCCTCCCCCTATTTCCACCAAAGATACGACGCATACGTTTGTGTCGAGTTGGCGTGCCGATCGATTTTATTTGACGATCCTTTGCAACAAAAGAGAGATCGAAGATTCCTTGCTTTTGAACTGTAGTTATTTCTACATCATCGAACACAATCTAACCCTCAACTTTCTTCATTCCACAACAACAACAACCAACAACAACAACAGCCATTCATTGCTACGACGCATCATACCCGAACACCTGCAACGCCGAGAACAAATAATAATAAGAACAATATATATCTAAGATGCACCTTGTTCTTGCGACGATTGTAACGTGGCTATGGTTGTCAGCGGCACTGTTGACGGCTCTTGTTTCGGCGGATGCGTTTGTTCCATTCCATTCGGTTACATCGTTACTAAGAAACAATAACCACAAATACAACAATCTTCACAAAAATGACTACAACAACAATCTTGACAACAACAGAGGACAAAGCAATCCATTGGAGGTATTGAAAGCATCAGCATCAGCATCAGCGTCATCAAATGACGACAATGACATGGCGAACGATGGCAATCTTGATATTGTGGATGATGATAATGATCAAGACAACCTTCCGTCGTCGATTCCTCGTGGCGGTGGTGTCAATAATAATGTACATAAATCACCACCGCCGCTACCAACCTTTACCGAGTATCGGAACTTTGCCCTTCCATGTCTCGGATTATGGGTCGCATCACCATTGTTGAGTTTGGTCGATACGGGCTTTGTTGGATTGTCCGGTCTTCCTTCCGAATCGGCATCGAATTTGGCTGCCTTGGGTCCTGCCACGACCTTTTTTGATGGTGCTACGTACCTGTTTGCATTTTTAAATGTCGCTACGACCAACTTGTATTCTACCGCTTGTGCCAAGTTTGGATCCAACAGTGACGAGGCAGAAAGTGTCGTACAAACCGCCAGTCGGATCGCACTCCGATGTGGATTGGGATTGATGTTCTTTTTATGGGCCTTTGCACGACCACTCCTTGCCTTGTATATCGGTACGTACACCCCCCAAAAAAACACGAAACAAATACAATTTATCAGAAATGTTCTCTTTGTGCAAATCTCATGTTTGGATATCATGCTCCCTCTCTATGCTTTTAATTTTTTTTGTGTACTATTGTTTTTTTTGGGTATATCAGGCCACGAAGTGGACAGTTCACCAGGTCTGTTGGATGCAGCCGTCGATTACGTCCAAATTCGAGCCTTTTCCATGCCCACGTCGTTGTTGTTAGGGGTCGTCCAAGCGGCATTACTCGGTGCGAAAGATTCCGTCACACCACTCGTGGCGATTTTGTATTCGACGATTGTCAATGTCTGTGGGGATTACCTCTTAGTGAAACAGTTGGGAATGGGATTACGAGGTGCCGCTATTGCTACCACAGCCGCACAATGGGCCGCTACCATCGCCTTATTGGGACCCGCACGAAAACGATTGGTCCGGGATGGAACGTTGCACATGTGGAAAAAGAAGAAACCAACAACGACCAAGCACTCTACCAAACAAACCTCAACGAACAACGATAGTGTCAATGGCAAAACCTTTTTAGGATTTGCTGCACCCGTCTTGACATTAATCTTGGGAAAATTGGCAGCCTTTGGATTCATGACACATTCGGCAGGTACGAAAAACAAAAGAAGAAAAAAACTATCAATCCGTTTAGGAAATGACAATGAACGGTATCGCGTCTCACCAATGTCTTTTTGCCTTTTTTTCTGCAGCTGCTGTACCTGGACAACCAACACCGTTGGCCGCACATCAGATCATCTTATCACTGTTTTTCTTTGTAAGTCCATTCATGGAAGTTGTCAGTCAAACCGCTCAGACATTCATGCCACCCTTTTTAGCTCCCGCCATGGATCGAATAGCACAAAAGTCCAAGTCCGACAAGAAGTATCAACCATCTCGTGATACAATCGTACAACCATGGTGGAATGCTGCCTTTTCAGTTGGAAACACATTGCTTGGATTGGGATTCGTCATGGCATCGGTTGTGGCAAGTATCGCATCAATTATCCCGGCCAAATTCGGTGGAATGTTGACGTCGGATGGCGCCGTCAAAGCAGCTGTCCAACCGTTGGCAAAATATCTATGGGCCGGTGCCTTCTTGACAGCTCCCGTGGCAGTATCTGAGGGAATTTTGTTGGCACGACGAGAACTCGGATATTTGGCAACAGTGTACGTGTTGACAACGGCACTCCTCCCTCCCGCATTGATCCGGGTCAAACTGATGGGTGGGAATGTCGAACAAGTATGGGCCTGCTTTGCTGCTTTTCAATTATTCCGAGCCTTTTTCTTTGCTGGACGGATTTGGTTGGGAACTGCTTGGAATGCCATTTCTAATATTGTTGGAAAGGGAAACACGACGACTTCTACAAATACCAAGAAACGAGCTGCCTAACCTATATCAACAAAAATGTTTTCCACTCTACAACAACCTTCCAATCTACTTTTTCTAGAAAAATAAAAGTAAAGAAGTCAAATAAAATTTAGATTTGGATATCTTCTCTCCACCGAAAAAGCAGAAGCAAGACCCTATGATCACAGTGCTGATGAAGATGACTGACGTTGATTATGTTCAGTTAGTGTTTGTAGAACCAAACATACGCAACTATCGCCATCCATCTTACTCTTACTCATAACAAATACTAATCTTGTTTGCTTTGATTCGTTGGAAGCGATTCTATATAATGATTCAGTGACGGATTGGAAGAGTAGAGAGCAATAACAATTATGTCGGCTCTTTTCAGGAGCGATGTATGATGGAATTCTGTGAGGATCTTTGAACGAAGATCCCGTGTATTCGTTTCGAAAATCAAATTTCTTTTAAAAAAAAACATTTACTTTCTAAGACAAAAAGAACTTTCGTCCAAAATAACGTGTATAATTTTGTGCGCGATTTTTAAGTAATCTTTCAGATATTCTCTTCGACGCCATAGTACAATCAATTTGATTTGTAAGTAATTTTGCCTGCGAAGCTTTAATCAAAGGATCTTCAACTGAAACGCCGTCTAGTGAGAAATCATTTTTTTCTTAAATAATCGCGAAGATCCCGTCTATTCGTAAGACAATTTTCTCTTTCAAAGAATCATTTAGGGAAGAGTTCTCTTAGAAAAACAAAGTTTTCGTCCGAAACACTGTGTAAACCTTTTTATGATCAACAAAATTTCTACCTATATAATTTTGTGCGCGATTCTAAATATTTCGACCGATGCGGCTTGTAGTCACAACCAATTTACTCCGTACGCAAAAGTTATTCTTGTGTGCGCAATGTAACTTTTGATTCATTGCGGATCTTTCATCTAAAACGCCGTGTAGTAAGATGAAATATTTGATTCAAAGATTTTATTTAATAGTACGCAGTTTAGAATCTTTCGACGCCGCAGAAAGAATTTCAAACTGTAGCGAGAAAAAAAAATCTTCGCAAACACTTCATTTTATTTACAGTTACATCTCTCAGTCAGTATCATAGAGTGTCTCACCCAATCCTCTTTATACATTCATACATACATACATACATAAATACAGACTACTTATCAGTATCTTCATACTATCAATACGTATTTACTACTATGTAGTAGTAGTAGTAAAATACCCATCTATGATAGAGACATTCGATTCTTCGTCTTCCTCGCTTTCTTCTTTGTTCCAAATGCATCATCACAACAAGGACGGAACCGATAGAGACAATGGTCCTTGGGAAAATCATAAAGTGACGATTCACTCTGTCATTCGGCTGTCGTCCGTCGTCCACTAGTAACAAAACGTACTACCACCAAAGACAACAAGGATAACAAAGGGAACATGACAGCCACAGCCACAACGACAACTACTACAACTGCATCGTACTACAGATTGAATGTTTCGTTATTGCCCGATTCATTGTATCGTTCCGATATTCCCGTGGAGAAATGGATTTCGGACGATCCAGACGACTGCAAAAAGAATAAACCATGGATGTCGTTATCATTTTCTCCCAATGGATTTCCTTCGGGATCCCTAGGAAAGGTTGTCGACACATTGCCATGGGATGTTGAAATCGAACGATGTATCGGAATTTCTCTGTGGATGATTTTCAATGTATTACCATTTGGTGTTCCGTTCTTGTTGGTGTTGTGGAAAGGAATTGGACTGATCATTGCCAAATACGTGTTACTGTTGGTGACGCTCTATGTGGTTGTGTTATCCTCTATCGAATATCTGTATTTTTATCCACGCTTTTCCAAGCAATATCCACAAACCATCACCAAGGACAATGTACGAAGCAATCAATACATTTGGACCGAACGGAATACTACCAAATATCTATCGACGAGTTACGTTTGGCCGTCCGAACTACAAACGTTGGATAAGAAACAACCGGTCATCTATTGTTTGATCCCCCATGCCTTGGCACCCTTTGGTGTTGTAGCCTATCCCGTTTGGAGCAAGTTATGGAATGGGATACTTACCAGTTGGACGGCAGCACCCATCATTTTTCAGTTGCCCTTGATTTCGTACTTTATGACACGTGTCGGATATATTCCCGCCAAGGCTGGACCAATCTTGAAAACATTACAGCAACAAAATCAAAAACAGGAACAACAACGACGCAATGTGGGAATTATTTTGGATGGTATTGAAGGCATGTTTGCCACACATTCCCATACGGAAGAAGTGGCATGTATTTTGAAACGCAAGGGCATTGTTAAAATTGCTCTCAAGGCGGGTGTATCCATTGTTCCCGTGTACGGATTTGGACATTCCGACATGTATACCGTCTGGGTCGATCCCTTTGGAATATTAAAATTCTTGTCGTCGACGTTGGGTGTGAGTTTGACTCCGTTTTTTGGACGATGGGGTTGGTTTTTAGGACCACCCAAACGGAATGTTGCCGTAACGGTTTGTTTGGGAAAACCAATTCCAATGCCACAAATCGATGATCCTAATCAAGCCGATATCGACAAGTATCATGAGCAATTACTCCAAGGTTTCACCAATGTGTTTGATTCACACAAGGTGGCATACTATGGTGAATCCGTCGGATCCAAAAAGAAACTGATATTTGCCAACTAAAAACAACAGCAACAACAAAAACGAATAATCTCTAGAGAGAGTCAATACTTTTCACAACCCTTAATCACAAATTATGATGAACAAATAATCATTATTTCCCATGGGACATTGTGTTGACAAATAATACGGTGGACAGGACATCTACAATAAAAAACGGTGATGGAACAATATACTTGATTTTTCCCAATGGGGTCACAGTGTGTGTTTTGTTGTTGTGTTATCAGACACTAACTGACGATGCGTGTGTAGCTGGATTCATGGTGTTGCTTTGTCGGTTGTTGGGACGGCTGGCCGATTCGTCCAAAAAGTCAACAGACAAATCCAACAAGGCAAATTTATATTCCTTGTGAATGTCTATATATTGCATTTTTTTGGTGATATTTATTGTAATTTTGTTGAAAAGCAAGAAGATCGGATGGAAAAAATCATGTCCCAGTCAGCAGCAAAATACAAAAAGGTGAGCGACACACAAACCTTCTCTATTGTTGTCTTCCACACTAACAGGTTCGGACCGTACCTTCCAATGATTGTAACATTTTTTCCTTTTCCTCCAAACTCATACCGGACTGTCTTGCTACCAAGTGGGAATACAGTGGCATCCAATCGGCCATCAACGGTGGACAACGAACGGATGTCAACAACCCTACCGCCGATCCAAACACATACGATCCCACCTCACTGATTGTAGGGAGATTGCCGTCGGGTCCAACCTTCGGCATGCGCACACCCGAATATTCGGCATCACTAAAGGCATGGATCTGTCAAGGTAGAAACGAAAAGAAGAAAAAACAAGTAATAACGACGACAAAGTGAGCTCATACGAGCAATGATGGTAAATGAATCGACTCGACAGAGAACTCCATATTCACTTGCATTGTCAGAATTTAATTTGTGGCCGGCCGTCACATGCCAAACAAATGTCGAAAGAAAGTTCACAAATTGTGACTTGGAGCGTAGTTCTGGCAATTCCATGTCCGGTTTCAAACTGAGAGCAAACAAGAAACCCGGTGTGAGAGGAAGGAAAAATAAAACGAAACCACATGATTCTATTGTATTGCGGTCCGATACCCACACCCACGAAACTCACCTGTCGGGTGCCCACCACAACTTTTTGCATTTGGGATTGGCATCACAGGCGATCTGGTCCATTTTCGCAACTGCTTGTGCCTTTTGGTAACGGTCCGTGTTCGTACACCAGTCTCGGCGTCGAGTATACTCGTTTTTGCTCGATTCAAATCCGACCGTGTCCAGTAAATCCTTGCATGTACGGGTCGTTTCAAATCCAGGCCATACATTGTTGTCATCGAAGAAGAGATCGGACGGCAAACCGCAAACACACGGATCGATGTGACGCCCGTACGTATTGACATGATGCCAAAAGCGAACGACCGAGGGATCATTAAGCAAATCGTCATCGGTGGGATACCATTGGTCGACAAACCGCTTTACGAATCGATGGTGGACAGTGTTGAGACGTTTGGCTTGGCTGAATAACGGCAATTCGTTCGTGTCCATGACAAGATCCAACTTTCTTGAGTCGAAAAGCTCTGGGATGGTCTGCGAAAAGTTAAAGTGTGCCCAGACAGTGGTCATGCTTCTGCCAAGGTGTAAAGGGAGTTGAGAAGTTATCATACCCAGGGATCATCCACGAAGCGAACGCAGGAAATTTGAGTTCTTACCCAATCACTCCCTCGGTTGTCAAGCTATTACCATGCGTCAAGATGCCAGCTTCCCGGACCAACATGTGATAGGCAGCACTGTTGACACTGTGTACATTCAAAGTAAATGGTTTTAGGAGTGATCGCATGGGATGGTCTTGATGGAAACATTGCCATGCTGCTGTGGCCACGGATTGAGACCATCCAAAATGGGATTCAGCTGACAACGAAAAGGACACGATGTGAGGCCAGATGTGCCAATGGCAAATTCCACCATACTCAATTGGTACATACCGACATGTTGTGTTGCAACGGCGGCTCGTTCCGTCACTCGGTAATAAAACTTAGCATGCTCCCACTTTGGTTCGTTGGGTAATATCATTTCCCGTGTGCTGCTTTTCCAGATCCCCATCGGAAGTTTTGATTTTGGATCCAGGTATAGAATCTCTCCCGGAGCCTCAAACGGTTCTCGAGCTGGCAAGGCTGAAGAAATAGGAAGAAGTAAATAGTATGGCATCGCTTGAGTTTACATTGTTCCGTAACGATGCTCTAACAGTGACCATTCCATCCATTACATAAATGCAGCACTTACATGCAAAGATCGCAAAGTCAATTTCCGCAATACGATGCTTATATCGGGCCAGGGGAACCAAGTTGTCCTTGTGTCGTCGGTTTCGCTTGGCTTCTTTCGGCCAAAAGTTGTCAATCATTCTCATCAAGTCTTTGGAACGAGGCTTGTGTGGATATCGGAAAAATTCCGTGTCACGATGCTCTTGGGACAGGTAACTCCAAGGTCCCGAAGGAAAAATATACTCGTAATCTTCGTCGATCCCAGGTAACTTGATGGGCGTTAAGAATCGTTGACCAGCACCATAGAAGCATCGATCTCCCAACGTCTTGTCGGAATACGGATCTTGTAGGGCAAGATGATCCCCCGAAACTTTGGTCCGTTTGGCTCGAAAATCGGCCATTTGGTCGGCACGTTCCGTGTGGTAATACCAACTTGGAAAGTAAAATTCATCTTGAAAGGTACCGTGGAATTCCCATTTGTAAAAACTATAGTACTCGGCTTTGGTATCAAAAAAATGGATATCCTGCTCAAATGGTAAACGAACTGACAGAGCAAAAGAAACAATGGTTACGTTTGGTGAGCTGTTTTCATTCGCACATTCTAACATCGGCAGGGTCCTTTGCATCTTTTTTCTTGGGTAGTGTTAGGCACTTACCAAAAAGATCCATGATGGCTCCAAAACGGTCCATTTCTACCGAATCATAATCAATATCTTGATCCCGACCGGGTGTAATCAAAAAGGGCAACCCATCGGAATAATCCTTGGATCGCATCGATTGTTCGTTCATGGATGGTTTCAATTGGGTATACTGGATGGGTTTGTTTTCCAATTCGTAATCTTTCGGTACCATGAGTGCAAATCGGAGCATGAAACAGACGGGAACGCCCATGGATCGGAGCCCGTAAATCGTGGTCGTTTCAGTTCGGCCAAGTATAGATTGGGATCGGGGTTGTCAAATCGACTGGCGGGTGAGCATAAGAATTCCGTCAACGCTTGGGCCAATCCATCATCGTTGAGATGCCCTTCGTCCGATAGAGCCGAAGCAAATTTTCGATTGAACCGTTCGAGATACTTTCGTTTCGTTTGGTTGTTGTGATACAAATACCAAGCCGCCAAATCACCGAACAAACTAGTCGAAGTTTGAAAGGTGGATATGTTGAACAAGTTTTCTTCTTGTAACACCAATTCGTGGTCATCCCAACTATCTTGTTGGGGAAAGAAGTAATCCACGAATCGAACGATCGAACTGACACAAGGACGACAGGAACCCACCAAACTGTGAGGTTCCATCGCGGCCGGACTTGTCAATAAATCCCACAAGAGACTCAATCGTGAGCCTCTGGAAGAGGACGGTACTTGACTGGCGGCGTCATTGTTCTTGTCGTTGTTGTAGCGTCGTCCACTAGATACCATGAATTGCTGGGATGTCGACGAAGAGGAGATGGTATCATGGACCCAATAGTAAGCACAGTGAGTACAGGAACTCGTGGCAATCCACATGAACATGGTGTTGAAGGAGAGGACCGATACACATCCCATGAAGGTGAAGCATCGTTCCCCACGAGTCGATAATGCATTGTAGTGGACCATCCCGTAGAGCGTCAACACTCCAAACACCAATAGGGGAACAGTGATCAATAAAGTTGGGTAGCGACGCATGGCGATCGCCCACCCAAAGGCCGTCACTTGACAGAACAAAGCTGTAACCCAAACAGGCCTCGCAAATTCAGCTGCTCCTTTCTCTTGTGGATCCAAATACTTTTCGGCTTCTTCAGAGACTTGCTTGACAGCATCCGTAACGGATTGAGAAAAGCGAGACTGTCGTAACGACCGAAGGCGTTGTCTCCAAATGGAATTCGTGTTGTGGATGCTGCTGCTGTTGTCGTTTATGGTCGATGGCTCTCGGGAAGCATCAAGATTGATATTATTGGTAGTGTTTGTGATATTATTCATTTGAGAGATAGGAGGGACAGAGTTCCCATTGCCAACTTGATTGGCTTGTTGCCCGTCGGCCAAGTCTGCCTCCTCCTCGTCGTCGCCATGATCATGGTCGTCAAAAGCGGGCGAAACGCTACGAAAATTCATGTTGACCGAGTCATTCAAGACTTCTTCGCCCATGACAGTGGTTGTAGAAGCCATCATCAACCCCGTGCTGTTATTGGAAGAAGAAGACGATGTCAATGAACGATACGTCTCTTCCTCGACAATGGATGTGGAAGCAGTGGCTGCTGCTCTACCTTCTCTTTCAGTGTTGTTGTTGTTGTTTAACTCCATGTGGCGGTACTAGGTTTATTATGACTGCTCTCTGCCAAAATTGTTCAAGATTCAAGATCTTCCTCTTGTCTCTTCGAATGAAAGAAGAGACATCATCGACTTATCCTGCATAGAACAAAGGGAGAATGATCCAATCGATCTTGCTGATAATACTTACTGTTACACTGGAGTAACATCGGGGTAGTATTTCATAGGAAGGGTGTGGAAGAAGAGACCGTTCCTACTTCCAGTTAAGCAGAATCCTGTTTCTGAGCAGTCTTTTTATCGTTCTTTTGAATTATTCAAGTGTCATATCAATGCAAATAGATTGTTCCGTAACTACCGTAGGAGCAGCAGAATTATCTCTTCACAATAATGCATATATATAATTATTATGAGGGGCTATTCATGCTGAAAGTCGCCTTTGTGTTCGGTCACTGACTTGAAGTTCCGACATTTTGGAGATCCGTCGTACTCTAGCTGGCTAACCAACCTCAACCCAAACAGTACTATGAATGCTCCTTTGATAGATTCATCAACGTCATCGTATACCCCATTATTCAATTGGCTATGCCTCTCTGGGGAGGTTCACTTTGGTGACGAAACATGTCCTACCAAGTACAACCCAAAACCTCCAAAGCCATACTTTGGGGTCTCTCCACCCGTCCATGAACAGAGCAGCATATTACATGATTGTTTAAAAAACGATCTTCCTACTCATCCGAGATTGTCCCTTTCGTTCGTTCTTGCAGCAACAACACCAGTTGGGTATCCTATGTTACACACAAGCTTGCGAGCTGTCCAAATCCGACGAATGGCCAAACAATTCGGTTCTACCACAAACGAAAAAGCAAAGTTTGTCTGACAATTTCTATTAGTATCGGTTTATCAAAATAGCGGTTGTTCTAATAAATGTTGTGATCATTACATTGTAGTTATATTATAGAAAACATCTACACAAAAAGGAGAGATGAAACTAATTACATGCGTTTGTGTGGGTTTGGGGGGACTCTCTCTCTCTCTCTCTCTCTCTCTCTCTCTCTCTCTCTCTCTCTCTCTCTCTCTCTCCAGCTGCTGGAACAAACGTCTGCTCCCTCAATTCAGATCCAGGAGTAGTAGAGATATCACACACAATGCAAACATCAAGAGCTGATTCCACGGATTGTGTGCACTGTCCAATAAACATTTGTGAACTCAATGGTGATCATATCCACCAGCCTCATACGTTGCCTCGTCCTTGCGACGGATCGTTTCGAGAGTGGCGGCCATGGCAGCCTCTTCGAATAAAGCCTTGGCATCCTTCTTTTCACCGTCTGGGTATTGTGGTCCAGAAATCGATTGGAAGATCTCTCCCAATTTCTTGATGGCTTGGGCACGGAGCTTACGAGTTTCCTTGTCGACACTTTGATCAAAAAACACCATTTGACAAGCTTCATGAATTGAACTCATTATATCAACAGTGGTCGTCGTCCAAATGATGCGAAGCATGATGCCAGTGGTGGCCTCCTGCATTTCACGTTGCAGTGCTTGTTTTTCATCGTCTGAACTAGCCGCTTGCAACTTTTCTTGAAACTGTGCTTGGACCTTCATGGCATCGACAGTGGCCATCATCGTTTCCCATTGATTTTTGGTTCCAGCTTTGGCCATGCGATTCTTGGCTTTTTTCCCTTCCGCCCATTTGGCAATAGAAGGCAATCCTAAACCTGAATCGGCAGATCCCAAGAATTGTAATGCCGTGACTTCGTACGACATACCGATAACTTGCAACAGTTCCCATCCGTAACTGGCCTTGCTCAAGGTTTCGGCTTCTTTCGTCCAGTTACTTTCGGTTACTTCAAAGTCACCTGCCACCCACGATGATACACGGTTTACCATATTGATGGCCAATCGAGTGACACGTCGTTCTTGCAAGGTCCGAGCATCCTTCAAACTCAATTTGGGTGTATCTCCCAACATGGCACTGGTAGAGGTGGCCAATCGACCAACGTAGTCATCAAATTGATCACTTCCAAACAAGAATGCCAACAGCAAAGACGCATCTGGTTTGTGTCCGTCATTGGTAGAGGTCTTATCACCGGAAAGTCCATCTCGTCCTTCCTTGTTGTACTTGTTTCGCAATTGTGGATCACTCAATACTTGATACGCTTCGGCGATCGTTTTGAATTTCTCGGCAGCTTCAACATCGCCCGGATTCTTATCGGGATGATACTTTCGTGCCATTAGGTAATATTGTCGTTTGATTTTCTGATCATCGGCGGTAGTATCGATTTCCAACGCTTCGTAATAATAGACATCTACAACTTCACCACTGGAATCTGGTTGGTTGTTGTTGTTGTTGCTGTTGTTGTCATGACTGTCCAAGCCACGTTCAATGTCTCCCAAAATATCATCATCATTGTCTGGGACGTTGGTTTTGGACAAGTCGGTTAACGTCCACGAACCGGTGGCATCGTTCCACCATTTTCCTTGTCGGGGTGCCATCATAGCTTCCGGATGGGCAATCACACCACGAACAATTTGTGTGACACCACTGACAGCACCACCAACAATCAATCCAGCAGCACCCAACACACTTGATTATAAAATACACAATCAACAAAAACAACATGATGCAATTTTGTGAGAGGAATTGGTCCAAACAATCAATATAGATATACATACTGCACTGCAAATACTTGCATGCAGTATGTAATGTGCTGGTATTCGTTGTTAGTGTGTTGTTGTTTTCTTACCCTACTACAGCACCCGCTGTCAATCCAAAGGCTCCACCAACGATTCCACCACCACGAAGTCCAGCCGCAAGTCCCAACGTGGGAGCCATGACAGCAATTCCGACTCCACCCACGGCACCAGCCAAGATATTATTCAATCCACGTCCAAGACCTTGTCCAATATTTTTGGGTTTACTCGTTTTGAGGATCTGAGATAGCTGTTCGGCAGCCTCCTTTTGTTCCCTTTCCAATTCTTCTTTGGATTTCTTTGTTTTTTGGGCTTCGGACGACATGATGGTGGTGTGTTGTACGACTTCTTGTAGATACAAAAAAAGATGATGATTTGTGTGTTTTGACTTGTGCTGTTTCTATTGCGTTTTGCTTCTATTTGTTTTTGTTTGTTTGACAGTCGTTCGATTTTGGTTTTATGATGGATGGGATGAAAGTAATAATAATAAGAAGAGAGTGACGAGGTTTTGGTAGTTTCTTCACTGGAAACGGAAGCCCAGAAAGAAGGATCGTGCAAGATACTGTGCTAACTGTAAGTGGTACTAATACGACTGTGTGAAAGAGAAGCGAAGCATTTTGTTTGATTTTTGTTTGTTTTATTGATGCGATCTTTGAAAATCTTTTTTTTTCATACTCACAGTCAATACAGTGTGGAGAACCAAGCAATTTATTAGCGCGTGTTTTTTTACTCGTTCGCTCTCTGCCCGACATACTTTCAATGTACCAGTATGAGGTAGTAACAGTAAGTATTTGTAGTAAAATAGTACCATGTTGTGTGTATATGTGTATGTATGATACTCGGTCGAAATTAGGAATTTCTACTCTCTACTCTCTACTCTACTCTCTAGCTAGTAGAGAGAGCTAGCTAGTAGAGCTAGCTACTAGTAGAGTAGCTACGACTGTCTCTACTACCGTAAATTGGAAATTCGAAAATGTGAGTGCATTTTACCGCAAAACAAAACGAGAACATCCTACTACTACCGGTACCTAATATAACTACACTTTCGTTCATCATTCATCAAACAACAATGAAAGAACTACTACCGTAGCTAGCTGCTACCTAGTACTCCATACGACGAAAGGAAAGGAGCCGTTCTAGCTATTGTTACTGTTGCTGTAACTAAGCTACCTAGCGGATCATCCGTCATCATCTTTGAGCTTGAATATAAGTAGTATCGATGTGAATGGTTGTCATGGAGATTTCCTGTGGTAAAAGCAATACGCCAATCAGGACTGTAGCCACACAACACAACAACTGTTCTATCACATCCATGTCGCAAAACAAAGCTTTGATTCTCGCCGGGAAGGCATCAAAGACAAAGACAAAACCCCAAACAACTGTAACAGCAGATGCTCCATTATCGACAGTAAGGGGAGCATGTTGCAAAGCTGAATGAAGAGTTCAATGATGCAACATCAATATCAACAATCCGCCTGCCACGATGAGACAAAAGCTTCGGAGTCAAACAGTAGATCGCAGCTGTCCATTATAGCCACACAGATACAAGACAGGATCATTGAATGCTTCAGATCGAGTCTCAGAAAAAGTTTTAGGCAGGTGGGAGGGGAAATCAATCTACGGTGCTGCGATACGACAACGATAACCCTCCACAGATGGATGAATTATCCGCCAAGGATGGATACCGGCTTTACACCCAACAACCATCGCTATTGCTTTCCAGGCAGTAGTTGACGAACGATTTTTGGTTCATCTTCTGGTGATTTGATGACAATCCAAGGTTCTCCTTGAAAAATCCATGATTTCAGCAACACAAACTGTTCCATTGGTCAAGTTGATTCTAACATAAATATAACTGACAACTGCAACGACTACGTTCCTGTTTATCCAAGATGACAATTCTAGTAGCTCTGGCATGAACGTTACAAATCATCGATCACCGGTAGTTCAAAGAATACTGAGAGAAAGGATTTGTTTTTGCTGGCGCCACAAGCTCTGTTCAACAGATACTTAGTACATACCATGCCAACACTGTTGATGTGGCCATCGTTTCAACAAAATGTTCCACCGTCACGATAGACGATCTTTCAACTGATAAAACGCTGAATATAAAAAAAATGAAATTCTTCAAGCATCAAGTTGTTGTTTTTACGTCGCATTCATAAGTTAAGTAATTAACAATCTTTCAACAAAAAGGCTGTGTATAACATTGGAAGAAATTTTTTTTATGCTATCTTTCAACCTGCTGCTGCGGTTTGAAAGTATGGTACTGACCACACATAGGGATTGGAGACTGACTTGGAAGTACGAAATCCGAATGCCGGGGACAGTCGACTCCAAGGTGCGGAATATGCTAATGCCGAACTCTACGAGGAACATTTGATGTCGGATATGCTTGACTCCAGATGTTAATGAGTGATATGATGGAAAGTGGCACTCCAAGTCTCATTGAGACTAAAGTTCATTTTGCGAGAATTTCCATTAAGTTCGTTAAAAGGGAAGACCAGGGACGTGCAAGCATAAAGCCGTGCCTTCATTGACACAAATCGAATTGACGTAAACATGAAAGATTTATACTAACTGTAAGTATTTTTTTTGTTTTGTTGCATCGAGGATGGAAATGTCTTATGTAAAAGTTGTTGTATTCAATCTGATTTTCAAAACGTCTCTCTCTCTCTCTCTCTCTCTCTCCATCTAATCCGCTTGGACGAGCACGTCATTTGGAAGATAGCATTTTCATCGACAGAGCTTTTTCTCTCCTTGTGGTTGATTTGGTTGTGTAGTTCTTGTTTTCGTTGCTGTTGTTCCTGGCAACATTTTCTATCCTAACCCTCAATCGCCAGGTTGTTGCCAATATTGCATGGATATGTCCAGAGACTTTCGTTGACGTACTTTGTTGTGCCTTTCACCGTTTCTGGATATCCTGTATTGTGTAAAAAATTCGTTGGAACAATACGGTAAGTCGTCCTCCTCCAGCCTCCAGTAGTTCATCCTCCTCCAGTGATGACGAGCTATTCATAATACCACCAGTGAGAGCAATGTTGTTTCGAGAGCAAGAAAAGGGTCACGAAAGGTTAGATACCAACGAGTCGACTGGGATGAACACGTTACTCAGATGCTTGCGACGAACACCGTTCATACAAGATATTGGATTACTTACACTACTTTTCAGAGGCTCGTAGACATAACGGTAGACGAGAGACAATCACAAAGATCTACTGGAGATAACACTCCTATCAAAAAAGAAATTTTGGTTCCAGGAGGCATCAGACTTTTTGTAGGAGGCTCGATGAACGATGATGCGGTCATCTTGGGTGTGGGTATTGTACGGAAATTGCCGAATTGGAATCGACTTTGGTGGTAGTATGGTGGTATGACGGCGAAAAGGACATCAGATATGGAGTCGTTCTACAGGGTTGTTGGAAAACAATCGAATGGGTAGGTGGTGGTAGCATTTACCATCCCAAAACGATTGGCAATAAGTCTCGGCCGAGAAAATCAATACCGGAAGACGCGGAAGCTGGCAAGCGCTGTCTCCCAGTCAACTAATGTCTTGCAACAAATGGAAGTCTTGCAACAAATGGAATTGTACAAAAAATGCCATAATTGAATCGTTTTTGGCGGTGGTATGACGGCCAAAAGGACATGTATGTGTGCTTCCTCTATGCATCACTTTCATCTGAACAAGGGGTGGGAACCTCAACACTAGTAGAGTAGCTAGGTAAAACAGTTAGTTTGGTGACCTACTACGACGACTGTAGTACTAACTGTTAGTACCTGTCTCGAAAGAGGGGAAACTTAATTTCGATCCCCCTTTCATTATTGAAAAGTGCTGCTACTACATACCGGTAGTAATAAATATTACGTATGATACGGTTGTCGAAAACGACGCAAACTGTCGTACGCATTTTCTCTTATGTGTGCTTCCTCTATGCATCACTTTCATCTGGAGCATCCGCGACCATTCAAGATATCACTTAATCCCAATCCCTAAAAATGATGACTCGGGACTCAAGTTCCATCAGTTCGCTTGTTACTCGCCTCGTTGACAAAGTGGAGACATTTTGTCTCCAGTTGAGACATTTTGTCTCCAATTGGAGACAAAAGTAGAGACAGAGACAAAATGTCTTGAGACAGAGACAAAATGTCTCGAGACAGAGACAAAATGTCTCGAGACAAAATGTCTCCAGTTGAGACAACGTTCACCTCGAAGGAAAAGGGGAACCCCCAAATACTCACTTACAGTTAACCAGTTGCAACAATTACGGAGTATATACATCATGTCTGATGAAGCATGAAGCGACAACAACCATCTTTTTTCGCTACAACAATGGCGAGATCACGTGAAAGAGGCTTTCAAGAGAAATAAATAGGGAAGCTACAGGCTTTGTTGGCGGTCGTGGCCACCACTGAGGAGGTGGAAGGGAAGGAATCGAGTTCCAACAGAATCCAACATCCAGCAGCATCCAACAGCAACTCGCAAACTGAAGCAAGTCTTTGTGTGGTTCAACGAGGACCAAACAGCAACTAGCAACCAAAGAAATTTTTCGTTGAGGATTGTTTGGATATCCTTTCCTCCGATCGATCATTTGTTGGCTTCCCATCTTCCAATCAAGAGGCCATAGAAGGTTTAAATCATTCTCATTTCAGATCTTTTTCCGGTGTTGGATTTATGCTTTTATTTTTACATCGACCGTCGCAATGGGATGGGGAACACCTACTAGTCGTACTTAAAAGAACAGTAGTAAATGATTTCAATGGGCGATGCCAAGGGAGGGGAACAAGCGGTGGTGGAAGAGGACGTTGGATGATGCAAGCTTTAAGCAAGAGTGCCTACAACTGTTCCGAATGATTCATTGAATAAATCCAACAAACACGAAGATAGTGCAAATATCAAAGCAAAAGCAAAGCTTCGTAGTTTGCTAATGAATAAGTCCTCAATGGCACACTATTCGACAATCGAGCAAATCCACAAGAGATAATCTTTTTTCAGTCTTATTTACTGAATAGTTTCAAAACAAACTTTCGGAGCCTGAGGAAAGCACTTGCTTGGAGAAAGAATTTGTCGCATTCGACCCACCGGCCTGTGAGAAAGAGATCTTTCCAAGAAATACTAGTGCCCGTGGCGAGCTATTTTCGGATGGAAGGTCTACTCGAAAGATCATGGGAGAAGATGTGTGTGAAGACTGGAATAACAGCAGGACTCTCTCCAACGCAAGTGGTCCAACTGCTACCTAGTTTCAATGACCAATGTCCATTGGATGCTTTTCGCAATAATCTGTACAAAGAAAGAAAAAAATGGTCGCAAGACGTCTGAAGGCAGCAGAAACGCAACAAGAAAGGAGCAACCTACTTTTTGAAACATAAACAGCATTGAAGCTAGCTACAACAAAGAAGCTTGGAAACTACTACTACTACGTAGTATATTATACTATATCGTTTGTTCATGCTGTCGTTACTCTATTATTAATTTGGCTGTTAAAATTATTTCGAGAAGATGGATCATTCTACTATCGTTGTACTTGGTAGGAGATAATTATTCTGTAAACGCAGTTACTAATGTTATACCCAGTAGTTTATAAATTTTTTTTCGGGGAGTTGTACGAGAGCATTTTGGGGGAGTTTGCCTTTGTCTCCAATTGGAGACAAAAGTTGAGACAGAGACAAAATGTCTTGAGACAGAGACAAAATGTCTTGAGACAGAGACAAAGTGTCTTGAGACAAGAGACAAAATGTCTCCACTTTGTCTCCACTTTTGTCTCCATTTCGGAAAAACGCTTTCGAGGAATTCGAGTCCCGTGAAATTGGAGAATAGAAGATCGGAAATTTAAGGGTAGGGTTAGATCGAAAACCGTCAGAATTCGCGGATGCTCCTGAACAAGGGGTGGGAACCTCAACACTAGTAGAGTAGCTAGGTAAAACAGTTAGTTTGGTGACCTACTACGACGACTGTAGTACTAACTGTTAGTACCTGTCTCGAAAGAGGGGAAACTTAATTTCGATCCCCCTTTCATTATTGAAAAGTGCTGCTACTACATACCGGTAGTAATAAATATTACGTATGATACGGTTGTCGAAAACGACGCAAACTGTCGTACGCATTTTCTCTGTTATCCTCGTTCAGGTTCTCGATTGCATGGAGATCTTGGTATCATAATATCGTGTCGGACCCTGCTTGAATCTAAGTTTGCATTGAATACCGATAGGATCCCCTGTTGTTCCAAGGTTACCGTAGTGGTTTCTTTCCTTGCGGATGATTTGCCGAAAAGATGACCACCATGGGGTGCTGATTGATATCTTCCTCCAGCAACAAGCTGCCTGCTGCTCTTGTTGGTTCGTTGGTTCTCCCGCTAATTTCCTACCCGGGTTATTCCTGCTGAATTCTTTCTTTGGATGAATGAATTGCTCTCCCCCCAGCGATGGAAGTTGCTGTTTTAGGAAGTCGAGTTATTGTGTTTGGGATCAGACAGACACAAAGTCCCATGTTGGATCCGATTCCCTTGGCCCGAAGAATGATGGTTGATATTATCATAGATACCTTTTTCTCAGGAATACCAAGAAATCGGCGAACACTTGTACCCCTCTCCTGTTCGCTTCGGGAAGGCCTCTTTTGCTACTACTTCTTACTGAACGTCATCTCACATCTCCGAGACTGACTGTGCTAATTCGATTCATTCTCGTCGCTGTCCCAGAATGATTTTCACCTTGATGGGATAGTCAAAAGTTCGTTTCTCGTTAAACTTCCCATCGTACAAGTAATTATAAAATCTCATCGGATGATTCATGATGCAGCATAGTGACGCAAAAGCGAAACTGTTCACCACAAGCAGCAGCAACAACATCAAATCGACAGGAGAAATGCAACTACTATCGAAAAAGGCACTGGCCGTTATGACGACTGCTGGTTTACAATACGATCGAGACGCCATCCAACCTGGTATTCTTCACTTTTCTACTGGTAACTTCCATCGCGCCCATCAAGCATCTTATTATCACGACTTGTTTGAAACAACAAACGTAGATGCCGATCGAAAATGGGGTATTATTGAAGCAAGTGTCCGACAAGGTGGATCATATACCGAAGATGTTCGTCCGTCCCTGAATGATCAAGACAATCTGTATACGTTAGTGGAAACGGACCAACGGAGAGTGGAAACCCACATAATTGGGTCGATCCTGTCTTGTTTGCCCTACAAGAAAGATCATCAACCCATCAAGGACATGCTCTTGGACGAAAATATTAAGATTGCCAGCATGACTGTCACAGAAGGAGGCTACTTTATCGACACGGCAACAGGAGTCTTTGATCCAAGGAACGAGGATATTCAACATGATGCCAACAACCCCAACGATCCCCAAACCATCTTCGGATTGATCGTCCAAGCCTTGAAGCACCGTCGCGACCAAAACCTCAAACCATTTACTGTAATGTCATGCGACAATCTGCCCCAAAAGGGTGTTGTGGCACGGAACACTACCGTTGGGTTGGCTCGTCTCCTTGACGAAGATTTGGCAGATTGGATTGATCAAAATGTTGCCTTTCCCTGTTCGATGGTCGACCGCATCACCCCCGCACCAACCAAAGAGCTGGAAGAGAGTGTGAAGTTGGACTATGAGGACCATTCCATGATATTTTGTGAACCGTTCCGCCAATGGGTCATTGAAAATAATTTTTGTAACGACAGGCCGTCACTCGACAAGGTTGGAGCAAAGTTTGTCAACGATGTTACGCCATGGGAAGAAGCAAAGTTGCGCATATTGAACGCCGGTCATGCGTCCATGTGCTATCCCGCTGCACTTCTGGAAATTGAGTTTGTGCATAAGGCCATGGATCATGATACCATTTCCAACTTTTTGGACAAAATGATGGCAAATGAAATACTTCCACAGGTTCCTCCCGTTCCAAATACAAATTTGAAGGAATACTACGCAACAATTCGAAAGCGATATCAAAATCCCAAGTTGGCTGATAGGATCGATCGCAACTGCGAAAATGGATCCGATCGTCAAACCAAGTTCATCTTGCCATCATTAAAAGCTTGTTTACAGCAAGGCGATGATACCACGTCCGTTGCCGGGTTGGCCACTGTTTCGGCCATGTGGTGCAGATATTGCATGGGTGAAACGGAAACTGGCAGTGAGATTCGTATTAAGGACGAACTGTGGGAAACCTTATCGAAAATGGCAAGGGACGCAAACGATGATCCATTGGTGTGGGTGGGCATGGAAGAGATCTATGGTGATCTCGGAAAGGAGGAGAAATTTCAAAATGCATTCGAAAATGCTCTCAAGCTTTGTGTGGATGATGGCGTGGAAGCTGCCATGAAAGCCTACATCGATAACTAGATGATGCAGAGTGAAATTTTTTTCAAATGAAGAATAATAGACGAAACGATTTAGCTGGATGAATGGCTTTACGGAAACCGTTACCACAATTCCAATATCTCAGATTCGACATGCCAACACAAAGATGGATCTGTTGGCACTCAGCTACTAGTAGAGTAGCAGTTTTACATGAATAATGCATGATTTTTCAAAACTTCAAACGATGTAATAATAATGCCAATATGGGTATACGTATAACACAATGTTATGGACTGTTAACATGTGTATGAAGAAGACAGGAATGTTCAAAATGCATCCAACGGCGCGAAATATTTTATTGGTCTAATTGCCGAATTCATTTGATTTTAAAGTTAAAGAAAGTTATAGTATTTAATCTTTCGTTTTAGTATTTTAGCTCTCTGGCAATTGTTAGGTTGCACTTTGGCTACCGATTTTTGTTGATGTTATTGTTTACAATCATGGTTTTGTGTCTTTGACGGGATGTACCAAGAGGTTGTCTTGGTGTACCAGTGGTGGATGCCGAATCCTTGTTGATGACGTTTCATTGGATACATGGGGAATCTTTGACGGTCGCATTGACAGGTAGTCTGTGGTAACGATGTTGTGGATGGTATCTATTGATGGCCGGGGTTGTGTGGTGTTTGGTCGCCACTCTGAAAAAACGACAAAACGATGGAGCATGCCCAAAAAAAAGATTGTGTTTTCATCATTGATCAAGCCTTTGTCTTTGGTCGATCGAAGCATTCCAGTAAACATGAGAGGCGTCCCCCCCCCCCCCCCCCCCCCCTCCGTCTCAAGTTGTTTGCTGGGATCTACTCTCCAAGGAAGATACCGGACTGGCTTGTTCCACCACCAATTGAGGGATGATTATCAAGTGGAACGGAAGACACTAGTACCGTCTGTGTGTGTGGGATGTCAACTCCAATATATTGCGTCAGTGTACACAACCCATTGGCCAAATACAAATTATGACAATGATGAATTTCACAACGCATGTGATGATGAGGGAGAATATCTTTCATGTAAAAAGTAATTGAAGTGGTTCCATTTTCGTGACAGCTGCAAGCTCCAAAGACCTCTCTCTCTCTCTCTCTCTCTCTCTCTCTCTTTCTCTCAATGTTGTTATAACAACAAGGCAACAGTGGCCGTTGAATTTTGTCACATTGGATTCTTTCTTGGTCTTATTCTGAGGATAAATAATTTGATGTTGTTGGTGTGTTCCTATTCTTCTTATTCGTCCCTTTCACCATGAGCGAGTCACCAAGTAGCAAAACAAGGCATTATTCTTCAGTTTTGGCGGTAGTAGACTACCGTAGTTGACGTCCCGGCTGTAATGGTAGCGCCATGTGGTGACGAAGAAAAAACTGTTCCCGACAACATAGATCCCGAGACAATCGATCAATGGCATCGGAAAGCGTATTACGGCTGCTGTCAATCAACGACGGAGGAGAACGGACAACATCACCAACATCATCACCAACATCGTTCATTCCAACAGTGATTTGTGATTTACTTTTACCAATAGAGCACGTGATGATTGGTGCTTGAAGATGGTTTGGATGGATGACAACACACACACACACAACTTTTAGGATACTCTCGTCGTCGGTACCGGTGCACACTCACATGTGTCACCAACACCGAAACGACTCACCACACACACACACACACACACACACACACACACACACACACACACACACACACACACACACACACACACACACACACACACACACACACACACACACACACACACACACACACACACACACAAAAACACACACACACACACACACACACACACACACACACACACACACACACACACACACACACACACACACACACACACACACACACACACACACAAACACACACACACACACGCAGCATCGATTCCCGTGGTTTGGTGCGGACCGATTATATTTGAATCGAACACAAGTAATCTCTTGCCATCAAGACAAGTTGTATCGGCCGCCCGTTGCTTGTTGCTGTAATTGGGATCCATCGGCCCCGTAGATCCGGGTGGCCGTCTCGCTACAACAACGAACGTGTCGATGCTGTTGGATCTCGATCATTCTTGACGCTTTTTTCCTTCTTCTTCGTTTCCTTGGTTTTGAGACGATTGAAGTGGTGATTGGTATGTATAGATAATCTTTGTGTGTGTATCCAAAATCACCAGTACAACGGTAGATGTGTTACCATCGATGTCGACGTTGGAAGGTACGATGACGGGTGGGGGAAAAAGGGGTAGGGAACGCCTTAAAACCTTGCTTGCAGAAGGAGGGGGACGTTTCGATGAGAGGGGTTGAAACGCCTCGAAACCGCAGAAGGAGTGGGATATGCGGTGATGAGGCCCTGCTATAAATCGCACTTTTTAGTTCACTAATAATATTTATGCTTCGGAGTCATAATTACCACTACTAGTTCTTTGAATTTTTCCACACAACAACAATGGGTTAATTAATAATACTTCGATTTATTGTGTCGTTCTTTTGTGTTCTGCTGAAGCGGTCATCCCCTGAAAAGGCTTGGATATTCTCTCGTAGGGTCCGAACCGACCCATCCAATGAATGCATATATGAAGAGAGAGATATTATTAATACCTACTCCGGGAGTAATTGATAATTTTTACCTACCTACCGGTAACTGGACTTTACTGCCGTAGCTGGGGTACCTGCCTAGCTACCTAGTAGCTACGCAGTACAATAATGAGGATAGAGGACGAATTTGTCGATCCCAACGTCGAACGTGTGTTTGTTGATGTTGCTACTGCTACTGCTGCTATAAACTACACAATAAACAAGAACCCCAAACTGTTTCTGCTATTGCTGGTACTGCTTGCCGGGTATTCTTCAGTAGAAGTAGAAGCAGCAGTGGTAGAGAGTGTGGAAGATTGAGAGAGACAAGAAGAATAAGCCTTTGGACAGAGGATTTACGCCTTGAAATATCTACACTCGACATTGAGATTGTAAGGAACGTCCCGTACTCTCTCTACCCTTCTGCCTCCCATTGAATGAAACAATATTATTTTCTGTTGTCGTTGTTGCTGCTATTGGAATTAAGAGAAATATGCCACGATTTCTGTCACATCAAAACAACAGAATGAACAAAGAAGAAGAAGAAGAAGATGGTTCTGACACCAGTGGATATGAAGACTCACATTCGGAGAGTGATGTGTTGCCGGTTGTGCTATCTCTGGCCTCTTCTGACCAGTCATATTTGGACAATGAACGCGACAAAGACGAAACAGGGTCACATCATGACGAGTCACATGAGAACGAGATCTCTGGAAATTCTTCCTCCAATCATTCGAACGAATTGTCCTCCAATCTTCCCACGGAAAGTCACCATACAATGCAGTCACAGTCGTCTTCTGCTTCGTCTCATCAACCAATACTGGGAAAGGTTTCTATGCCCCCTTGGATCAGTCAGATGAAACAGACGAAACAGAAACAATCGGGAGGAGAACCCTCATCACAACCCCAACGAATGAATTCCTTATCCGCACCAAACATCAACACGTCCACATGGAATAGTAGTTTGGATCGAATCTCCAATCACGATACGACAAAACAAATCGGTACTGCTGCCGATACATCATCCTCTTCCTTTCAATCGTCTCCAATTCACACTTTGTTCATCTATCGTTTGGGAGGTAGTACCACCGCCTCCAGGGGAAACACTCTTCCGATTGTATCCAATCATTCAACCAAACCCCTCTGTTTGGCCAAATACGATCAACCTTCATCCATCATCATCGACGACACCACCACCACCACCAACAGCAACAACAACAATACTTTAGAATCCATCGTTACCAAGCTGATTCAAGCAACCCCACCCAAACAGTCCAACTTTTCGGACGGACATTCCAATGGAGCCACCATAAGCGAGCAACAACAACAAGGATTGATGGGATTCCAAGTCCGACCACTCTCCAAACACAACAGCAATCACAACAACCATTCCAATCCTCAAGTAGTGGTTTATGGCGCGTCTTCTTCCAAGATAACCGGTACCAAACCGTTATGTAAGTGAAGATTCCACAATAAACGGGGGGGGGGAACATGATACCAAGAATATTTTCAATTTGTCTGTCTTTATTCCCATCGAAAATTGTCCCAGCTGACCCTTTGTTCTCTTTTCTGCCGCCGTCACTCTCTCTGTCTCTCTGTATCGATCGATTCCATCACGTACACATCGTCGCATATACAACAGGTTGCGCTGTCGTCGTTGACAAGGAATATCCCTTTGATACGGCCGTCGCATTGCTACAAGAGACCTTTCACGAGTTTACCAAACTCCACAGTTCCTATATCATCCAACGGGACAACACCCAAGAATATGCATTGTCGTATCCCTCCAAGGCTCTTTTGCGAACGCTACTGGATGCGTATCAAGATCCCATCAAAGCTACTACTCGACACCAAAAGCAGCAGCAGCAGCAGCAGCAAGGACTACAACATCCTTCAACGCTCAATGCGGCACAACTTTTGTCGCGTGACTCGTCATCTCGACGGGCCAATAGTATGCTGGGAACAACAGATTCTAGTAGTAACAATGATGATGAGAATTCCTTTTCGGATAGTAATAATAATAACATCAAAAGCGATCATACCAATGGCAGTATAATGGCCAAGAAACAACAATTTGAAAAAACACCAGCATCCGTCAAATCCACTGCACCTTGGATGATGATGAATCGACATAAACCAAACACTATCCAGAAAACTGCAACCCAACAAGATGATATGGAGGAGGAAAGGATTCACGACAAGGATGACAATATTAAAATGGGTTCGGACCCTGCATCACTCCACCAACAGCCGAAACCTGTACAACGCAAAGACAGTAAGATTGAAGTGGTCGTCACTGTTCCCTGGGATTCCCGAACGCCGTCAGACCGGGCATTGTCGAAAAATGTGTCGACATCGTTACGATCGCTTGCCAAAAAGATGGACGAACCGACCATTACCACTCGTACCAACACCACCGTCGCTTCGGGAATGACCACCACTCAGGAGGAAGATCGTAATGACAACCAAAGCACAACAACGGTCCATCAACAACAACTGCATCATCAAAATCCGCAACCCATCCCAGCGACACCACGATCTATCTTGTTACAAGAAAACAAAAATAGCAGTATTCAAAGCACATTGGGAGGGAGCATGAATGGGGAGGAGTACGACGACAACGACGACGACAATACTTTGGACAAGGACATCGCAGCAAAGAACATACCGATTTGGGCCAAGGCACGTGAAAACTTGCGATCTACACCAAAAGTGGAACGACCCAAGAAACATTCGAGTTTGCCGGTAGCGACCAAGGAGGATTTGCGGCCCACTCCGTCAGTGGAAAAGACGAATACTAGTGATGCCAAAACTTTCCATTCCGAAGTGCTGTTGCGGCCGACAACGCCCAAAACAAACCACAAAGGCCGAGAAACAACTTCCGGGACGTTACCTTCGCCATCACCTCCTCCACCACCTCCCGAATCTCCAATGGCGGAATCGATGATGGAACGGACCGACAAACCTTCCACGGACGAGGCAGGAGCGTCAACTGAAGCACTTGGGAAGAAACTGGCCATCACACCATCTCCACACACGAAGGGAGCGTTGCACGAAGGGTATAGCAACAAAAAGACCATGGTATTTTCTACTCAAAACGACGAATCAACTACAAAGCGATCGTCGTCCAGGGCTTCGTGTCGCAGTCCTTATGTAGCCGATGTTCCTCCCGAAAGAAAGCATGCTCTTGGGGCAGATGAGACGTTACGAAAGCCCACCATTTCACAGTATGACAACTGGGAACTAGTCAAGGCACATTATCTACCGAGTTTGGATCCGGAATCACTGGATGCATCGACGCTAACTTGTGGTGACACTTCAATGGACAACGATGTAGTGTCCGTCAAGTCATCGTCGGCCGCATCGGACTGGGGAGTACCGACGCGGAACCAAAATGCCGATGACAGTTCTTGGGTCAATCCTGCCAGACCGATTGATCCAGAACGAAGGGAACAGATCAAGTCAGAAGTGGATAGGACCTTCTTGCAACGTTTGGATCAGGTGAGGATGCAACCATTATTACCTGCCAAGCAACTCGGACCAGATCCCATGCCTGTCGTCATGGAAGTGGCAGATGATCGTCTCGAACCGGATTGTGAGAAAAGTCCAATGGATGATCTTGTTACGTTGGCTGTAACAATGGCCCAACCAGGATCGTATGACGAAGAACAAGGATGGGTACCTGTTGTGAAGTCCGTATCCAAACAATCTCCAAGCAAAGACAGTGTTTTGGAGCTTGATGAATCGGACACATGGAAGATGCCCAGCACAACGACAGCTGCCTGCCCCATCATTCGAAAGCCAGAAGATCATGAAAAGGACTATCGCTACACGTACATTACTGCTCGGCCAATATCATCCCAACAGAATGCAGCCGCTCCTGTTGCCAGTTACTGGGACAAGGTCCGACACAACTACTTTCAGGATCGGGAAGTACCGATACCGACAGAGGGTCCAAGAATTTCCTCCGTTGATTCAATTTCTCGTCCATCGTGGAGAGATGGAGGCGATCAAAGTGTTGAGAGCGGATCGTGGCTTCCTCCCAGTGGTATTGATACCAATTCACGTTGTGAAACTACACGATCCGTTCCTATCGGTTGCGATCCTCCGGTCCGAGGAACACCGGCATCAACGGTCGAACCAGCAAAAACCACACGTTCGTCTATGCAAAGGGGTGTAGATCAAACTCGGCCAGATCTTTTGCCGTCATTTTCATCCTACCCTTCTGATGGCGGCGACAAATCTGTCGTGACATCGGATTCGGATTGGCAACCGCCCAGTCGGATGACACGGATGCATCGCATCGATTTCACTGGTCGTATCACTTCCACAAAAGATGATGTTCCCAATGAAAACAACAGCATCCGTAGCAGATGCAGCAGTAGTACCAGTTCGGACAAA
Organism: Nitzschia inconspicua; assembly: GCA_019154785.2. NCBI lineage: Eukaryota > Bacillariophyta > Bacillariophyceae > Bacillariales > Bacillariaceae > Nitzschia > Nitzschia inconspicua. Next base: position 149,867 of record JAGRRH010000007.1, on the reverse strand, counting down.
ATTCCATGGGTTCCCAAAGCAGAGGAAATTATTTGTGTGGACACTACTGTTTCGACCAATAAGAGTGACGAACGAAGAAGACCTTCTTCTGGACTGCCATCCTTTCCTTCCCAGGCATCGAATCAAGATAATATACACAACAAGACGACTGTCAGTTCCTCTTCCATTAATGATTCGGGATGGGAATCGGGGAGTGATGTTTCAGTAGAACACGATGACGTCGCATCTTCCGTGTGGACCAGCGACTTGCGACTGGGAGATGGCGACGATTGTAATATAGAACAAAACATTTCGGGACATTCTGACATTCAAACTGTCAAGCTTGAGTTGGCACAAGCGGAGCGGGAACAGTTCCAACGAAAGCGACAATCACAAGGACGAACTATCGTCGAACGTCCCACCCTCGGCCAAAAGATGAGTCCAGGGGTTTCTTCTAATGACTCGTCGTCGGCCTCGTTTGATTCTATAATGAGTTATACGGGACGAATCTCGTTCAAAACGTCCCCGGAGATTATAACCTTTGAGGACGGTCCTAATGAAGATCGCGGGACGCATTATAGTCAATACGGCCAATCGGAAAAAGACGTGTCCCATTCGATGAAGAAGAAAAAATCGTCATCGTCTAACGTTGGCCAACGAGATGATCCGTGCATCTACTACACGCTGTGTTGTTTGATGATTGCGTTACCAGCTGCCATTTTGATGGTCATGTTTCTGTTTGTGATTGATTTGGATGGCGACAACAGTAATACTACTAATAGTACTACCGACGCGAATGTGACGACGATTGGTTGATCGAATTGACCACCAACAAGAGCAAAACTTTTGATGGGGGATGTACTTCTACTAACTGTAATTGCTAAATGGATTGGCTTGTTGTTTAGGGGAGTTCATACTAACTGTAAATAACAATGTTGGGGGTGGCATTGACTGTGAGTGGGGTAATATATTAACAACTACTCCGTATTATACTCCGAATATTCTATTCATTATTATTGACTGCTACTATTACACTGTTTGACAGTCTGCAGTATGACTACTGTAGGTAGGCGCCACGTAGTAAGAACTGTGGGGCAAGGGGTGGGAATGGGTTGGGGCGGTGTGGGTAAAACCGTTCTTTAACTGTACTTACAGTTAACTGTGGAAAAATCCTCGCGGGGTGGGAACGGGGTGGGAAAAATCCTCGTGGGGTGGGAACGGGTTTGGGAATAACCTTTCCGTAACCGTAATTAAACTGTACACACTCTTTCACCAAGGGAGGGAAAATTCTCTCCGGGTGGGAACGGGGTGGGAATAACAGTTCTTAACCGTCTTTCACCGTACTTACTGTTAAGAGATGATTGATTGAGGGGGTGAAAGAGATAATAATATTACTACAATACCGCTCTGTCGAACGTACAAGCACTGTACGGTACTCACAATGAAGACAATGGCTGAACGTTCATCACAACCACCAACAACCAACATTCGTATGCGTCTCTTCACTTCCATCAACATCTCTTTTCTACCTGCAACTTTTCCGCTTTGCTAGTATTATACTACTTCACGCATAACAATGTTCAGAAATTCTGTCGGTCCTTGTCCATTGGACGATTATCAGGGGCTGCCATGTAGTTTCCTCCATTTTCTCTTCCATTTGGATACGCAGGGGTACGTCGCTTGGGACACACACAAAAGGAAGCAACAAACTCCATCGTTCGAACAACACTTCTACAAGCAATGAGGTAAAAAGAGACAACAGAAAGCATAAGAGATTGGCACGACCAATTTCGTTGAAATACCCACAAGATGATATCGGAGAAGATTTGACGGTTAATTTTTTCTTCTTTCTTGTTGTTGTTAATAGCATGCGAGAGTAACCAAAAAGCAAAATGACGAAAAAAGAAGGAGACAGGATGCTATCTGTCTTCCCGGTCACATCCGAATGACACCCACTATCTTTTTGACCCAAGGCAACATTTGAACATGGAAATCCAAAAACAATCAATCAATGAATCAATCAATCGATGACATTCCAACAAAACAAACACTTCTTGCTCCCATCTCTTCGATTATGTTTTGCGGTACATGCGTAATGGAGGAGAGATGTTCCTTCCTTCCATGAAACAAATAAATGCCAACGAGAATGGAGTACAATTTTTTGTTCCTTACATCAACAAAGAGATCTTCCTTAAGGAATTGGAGTATTATTGCTTCACGAATGTTGATTTCGATAAAATTACAACCAACCAAACCGGGTTTTACATTTTGCGAAAGGCCCGTAAAACTGGAGAAGCGCTTTCTCTGGCATTTGACTGTTTGGCAGAATTTTCATTCAGCTGGATTAACGACAGGATGTTGAAAACTAACCGTTCGAGCACCAATTTCCTCCTGAAAACGCCATCGGATCAGCCTTGTTCTAATGGGCACAACGATAGTTTCTACGAAGACTTAAATGATTTTCGTCTTGACGATCACGTCCATGTCACCGAGGGTCAGTGGGACTTGATTGGAACTGTGGTTTTGAACAAGGGCAAATCTCTTCTCGTCGATTTCAAATCCCCATCGAAAAGCTTTCACTGGCGACCGATGGTGATGCTGCTTCCGTGGATTCTTACTCCCCATCTGTCGAGGCCGCTCATCCTCGTAAGGAAGAAGTACTCCATGATTGCATAATCGATTCCAGGCAGTGTCGGCCCGCAAACCTATTCATACTCCAATTCTTGTAGCTCCCAATCATCTTGTTGCAGCAACTACTCTTGTTTCGGTCGCGCAAGTTCGATTGCACGCTTCTTCGGCTTCTTCATCCGCCTTGACGTCGAGCCACTCTTCCTCCAGTGATTTCAACAACCATCACGACGACTATTTGAGTGACGTGGAAGATGACAGTGCCAATTGGTAGCAACAAGATGGATTGGACAACCATAATGCCAACAGTTCTCCAACTGTCGCGGCCACTTCGATTGACGGGGAAAAATCACCTTCCAACGCCGAGTCTCTCAAGACGTCCCCCAAATTTTCGAAGAAGTTCCCGAAAGACTTCCCGGCATCCAACTCTTCCCTTGTCTCGTACGTCACATCTGAATCTAACTGTAGCCAACAGGATGAAGTTGAGGATGACCCAGAAGGAGTAAAAGAAATTCGATCGAAACTTCGAGTAACCAATAATATCTTGAACATTATTTACAGTTAAGCAAGTTATTTCATCTTACACTCTTCTAGCTAGAAAATGCGATCGAAACTTCGATAATGTGAGAATTATTTTAGTATCTTCTTGCGTCTTATACTCTTCGATGAAATTCGATCGAAACTTCTACGAAAATTATGCAAGCAACTTCTTGCATCGTACACTCTTTAGTAAATTCGATCGAAACTTCGTGTAACAATAACTTGAAATTTATTAAAGCAAATTCTTGTATCTTACACTCTTATTTAACTGTAAGTATTTTCTTCCATCTTACACTCCTCGAGGAAATTCACAGTCAATCGAAACTAACAGTAAATCTAACGAAATCTTGAAAATGATTTAATTTCTTTCTTGCATCTTTCACTCCTCGTTGAAATTCGATTGAAGCATCCACTAACAACATCTTGAAATTTCGATCGAATCTTCGATATTAAAATATATCTTGAAAATTATTTAACAGTAAGAGACTTCTTGATTCTAAAACTCATATCGAGAAGAGAGAGGAAATTCGCCGGAGTTACGTCGCTCTTTCGGATCTTCCTTGCCGCCTCGATGCGATGACCTTGCTTGTTTTGATTGTGGTGACATGCTCGATGGCAGTGTGTCAACGGCAATTCGTATGGCGGATACCAGCTGTCCTGCTCATTTCTACTAGTAGTGAAATGGTCCAGTAGATGGGCTGGTGTTTTGCCAAGACCTCCAAGAATGCTAGAAATTTTATCCACATGGTCAAAAAGGTATGGGGAGCCACTCCACAGGCTAGAGTCTTGACTGGTAGAAGTAACTTTGCTTCCAAAGAACATTGATCATCGACATGTAGATTCGTTTTTTGGGTGGTAGAATCGACATCCAGATGCCTTAATGTCCTCCATGAGCACTTGAAAACGAGAACGAGAGATCTTGAATATCATTTGAAACTCTGCACCAAGTAACGGGGGCGATAGGAGGTCTCCTCTTCTTGTGTTGCCCAAATAGTCTCTTTTGATACAATGGAGTGTACGCCTCTGCATGTCAAAATTTTCGTCGAGTAGACTGTTGATGTTTCCTTCAATAATCGATTGTTGTTTGCCTTTCTCATCTTCTCCGTGGACAGGAGCATCTCGACAACCATCGCTCCAGCTTCCATCGTTGCAGCGATTTCTTGGATTTGGTTGGGTTTCATTGTACCTGCTACTGTGGGGAGGAGGAATCACTACTACTTTAGTAACAGAAACAGTCGAATGCCTGCTTGTGATAAGAAGTTATGATGTTATTAATGGATGATGCCAACAAGATCTTGAACAGAATTGTTCAGTTTTACTGTATTATAGTACGTCGTAGTCCTTCACAGTCAGTCATCATCCATAATTGTTGGCCAAGAGCCGAAAAAGACAATCTACTACGGTATCTAGCTAGTAGAGAGAGTAGCGAAGATTCGACAAAATAGGGTATGAGAGTTGTCCAGGATGGTATAATAGTACGAAACTATCTTATTATTAAGCCGTAATTCCGTATCATACCACCTACCGGTAGGTAGCTACTGTAGTAGTCGTAGAGTATTCTTTGATGTTCAGATCTTTGGCGACTCTCTTCCGGAGGCTTCTCTCTCTCTCCATCCATCAATCGAATCCTTCTCCTCCTTCCGGTCCGACTCTCTTTGATTTCTGCGCGTGTAATAAAATTTAAATAAAAAAAGACCGGTTTTTTTCTCCACAGAGGATTCGCAATCATCATCATCACATGGTGTCTGTCATCATCTCAACAAGAAGCTGGAACTTGGATTTACGCCAAAGAAGAGATTTGGTAGAGAATCCTATACAACAACCTCCCATTCACACGATCACCTGCTTCGCTTGGTTGCATTCCAAATTTAGTGACCAAGTATCCATTGTCTCTACGTCGTAAACATTCTGTTGTCTGTTTTACAAGCTACAGCATACAATCCTCTTTCTATACACAATACACATGATGGCACCCCTTTCGGTGTTGGAAAGTTTGGCGTTACACTATCATGGTACTGCCCTTTCCTCACAAGAACTCCCTTCTATGATGATCCCTTCATCTTCTCCCATTTCTCCACCTGTCGTCTTTACAACAACAACAACAACAACAACATCTGCCAACAGTCCAAGAAATAATAATCACGAAGCATCTCCTCCAAGATCCAATTATAGACAACAAGAGAGTAACAGCTACAGCTCTTCTTCTACTGGCTGTAGGAGGAGCAGCTGGGACAGCAGCTCATCTTTGACACGCATTTCCGAAAAGCAAGTTCGTTTTGCCGATGATGATGATGATGATGATGACAGTGATGAGTTGTTGGAACAGCACTTTGAAGTTTTGTCTCGTTCCGATTACACCCGTCAAGAACTCTGTCGATCCTTTTATAGTTCTCAGGAACTGGAATCGATACGGAACGATGCCACTCAAACAGTACGACGATTGCAAAATACTTCTTATACCAGCAGCAACAACAATAGCTGGTATCAACAACTTCATCCAATAAGCAAAAGAAGAAGTAGACAAAACTCCAGCAGCAGTAGAAGCAGCAGCCACAACAACTGCAACAAAACATCCTCCGCCTCATTGGCTTCCACTTCTTTGGTTTATGATGATGATGATGATGATGATGATGATACTGCTATTGTCCCTTCTTTGATCCAACAAGAGTTACGCGGTTTGGAAGTCTATACTGCTCTTGGCTATCGTCGGATCCAAACCACACGTATGGTTGCTATGCATGCTGTATTGAAGGAACAGCATTATCAACGATTGGTGTTGTTATCGTTGATGCAGAAACCACAAACAGTATTCGTCAGTGATGAAGGTCTCCGATGTGCCTACCAATGTTTCACTCAATACAGTCAACAGTTGGCCCATCAAGTGGCACTCCTGGATCGTCAAGTTGCCATCCAAGCAGCACAAGAAATATCGGAGAACGACCATGACGACGACTACAACAACAACAACAACAACAACAACAACAATTCATACAACAAATCCAATCAACACGAAGCGTGGCATAGTTTGCTCGACTGGTTGAGACATCCTTGGAATAGCCACTACCACCACCAGCATGCCACTTCGTCGTTGTTGTTACAACCACAAACATTACAGAAGCAGAACGATGTGTGTTGGATGCCCGTAGTGGAGGTATTTTCGAAACTCTTGACACCCATTCTACACCAACAACCACAGACGTCAAAGCAACAACGTCAGTCTCATCATCATCATCATCATCATCCAGCAGCTGTCACTTGGATGCAATAATTTCATTTGGAATTCTAGCTAATGGAGGAAGATTGACATCTCGGGGTAAAAATAAATCGTGGATCGTGTTGAGACTCTCTGGGTATCCGAAGGCTATCCACGTTTCACTCTTTCATTTCGTTCGTTCGTTCGTTCGGACCACCTTTTGCTTTTCAAAATACAGTTTCCAGCGAAACTGCTGGAGGAGTGATCGATCATCCCGTCGAAGGAAACTAATACTAGCTAATATATACGAATCTCTTTATTGATGACTGTACTGTCATGTCGCACAAAGCTAACACTAACAATGGGAATTTTGTGTACTGTTAGAGTATCGTGGATGATACCAAAACCCACTACGGTAGGTAGCTAGCTACCTAGTAGCTAGTCGTCATTCTCGATCTTTTCGGCCGAGTCATCGGGTCGTCCCTATGCAGCCATTGACTGTGAGTACCCTTTTGCCGTATGACGATACGACCTGTCTATCGTCGAGATATAAAATGATACATGTTTCCATCCCTCAAGATGTCCAAGAACTTTAGTCGACAAGTATCCACTCTGGACCGATACTACACAGGCAGCCATTGACTGTGAGTACCCTCGTTTGCAGTATGACGATACGACCTGTCTATCGTCGAGATATAAAATGATACATGTTTCCATCCCTCAAGCTGGCTGACTGTGTCCCGTTTACAACAGTCAAACTGTCCAAGTACAACTACTAATAAGTACAAGTCGACGAGATCGTCGCCAAGTATCGACACGTTCGACGGACCGATATCACACCTAGGACGACTGGTGGCATCTTGTCCGATTCCTTGGGATTTGGTGAAGAGTTTCCGTGTGTGGCAATTTACCAACACAACAACACAATCCATTTACAGATCAGTAGTTCACAAAAAGTGCCAGATCGACGCGGGGCCGGGGAACACGTCGTCGATCGTTGTCCTCCTACTCCGTAGATGCAACGGTACCAGTACCGTTCTTCCTGTCATGGATTATTTTGACAACGGCGGTCTCCGTATCACTCAACGGATTAGTGTGAATACTCCAACTACCTAGGTAGCCTCGTCGTGGCGGAACATGGCATTCCCATGTAGTATGACTCGTCGGGGAAGCGAATACCCGGAGATCCTGCCATTGTAGTTTTTGGTTGATTTGTCACCTGAATTGTACAAAACTTGGTACTTCTTGTACCTCTTTTACGAGGGTAACCAATCCTCCCGCCATCATCCGAATGACCGACACGACGCACCCTCCCTTTTGGAACACTGGTGAGACCATCTCCTTATGAAAAGCCAATTTTTCGGCCGTTCTTTTGTGCAGTTGGAAATTCCTTTAAAGTAGTGTCGGAGGTGTCCCCATCTTGTTCGATTGGGAGTGTTCGGGCAAGAAGGAACCCATCGTACATTGTTGGTCAGCCACGATTTGTTGTTGTTGTTGTTGTTGTTTGGGACCAGATGGATGCGTATTAATGAAAATATAATGGATAGATAGCATGTTGTTGCCGCCGGTGATTGGAGAATGTTGTCGTCGACCAAGATTGTGGTATCGTCTCTTTGGAACGTCTTGCGGGTCAGTCCCAATATCGTGGCCGTAGCAGCATTGTTGTTGTTGTTGTTGTTGTTGCGTCAAGCCACGTCCGAGCGTATCACCCCGTGTCCATTTGCGACACAAACAACATCTTGGGAAGGACTGGATCATTCAAATAATATGTTATATATCGAAAGGGTGTGACTGAATGAGTCGGGAATAATAATATAGATGGATCGGGCACATCCGTCTTCGATGGATGGATGTCATCAATCGAGTGCAATGGAAGAAAATGCATTCCTCGAAAACAGATGACATTGAAGGCGTCGACGACGACGACAGACGACATTGTTGATGACCAAAAAAAGAGTCAACGTCATTGAAACATGATGGATGAGAATGAACAAAGTTGTCTTCACATTGCTCTTACGAAATGTTGATTTGGGGTTGTTGTGGACAACTTGGAACGTGATAACCAACCCAAAAAAAACGAAGTCGTCGTTTAAGTGTCTTCAAGTACCCACTCATGGAGGAAATACGACAGTAACATGACAATTTTATAATAATATTTTATCTGTAATATGTCTCGTCCTTTACACACAGTATTTGTTGTCTGCTCCTCTCTCTTGTCTGTCCAGCTTGACGGCCGGATGGGAAGATGACCATGTGACATACGGAGTAGTATACTTGTTCATAGGCATTTAAAGTGGGGGCTTGACATGAAGTAGAGAGTGGAGTACATCGACTGCCCCTCTATTAGATAGGTATGATACAGTGTAGTTTATATTGTTCTTTTGCCAGTTCGCTCTGATGATTGATTTGTTGTCATGGTGTCACCTGTTGATGAATTCACAGTCGTTCATTATCTTGCGCGAACTTTGCCTCTATTAACTGTAAATACTACCTCGATTGAATCTTCGCTTCGGTTTGAACTGCGAAAAAGTCAGAGAAGAACGTTAATTAATTTCCAATTGACAGAAAGTTTTTCCAATTCTCATCCGACAAAAAGAATCCGAAAAGATATACTTTGTATTATGGAACTGGATGCAAGGATTGACTGTGAGTATGCTAATAAAGAACACGAAATAGGGAGCATCTTATTTGTTCAGTTTCTCGTGTCAAATTCCTAATAAAAACGGTTCACAAGCATCTGATCAAGGTATCTCTATACGAAATCCATTTTCACTGTCGATGAGGATCGGAATACTGGTCAATAGAGTCCTGTAGCGTTTGTCTTTCCGCTTCGGATTCTGAAGGTTCCATTTGTGAATCTTATGCGATTCCCGAGTATCTGGATTTCCATTTACTGTTATAACTCTTTTGGTATGGAAAAAAGTAGACTCTACTAGATAGCTGCGACATGACTGACGCATCTGATCCTTCTGATCATTACGACACAGGAAATATATGTATAGAAAAAGGATGATGGTTTCCAGCCCCGCTCTCTATTGATACATCCATTGATGGGTGGGATCGGTTTCATTGATTATTTTCAGTTCATTTTCGCTCCGCAACCCGAACACCCAATGCTCCAAATCAATCTGTGATAGAAACATCATTGGTGCGAACAATGAAGCTGTCACGAGAATGTTTCGTGAAGTAGCAACAAATCCATCCAGGGAGCGTACATCGAACGAATCCTCGTGGTTGAACAACGCTTGGTTCCTCTCACAAAAAAATTAAAACGCATACCAAAAAAACCCTTTCGTTCGATAAATTCCAAACTACGAAGCTTTCAAGAAGCTGCTACTTTTCTCAAGTGGGAAACCCACACAAAAAAATTCAATTCTATCGTATCATTCATTGTAAGTCTGCTGCGCTTGCATTTCTTTGGACAAACTGTACCATGTCAAATCATCAGCTCTGTTGCATTCCCCTTGTTCCATCCACAGGTCCGAATCGAAACAATGAAGCTCTCGTCCAATCTCATGTTTTCACTGGTTGCTTTGGCATCCAACGGCGTCTCGGCTACCACGGGAGCTTTGCGTGGTGGTAATAGTGACGCCATCCGTGTTCTCACTCCGGTTGAATATAGCATCACTTCGTGCAGTCCTATTCCTCCTATTCCGGATAACATATGCGACGATAGTGTCGCATATAGTGCCACTAGTCCAACTTCCTTTGGGATTGGCTACGCTCTCTTGTGCTATGAGGACCAGGATAATGGCTTGTACAAGTATGTCTACGGTTTCAAGGATTGTCGGGGTGATAATCCCAGCCCAAGTCTCTCTCATTGGCACGTCATCCTCGACTCGGATTGCGCAACTGTTGAATCAGTCTCGTGTACCTTTGACGGTGAAGGTCCCTTCGACGGGGAACTTGACTTGGGAGTTGGCGACCCTTGTCGTGATGTTCTCGACCGAACGAACAATGGTTGGGAATCTGTCAATCCTCTGAACAACGACCAGAAGAACATCGCCAAGTGTAACGACGAGACTGAATCGGAAAGTGTCCACAGTGGAACCTTGACACTTCTTGTGAGTGGTGTCACGGATCCCGATGGCGGTACGGTTCTGGTCCAAACCAAAGCTGGCGGTGACAAAGGCAAGAGCGGAAACAAAAACAACAACGGCAACAGTGATAACGGTAACAACGGCCAAAACCAAGAGTTTGCCTGTGAGGAACCTAAAAAGAATATTATTGGGCCGATCTGTTCTACCGGTAGTACCTGTTCCTGCGAGGAGGAAGACTCTCTTGTCTTGAAACCTTCACCTGACACGGACAATACCGTTTCAAGTGATTGTGACAGAAACGATTACTCGCCATCTTCCGATTGGACAGCCTATAGTTCGTGTGATTCCAGCGTGACGGTGACGCACAGTGATGATTGTACCGACGATAAGGTGGGAGGCATTACGATCGACCGTGAGTGGACGGCCACGGATTGTGCCGGGAAATTCGTTTCAGATGATGAAACGATTGAGGTGAATGACTTTTGTGATGCTACTATCAGCGATGCTTCTTCCGAAGTTCCAGTGGAAGTAAACATCCACATGGAAAATATACGCAACATGGAAAATGATGCGATTGGTCTGGAAGTCAAAGTGTCCGTGGTGGATTCCGAGGTTTACACGGGTGATATTCGTGGAATCTTTTTGCAACTTGTGGATACCGCCGTCGAAAATGTCAAAGTTATTACAGAAACAGCTCCCGTAACAAGTTTCATGGTAGGATTGGACAGCATCGATCGTTTGAGTAACGATGTTAACATGCGGGGAGGTGGTGTTCTCTACGATGTTGGTATTGAGATTGGTCGAATGGGCATTGGCAAGGGAGATGACTACCAAACTGCCACAGTTGTCATTGAGAATATATCGACAGATGATGTGGTCGGCAAGGTTGGAGTACGTTTGACGAGTGTTGGTAGGATAGGATCGTCTCGAAACGGATCCAGCAAGATGTCGGGAGACGTGACGTGCTGTCGTGCCACTTGTCCTACTGACCGACAATCTGAGCAGTAACAGCAACGACTAGCTAATAGGTAGGAGACGTTTTCTTGCCGTGACGGTCATATTGCATATGTTCTTTTTTCTTGGGAGAACGTCATTGTTGGAACCGAATCCATCCGGATATATATATATATATATATATATATATATATATATATTATGATTGATTGATTGATCAGCAAGATGGGATCACATCATGTACGTATATGATTGTAAACTTGCTATACTTCGAAGTAATACTCTAGTAGTAGAGAGTTACTAACTGTAATCGACATGTTGTGTTGTGTTGTGTTGTGTTTCCGTCTTAAACTGTAAGCTTTGGTCGTGATGATAATGAAGGAGAAAGAGTACTATGCATATATATGTATGATATGATGATGTGATACTGGTTAGCTGGTTAGCAGCTACCGGTACGTACCTACGGTAGTTACTTTAATAGAGTACCACCGTTAATTCCTACGGGTGGATCAGCATTTCACTGTAGTAGAATAGGAAAATGAAAAGAATTTTTCGATCTAAGGCCTAAGAATAATGACACCTCATTTCATAATAATTTTTATTGACTGAATAATGTTGTGTGACGGCAGGACGATTGGATAAAAAGAGAAAATAAAAGATTCCCGCAATTTGGCGGGGTAAATGCCGAATTTTTACCAACAGTAAACGACGTGTATCATACTTGAGTAGACTACCATATGCAACACAATCATTTTCAGTTGATCGGACCAAAATCGGCATGGCGATTAGCGGTTGATGCGCAGGCACAACCGTATATCTAGAGGGGAAAGCCAAAGAAGGACCCCGTTCAAATAAAGAAGAATATTTATTTATTTCTCTATATTTATTTCAAAATAATATTATTATCTACATATGGAATATGCAGAACTTCACTGGGTCTTTTTTTTTTCCTTCTTCGTGTGTGTGTGTGGCTTGTGGCTGTGTATGTATTATGTATGTGTGGTTGTCGTGCCAAAAGACCCGCGATGGGATGGAATAGAGAGAAAGAGAAGAGACCAACAACCAACAAAATACAAACAACAACAATTTGATTTCTATCCACAACAAGTTAGTTAGTTGTATTACATTGTTGTTGTTACTACTACTTGTTTCTGATACTAGCACCAACACGGTTGTTGCAACTGTGTCACCATCTTGCTGTACTCTCTCCAAGCAGGACAAGAAGAGAGAATTGTTTGTTTGGATTGTCGGTCTTCTTGTTGTTCCTATATAAGACGGAAAACAGAAAGGGAACTTCTGTCTCTATCAATCCATCCATCCATCAAGCAATCCATCCATCAATCAATCAATCAATCCATCAATCAATCAATCATGTCATCGTCATTTGTTGGGACACTGTTCTTTAAGTGGTTCGTATGCCTATGGTTGTGTTGTACTACAACTACTGTCGTTGGTCAACAACAACAACAACCACCATCCATGGCTTCTACCAAAGACAATATTGCGATCCAAAATTTGTATACATGTGACGATCCGTCCAATGCAGAAAATCTCATCCCGTGTGATGTTGATACCAATCGATGGGACATTACCGCATTGGATCCACAATCGTCACCGGATGACTCGGACGTTTGTTTGGAATTGGTTGAACTATTGGTCGATGCCTTGCGAACGGAAACACAAACACAAGAAGATGAAGATGGAGATGATGAAACAACGGCGACTGTATTTGAAGACATCCTTTCGACGCTGGTGGCAGATTATTTGGAACCGTGTGTCATTTGGGCCATGGAATATGGTGATTTGAAACAAGCTGCTGTTGCTGCTGATGGTGGTGGTGGTATGGATGATAAAACTGACGATGATGCATTCCAAAATGATGGTGGTGGTGGTGGTGGTGGAGGTGAGTACCACCACTTTTTTTTGGGTCAACGTCCGACTGTGTTGTGTCGTGTTGTGTTGTGTTGTGTATGTCATTCCTCTCTTGATCCCTTGTCGTCTTACCACGTCTAATGTTTCCCCAAACATCGCACATATGTATATACACTTTTGCTTTGTGGATAGTCCCGTTGACGACCATGTCGTTCGAACCATTGGATTTGATTTTGGTGTGGGACAAACCACCCCGATCCTTTGCTGTCGATCGGATGACATTATTGGACGTCACGACACGACATTTGTTGGTGGCACTCCGTGCCGAACTAGGTCAAGAGTCTGTCGATAGTATTTCAGTCGATATCGCTACCGGATTGCCACGACTCGATCCCGTCGATTCGAAGAAACTTGAACTGCCGTTTACCATGTCGGGATCGGTCCGTCTTGCCGATGTCAAGACCCTGTTGGTACGAGAGACCACGATCGACGATGGCCAGTCGGCACTTCAACGAATTGTCGTCCGGGCCTTTACCAATCCCGACGCGCTCTCCATCTACCTGTTGCGACTGCGTCGAAGCAACGATGATACCCTGACGGAAGTATCGACCGTACTCGTTCCGAAACAGTTGGACGATACGACAATGATGTCGGGAACTACGTCCACGACACAAGTTTCCGACGATGATGAGTTCCTTTCTACACTCCTCATTGCGATTATCGCATCGGTGGCAGCTGCCATTGCTGCCGTCGTATGTTTCTTGTATTGTATCATGTGCCGTCGTCGATGTAAGGATCCGTATTACTACAGTGATGACGACGATGACGATGAAGATGTAGACGAAGAATCGGTCTTGCCAGGATATGTTCAAAAACCACCAAACAACCGACTCCAATCGAAATCCAAAAAGTCATCCCGTATCAGTTTGGGTGGTCACAGTGTCGCGTCCAGTGCGAGTAGTGCCAGTAGTCGATTGTTACGGTCCTTCAATCCACGAACACGACGCAGTAACAGCAACAACAACAACAGGAATCGAAATCTACCACCGGATTATCCCGATTTGCCAGCTATCGGCACGGCACCCACCTTGGATTTGGAAGAAGCCGGCGGTCCCATCATCCAAGATTACGCCGAATCGGAAATTTCTGCCAGTATCATTGGATTTGATATCGGTGGTGGTGATGGTGGTGACGAGGATGGTGTTTCGGAATTTGATATGGAAACCTTGCCACCACCTAGGGATGAACATCATCATCATGACGACGACGATGATGATGACATGCAAATGAGTATCGTCGATTTTGGACATCGAGAAATCGAACCACCACCGTTGCCATCGGAATACAACAAAACCAACATTACCAACCGGTTATTGCAACAACAATACCACCACCAACATGATGATGATGATGATGATGCTGTTTCCGAATCTGGCACTTCCTTGTATTCGTACATTCCCGACGATACCTCCCTTGCCACCTACAATAACGATAACAACACCTTTGCCAGTCGCAGTGTCATGAACACTACCGTCTCGTCCTTCACCAAATCCGTCGATTCGAAAGATAACAACAACAACAACAACATGGTTACCAAAACACCGTTGGAACAATCCAAACAAAGGGGATTGTTGTGGTCGGTCATGGATACCCTGAAACGATATGAAACCAACGATAACAACAATGATACCAGCATGGACGACAACACGTATCTGGAGGAAGATTACAACACGTACGGCAAGGATTTGATCGAAGGTACCGCTGCCACTAATAACAAGGCACTGACCGTTGCTGCTGCTACTACTACTAGCACTACTACTTCTGCTCCTTCGACTCCCTCCCGAACCATTCCTATGAGTGCTTCCATTTTGGGTGATGATCATGATTCGGATACGGATTCACATGCCTCCAATCACTTGTTGTATCCAACCAACGATGATAATGCCTCACTCATTCGAGATGTGCAACGATCCTATCACCGGATGGGCGGCGGTGTGGGAGGCGATGGTGGTGGTGGTGGTGAAACTACCGACGACGATACCATTGCCGATGATGCCTCATTGATTCGACGGGAACAGAAACAACACTTTGAACAATTGTGGAAGGATGACGATGAACAAGAAGCTGCTGCGGCGGCGGCGGCGGCTGCTGCGGCCAAACAAGCAGAAGTGGCAGCATCTACTCCTGACAAACCTACCACCACGACGGTCGATCCCAAGACGGAAAAACGTAGCAATACATCGTCCTCTACACCTATTGATCTGGATACCCTGCATGATCTCATGACGACCGCATCTGAAAGTGAAAGTGAAGCCGCAAAGAGTCGGACAGACAAGGGAACAGCGGATATCCCTACCAAGGACGACAAGGCCCAACCAAACTCGATTCAAGAGGATGTTGCCGACCAAAATCCTGTGTACGTGGGCGATGTCGTTGTCGCTGACCACGATCAAGACGATGCAATTATCGATGATGGTGTTCTTGGTGCCGACACAGACGGCAAGGCGCTTGTCGATTGGGTACCCAATGGAGATGAAGATCAAGCCGATGTCGATGATTACGAGGATGGAGATGATGATGACGACGACGACGACGACCAACAACGAAATCTACCACTACCCACTGCATTGGAATCGTCTTTCAAGGATTCTTCCAGCAAAAAAGATTTGGCTTCCGTGTCGGATTCGTCCAGTATCTCCAGTGGCAAATCTGGTTCCAGCCGCCATTCGAATAACTCTGGCAACCGCAACGTAGCATCGGCCCGTAAGAAACGATCACCCAAATGGGGAACAACGTCCGAGCAGCCCAACTCTACCTCCAACGCCAGTACTACAGCATCTTTGTCGGACCAAGAGAGTGTCTGTTCGACCGATTCGGCCAAGTTCCGTTCCTTGATGGGCATCCAAGACACCAATGATGCAGCTTTGGTATTCCAGAAACGATCCCACGATGAACTGCAACAACAGCAGTCGACGGACCCACCCCAGGCCTCTGGTGCCGCAGCGTCAATTGCGAAAAGCAACCATGGAAACGCATCTCGCAACAAGTTGGAATCGCTGTTAAGGTCGGATGGTTCCAAGGACTCGACCGAGACTGACTTTGATGATACTACTGATGCCTTGTTGTTGGAAGCAGCAAGGGAATCGGCCATGGCTTCCTTGACAGCTGCTGCAGCGGCTGCCAGCGAGAACAAGGCGGCGGCACCCATCTTGACCATTGTCACAGATCAAAAAGACGAAAAAAAGGACGACGACAGTGAAGAGTTCGATGAAGAAGATGAGTCCAAGGGTGTCAGTCCGTACCGTCTCCCCGCTGCCATTCAAACAGCCATGAGCTACGACAGTGGTGGCGATCAAACTGCCACTTCCACCGTTAGTGCATTGAGCGCCGCTCCCAGTGTCGATGCCAGTATCGGGTCCCAAATGGGTTGGTTTTAAAACCAAAAGTCCCTCGAGGGAGGAAAAAAGAAAACAAGAAAAACATAGCAGGTGGCATCGAAAGCGAGTGCCATGTACATTTTGTTCGTTTGTGTATAGGTTTTGTGTTACTTTGAAATAAAACCTACTTGCATAGTAAGAGTAATTCACAATACAATATACATTTTTTTTAAAATCCTGGTGTTACAGCTGACACAGATTGAAGGGTTGCGAATTCGGGAGATACCTTCTGTAATGACGCAACCAATTGCGCTTGGTCGGTCTCGTCTTGCAATGGCAAGGTAGCCAATTGTGTCTTGTCGACATCGAGGGTAACGGGTTGCGTCCACGTGAAATCTTGATTGTAAACGACCGTAACGGCCGCGGAGGACGATAGCCGTCGTCGTCCGGTTCGCAAAAATGGCAACGACGACGACGACGATGACGACGACGATAGTTCTCTTCTCCGCGTTCCATCAACCGATACAACCTCAATGGACGAAGCAAAGCGGATGGAGGGATAGAAGTTGTCAAAATACTCGGTGAAATGTTGTTCAAGTGTCGTGGTAAGGGTATCGTAGGCACTCTCCGCAACACTGTCCATGCCATGCAAGGTCAAGGATGAACCTTGTACAGACTCCGATTTCAACTCGGTGGAAAGCTCAAAGGTTGAGAGGAATTCGGTGTTTTTAGTGGTATTGGTGTTGTTGCTGTGGTTCTCCACTTCCTTGCAACCCACAGCAGTTGCCATCGTCGTATTGACAGGGTCCAATGGCTCACTGGCGGGCCGAATGATATTGTCAATCATATATTGATGACTGGGCGTGCGGGGAATGGATCCTTCGTAGGGGTATTGCTCTGGACTGTACATGACGACGGGGACACAACTGGGAGTTTCCACTACAGAAGTACTTGGGGCTTGTGTCGTCACTGTTACGGTCGGAGTCACTGTTCCGTCAATCGGAATGTCGGTAGGAGAATCTACCGATATCGAAGTACTTGGGGCTTGTGTCGTCACTGTTACGGTCGGAGTCACTGTTCCGTCAATCGGAATGTCGGTAGGAGAATCTACCGATATCGAAGTACTTGGGGCTTGTGTCGTCACTTTTACGGTCGGAGTCACTGTTCCATCAATGGGAATGTCGGTAGGAGAATCTACCGATATCGAAGTAGGAGTAATGGTGGGAGCTGGTGCCACTGTCACGTTCTTGTCTGGATTGTCGTCCTCATCCAACACGTTATCGTCAGTATCGGTAGCATTGGAATCGCTGGAAGGAGAATTATCGGGATTGGTGGGAGCTAGTGTCACTGTTACGTTCATATCTTGATCCTCGTCGTCTGGCTCCTTGTCCAAGATGATTTCATTGTCTGTGACATTAGTATCGCTGGGAGGAGGATCATCGGGATTGTTCGGAGCTAACGTCACTGTGATGTTCCTATCTTGATCCTCCTCGTCGAGGTCCTGGTTCAACATGATCTCGTCCTCGTCAGTGACATTACTATTGCTGAAAGGAGGATCACTGGCACTGTTTGGTGCTGCAGTCGCATCGACGTCTTGGTCAAGTTGAATTTCGTTGGCCGTATGATTCGCGGAGGGAGACTGCGGCAAGGACGGTGCTATTGTGGGAGACGTGACATCTTGGGCACTAGTACATGCCAAAAGATGGAGGAGGAGAAGAGTGGCGGTGACGATGGCCGTTGCTTTTGGAAAAACAAGAATCGTCATGATGGTGGATAGGAATATTGAATTGAGGGAAACGAATAGTGGGAGGAGAATAGAATGATGGGCTGGTTGTTTCGTTTTGAGAGGAAGGGTGAGAGAGAGTGTAATTGGAAACTATGCTGAGGACAATTTTAGAAAAGATTTCATTCCTTTGGCATGCATCAAAGCGGAGGAAAGAATTTGTTTTAGAACGATCGAATACAATGGTGGACATGAGATGACGAATCGTAGATCAGGCCCACGAAAAGGGTGTGCAGGAACTTGGAGAAGGAAGAGAAAAGAAAGTGGAATGCCTTTTCCTGCTTGATAGTAGGAAATGAGTTAAACGAAAGGTCAAGTTAAAATTTCCGTTCAGTTTTCTGAATGCCTATCAAACTCTCCCCAACCTTTCATTTATGACCTGGGTCGAAAAAAAAGATCAAGTACAACATGAAGGATGGTTGCGTTTTTGCAATTAATAATAATTGTAAAAGATTTGGTGACCTTCGTAGTTTTACAGTAGGTACGACTACGGCAAGCAAGTACCGTAGTCAAATTTAGAGTTACTATTCCTACAAGATACATCGCACAACAAGGTACAAAAAAAGTAACGATGATTTTTCAAGCCGACACATAGGATCATGTCAAAAGACAGACACTTCACGGCAGCAAAAGATTCTTGTGTACGATGTATTTTATGGCAACAAAATGCCTCCAATCTTGTGAACGATACCATTCCCGGCCACAGTGTCTGTTGTTTCGATTGGCACATTGTCATTAATCATCACGCCCATTTCTGTGACACTGAATCGAATCGTCGATCCCAAAACGGTCGTCAATTCCAATCCATCTTCAATCAATGTGCTGGGATACATGCCAGCTACCACGTGATATGTCAAGATATCCGTCAAGGTATCCAAATCGGGAAGTTCTGTGAGCACATCAAATGCCTCGTTGATCGGAGCAAAGACGGTGAAGGGCCCGTCGCCACTTAATACTTCCACCAGTCCAGCTTGGTTCAACAGTGAAGTCAATGTGGACAAATTACTAGTGTCGCTTGCAATCACTGTGGCAACCGTCTCTTGCAAGAAACTGGGCAACAACACCGCATCAATGGCGTGAATGACACCATTAGACGCAGCCACATCCGCAACCACCACATTGGCAGCGCCGTCGTTCAACACCAAGGATTGTCCATCGGGTGATCTGAATTGGACGCGATCTTCGGCTGTATTCAACGTTGTTAGAAAAAGACCCTCAGGGCTCAAAACGGAAAAGCTGTCCAACAGGTTGGGTCCTTGCAAAATCGATTCAAAAGCATGGTACAGCAGTATTTCTTGCAAGTGAAACTTGTATGCAGGAGTGGTCAATGCTTCCACCAAGGATGGATCCAATGCCGCAAAGGCTTCGTCGGTTGGGGCCAATACAGTGACACTAGGAAGTGTAGCCAAAGCTGTGTCAAGCTCTGCCAGGACCACCAAATCGACCAATGTGGAGAAGCCATCCAACGATACCGCCACTTCGACAATGTTGCCAAGACCGTCGGGGGCTGGCGCTGGTGCTGGAACCGGTTGCATGACGGGCACGGGGGCTGGAGTTGTCGGAGGTCTTGTAGGAGCTGATAGGGCATTAAGAATAGTGCGTGGCAAGGCTGGGGTATTTCCGATCTTGTGGATGACGCCATTACTGGCCATCATATTGGGCTGTACGACTTGAGAAAAATTGTTTACAAAGACACCAGTGGAATTGACTTGAAAGGTCAATCTCTCGGATTGGAAGGCTGACCGCAACTGCAGTCCATCGGAAATATCGGATGCAAGGAATTCTCCACTAGGGACGAAATGATATCGCAAGATCTGGGCAATCTGAGCTGGTGACAAATCTACGTTTGGGTTGGAGAGAACATTGGCAAAGGCTTGGTTGGTGGGAGCAAAGATGGTAATGTCGGTTGACGACCTCAGCTTGTTTGCCAATCCTGGCGTGGTTGTAAGGAAAGTTCTCAAAAGGGTAAGTTGACGATCATTCGAAATAACATCGAACACAGATTGTGCGTCCACTGGTAACAGAGAATAGAGAAAGATCGTTGCCACGAAGGTGGCAGCAGCTGTATTGAAAAATCGCATCGTAATGGTGTAAGAAAATTGCACTGTCGTATTTTGTGACACCTGTTTGCATGCAAAGTAAATTGTGACATCGCCAAAGAAAGTGGTCAATTCTCAGACGACGATCGTCCTATCTTCAAAAGCGAGAACATAGATCGACTTGATTCGATATGATTCTTTCTACTGCTTCCGTGATGCTCTTTCCATATATATATTTCGTTGATGAGTCACTCATCGTCAGCAAAAAAGTATCTTCACTGATGAACGGCGCACCTGCAATTTATTCTTGTATGCAGTCAATACTTACTCCAGAACGTAGTAATATCTATGAAGGAGAATTTTGGGATATGGGAAGATACCCTAATCGTGCGAAAGACCGCGCACAAAATACGTGCATGCATATGCATGCAAATCATCGTCAATCCATCAAATAGGGACTTTCGATTGCGATTTTGTCGATGTGGTCACATGTGAAGTCAACCACGACCATGTGGATTAGCTTCGCTCCTCTACTCTCTCTACTACAGGTAGAGGAGAATCTAGTCCTGACTGACTGTGACTGTCATCAAACATTCCAGCATGTTTTTGATGATAAATTGCAAAAGTTTCGGCATCTCATTTTTAACTGTAACTTGACGTTCTGTGACTCATCTGGTCGTGCGAGACGACGAGACGACGATACGACTTTCACCACAATAAGGCCTAAGCATTCACCATCATAACAGTAAGTTCTCTGTGTCCAGTAGAAAAAACACTGATGTACGTCGTACATAGAGCGTTTCCAGTACGGATGAAACTGGGGCTCCTCTAACTTGACGTTCTCTGACTCATCTGGTCCTGGGAGACGACGATTCGACTTTCACCACAATAAGCATTCACCATCATAACAGTAAGTTCTCTGTGTCCAGTAGAAAAAAACACTGATGTACGTCGTACATAGAGCGTTTCCAGTACGGATGAAACTGGGGCTTCTCACAAGTTTTGACCTCTCTATTGACTGTGAATGCCTAGCCCCAAAGGGGGCAGGGCAAAATATGCAACAGCTCGTCCATTCAGTACCATGCTGCCCAACACCCAGTACTGGAAAGGCAAAAATCACATGAATGAGAAAAAAATAAAACCAGTGAGTGTCAGATATGGCGTGGTCTTTCAAAAACAATGCTGGGAAGGTAGTGATTAACCACATAAAATGTCGCGTGTGTTTATATCTTTAACTTGTTGCAACTCAATAGGGCGGATTGTACGTGTAAAAGAAGCCTTCCATGCCAAGCACCAGTAATATTTCCAATTAATAGTACCGTCCCTCTGCACTTGAAGGTACGACATCTTGTTTCACCTGACCTACGATCAAGTCAAATTTAGAAACTCCATGGAACAATAATCTTGTGCACGATGTACTTTCAACTCCAAGTGCAGATTCAAGTTATCAGCAATTTTTATCTTTATGAATTTATGATATGGCTAGACCAAAAACAAAATAATAGCAACCTTCTACCAGCGAAACAACAGGTCTGCTTTCATTTTTTTCGACACTACAGTGATGCCAAAGAGACATAGTTCTACGGTAAAAAAATGCCTCCAATCTTGTGAACGATACCATTCCCGGCCACAGTGTCTGTTGTTTCGATTGGCACATTGTCATTAATCATCACGCCCATTTCTGTGACACTGAATCGAATCGTCGATCCCAAAACGGTCGTCAATTCCAATCCATCTTCAATCAATGTGCTGGGATACATGCCAGCTACCACGTGATATGTCAAGATATCCGTCAAGGTATCCAAATCGGGAAGTTCTGTGAGCACATCAAATGCCTCGTTGATCGGAGCAAAGACGGTGAAGGGCCCGTCGCCACTTAATACTTCCACCAGTCCAGCTTGGTTCAACAGTGAAGTCAATGTGGACAAATTACTAGTGTCGCTTGCAATCACTGTGGCAACCGTCTCTTGCAAGAAACTGGGCAACAACACCGCATCAATGGCGTGAATGACACCATTAGACGCAGCCACATCCGCAACCACCACATTGGCAGCGCCGTTGTTCAACACCAAGGATTGTCCATCGGGTGACCTGAATTGGACGCGATCTTCGGCTGTATTCAACGTTGTTAGAAAAAGACCCTCAGGGCTCAAAACGGAAAAGCTGTTCAACAGGTTGGGTCCTTGCAAAATCGATTCAAAAGCATGGTACAGCAGTATTTCTTGCAAGTGAAACTTGTATGCAGGAGTGGTCAATGCTTCCACCAAGGATGGATCCAATGCCGCAAAGGCTTCGTCGGTTGGGGCCAATACAGTGACACTAGGAAGTGTAGCCAAAGCTGTGTCAAGCTCTGCCAGGACCACCAAATCGACCAATGTGGAGAAGCCATCCAACGATACCGCCACTTCGACAATGTTGCCAAGACCGTCGGGGGCTGGCGCTGGCGCTGGAACCGGTTGCATGACGGGCATGGGGCTGGAGTTGTCGGAGGTCTTGTAGGAGCTGATAGGGCATTAAGAATAGTGCGTGGCAAGGCTGGGGTATTTCCGATCTTGTGGATGACGCCATTACTGGCCATCATATTGGGCTGTACGACTTGAGAAAAATTGTTTACAAAGACACCAGTGGAATTGACTTGAAAGGTCAATCTCTCGGATTGGAAGGCTGACCGCAACTGCAGTCCATCGGAAATATCGGATGCAAGGAATTCTCCACTAGGGACGAAATGATATCGCAAGATCTGGGCAATCTGAGCTGGTGACAAATCTACGTTGCCAACGTTGGCAAAGGCTTGGTTGGTCGGAGCAAAGATGGTAATGTCGGTTGACGACCTCAGCTTGTTTGCCAATCCTGCCGTGGTTGCAAGATAAGTTCTCAAAATGGTAAGTTGACGATCATTTGCAATAACATCGAACACGGATTGAGCATACACTGGTAGCGAAGACACGAGAAAGATCGTTGCCACGAAAAAGGAGGAAGCAGCTGTATTGACGAATCGCATGGTAATGGTGTAGTAAAATTGTGATTTGTGACGACTTTTTCTCATGCAAAGTAACTTGTGACATCGCCGGTGAATTCTCAGACGACGATCGTCCTATCATCAAAAGCGAGAACATAGATCGACTTGATTCGATATGATTCTTTCTACATTTTCCTTACAGTTGTTAGTGCTCTTTCCAAATATTTCGTTGATGAGTCACCCATCATCACCAAAAAAGTATCTTCGCCGATGATCGGCGCACCTGTGCATGCAAACAATACCACCGAACTCTGCATAAGGCTGCGCACAAGAATTCATGACATCATCGTACTTGCAGATGATGACGATTGCGAATTCTGTCGATGTGAAAAGATGACGTGAAGTTAACCACGACCTGGAACAGTAGGAGATTCGAAATGACCTTCCCCAAATGTTTCAACAGGTTTGGGACGATAATTCCAAGGTCTTTCGCATCTCATTTTTGGCTAAAGAAGTTCTCGAACGCACAGTCATGATCGAATTTTTTCCGAAAGGACTTCCATGATGATCCATTAACCCCTCATTTACATGTTATTGCAGTTAGTTTTACGAATCCAGTCGAGTACCCCCCCCCCCCCCCCCCCCCCCCCCGTAGTACTACAGAGCGTAGCTACCAGTTGCTAACAGTAAGACAGAAGCAACAGTGGTCTCTCATCGAGTTGTCTGATAATAGCTACTACTCCGGACTCCGGAGCAGCTATCTACCGGTAGCTAGTAGTGAGAGCTATGATAGCTGCGAGTAGACGATGGGCAAAAGAACGAAAATATTTCCGTATCTTTTTCTTTGGCGTGTGCGACTTCCCAAATTCGAGGTTTTTTCCCTTTGATTTCTTCATAGATTTGTTGTTATTGTACCGAATGGGAAAGCTTAACCACTATCTTGAGAAAAACAATAATAAACTATTATCTTCCCTCTTGATGTTTGTACCCCCATTCAACACAATTGCATGACGTGTTGTGTTGTCCCCAAGTTATTCCTTGTTGTATTGTTGCATATATCGGTTGAGTTGTCGGTTCACACGATCGTTGGCAGATAGAGCTACAAAGTCCATTACCAATTTCGTGGCTGGTCATTGTAGAACTTGCCGTAGCAAATCGTTGTATGGTATCGTTAGAGCGTAGCATGATCAAGTTAAAACGCGATGGATAGGAAACGAACCGATACACTGAAATATCAAAACCAACAAAACATATCATAATATTATTACCATATATACAACATATATTATTATGTAGATCACTGTTTTTTTTATACGCTGATACGGAATGGCCACAGGATCCCTCCCACCTTGTGTATGATACCGTTCCCGGCCACGGTGTCTGACATTTCGATTCGAACGCTGTCATTCATAATGACACCCATTTCTGTGACACGGAATCGAATGGTGGATCCCAACACGGTTGTCAATTCCATCCCATCTTCGATCAACGTGCTTGGATACATACCTTGGACGACATGATACGTCAAGATCTCTATCATGTCGTCGACACTGGGTGTACCGGTACTAAACTCGTTAAATGCTTCATTGATGGGTGCAAAGACTGTGTATGGACCATCTCGATTCAACAGTCCCTTCAATCGAGCTTCATTCAACCACGTATTGAACGTAGACAAATCACGTCGATCGTTTTGAACGGTCGTAGAAATCGTATCTTGAACGCATCGGGGCAGCAATACTGCATCGACGGCATGAATGACACCGTTGGATGCCGACACATCGGCTATCACTACGTTGGCACTGCCATTGTTCAAGTTCAACGATCGGCCATTGGGTGATTGGAATTGGACCCTATCGTGGGCAGTGTTCATGGATGATAAAAACAGTCCGGTGGGACCCAAAATGGACAGACTCTCCAACAAGTTGGGTCCTCGGAACATCATATCAAAGGAATGATACCGGAGTATTTCTTGCAAATGAAATCTATATGGTGGTGTGGTCAATGCTTGTAAAAAGGACGGGTCCAATGAGGCAAAGGCATCATCGGTAGGAGCCAAGAGAGTGGCATGAGGCATGGCTGCCAAGGCTGTATCGAGTCCTGTCAAAAGGATCAAATCGACCAACGTAGAGAATCCATCCAACGATGCCGTCACGTCGAGGATATTCCCGAGACTGCCCGGACCTGAAGTGGGTCTTGGAGTGGTAGGTCTTGGGGTGGGTCGGGGAGTAGGTGCAAGGGTAGGTCGAGAAGTGACAGGAACAGGAGTGGGAGGTAATGGACGTGGTGTTGGAGTTACTGTTAATTCGGCATTTCTCAGTGTTGGTGGCAAGAGTGGTGTATCACCGATCTTGTGAATGATGCCGTTACTGGCAATCATGTTGGGTTGTACGATTTGTGAGAACCTATTGACGAAGTACCCAGTTGCATTGACTTGGAAGGTCAGCGATTGTCCCTCTAGGGATGTTCGCAACTGAAGGCCGTTGGTAAGTTCTGCCTCACGATACGCTCTACCGGGGATGACATGATATTGTAACATTTGGGTGACTTGTTCCGGTGTCCAATTCACGTTATTGGGGATTGTTCGAAAAGCTCTATCGGTCGGTGCAAAGATGGTGATATCCTCTAACGTCTTGAGTGTATTGACCATTCCCGGTGTCGATACGATCAAACTGTACAATCTGGTCAGTCGAGGATCCAATCCAATAATATCCACGACGGTTTGACCGGTCACTGAAGTGAGAGAAGAGAGAAAGATCGTAGCAACGACAGTTGTAACTGCTGTTGTTGCTGCGAAGAATCGCATGGTTGTTGTTGTTGTTGTAATGGGTAGTAGTACTAGTAGTAGATTGTTTTGTTAAAAGAATCAAGTGTATTTGTATTGTGATTATTGTTGTAACACCACACAACCAGTAGAAGGGACGGAGGATTATTACGTATTACACACAAAGAAAGAGATAGAGAGAAGAAACTAATAACTGTAAACTGTAAAATCGTCGAATGGCGTCGATCACGACTTAACTCTTCCACTCTCTACTAGCTAGTAGAGAGAGTATATATTTCACAGTCAAGACGAATCCGTGCCTTTTGGCTTGTGGCTTTACTGTGTTAATGCGCTTCTTTTGATTTTTCGTTCCATATATTTCGTCGATGTTGTCAAACCCACGAACGCATGCATCATACATTTTATTATGTGGGACAAGAGGAGCACTACTCTATCGTACTTGCTTGCAGTTAGTACGGGTATCATAGTTACCAGGTACTCGCATCGCTCTCATTCGTAATAAGCAAATGAGAACGGTCGTGATGGGAGAGCGTCTCCGTATTCTCACATGCTACACATCCGCAGCTATGTTTCTGTTAGCTTGTGAAAAAAGAATGTTGGCGCACCGGTGAACCCATCATGGCCAAAAATGCATCAGTTGTTATCAATAAAATTATTGCGATGATGGAGAGTCACGACTCTCTCTCTCTTATTAACCCTAACTAAAAAGTAAAAGCTCAGACATTGAGAAGACAGAGAACGCTGACGTCGAATAGCGAAAGTAACAATAAATAATACTACGTAGTAGTACAGTAGTACAATGCTGACGTCGAACAGTATAATGACGTACCTATGTGGTGTGTAGTGAAAGCAACAATTATAGTAATACTCTCTGCTAGTAGCTTGATCAATTCCAATATTTGTTGTAATTTAAAAATAAAATAGTGATGATGGAATACATTTTTATTGTACCGGCTTACTAAAACCAGGCGTAATAAACAAAGAGCTAAAACAAGAAGGCAAATGCTCTTTTTAATAAAACGGAGGAGATGACATTCCAGGAACCAGTCCTGGCCCAGCCCCAGGACACACAACCAATGAAAAGAGACGACAACATCATCATGGTCTAATTGATGTTTTGCGACTGCTATCTGTTTCAATCAAGACATTGGAAGGCGAGATGTGTCCAATGTGACGACAGACATATTTATGGATGAAACATGGACGGAAATGCTTCTTTGTGCTTCTAAATTCCATCAAGATAACGGAGACATCTTGGACACATCCACCTCCAACGTCAGCCATTGTCTTGATCGAACTTGTGAGCACAAAGAAACACATTGTCCTCCCAATGTCTTGATTGAAACAGATAGCCCTGTAAGACATTGAATTTCGAGTATTATTTGGTTTGGTTCCTGGAATGTCGTCTCTCGTTCGAATCGTGTCAAAATGCACAAAAAGAAAATACGATACTAACCAATACAATCGGAATGTTGAAAGAACTTTCCCTCTTCATCCAATACATATATATATGCAAGCTGGGCTACGGTGCCAGTCGGCCGGGAAGACACTTTTGTCGCAATTTTTGTGGGAAACTCCAAATCGGAAGGAGGAGATCCATGGTCCGAACCCGAGTCGTAGCAAACTGTCAAGAAGAAGAAAAGGTGGGGTTGGGGCAGCCAACAAAATGGAATGAAACGCCGATGATTCGGAGAACTCCGACGTGGGTTATTTGATAGTTGTTGACTGGCAGTGCAGAAGCTCGTTTCCGAAAATTTCGCAAGTGGCATTGATCTCTAGGTTGATCTCTCTCTCTTTTTACTTTGTCCTTCTGTAATAAGAATAGTCGAGCATGTAAACAAAAGAGAACTAATTTGGCATATTATCATCATAATATCTGTATACCGTCGATTATTTGTGTCGACTCTACCGTGGCTGCTAGCTAGAACAAAACAATAGAAGAGAAAAAACAAGCTCGTGATACTACCTACTAGACTACTGTATTTCAGCTACTCTGCGAGCTAGTCTAGCTAGCGTAGTTACGTTCCTCTTCAAAAAGTCATATACTACTAGAGCTAGCTAAATCTAGAAGAAGAAATTGTACGTACGGAAGTTGTTCAGTCAATGCCAAGAGACATGAGACGAATGTGTGTGGATATGTGGGTATCCGGTGCGTATGACACCAACACTGTCGAAACATTATGATACAACGTCGTGTTCCGCATTCGCCTTCTTTTTGTCGGATGTTCTCCAACTTCTTGCTCGCCCTGTTTCTCGGATCTTTTCATGCTCTCTAGTTCTACTACACACCTACACACTACCACTCGGGGCCGTTTCCTTTCTTCCGATCTTCACTTGATTTTCTCTCTGTAGCACCACCACAACTGACTGCGAAAAAGATATATTAACCGAGATCCGAGCACCCCCCCCATCGCCCACGTGGGTCATGGTTTTTCCCTTTGAAACTTTAATTCCGATTCGCCTTCGCCGTAGAACCCTGGTACTGGTTTACACGAAAACAAAAAAAAAGAATCACAATGGAGCCCCTCTACCGTAAAACACTTTCAGTTTCACAACTACTGGACACATACCACACAGTGTAGTAAAAGCTGAGAGCTATTAACATGTAGTTTACGGTTCTATCATCTTTTCTTCAACAAGTCCTTTCTCGTATTCGTCTGTTGCGTCCGATAATGTCGGATGCAAGTTTCGCGAATTTCTTCCTTTTCATGGGCGGAGGCAAAACAGTCTTTGTCTGTCTTGCCCGATCCAATGCAGTAGTACGGAACTCCAAAGTCTTTGCACATGTATCGGGTTCTGGCTACTTTCCCCCTCAAACTGCAGGATGTGCATCGTTGTCGCTCCGCACATGATATTTTTGTCATCGCATGTGCGACAGATTGCTCACTTGTGGTGTCCTACCTCATCTGAGGTCCGACTAGCGTCTCAATTGCTTTGTTCTTGAGATCGACAATATTGTATGGTTTCTGCTTCCCATTTCATTGCTTCGTTGTAAAGAACAAGTGCATTGGAAGTGCCTACGTCCAGCAAACAGAAGAACAGTTTCAGTCACCAACGATTTTGTCCTATTATCGTTGAGTGGATATTGAGTGATAATGAAGTCGTCGCATGTCGGCAATATCAACGCCACCCATGTAATGGTTGTACTTGGTGACAACCTGTGGACGTTTGATTGTCACAATACCTCCCTGTCCTCTCCTTTTGCATTCGTCCATGGGTGGGTGGGGTCAAACTGCAGGATGTGCATCGTTGTCGCTCCGCACATGATATTTTTGTCATCGCATGTGCGACAGATTGCTCACTTGTGGTGTCCTCCCTCATCTGAGGTCCGACTAGCGTCTCAATTGCTTTGTTCTTGAGATCGACAATATTGTATGGTTTCTGCTTCCCATTTCATTGCTTCGTTGTAAAGAACAAGTGCATTGGAAGTGCCTACGTCCAGCAAACAGAAGAACAGTTTCAGTCACCAACGATTTTGTCCTATTATCGTTGAGTGGAAATTGAGTGACAATGAAGTCGTCGCATGTCGGCAACATCAACGCCACCCATGTAATGGTTGTACTTGGTGATAACCTGTGGACGTTTGATTGTCACAATACCTCGAAATACCTCCCTGTCCTCTCCTTTTGCATTCGTCCATGGGTGGGTGGGTGTATCATTCATGATGCAGAAGACGATGTTACGGCGACGAGACCGGCCTGTTTTCTCTCACCTTTCATCGTTGTGTAGGTGAGGACATAGTTGATTGAATCACCAAAGTCAAGCGCTTTGAACTCTCTTGAGTTTTTGGCAATGGTCATGCTCCTGACCTTGTATCATAGTACGTGTATTTGTCGGTATAGCCAAGAACACCCATGATGAAAGCAGTAGCCGAGTCAGTTACACATAAAGCTTGATTCCATACCTGGCGGCCTTCGAGATAGTGGCTTTCGCTGACAGACTGTACCGACTGCTTTATCGACCTGACAGACCAGGGATAAGATAATGTGGACACGGGAGTGGACGTCGTTGATGACACTTGTGAGATTGAAGACGATGATCGTTCTCCGGTTATTACAGTGTGAATTGCACTCATTGCTGCTCTATGGCAACAGCGGTGACATTGTGAACCCACCATAAAGAACTCTTTTCACATGTATTTGCATCCACGATCCTGTACAGTGTATTCGTGGTTGGGAAGTGTATCTTCCAGCTTACTTTCTCCTCCGACTCTTCGTCGTAACGGATGTCGATAGTCTCCACAGCATCTGCGATTACATCTTCTTCC
Source organism: Nitzschia inconspicua (assembly GCA_019154785.2). NCBI lineage: Eukaryota > Bacillariophyta > Bacillariophyceae > Bacillariales > Bacillariaceae > Nitzschia > Nitzschia inconspicua. Next base: position 119,454 of record JAGRRH010000007.1, on the reverse strand, counting down.
TCTGTCCAATTAACAGAAATCGTCGATGGAGTTCTTGTGTTGGTACTATTCTTGGATTTATTCTCTTTCTTTGTATGGTCTCCAATACCTCATCCGTGCTTTTGTCAAAAGGGTCTTCTCCTCGCTGCCACTACTACCAAAAACAGCCTATCAAAGAGTAGTAATACTACGTACTAAGTAACAGTACCGTACTAAATACTCGGAGTATGTTCATATGACGTCGTAGACATGATAATATTTTATCTTGATCCCTTCCCAAATTATTTAGGCCATCTCCATACCTACTACGGTATTACCTCTATCATAGCGCCTGAACTTTTAAAATGAGACCCCTTCTGATTGGCTGAAAAAAAACTTCAAAGTTGGAATCGGAATGTCCTCACAGTCAGTAGAGCGTTGATGCTTGAAGCACATGTTTCCTCTTCTTCCTGTTGCAGCAGTATGAAGCACAAAACAACAACAACAACAACAACAACAACAACAACAACCCACATAGTCTCCCTCGACGGCCAGTAGAAGGGTTGGAACTCACTTCTCACTGAGCTCCAAGATGCAGCTGGGACAAGACGAAGAAACACCACTCGATGTTGGTCAACAGCGTCAGGTTCGACCTATTGATGCGACTGATGAGCGTCTTTTTTTCTTTGTGGAGCATGGTGGACAGAGATACGATGAGTAATCGTTACGAATTACTACCTAGATGATTTAGTAGATGACAGTAACGAAATCGCCCATTATCACGGGCATGGACAACATGGCGGATCTTTCCCTGGACGGATTGTCATCAAGCGAGACTTTTGAAGCAACATACAAGAGGCTGTGCGAGCAATACTTTTAATGGAGGCTGAATCGTTGTATACGGCACAACAATTCAAGCGTCGACATCGAGTTTCTCCATCGATCTTTGAAAAGGTTTATCAACAACTTCTTGGTAAGGGTGTCTTCAGGAGACCCGATAAGCTGGACGCCTGCGGGCGCAAAGGAATCCATCCACTGGTTCGAATGACCGCCGCTTTCAGGGTACTTGCCTATGGATGTGGTGCAGACAGGGAGGACGGAAACTTGTCGATCGGTGAATCCACTGTCCATGATGCAGTGAAATCTTTTTGCAAGTTGTTAATACAGGAGTTTGGCGATGAATACCTCAACCGGACACCGACAGTAGCTGAAAGAAACCGAATTCTCAAGCACAACAAAACGAGAGAGTTTCTTGGATTATTTGCATCATGGGACTGCAAGCACTTTGTATGGGAAAACTGCCCTGTTGCACTACAAGGACAGCACAAAGGCCACCACGCGGGTGGTAAGTATACAAAAATACTTGAGGCAATTGCGGATGGTTCATGTTACATTTGGTTCGTCCATTTTGGAGCACCTGGATCATGCAACGACATCAATGTCCTTGACAAGTCGTCCATCGTTGGGGCGCTTCTTTCCGGACAACTTGACCTAAATACAGAGCCTTACGAAATCAACCGAACAATCAGAGACTGGAGTGTCAAAAGTTCAATGTTTGCCTCAATCGCGTTCGCAATGCTAATCTTTCAGGGTTGACAGAAGAAGAAAAAAGTGTCCTACCGAAATCTTTCGCAGGTGAGACGCAACGGCAAAATTGACGTTTTCCTCTTCTGTCAACCCTGAAAGATTAGCATTGCGAACTCGATTGAGGCTAACATTGAACTTTTGACACTCCTTGGTGAAACTATCTCGAAGGAATTGCCAGATGACACCACGTGTTCCATCGGGATCACGATCCCAGTACGTGCCTGTACCTGCACATGCAGGGGGGGAGAAACTGTTCATGAAACTGTTCAGACGCTTGCTGAAGTCAGCGGCCGTTTGATCAGCACCATTGATTTCGTCCTGAGTTGCTGCAACATAGGCTTTTGCAGCAACGGTGCATTCGTCTGCCGTCCATTTCTTCCCGTGAGGCATTCTTGCTATACAGAAATCGCTCCTCCGAACAGCAAGTGCACTTCTGAAAAATGGGCAATCGCTGATGACATGTTGTCAACAGAGGAGAGCATCGCAAACGAATCGAGGAAAGAATGGAAAGGCGTTTAAATCAACCAGAAAAGGGCGGGGATCGACAGCCTCGGCAGTTGCGCATCGATGGATTCATCAAACACTGTCAAACGATCGACCAACAGCTTGGGAGCCAAGGAGATCGGGGAACACGGAAACGTGTAAAGAGAGAGACGACAGCGAGGGAAGACAAAAAAGTGTTGGAAATCGTTTGTTGGGTCTTTTGGACATCTACGTTAAAAAATTAATTAATGCGTGGGGATAATGTTTACAGTTAATGAATATGTGGTTACCGGCGCGATCACAATGGCTCCGGTAAAGCGTTTTTTCCCCGCTATAGGTTACCCTCTATAGCGGGATTTTTGGGCTTGACGATCCGAAATCTCTGTGTCAGGAGATGGGTAAAGACCGCTATCCGGTAAAAAGCGTCTGGAGATAGCCTTTAGTTTCAGGCATCTTATAAGCAGCATATTTCCCACCCTTCATTGACTGGCCGAAATGGTTTCTTTCTAAGATTGTGGCGTGTCAAAAACTGTATCTACTTTTTTGCAGAAGAGAGCGTGTCGAACGCAATGAAAAATAATCCGCCGCAACCGCAACCAACAACAAAAACGACGACGACGACGACAACGACAACAGCCGCACAAGAAAGCAGTTGCTTTGCAAATTTGAAATTGTTTTTCTTTGTTCATGTATCAAGTTTTCAAACCAGGGGAACTTATAATAAAGTCCGTACTGTTGTGTATCAATGATAAACCGATGGCAAGATGAACTTGGTTTGACGATGGGATCCATATTCACAGTTGTGATCGATCCCATCAGCCAAAATCGGTATCGCCTTCGAATTGTTTCATAGTATTCCTTCAAACTCGTGGGTGTTCTGCATCTTGAATCATCCGATGAGATGTTGTGAAGATTCGTTTCGCAGAGATAGGAGTAATACCGGTAATATTTTATCTCTACTACGTAGAAGCCTGTCCAAGGAGACACTCTCATAAGATAATATGGTGTATGGTTATCGCTCATCCATCCAATTGGGTCATCGGTAAAAATTCCATCCTTATTATGATTTGTACTACGGTACTCCGAGTAATAAGTACTAAAGTGTTTATGCGCGAAACGGTTTTAACGGCTCTATCTACTTGTCATGTTTTTTTTTGGTCCCATTGACGGTTGAAAGATCTCAACGATCTTCTCTTTTCTCACCTCTCTCATCGCTGAAAAAGTGGTACCCCGGAGTAGTTTATCTTGTTGCATTACACCTCAATCTTCTTCATAACTACTGGTTGATCTTGCATTAAACCTACTCCTTCGTTACTACTGACTAAAAGCGTTCGTTGCATCTTAATGACTGACGATGGCGTCCCTTTTCTCCGCTACAATACATGGATGAAAGAGATACTAAGAAGAATCCCGACATCCCCACTCTTCTTTCGATGAATCAACGTCATGCAGAAAGAGGGTTCTGTTTCAGTAAATACCACCGTTCCAAGAAAAGTATTATTGTACCGCCGTTGCAAATTAACAAAGTACAGTTGTGAGCTTTGAAAATTACAACCAATAGAGGATTGTGGTGGAATGATCGCGTCATCATCGTCGACATCCTTCAGACACAAGCAGGTACACGTTCAGAATGCCATACCACCGCCAAAACCGATTCCATATCGGCTGTTTCTGTACAACAAATACATCCGATGCCATTCATTTCAAGACTCTTGGTGACGGTGCCATCCAATTCTATTCAATTCAAGTCATGAATGCTACCGTCATCCCTTCTATTGGTTTTCAACACACATCCGATGTCTTTTTGGTCGTCACACCACCCCCACAATCGATTCCGTATCGTCGATTCACATCCTATTCCATTCATTTCAAGACTCTGTGTGGCGGTGCTTGCAGCTTCGACGTCTTCCGGTATTGATTTTATTTGCTCGGCCGAGACTTATTGCCAATCTTTTTGGAATGGTCGTTGCTGCCACCACCCACTCGATTGTTTTTTTTCAACAACCCTGCTTACGACTCCTTTTATCCGATGTCCTTTTGGCCGTCATACCACCACCAAAAACAATTCCATTTCGGTAATTTCCGTACAATATCTCCGATTCCATTCATTGCAAGACTCTTGGTGACGGTGATTTTCGCGCCCACGTCTTCCGGTATTGATTTGTAATTTTCCCCCACACACCCTCGGCCGAGACTTATTGCCAAGCGTTTTGGAACAGTAAATGCTACCATCATTCATTCGATTGGTGTTTTACAACCACTCCATATCATGTCCCCTTGGCCGTTGTACCACTGCCAAAATCGTTTCCAATTCAGCAATTTCCGTGCAGTACATCCGATTCCATTCATTTCAAGACTCTTGGTGACGATACTTTCTACATTGCACTTCTTCCGGCATTGATTTGCTCGGCCGAGACGTATTCCTCACTTTTTTGTATGGATCAAAATTCGATCTACTCCTGCCAGTTATACCATCACCGAATTTCAAATCCCATTCATTTCAAGAATTTGTGGTAACGATGATTGTACCTTCCACATCTTTCGGCGTTGATCGTTATGTACCCCAACGCTTCTGCCGAAATTTATTGCCAACCGTTTTGGAGGGATCCATATCCGAAATCCTCCTGGCCGCCATATCACCGCCAAAATCGAATCAATTTCTACAATTTCCATGCAATACATCCGATTCCATTCATCCGTTGCGGTGATTGTAGCCCCCACGTTTTCCAGTATTCATTTGCTCGGCCGAGACTTATTGCCAATCATTTTAAAATGGTAAATGCTACCAAAATTCGATTGGTTTTCTGTGGAACGAGTCCATTTCCATTATTGCCACCCGTTTTGGAGCTAATCTATATCTGATATCCTTTTGGTTGTCATCCCTCCACAAAAATCGATACATTCTCGTCAATTTCTGTGCAGTACACCCGATACCAATCACTTCAAGACTCTTGGTGACCAGAAATGTGCACTCCACATCTTCCGGCATTGATTTTCTCTGCCAACGAATTGACCACCGTTGATCTGTTTTGGAGGGATCCATATCCGAAATCCTCCTGGCCGCCATACCATTGCCGGAATCGATACTATTTCGGCAGTTTTTGTGAAATATACCCGATTCCAATCACTTCAAGACTCTTGCTGACGCAGATTGTACATTCCACATCTTCCGGCATTGATTTGTTATTTTATCCCACGCTTCTGACGAGACTAATTGCCAACCGTTTTGGACCGACCAAATGTTTTGGAACGGTAAATGCTACCACCACCCATTCGATTGGTTTTCAATAACCTTGTGAAACTACGACTCTATATCATATCCATGTCCACTTGGCCATCATACCACCGCAGAAATCAATACAATTTCTGCAATTTGTGTACAATTCTGAGACAAAATTGACCACCGTTTTCGACGGATCCACATCCGAAATCCTCCTGGCGAACATACCATCGCCAGAATCGATGCAATGTCGGCAATTTCTGTGCAATACACCCGTTTCCAATCACTTCAAGGCTCTTGCTGACGGAGATTGTAGCTACCACATCTTCCGGCATTGATGTGCTCGGCCGAGACGAATCGACCACCGTTTTTGACGGATAGCATTCCTTCAAACTCGTGTTTGGAACGGGGGGAACCCGTGGAAGTATCTCATTTGTCATCGGTTTGTCCAAAACGTTGGAAATGATATCATGGTACATGGCCTTGTGCACAAACTGCACAAACTCAATTCCGAGTAATGCAGCGGGATAGCACATGGACGCATGACCGGCGTTCACTATGCGCAACTTTGCTTCGTCCCATGGCGCAACGCCGTCAACAAACTGTGCTCCAAACCTTGTCGATACGAGGGATGGCTTGTTACAAAAACTATCTATCTTCGACGACCCATTGACGGAACGGCTCGCAAAACATCGTAGACCGGTCGTGATAGTCCAAATTAACACTCTCTTCCAGCTCTTTGGTTGGTGTGGGGGTGAATACGGTCGACCATCGCGAACATGGAGAGGCAACATGTCGGTCAATCCAATCTGCCAACTCTGTGTCAAGGAGACGAGCCAAACCGACGGTAGTGTTCCGTGCCACTACACCGTTTTGGGGCAAATCGTCGCATGAATTGACAGTGCATGGCTTGAGGTTTTGATCGCGACGCTGCTTCAAGGCATGGACGATCAATCCAAAGACGGTTTGGGGATCGTTGTTGTTGTTGGCATCATGTTGTATGTCGTCGTTCCTTGGATCAAAGACTCCTGTTGCTGTGTGTCGATAAAGTAACTTCCTTCTGTGACAGTCATGCTGGCAATCTTAATATTTTTGCCCCAGAGCAAGTCCTTGACTGTTGATGATCTTTCTGGTACGGCAAACAAGACAGGGTTGACCCAATTATGTGGGTTTCCACTCTCTGTGGGTCCGTTTCCACTAACGTATACAGATTGTCTAGATCATTCATGGACGGACGAACATGGTCGGTACAGGATCCACGTTGTCGGACACTTGCTTCAATAATACCCCATTTTCGATCGGCATCTACGTTGGTTGTTTCAAACAAGTCGTGATGCTACGATGTTTGATGGGCACGATGAAAGTTACCAGAAGAAAAGTGAAGAATACCAGGTTGGATGGAGCCCGATTGCATTGCAAACCAGCAATGGTCATAACGGCCGGTGCCTTTTTCGATAGAAATTGCATTTTTTCGGTAGATTTGATGTTGTTGTTGTTGTTGTTGTTGTTGTTGTTGCTGCTGCTGCTGCTGCTGCTGCTTGTGCTGTATAGTTTCGCTTTTTTGTGGGTGTTCTGCATCTTGAATCATCCGATGTTGTAAAGATTCGTTTCGCAGAGATAGGAGTAATACCGGTGATATTTTATCTCTACTACGTGGAGACACTCTCACAAGATAATATATTTTATGGTGTATGGTTATCATCCATCCATTTGGGTCATCGGTAAAAATTCCATCCTTATTATGATTTGTACTACTCCGAGTAATAAGTACTAACTGTAAAGTGTTTATGCAACAATCGAAACGGTTTTAACGGCTCTTTCCACTGGTCATGTTATTTTTTGGTCCCGTTGACGGTTTAAAGATCTCAACGATCTTCTCTTTTCTCACCTCTCTCATCGCTGAAAAAGTGGTACCCCGGAGTAGTTTATCTTGTTGCATTACACCTCAATCTTCTTCATAACTACTGGTTGATCTTGCATTAAACCTACTCCTTCGTTACTACTGACTAAAAGCGTTCGTTGCATCTTAAAGACTGACGATGGCGTCCCTTTTCTCCGCTCCAATACATGGATGAAAGAGATAAGAAGAATCCCGACATCCCCACACTTCTTTCGATGAATCAACGTCATGCAGAAAGAGGGTTCTGTTTCGGTAAATACCACCGTTCCAAGAAGAGTATTATTGTACCGCCGTCGCAAATTGACAAATTACAGTGATGAGCTTTGAAAATTTCAAGCAACAGAGGATTTTGGTTGAATGACTGCGTCATCTTCGTCAACACCCTTCAGACACAAACAGGTACACCTTCAGAATACCATTTTATGTGGCAAAGGACAAATCACGTGATGATAAGGCTCTGAGAAAGGCGTTCATTTTCTATAATGCCATGTTGGATGTCTTTGCGAGAGGACAAGGCTACTTTGAGTGACGGTGAAGACGATCTGATCACCTACCTCCAACTTTTACCGACCGTGCATGTTAAGCGGAAGTTTTGCAATGATCAAAAGGGGCTGACAGTCAACAGAAACAACAAAGGAACTGTGAGTGGAGCACCGAAAATGGCGGTCAAAATACCCTTTGGTCCCACGGATTGGATTGTCTGCCACTTTCGTTTCGTTTCTGTTGTAAGCGTCACTGGTAAACAAACGGCCCTCTTAATTGTCAGATAATACGGTGGTTGGAGTGCCCTGATACTGCACAGCCTTGTCCGATGTCCTTTTTGCCGTTATACTAACGCCAAAACCGATTCCATTTCGGCATTTCCCATCCAATTCCATTCCTTTCAAGCATCTCCTCCTTGCCATCACGAATGCTACCATCACCCCTTCTCTGGCTTTGCAACACATATCCGATGTCCTTTTGGCCTTTATACCACTGCCAAAATAGATTTTAATTTCAACAATATCCGTACATTACACGAGACACTTGGCGACGGTGCCATCCAATTCTATTCCTTTCAAGCCTCTCTCCCTGTCCTTCGTGAATGCCACCACCACCCCTTCTGTTGGTTTGCAGCACATATCTGATGTTTTTTTGGCCGTCATACCACCGCCAAAAGCGATTCAATATCGGCAATTTCCGTACAAAACATCCAATTCCATTCAAATAGAGCAGCACCTTCTATTGGTATTCAACACATATCAGATGTTGTTTTGGCCGTTATACCACCGCGAAAGTTGATGTAACTTCGGCAATTTCCATCCAAGTCCATATGTTGCAAGACTCTGGGCGACGATTCTTGCACTTCGACGTCTGCGGGTATTGATTTGCTCGGCCAAGACTTATTGCCAATCGTTTCGGAATGGTAAATGCTACCACCACCCATTCGATTGGGTTTCAACAACCCTGTTGAACGACTCCACATCCGATGTCCTTTTTGCCGTCATACCACTGCCAAAAATGATTCCATTTCGGTAATTTCCGTACATACAGTATATCCGATTCCATTCATTGCAAGGCTCTTGGTGACGATACTTGTGCATTCCACTTTTTCCGGTGATGATTTGTTCGGCCGAGACATGACGTTAAGGTTTCCACCGTTTTGGAGGGATCCGTATCCGATGTCCACTTTGGCAGTCACATCATCGCAAAAATCGATTCCATTTCGGCAATTTCCGTTCATCATTTATATGGAATTTTATTGATTGCAAGACTCTTGGTGACGGTACTTGCAGCCTCGACGACGTCATCCGGTATTAATTATTTTTTGCTCGGCCCGAGGCGTATCGTCCACCGTTTTTGGAATACTATGTAGATCTTTCCACAACCACCCACCCATTCGATTTGTGATGTTCCACAACCCATTGAAACGACTCCAACAACAAAAATCGAACTCACTTTCGACAAATTCCATCATTATTATGTTTCATTTTACGGTTGACGGTATGAATGTACACACTACACTTTACTGTTAGTTGGTCATACTCAAAGGACTGCGGAGTAAGTCGTCCGATACTAATACTAAAAGTAATGGAACGACTGTCTATGTTGAAACGAAAATATTGAATTGATCTGATTTTGACTGGGCAAATATCTTTTGGAAGCAACAACAACTTCTTCTTTCTTCCTTCATGCTTTGACACACAACCACCACCAGGTCTTGACATCGCCCTTCAACGTGTATCCGTCGGCGGTGCAGGGTTGCGGGTTCCCGAACCCGGCATTCCTCGCCGCAGCCACTACGGGCGGCGCCTTTCCGATGTTGCCGTCGGTGACGCACTCGTACTCGTTGAAACGGGGGAAGTAGGTACATCCCAAGTTGTTGTCACTCCCGAACGGAAAGGTCCCACAGGGAAAGTTGGTGAAGGATTCTTGGGTTGGCGTCAAGAGTCCCTCACTCACAGCCTGCGAACAAGGGATGCCGTTACTGTTTAAGTGACGACGACGACCGATGATGAAGGACTCGTCAACGTCGACGTCGTCGTCGTTGTCCTGTTCTTTGTTGGTGGAGGCTTCGTCAACAACAGTCATCTTGGCTCCAAAACGAGCCGCGGCCGACGACGACGAAATCGAAAAAACTATCAAGAGGATGACGACGATGGTCAGAGGGGAAGAAGACGTGATTCTTGCGAACATGATGATGAATGATGAACGATGATGATGATAAAAGAAAAGATATCGTTCTTGGTCAAAAGAGGAATATTTTGTGGGTGTGTTGTAGTTGTAGTTGTAGTTGTTGTTGTTGTTGTTGATGATGATGAAAACTTTTACTACAGGTGCTATGATACGTGTATATGATATATGTTTGAAAAGTGAGAAGAACATTCAAACTGTAAGTATCATCGTGCGACATACGGTAAAGAAAGAAAGGAACATGTATGATAGTTCCTCTCTACCGGTAGTAGTACCTACCGTACCTACCTAGTACCGTTACTATTCCCGAGTTTCTTGCGTGGCAAGCCAAAGTGGTAAACCGACAATTTCTCTCTAATTAACTGTAAATACACTATTAAGACTACCACTCAGAGTTTTTTATCGAGATTATGTGATAGGTGTATGGTACACAAGTTTCTCCACGCTTGTAGTAGTACATACGGTATGGGTCCTAATTGCTGTAGAGTCCTACCGGTAATCGGAGTTGAGCGTATCATTCACATTCAAGTCACGCGGATGTTTCATTTTTGTACTGCCACCGTCTGCATTGTCTCACGAAAAGTTCGGATGGACGTCTTTTTCTAATTAACTGTAAATTTTTCTACTCATTATTCTGTTGGTCGACCTCGAATGAAAAAGAAATCATGGAGAGAGTGTATTATTTATATATATTATATGGATTATTTATATACTTCGTAGTTATTAATAGGAAGTATTCCGATTTCTTCTAAAAAGGGTTAGAAGAAGAAGAAGACTACTAGCTAGAGAGCTAGTACTCCGTATTACGATACGTATCAAACGTGTTGGTGCTGTTGGGCAGTACCCAGCTAGTACGGTACTCCGTATTATGATACGTATCATACTTCTTGGTGCTGTAGGGCAGGCGGTGAAGTACGGCACCTACCTACCACCTACCGTATCTACCGTACTACGACCCTTCGTGGCATCATTCGGTTCTCGTGGAAGGAAAGGTAGTGCGACGTATATTTATATATATATATTAAAATAAAATGTTATCGTCCGTCCTTTGTTGGATGCATGTGTCGTTGGTTGAACTTTCAGTTAATTATATTATTTCATGTGTGCACGCCTCGCAAACGATGCAGGGTACTACTAAAATAGGTCGTCGGAGTTGGATATCGGCACGAGGAGGTCGGTAGGTTTAGGAATTTTCCCAACGCATTGGACGACATGGGACGGTGACGAGACATCATTCGATTATTAACTGTAAATACGTACTACGTATAAAATAATGAAGCAAGCTAGGTAGAGAGAGCATGATAGAGAGTAGAGTTTTGGAATGACGACGGACGAAGGGAAAGCATTGTACCATAACAACTTTTCTTGTTTTAATTTATACGTAGTATAAAATAATTGTATTGTATTTTCGTAATAATTATAATATTATGATCGGTCTTTGGTCTTGCCACGGCATAAACGTCGTGGTCGCCAAGGTTCCTTCTTTGATTTCCCTCGTTCCTTGCTTTCCTTTCCTTCTTCTCTTCCCTTCCTTTGATTCGTTCCGTCATTCATCATCATTCATCATCATCTTCATTCATCATCGATGATAGTATCTCTATCTTTATGCACTACAGACTACCGGTACTGTTAGCCTCTACCTACGGTAGTTTTACGTTACACTGCTGTCTCTATAGTAAACCGGTGGTATAGTCTACGGTACTGTTGTGTCGTACTGGAGTACCTCCATCCATCCATCCAGTGATCCATCCATCCATCCATCCATCCATCCATCCATCCATCCATCCATATATCCATCCATCAAGACAAGACAAGACAAAGTGAACACAAAAGTAACAATGACAGGCACACTGCTGTTGTTATTGTTCCATGGACGGAGATGGAGAGTGGGCTTTCTTCCGATACAAACACCATGTCTACTGCTGCTGCTGTTGCTGATCTCATCGTTGATGATACAGCCACAGGCAGCAGCTATTAATCAGCAAAGTCAAGATTCTTCTTCTTTATCATCAATTGATTGGTTTGTCAATCAACAAAAACAACAAGAACAACAACAACATCATCATCATCATCGAGAGTTGGTGGAAGCTTACACACTGTACAGTCTTCCGAAGGTCCATGTCGAGTTGGAAACCAAATGGACGGACGAGTTGGATCGTGCCTATCGACTGACGATCACAACAACAAATACGGATACTAACAACGACGATGCTTCTTACGATTCGTCGTTCCCGTTGTTGATTTCTCAGACGGGACAACAGCAATCCTCGTTGAGTTTTCCCTTTCGTACCGTCACGCAGAACTATCTCTATCAAGGATTCACAAAACTGCTCTCCGATTGGGAACGAACCCTACCATCTACGTCAACAACAGCAACAGCAGGAGGAGAAGGAGGGGATACGAATATTACTTCATCTACTTCGTCTTCGTCTCCTTCGTCTCCTTCGTCGTTTTCTTCGTCACATACGTTCTTTCCGATGTACCGACATTTGGTCACGGTCGACGTTCAGGTTCGGTTGTTCGTGTTGCGACCGTCCGATCCGTCCCTGATTCTGGACGTCACGTCGGTCACGTTGCTGGCCGAACTGACCCCGTCGGTGGCCTTTTTGGAAACGACGACGACGACACCGTCCGATTATGATGGATCGTGGGACGGTGGTCCCACCAAACCGTCCGACGAACAAGTCTTACAGCTGTTCGGACACGCCTGGATGATGGACACTCTGTTCAGCAGCAGCAACAACAACGGCAACAACAACAACCAAAACCTCGTGGAGTATCAGCAACAGCTACGGTCCACCACAGATCCGTCCTGGATGGGACATATCCGGTCGGTACACGTGACGCTTGCCCTTCCGTACGGTCCCGGCGGTACTGCTGTTACCAACGATGCCACCGCCAGGTCGGGATGGTCCCAACGTACCGAAAACGTCATGCTATCAGTACTGGTACTGGTCATCGGTGGAGCTGGTATCGTATTCGTCTTGGCCTATCGACGACAACGTCGCAAGTACTACATTGCACAGTTACAAGCCCTCCATCACGGAGAACTTCATCTCCACCAAAACGATGTTGATGATGATGATGATGGATATCGTGATGAAGAAGAACAAGAAAACTATCGGCATGGTGGCTATAACCACCATCCATCGGGGGGAGTATCATCTTGGAGACCACGGAGCGTTTCGGATGATCTTTCGCAAGGCGATCGATCCTTTGTATCGTCGTCGACAGTTGCGACAGGTACAGCCGGTACAGCCGGATCTATGAAACGACCGCCACCACTCACCACACGAATGTCCTCGCTCGATTCGGCACGACACGGAACCGACGTCTTTCATCGGACCTCCACCATGAACGCCATGACGGCGTTGGAAGCCTCCGATCGGTACCTGTCCAAACATCGTCCCGATCTGTACCAATATTATAACAACAACAACAGCAACAACAACCAATCAAGCAACAACAACAATTCTTCCCTCCAAGTCTTTGGACGGACGTACGAAATACCGTCCAATCCGTTCGATTTCATCGGCGGATACTTTAACTTTTCTCATGGGGTGCAACAACAACAACATCAACAAGCTGCTTCTGCTCATTTCCCATTTTCACCGTCGGCGTTTGCATCACCAAACAATGGCGGCAGTTGTGACCATCGTCGATCGTCGTTTGCCGTCATGGCATCGTCTCCGTCCACGTTGTCGGCCAATTCGGCGTTTACGCCCATCCCCAACAACATGAACTTGGCAGCATCGGCGCATCAATACCTCGACCAACCCCCCGACGACGACGACGACGAGGAGGAGGTTGGGGGGAGGAGTAACACGGATTCGACCACCACGACCACGACACGACAAGGTGCCCATACGGGACAATCCTGGCAAGTACAACAACAACAACAACAGCAGTACCTGTTGGACGACGATCATTCGTCGGCATCGTCGGCGGCATCGAGTGCACTGGGTAACATCTTTCGTAATCTATCCATATCGGCATGGATGCCCAACAGCGGCAAGAACAGCAGCAACCATAACAACAACAACAACCGTCATGGTAGGGATGACTCGAGGTACCATGATGATGATGATTATGGGAATCATCACCAGCATCATCATGAAGGCTACGACGACGACGACGATTTGGCCTTTCATCATGGAAACGATCCCGGTGACATCGAGTTGGAAGATCTGCCCGCCGATTACGATTTCCCCTTTCAAGACTTTCCACGGATCGACGGTACGCCGTGTTTGATTTACAACGAGGAGGCGCTTCAGGAACGGGAACGACAGAAACGGGCATCCCAAATCTTTGCTACGACAACCACTACGACGACGAACAATGACGATAACGACAACGGTACGATGGACTATGACAGTGGCACGGAGAAGAAGGATGATACCGATGCATGGATGAGACGTCGTACAACATCGTCCGTGTCAGATTCGGACTTTCGAAAGATGTTGTCGGACCATTCCTTGGACGATGGTATCGGCGACAATACTATCGATCCACTCTTGGTAGTAGTAGACGACGCGGACGACGACGACCAGGGAAAAAATGGCGCCTCGTCGACGCCGACCGTGGCAGCAGCCAAATCGCCGCAATTTCAACAACAACTGGCGCGATTGATGGAAACGAAGCAACGTCGATACGCCATGGAATACAAGAAGGAGGCCATCGTACAGGAACAACGAAAAAAACGACAGAATTTTCGTGAAAAGCAACGGTTGGAACGACACAAGGCCATGGAACGGGATCTGGAAGAGATCGAGGCCGAATTCTTGTCGCCGTTGACGGCACGGGTCAAGCAGCAACAACATCAACAACAACAACAACCCCCGCTTTCGCCCAAACGAGGCACAACCGCCGCAGCGGCAGCGGCGTCACCCATGTCGAAATTGGTGGCACGATCACCCATCTTGCAACGATTGGGTGGTGTTGGTGGCAGTGGCAGCGTCCGTCACAAGAAACACAACAGTTTGGGTGCCAGTCCGTTCCGACGACGTGGCAGCGGACAACATTCCCTTGCAGCATCTTCGTCTACCAGTCCCGGCCGAATCACGGCCAGTCGCAGCGGTTCGGGAAGCAGCAGTGGCGGTATCTTTCGGACGTCCTCTCATCAGGAAGGCGAATCGCCATCGGTAGTGTCGTCGACTTACCCGTCGTTACCGCCATCGATGCTGCGACGGGACGACTTGACTGATTTTCCCCAAGACAACATCAACCCATTCATCAAAGACATGCCGTCAGCGTTGTCTGGACAGGACGGAATCGACTTGACCCTGCCATCCATGTCGGGACGTGGTCAACGACAATCCTCCGCCAGGGATGTCGGTATCGCTGGTAGCAGCGTCGATACCACCAAAAAGTATCCATCCCCACAATCTCTGGTCGAGGAAGCCATGCAATCCACCGCCAAAGTGGTTCCTACCGCTGCTGGCAGTACCGGTGGACGGTTTCCACACATATTTGGTCATCGTCGTACACGAACTCCCACCCGACCGGCAGGAACGAATGCATCGTCGTCCGTCTCGGTTGGCCATCCGAATCATCATCATCGACGGATCAATTCGATGGATGTTGTGGAAACCAGGACTATTGATGGATCGTTGTCATCCATTTCTTCTTCGAATGCGTTTGCTCGGTCACCATTGAAACGCTCCAACAGCTCGCATCGTCGGACTGGATCGTCATCTTCGATCGGTGTAACAGCAACAACAGGAACAGCAACAACAGGAACAGCAACGACAAGTGGAAACGATCGCTATCTCCGTCGTTCCAATAGCAATCATTCCTTGGGTGGACGTCGTCATCGTCGTTCCAACAGCCAATCGAGTCACCATCGACGATCCAACAGCAGCAACAACAAGGAGGAAGACATCTTTTTACACGGAGTCGTTGCGACGACACGATTCGTGTGAAACTCTTTGACTAGCTAGAGTATTGTTAAGAAACGGAATCAGTGGGTACCGCACCGTATAACATGATAAAAAATGACTCTTTAAAAAGTAATTCCTTTTTGGTAGATTGTGAATTATCAAATTCACTATAAACCTCTACTATAAACCTCTACTTTATATATATATATATACACACACACACAATACAATCCAATCGACAAATGAAATCATCATCATCATTTCTCTCATTGGTACTGTTCTTGTGGACATTGATGTTGTGTATCAATACAATCCAATCGACAAATGAAATCATCATCATCATTTCTCTCATTGGTACTGTTCTTTTGGACATTGATGTTGTGTATGAAAGAACAGCATTTTTTTGTTGTCTTTTTGCAATTGAAATGGTTGTAGCATCCGAAACGGCGACACAAATGAACGTCTTGGTCGTCATCATCTTCTTTAGTTGAAGTCTGTGTACAGTGTACCAACAAGGGGACCGGAAACACTGGAACAACCGGAGCTCGAAATGAGATTTTTTGCCTTTCTCATGTTGGTTCTCCCTGTCTTCGTCAAAGTCTCGCTGAAAGTTCCACTGGGATGCCTGAGAAAACATTTCTTGTGGGGTCAAAGTTCTGCTGAAGAGTCGAAGATGTACATGAAGTGTATCCAATATTGGTTGAGAATAAACTTGCTCCATATTCCCATTGGCAACATTCTTAAGTGGCCGTGGTGACCAGTAGATCTTTCGTGGTTTTGTCCCTAACCCGTTGGACGCAATCGGCTATGACATGGAATGTAAGAGGCAGGGGCGATCTGTGAGTTGGCATGTCACTCTAGCAAAAGCTGGAATGTTTGTTCTCTACATCGGCTGGAGCATGATCGGCTGTACCAGGGGGGGGGGGGGGGGGGGCACTACCAACGTTATGGTTGTTGTTAATGAACTGAATGAAGATATAGTGTTGTTAGTGACGACGATGTTGTGGAGGTAGGTTGATGAAGTTGTTGATGGTGACAACTGTAAAGTCGTTGATGATGAAGTTGGGGATGAAAGGCGACTTTCCGGTTGAATAATGGAGTGTACTGTCGTAGGTACTCTAGCTAGCAGAGAGGATATTTACAGTTATTAACAGTAAGGCCGACCCTGATGGGACGCACGTATGTACATACACGTACACGAAACCTTAGTGTTAATTTTACGCGTTCGTTTATCACAGTCAATTTTATGACCTTTTTTTATGGAAAAAGCACTACCGGTAGAGCTACCGTAGGTACTCTGGTAGCTATGATAGCTTGGCAGAAAATCACGAAACAGAAGACAGTTTCGTGTATTTTTTGTGGCTCTCACGAAACTAATTAACTGTATAAACTGTAAAAAAATACCGAATGCGTCACTCTTTGCCGTCACTCTTTGTGTAGATCCCCACTTTCCCCCTAATAAAAAAGTAAGCTATTGAACGTCAACGACTACCTACACTCTTCCAACATTGCTTCCTCGAAAGCGCCAAATATTCGTCGATAGCTCCTATATCAACAAAGACTAAACATTCATCCATTGGTAATACGGAACAATAATTCATGGGCCATACCATAAAATACGTCTGTCGAAAACACCGGACCATGTCTCAATCGAAATACGAGAATATTGCACTGACATTCCTTCATCAACTCCTTACCACGGCTCTCTTTCGGCAACAAGAGAGCCGTTGCTTAATTGGGAAACATGTACGTGATTCATCAACATCATTCTTATGATCATTAACGGATTAATGCTCTCTTGTTGTCCATGATTGACTGTGAGTGTTGCGTGTTGCGACACTCCGAGAGCCAATGATAAAATCAACTTATTCTAGTGCTCAAAGCATTAATCCGTTAAAATCATGAAGAATACCCTACCATTGCATAATCGACAGGACCGAACACTCCTCTGTGATTAAACAATGGACAAGAACTAAACATTCCTCCATTGTCAAAACCAATTACTCATCGAATCCGCAACTCCAAAACATTCCAGAAATATTCCTAACGTTCCTCCGTCCTCAACACCGATAACTCATCGATGAACAATTCCAAAACATTCAAATTGTTTTAGTGCCCAAGCATTTTGTTCCGTTTAAGTTGATGAAGAATACCCAACCATTGCATAAGCGACAGGACCAAACACTCCTCTGTGATTCAACAATGGACGAGAACTAAACATTCCTCCATCGTCAACACCAATTACTCATCGATCCACAACTCCAAAGCATTCCTAGTGCTGAAGCAGTAAGGATCCAATGGACAAGAACAAACATGCCTCCACCGTCAACACCATTTACACATCAACCAACAATTCCAAAATATTAAATTTGTCGGTCAACAATTCCAAAACATTGCTCAAACATTCCTTTGTGGCGGACTTTATCCATTTGTGATTAACAACGGAGGAAGCGTCACAACATTCAAATTGTTGCAGTGCTCAAGCTTTATTCCAAAGGACGAAAACAAACATTCCTCCATCCTTAACACCAATTACAGATCGATCAACAATTCCAAAACATTCCTGAAATATAACGTTGGTCGGGGAGACGATACCAACATCATTCCATCGTGCCCCCACCCATGACTCCTTCCTGGTAAAGATTATGATGCTTCAAAGGCTGAAGGGAGTAGTATATGATGGATTCATCGCAGCCGTTCTTCATGTACGCTCCTTCATCAAGATAACCCGTTAATAATCCTGATAGACTTCATTAAAATCTCAAATAGTGTGATAGGTAGGAGCGGTATTATTAATACGTGCCTTCATATACCGGCAAGTACAGTCAGTGGGTTGTTGGTTGAGGAAGGTGTCATAGAAGGGTCTTTTCTGGTGGCGATGAGAGAAGTCATAATGTCCTTGAACATTGAGTGTCCTCAGGGATGAAGATTTCCAATATAGAATTTATTATGCCCCCCTGAATCCACGAAACTCGATTAAGGTATTCCAGCCCTTCTGTCGCAATCTCTTCGTTTATGTGTTTCAAAAAGTGCCACTTCATCATGTCCAAATAAGAGAGGTAATGAAAATAATCCAATAGCTAGAGTACTCGGAATAGTCCACCAAATTCCAACATTCTTTTCACTTTTGAATTCTGGAATTTTCGTCTCTCAATAAACTGTCACAATACCGGAGTAGTACTATCAACCAGTAAGGACTACATGCGATTCTCAGGTGTCATTCACATTCAAATGCGAAACGAACAATTCAATGGAGGAACAAGGAAGTTGTACTTGTGCACCAATGAAACATCCTTCCGAATCCATTGTTCCATGTCACACTCACAAACAGGAGGGGGGGGGAGTCGAGAAAGCGATGATCCACCTGTTGAATTTGTTTCTTTTCACTTTCACCGGTGTTTCGAAAGGACGAAACAGGCTACTCCTCCATTAATCGAAGTTTATATTCACAAGCAAAAAATCAACCGTTCGGGAGGCACTATATACAAATTCCTTTCGCAAAAGCCTCATTGGGAAATATCACCGCGAAACTTTCTCTACTCCTCGTCATTAGTAGAAGAATGGCCTTAAACTTATGACGGTCAATAAATCCTCACTCTCTTTATCAAACAGGCAAGGCAGACGATGGATTCTTTTCCTTACTTGGCAGACAATTCTTTTCACTTTCATCGGCGTCTTGAGAAACGAGAACATATCCACCAATATACTTCCCATTTCTTTCAATCAAGAGTTCCCACGTTGTTTTGCGGAAATGAATACGAAAAACACGGTCCTGTCTCGTTTTTGCATCTGCTGTTTCACTCGCCTTTTCTCACAATTTCTTTCTCGCATCCAACCGAAATTGCTTCTTTTCTTGTTGGAAAAGAATCTTTGGTGTGAAGCCATCCTCCTCCGTCTACAGCAATTTTACCGTGCAAATATCTCAACTCTTCATTCCGTAAGTACTTGCTTTCCGTCGTTTAAAAAAGCAATGATGCCTTTCAAGCTACCCCAGCGAGAGAACTGTTTCGTGAGCAGTAATACTCGCTTTGTTCCTGTCGTTCCGAGCAAGAACAAGAACCACGCAATTTCGCTCTTTCTCTTTTCTTTTTGCATCCTCATTTGCATTGAGCCGACCAAGGCCGGGTTTTGGAAGGCGCAACAGCAAGATGACGCAGCTTCCTTTCTACGAAAGGAATACGTCGATTCGCCGGACGATGTAGACCCTGTTGCTGCCACCCTCTATCAAAAGGAAGGTGAACCGAAACATGACCTCTCTCAATCAAGAATCCTTTCCGGTACGGAGAAACCTTCTTGTCCCTGCGATAATGACTCTGATCCTGTTGCATCCTCTTGGAAATGCGGAAAATACCTCTTCTATTGCCCAAACGCCATTCTTTGTCAACAGTCCTTGAGTTCGGATGTTGTTCTGATGCCTTTGGATGAAGAAACATGTCACGAAATGAACGATGTGAAAATTGGTGAACTATGTGGCATTGAGACTCCGGGCTACTCCGACCCTCGTGAATTATCGCACAAGGTTTGCTTGGTTGGTGGATTGTTATACAAGTACGATGGGAAATGTGAGCCGTGCAGAGAAGTAACCCTGCAGCCAATTGCTACACCAACTGCATCTCCAACTGCGCCCCCCACCGGTTCACCTACTGCTTCTCCGACAGCATCGCCGACTGCTACACCCACTGCATCTCCGACTGCGTCCCCCACCGGTTCACCTACGGCTTCTCCAACATCATCGCCGACTGCCTCTCCTACTGCATCTCCTACTGCTTCACCTACCGCTTCTCCTACTGCATCACCAACTGCTTCACCGACTGCTGCTCCCACTGCATCTCCCACTTCTTCACCGACCGCTTCTCCCACTGCATCGCCCACTGCTTCTCCAACCCTCGCACCTACTCCTGGTCCAACCTGCGTGTCGACCGGCGATGGAAGTTGCTTGCTCAATGGAGAAAGGGACAACACGCTTTGTTGTGATCCTCTTGCTGTTTGCAACTCTGCTGGTATATGTGAGATTGTTACTGGTATTGTTGCATGTCCGACGGATCCTTCCAGTACTCCTGATGCTCGAGGGGGTGTATGCGCATCCAATGAAGCAAAGCCGCTACAATCGAATTGTGGTGAAAATTGCAATGCAGTGTGCAACTTGGCATGTGGTTGTACATTCGTGTCAAGTCAACAAAATCTTTGTAAAAATACAGGAGGGGGTAACTGCAATAATGCAGCAGTTCCCGATGGAATCTTAGGCAAATGGACTGGACCGTGCTGTAAGTGTGACTGTGCGGAAGCTCGTACTAGATTTCCAAATCTTTGTCCTTAACCCGAGTAAGGAGTGTATTCGAGTGATGTGGAAGAGATGGATATCGAACTTCTATCGATTCACTACGTATTTTTTATTTTTATTTTTTGAGTTTGCCGATGGAGACGAATAGGCGACAACTTTCTGCATTGCAGCGATACACATAATGAGCTTTTTAAAGGGCAATATCGAATGCTACTACAGTACCTACTACCGGTAGAATATCAACGAATGTATGCATAGAAACTACCGGTATTTTCATGCAAGTACAGAACAGTTCTAACAGCCAACCCTATTTGTGTTCCATCTAAAAGACGTCACACGATCCCTAAATACTGTAATCGAAATTTAACCATACTACTACTAACAGTAACAATAAACCAGTCAGGCGAACGGCCCGACTCTACCGGTAGCTAGCTAGCTACCGTAGCTAGCTAACTCTAACTAGACGACTGCAAAAATTCCAGACAAGACTTGTTCACTCTGGCGTATAACATCACAACAACGAGTAAAGAAGGTACGAAAGAGTAGCTACTAGCTTTCTTTCTACAACTTGTTTTTTTACTACGAGATAATCACTGCAGAGCAACAACATGGTGGACAATCAAAAGTCATGCAATCTGTACGACCAAGGTTGTGATGCGGCCACAGTATCCACCACCAGCGTCGACTGGGGGAACGATACTGACAATCATCATCGCGGATCGTTCTTAGGTCGAAAGGACAAGGGAAGAACCATCGACGTCATCGTCATCGTCATCGCATGCGACCAAACCTCAAAGTGTCAAGCCGACATCGGCATCGACGGCAAACCCAGAGGGGTCACCAAAGGATCATCGTCTTTGTCGTCGTCCTTCTGTTCCGTCTTTGGGATTCTATCCTGGAAGAATAATAATAAGAAGAAAACAGCAATGACAACGACGACAACAAACAACACGCAACAACACGTCCAACGCAATAAACCACACGTTACTACCGGTATTTCAACTACTACTACTACTACTACTACGACGACGACGACGACGACGTCATCTGCTACGACGTCATCTACTTCGAGATTCTACCAACCCTCCCGTCCAAAGGATAGTGGAAGAATCCGGGGACGATGCCGTTTTCCATGCAATGGCCGCTACCACCACGAATACGAAAACGAACACCAGTAATCCTCCATTCTTTCGACGCAACAATATAAAAAAGGACGACAACAAAGTCCAAGATCATACAACCGTCGATCCTACTCTCACTACTACCGACACCACTCCCACCCCTACTACTGCGAAGTATCGACTGGCAGCGGTTGTATTGTAACAAAGCAAACATCCGATCGACGACCCAAATCCGAACCGTGGTACGCACCAATGAAAACTCGTATCCGTATCCATCGTCCACTCTTGTTCAAGAAAACGACGACGACACGTCCACCTTTTTTCAACAACAACAAGAACAAGAACAGCAAAACGAATGGTCGGTGGCAGTAACAGCATCAGTAGTCAGTATCAGCAACAGTCGTATGGAGAAAACAAACACCACTGGTCCAAGTCGGAATGAGACTATGTTTATTTTTTTTGGGACGATGCGGCTTGTGTGTTGTCCGACCAGAACAGGATGATACAACCCTCCCACGCATGATGATGGTGTACAAATATGGAACCGACGTCCCGATGTGGGACGGTTGCGTCTCATCCAACGACAAATCCACAACTACTACCTGTACACACCAACGAAACCTTATACAGTACTACATGCTTCATAACTGTCATTTTGTGTTTCATCAAAACATATTGTGACCATTTCCAATATAAAATAAACCGTCCTTACTTGTCTTGACGGTGTTGGTGTTGGTGGTGGCAGTGTCCGTCACAAGAAACACAACAGTTTGGGTGCCAGTCCGTTCCGACGACGTGGCAGCGGACAACATTCCCTTGCAGCATCTGCGTCTGCCAGTCCCGGCCGAATCACGGCCAGTCGCAGCGGTTCGGGAAGCAGCAGTGGCGGTATCTTTCGGACGACCTCTCATCAGGAAGGCGAATCGCCATCGGTAGTGTCGTCGACTTACCCGTCGTTACCGCCATCGATGCTGCGACGGGACGACTTGACTGATTTTTCCCAAGACAACATCAACCCATTCATCAAAGACATGCCGTCAGCGTTGTCTGGACAGGACGGAATCGACTTGACCCTGCCATCCATGTCGGGACGTGGTCAACGACAAACCTCCGCCAGGGATGTCGGTATCGCTGGTAGCAGCGTCGATACCACCAAAAAGTATCCATCCCCACAATCTCTGGTCGAGGAAGCCATGCAATCCACCGCCAAAGTGGTTCCTACGGCTGCTGGCAGTACCGGTGGACGGTTTCCACACATATTTGGTCATCGTCGTACCCGAACTCCCACCCGACCGGCAGGAACGAATGCATCTTCTTCCGTCTCGGTCGGCCATCCGAATCATCATCATCATCATCATCATCATCGACGGATCAATTCGATGGATCAATTCGATGGATGTTGTGGAAACCAGGACTATTGATGGATCGTTGTCATCCATTTCTTCTTTGAATGCGTTTGCTCGGTCACCATCGAAACGCTCCAACAGCTCGCATCGTCGGACTGGATCGTCATCGTCGATCGGTGGAACAGCAACAGCAACGACAAGTGGAAACGATCGCTATCTCCGTCGTTCCAACAGCAATCATTCCTTGGGTGGACGTCGTCATCGTCGTTCCAACAGCCAATCGAGTCACCATCGACGATCCAACAGCAGCAGCAACAAGGAGGAAGACATCTTTTTACACGGAGTCGTTGCGACGACACGATTTGTGTGAAACTCTTTGACTAGTAGAGTATTGTTAAGAAACGGAATCAGTGGGTACCGCACCGTATAACATGATAAAATAAATCTACCAATGGCAATGTAAACTCCTACGTACTGGCTAGAAAGTTACCGACTAGGTAGTTCCCGTAGTAAAAGGGGTTGGATCATCTGCCAGCATTTTTTTAAAATGCGTCCATTCTCTGGGCTGCGGCCGTTTGCTGGAATTTCTCCACCATCTCATACAAGAAAGACCGACAGATGGTTGTGAACAATTATAATATTATAGACGCCATCTTTTCTTCAAGCATTGTGATGTGGACACGTCAAACCAGTGAGTGTCAAATATGGCGTGGTCTTCCAAAAACAATGCTGGGAAGGCAACCACAAATAAATTGTGTTGGGTGTGTTGATATCTTTTACCTGTTTTACAACCCAATAGGGCGGATTGTACGTGAAAAAGAAGCCTTCCATGCCAAGCACCAGTAATATTTCCAATGAAATAGTACCGTCCCTTTGCACTAGACACTCGGCTGAGTTATGATGCCATTTCTTCCACAGAAATGGCAGTGCCCATCACAAATGTATCAGGAATCATGAATTTAGCACTCTTCCTCCTCTCCCTTAGCCCCCTAACGACTAAATAAGAGAAACGCAATCTTTCCGGTCGGCCACAGGTTCTGCATGATGCCATGCACAAGACAGTAAACTACCGCTGGGACGATCTCTTCCGTTGCACTGATAGATCGTCTGTGGATTCTTAGTTCCCCAGGCTCTGACAAACCTGGGTTAAGCCCCCCTACCACGACATGGTGATCCACTCGGGGGGGCCTATGATCGTTGTGATAAAACTGCTGAAAAGTTCAAGAGGGAAGCAAAGAGGCAAGATGCAACGGAATGGATCATCTATCTTTTGTAGTGAGAAAGCGAAGGTGCGTACAAATAAAATACTAGATTGCTGCTGCTGTCGCTGTTGTTGCTCTGGCTAGCAAGTCCTTTGGTTACACTGTGTATCGTGTGGATTGTCGGAGTGATTGCAACAAGACGACGACTTACTGTTAACACACCTTTTTGTAATACTTCGTACTATGAACCCTATCACAAAGAAAGGGATGACTCTATTCGGGATACTTAGTAAGAGTTAAAATCGAAGGGACATTAATGAGGTTGATTTATCAAATTCTCTGCTCAAGCATGAACGTTGATCTACTACGGTACTCTACTGTAGTAGCTACCGTACCTACCGTAGTCTATGAGGTACCGTAGCTTACAGTTAGCTACGTCGTAGAGGGGTACGTAGTATCATACCTGTACGTGGTATGATACAAATACCTACCGGTAGTTACCATCGGAACGGCCCGATTTAAAAGTCTGCCCTTTCATCGTGTACTAGTCGTAGAGAGAAAGGAAAAACGACTCGAAGAATTTTCTGAATATGGGCTGGATCCATGATTTTTGTCATCGCCAAGACTCGAAAACGAGTGCAAAAATTCTAAACAAAACAGACTTGCTCACTTAGAGGTGTATCACAACAACAACAACAACAAAGAAAAGAAGAGGTCCAAAGAGTAGTTGCCTTTCTCTCTACAACCTTGTTTTATGCTACAAGATAATCACTGCAGAGCAACACGATGGCAGGCATCCAAAAGCAACGAAATTTGTACGACCAAGGATGTTGTGACGCGGCAACAGTATCTACTAGTGACGATTGGAAACACGATACTGACAGTCTGGTGGAAGAAGGAATCAATGATGAACATCATAGTACTGTTGGTGATCATGCCCTATTTTACGAAAATTTCAACAAGTCAATGGCTCAACGAAGGTACCATTCCCAACTACTGTTATGCATGGGAATCTCACTTGCATTGACCCTTACAAGCATTTTCTTTGGGGTGGTGGCAACTTCTAATGGTGCAGGCCGTCAACAAGCTGTTGCAGGTAACCAAAATGGGAAATCTTCCAGCATGAATCTTTCCGACCATACTGTTCGTTCTGTCCCCTTTGTGAATCGTCACAATGTCGAATACGATGGTATCAAACTCTTCAAGAACAATACCAGCGGTATCGAAACGGAAATGTGGGATGCGTACGCCAAAACCACGGAACCTATCACAGAAATGAGCTTTACTGCTGGTGATCTCGACTATACCAAACATGTCGTATTGACGAACCGTCCCCATGCTGGGTACGAATATGGTACGTTGGTGGAAGAGACGTATCCGAAATTTGCCGAATCTGCCGTCCTCATCGGCATGTACGAGGATGGCGAATTATGGTTGCCACCCAATGAAGAACTCGATTCGTATGGGTTGGATGATTTGTTCACACTCAAAATCGACGGTGCTATTATAACACTGTACAAGAATGAGGTACCCTTGTCGAGGTATGAAAGTCCGTTTGGACCACATGTTCCCTTGTATGCCCAAATCTGGTTGAAGGAACCATCCGCCAGTTTGTGGGCGGTTGCTACTCGAACAGAAAAACCAAAAAGTCGACGAAGAACACTTGGGAATGGAACCAGCAATCAACGAGCCGAGTTACGAGGAGGCAGAACCGAGCAGAACGGCTCGATATAAAAGATCTTGTTTGGTCCAAAATAATAACAGAAAAGTCACTTTGTTTTTTTTTTGCATTTCCTACAACTGTTTCTTATTGAGAACGACGAGTAGTACAGACAACGTTTCAACACGTTTTAGTTTTTTACTACTGTGATTCGACGAGTTTCGTTTTTACGTGCCTGTTGAAAATTAGAATACAAAACATCATCAATTATGCATACTGTTTTGCAGTTTTCCTGTCACATTTGCCTGTGTGTGTGTGTGTGTGTGTGTGTGTGTGTTTTTCTCTCTATTTGAAGACATCAAAATTGGTTTCTAGTGTCGATTGGATGGTTTCAAAACTCATAAAGATGATGCCTTGTCCAGGAACGACCCGTCCCAGTCGTGGGACAACTCCGGCATAAAGGGCGCTCACACCTTCCTTGGCCAAAATTTGTTGGAAACAATCGAGAGTACTGGTATACTGGGATGCCTTGGTACCTTGCATTCGTGTCTTGACGACATCAAAGGGATTGTTTCCCAAGGTAGAAAAGCATCCGGCACTCATTCCACCCAACAGTCCGAGTATGGGTGTCATCGGCTTGGCACCATCATCCGTTACGTAATTTTTGTATTCATTGAACCACATGAATCGAAGACCTTGATTGGACCCTTGCTTCAAGGCCGTAGCAAAGGCCTTGAAAGAAAGAAAGAAGAAGAAAGAAAGAAAGAAAGAAAGAAAGAAAGAAAGAAAGAAGAAAGAAAGAAAGAAAGAAAGAAAGAAAGAAAGAAAGAAAGAAAGAAAGAAAGAAAGAAAGAAAGAAAGAAAGAAAGAAAGAAAGAAAGAAAGAAAGAAAGAAAGAAAGAAAGAAAGAAAGAAAGAAAGAAAGAAAGAAAGAAAGAAAGAAAGAAAGAAAGAAAGAAAGAAAGAAAGAAAGAAAGAAAGAAAGAAAGAAAGAAAGAAAGAAAGAAAGAAAGAAAGAAAGAAAGAAAGAAAGAAAGAAAGAAAGAAAGAAAGAAAGAAAGAAAGAAAGAAAGAAAGAAAGAAAGAAAGAAAGAAAGAAAGAAAGAAAGAAAGAAAGAAAGAAAGAAAGAAAGAAAGAAAGAAAGAAAGAAAGAAGAAAGAAAGAAAGAAAGAAAGAAAGAAAGAAAGAAAGAAAGAAAGAAAGAAAGAAAGAAAGAAAGAAAGAAAGAAAGAAAGAAAGAAAGAAAGAAAGAAAGAAAGAAAGAAAGAAAGAAAGAAAGAAAGAAAGAAAGAAAGAAAGAAAGAAAGAAAGAAAGAAAGAAAGAAAGAAAGAAAGAAAGAAAGAAAGAAAGAAAGAAAGAAAGAAAGAAAGAAAGAAAGAAAGAAAGAAAGAAAGAAAGAAAGAAAGAAAGAAAGAAAGAAAGAAAGAAAGAAAGAAAGAAAGAAAGAAAGAAAGAAAGAAAGAAAGAAAGAAAGAAAGAAAGAAAGAAAGAAAGAAAGAAAGAAAGAAAGAAAGAAAGAAAGAAAGAAAGAAAGAAAGAAAGAAAGAAAGAAAGAAAGAAAGAAAGAAAGAAAGAAAGAAAGAAAGAAAGAAAGAAAGAAAGAAAGAAAGAAAGAAAGAAAGAAAGAAAGAAAGAAAGAAAGAAAGAAAGAAAGAAAGAAAGAAAGAAAGAAAGAAAGAAAGAAAGAAAGAAAGAAAGAAGAAAGAAAGAAAGAAAGAAAGAAAGAAAGAAAGAAAGAAAGAAAGAAAGAAAGAAAGAAAGAAAGAAAGAAAGAAAGAAAGAAAGAAAGAAAGAAAGAAAGAAAGAAAGAAAGAAAGAAAGAAAGAAAGAAAGAAAGAAAGAAAGAAAGAAAGAAAGAAAGAAAGAAAGAAAGAAAGAAAGAAAGAAAGAAAGAAAGAAAGAAAGAAAGAAAGAAAGAAAGAAAGAAAGAAAGAAAGAAAGAAAGAAAGAAAGAAAGAAAGAAAGAAAGAAAGAAAGAAAGAAAGAAAGAAAAAGAAAGAAAGAAAGAAAGAAAGAAAGAAAGAAATAGCAGTATTATGAGATAATGCTCAACAAAACAAATGTATACAATTACCGCATACACTCATTTTTTTTAAAAAGAAAACTCACTCCTTGATAGACACCACCGATACCTTCGGTGGAAACGATATGTTTCAATCCCTTCAAAAATGGCATGTTGAGTTCGATGCATTTGGTTTTGACGGTTTCTACCGGTGCCACGATGATGATTGCCTCACTAACGCCGGCACCCAAACCGGCTAGAAAATTTTTGCCGGGTGTCAGCTTTCCATCCTTGTCTCGCAACGCATCCTTGATGACACTGTTCAGACCGAATCGGATACCCGCCTTGGGAATACTCCCCAACAAGGTCGGTGCCAATCCTCGGTACAAGGAAAAGAAACCGGTAGTACGGACCGTGTACGTCAATCCCGATACCATTCCGTTGTAAGGGAGAGGAGTACCACCCACTTTGACCTTGCTTTGGAGTTGAAGTTGTGTTTTGATGTATTCCATCGGCCAGACAGCAGTCGCTTCCACACCACCAGCAATACATCCAGCCGTCATGGCCGTCAATGGATTTTTCGTCTTGTTGTTGTTGGACGACATTTTTTATACTGCTGATATTATTATTAGGATGTTTTTGTTTGATATATTGGAATGTGTGTCTTTAAATATCTGTCGTTGTGTCGACGTTGTCGTTGTTACTGCTATTACTACACCTGCTACTGTTGTTGTTGTGGTAGTAGGATCCGATCTCTCTGTTTCTTTTAGCTTACTTTGGTAGTAGAGTAGTGATTGCAGCGGGCGTTGTTGCCGATTGCCGATGATTGTGACTGCGAATTGCGAACAAACGAAAAAAAAGAAAAAAAGAGTAGATATCAAAATACGGAGTTCGAGTATCGTACGGTAGATTCGAAGATAGCAGCTTCGCCTCTTTTGAATGTTCTCTTATTATTAGTAGAGAGAGTAGAGTAGAGTAGTAGCGTTCTATGTACATACCTTTTTGGAATACCGGTAGGTAGGCAGTAGGCAGTAGGTAGGTAGTAGTAGTACGATCGGTACAATGATACGGACTGCTGACGCCGTAGTAATCTCACGTAGTGTATGGACTTGTACTCGTCGTTATTATATACGGTAGGAGCAAGAATTCGTCGTTTCGGAACTCGGAACATCCGCTCTGTGATGAAAAACGAGTACGACTCTCTACCGTTGTTTTGATGGCTGCTGGAGGATTTTGAGATTTCTGCGGAAGTCATCCCTCCCATTGTCGACAGGGCACTTCAACCACCGTACCCTCTGATATCTTTGACGGCCATTTGTTTGCCAGTGATGCTTGGGTGAGGCAAAACACGAAACTGGCTAAAAATCATTAAGATACTGTTGTGATGGCCGTTGGAAGATTTTGGTATTTCTGGATAAAGTCATCCCTCCCATTAGTATGACGAATTCAACCACACTTCACCGCCCTGTCGAAAAGCAAAAGGTAATTCTCCCACTGGCTTGTTCCACACTCGATGAGGGATGATTATCAAGTGGAAGGGAAGACACTACCGCCGTCTCTCTGTGTGTGTGTGGGATGCCAAAACCAATCGTGCGTCTGGAGGTAGCGGTAACGAGGTAGGTACAGCCGTTGTCCAAATACAAAATATGACAATGATGAATTTCACAACACATTTATGTGATGATGAGGTAGAAGACTATCTCTCATCTAAAGTAATAGAAGTGGTTCCATGTCGTGGCAGCAAGAGTGATTTCACGTATACTGACATCGTCCAACGTCCAACCCAAAGAATCTGATGTAACTTCAAGGCTGTTGCTGGAAGGGTAACTCTTGGGTATGTACCAACATCTTCCAGCGGCCACCCGAACGTCTCACCTCTCAATGATTTTTGGCCGCTTTCGGTTCGAATCAAGACGAAGCGAGTATTCACATCGAGTGGTGGCTGGCATTGGATGTGACAACAACGACACAATCATCGTTGAATTTGTCAGGACTGAAGCGAGTACTCACATCGAGTGGTGGCTGGCATTGGATGTGGCATAATTTGAATCTTTCTGGGCTTGTGTGAATAATCTGACTGGGGTTGTGTGTGACAGGTCCTTTTATGGATAATCTGTCGTTTTACAGTTAGTACGGTTCCCCGAAATGACCATCGAAAAATAAATATATACTCGATCTACCGTTGGCAGGAGACAATGACCAAGACAACAACACCAGCAAGACAATTGTATCGACCGACCGTTGTGGCAACAACAACTTGGATCGACCCATATATCCAAGGTGTAAGGAAGCGATTCAGGTGGCCGACTCGCAATAACATGTCGATAGCATATACAGAATAACCTTTACTTTTACATACTAGAGGTAGAGTAGTACGAAAAGGATGGTCGTAGTCTACTACCGGTACCTCTCTTTTCTTTCATGCCATACATCATCTACGGGTGGAAGTTGGAGGTAGTTTTATTATTTTACTATTTTACCACCAAAGCCGATGGTAGGTATCATCATCATCATTGTCGTTGTCGTCAGTAAACACTCGACCCGGTAGAAGTGGTACAAGTAGAAACAAAAGAATCATTCCCCCCTCCTCCACTTGGATAGTCGTTTTTGATGATATGCTATGAGCTACTATCAGCTGCGTCAAGTTTCAACCCGTAGTAGTGTAAGTCGTAGTAGTAGTGGCAGCGGCAGCAGCAGCAGAGGCAAAAACGTGCCCACGTCGGACGTTTTTTTTATGTATTATTTGGCACGCTCTGATGGTAGGTGTTTGGGGCAGACGACAACCGTGACGGTGCTGCATATCATATAATAATATCATATCGTCTGTCCAACCCAAGATACTGTATTCTCTATTCTTTTTCGTCGTTGACCAGTGAATGAATGTGTAGCATTTTCTACACCACTACCATTACCACAACGACTACTCTTTTTTGTTGTTGTTGTTGTTTGTTACTGTGATTGACTGTTTGACTGTTTGTTGTTTGTTGCCTGTTCTCTTTTCTTCTTTCTTCTTCTTATTCAACAACAACAAGAGTTCTTGACAATTCTTCTTCATGACGCCGGGTGCGTACCATCGTTTCGATTTGGGTCGTCGATCGACAACATTACGACTACAACCAGTGGATACTTCCGTGCCACCAATACCACCAATGATATTAGTAGTACCAGTTGTTGGAGTAGTAGGAAATATAATATTGCTGGTTCGGTCCTTGTTGTTGTTGTTGTTGTTGTCATTTGTTGTTTGGTTCCGTCGAAAAAAGAATGGACGACGTTGAATGGGAGGATGGGGACTGCTGGTATTGATAGTAGTAGTAATAGTCGTATAAGTTGTTGTTGTATTGTTGGTGGTAGCGGCCATTGCATTGAGAATGGCATCCTCGTCCCCTGATTCTTCCATTATCCGTTGGACCGGAGGGTTGATAGTAGCAATAGTAGTAGTAGTAGTGCCAGTAGTAGTAGTCGTAGTAGTACCCGATGGTTGTTTCGTATGGAGTTGGGTGTTGTTGTTGTTGTGTTTGGTTTTATTGTCGTCATTATTATTATTATTATTCTTCATCATCGAAGTAGTAGTAGTGCCAGCAGTAGTAGTGCCAGCAGCAGCTGCAGCAGCAATAGTACCCGATGGTTGTTTCGTATGGAGTTGATTGTTGTTGTTGTTGTTGTTGTTGTTGTTGTTGTGTTTGGTTTTATTGTCGTCATTATAATTATTATTATTCTTGTTCTTCTTCCTCCAGGATAACATCCCAAAGATACGACGATAGTAGTAGGAGGAAGACGAAAACGACGACGATCCGTTGTTGGTAGTTGTGACGTCTTCTGTGTTTGTCGTCGATGTTGATACCGATGTCGGTTTGATGGTACTCGGAGGTTGTTTGGTTGCATGGAGTGATGATGATGATGACGTCGACGACGACGATGGTTCTTTGGCACATGTCGTCCTCCTTCTTTCGGCCGAAGATCTGTTGTTGTTATTGTCGTTGGTACTGTTGTTGTCATTGTTGTTGTTGATGATGATGATCTTCTTCTTCTTGTTCTTCTTTTGGGGACGTTTCCTTGTTTTGACTGTAGAGGAGGCGTTGTTGGTATTTCTTTCTCCGTCGAGTTTGGTTATGGATGGTGACGATGCTGCTGCTGCTGCTGTTGTTGTTGTAGACGTTGTTTTCTTCTGTTTCTGTTCCTTCGTCTTCTTCATTTTTGTTATTGTTTTTGTCTTGGTTTTTATGGGCGAATCGTTCATTACTATTGTTGTTGTTGTGGTTGGTGGTGGTGTTTTTGTTGTTGTTGTTGTTGTTGTATCGGCATTGGATGGTTTTTTCTTCTTGGTCATTTTTCGGGACGTCGTCGTCGTGCTCTTTTGTTGTTGTTGTTGTTGTATCGTCAACTTCTTTGTTTTCTTCTTCTTTTTCGTTTTGACATTCGTCAATCCATGAGAAGAAGCAGCAGCAGCAACAGAAATAGTTGTAGTAATGATATTGGTCTTGTCTTTATTGTTGTTGTTGTTGTTGTCATTGTTGTCATTGTTGTTGTTATGTTTGTTGATAGTCTGTGTCGGTGCTGATTGTTGTTGTATCAAACGACCATCAATGTTGTCCGGTATCGAAAAGGTGGTGGGTTGTTCTTGTTCTTGTTCGTCGTCGTCATCGTCATCGTCGTCATTATTATTATTATTGTGGATGGGTGGATATGGTACGACCATCATGAAGGATGGTCGACGTTCCGCCGAGGTCACTACCGATACGTCTGCATTCACTGTGGGCGTCAAGGGTGATACCGGAATTGCGTGTGGCAACGTTTCGACCGTTAGTATAGGATTTATCATCATCATTGTTGTTGGCATGTTGGTTGTTGTTGTTGTTGGCATGTTGGTTGTTGTTGGCATGGTGGTTGTTGTTGCTGTTGTCGTGGATAATCGTGTATTACGACGATATTCTTGAATAAGTTTTCCATCGGCATCGATCGATGCCACCCGTTGTGGTGGTATGGCAGACAACAATGGCATTGTTGATGGCGTTGTTGTTGTTGTTGTTGTCGTAAATGGTTTGGGCCGTTCTTGAGGATGTTGTCCTATCAATATTTTTTCGTACTCATCCTCATATTCATCATCGTCATGATGATGAATATGATTATCATAATCGTCATCATAATCCTCGAACAGCGATCGGTGGGTAGGATATCCGGCAAAAAAGGAAGTACACGAACCGTTCGGTTTGTTGTTGTTGTTGTTGTTGTTGTCGTCTTCTTCTTTCACAATAACATTGGTAATAGTTCGACTGCATCGTTGTTGTTGTTGTTGTGGTTGATATTGTTGTGGTTGTTGTGGTTGATGTTGTTTGCCATCTTTTGGATCCCGTAAAGTCTTGGGAATGGTAATATGACTGATGTTGTCGTCGTCGTCCTTCCAAACATCATGATCAATCACGAGTTCTTCAAAGGGACTTGTGAGGAGTGGTTCCTTCTTCTTTTTACGACGACGTCGTTCTTGTTCTTCTTCATCTTTATCAGCTTGTTGTTGTTGTTGTTGTTGTTGTTGTTTTGAAATGTAATGTACTATACGATTCTTTTGTTTGTTGATGGAATTGTTGTTGCGAAGACTCGTACTCGTAGTTGTAGTATTGGTGGAATAATTGGGTGCAACTCTACTACTACTACTACTACTACTAGTACTAGTAGTAGGTGGACGTTGTTGTCCTCCTACTCCTGTTGTTGTTGTTGTTGTTTGGGTAGTAGTAGCAACGTTCCTGTTCCTGTTCCTGTTACTTTTGGTTTGCTTAGGAGCTGCCTTCCGTTCATTGGTGACATCATTATTCTCATCATTATCAGTAGGAGTAGCAGTAGGAAGGATCATACCCGACTGGTACATTGTATGGAGATTATTCATCGTCTTCGATTGATTGATTGATTGATTGATTGATCGATTGATTGATTGATTGATTGATTGGGTTTTGGAAATGGGCGTATTGTGTGTGTGTGTGTGTGTGTGATATTATTATACGTCTTCTTCTTCTTCTTCTTCTTCTTCTTCTTCCTCTTCTTCTTGTTATTGTTGTTGTTGTCCAAAGCAATAATGGTCTTGGTTTTTCTACTAGTTCATAAAAGTTGTTGTTGTTGTTCTTCTTCTTCTTGTTGTAATTGTTGTGGTAGTTGTTGTTCACGATAAATAAAAAAAGAAAAAGGACAGAAGAAAAAGGACAAGAAGAATGTGGACACAACATCAACAACAACAACAACAACAACAACAACAACAACAACAACAACATCATCATCCCTGAATTGGCTGCTACCATCTTGCTCTCTCTTGGGATGGCAAGACCGAAACACCGGTAGGCTATCATACGAAGTACCTACGGTAGAGTAGTAGGATAGGATGGAAGCAGCACGACGCGCTTTCTCGCCGATGATGACTTCCCCCAATATGGGCAATAGTAGAAATTCAATCAAACATTTAACGACAGTCCTGTCAAATTTAGCCTCTGCCGAGGGGTCCGTCGAGTTCCGGCGTGGGTTGTTCCGTATAACAACGAAATTTTGTGCACCTGAAGGAGGGTGCACTGTGCACTTTTGCCTCTTTTACAAAACCCGTCATCAACTTTTAACAAATAACTCGGTCTAAGAACCGAGGTGCCAGCTTAGTAGAGAACTCTTTGAGGAATCTCGCGATATATCGCACTTTAGAGGCACTCCAGTAGTTAAGAAGATATGGCTCCTGCTGTAAGTTGGAAAGTGCACGCTGCTGGTTCACATTGCGCCACCAAACGATAATAACAAGTGTTTACCGGTAGGTACGTAGTACGTAGTATTTGATACTACATTAAATAATATCCATCGTATCCCAAAGTACCGTAGTACCTTACGATAGTATCTGATATCCTGTATTGTAAATACCGGTAAACTGTCAATACCTCTACTCATGCGGTAGCAAAATAACCCGTACGATCAATTTGTTCCCTTTCCCATAATAACCTATCTAAAGTACGTACTAGCTAGTAGTAGAAAAGCAAATTATCACCGACCCGAAGCCATACAGTCAGTTCTCATGAATTCTAAATTGCACTTCTTGGAGTCCACTAAAATTCCGTTTAAAAGAACTGTTTGTATGAGCTCACAAATATTCATTACTGTTAACTGTAAAAGAGTTTTTAAATTTGAACGATGTCTCGTTTTTTAAGTTCCCTCTTTTTGTGGACAGGAATCTTGATTTTACTCAAAATAGTATTAACATCTTCGTGTCATGTGTTACAGCTTCAATTGAAAAAAAAGGATGCTGTTCCAATGAACAACAGACGCGTACGTACTGTTAGTCAATTATCTCCATTCCAGTCTTAAGAGGTTGAAGAGAAAATTGGAAAAGTGAATGACCATAAACAACTGATTGAGTTTCTTTCCGGTGCAGGTGGGACTGGGAAAAGCCTTGTCATTAAAACCGCATGTCAATATGCCCAAAAATTATGCAAAGCGATTGGTGTGAAAAAGAACGATTGTGGTCAGCTGGAGCTTTTGCTTTCAAAAGAAAGGTAAAAGATGAACTAGAAGAGTTCAAAAATACATATCAGGTGATTGTTGATGAAGTATCCTTTGCTTCTGTTGAGGATATGGAACTGTTGAACGAGAAAATGCAGCAAATTTTCGATAATCCATGGGATCCATTTGGAGGAGTCCCTATTGTTTTTTCAGGAGATTTCGCTCAGCTTTCACCTGTGGGTGGGAGACCTCTGTACTAAAGTGAACATAGAATTGTATGGAAAGAATACTTGAATGCTTTCATGGAGTTGAGAACAAATCACAGATTTGATAAAGATGTGAATTGGGGTGGAATGTTAGGGAGATTCTGTGATGTTGGATTGAGTGCTAAGGAAGTTTCCATAATCAATACACGAGTGGTTGGTGCGCGAAGTGGCCCAAGGGAAAGATATATTCCTTTTGATGCAGTATACTAATCGTATGCAACTAAAACAAATGTTGATAGAATGGCAATCAATGATGCTATTTTTGCAAAACATCTGGAGAACACACTCTCTACTGATCCAGGTATACAGCCACCGATGCACACTTTGTGTATTAAAGCAGGTAATTTGAGATTTCATGTAAGAGGCACTCGTCGTGAATATTGCAACATGAAGAGGAAAGCACAGGATATCATATATGCTGCTGTTGGGGAAGCTCATGTGGAAGACCAATGCAACAAGCGTCATGACCCTCTTTTGAAATTGTACTATGGGCGCCCTTTGTACATTAATCACAATGAAGATGTTGCTGGTTGTGTTGCAAATGGCGCAATATGTGAATTTAGAGGTGTAAAACCGAAGCCAGCAGTGTCACAAAAGGACTTTGAAACTTTTATAATTTCGTAACAACGTAACAAAATTCTATTTTAAGGCTATACTAACATCCGTCCACCTCATCAATGCAAGAAATGCTGGGCGTACGTCGTGGAGAAGGTCGTGGTCGTGCACTGCCATCTTTCATATCCTTACTGTTAGAGGTACGTGTGGAAGTGGTTGTCTTAGCACTGACGACGGTCGAATTGCAGCAGCTCTCATTGTCGAGTTCGGTAATGCAATCCAGATCGGACACGTATTGATGAGCCGGCCGCAGAAAGGATTGTCTTGTGGGTTGTCCTCGTTTTTTACGTCGTGGCGATGCAAACTGTTCTCGAATAGGAATGCTCGTTATCTGTTTTGCCCAAATATCCATCCAATCCTTGCCAACGCTGTTACCGCCCCAGGATGCCTCATCGTCACTTCCATTCTCTATGGAATCGTTTGTACACGCATCTTCCGTGACAGATGATCCATCATTACCCTTATAGGTTCCATCTCGATGTTGTTCGGAATTTTTCATAAAGAAGGATACCGGTACATTGTAGCAGAGATAGGTCCAAATTACGATGATGGCCAAACAAAAGAAGGTGACAAAGGCGAGTGCGACGATCATACCGGGGCCCATGGTCGACTGCTGCGGGCTTCCTTTTTCGTGAGTTATGCCAAACCAATGGTCGTCATCAAAAGGCAACGCACCACCACTATATGGCACAAATCCATCTTCCAAAACGACGATTGCCACGTCCGTCGTATCCTTCAATGTCGGGCTGGACAAGATGCGGTGTATGAGATCCCAATAATTCCTTCCTTGAAAACTTTCAATAAACAACAAAGTCATCAAAGATCGAGTCACGACCATTTCTTTGGTGACCGTCTCGTTGCTGTGATAATTCAATATCATTTGTGTGTCGTATTGTCCACGAACATCGTACCGTTTGCCGAGAGAGTGAACCTGGGCTTGATAATCGCCCGTTTGTGAAGAGGAGGAGGAGGAGGATGATAACGACGACAATGATGCGTCGGAAGATAATTCACGCCAAACAAGCTTGGAGTCCAAAT
Organism: Nitzschia inconspicua; assembly: GCA_019154785.2. Lineage (NCBI taxonomy): Eukaryota > Bacillariophyta > Bacillariophyceae > Bacillariales > Bacillariaceae > Nitzschia > Nitzschia inconspicua. Next base: position 81,763 of record JAGRRH010000007.1, on the reverse strand, counting down.
CAAATCGAACCTTGGTGGGGACTTTCAATATAGATTCCAATTTGTGTTGGAAGAAGACTTCTAAATGATCTTCGAGGGTTTCTTCCAATCGATCTTGAAAGGTAATCAAGGAGTTGTCGTATTTGTCGACTTGTAACGTCAAGGAAAAGGAAGGAAGCTGGTATTGCTGGAATGGTCCCGTGAGTATTATGGCATCCGTACTGGAATCAGTGGCATTGGTGTTGTCTTCGGCAGCAGCAATGCCCCAAAACCATATCAGAACAAAGAGCAAAAATTGCGTTGGCATTCTCCTTATAGTGTTCAGTGGCGATACTTTTTTCAGAATCGTCATAGTTCCTACAAAGTGGATCTCTAGAAGGTGATTGTGAATTGTCATACAGATTAGTAGTGGAGCGAAAACGGCGACTAGTACTACATATCATGTGAAGTCGAAAATGATGGTGTCCACAGTGGATGTTTCCCCGGGATCTCAACGCATTGATTTCGAAATCTTTTGTGAAGAGAAACTTGCACACACCCGCTCGTTCGCTGAAAATTCATAAGCATGGTCTCGAAAGAGAACCGAAGGAGAATAATCAGAATACTTCTAGTTCTTTCTCACTGTAAGAGGGAAAACATTGCTTCGACCGATTCGAGTCGTAAATACTCGGAGTATTACTTCTGTATCATACATGAAAAATCAATCAATAAATATTTCTGGATGATTCCTTCGCTGCAAGATGCAATCGACAAATTCGTCGGATCCGCAACTACGACGTATCCAATACCGGTACGTAAGTACGTCTTAGAAATAAAAGAGAATCAAAGGAGAATAATTAGATTGGTACTATATTAATACTTATTAATACTATACGTATTATTAATAATATTACTTTACAGTTAATTCTGGATGATTCGTTCGCTGCAAGATTCGAAGATGCAATCGACAAATTCGTCGAAAAAGCAACTACCCAATCTGCTTCGTATCGATACTTCAAAAGACCAACAATCAGAACAACAAGAACGACGGAAGCATACAGGCCTTTCATTTGATCGTGCCTATACGATGCAAGATTAAGACAACAATTTTCATGACCAATCTTATCCTCATGGGTTGCCAAGTTGCAGTTTGCATGTAAAGAAAAAAAGAGGCATACAGTTACGAAACACCAGAAGAGGAAGAGTAGAGAGAAGGAGAAAAGAATAGCGGTCTGTTTAGTCGTCCTGTTTGTGTCGAAATTACAGCTGACTTGTGGGATACTAGCTAGTGTGATCCATCGTAAACAATGGGATTTACAGATTCTTCGTCGGTCAATCATTCGTCCATGTTGAATGGAGGCTATACCAGTGGCTTTTTGGGATTCCGAACACGACATCACATTGCATCGTCTGTCTCCAATCATCACAATCATCACCAACAAAACTACAACGATCAAGATGAAGCCTTATCTGTCGTATCTGTGGCAACTTCCAACAACTTTTGGGGATCTGTCAATCATGAACAAGAACGGAAAAAGAAAAATAGCGGTGCCGTTTCTGTCATGAGCGACTTGTCACAAATTTCGGAAGCAGATGTTGCTGACGAAACCATGTTCACACACGATTTAACTCTGCATGGCAACGAATTTGTCATCCAATGCAAGCGTGGCGATATGCTGTTTGTGGCCAACGCCCAAGCAAAAATCATCAAGGCAAGATGTCGGCACTTCCGACTCTTATTGTCCACGGGACGGGGTGGACATGTCATCATTCCAAATGCAAGTGACGTTCAAACGGATAAAGGAAAGGAAAACAAGGACAAAAACGATACATCCACTGGACTGCAAGACAATCGCATTCTTCACAAGGAAACATGGTCCATCGGTACGGCTCGTCGTGTGATTGAGCTGCTCACCGAAGGAACGACTTGGATTGAAAATGACCATCGTCATTTTCGTAACCTCTCCAAGGCATGCGATGAATGTGATATCAAGTTGTGTTTGGGGAGTCTCATCAACTACCACGACATTCTTGACCAAGAAAGTACCTTTCGGTTCTTTGATTTGATCTCGCTGAACAACTACCAATTTAAATTTCAAGCCATCATTTCGTCGTGGCAGTGGATGCATTTGTTACACAAGGGCATCCTTTTATTGCCCAAATGCAAAGTCCTCATGATAACCGTTGCTCCACCCAGTGGCGGCACACCCCTTTTGCCGACGTCTGCCAAGGCCACTGCAACCAAAATATCTCCGTCATTACCAAATCAACAGAGGTTGGCCAAGTGTGATACGCTATGTTCAGAATTTTGCGTCTACAGCACTCATGGTAGTAAAATAAATGCGTTGCTCACCATTTTGGACTTCTTGTCCAAGAGCAAGACCAATGATACCGATGCCACTACTACACCGAAAACAAGCCAACGACGTCTGACGAAGGGTATTGCACCGGAAAAGTTTCAAATTGTCTACCAAACTCGTATTGGAAGCATCGCCCAAGACGATTTGAACATGTTGTGGCGGTTGACCAGTGCCTCGTACACGTTGTCCACCCCCAACGAACGACAGTACCTTCCCAAGATGGAATTGTCGCCATCCAAAGCAGTGGAGGTGCCAGCGACGGTAGCAACGAGTACAAACACATCTCACAAAGATGGGGACGACCAAAGCTTGACTAGTCACGAGGATCCATCGACGCCGCCATTGCATCCTTTGTGCAAGGATGTGAGCCCACTTCCACCATCACCATCGAAAATACCTGTAACTGCTCCCATCATGCCGGCACTTCCTCCTTCATCCGACCGTTTCCAGTTCCGGACGCTGACGGGAACATCCTGCATGGTATTGCGACAGTTGTTTGATCCCTTGAACGTAGAAGATGAGAATCTTCCGGCATGCATCTTGGTATCGAATCCATCTCCCGATACATTGGGACGGTTTCTCAATGCAGCCTCGTCGGCAAAACGGAAGCACCATTTCAATGTGGCAACAGTGGGATGGGACATTCTTGTTCGAGGTAGCGGTTGCAACAACATTAAAAACAGCAGCAGCTGCAACAGCGAGACGATTTTCTTCGTGTCGTCAACAACAATGGAAATCAAGGATATTTTGGAATACCTGTCAGATTATAACAGTAGTGCCATCGTGAATGGAGGGAACGAGGGAAAAGAAGATTCTGTGGTGGACTATCGATTGCAACAATTTGTTGCCGGATGAGGCCTGTGAAAACCAAAACGAAATAGCTTTCGAGTAATAACTCTGAGAGTCGACTTGATGATAAGAAATTGGAATAGAATGCGTTATGAATAAGACCAAGATCCCTAAATTGATTGTCAATTTTAGAATTTACATCCCTTAAATTAATGCCCTTTTCCCTGCCGGGCAAACAACCTCGAGACATCTAGTGTTTTCAACAATTTTGTTTGGCTATTTGAGACGACTCATCATCCAAATCCTATCAACGAAGAAACTATGATAGAATCGATTCACACACCATTCGTTTGAGTAAGTGCGTCTGTTAACAGATTGTTACTCGTGCTTGTTATATTCTTTGTGTGCTACAACTCGACTGTCTTTACAAAGGATAGTATCGTTGCTGCTCGCTTATAGGAGGGTAGCACTAGTGCAGCTCCCTTAGCTTATGCCAATGCTCCCCCAGCCAATACCATTGCCCAGTTCGCCTCTGCTCACCCACCAGCTTCTCCTACAAATAACAACGGATTTATTCTGAATTGCATTAATTCCAGAAGAAGACCCTGAAGGACTCCCCGGATTCGACTTCTTACTTCTCGTTTGTGCCCGACGCTGAGCATCACTCGCAAACAGTAAACGTATTGTGGGTTGATTCAAAACGTTTTCTGTTTGCGAGTGATGCTCAGCGTTAGGCAAAAACGAGAAGTAAGAAGAAGTCGAATCCGGGAAATTGATTCAAAACGTTTTCTGTTTGCGAGTGATGCTCAGCGTCAGGCACAAACGAGAAGTAATTCATTTGAAAGAAATGTTTTCAAAAGAACGAGCGTTTGAAGTTCTTTCGTCAGTTGCACTGGTTTGAAAACATTTCTTTCAAATGAACTTTCAAATTTTCGTTCTTTTGAAAACATTTCTTTCAAATGAATCGAGCGTTTCTCCAAATGAGCCTCAACTGTCTCTTGCATTTTGTTGCTGTTTTGGGTTACCCTTTCGAAGTTTTGGGATGCCCTTTCGAAATCTTGATGGACGCTTTCGAAACAGCTTGGCGGTTGTTGGAGATTCTGACCACTTCCGCGGCGTTTTCGGCCAAAGCTCTCTGCTCCTCGATGTCGATCATCAGCAATTTCCCCTTGTGAACGATAGTTGATTGTTTGGAGTGGTAGTAAAAGTGTAAATACCGTGGTATAAAAGAAGGGAATCTGGTTACAACACTGCAAATCGTCACAACTTTTGTTAGGTAGCTACCTCAGTAGACACGGGAGTAGAAAGGACGGTCGGGAACAAATCAATGAACTGTAAATGTAGATTCGTCCGTATCGACTCATTATTATGGCACTCGTGAAAAAAAGGAAGCCGCGGATTCGACGCCACCTTGTGATTGATCAGAAAACGATCAATTACACCCTTGCAAAGTGTGATGCGGAATCAGCAAGTGGAAGAGTTGATCGTGAACCGGGCAAACACATCATTCACATTTTTTGCCAATGAATACATGTGTTGCAAGATTGAAATATGCGGAGGCACTCCTGTTGCCACAATAGTATCTCCTGGAGAATTGAGTCGACACGTCACCAAGCTTTTCAATTCCATAAGTTGCTCCCGATCGCGAAAAATTGGTGTGAAGAACAGTCGGTGGTTGGGTGGCAGAGTTTGTTCCAAAAATTCCACATGCCACACGACAGACGCTAATGCAAATTCTGCAACTTGAACAGCACAACTCGGAAGGCTTGGAAAGCAAGTCCTGATCATTGTGTCAATCAAAGAGGAGCGTTGTTGAAAGTGGGGGGGTAAGATCGCAAATTCCGGTTGCGTCATCGGGAGCCCCGTGACAGTGCGTCCACAGTATTGATCTCCTGCGGCCTCGTATCGAAGATAACGATCCTGAACCCCTCCTAATGCCCACCCAGCTCTCAAATGAACGGCCGTAGAAGGGGGTGCTGCTGTCGATCCTGATGAGACATACGTTGTGGCACCCTTCCTGCAAGAGTGCGTTCCAATATCGTCCGTCGTCATTCCTCTGGCTCGCAATTCAGCACTCCCTTCTACAGTGTTCAGCAACCTAACGAGAACTTTTCGGAACCTGTCATATTGGTTACCCCCCGGAAAAAGTTGGGTATTACCTGGTAGTATAGGAATGGTCAGCATATAAATTCCTAGTGAGAGAATTGGGCAGATTTCCGGGATGATCGGATTTGCGTAGATGTGCCTTGGATCACGCGGCCTCTTGATATGATTTTATGTTTCATGGATCAGTTCAATTAGTATGTTTCTGATACAGTAACAAGTCGAAACAATGCATTCCTTTCACTTACCTGCCCGAGCTGATCGTTCTTCATATGCGCAAAATAGATACCAAGCGCATCGTTTCTCCATTCGAGATGTGACCAGCAAATGCTTGTCATGTTGCCTGCACGACACATAAGATTCCAGCAATACGTCATGAAGCAGTGTGTAAACACATAGTCCGGCTTTGCACTTTTCATCAATAGTAAACACAAGGATTTATAAAGGGCAAATTCCAATGCATCTTTGCCAATCTTCACTCTTCCTTCGCCATTGGCCAATGCTTGTGTCTTTGTTCGCTGTAGTCCTCGAAAGTGAGTCTTCAGTTCCGATTGCAATGGGGCGATGTCTTGTTTGTAATCTCGAAATAGATTGAAAAGCCCTGCACGATGACAGTTATATGTCGAATAAGTTGGTGTACTGCCATCTTCTTTTCTTATGGAGACAATCCACTCCATGAAGTCTTGAACGTTGAAGTCGCTGAACTTGACTGGGGCATTGTTGGGTGCATCTGCTAGGAATCGACGAATGTCTGCCTTGGCGAACCCATAAGTTATTCCATATTGAATGAACTGCTCTGTAAGGAGATGTCGTTTGTTGTCATAAAACCATTTTAGCATTTGAGCGATAGAACCGTCGTATACATCCCGTGACTTTTTTGAGATTGTGTTTTGTCCGAATTACACGGACGGCCTCTTCGGCATCAAAGTTCGAGTCTTCGTCTGCGTGATCGGGCATGGTAGAGGGAGGAGGGCAGCAGCGAAGTGAGGGTAATCGATTGAAGTGAGAAAAATGTGAGGATAATCGACGGGGGGTTGTTTAATCGATTTATCGATTGACTGTGATGTGTTGTTGACGTGATGAGAAAAAAAAATCTATTTTTGTTACTGTTACGACGTAGAGTCTACGACGTCCGTTGCAGAGGGAGGAAAAGGTTAGGGGTTAAGGAGCGCGGTCCAAAAATTTTCCCAACATTTCCTTCTATAAATAATTATTGTCCAGCAGTGTAATAACCATGATACAGCAAGACGGCAGGAGTCCCTTCAATATTTTGTAGAATAGGGAAGCGCGGAAACGGTAGAGAGAGGGACATCTATAATATCATTGGATCGAAAATGATTATGGCTCATCAGAGGAGAAAAATATCGCTGTCATTTCACATCGGAGTGACGTCGATCAGCGCTATCAAGGGATGCGTTGATTTTTTTTGAAGAAGATAAGCCATCCAAGCCGGAGTAGGACGGAACAAGACTTCATCCCTTTGTTTTTGGGTTTTCGCGCTTTCGTCAGCTCCTTCGATTCGTTTTCCTTTTTTCTGTTAAATTGTGCATTGCACATCGACGTCATACTAACCCCTACAGACTACAGACAGCCAAAAAGTTATCACAATTTTTCGATTTACAGTTACAGCACCGAACGAACATGAAAGATGGACGAAGAAATCGCCTTTTTCGAAGACTTCGTCGAAAACTGTTATTACTTTGGATACACAGAAATGTTTTTTTGTCGATGAGCCAAGAAACTGCCCCTTCAACATCTTCTGTACAATATATGATGTACAACGGAATTCGTAGAGGAATTGATTGTTTCGGATCGAAATACTACGAAGTAGATAAAATTCAGGGGAATTCGTAAAGGAAGCGTCTGTAGGAGGAAAGTGTTGATCGTACCTTTCGTGGCCATTTGCTTTGTCAGTATTGCGTTTCTTCACAAATCTCGCGTATGTACAACTACGTAAAAGGTGGTACTTGAAGACAGACAGACGACAGACACCTACAATCCCAATTTTTTGACCCTGTCGGTAGTTTAGAACATCAATATCTCAACAACTAGCCACAGAAAGTTCGATTTTTAAGATTTCAACTGGTGATACTGTTATCATTGTCAACGAAATCGTCATCATCTGATGAATCCAAGTCATCGCTGTTGTCATCGTCATCGATTTCCAAAATCATGCAGTTGCGGAAAAAATTCCCTCGTTTACGTTCCACGAGACTATTTCCAACATTGTCGTAGACAATGCGATAAAGGACAATCTTCAGTCTTTCATGTACGTTTTGAAATGCAATTGGTGACAATTAATTGTCCCATGCATCTTCAACACTTCTTGCCTAGGCTCCAGATGGTTCCCTAGCATACGGCGGTTAACACGGGTCACCACGGCTTGGATGCTCATCCAGATGCCTATATCAAGCATATTTGTTTCCGGTGACCTAGGTATTTGCCATACCAATTGAAGTAGTACAGTTGTATACTGTGCCATAGAAATAGGATGCGTGCCCTCCGGCATTGTCTATGATTAGGTAGATAGTCTCATCTCGTGTCAACTAGTGATGCGCCGAACACAGAGCAGCTTCAATTTCGGGTATCTTTCAAAGCATGAAGTCGGAATCTTAACAACTTATATCTTCCTCCACCTTATCTCCGGCTTCTTGTTGTAGAAATACTTCCAAATCTTGCAATTGAATCCCCACTTGAACCCCATCTTATTTTGTTCGCATCCCGTGGTCATTGACAACATCAATGGGATGAAGCTCCTTCCATACCTTCACTCCTTGTCTTGCCAACCTATCTGATACGTATTCGTCCGAATAATAGTGAGTCTTGATTCCATCGAGCAATGTCTCGGCAGTCATACCGTCCGTCTGTTAGGGTTAGGGTCCACTCAGCCGATTTAATGGCCTGTTAAACTTCTGACATGAAATCGTCCAAACAAGCAAACGATACGCTTCGTCACCCCGTTGAATCTTTGGTGACGTTTGAGTGCCAAGTACTAAATCGCAGTAGATTCGTTGATACAGCTTCTTTCCCAGACACTTGTCTGATAGAACTATGCAGTCTAAACATTAAAATAAATTATTATAATGTATGATGTATCATCAAACAAAAACCGTTGCCCCAATGAACGAAATATTTTGTACTGTTCGCCAGCAATAGTGATGCCCGAATGTTTCGAATGTTGCGCAGAATGTGGCATCATCCGCCTTGATTTGTCTTCAAGGCCATCTTCAAAAGTTCCAACGTCGACATGGTGAGATCCACCTCCGTGCCCAAGTGTTGAATGAGGTGCATTCGCATCGCATTTAACTCTTGCAAAAGATCCAGAGTCGACATATTTGTATCCACCTCCTTGCCCAGGTATTGAATGAGATGTAATCGCATCGCACTGTGGAGTTCTCGCATCGCATCGAGCTGTTCTCGCATCGCATTCAACTCCTGGTTCGCTTCTTCAGTTGGTGGGGAACAAGCCAGAGAGACAATGGACGTTCCTCGCACCTCATTCAACTCTTTGTTTGATTTCTCAGCTGGTAGGGGAAAAGCCGATGATACGATGGAGAATCCTTTGGGGAGGGCCGTCTGGCCCGACTTTTCCAATTCCGTGATGGCCGTTTCAAGTGGCTCTGCCGTCAGCTCGGCGCAAGAAAGGGTGTTCCGCTCTTTACCTTCATGCTTCAATAGAGCGTTGATGTAGTTGAAGAAAAGTTGAAGGAGAATCTTCTCTTCGTCATCCCTGCTGAAGCAAACGTAGCTCTTCAACAAGCCATACAGGGCCTTGTCTTTTTCATTGCTTCGATTGATTCTCTCTTCGAAAGTTTTGATATTCAACTTTCGGCTTGGTTTCCGAAGCGGTGGATCTGAAAGAGTTGAATCCCAGGCACGATCCAATTTTCCTTCAACCAGCTCGTCGAACTTCTCCTTGTATCGAACTCCTCTTGATTTTACCTTACAGGTAGGCAACCTAATAAAGCAGTGGTTCTGTTTCCAGTGCTCACGGAAATGGACGTCGTTGCCAAACGCTTGCATGCAAAGTTTGCAGGTGTTTTGGGGCGTGCTGATGGGATCTGCAGCTGTACTGTCGCGTGTAACGGCTGTTGCCGGGATCTTTTCGTCGGTTCGTTCGGTCTTTGTACGCTACGAGAAATCGAAAAGCAACATGGCATGAGTTGTCCGACCTTGTGTGCGACTGCAAATTTGTCCCATCAATCGTAGACAGAACATGTTTCGTCTTGTCTTCACTTACTTTGATTATTGCGTGGATCGGTTGAGCATTGGTCGGCCCAGTCTTTCCTTTGGACCGACTCTTCTCTTGGTTTTGAGTACTGCTTTTGGAGCGCCTTTGTTTGTTGATCTCAGACAAGAAGGACTCCTTTGTTCGTTTAGGGAGTTTTCGCTGCCACAGAATCGCAACGGTATAGAGTAACGTTCGAAAGAGAAAGAAAGATGTCACTCGTGAGTGTCCACGCTATATACGAAAACAACGGCGGCGTAAAATGTTGGCATCGAGAAGATAATGGTATTACTCACGATAATCTTGTCGGGTTCTCCTTTGGCGACCCAAATGTCCTCGAAGTAATTCACGATGAGTTCCATCATGGCACTAGCAGCGATGGATTGGAACTCGTCAATCTGCAAATATTCGTCGACAGCTTCGAAAAGATCTGCATCACCCTGGCAATTGCTCTGCCCCGTGATTCTTTGAATGAATTCGTCGACGTCGGCCTCTTCCGGAACTTCAAGCTTTTCCAAGAAGATATTCCAAACACTTTTGAATCCAACGTGGTGACAGTATTCCACGAAGTGTTCGAAAAAATTGATCTCTTCTTCCATCTCCCACGTCCCTCTGGTGATGTATTTGCAAGATGAGAATGAGTGAACGAACGAAGAAGAAGAAGACAACCAATCGATGTTGTTATCGTTGATGAATTGTGAGAGGAAAAGGGGAGATATTTTTTGGGTGGCTTTGATGGTGGTTGATTGTTTGGAGCGGTGATAACTTGTTGAGAAGGGAAAATCTAACATATGGCTGGTGACACCACTGCGGTCAAAGGAATCGTATCAACTTTTCCAAGGTCTTGTTTGGTAGCAAGACGTTGTGTTGCCACCTCAGTAGACCCGGGAGTGGAAAACGATGGTCAATCGCGAAGAGAAAAGGGGAAGCGCGGAGTCGAAGCCGCCCTGTGATAAAAAATTCCCTTGCTTACATAAAAGTAAGTGTGATGCAGAATCCGTAGGAGGAAGTGTGGATCTTGGACCGACAACAATCCTCTCTTATTTCGAGGAGTGAAACAACCATGGCTCGGCAAGACGGCAGGGTCCCCTAGAACAACGTCTGTAGGATATGTACAACGGAATCCGTAAGAGGAAGTGTTGATCGTGAACCGACATCAATTATTGTCGAGGAGTCAACAAACTGCCCCTTCAATATCTTCTGCACAATATATGATGTGAAAACGGAATTCGTAGAGGAAGGGATGGTTTGGATCGAAAATAGTTAAAAAAGTTCAGAGGAATTCGTAAAGAAAGTGTTGATCGTGAATCGACAACATCAATCGCCCCTTCAACAACGTCAGTGGAACATAATATTCATATGTACAAAGGAATTCGAAGGAAAAGGAAAAGTAATATTTCGGATCGAAAATAATTAATAGGCCTCTCCAAAGGGGAGAAGAATTGAAGTGACGTCGACGACTCAGAAAAGAGAGCGGCCGGAGCACGCCGGCACCATGTTGGACTCACGCGACAGAAGATGGGCATCAACCGTAAAGGAAGTGACCGTCGTTTGTCGTGTAATAAGCGGACGGCTTTCGGTAGTCTTGTTCAAGCTGCGGATCGTTGATTGTCGACAGGCGATCATGTATGATACAGATGTCTCAATGTTATCGAGTATAGTCAACGGTGAAGCTGTCAATGCTGTTTGGAAGAAAGGAACGCTCCCGGTCGTGGAAGTTGTTACGCTTGGATAGTGGATAGACTACAAGTATATGGACTCGATGAAGAAACAAAAGCATCAAGGATGAACGAGTCAAAAGACTTGTACTGTAACTGCACGGAAAAAGTCATAGGGATCGGTGTCACACTACTCCTTCAAAGATGCTCTGTTAAAGAGGACGTTGTCTGTTTTGACCATCACAAGACAGCAGTACATTGGCGAAGCTTATGCGTACATACCGTTCATGATTCGCTCTCTTCCATTGGCCAACAAACTTATAGAAGTAGACGAACAATGGACAATGAAGACTCTTTGTGATACATGATGATCAATCACGACGAAGAGCTTCACAATTATCCTGGAGTAGAATATATGGAAAAGAAACAAAAACATGAAACATACATGCATCACAGTTTACGATATCGTTGCTACATGCGTCGAGTGTGATTTTTTTTAACAACACGTCCAGGAGCACACGGGACTTTCCCAAAGGCATTCAGAAGCATGAAGCACTTAGACATCATTGTAGAAGTACTTTTTCAGTCCCCCATTTTTACTTGAAATTGCTTCAAGTTGCTTTTGTGGTAGAGAAGGAATTATTTTTTGATTCATGCAAAGTACATCCTGTCGCTTACGACGATGGTAGTGGTTGCCAGTGAAGTCAAGATACAATGGGTTTAAACTGTACGAAAGAAATGTGAGGATGAATCAAATGAACAAGCCTCTTACAAATGCAATTATTGTCAAGCCCTTCGTCCAGGAAAAACATGACCTTCAGGTGACCAATTATCCCCCACGTCATCAACGATGTATAAAAGGATTGCGACCCTGAAACCTCTTGGTGTGAAAAGGACAACGAGGTGAATACTATAGGTGTGCCAGCACGTACAAAGGTTTTTCAGTCCCCCAATCCGACACATTGAAGTTGCATTGAACATCAGGAATCTAAGGATCATAGACAGTTTTCATAACATTTTTGACTTGATTGACATCGCAACTAACGCCTTGATAACAATTATTTTTTTCGCATTATCTTGGTTTTCTCGTGGATGATCGACGAAAAGTTACATTTGTCTTCGGTTCAGTATATGCACGCATTGATACCTGGTGTTCACGTGGTGGACCATTCAGTGAAGTGAATAGCTGGAATTACCAAGACAAGAAGACGATGACGGCAAAATGATATTTAGTGAAAAGAAAATGTAAGTGAATAGAGAATGAACAAAACATATTACTAACACTCCCCGTCATTGTCGGCATGCTTGTTGTGCTCGGAAATTTCTTTGTTGTGTTTCGTTCTGATGTTCATGAGACCAGATGAAAATGGTTTGTACCCAAACTTGCTACCTAATCGTTCAGAGTACTGCTTCATTACTTCAGCTGGTTTCATGCCATCAAGCATCAAGTACACCTCCAAAACCAATACTTCCAGTTCTTTTGCCTCGGGCCAACGCATGGACCAGTTGGTGATCTTACCATTTTTGTCAAAGTGTCTTGTAGGCACTTCGAAAGACGACTTTGTTGCTGCATTCTTCGACATGGTGACGAATGTTATTGATGCGTGGTTGTCGTGCTTTCAAATATGATTTGTGAGCCTGATTGCAAGCGCCTTCTCCGGTATCGCCGGTAGTTTTTGTTGAAATAATTTCAAAGTGCTTCTACTTTCGAAGCACTTCAACTTTCGAAGTGCTTTTCCACGATAAAAGCATGACGAAGTGCTTCTGCATTCGAAGTGCTTTGAAATTTTTTCAACAAAAATACAGTTTTTTTTGGGGTAACGACTAAACGCCGATTGGAGAAGAACATCACACACATGTTGGTTGCCTTCTGCAGACTAGAGCATGGGTGATGGAACTTTGTTGATTGCCTTGGGCATTCCTTCAAATGTCGTGTGGCGGCATTTTGGCGCATCCACAGTATATCGTCGTTGGTGGCACCTTGGTTTCCGCTCATGGAATAATTTCGAAGCCCACCGTTGTTGGCTGCACTTTGGCGCGTACTTGCTTCGCGACCACTCTCTGTGAAAAAATCACCTATGCATATCTCTCGTCGACACCTGGTCAAATAGAGGTATGTATGTATATTTCAGCGCGTCCACAGTACATCAATCAAAACGACAATCAAAACGACAACCACTACTCCTTGTCTCATACACCAAACATGGCCGACAAATCACAAAAAATGTATCCTTGACTGCTCGCGAAGCTGCTCTACGGTACAAGACTGCTCCTATTGGCAAAAACATGGTTCGCTCGTCATATCACTTTCTCACCAGAGGACAAACCATGGAATGTGTATCCAAAACCACCGTGATGTCGTTACAAAACTATCGTGATGATGGTGGTGCCAACAATGGGTCATATTCCAACTATTTTCCTCTCGCAACTTATCGCAAACAAAGTCACTCGTAACGATCTATCATCACAACAACAACATCTTTATCTTACTCCAATCAAGAAAAAGATTTCCATAAATAAGGTTCCGACGAAGACTGAAGAGACGAAGGTTGTCGCGTAAAAGCACTTCAAAAGCTAGTAGAAGCAATTCGAATTCAAAAACCTCATTTGAATTCGCACCAATCTCGCAACAATAAAATTTGCCATCATACCAACGAACGCACCAACAAAGACGAATAGTTGCAAATCATTGCATTGAAGCTGGAGAAAGTTGGATTTCAAGTTTTCTTTCTCTTGACTAAAAACTTTATTCAATCAGCAAAATGATTGTACTCCAGCTAGTAGAGTAGTAGAAAGTAGGAAAGACTCGTAGATCAATTTTTACAGTTAATTCACAGTTCCGGTGATGTTAGCATCTGGTGATGTACTTTGCATGAATCCAAAATTGCTTTTTGCACTACAAAAGCACTTTTATTACAGCAATTTTCAAGAAAAACTCGGAGATTAAAAAAGTACACTTGCTGGAAAAAAATCCCCGTTTCCAAAATCATGCGTTTGGAAAAATCCTGTGCGCTCCAGGGGAATGCAGGAAATACACTTACGACTAGAGAAAATGGTGAAAATCACAGTCAATATTCAAGTTTCATGTCTACTACTTTTAATGTCACGCATTTTAGCTTACTTAAGAGAACCAATTAAATTGAAGGTCTGAAATTGGGGATTTCCATTTTCAATCTTACGTTTGTAATCTGTTCCATATCGAGAAAAAGAAGTCGTTCTATTGTTTGTTCCAGCTACAGACTTCCTAGATTTACCATACTTTTTATTTCAATAGACGAAGCAAGAGAAGCACCACTACAATAGACATTTACACCACTCTTGTTAGATTTTGAAAAATGATTTTCATGCAGGATGTCTCATTACAATTTGAAGAACACAAGCAGTAACTTCCTTTCCGCAACTCTTATGACTGTTGTTGGACAGGGCAGAAGAGAAGCTAGTTTAGGCATAGTCGTTGAGCCTAGGTATTTTTTGAAAACTGACGTCTCAGCCAGTCGTGGTAGATGTTTTTCTTTCTTCAATTTTGTCGTCTACACGAAGCATGCAAAGGACAATGACAGCGTGTGATTTCTCTTTTTTCATGGAGCTTCAACTGCTCGAACCGTTCTTGCAAGAAATTAAATAATGGCGAATATGTTTTGCTGTGAGACAATTATGGGGGCAAACTCTACAACAATACAAGAGCTAAAGCACCTGCCTTTTAGTCTTGCCATGAAGAGAAAAGGCCATTGCCATCGCCAAAATGTAAGTAGTATTTACGCTTAAATTTAAGAATGTATGTATGATGATGACAGTTGATACAAAACAGCGATTGGATCGAATGACATTAGATTGCTACGATAGACAGGAAAATTGCTTTCGAGTTTAGGTTGCTGCAAGATTCGTTGAATATTGCTTGGACGAGCTATTACGTCATACCACAAATTATTTACTTAGAAGATTGTCTTACTTCCATATAACATTGAATATTTTTTCCACACAACATTTCGCATCAAATTTGAAGTGACGTTCATATAGAATTTCATATCATTTTCTGTTGTTTTTTGTGTGGATTTAGCAGGGCATATCGCGGTAAAAAAACATAAATTGTCATATCATATTTGATATGAAATGTTGTATGAAAATATTCCAAAAAATTCTAAAATACTTCGAGTTATGTTATGTGCCATTCTATATGATATTCAATTTGTTTCTTTTCCCTTCCTCACGACTGAATGAGCGTCTTGTCAGCGAGCAAAGCTGTCAGTGCAAAAATCTAAGTAAATGAAAACGCCAACAAAAAAATGATATTTATCCCCACTGACAATTAATTTTTGTTTGGCGAGATTGTTAACACAATGGCCTTGCTTGTTGCTCTTTGGTAAAATACGTAGTGTCTTACTAGTACTGTCATGCATGATTCCAAACGTTTCGAGGGATTTTAGCCTCTCTATCTTGCATTTACTCGGAGTACAGTCGTCTTCGTCTAGACTAGACTACCCTCCGTAGCTACTAGGTGTGCTTCTACCTACAGTCGTCGTGCTCGAAAAGTAAGTAGGCAGTAGTGTAATACGGAGAAGGATGGCTGTCTAGGTGTACCATGAAAACGCCAACAAAAAAAGAAATCTATCCCTACTGACAATTAATTTTTGTTTGGCGAGATTGTCAAGTCTTACGTCCATCAATAGGATGGCCTTGCTTGTTGCTCTTTGGTAAAATACGTAGTGCTTTACTAGTAGTACATGATTTCAAACGTTCCGAGGGTTTTTAGCCTCAATCTTTCATTTACTCGGAGTACAGTCGTAGTCCACCTAGACTACCCTATGATGGTTATTCACACTCCCTATCAAGTAAATAAACGACAGCATGCTAATGAAATGTCTGTGATTGGAGCTTGGCATGAGACCGTCAACAAAAGGCTAACTGTAAAGAACACTGCAGACACAATAATATTGTTCATCATTTCCATCATTGTTATGGAACAGATTAATGACACCACTTCATGATCCTTTTGCTTTTAGTTCCTAAACTATCAGATTATATAGGACAATGATTCAAACTAAAACTATATTGGACAGGACACTCAAATAAAATAACTTTCACAACTTATGTGTATTTCCTGCATTCCCCAGAAGAAACTTCCTTTTTTTTTGTTCGCCCTGCTTCCTTCCTACCGTACTCCAGTACATGTATCATACCGAGTATTTACCTTCCTTCTTTAATAAGCGAGTACCTTCCTTCTAATTCCGATAACGGTATGATAGTACGGTACATAGGTAGTTGAACGCCTGACAAACGAGCTAACTGTAAGAAGCCTGCTGCTTATCATACGACTTCACTACTGCTGGGACCATTGTATCGTCTTGAATTTCTTGTCGCGCGGACACACGTTGGCTGATCGAAGGTTCTCCCGAACATGCTGACCTTTGTGCATCCCAGGGTTTCTCTTACCGTACCCTTCTTGGAGAGCTTCTATATGCTTACATTACTTGCCGCCCAGATATCGGTTATGCTGTTGTGACTCTGTCAAAGTTTGCCTCTGCACCACATGCCTACCACTACAGCTGTCTTAAAGGAGTCGCACGTTATCTCCGTCGGACTAAACACTGGGGTATCCGTTTTGCCCGACGCACTCATGATCCCTCTTTGTCACCTGGCACCCCCCACAACCTTTCCCTTGATCCCTCTCTCCCTCCCTTTCCCTTTATTCCTTCCCCTCTTCAACTCACTGGGTATGTTGACGCTGCTCATGCCAATGATCTCCGCAACCGTCGCTCCACTACCAATTATGCTTTCGTCCTTAACGGAGGTGCTATTGCTTACCGTTCCAAGACTCAAACTGTCACTGCTACTAGCTCCACCGAGGCCGAATTCATTGCCGCCGTTTCTGCTGCGAAAACTGCAAAATACCTTCGAGCAGTTCTCCATGAGCTCTCTTTTCCCCAGCTTTCCCCTACCCCCATTCATATTGATAATGTCTCTGCTATCCAAATTATCAATGCTCGCAAGCCCACTGAGCGGTCTCGCCATATTGACATCCAGGCTTTCGCGATACAAGATTGGAAGGATAATGGTGATATCTTGATGCATCATATTCCTGGTGTCATCAATCCTTCTGATTCCCTCACGAAACCGACTGGTTGGGTTCTACATTCCCGTCACTGCCGGCGTATTATGGGTCATTACTATTGTTGATCCTCTTTCCTGTTTCATTTTCTATTTGTTCCATGTTACATCTACTACATTGCTGGTTTTTGGCACCATTTGTCCATTTGATGATCTCCTCACACGTTTTTCGATCAGGGGAGGGTGTCGTACAAATTGTGCCTAGGCTAGTACCTAAGACCGGTTCCATCTCCGACATGGTGCCTGTGGTCACTCTTTTCATACTTAGTTGTCTATTACCCATAGCTACTGAGTTCTTTCCATGGTAGGCAATCGTAACAGTAACTCAAATAATGCTGACCTGACAGAATGGGCAAAGATATGGCATAAATCAAAACTTGCTTGCAAAGGAAACTGCAACATCATCCAGGTCCAATCTGATGTAAGCTATTCCCACCAAGGTAGTGGCTTCAATTGATCACAGCTCAATTCATCTTCAGTGTGCATTTATTAGAGGTTGCATGCCATGGATGTTCTAGCAATACCAAAGAGAAGATTAATCATAGAGGTCATAGATGAATGAAGCTAGTGCAGGTTGATGCGGGTGGAAGTTGCAGGATTGTGCAGGTGGATGCAGGTACCAGACTGGATGCAGGTACCAGACTAATGAATGGCAGGTTGATAAGGTTTGAAGCAGCAGGTTTCTGCTGATTTATTCAGGATGTAGGAGATATGGCAGAGGAGAGGGAATGATCCAATTTTCGCCTTCGGACTCGTCCGCTCTGCGATTCGTTGTAAGGCGCATCTTGTGGCAGGCCTTGTGCTCTTGCGTGAACTGTAGCTCTGGCAACTCATGTTAGTTCGCCATAGCTACATTTCGTTCCCTTGTCTCTAGACACTACGTTTACGCCACCACATATGTAGCAGCCTAGCACCTCTATGGTGGCATACGTACATTGTTCTTGCATTAACAGTAAGATGCTTTGATGCTATTCTTTCCATGGTAGGCAATCGTAACAGTAACTCAAATAATGCTGACAGAATGGGCAAAGATATGGCAGAGGAGAGGGAATGATCCAATTTTCGCCTTCGGACTCGTCCGCTCTGCGATTTGTTGTAAGGCGCATCTTGTGGCAGGCCTTGTGCTCTTGCGTGAACTGTAGCTCTGGCAACTCATGTTAGTTCGCCATAGCTACATTTCGTTCCCTTTTCTCTAGACACTACGTTTACGCCACCACATATGTAGCAGCCTAGCACCTCTATGGTGGCATACGTACATTGTTCTTGTATTAACAGTAAGATGCTTTGATGCTATTCTTTCCATGGTAGGCAATCGTAACAGTAACTCAAATAATGCTGACAGAATGGGCAAAGATATGGCAGAGGAGAGGGAATGATCCAAATTTCGCCTTCGGACTCGTCCGCTCTGCGATTCGTTGTAAGGCGCATCTTGTGGCAGGCCTTGTGCTCTTGCGTGAACTGTAGCTCTGGCAACTCATGTTAGTTCGCCATAGCTACATTTCGTTCCCTTGTCTCTAGACACTACGTTTACGCCACCACATATGTAGCAGCCTAGCACCTCTATGGTGGCATACGTACATTGTTCTTGCATTAACAGTAAGATGCTTTGATGCTATTCTTTCCATGGTAGGCAATCGTAACAGTAACTCAAATAATGCTGACAGAATGGGCAAAGATATGGCAGAGGAGAGGGAATGATCCAATTTTCGCCTTCGGACTCGTCCGCTCTGCGATTTGTTGTAAGGCGCATCTTGTGGCAGGCCTTGTGCTCTTGCGTGAACTGTAGCTCTGGCAACTCATGTTAGTTCGCCATAGCTACATTTCGTTCCCTTTTCTCTAGACACTACGTTTACGCCACCACATATGTAGCAGCCTAGCACCTCTATGGTGGCATACGTACATTGTTCTTGTATTAACAGTAAGATGCTTTGATGCTATTCTTTCCATGGTAGGCAATCGTAACAGTAACTCAAATAATGCTGACAGAATGGGCAAAGATATGGCATAAATCAAAACTTGCTTGCAAAGGAAACTGCAACAACATCCAGGTCCAATCTGATGTAAGCTATTCCCACCAAGGTAGTGGCTTCAATTGATCACAGCTCAATTCATCTTCAGTGTGCATTTATTAGGGGTTGCATGCCATGGATGTTCTAGCAATACCAAAAAGGAGATGAGAGTCATAGAGGTCATAGATGAATGAAGCTAGTGCAGGTTGATGCAGGATTGTGCAGGTGGATGCAGGTACCAGACTAATGAATGGCAGGTTGATAAGGGTTGAAGAAGCAGGTTTCTGCAGGTTAATTCAGGAATTGAGCAAATTCTGAAACTTTGATTGAAATAGTTCCTTTGTTCTTGCATTAAGATGCTTTGATGCTATTCTTTCCATGGTAGGCAATCGTAACAGTAACTCAAATAATGCTGACAGAATGGGCAAAGATATGGCATAAATCAAAACTTGCTTGCAAAGGAAACTGCAACATCATCCAGGTCCAATCTGATGTAAGCTATTCCCACCAAGGTAGTGGCTTCAATTGATCACAGCTCAATACATCTTCATTGTGCATTTATTAGGGGTTGCATGCCATGGATGTTCTAGCAATACCAAAAAGAAGATGAGAGTCATAGAGGTCATAGATGAATGAAGCTAGTGCAGGTTGATGCGGGTGGAAGTTGCAGGATTGTGCAGGTGGATGCAGGTACCAGACTAATCTATGGCAGGTTGATAAGGGTTGAAGAAGCAGGTTTCTGCAGGTTAATTCAGGAATTGAGCAAATTCTGAAACTTTGATTGAAATAGTTCCTTTGTTCTTGCATTAAGATGCTTTGATGCTATTCTTTCCATGGTAGGCAATCGTAACAGTAACTCAAATAATGCTGACAGAATGGGCAAAGATATGGCATAAATCAAAACTTGCTTGCAAAGGAAACTGCAACATCATCCAGGTCCAATCTGATGTAAGCTATTCCCACCAAGGTAGTGGCTTCAATTGATCACAGCTCAATTCATCTTCAGTGTGCATTTATTAGGGGTTGCATGCCATGGATGTTCTAGCAATACCAAAAAGAAGATGAGAGTCATAGAGGTCATAGATGAATGAAGCTAGTGCAGGTTGATGCAGGTGGAAGTTGCAGGTGGATGCAGGTACCAGACTAATGAATGGCAGGTTGATAAGGGTTGAAGAAGCAGGTTTCTGCAGGTTAATTCAGGAATTGAGCAAATTCTGAAACTTTGATTGAAATAGTTCCTTTGTTCTTGCATTAAGATGCTTTGATGCTATTCTTTCCATGGTAGGCAATCGTAACAGTAACTCAAATAATGCTGACAGAATGGGCAAAGATATGGCATAAATCAAAACTTGCTTGCAAAGGAATCTGCAACATCATCCAGGTCCAATCTGATGTAAGCTATTCCCACCAAGGTAGTGGCTTCAATTGATCACAGCTCAATACATCTTCAGTGTGCATTTATTAGGGGTTGCATGCCATGGATGTTCTAGCAATACCAAAAAGAAGATTTATCATAGAGGTCATAGATGAATGAAGCTAGTGCAGGTTGATGCGGGTGGAAGTTGCAGGATTGTGCAGGTGGAAGCAGGTACCAGACTAATGAATGGCAGGTTGATAAGGGTTGAAGAAGCAGGTTTCTGCAGGTTAATTCAGGAATTGAGCAAATTCTGAAACTTTGATTGAAATAGTTCCTTTGTTCTTGCATTAAGATGCTTTGATGCTATTCTTTCCATGGTAGGCAATCGTAACAGTAACTCAAATAATGCTGACAGAATGGGCAAAGATATGGCATAAATCAAAACTTGCTTGCAAAGGAAACTGCAACATCATCCAGGTCCAATCTGATGTAAGCTATTCCCACCAAGGTAGTGGCTTCAATTGATCACAGCTCAATTCATCTTCAGTGTGCATTTATTAGGGGTTGCATGCCATGGATGTTCTAGCAATACCAAAAAGAAGATGAGAATCATAGAGGTCATAGATGAATGAAGCTAGTGCAGGTTGATGCGGGTGGAAGTTGCAGGATTGTGCAGATGGATGCAGGTACCAGACTAATGAATGGCAAGTTGATAAGGGTTGAAGAAGCATGTTTCTGCAGGTTAATTCAGGAATTGAGCAAATTCTGAAACTTTGATTGAAATAGTTCCTTTGTTCTTGCATTAAGATGCTTTGATGCTATTCTTTCCATGGTAGGCAATCGTAACAGTAACTCAAATAATGCTGACAGAATGGGCAAAGATATGGCATAAATCAAAACTTGCTTGCAAAGGAAACTGCAACATCATCCAGGTCCAATCTGATGTAAGCTATTCCCACCAAGGTAGTGGCTTCAATTGATCACAGCTCAATTCATCTTCAGTGTGCATTTATTAGGGGTTGCATGCCATGGATGTTCTAGCAATACCAAAAAGAAGATGAGAATCATAGAGGTCATAGATGAATGAAGCTAGTGCAGGTTGATGCAGGTGGAAGTTGCAGGATTGTGCAGGTGGATGCAGGTTCCAGACTAATCTATGGCAGGTTGATGCCAGTTGAAGAAGCAGGTTTCTGCAGGTTAATTCAGGAATCGAGCAAATTCTGAAACTTTGATTGAAATAGTTCCTTTGTTCTTGCATTAAGATGCTTTGATGCTATTCTTTCCATGGTAGGCAATCGTAACAGTAACTCAAATAATGCTGACAGAATGGGCAAAGATATGGCATAAATCAAAACTTGCTTGCAAAGGAAACTGCAACAACATCCAGGTCCAATCTGATGTAAGCTATTCCCACCAAGGTAGTGGCTTCAATTGATCACAGCTCAATTCATCTTCAGTGTGCATTTATTAGGGGTTGCATGCCATGGATGTTCTAGCAATACCAAAAAGGAGATGAGAATCATAGAGGTCATAGATGAATGAAGCTAGTGCAGGTTGATGCAGGTGGAAGTTGCAGGTGGATGCAGGTACCAGACTAATGAATGGCAGGTTGATAAGGGTTGAAGAAGCAGGTTTCTGCAGGTTAATTCAGGAATTGAGCAAATTCTGAAACTTTGATTGAAATAGTTCCTTTGTTGTTGCATTAAGATGCTTTGATGCTATTCTTTCCATGGTAGGCAATCGTAACAGTAACTCAAATAATGCTGACAGAATGGGCAAAGATATGGCATAAATCAAAACTTGCTTGCAAAGGAAACTGCAACATCATCCAGGTCCAATCTGATGTAAGCTATTCCCACCAAGGTGGTGGCTTCAATTGATCACAGCTCAATACATCTTCATTGTGCATTTATTAGGGGTTGCATGCCATGGATGTTCTAGCAATACCAAAAAGAAGATGAGAGTCATAGAGGTCATAGATGAATGAAGCTAGTGCAGGTTGATGCGGGTGGAAGTTGCAGGATTGTGCAGGTGGATGCAGGTACCAGACTAATCTATGGCAGGTTGAAAAGGGTTGAAGAAGCAGGTTTCTGCAGGTTAATTCAGGAATTGAGCAAATTCTGAAACTTTGATTGAAATAGTTCCTTTGTTCTTGCATTAAGATGCTTTGATGCTATTCTTTCCATGGTAGGCAATCGTAACAGTAACTCAAATAATGCTGACCTGACAGAATGGGCAAAGATATGGAATAAATCAAAACTTGCTTGCAAAGGAAACTGCAACAACATCCAGGTCCAATCTGATGTAAGCTATTCCCACCAAGGTAGTGGCTTCAATTGATCACAGCTCAATTCATCTTCAGTGTGCATTTATTAGGGGCTGCATGCCATGGATGTGCTAGCAATACCAAAAAGAAGATGAGAGTCATAGAGGTCATAGATGAATGAAGCTAGTGCAGGTTGATGCGGGTGGAAGTTGCAGGATTGTGCAGGTGGATGCAGGTACCAGACTAATCTATGGCAGGTTGATAAGGGTTGAAGAAGCAGGTTTCTGCAGGTTAATTCAGGAATTGAGCAAATTCTGAAACTTTGATTGAAATAGTTCCTTTGTTCTTGCATTAAGATGCTTTGATGCTATTCTTTCCATGGTAGGCAATCGTAACAGTAACTCAAATAATGCTGACAGAATGGGCAAAGATATGGCATAAATCAAAACTTGCTTGCAAAGGAAACTGCAACATCATCCAGGTCCAATCTGATGTAAGCTATTCCCACCAAGGTAGTGGCTTCAATTGATCACAGCTCAATACATCTTCAGTGTGCATTTATTAGGGGTTGCATGCCATGGATGTTCTAGCAATACCAAAAAGAAGATGAGAGTCATAGAGGTCATAGATGAATGAAGCTAGTGCAGGTTGATGCGGGTGGAAGTTGCAGGATTGTGCAGGTGGATGCAGGTACCAGACTGGATGCAGGTACCAGACTAATGAATGGCAGGTTGATAAGGGTTGAAGCAGCAGGTTTCTGCTGATTTATTCAGGATGTAGCAGATATGGCAGAGGAGAAGGAATGATCCACGTCCAATCTGATGTAAGCTATTCCCACCAAGGTAGTGGCTTCAATTGATCACAGCTCAATACATCTTCAGTGTGCATTTATTAGGGGTTGCATGCCATGGATGTTCTAGCAATACCAAAAAGAAGATGAGAGTCATAGAGGTCATAGATGAATGAAGCTAGTGCAGGTTGATGCGGGTGGAAGTTGCAGGATTGTGCAGGTGGATGCAGGTACCAGACTAATCTATGGCAGGTTGATAAGGGTTGAAGAAGCAGGTTTCTGCAGGTTAATTCAGGAATTGAGCAAATTCTGAAACTTTGATTGAAATAGTTCCTTTGTTCTTGCATTAAGATGCTTTGATGCTATTCTTTCCATGGTAGGCAATCGTAACAGTAACTCAAATAATGCTGACAGAATGGGCAAAGATATGGCATAAATCAAAACTTGCTTGCAAAGGAAACTGCAACATCATCCAGGTCCAATCTGATGTAAGCTATTCCCACCAAGGTAGTGGCTTCAATTGATCACAGCTCAATACATCTTCAGTGTGCATTTATTAGGGGTTGCATGCCATGGATGTTCTAGCAATACCAAAAAGAAGATGAGAATCATAGAGGTCATAGATGAATGAAGCTAGTGCAGGTTGATGCGGGTGGAAGTTGCAGGATTGTGCAGGTGGATGCAGGTACCAGACTAATGAATGGCAGGTTGATAAGGGTTGAAGAAGCAGATTTCTGCAGGTTAAATCAGGAATTGAGCCAATTCTGAAACTTTGATTGAAATAGTTCCTTTGTTCTTGTATTAAGATGCTTTGATGCTATTCTTTCCATGGTAGGCAATCGTAACAGTAACTCAAATAATGCTGACAGAATGGGCAAAGATATGGCATAAATCAAAACTTCCTTGCAAAGGAAACTGCAACATCATCCAGGTCCAATCTGATGTAAGCTATTCCCACCAAGGTAGTGGCTTCAATTGATCACAGCTCAATACATCTTCAGTGTGTAGATGAATGAAGCTAGTGCAGGTTGATGCGGGTGGAAGTTGCAGGATTGTGCAGGTGGATTGAAATAGTTCCTTTGTTCTTGCATTAACAGTAAGATGCTTTGATGCTATTCTTTCCATGGTAGGCAATCGTAACAGTAACTCAAATAATGCTGACAGAATGGGCAAAGATATGGCATAAATCAAAACTTGCTTGCAAAGGAAACTGCAACATCATCCAGGTCCAATCTGATGTAAGCTATTCCCACCAAGGTAGTGGCTTCAATTGATCACAGCTCAATTCATCTTCAGTGTGCATTTATTAGGGGTTGCATGCCATGGATGTTCTAGCAATACCAAAAAGAAGATGAGAATCATAGAGGTCATAGATGAATGAAGCTAGTGCAGGTTGATGCGGGTGGAAGTTGCAGGATTGTGCAGGTGGATGCAGGTTCCAGACTAATCTATGGCAGGTTGATGCCAGTTGAAGAAGCAGGTTTCTGCAGGTTAATTCAGGAATCGAGCAAATTCTGAAACTTTGATTGAAATAGTTCCTTTGTTCTTGCATTAAGATGCTTTGATGCTATTCTTTCCATGGTAGGCAATCGTAACAGTAACTCAAATAATGCTGACAGAATGGGCAAAGATATGGCATAAATCAAAACTTGCTTGCAAAGGAAACTGCAACAACATCCAGGTCCAATCTGATGTAAGCTATTCCCACCAAGGTAGTGGCTTCAATTGATCACAGCTCAATTCATCTTCAGTGTGCATTTATTAGGGGTTGCATGCCATGGATGTTCTAGCAATACCAAAAAGGAGATGAGAATCATAGAGGTCATAGATGAATGAAGCTAGTGCAGGTTGATGCAGGTGGAAGTTGCAGGTGGATGCAGGTACCAGACTAATGAATGGCAGGTTGATAAGGGTTGAAGAAGCAGGTTTCTGCAGGTTAATTCAGGAATTGAGCAAATTCTGAAACTTTGATTGAAATAGTTCCTTTGTTGTTGCATTAAGATGCTTTGATGCTATTCTTTCCATGGTAGGCAATCGTAACAGTAACTCAAATAATGCTGACAGAATGGGCAAAGATATGGCATAAATCAAAACTTGCTTGCAAAGGAAACTGCAACATCATCCAGGTCCAATCTGATGTAAGCTATTCCCACCAAGGTAGTGGCTTCAATTGATCACAGCTCAATACATCTTCATTGTGCATTTATTAGGGGTTGCATGCCATGGATGTTCTAGCAATACCAAAAAGAAGATGAGAGTCATAGAGGTCATAGATGAATGAAGCTAGTGCAGGTTGATGCGGGTGGAAGTTGCAGGATTGTGCAGGTGGATGCAGGTACCAGACTAATCTATGGCAGGTTGATAAGGGTTGAAGAAGCAGGTTTCTGCAGGTTAATTCAGGAATTGAGCAAATTCTGAAACTTTGATTGAAATAGTTCCTTTGTTCTTGCATTAAGATGCTTTGATGCTATTCTTTCCATGGTAGGCAATCGTAACAGTAACTCAAATAATGCTGACAGAATGGGCAAAGATATGGCATAAATCAAAACTTGCTTGCAAAGGAAACTGCAACATCATCCAGGTCCAATCTGATGTAAGCTATTCCCACCAAGGTAGTGGCTTCAATTGATCACAGCTCAATTCATCTTCAGTGTGCATTTATTAGGGGTTGCATGCCATGGATGTTCTAGCAATACCAAAAAGAAGATGAGAGTCATAGAGGTCATAGATGAATGAAGCTAGTGCAGGTTGATGCGGGTGGAAGTTGCAGGATTGTGCAGGTGGATGCAGGTACCAGACTAATCTATGGCAGGTTGATAAGGGTTGAAGAAGCAGGTTTCTGCAGGTTAATTCAGGAATTGAGCAAATTCTGAAACTTTGATTGAAATAGTTCCTTTGTTCTTGCATTAAGATGCTTTGATGCTATTCTTTCCATGGTAGGCAATCGTAACAGTAACTCAAATAATGCTGACCTGACAGAATGGGCAAAGATATGGCATAAATCAAAACTTGCTTGCAAAGGAAACTGCAACATCATCCAGGTCCAATCTGATGTAAGCTATTCCCACCAAGGTAGTGGCTTCAATTGATCACAGCTCAATTCATCTTCAGTGTGCATTTATTAGGGGTTGCATGCCATGGATGTTCTAGCAATACCAAAAAGAAGATGAGAGTCATAGAGGTCATAGATGAATGAAGCTAGTGCAGGTTGATGCGGGTGGAAGTTGCAGGATTGTGCAGGTGGATGCAGGTACCAGACTGGATGCAGGTACCAGACTAATGAATGGCAGGTTGATAAGGGTTGAAGCAGCAGGTTTCTGCTGATTTATTCAGGATGTAGCAGATATGGCAGAGGAGAAGGAATGATCCACGTCCAATCTGATGTAAGCTATTCCCACCAAGGTAGTGGCTTCAATTGATCACAGCTCAATACATCTTCAGTGTGCATTTATTAGGGGTTGCATGCCATGGATGTTCTAGCAATACCAAAAAGAAGATGAGAGTCATAGAGGTCATAGATGAATGAAGCTAGTGCAGGTTGATGCGGGTGGAAGTTGCAGGATTGTGCAGGTGGATGCAGGTACCAGACTAATCTATGGCAGGTTGATAAGGGTTGAAGAAGCAGGTTTCTGCAGGTTAATTCAGGAATTGAGCAAATTCTGAAACTTTGATTGAAATAGTTCCTTTGTTCTTGCATTAAGATGCTTTGATGCTATTCTTTCCATGGTAGGCAATCGTAACAGTAACTCAAATAATGCTGACAGAATGGGCAAAGATATGGCATAAATCAAAACTTGCTTGCAAAGGAAACTGCAACATCATCCAGGTCCAATCTGATGTAAGCTATTCCCACCAAGGTAGTGGCTTCAATTGATCACAGCTCAATACATCTTCAGTGTGCATTTATTAGGGGTTGCATGCCATGGATGTTCTAGCAATACCAAAAAGAAGATGAGAATCATAGAGGTCATAGATGAATGAAGCTAGTGCAGGTTGATGCGGGTGGAAGTTGCAGGATTGTGCAGGTGGATGCAGGTACCAGACTAATGAATGGCAGGTTGATAAGGGTTGAAGAAGCAGATTTCTGCAGGTTAAATCAGGAATTGAGCCAATTCTGAAACTTTGATTGAAATAGTTCCTTTGTTCTTGTATTAAGATGCTTTGATGCTATTCTTTCCATGGTAGGCAATCGTAACAGTAACTCAAATAATGCTGACAGAATGGGCAAAGATATGGCATAAATCAAAACTTCCTTGCAAAGGAAACTGCAACATCATCCAGGTCCAATCTGATGTAAGCTATTCCCACCAAGGTAGTGGCTTCAATTGATCACAGCTCAATACATCTTCAGTGTGCAGATGAATGAAGCTAGTGCAGGTTGATGCGGGTGGAAGTTGCAGGATTGTGCAGGTGGATTGAAATAGTTCCTTTGTTCTTGCATTAACAGTAAGATGCTTTGATGCTATTCTTTCCATGTTAGGCAATCGTAATAGTAACTCAAATAATGCTGACAGAATGGGCAAAGATATGGCATGAATCAAAACTTGCTTGCAAAGGAAACTGCAATATCATCCAGGTCCAATCTGATGTAAGCTATTCCCACCAAGGTAGTGGCTTCAATTGATCACAGCTCAATTCATCTTCAGTGTGCATTTATTAGGGGTTGCATGCCATGGATGTTCTAGCAATACCAAAAAGAAGATTTATCATAGAGGTCATAGATGAATGAAGCTAGTGCAGGTTGATGCGGGTGGAAGTTGCAGGATTGTGCAGGTGGATGCAGGTACCAGACTGGATGCAGGTACCAGACTAATGAATGGCAGGTTGATAAGGGTTGAAGCAGCAGGTTTCTGCTGATTTATTCAGGATGTAGCAGATATGGCAGAGGAGAAGGAATGATCCACGTCCAATCTGATGTAAGCTATTCCCACCAAGGTAGTGGCTTCAATTGATCACAGCTCAATACATCTTCAGTGTGCATTTATTAGGGGTTGCATGCCATGGATGTTCTAGCAATACCAAAAAGAAGATGAGAGTCATAGAGGTCATAGATGAATGAAGCTAGTGCAGGTTGATGCGGGTGGAAGTTGCAGGATTGTGCAGGTGGATGCAGGTACCAGACTAATCTATGGCAGGTTGATGCCAGTTGAAGAAGCAGGTTTCTGCAGGTTAATTCAGGAATTGAGCCAATTCTGAAACTTTGATTGAAATAGTTCCTTTGTTCTTCCATTAAGATGCTTTGATGCTATTCTTTCCATGGTAGGCAATCGTAACAGTAACTCAAATAATGCTGACAGAATGGGCAAAGATATGGCATAAATCAAAACTTGCTTGCAAAGGAAACTGCAACATCATCCAGGTCCAATCTGATGTAAGCTATTCCCACCAAGGTAGTGGCTTCAATTGATCACAGCTCAATTCATCTTCAGTGTGCATTTATTAGGGGTTGCATGCCATGGATGTTCTAGCAATACCAAAAAGAAGATGAGAATCATAGAGGTCATAGATGAATGAAGCTAGTGCAGGTTGATGCGGGTGGAAGTTGCAGGATTGTGCAGGTGGATGCAGGTACCAGACTAATCTATGGCAGGTTGATGCCAGTTGAAGAATCAGGTTTCTGCAGGTTAATTCAGGAATTGAGCCAATTCTGAAACTTTGATTGAAATAGTTCCTTTGCTCTTGCATTAAGATGCTTTGATGCTTTTCTTTCCATGGTAGGCAATCGTAACAGTAACTCAAATAATGCTGACAGAATGGGCAAAGATATGGCATGAATCAAAACTTGCTTGCAAAGGAAACTGCAACATCATCCAGGTCCAATCTGATGTAAGCTATTCCCACCAAGGTAGTGGCTTCAATTGATCACAGCTCGATTCATCTTCAGTGTGCATATATTAGGGGTTGCATGCCATGGATGTTCTAGCAATACCAAAAAGGAGATGAGAGTCATAGAGGTCATAGATGAATAAAGCTAGTGCAGGTTGATGCGGATGGAAGTTGCAGGATTGTGCAGGTGAATGCAGGTACCAGACTGGATGCAGGTACCAGACTAATGAATGGCAGATTGATAAGGGTTGAAGCAGCAGGTTTCTGCTGGAATATTCAGGATGTAGCAGATATGGCAGAGGAGAAGGAATGATCCAATTTTAGCCTTCGGACTCGTCCGCTCTGAGATTTGTTGTGAGGCGCATCTTGTGGCAGGCCTTGTGCTCTTGTGTGAACTGTAGCTCTGGCAACTCATGTTAGTTCGCCATAGCTACATTTCGTTCCCTTGTCTCTAGACACTACGTTTACGTTACCACATATGTAGCAGCCTAGCACCTCTATGGTGGCATACGTACATTGTTCTTGCATTAACAGTAAGATGCTTTGATGCTATTCTTTCCATGGTAGGCAATCGTAACAGTAACTCAAATAATGCTGACAGAATGGGCAAAGATATGGCATAAATCAAAACTTCCTTGCAAAGGAAACTGCAACATCATCCAGGTCCAATCTGATGTAAGCTATTCCCACCAAGGTAGTGGCTTCAATTGATCACAGCTCAATACATCTTCAGTGTGCACTTATTAGGGGTTGCATGCCATGTGCCATGGATGTTCTAGCAATACCAAAAAGAAGATGAGAGTCATAGAGGTCATAGATGAATGAAGCTAGTGCAGGTTGATGCGGGTGGAAGTTGCAGGATTGTGCAGGTGGATGCAGGTACCAGACTAATGAATGGCAGGTTGATAAGGGTTGAAGCAGTAGGTTTCTGCAGATTAATTCAGGAATTGAGCAAATTCTGAAACTTTGATTGAAATAGTTCCTTTGTTCTTGCATTAAGATGCTTTGATGCTATTCTTTCCATGGTAGGCAATCGTAACAGTAACTCAAATAATGCTGACAGAATGGGCAAAGATATGGCATAAATCAAAACTTGCTTGCAAAGGAAACTGCAACATCATCCAGGTCCAATCTGATGTAAGCTATTCCCACCAAGGTAGTGGCTTCAATTGATCACAGCTCGATTCATCTTCAGTGTGCATATATTAGGGGTTGCATGCCATGGATGTTCTAGCAATACCAAAAAGGAGATGAGAGTCATAGAGGTCATAGATGAATAAAGCTAGTGCAGGTTGATGCGGATGGAAGTTGCAGGATTGTGCAGGTGAATGCAGGTACCAGACTGGATGCAGGTACCAGACTAATGAATGGCAGGTTGATAAGGGTTGAAGCAGCAGGTTTCTGCTGGTTTTTTCAGGATGTAGCAGATATGGCAGAGGAGAAGGAATGATCCAGGTCCAATCTGATGTAAGCTATTCCCACCAAGGTAGTGGCTTCAATTGATCACAGCTCAATACATTTTCAGTGTGCATTTATTAGGGGTTGCATGCCATGGATGTTCTAGCAATACCAAAAAGGAGATGAGAGTCATAGAGGTCATAGATGAATGAAGCTAGTGCAGGTTGATGCGGGTGGAAGTTGCAGGATTGTGCAGGTGGATGCAGGTACCAGACTAATCTATGGCAGGTTGATAAGGGTTGAAGAAGCAGGTTTCTGCAGGTTAATTCAGGAATTGAGCATTGAGTTACTGTTACGATTGCCTACCATGGAAAGAATAGCATCAAAGCATCTTACTGTTAATGCAAGAACAATGTACGTATGCCACCATAGAGGTGCTAGGCTGCTACATATGTGGTGGCGTAAACGTAGTGTCTAGAGACAAGGGAACGAAATGTAGCTATGGCGAACTAACATGAGTTGCCAGAGCTACAGTTCACGCAAGAGCACAAGGCCTGCCACAAGATGCGCCTTACAACAAATCGCAGAGCGGACGAGTCCGAAGGCAAAAATTGGATCATTCCCTCTCCTCTGCCATATCTCCTACATCCTGAATAAATCAGCAGAAACCTGCTGCTTCAAACCTTATCAACCTGCCATTCATTAGTCTGGTACCTGCATCCAGTCTGGTACCTGCATCCACCTGCACAATCCTGCAACTTCCACCCGCATCAACCTGCACTAGCTTCATTTATCTATGACCTCTATGATTAATCTTCTCTTTGGTATTGCTAGAACATCCATGGCATGCAACCTCTAGTAAATGCACACTGAAGATGAATTGAGCTGTGATCAATTGAAGCCACTACCTTGGTGGGAATAGCTTACATCAGATTGGACCTGGATGATGTTGCAGTTTCCTTTGCAAGCAAGTTTTGATTTATGCCATATCTTTGCCCATTCTGTCAGCATTATTTGAGTTACTGTTACGATTGCCTACCATGGAAAGAATAGCATCAAAGCATCTTAATGCAAGAACAAAGGAACTATTTCAATCAAAGTTTCAGAATTTGCTCAATTCCTGAATTAACCTGCAGAAACCTGCTTCTTCAACCCTTATCAACCTGCCATAGATTAGTCTGGTACCTGCATCCACCTGCACAATCCTGCAACTTCCACCCGCATCAACCTGCACTAGCTTCATTCATCTATGACCTCTATGATAAATCTTCTTTTTGGTATTGCTAGAACATCCATGGCATGCAACCCCTAATAAATGCACACTGAAGATGTATTGAGCTGTGATCAATTGATGCCACTACCTTGGTGGGAATAGCTTACATCAGATTGGACCTGGATGATGTTGCAGTTTCCTTTGCAAGCAAGTTTTGATTTATGCCATATCTTTGCCCATTCTGTCAGCATTATTTGAGTTACTGTTACGATTGCCTACCATGGAAAGAATAGCATCAAAGCATCTTAATGCAAGAACAAAGGAACTATTTCAATCAAAGTTTCAGAATTTGCTCAATTCCTGAATTAACCTGCAGAAACCTGCTTCTTCAACTGGCATCAACCTGCCATAGATTAGTCTGGTACCTGCATCCACCTGCACAATCCTGCAACTTCCACCCGCATCAACCTGCACTAGCTTCATTCATCTATGACCTCTATGATTCTCATCTCCTTTTTGGTATTGCTAGAACATCCATGGCATGCAACCCCTAATAAATGCACACTGAAGATGAATTGAGCTGTGATCAATTGAAGCCACTACCTTGGTGGGAAAAGCTTACATCAGATTGGACCTGGATGATGTTGCAGATTCCTTTGCAAGCAAGTTTTGATTTATGCCATATCTTTGCCCATTCTGTCAGCATTATTTGAGTTACTGTTACGATTGCCTACCATGGAAAGAATAGCATCAAAGCATCTTAATGCAAGAACAAAGGAACTATTTCAATCAAAGTTTCAGAATTTGCTCAATTCCTGAATTAACCTGCAGAAACCTGCTTCTTCAACTGGCATCAACCTGCCATAGATTAGTCTGGTACCTGCATCCACCTGCATCCACCTGCAACTTCCACCTGCATCAACCTGCACTAGCTTCATTCATCTATGACCTCTATGATTCTCATCTCCTTTTTGGTATTGCTAGAACATCCATGGCATGCAACCCCTAATAAATGCACACTGAAGATGAATTGAGCTGTGATCAATTGAAGCCACTACCTTGGTGGGAATAGC
The DNA here is from genome assembly GCA_019154785.2 of Nitzschia inconspicua. Lineage (NCBI taxonomy): Eukaryota > Bacillariophyta > Bacillariophyceae > Bacillariales > Bacillariaceae > Nitzschia > Nitzschia inconspicua. The sequence continues at coordinate 48,630 of JAGRRH010000007.1, read as the reverse complement.
TTACATCAGATTGGACCTGGATGATGTTGCAGTTTCCTTTGCAAGCAAGTTTTGATTTATGCCATATCTTTGCCCATTCTGTCAGCATTATTTGAGTTACTGTTACGATTGCCTACCATGGAAAGAATAGCATCAAAGCATCTTAATGCAAGAACAAAGGAACTATTTCAATCAAAGTTTCAGAATTTGCTCAATTCCTGAATTAACCTGCAGAAACCTGCTTCTTCAACTGGCATCAACCTGCCATAGATTAGTCTGGTACCTGCATCCACCTGCACAATCCTGCAACTTCCACCCGCATCAACCTGCACTAGCTTCATTCATCTATGACCTCTATGATTCTCATCTCCTTTTTGGTATTGCTAGAACATCCATGGCATGCAACCCCTAATAAATGCACACTGAAGATGAATTGAGCTGTGATCAATTGAAGCCACTACCTTGGTGGGAATAGCTTACATCAGATTGGACCTGGATGATGTTGCAGATTCCTTTGCAAGCAAGTTTTGATTTATGCCATATCTTTGCCCATTCTGTCAGCATTATTTGAGTTACTGTTACGATTGCCTACCATGGAAAGAATAGCATCAAAGCATCTTAATGCAAGAACAAAGGAACTATTTCAATCAAAGTTTCAGAATTTGCTCAATTCCTGAATTAACCTGCAGAAACCTGCTTCTTCAACCCTTATCAACCTGCCATAGATTAGTCTGGTACCTGCATCCACCTGCACAATCCTGCAACTTCCACCCGCATCAACCTGCACTAGCTTCATTCATCTATGACCTCTATGATTCTCATCTTCTTTTTGGTATTGCTAGAACATCCATGGCATGCAACCCCTAATAAATGCACACTGAAGATGAATTGAGCTGTGATCAATTGAAGCCACTACCTTGGTGGGAAAAGCTTACATCAGATTGGACCTGGATGATGTTGCAGATTCCTTTGCAAGCAAGTTTTGATTTATGCCATATCTTTGCCCATTCTGTCAGCATTATTTGAGTTACTGTTACGATTGCCTACCATGGAAAGAATAGCATCAAAGCATCTTAATGCAAGAACAAAGGAACTATTTCAATCAAAGTTTCAGAATTTGCTCAATTCCTGAATTAACCTGCAGAAACATGCTTCTTCAACCCTTATCAACTTGCCATTCATTAGTCTGGTACCTGCATCCACCTGCACAATCCTGCAACTTCCACCCGCATCAACCTGCACTAGCTTCATTCATCTATGACCTCTATGACTCTCATCTCCTTTTTGGTATTGCTAGAACATCCATGGCATGCAACCCCTAATATATGCACACTGAAGATGAATCGAGCTGTGATCAATTGAAGCCACTACCTTGGTGGGAATAGCTTACATCAGATTGGACCTGGATGATGTTGCAGTTTCCTTTGCAAGCAAGTTTTGATTTATGCCATATCTTTGCCCATTCTGTCAGCATTATTTGAGTTACTGTTACGATTGCCTACCATGGAAAGAATAGCATCAAAGCATCTTACTGTTAATGCAAGAACAATGTACGTATGCCACCATAGAGGTGCTAGGCTGCTACATATGTGGTGGCGTAAACGTAGTGTCTAGAGACAAGGGAACGAAATGTAGCTATGGCGAACTAACATGAGTTGCCAGAGCTACAGTTCACACAAGAGCACAAGGCCTGCCACAAGATGCGCCTCACAACGAATCGCAGAGCGGACGAGTCCGAAGGCTAAAATTGGATCATTCCTTCTCCTCTGCCATATCTGCTACATCCTGAATATACCAGCAGAAACCTGCTGCTTCAACCCTTATCAATCTGCCATTCATTAGTCTGGTACCTGCATCCAGTCTGGTACCTGCATCCACCTGCACAATCCTGCAACTTCCACCCGCATCAACCTGCACTAGCTTCATTCATCTATGACCTCTATGATAAATCTTCTTTTTGGTATTGCTAGAACATCCATGGCATGCAACCCCTAATAAATGCACACTGAAGATGTATTGAGCTGTGATCAATTGAAGCCACTACCTTGGTGGGAATAGCTTACATCAGATTGGACCTGGATGATGTTGCAGTTTCCTTTGCAAGCAAGTTTTGATTTATGCCATATCGTTGTCCATTCTGTCAGCATTATTTGAGTTACTGTTACGATTGCCTACCATGGAAAGAATAGCATCAAATCATCTTAATGCAAGAGCAAAGGAACTATTTCAATCAAAGTTTCAGAATTGGCTCAATTCCTGAATTAACCTGCAGAAATCTGCTTCTTCAACTGGCATCAACCTGCCATAGATTAGTCTGGTACCTGCATCCACCTGCACAATCCTGCAACTTCCACCCGCATCAACCTGCACTAGCTTCATTCATCTATGACCTCTATGATAAATCTTCTTTTTGGTATTGCTAGAACATCCATGGCATGCAACCCCTAATAAATGCACACTGAAGATGAATTGAGCTGTGATCAATTGAAGCCACTACCTTGGTGGGAATAGCTTACATCAGATTGGACCTGGATGATGTTGCAGTTTCCTTTGCAAGCAAGTTTTGATTTATGCCATATCTTTGCCCATTCTGTCAGCATTATTTGAGTTACTGTTACGATTGCCTACCATGGAAAGAATAGCATCAAAGCATCTTAATGCAAGAACAAAGGAACTATTTCAATCAAAGTTTCAGAATTGGCTCAATTCCTGAATTAACCTGCAGAAACATGCTTCTTCAACCCTTATCAACCTGCCATAGATTAGTCTGGTACCTGCATCCACCTGCACAATCCTGCAACTTCCACCCGCATCAACCTGCACTAGCTTCATTCATCTATGACCTCTACGACTCTCATCTTCTTTTTGGTATTGCTAGAACATCCATGGCATGCAACCCCTAATAAATGCACACTGAAGATGTATTGAGCTGTGATCAATTGATGCCACTACCTTGGTGGGAATAGCTTACATCAGATTGGACCTGGATGATGTTGCAGTTTCCTTTGCAAGCAAGTTTTGATTTATGCCATATCTTTGCCCATTCTGTCAGCATTATTTGAGTTACTGTTACGATTGCCTACCATGGAAAGAATAGCATCAAAGCATCTTAATGCAAGAACAAAGGAACTATTTCAATCAAAGTTTCAGAATTTGCTCAATTCCTGAATTAACCTGCAGAAACCTGCTTCTTCAACTGGCATCAACCTGCCATAGATTAGTCTGGTACCTGCATCCACCTGCACAATCCTGCAACTTCCACCCGCATCAACCTGCACTAGCTTCATTCATCTATGACCTCTATGATTCTCATCTCCTTTTTGGTATTGCTAGAACATCCATGGCATGCAACCCCTAATAAATGCACACTGAAGATGAATTGAGCTGTGATCAATTGAAGCCACTACCTTGGTGGGAAAAGCTTACATCAGATTGGACCTGGATGATGTTGCAGATTCCTTTGCAAGCAAGTTTTGATTTATGCCATATCTTTGCCCATTCTGTCAGCATTATTTGAGTTACTGTTACGATTGCCTACCATGGAAAGAATAGCATCAAAGCATCTTAATGCAAGAACAAAGGAACTATTTCAATCAAAGTTTCAGAATTTGCTCAATTCCTGAATTAACCTGCAGAAACCTGCTTCTTCAACTGGCATCAACCTGCCATAGATTAGTCTGGTACCTGCATCCACCTGCACAATCCTGCAACTTCCACCCGCATCAACCTGCACTAGCTTCATTCATCTATGACCTCTATGATAAATCTTCTTTTTGGTATTGCTAGATCATCCATGGCATGCAACCCCTAATAAATGCACACTGAAGATGAATTGAGCTGTGATCAATTGAAGCCACTACCTTGGTGGGAATAGCTTACATCAGATTGGACCTGGATGATGTTGCAGTTTCCTTTGCAAGCAAGTTTTGATTTATGCCATATCTTTGCCCATTCTGTCAGCATTATTTGAGTTACTGTTACGATTGCCTACCATGGAAAGAATAGCATCAAAGCATCTTAATGCAAGAACAAAGGAACTATTTCAATCAAAGTTTCAGAATTTGCTCAATTCCTGAATTAACCTGCAGAAACCTGCTTCTTCAACCCTTATCAACCTGCCATAGATTAGTCTGGTACCTGCATCCACCTGCACAATCCTGCAACTTCCACCCGCATCAACCTGCACTAGCTTCATTCATCTATGACCTCTATGACTCTCATCTCCTTTTTGGTATTGCTAGAACATCCATGGCATGCAACCCCTAATAAATGCACACTGAAGAAGTTGCAGGATTGTAGCATCATCCAGGTCCAATCTGATGAAGCTATTCCCACCAAGGTAGTGGCTTCAATTGATCACAGCTCAATTCATCTTCAGTGTGCATTTATTAGGGGTTGCATGCCATGGATGTTCTAGCAATACCAAAAAGGAGATGAGAATCATAGAGGTCATAGATGAATGAAGCTAGTGCAGGTTGATGCGGGTGGAAGTTGCAGGATTGTGCAGGTGGATGCAGGTACCAGACTAATCTATGGCAGGTTGATGCCAGTTGAAGAAGCAGGTTTCTGCAGGTTAATTCAGGAATTGAGCAAATTCTGAAACTTTGATTGAAATAGTTCCTTTGTTCTTGCATTAAGATGCTTTGATGCTATTCTTTCCATGGTAGGCAATCGTAACAGTAACTCAAATAATGCTGACAGAATGGGCAAAGATATGGCATAAATCAAAACTTGCTTGCAAAGGAAACTGCAACATCATCCAGGTCCAATCTGATGTAAGCTATTCCCACCAAGGTAGTGGCATCAATTGATCACAGCTCAATACATCTTCAGTGTGCATTTATTAGGTTGCATGCCATGGATGTTCTAGCAATACCAAAAAGAAGATGAGAGTCGTAGAGGTCATAGATGAATGAAGCTAGTGCAGGTTGATGCGGGTGGAAGTTGCAGGATTGTGCAGGTGGATGCAGGTACCAGACTAATCTATGGCAGGTTGATAAGGGTTGAAGAAGCAGGTTTCTGCAGGTTAATTCAGGAATTGAGCAAATTCTGAAACTTTGATTGAAATAGTTCCTTTGTTCTTGCATTAAGATGCTTTGATGCTATTCTTTCCATGGTAGGCAATCGTAACAGTAACTCAAATAATGCTGACAGAATGGGCAAAGATATGGCATAAATCAAAACTTGCTTGCAAAGGAATCTGCAACATCATCCAGGTCCAATCTGATGTAAGCTATTCCCACCAAGGTAGTGGCTTCAATTGATCACAGCTCAACATCTTCAGTGTGCATTTATTAGGGGTTGCATGCCATGGATGTTCTAGCAATACCAAAAAGAAGATTTATCATAGAGGTCATAGATGAATGAAGCTAGTGCAGGTTGATGCGGGTGGAAGTTGCAGGATTGTGCAGGTGGAAGCAGGTACCAGACTAATGAATGGCAGGTTGATGCCAGTTGAAGAAGCAGGTTTCTGCAGGTTAATTCAGGAATTGAGCAAATTCTGAAACTTTGATTGAAATAGTTCCTTTGTTCTTGCATTAAGATGCTTTGATGCTATTCTTTCCATGGTAGGCAATCGTAACAGTAACTCAAATAATGCTGACAGAATGGGCAAAGATATGGCATAAATCAAAACTTGCTTGCAAAGGAAACTGCAACATCATCCAGGTCCAATCTGATGTAAGCTATTCCCACCAAGGTAGTGGCTTCAATTGATCACAGCTCAATTCATCTTCAGTGTGCATTTATTAGAGGTTGCATGCCATGGATGTTCTAGCAATACCAAAGAGAAGATTAATCATAGAGGTCATAGATAAATGAAGCTAGTGCAGGTTGATGCGGGTGGAAGTTGCAGGATTGTGCAGGTGGATGCAGGTACCAGACTGGATGCAGGTACCAGACTAATGAATGGCAGGTTGATAAGGTTTGAAGCAGCAGGTTTCTGCTGATTTATTCAGGATGTAGGAGATATGGCAGAGGAGAGGGAATGATCCAATTTTTGCCTTCGGACTCGTCCGCTCTGCGATTCGTTGTAAGGCGCATCTTGTGGCAGGCCTTGTGCTCTTGCGTGAACTGTAGCTCTGGCAACTCATGTTAGTTCGCCATAGCTACATTTCGTTCCCTTGTCTCTAGACACTACGTTTACGCTACCACATATGTAGCAGCCTAGCACCTCTATGGTGGCATACGTACATTGTTCTTGCATTAACAGTAAGATGCTTTGATGCTATTCTTTCCATGGTAGGCAATCGTAACAGTAACTCAAATAATGCTGACAGAATGGGCAAAGATATGGCATAAATCAAAACTTCCTTGCAAAGGAAACTGCAACATCATCCAGGTCCAATCTGATGTAAGCTATTCCCACCAAGGTAGTGGCTTCAATTGATCACAGCTCAATTCATCTTCAGTGTGCATTTATTAGGGGTTGCATGCCATGGATGTTCTAGCAATACCAAAAAGGAGATGAGAATCATAGAGGTCATAGATGAATGAAGCTAGTGCAGGTTGATGCGGGTGGAAGTTGCAGGATTGTGCAGGTGGATGCAGGTACCAGACTAATGAATGGCAGGTTGATAAGGGTTGAAGAAGCAGGTTTCTGCAGGTTAATTCAGGAATTGAGCAAATTCTGAAACTTTGATTGAAATAGTTCCTTTGTTCTTGCATTAAGATGCTTTGATGCTATTCTTTCCATGGTAGGCAATCGTAACAGTAACTCAAATAATGCTGACAGAATGGGCAAAGATATGGCATAAATCAAAACTTGCTTGCAAAGGAAACTGCAACATCATCCAGGTCCAATCTGATGTAAGCTATTCCCACCAAGGTAGTGGCTTCAATTGATCACAGCTCAATTCATCTTCAGTGTGCATTTATTAGGGGTTGCATGCCATGGATGTTCTAGCAATACCAAAAAGAAGATGAGAATCATAGAGGTCATAGATGAATGAAGCTAGTGCAGGTTGATGCGGGTGGAAGTTGCAGGATTGTGCAGGTGGATGCAGGTACCAGACTAATCTATGGCAGGTTGATGCCAGTTGAAGAAGCAGGTTTCTGCAGGTTAATTCAGGAATTGAGCAAATTCTGAAACTTTGATTGAAATAGTTCCTTTGTTCTTGCATTAAGATGCTTTGATGCTATTCTTTCCATGGTAGGCAATCGTAACAGTAACTCAAATAATGCTGACAGAATGGGCAAAGATATGGCATAAATCAAAACTTGCTTGCAAAGGAAACTGCAACATCATCCAGGTCCAATCTGATGTAAGCTATTCCCACCAAGGTAGTGGCTTCAATTGATCACAGCTCAATTCATCTTCAGTGTGCATTTATTAGGGGTTGCATGCCATGGATGTTCTAGCAATACCAAAAAGAAGATGAGAGTCATAGAGGTCATAGATGAATGAAGCTAGTGCAGGTTGATGCGGGTGGAAGTTGCAGGATTGTGCAGGTGGATGCAGGTACCAGACTAATCTATGGCAGGTTGATGCCAGTTGAAGAAGCAGGTTTCTGCAGGTTAATTCAGGAATTGAGCAAATTCTGAAACTTTGATTGAAATAGTTCCTTTGTTCTTGCATTAAGATGCTTTGATGCTATTCTTTCCATGGTAGGCAATCGTAACAGTAACTCAAATAATGCTGACAGAATGGGCAAAGATATGGCATAAATCAAAACTTGCTTGCAAAGGAAACTGCAACATCATCCAGGTCCAATCTGATGTAAGCTATTCCCACCAAGGTAGTGGCTTCAATTGATCACAGCTCAATTCATCTTCAGTGTGCATTTATTAGGGGTTGCATGCCATGGATGTTCTAGCAATACCAAAAAGAAGATTTATCATAGAGGTCATAGATGAATGAAGCTAGTGCAGGTTGATGCGGGTGGAAGTTGCAGGATTGTGCAGGTGGATGCAGGTACCAGACTGGATGCAGGTACCAGACTAATGAATGGCAGGTTGATAAGGGTTGAAGCAGCAGGTTTCTGCAGGTTTATTCAGGAATTGAGCAAATTCTGAAACTTTGATTGAAATAGTTCCTTTGTTCTTGCATTAAGATGCTTTGATGCTATTCTTTCCATGGTAGGCAATCGTAACAGTAACTCAAATAATGCTGACAGAATGGGCAAAGATATGGCATAAATCAAAACTTGCTTGCAAAGGAAACTGCAACATCATCCAGGTCCAATCTGATGTAAGCTATTCCCACCAAGGTAGTGGCTTCAATTGATCACAGCTCAATTCATCTTCAGTGTGCATTTATTAGAGGTTGCATGCCATGGATGTTCTAGCAATACCAAAAAGAAGATGAGATCATAGAGGTCATAGATGAATGAAGCTAGTGCAGGTTGATGCGGGTGGAAGTTGCAGGATTGTGCAGGTGGATGCAGGTACCAGACTGGATGCAGGTACCAGACTAATGAATGGCAGGTTGATAAGGGTTGAAGCAGCAGGTTTCTGCTGATTTATTCAGGAATTGAGCAAATTCTGAAACTTTGATTGAAATAGTTCCTTTGTTCTTGCATTAAGATGCTTTGATGCTATTCTTTCCATGGTAGGCAATCGTAACAGTAACTCAAATAATGCTGACAGAATGGGCAAAGATATGGCATAAATCAAAACTTGCTTGCAAAGGAAACTGCAACATCATCCAGGTCCAATCTGATGTAAGCTATTCCCACCAAGGTAGTGGCTTCAATTGATCACAGCTCAATTCATCTTCAGTGTGCATTTATTAGGGGTTGCATGCCATGGATGTTCTAGCAATACCAAAAAGAAGATGAGAGTCATAGAGGTCATAGATGAATGAAGCTAGTGCAGGTTGATGCGGGTGGAAGTTGCAGGATTGTGCAGGTGGATGCAGGTACCAGACTGGATGCAGGTACCAGACTAATGAATGGCAGGTTGATAAGGGTTGAAGCAGCAGGTTTCTGCTGATTTATTCAGGAATTGAGCAAATTCTGAAACTTTGATTGAAATAGTTCCTTTGTTCTTGCATTAAGATGCTTTGATGCTATTCTTTCCATGGTAGGCAATCGTAACAGTAACTCAAATAATGCTGACAGAATGGGCAAAGATATGGCATAAATCAAAACTTGCTTGCAAAGGAAACTGCAACATCATCCAGGTCCAATCTGATGTAAGCTATTCCCACCAAGGTAGTGGCTTCAATTGATCACAGCTCAATTCATCTTCAGTGTGCATTTATTAGGGGTTGCATGCCATGGATGTTCTAGCAATACCAAAAAGAAGATGAGAGTCATAGAGGTCATAGATGAATGAAGCTAGTGCAGGTTGATGCGGGTGGAAGTTGCAGGATTGTGCAGGTGGATGCAGGTTCCAGACTAATCTATGGCAGGTTGATGCCAGTTGAAGAAGCAGGTTTCTGCAGGTTAATTCAGGAATTGAGCAAATTCTGAAACTTTGATTGAAACAGTTCCTTTGTTCTTGCATTAAGATGCTTTGATGCTATTCTTTCCATGGTAGGCAATCGTAACAGTAACTCAAATAATGCTGACAGAATGGGCAAAGATATGGCATAAATCAAAACTTGCTTGCAAAGGAAACTGCAACATCATCCAGGTCCAATCTGATGTAAGCTATTCCCACCAAGGTAGTGGCTTCAATTGATCACAGCTCAATTCATCTTCAGTGTGCATTTATTAGGGGTTGCATGCCATGGATGTTCTAGCAATACCAAAAAGAAGATGAGAGTCATAGAGGTCATAGATGAATGAAGCTAGTGCAGGTTGATGCGGGTGGAAGTTGCAGGATTGTGCAGGTGGATGCAGGTACCAGACTGGATGCAGGTACCAGACTAATGAATGGCAGGTTGATAAGGGTTGAAGCAGCAGGTTTCTGCTGATTTATTCAGGATGTAGCAGATATGGCAGAGGAGAAGGAATGATCCACGTCCAATCTGATGTAAGCTATTCCCACCAAGGTAGTGGCTTCAATTGATCACAGCTCAATACATCTTCAGTGTGCATTTATTAGGGGTTGCATGCCATGAATGTTCTAGCAATACCAAAAAGAAGATGAGAGTCATAGAGGTCATAGATGAATGAAGCTAGTGCAGGTTGATGCGGGTGGAAGTTGCAGGATTGTGCAGGTGGATGCAGGTACCAGACTAATCTATGGCAGGTTGATAAGGGTTGAAGAAGCAGGTTTCTGCAGGTTAATTCAGGAATTGAGCAAATTCTGAAACTTTGATTGAAATAGTTCCTTTGCTCTTGCATTAAGATGCTTTGATGCTATTCTTTCCATGGTAGGCAATCGTAACAGTAACTCAAATAATGCTGACAGAATGGGCAAAGATATGGCATAAATCAAAACTTGCTTGCAAAGGAAACTGCAACATCATCCAGGTCCAATCTGATGTAAGCTATTCCCACCAAGGTAGTGGCTTCAATTGATCACAGCTCAATACTCGGATAATAAAATCTATTTTAAGGCTATCCAAACTACTAGCTACAGCCTAGTGCCGTCTCTAAGTAGTTGGATCACCTGCCGGGCCCCGATGGGCGAGGCAATGCAGGGAGTACCAGGAAGATACTCCAGGGAGATAGTAATGGTATAAAACCTCCTACGGGAGGAGGAAAATTCATCTGGTGGAGTAGAGGATCAGATGAGAAGGTGTAATACCGATGTTTTTGTGTTTGTGTGGCCGGTTACGGGGGTGGGGGTGGTGGTGATAACTCGGTGCCAGGAACTGCTTTCTCCGTTGGATGAAGTAGTTCTTTGGAAGGGCGGAGACGCTGGGACCTATAATGGCATGTCCTATTTTGGCTTTGATCTTCCTTTGTTATGTGTGCATCAGACATGTTGTCATCTTGACAAAGGATGACAGTGGGCTCGGTACGTCTTTGCTTTCGCATAGAAGAGGGGACGGTCTGGGGATGTTGGAGGGGATCTTGGGGTGTGGAGCGCATTGAAATGATAAGTTCTTGCAGCATGGTGATCATTTGATTGAATTGTTGGTCATAGCGAGCCAATCTTTCCTCCAGTCTCTGCTCCAGTCGCTGCTCCAGTCGCTGTTCTTGTGAAGCTAGGAGGGCCTGCATTTGTGCCTCTGTGTAGGATGTGTTGGATGCGGTTTCTGGTTGGGTGGGTGGTAATGCGGTGATAGTTCCTGCCGCTACTGCTGACCAGGAGGTATGTCTTGGAGTTGCTGGGATGGGAATTTGTGTTGCCTGCGGTGCTTCTAACTGTGCATGACCCTGGGGAGTGGTGTTCGTAGAAGGGGCGTGGATGGTGGTGGGAACTGGTGGGTTCAGTTTGGTCCGGACGGACCAACTCTCCCGTGGAATAGTGTCAGTCGTAAATTCCTGCTCTGTCAACACACTATGTGAGCAGGTGATATAGGAATGCCGGGTAGTAAGAGTTGCTTGTGAACCAGGGGTACTTGGTGTTGGGAAACGAGAGACTACACGCACTTCCTCTGCGTGGGTTATGTCTAACTGAGGAGTGGCGATCTGCTGGACAAAGGTATGGTATGTCTCAGCCAACTTGATGTGAAGGGCACGAGCCAGGTCGGTAAAAGCGGTGGTTTTACATAGCAAGTTATAGCGCCCAAGCGGTTCACCACCGCAGTTGAGATAGGCAGTGGTGGGGGTCCTATAAACTTGTAGGATCTGTGGGAACTTTTGTCGGAGGACGACATCAAACTCAAACATTGTATCAGGGCGAATGCCGTGGATGGCAACTATGCGATGTTTGGCTTCATATTCCGCCTGACGGTGGACAGCCTTTGCAAATATAGCGGGGTGGCTTCGTCGCTGTTCGAACAACATGAAGAGCAAGTTTTCATTTCTGGAGGAGAATGCCTTATATATGATTTCTCGGAGTTTCAGGGCGTGCTGTTGTTCAACCTGGATGACGAATGCCTGACATTTGTACCGGAAATCAGTTCCTGGTTGATAAGTAGTGATGGTTTCCATCACGCAGTGGTGTTTTGGGATGCGTTTGGCATCGATTTTCGCTTTGGCTGAGATGAGAGTAATGAGTTCTTCCTCAAACTGGGTTGAAGTCATATACTTTGGGAGTGGTCCTACGAAGAAACCTAGGGGAACGACGTCATGGACATCTTCTGTCCACGGGTAGTAAACCAAGTTTCCGTGAGAGCGTTGAAGGGCATCATGAACGGTTTGCTCTTTGCGGATGGTGGCAAGTGTCATGTCGGTGCAAATCCGGAAGATGATCCAAGATTGTGACTGAATCTTTTTGGCTTTGTTGCCACGGCGATGAGAGACACGAAAAAGCTTTTGAAAGTCGTCGTCGTTTGTGGGAGCTTGGATGGTGTGCAATTACTTGTTGGCATTTGTTTTGATGCTAATTCGAGTCTGGAAGGACTGCTTAATGGCGTTGAGGACGTCGAATGCAAGATAGGAGACATCTTTTGTTAGGAGGTCATCCTTGGATTGGAAACGGAGTTTAACTACCGTTTCCTGCCAGACTTTGGCTGCAGACGGGCGGGAAGTGGACTTTCCAGTGATGACAGTAACGTCATCTTCAGTAGGGAGAGAGAGGTCGGGAGCGGTGTTTTTGGACATGGTGTTTCGGGACATCGGGTCGCTACGTGGACTGTGCGCGTTGATGTGACAAAAAACGTCTGTACGTTTGTGCGAAGAAATCCTAACTACTGTATCTCTTCAGATTTGAATCTGATTGCAACTACCTCGAAGCCAGTGTCTCTCTATACTACTGGGTAGAGGTGTATGTGATCAGAATCAACTGAAGTGATCCAGGAAGTGGGAAACGACTAGGTAGTTAAAAAGGCGAAGGTGCGTCGATAGCGTTGATCACAGCTCAATACATCTTCAGTGTGCATTTATTAGGGGTTGCATGCCATGGATGTTCTAGCAATACCAAAAAGAAGATGAGAATCATAGAGGTCATAGATGAATGAAGCTAGTGCAGGTTGATGCGGGTGGAAGTTGCAGGATTGTGCAGGTGGATGCAGGTACCAGACTAATGAATGGCAGGTTGATAAGGGTTGAAGAAGCAGGTTTCTGCAGGTTAATTCAGGAATTGAGCCAATTCTGAAACTTTGATTGAAATAGTTCCTTTGTTCTTGCATTAAGATGCTTTGATGCTATTCTTTCCATGGTAGGCAATCGTAACAGTAACTCAAATAATGCTGACAGAATGGGCAAAGATATGGCATAAATCAAAACTTGCTTGCAAAGGAAACTGCAACATCATCCAGGTCCAATCTGAAACTTTGATTGAAATAGTTCCTTTGTTCTTGCATTAAGATGCTTTGATGCTATTCTTTCCATGGTAGGCAATCGTAACAGTAACTCAAATAATGCTGACAGAATGGGCAAAGATATGGCATAAATCAAAACTTGCTTGCAAAGGAAACTGCAACATCATCCAGGTCCAATCTGATGTAAGCTATTCCCACCAAGGTAGTGGCTTCAATTGATCACAGCTCAATACTCGGATAATAAAATCTATTTTAAGGCTATCCAAACTACTAGCTACAGCCTAGTGCCGTCTCTAAGTAGTTGGATCACCTGCCGGGCCCCGATGGGCGAGGCAATGCAGGGAGTACCAGGAAGATACTCCAGGGAGATAGTAATGGTATAAAACCTCCTACGGGAGGAGGAAAATTCATCTGGTGGAGTAGAGGATCAGATGAGAAGGTGTAATACCGATGTTTTTGTGTTTGTGTGGCCGGTTACGGGGGTGGGGGTGGTGGTGATAACTCGGTGCCAGGAACTGCTTTCTCCGTTGGATGAAGTAGTTCTTTGGAAGGGCGGAGACGCTGGGACCTATAATGGCATGTCCTATTTTGGCTTTGATCTTCCTTTGTTATGTGTGCATCAGACATGTTGTCATCTTGACAAAGGATGACAGTGGGCTCGGTACGTCTTTGCTTTCGCATAGAAGAGGGGACGGTCTGGGGATGTTGGAGGGGATCTTGGGGTGTGGAGCGCATTGAAATGATAAGTTCTTGCAGCATGGTGATCATTTGATTGAATTGTTGGTCATAGCGAGCCAATCTTTCCTCCAGTCTCTGCTCCAGTCGCTGCTCCAGTCGCTGTTCTTGTGAAGCTAGGAGGGCCTGCATTTGTGCCTCTGTGTAGGATGTGTTGGATGCGGTTTCTGGTTGGGTGGGTGGTAATGCGGTGATAGTTCCTGCCGCTACTGCTGACCAGGAGGTATGTCTTGGAGTTGCTGGGATGGGAATTTGTGTTGCCTGCGGTGCTTCTAACTGTGCATGACCCTGGGGAGTGGTGTTCGTAGAAGGGGCGTGGATGGTGGTGGGAACTGGTGGGTTCAGTTTGGTCCGGACGGACCAACTCTCCCGTGGAATAGTGTCAGTCGTAAATTCCTGCTCTGTCAACACACTATGTGAGCAGGTGATATAGGAATGCCGGGTAGTAAGAGTTGCTTGTGAACCAGGGGTACTTGGTGTTGGGAAACGAGAGACTACACGCACTTCCTCTGCGTGGGTTATGTCTAACTGAGGAGTGGCGATCTGCTGGACAAAGGTATGGTATGTCTCAGCCAACTTGATGTGAAGGGCACGAGCCAGGTCGGTAAAAGCGGTGGTTTTACATAGCAAGTTATAGCGCCCAAGCGGTTCACCACCGCAGTTGAGATAGGCAGTGGTGGGGGTCCTATAAACTTGTAGGATCTGTGGGAACTTTTGTCGGAGGACGACATCAAACTCAAACATTGTATCAGGGCGAATGCCGTGGATGGCAACTATGCGATGTTTGGCTTCATATTCCGCCTGACGGTGGACAGCCTTTGCAAATATAGCGGGGTGGCTTCGTCGCTGTTCGAACAACATGAAGAGCAAGTTTTCATTTCTGGAGGAGAATGCCTTATATATGATTTCTCGGAGTTTCAGGGCGTGCTGTTGTTCAACCTGGATGACGAATGCCTGACATTTGTACCGGAAATCAGTTCCTGGTTGATAAGTAGTGATGGTTTCCATCACGCAGTGGTGTTTTGGGATGCGTTTGGCATCGATTTTCGCTTTGGCTGAGATGAGAGTAATGAGTTCTTCCTCAAACTGGGTTGAAGTCATATACTTTGGGAGTGGTCCTACGAAGAAACCTAGGGGAACGACGTCATGGACATCTTCTGTCCACGGGTAGTAAACCAAGTTTCCGTGAGAGCGTTGAAGGGCATCATGAACGGTTTGCTCTTTGCGGATGGTGGCAAGTGTCATGTCGGTGCAAATCCGGAAGATGATCCAAGATTGTGACTGAATCTTTTTGGCTTTGTTGCCACGGCGATGAGAGACACGAAAAAGCTTTTGAAAGTCGTCGTCGTTTGTGGGAGCTTGGATGGTGTGCAATTACTTGTTGGCATTTGTTTTGATGCTAATTCGAGTCTGGAAGGACTGCTTAATGGCGTTGAGGACGTCGAATGCAAGATAGGAGACATCTTTTGTTAGGAGGTCATCCTTGGATTGGAAACGGAGTTTAACTACCGTTTCCTGCCAGACTTTGGCTGCAGACGGGCGGGAAGTGGACTTTCCAGTGATGACAGTAACGTCATCTTCAGTAGGGAGAGAGAGGTCGGGAGCGGTGTTTTTGGACATGGTGTTTCGGGACATCGGGTCGCTACGTGGACTGTGCGCGTTGATGTGACAAAAAACGTCTGTACGTTTGTGCGAAGAAATCCTAACTACTGTATCTCTTCAGATTTGAATCTGATTGCAACTACCTCGAAGCCAGTGTCTCTCTATACTACTGGGTAGAGGTGTATGTGATCAGAATCAACTGAAGTGATCCAGGAAGTGGGAAACGACTAGGTAGTTAAAAAGGCGAAGGTGCGTCGATAGCGTTGATCACAGCTCAATACATCTTCAGTGTGCATTTATTAGGGGTTGCATGCCATGGATGTTCTAGCAATACCAAAAAGAAGATGAGAATCATAGAGGTCATAGATGAATGAAGCTAGTGCAGGTTGATGCGGGTGGAAGTTGCAGGATTGTGCAGGTGGATGCAGGTACCAGACTAATGAATGGCAGGTTGATAAGGGTTGAAGAAGCAGGTTTCTGCAGGTTAATTCAGGAATTGAGCCAATTCTGAAACTTTGATTGAAATAGTTCCTTTGTTCTTGCATTAAGATGCTTTGATGCTATTCTTTCCATGGTAGGCAATCGTAACAGTAACTCAAATAATGCTGACAGAATGGGCAAAGATATGGCATAAATCAAAACTTGCTTGCAAAGGAAACTGCAACATCATCCAGGTCCAATCTGATGTAAGCTATTCCCACCAAGGTAGTGGCTTCAATTGATCACAGCTCAATTCATCTTCAGTGTGCATTTATTAGGGGTTGCATGCCATGGATGTTCTAGCAATACCAAAAAGAAGATTTATCATAGAGGTCATAGATGAATGAAGCTAGTGCAGGTTGATGCGGGTGGAAGTTGCAGGATTGTGCAGGTGGATGCAGGTACCAGACTAATCTATGGCAGGTTGATGCCAGTTGAAGAAGCAGATTTCTGCAGGTTTATTCAGGAATTGAGCCAATTCTGAAACTTTGATTGAAATAGTTCCTTTGTTCTTGCATTAAGATGCTTTGATGCTATTCTTTCCATGGTAGGCAATCGTAACAGTAACTCAAATAATGCTGACAGAATGGGCAAAGATATGGCATAAATCAAAACTTGCTTGCAAAGGAAACTGCAACATCATCCAGGTCCAATCTGATGTAAGCTATTCCCACCAAGGTAGTGGCTTCAATTGATCACAGCTCAATTCATCTTCAGTGTGCATTTATTAGGGGTTGCATGCCATGGATGTTCTAGCAATACCAAAAAGAAGATGAGAATCATAGAGGTCATAGATGAATGAAGCTAGTGCAGGTTGATGCGGGTGGAAGTTGCAGGATTGTGCAGGTGGATGCAGGTACCAGACTAATGAATGGCAGGTTGATGCCAGTTGAAGAAGCAGGTTTCTGCAGGTTAATTCAGGAATTGAGCAAATTCTGAAACTTTGATTGAAATAGTTCCTTTGCTCTTGCATTAAGATGCTTTGATGCTATTCTTTCCATGGTAGGCAATCGTAACAGTAACTCAAATAATGCTGACAGAATGGACAACGATATGGCATAAATCAAAACTTGCTTGCAAAGGAAACTGCAACATTATCCAGGTCCAATCTGATGTAAGCTATTCCCACCAAGGTAGTGGCTTCAATTGATCACAGCTCAATACATCTTCAGTGTGCATTTATTAGGGGTTGCATGCCATGGATGTTCTAGCAATACCAAAAGGAGATGAGAGTCATAGAGGTCATAGATGAATGATGCTAGTGCAGGTTGATGCGGGTGGAAGTTGCAGGATTGTGCAGGTGGATGCAGGTACCAGACTAATCTATGGCAGGTTGATGCCAGTTGAAGAAGCAGGTTTCTGCACGTTAATTCAGGAATTGAGCAAATTCTGAAACTTTGATTGAAATAGTTCCTTTGTTCTTGCATTAAGATGCTTTGATGCTATTCTTTCCATGGTAGGCAATCGTAACAGTAACTCAAATAATGCTGACAGAATGGACAACGATATGGCATAAATCAAAACTTGCTTGCAAAGGAAACTGCAACATCATCCAGGTCCAATCTGATGTAAGCTATTCCCACCAAGGTAGTGGCTTCAATTGATCACAGCTCAATTCATCTTCAGTGTGCATTTATTAGGGGTTGCATGCCATGGATGTTCTAGCAATACCAAAAAGAAGATTTATCATAGAGGTCATAGATGAATGAAGCTAGTGCAGGTTGATGCGGGTGGAAGTTGCAGGATTGTGCAGGTGGATGCAGGTACCAGACTAATCTATGGCAGGTTGATGCCAGTTGAAGAAGCAGATTTCTGCAGGTTTATTCAGGAATTGAGCCAATTCTGAAACTTTGATTGAAATAGTTCCTTTGTTCTTGCATTAAGATGCTTTGATGCTATTCTTTCCATGGTAGGCAATCGTAACAGTAACTCAAATAATGCTGACAGAATGGGCAAAGATATGGCATAAATCAAAACTTGCTTGCAAAGGAAACTGCAACATCATCCAGGTCCAATCTGATGTAAGCTATTCCCACCAAGGTAGTGGCTTCAATTGATCACAGCTCAATTCATCTTCAGTGTGCATTTATTAGGGGTTGCATGCCATGGATGTTCTAGCAATACCAAAAAGAAGATGAGAATCATAGAGGTCATAGATGAATGAAGCTAGTGCAGGTTGATGCGGGTGGAAGTTGCAGGATTGTGCAGGTGGATGCAGGTACCAGACTAATGAATGGCAGGTTGATGCCAGTTGAAGAAGCAGGTTTCTGCAGGTTAATTCAGGAATTGAGCAAATTCTGAAACTTTGATTGAAATAGTTCCTTTGCTCTTGCATTAAGATGCTTTGATGCTATTCTTTCCATGGTAGGCAATCGTAACAGTAACTCAAATAATGCTGACAGAATGGACAACGATATGGCATAAATCAAAACTTGCTTGCAAAGGAAACTGCAACATCATCCAGGTCCAATCTGATGTAAGCTATTCCCACCAAGGTAGTGGCTTCAATTGATCACAGCTCAATACATCTTCAGTGTGCATTTATTAGGGGTTGCATGCCATGGATGTTCTAGCAATACCAAAAAGGAGATGAGAGTCATAGAGGTCATAGATGAATGATGCTAGTGCAGGTTGATGCGGGTGGAAGTTGCAGGATTGTGCAGGTGGATGCAGGTACCAGACTAATCTATGGCAGGTTGATGCCAGTTGAAGTAGCAGGTTTCTGCACGTTAATTCAGGAATTGAGCAAATTCTGAAACTTTGATTGAAATAGTTCCTTTGTTCTTGCATTAAGATGCTTTGATGCTATTCTTTCCATGGTAGGCAATCGTAACAGTAACTCAAATAATGCTGACAGAATGGACAACGATATGGCATAAATCAAAACTTGCTTGCAAAGGAAACTGCAACATTATCCAGGTCCAATCTGATGTAAGCTTTTCCCACCAAGGTAGTGGCTTCAATTGATCACAGCTCAATACATCTTCAGTGTGCATTTATTAGGGGTTGCATGCCATGGATGTTCTAGCAATACCAAAAAGAAGATGAGAATCATAGAGGTCATAGATGAATGAAGCTAGTGCAGGTTGATGAGGGTGGAAGTTGCAGGATTGTGCAGGTGGATGCAGGTACCAGACTAATCTATGGCAGGTTGATAAGGGTTGAAGAAGCATGTTTCTGCAGGTTAATTCAGGAATTGAGCAAATTCTGAAACTTTGATTGAAATAGTTCCTTTGTTCTTGCATTAAGATGCTTTGATGCTATTCTTTCCATGGTAGGCAATCGTAACAGTAACTCAAATAATGCTGACAGAATGGGCAAAGATATGGCATAAATCAAAACTTGCTTGCAAAGGAAACTGCAACATCATCCAGGTCCAATCTGATGTAAGCTATTCCCACCAAGGTAGTGGCTTCAATTGATCACAGCTCAATTCATCTTCAGTGTGCATTTATTAGGGGTTGCATGCCATGGATGTTCTAGCAATACCAAAAAGGAGATGAGAGTCATAGAGGTCATAGATGAATGAAGCTAGTGCAGGTTGATGCAGGTGGAAGTTACAGGTGGATGCAGGTACCAGACTAATGAATGGCAGGTTGATGCCAGTTGAAGAAGCAGATTTCTGCAGGTTAATTCAGGAATTGAGCAAATTCTGAAACTTTGATTGAAATAGTTCCTTTGTTGTTGCATTAAGATGCTTTGATGCTATTCTATCCATGGTAGGCAATCGTAACAGTAACTCAAATAATGCTGACAGAATGGGCAAAGATATGGCATAAATCAAAACTTGCTTGCAAAGGAAACTGCAACATCATCCAGGTCCAATCTGATGTAAGCTATTCCCACCAAGGTAGTGGCTTCAATTGATCACAGCTCAATACATCTTCATTGTGCATTTATTAGGGGTTGCATGCCATGGAGGTCCAATCTGATGTAAGCTATTCCCACCAAGGTAGTGGCTTCAATTGATCACAGCTCAATTCATCTTCAGTGTGCATTTATTAGGGGTTGCATGCCATGGATGTTCTAGCAATACTAAAAAGAAGATGAGAATCATAGAGGTCATAGATGAATGAAGCTAGTGCAGGTTGATGCGGGTGGAAGTTGCAGGATTGTGCAGGTGGATGCAGGTACCAGACTAATGAATGGCAGGTTGATGCCAGTTGAAGAAGCAGGTTTCTGCAGGTTAATTCAGGAATTGAGCCAATTCTGAAACTTTGATTGAAATAGTTCCTTTGCTCTTGCATTAAGATGCTTTGATGCTATTCTTTCCATGGTAGGCAATCGTAACAGTAACTCAAATAATGCTGACAGAATGGACAACGATATGGCATAAATCAAAACTTGCTTGCAAAGGAAACTGCAACATCATCCAGGTCCAATCTGATGTAAGCTATTCCCACCAAGGTAGTGGCTTCAATTGATCACAGCTCGATTCATCTTCAGTGTGCATATATTAGGGGTTGCATGCCATGGATGTTCTAGCAATACCAAAAAGGAGATGAGAGTCATAGAGGTCATAGATGAATGAAGCTAGTGCAGGTTGATGCGGGTGGAAGTTGCAGGATTGTGCAGGTGGATGCAGGTACCAGACTAATCTATGGCAGGTTGATGCCAGTTGAAGAAGCAGGTTTCTGCACGTTAATTCAGGAATTGAGCAAATTCTGAAACTTTGATTGAAATAGTTCCTTTGTTCTTGCATTAAGATGCTTTGATGCTATTCTTTCCATGGTAGGCAATCGTAACAGTAACTCGAATAATGCTGACAGAATGGGCAAAGATATGGCATAAATCAAAACTTGCTTGCAAAGAAAACTGCAACATCATCCAGGTCCAATCTGATGTAAGCTATTCCCACCAAGGTAGTGGCTTCAATTGATCACAGCTCAATACATCTTCATTGTGCATTTATTAGGGGTTGCATGCCATGGATGTTCTAGCAATACCAAAAAGAAGATGAGAGTCAGGTCCAATCTGATGTAAGCTATTCCCACCAAGGTAGTGGCTTCAATTGATCACAGTTCAATACATCTTCATTGTGCATTTATTAGGGGTTGCATGCCATGGAGGTCCAATCTGATGTAAGCTTTTCCCACCAAGGTAGTGGCTTCAATTGATCACAGCTCAATACATCTTCAGTGTGCATTTATTAGGGGTTGCATGCCATGGATGTTCTAGCAATACCAAAAAGAAGATGAGAATCATAGAGGTCATAGATGAATGAAGCTAGTGCAGGTTGATGAGGGTGGAAGTTGCAGGATTGTGCAGGTGGATGCAGGTACCAGACTAATCTATGGCAGGTTGATAAGGGTTGAAGAAGCATGTTTCTGCAGGTTAATTCAGGAATTGAGCAAATTCTGAAACTTTGATTGAAATAGTTCCTTTGTTCTTGCATTAAGATGCTTTGATGCTATTCTTTCCATGGTAGGCAATCGTAACAGTAACTCAAATAATGCTGACAGAATGGGCAAAGATATGGCATAAATCAAAACTTGCTTGCAAAGGAAACTGCAACATCATCCAGGTCCAATCTGATGTAAGCTATTCCCACCAAGGTAGTGGCTTCAATTGATCACAGCTCAATTCATCTTCAGTGTGCATTTATTAGGGGTTGCATGCCATGGATGTTCTAGCAATACCAAAAAGGAGATGAGAGTCATAGAGGTCATAGATGAATGAAGCTAGTGCAGGTTGATGCAGGTGGAAGTTACAGGTGGATGCAGGTACCAGACTAATGAATGGCAGGTTGATGCCAGTTGAAGAAGCAGATTTCTGCAGGTTAATTCAGGAATTGAGCAAATTCTGAAACTTTGATTGAAATAGTTCCTTTGTTGTTGCATTAAGATGCTTTGATGCTATTCTATCCATGGTAGGCAATCGTAACAGTAACTCAAATAATGCTGACAGAATGGGCAAAGATATGGCATAAATCAAAACTTGCTTGCAAAGGAAACTGCAACATCATCCAGGTCCAATCTGATGTAAGCTATTCCCACCAAGGTAGTGGCTTCAATTGATCACAGCTCAATACATCTTCATTGTGCATTTATTAGGGGTTGCATGCCATGGATGTTCTAGCAATACCAAAAAGAAGATGAGAATCATAGAGGTCATAGATGAATGAAGCTAGTGCAGGTTGATGCGGGTGGAAGTTGCAGGATTGTGCAGGTGGATGCAGGTACCAGACTAATCTATGGCAGGTTGATAAGGGTTGAAGAAGCAGTAGGTTTCTGCAGGTTAATTCAGGCAAATTCTGAAACTTTGATTGAAATAGTTCCTTTGTTCTTGCATTAAGATGCTTTGATGCTATTCTTTCCATGGTAGGCAATCGTAACAGTAACTCAAATAATGCTGACAGAATGGGCAAAGATATGGCATAAATCAAAACTTCCTTGCAAAGGAAACTGCAACATCATCCAGGTCCAAACTGATGTAAGCTATTCCCACCAAGGTATTGGCTTCAATTGATCACAGCTCAATTCATCTTCAGTGTGCATTTATTAGGGGTTGCATGCCATGGATGTTCTAGCAATACCAAAAAGGAGATGAGAGTCATAGAGGTCATAGATGAATGAAGCTAGTGCAGGTTGATGCAGGTGGAAGTTACAGGTGGATGCAGGTACCAGACTAATGAATGGCAGGTTGATAAGGGTTGAAGAAGCAGGTTTCTGCAGGTTAATTCAGGAATTGAGCAAATTCTGAAACTTTGATTGAAATAGTTCCTTTGTTCTTGCATTAAGATGCTTTGATGCTATTCTATCCATGGTAGGCAATCGTAACAGTAACTCAAATAATGCTGACAGAATGGGCAAAGATATGGCATAAATCAAAACTTGCTTGCAAAGGAAACTGCAACATCATCCAGGTCCAATCTGATGTAAGCTATTCCCACCAAGGTAGTGGCTTCAATTGATCACAGCTCAATACATCTTCATTGTGCATTTATTAGGGGTTGCATGCCATGGATGTTCTAGCAATACCAAAAAGAAGATGAGAATCATAGAGGTCATAGATGAATGAAGCTAGTGCAGGTTGATGCGGGTGGAAGTTGCAGGATTGTGCAGGTGGATGCAGGTACCAGACTGGATGCAGGTACCAGACTAATGAATGGCAGGTTGATAAGGGTTGAAGCAGCAGGTTTCTGCTGATTTATTCAGGAATTGAGCAAATTCTGAAACTTTGATTGAAATAGTTCCTTTGTTCTTGCATTAAGATGCTTTGATGCTATTCTTTCCATGGTAGGCAATCGTAACAGTAACTCAAATAATGCTGACAGAATGGGCAAAGATATGGCATAAATCAAAACTTCCTTGCAAAGGAAACTGCAACATCATCCAGGTCCAATCTGATGTAAGCTATTCCCACCAAGGTAGTGGCTTCAATTGATCACAGCTCAATACATCTTCAGTGTGCATTTATCAGGGTTGCATGCCATGTGCCATGGATGTTCTAGCAATACCAAAAAGAAGATGAGAGTCATAGAGGTCATAGATGAATGAAGCTAGTGCAGGTTGATGCGGGTGGAAGTTGCAGGATTGTGCAGGTGGATGCAGGTACCAGACTAATCTATGGCAGGTTGATGCCAGTTGAAGAAGCAGGTTTCTGCAGGTTAATTCAGGAATTGAGCAAATTCTGAAACTTTGATTGAAATAGTTCCTTTGTTCTTGCATTAAGATGCTTTGATGCTATTCTTTCCATGGTAGGCAATCGTAACAGTAACCCAAATAATGCTGACAGAATGGGCAAACATATGGCATAAATCAAAACTTGCTTGCAAAGGAAACTGCAACATCATCCAGGTCCAATCTGATGTAAGCTATTCCCACCAAGGTAGTGGCTTCAATTGATCACAGCTCAATTCATTTTCAGTGTGCATATATTAGGGGTTGCATGCCATGGATGTTCTAGCAATACCAAAAGAAGATTTATCATAGAGGTCATAGATGAATGAAGCTAGTGCAGGTTGATGTGGTGGAAGTTGCAGGATTGTGCAGGTGGATGCAGGTACCAGACTAATGAATGGCAGGGGTGAAGAGCAGTCTGCAGGCAGGATTGTGAGCAGCAGTGGATGCAGGTGCATCCAGACTGACAGAATGCATGGACTTGCAGGACTACTGATGTAAGAATGGGCAGGTTGATAGAGGGTTGAATGCAGCAGTTTTCTGCTGGTTATTGCAGGCAGGTGATAGGCAGATATGGCATGAGGCAGAGGGAATGGATTCCAATTCCATTTGCCTTCGGACTCGTCCGCTCTGCGATTCGTTGTGAGGCGCATCTTGTGGCAGGCCTTGTGCTCTTGTGTGAACTGTAGCTCTGGCAACTCATGTTAGTTCGCCATAGCTACATTTCGTTCCCTTGTCTCTAGACACTACGTTTACGCCACCACATATGTAGCAGCCTAGCACCTCTATGGTGGCATACGTACATTGTTCTTGCATTAACAGTAAGATGCTTTGATGCTATTCTTTCCATGGTAGGCAATCGTAACAGTAACTCAAATAATGCTGACAGAATGGGCAAAGATATGGCATAAATCAAAACTTCCTTGCAAAGGAAACTGCAACATCATCCAGGTCCAATCTGATGTAAGCTATTCCCACCAAGGTAGTGGCTTCAATTGATCACAGCTCAATTCATCTTCAGTGTGCATTTATTAGGGGTTGCATGCCATGGATGTTCTAGCAATACCAAAAAGAAGATGAGAGTCATAGAGGTCATAGATGAATGAAGCTAGTGCAGGTTGATGCAGTTGCAGGATTGTGCAGGTGGATGCAGGTACCAGACTAATGAATGGCAGGTTGATAAGGGTTGAAGAAGCAGGTTTCTGCAGGTTAATTCAGGAATTGAGCAAATTCTGAAACTTTGATTGAAATAGTTCCTTTGTTCTTGCATTAAGATGCTTTGATGTCCATGGTAGGCAATCGTAACAGTAACTCAAATAATGCTGACAGAATGGGCAAAGATATGGCATAAATCAAAACTTGCTTGCAAAGGAAACTGCAACATCATCCAGGTCCAATCTGATGTAAGCTATTCCCACCAAGGTAGTGGCTTCAATTGATCACAGCTCAATACATCTTCAGTGTGCATTTATTAGGGGTTGCATGCCATGGATGTTCTAGCAATACCAAAAAGAAGATGAGAGTCATAGAGGTCATAGATGAATGAAGCTAGTGCAGGTTGATGCGGGTGGAAGTTGCAGGATTGTGCAGGTGGATGCAGGTACCAGACTAATGAATGGCAGGTTGATAAGGGTTGAAGAAGCATGTTTCTGCAGGTTAATTCAGGCAAATTCTGAAACTTTGATTGAAATAGTTCCTTTGTTCTTGCATTAAGATGCTTTGATGCTATTCTTTCCATGGTAGGCAATCGTAACAGTAACTCAAATAATGCTGACAGAATGGGCAAAGATATGGCATAAATCAAAACTTGCTTGCAAAGGAAACTGCAACATCATCCAGGTCCAATCTGATGTAAGCTATTCCCACCAAGGTAGTGGCTTCAATTGATCACAGCTCAATACATCTTCAGTGTGCATTTATTAGGGGTTGCATGCCATGGATGTTCTAGCAATACCAAAAAGAAGATGAGAGTCATAGAGGTCATAGATGAATGAAGCTAGTGCAGGTTGATGCGGGTGGAAGTTGCAGGATTGTGCAGGTGGATGCAGGTACCAGACTAATCTATGGCAGGTTGATAAGGGTTGAAGAAGCATGTTTCTGCAGGTTAATTCAGGCAAATTCTGAAACTTTGATTGAAATAGTTCCTTTGTTCTTGCATTAAGATGCTTTGATGCTATTCTTTCCATGGTAGGCAATCGTAACAGTAACTCAAATAATGCTGACAGAATGGGCAAAGATATGGCATAAATCAAAACTTGCTTGCAAAGGAAACTGCAACATCATCCAGGTCCAATCTGATGTAAGCTATTCCCACCAAGGTAGTGGCTTCAATTGATCACAGCTGGATTCATCTTCAGTGTGCATTTATTAGGGGTTGCATGCCATGGATGTTCTAGCAATACCAATAAGGAGATGAGAGTCATAGAGGTCATAGATGAATAGCTAGTGCAGATTGATGCAGGTGGAAGTTACAGGTGGATGCAGGTACCAGACTAATGAATGGCAGGTTGATAAGGGTTGAAGAAGCAGGTTTCTGCAGGTTAATTCAGGAATTGAGCAAATTCTGAAACTTTGATTGAAATAGTTCCTTTGTTCTTGCATTAAGATGCTTTGATGCTATTCTATCCATGGTAGGCAATCGTAACAGTAACTCAAATAATGCTGACAGAATGGGCAAAGATATGGCATAAATCAAAACTTGCTTGCAAAGGAAACTGCAAACATCCAGGTCCAATCTGATGTAAGCTATTCCCACCAAGGTAGTGGCTTCAATTGATCACAGCTCAATACATCTTCATTGTGCATTTATTAGGGGTTGCATGCCATGGATGTTCTAGCAATACCAAAAAGAAGATGAGAGTCATAGAGGTCATAGATGAATGAAGCTAGTGCAGGTTGATGCGGGTGGAAGTTGCAGGATTGTGCAGGTGGATGCAGGTACCAGACTAATCTATGGCAGGTTGATAAGGGTTGAAGAAGCATGTTTCTGCAGGTTAATTCAGGCAAATTCTGAAACTTTGATTGAAATAGTTCCTTTGTTCTTGCATTAAGATGCTTTGATGCTATTCTATCCATGGTAGGCAATCGTAACAGTAACTCAAATAATGCTGACAGAATGGGCAAAGATATGGCATAAATCAAAACTTGCTTGCAAAGGAAACTGCAACATCATCCAGGTCCAATCTGATGTAAGCTATTCCCACCAAGGTAGTGGCTTCAATTGATCACAGCTCAATACATCTTCATTGTGCATTTATTAGGGGTTGCATGCCATGGATGTTCTAGCAATACCAAAAAGAAGATGAGAGTCATAGAGGTCATAGATGAATGAAGCTAGTGCAGGTTGATGCGGGTGGAAGTTGCAGGATTGTGCAGGTGGATGCAGGTACCAGACTAATCTATGGCAGGTTGATAAGGTTGAAGAAGCAGTAGTTTCTGCAGGTTTATTCAGGAATTGAGCAAATTCTGAAACTTTGATTGAAATAGTTCCTTTGTTCTTGCATTAAGATGCTTTGATGCTATTCTTTCCATGGTAGGCAATCGTAACAGTAACTCAAATAATGCTGACAGAATGGAAACGATATGGCATAAATCAAAACTTGCTTGCAAAGGAAACTGCAACATCATCCAGGTCCAATCTGATGTAAGCTATTCCCACCAAGTAGTGGCTTCAATTGATCACAGCTCAATACATCTTCAGTGTGCATTTATTAGGGGTTGCATGCCATGGATGTTCTAGCAATACCAAAAAGAAGATTTATCATAGAGGTCATAGATGAATGAAGCTAGTGCAGGTTGATGCGGGTGGAAGTTGCAGGATTGTGCAGGTGGATGCAGGTACCAGACTGGATGCAGGTACCAGACTAATGAATGGCAGGTTGATAAGGGTTGAAGCAGCAGTTTTCTGCTGGTTTATTCAGGATGTAGCAGATATGGCAGAGGAGAGGGAATGATCCAATTTTTGCCTTCGGACTCGTCCGCTCTGCGATTCGTTGTGAGGCGCATCTTGTGGCAGGCCTTGTGCTCTTGTGTGAACTGTAGCTCTGGCAACTCATGTTAGTTCGCCATAGCTACATTTCGTTCCCTTGTCTCTAGACACTACGTTTACGCCACCACATATGTAGCAGCCTAGCACCTCTATGGTGGCATACGTACATTGTTCTTGCATTAACAGTAAGATGCTTTGATGCTATTCTTTCCATGGTAGGCAATCGTAACAGTAACTCAAATTTGCTGACAGAATGGGCAAAGATATGGCATAAATCAAAACTTCCTTGCAAAGGAAACTGCAACATCATCCAGGTCCAATCTGATGTAAGCTATTCCCACCAAGGTAGTGGCTTCAATTGATCACAGCTCAATACATCTTCAGTGTGCATTTATTAGGGGTTGCATGCCATGGATGTTCTAGCAATACCAAAAAGAAGATGAGAGTCATAGAGGTCATAGATGAATGAAGCTAGTGCAGTTTGATGCGGGTGGAAGTTGCAGGATTGTGCAGGTGGATGCAGGTACCAGACTGGATGCAGGTACCAGACTAATGAATGGCAGGTTGATAAGGGTTGAAGCAGCAGGTTTCTGCTGGTTATTCAGGATGTAGCAGATATGGCAGAGGAGAAGGAATGATCCACGTCCAATCTGATGTAAGCTATTCCCACCAAGGTAGTGGCTTCAATTGATCACAGCTCAATACATCTTCAGTGTGCATTTATTAGGGGTTGCATGCCATGGATGTTCTAGCAATACCAAAAGAAGATGAGAGTCATAGAGGTCATAGATGAATGAAGCTAGTGCAGGTTGATGCGGGTGGAAGTTGCAGGATTGTGCAGGTGGATGCAGGTACCAGACTAATCTATGGCAGGTTGATAAGGGTTGAAGAAGCAGGTTTCTGCAGGTTAATTCAGGAATTGAGCAAATTCTGAAACTTTGATTGAAATAGTTCCTTTGTTCTTGCATTAAGATGCTTTGATGCTATTCTTTCCATGGTAGGCAATCGTAACAGTAACTCAAATAACGCTGACAGAATGGGCAAAGATATGGCATAAATCAAAACTTGCTTGCAAAGGAAACTGCAACAACATCCAGGTCCAATCTGATGTAAGCTATTCCCACCAAGGTAGTGGCTTCAATTGATCACAGCTCAATACATCTTCAGTGTGCATTTATTAGGGGTTGCATGCCATGGATGTTCTAGCAATACCAAAAAGAAGATGAGAGTCATAGAGGTCATAGATGAATGAAGCTAGTGCAGGTTGATGCGGGTGGAAGTTGCAGGATTGTGCAGGTGGATGC
This sequence comes from Nitzschia inconspicua, assembly GCA_019154785.2. Taxonomy (NCBI): domain Eukaryota; phylum Bacillariophyta; class Bacillariophyceae; order Bacillariales; family Bacillariaceae; genus Nitzschia; species Nitzschia inconspicua. Next base: position 19,716 of record JAGRRH010000007.1, on the reverse strand, counting down.
AGGTACCAGACTAATCTATGGCAGGTTGATAAGGGTTGAAGAAGCAGGTTTCTGCAGGTTAATTCAGGAATTGAGCAAAATCTGAAACTTTGATTGAAATAGTTCCTTTGTTCATGCATTAAGATGCTTTGATGCTATTCTTTCCATGGTAGGCAATCGTAACAGTAACTCAAATAATGCTGACAGAATGGGCAAAGATATGGCATAAATCAAAACTTGCTTGCAAAGGAAACTGCAACATCATCCAGGTCCAATCTGATGTAAGCTATTCCCACCAAGGTAGTGGCTTCAATTGATCACAGCTCAATACATCTTCAGTGTGCATTTATTAGGGGTTGCATGCCATGGATGTTCTAGCAATACCAAAAAGAAGATGAGAGTCATAGAGGTCATAGATGAATGAAGCTAGTGCAGGTTGATGCGGGTGGAAGTTGCAGGATTGTGCAGGTGGATGCAGGTACCAGACTAATCTATGGCAGGTTGATAAGGGTTGAAGAAGCAGGTTTCTGCAGGTTAATTCAGGAATTGAGCAAAATCTGAAACTTTGATTGAAATAGTTCCTTTGTTCATGCATTAAGATGCTTTGATGCTATTCTTTCCATGGTAGGCAATCGTAACAGTAACTCAAATAATGCTGACAGAATGGGCAAAGATATGGCATGAATCAAAACTTGCTTGCAAAGGAAACTGCAACATCATCCAGGTCCAATCTGATGTAAGCTATTCCCACCAAGGTAGTGGCTTCAATTGATCACAGCTCAATACATCTTCAGTGTGCATTTATTAGGGGTTGCATGCCATGGATGTTCTAGCAATACCAAAAAGAAGATGAGAGTCATAGAGGTCATAGATGAATGAAGCTAGTGCAGGTTGATGCGGGTGGAAGTTGCAGGATTGTGCAGGTGGATGCAGGTACCAGACTAATCTATGGCAGGTTGATAAGGGTTGAAGAAGCAGATTTCTGCAGGTTAATTCAGGAATTGAGCAAATTCTGAAACTTTGATTGAAATAGTTCCTTTGTTCTTGCATTAAGATGCTTTGATGCTATTCTTTCCATGGTAGGCAATCGTAACAGTAACTCAAATAATGCTGACAGAATGGGCAAAGATATGGCATAAATCAAAACTTGCTTGCAAAGGAAACTGCAACAACATCCAGGTCCAATCTGATGTAAGCTATTCCCACCAAGGTAGTGGCTTCAATTGATCACAGCTCAATACATCTTCAGTGTGCATTTATTAGGGGTTGCATGCCATGGATGTTCTAGCAATACCAAAAAGAAGATGAGAGTCATAGAGGTCATAGATGAATGAAGCTAGTGCAGGTTGATGCGGGTGGAAGTTGCAGGATTGTGCAGGTGGATGCAGGTACCAGACTAATCTATGGCAGGTTGATAAGGGTTGAAGAAGCAGGTTTCTGCAGGTTAATTCAGGAATTGAGCAAATCTGAAACTTTGATTGAAATAGTTCCTTTGTTCATGCATTAAGATGCTTTGATGCTATTCTTTCCATGGTAGGCAATCGTAACAGTAACTCAAATAATGCTGACAGAATGGGCAAAGATATGGCATGAATCAAAACTTGCTTGCAAAGGAAACTGCAACATCATCCAGGTCCAATCTGATGTAAGCTATTCCCACCAAGGTAGTGGCTTCAATTGATCACAGCTCAATACATCTTCAGTGTGCATTTATTAGGGGTTGCATGCCATGGATGTTCTAGCAATACCAAAAAGAAGATGAGAGTCATAGAGGTCATAGATGAATGAAGCTAGTGCAGGTTGATGCGGGTGGAAGTTGCAGGATTGTGCAGGTGGATGCAGGTACCAGACTAATCTATGGCAGGTTGATAAGGGTTGAAGAAGCAGGTTTCTGCAGGTTAATTCAGGAATTGAGCCAATTCTGAAGCTTTGATTGAAATAGTTCCTTTGTTCTTGCATTAAGATGCTTTGATGCTATTCTTTCCATGGTAGGCAATCGTAACAGTAACTCAAATAATGCTGACAGAATGGGCAAAGATATGGCATAAATCAAAACTTGCTTGCAAAGGAAACTGCAACAACATCCAGGTCCAATCTGATGTAAGCTATTCCCACCAAGGTAGTGGCTTCAATTGATCACAGCTCAATACATCTTCAGTGTGCATTTATTAGGGGTTGCATGCCATGGATGTTCTAGCAATACCAAAAAGAAGATGAGAGTCATAGAGGTCATAGATGAATGAAGCTAGTGCAGGTTGATGCGGGTGGAAGTTGCAGGATTGTGCAGGTGGATGCAGGTACCAGACTAATCTATGGCAGGTTGATAAGGGTTGAAGAAGCAGGTTTCTGCAGGTTAATTCAGGAATTGAGCAAAATCTGAAACTTTGATTGAAATAGTTCCTTTGTTCTTGCATTAAGATGCTTTGATGCTATTCTTTCCATGGTAGGCAATCGTAACAGTAACTCAAATAATGCTGACCTGACAGAATGGGCAAAGATATGGAATAAATCAAAACTTGCTTGCAAAGGAAACTGCAACATCATCCAGGTCCAATCTGATGTAAGCTATTCCCACCAAGGTAGTGGCTTCAATTGATCACAGCTTAATACATCTTCAGTGTGCATTTATTAGGGGTTGCATGCCATGGATGTTCTAGCAATACCAAAAAGAAGATGAGAGTCATAGAGGTCATAGATGAATGAAGCTAGTGCAGGTTGATGCGGGTGGAAGTTGCAGGATTGTGCAGGTGGATGCAGGTACCAGACTAATCTATGGCAGGTTGATAAGGGTTGAAGAAGCAGGTTTCTGCAGGTTAATTCAGGAATTGAGCCAATTCTGAAACTTTGATTGAAATAGTTCCTTTGTTCTTGCATTAAGATGCTTTGATGCTATTCTTTCCATGGTAGACAATCGTAACAGTAACTCAAATAATGCTGACAGAATGGGCAAAGATATGGCATGAATCAAAACTTGCTTGCAAAGGAAACTGCAACATCATCCAGGTCCAATCTGATGTAAGCTATTCCCACCAAGGTAGTGGCTTCAATTGATCACAGCTCAATACATCTTCAGTGTGCATTTATTAGGGGTTGCATGCCATGGATGTTCTAGCAATACCAAAAAGAAGATGAGAATCATAGAGGTCATAGATGAATGAAGCTAGTGCAGGTTGATGCGGGTGGAAGTTGCAGGATTGTGCAGGTGGATGCAGGTACCAGACTGGATGCAGGTACCAGACTAATGAATGGCAGGTTGATAAGGGTTGAAGCAGTAGGTTTCTGCTGGTTTATTCAGGATGTAGCAGATATGGCAGAGGAGAAGGAATGATCCAGGTACAATCTGATGTAAGCTATTCCCACCAAGGTAGTGGCTTCAATTGATCACAGCTCAATACATCTTCAGTGTGCATTTATTAGGGGTTGCATGCCATGGATGTTCTAGCAATACCAAAAAGAAGATGAGAGTCATAGAGGTCATAGATGAATGAAGCTAGTGCAGGTTGATGCGGGTGGAAGTTGCAGGATTGTGCAGGTGGATGCAGGTACCAGACTGGATGCAGGTACCAGACTAATGAATGGCAGGTTGATAAGGGTTGAAGCAGCAGGTTTCTGCTGGTTTTTTCAGGATGTAGCAGATATGGCAGAGGAGAAGGAATGATCCAGGTCCAATCTGATGTAAGCTATTCCCACCAAGGTAGTGGCTTCAATTGATCACAGCTCAATACATTTTCAGTGTGCATTTATTAGGGGTTGCATGCCATGGATGTTCTAGCAATACCAAAAAGAAGATGAGAGTCATAGAGGTCATAGATGAATGAAGCTAGTGCAGGTTGATGCGGGTGGAAGTTGCAGGATTGTGCAGGTGGATGCAGGTACCAGACTAATCTATGGCAGGTTGATAAGGGTTGAAGCAGTAGGTTTCTGCAGGTTTATTCAGGAATTGAGCAAATTCTGAAACTTTGATTGAAATAGTTCCTTTGTTCTTGCATTAAGATGCTTTGATGCTATTCTTTCCATGGTAGGCAATCGTAACAGTAACCCAAATAATGCTGACAGAATGGGCAAACATATGGCATAAATCAAAACTTGCTTGCAAAGGAAACTGCAACATCATCCAGGTCCAATCTGATGTAAGCTATTCCCACCAAGGTAGTGGCTTCAATTGATCACAGCTGGATTCATCTTCAGTGTGCATATATTAGGGGTTGCATGCCATGGATGTTCTAGCAATACCAAAAAGAAGATGAGAGTCATAGAGGTCATAGATGAATGAAGCTAGTGCAGGTTGATGCGGGTGGAAGTTGCAGGATTGTGCAGGTGGATGCAGGTACCAGACTGGATGCAGGTACCAGACTAATGAATGGCAGGTTGATAAGGTTTGAAGCAGCAGGTTTCTGCTGGTTTTTTCAGGATGTAGCAGATATGACAGAGGAGAAGGAATGATCCAGGTCCAATCTGATGTAAGCTATTCCCACCAAGGTAGTGGCTTCAATTGATCACAGCTCAATACATTTTCAGTGTGCATTTATTAGGGGTTGCATGCCATGGATGTTCTAGCAATACCAAAAAGAAGATGAGAGTCATAGAGGTCATAGATGAATGAAGCTAGTGCAGGTTGATGCGGGTGGAAGTTGCAGGATTGTGCAGGTGGATGCAGGTACCAGACTAATCTATGACAGGTTGATGCCAGTTGAAGAAGCAGGTTTCTGCAGGTTTATTCAGGAATTGAGCAAATTCTGAAACTTTGATTGAAATAGTTCCTTTGTTCTTGCATTAAGATACTATGATGCTATTCTTTCCATGGTAGGCAATCGTAACAGTTACTCAAATAATGCTGACAGAATGGGCAAAGATATGGCATAAATCAAAACTTGCTTGCAAAGGAAACTGCAACATTATCCAGGTCCAATCTGCTGTAAGGTATTCCCACCAAAGTAGTGGCTTCAATTGATCACAGCTCAATTCATCTTCAGTGTGCATTTATTAAGGGTTGCATGCCATGGATGTTCTAGCAATACCAAAAAGAAGATGAGAATTATAGAGGTCATAGATGAATGAAGGGTCCATCGATTAACTTTTACTCCCGGCACCAATTCCTAGTCTTTTGAAAGTCAAGCAAACACTAATCTGTAGGTGGGAGGGGGGGGGGGGTGGTTACCACCTTGCATCAAATCTAATTCCAAGCGTAGGAGTCTTTCTTGAATTGGTCACGGAACACGGAATACTTGGCCTAGTGATTAGGTAGTCATTATGCAGCAGTGAACGATGATTGTTACTTTCCAAAGCAGACATCATGTTGTATGGAAATTACAAATCAATGCCGGAATGTACCCATTGTTGTATGGTGCCGTCCCGAAATCAATTTTCAGTGACAAGGATACATGGAATCCGCTGAAAGATTTTGTTTTCACCGAGTCATTTATGTATAAACATGCTTCCTTCTCCACCAATAGTATACAAATGTTATGGTTGGATGCGTTGTCGTTCCCATCTAGGTAGGCAAAGTCAAAAAGTTGCTTTCTTTGAGGAGGCGAGCTTCCTCGACACAGGCAAACATAAATATTAGAAGGAGTTTTTACTTTCCAGTCAATTCATTGTCGGAATGCAGCTTTTAAATTTAGTGAACTCAACGTCATACCGATTAAGTCTGAGATCATGCTTCATGGTTGGTTTTCCAGTTTGCTCGCCGATCTCGTCATCGAAGAACAGATTGCACTGCCAATTCAAGGAATCGTGGTGTATCTTCTGAAGTTCGCTGTAATACAGACGAGAGGCAGATGGATTCGGCACAGTGCTCGTCGATTCGGAGGTCATCGTCGCGGGCGGTACGAGAGGATAAACAATTAATTGGTGATAAAAATTATTGTGGGGCAGACTTCATTTCTACATAGTAACTTAGTATCAAGCTATCGTACATCGCGATCACTCATGTATTTTATTTAGACGTAACGCGATCAATGACGATAATATTTGAATATTTGAAATTTGATGGTGACGGCGTTCGATTGTACGAAATTGGGTTGACACGTGGAATGTATAACGGGCAGACGGTATTCGGGAGTGTATCTTTTATTCATTCTCTATGTTCAAAGTCAACGTACGTAGTATGTCATAGACTACTACTAGTAGAACCCAACAAAAAAGATACACCTCATCATCATAATCACCACCGTCATCATCAACATCATCTCCATGTACGATACACCTACTAGCTAGTATCACGGCTACTCTTGCTCCTGCTGCTGCTGGTGGTGGTGGTTTTGCTCATGGAAAGGAATGGCGACAATCAATGAAGCACACCGTGTTTCAAAGAAACTGAAATCACTTCTAACATCATCATCAACAATTCCGTCGCCATCATCACCTCCTCCATCTCCACTCTTCACCATTGCCTCGTCCAATTACACTGATTTTTGTCAACAAGAATATGCCAAACGGTTGATTTTTGCGGGGCCATGTCATCCGAATACATTGGTTCTGGTCGAAACTAAGGAGATTTAGACGTGACAAACTGCTCAGCTGTGTGGCCAAAATCTCTGTTTCGAGAGCGACGTCACATAATGCCATGTCTCCATTTCTCTGGTTGTATTTTTTTCAGCGTGTCGAAGGAGAGGTGTTAGAAAATATCCCGATGTACATCTGTGGCTTCCAAAATCCGGGCGGAAGGGCACCACCCATCGGACTCTACCCCTATCCCACACTATCATACGAGTGGATGAATCACTTCTATGCCTGCAGCAATCGTCGTGACAGCAGTTACAAATCCACCACCAAGGGAAACAACCTACATCCTGCCACTTGATTCCCTATGATACCACCATGAAGAATTGTTCTTCCCCAGCTTCACAACAGGAGGCGATATCCTACAATTCCTATTGTCACACCCGTTCAACTCTTCGAGGCATGCGGTTCTTGGAAAGAATCAGTTAAGATGCGACCTCTTACGTTGTCCAACTTCCGGAATCCTTTACTGGGATGTCCACATTGGTCTTGCATTGGGACAAAAAAAGCTGACCAAAACAGGTAACGGGGGTTGGAGTGCCGAGCCGACGCCCAGAGTGACGAATTCAGCACAGATGCCATGACAGATCGTCCAACGGCCATCCAAAATTGATTTATCTCCTTCCTTGTCTGCAAGTTTCGTTTGTTTCCTTGTCCAAATGGACAAATAGCTAAAAAGGTTATAAGACAGTACGTGGGTTGGATTGCCCTGTCGGAGCTGAGAGTAATAAATTCCGCATCAAATACCAAAAATCGTCCAACGTCCGTGCCAAATCCAGTAGCCGACAAAAATCTCACAACACGTTTGTCGTATTTTTCTTTTCTGAATTTGACAGACAATTCTTTCTGGAGATGCTCTAGCTAGCCACTGCAAACATGCCTTTCTGTATGCCACTGTGCGCTTTGTTAAGCAACAGAAAAAGGTTTTGGCAGTCATTCGGAAGAAAGTTTTCGCCGTTGGATTGGACATTGGACGCATTTTGCGGGATCCTTCAAATCACATCACTTCCATCGATTAACGTGAGATTTTCTCCCTCTCAAGTCCAACAATTGAACTTACCAAAATCGGCATTTCAACAATTTAATTCTTTCAGCAAAGTTGTTTCCCAGACGATTTAAAAGACAAGTAGCCCACTTGGATTCCGCCGGGTAAGAGCCAAAATCCCAGACGAAGGCATTGCCGATGGTGGAGAGTTGAGAAAAAAATTCCTTCACGTCGCACTCGTTCCATGGAAAGACAATGCTTGCTCGAAACGTCCTTCTCCTCGGCGAAGAGGTTCGAGGAAACTAATCTGGGTCCTTGCGCGACGCTACAATCAAAATGTGTCGCAGGGCCAAACGTCGGCGTATGGCCGCAAGATTACAAAGCAAATTTTCTTAAAATCTAGAGGAACACACGACTGCTTCCCTTCCTGGCCATGTCAACACAGTGATTAGAGTTGTACACGATCAAGGTCACTTTGTAGTTCTGGAAGTCAATGTGAAAAAATGGCTTTTGAGGTATGGGACGGGAAGGATTATAACACCGATTTTAGTCCCACGATAGATCTGCGGTTCGGGACCGGCAGATCGTTGTGTGGCAGATCTTGATATGCGATTGGGATAGTTCTCTTCCGGCCCTTCTGCATAGTTCTTTCCAACATCCAAATCACAAATGTAAATAGGAAAAAGAAAGAGAGAGCGCGTCTGTTGTTTTTGGATTGGCCTTGTTCCAACCGGTAGTAGCAATCTTTTTCCACAATTGAATGGAAACCCACAGTCAAGACCATGAAACGAAAGCGTATGTCGCACCTTGCTCTTCAGCCATACAAGTTCAACGTGATGCAACGCAAAATCGTGGGATACTATGATGCAACAATCCACATTGAATGTTTCAACTGAACCGACGTCTTGTAGTACAACAAAAATTCCTCGCAAACAGTTCATTATTTTGTGCACAGTTCAGAATCTTTCGACTCAAACTGTGTAAAGTGGTTCCGAAACTTTTTTCATATCAACGTTTCAACTGAAATGACGAGTAGTAAAAAAACAGATTTCTTGGAAAATGAATCATTTTTTGTGTGGGCAATCAAAAATCTTTTTTCAGTGAAGTTCGAAATATAGCAATCAGAGTCATTATCGCATAGTTCAACTAAAATACCATATAAAATATACGACGTATATAATATACGAATATTTAATAAATACTACGCGTTCATCTTCTTCTGCTTCTTCCCAGCTCTATCAATTTATTGCCATAAAATAATAATGCTACCGTAGAGTAGTGAAATGGAGAAAGTAATTCGTATCATACCGTAGATTCCACGTGTCGCTCAATGCGTCGACCTTCGCCTAACCATGTCGACTTTGTTGATTAAGGTTCCACGTGACGCTTGCTTCGACCTTCGCCTCATCTAAAAAGTCTTCAGGTCGAGTGAATTTCCGTATTATTGATGCTTCATTTTACATTCCACATGTCGCTCAATTCTTTCATCTTCGTGTCGCTCCGTGCATCGACCAGACCTTCGCCTTATCATCACATCATCATCACATCATATACTACGACGTACTTACAGTTAACTGCAAAGTTAAGTATCATCTATCAAAAATAGAACTGTTCGAAATTGCATCCATCCACCATTCAAGCTCTCTATCCAATCTCATCATCAAGAACTGCACGCTATAAGAAAATAAATTGTGAACAACTGATAATTTGTTAATTTATAAACGGCGTTTTCGTTGAAAGTTGGTGCAAACGATACCTGTGAGTACTTTTTTATTTCCGACAGGTCGCTGGTTTCTGAATTTTGTTGAAATTTGAATGTTCCTTTTTATACGCCGTTTCAGTTGAAAGAAACTCTATTTCGTCAGTATCTAAATTACTTAGGATAATAATTGCACAAAGATGAGAATTCTGAACTGCGCATTATCTGAAAAATGATGCTAAAACTCTAAAATACGTCGTTTCGGACGAAAGATCCGCTTGAACGAATGTACCTATCGTAAAGCAGTAGTCTGGAATTTTCATCCACAAACCCTCCCTCTTCTTCGGATGATCCGACATCTACAGAAGTCCAAAACTGTATCAAGTAATAATAGATTCTATAAAACAAAATAAATGATAATGAAATCTATTTTATGGCTATGCCAACAACTAGCTACCGGCAGTTCCGTATCGAAGAAGTTAACTCACACGCGCAAATTATGCAACAGCCTTCCCTCCAGCACTCAGTACCCTGTTACCCACCACTCAGTACTGGAAAGGCAAAAAACCACACGAATGAGGAAAACTCCAAAGAACCAATGATTGTCAGATATGGTGTGGTCTTCCAAAAACAATGCTGGGAAGGCAGCAATTAACCACGTAAATTGTAATGGGTGTGTTGATATCTTTTACCTGTTGCAACCCAATAGGGCGGATTGTACGTGTAAAAGAAGCCTTCTATGCCAAGCACCAGTAATATTTCCAATGAAATAGTACCGTCCCTCTGCAATTGACACTCGGCTGAGTTATGATTCCATTTCTTCCACAGAAATGGCAGTGCCCATCACAACTCTATCAGGAATCATGCATTTAGCACTCTTCCTCCTATCCCTAAGCCCCTTTATTAACTACGTAAATTGTGTTGGGTGTGTTGAAATCTTTTACCTGTTGCAACCCAATAGGACGGATTGTACTTGTAAAAGAAGCCTTCTATGCCAAGCACCAGTAATATTTCCAATGAAATAGTACCGTCCCTCTGCACTTGACACTCGGCTGAGTTATGATGCCATTTCTTCCACAGAAATGTCAGTGCCCATCACAACTCTATCAGGAATCATGCATTTAACACTCTTCCTCCTCTCCCTTAGCCCCCTTCCGACTAAATAAGAGAAACGCAATCTTTCCGGTCGGCCACTGGTTCTGCATGATGCCATGCACAAGACAGCAGTAGTTTGTACTACCGCTGGGACGATATCTTCCGTTGCACTGATAGATTGTCTGTGGATTCTTCGTTCCCCGGGCTCTGACAAACCTGGGTTAGTATCAAGTAAAAATAGATTCTATGAAACAAAATATTCTTAACAGTTTAGTACACCCAAAAGATCGTTGATTGCGCCCTTCTTCTACCCTTGCAAATCATCTTCCACTGGATCATCAAGCATATCCGACATCAAATCTTCCTCATGGTCTTTAGCATTCGCATTTCAAACTTCAGAATATTTGAGAGCCAAATAGAGACACGAAACTAGGCTCAAACTAGCAGTTGGCATATCCACGAAAAGACATTTTATACCAGCTGATAATCGTCAAGTCCCAATACTTGTTTTGCGCCAACAACGGAATCTGCCAGACACATTCCAAGGGGCTGTGTATCATTAGAAGAACAAATTTTACAGGGTTGCAGATTGGGCATGTAGGACGATGTTACGAACCAACGGCGTTCTCAGTTAAAAAAATTGTCCACTTCTTGACAACTCAAACTACGACAAAGAGAACCCCAATACCAACTTCCAAGAAATCTCGTGGACGTCCGTCGTCCCTTGCCACAGCCTCGCCTTGTCAACTTGATGATAGAGCGACGGTGAGGCCTGGGTACGCGTCAATTGGAAGTCTTGGAGCTCAATAGAAGCCGTCTCGCCGTTCGTAGCATCGTAAGTGATGACGATGTTAGTGGACGCATCACTATCGATAAGGGACAGCTCCTTGTTGTTGGGGACGAGTCCTCATCGCTGTCGGACAACTTAAGGGTGGAAACTTGCTCTTTTTTCTTCCGTAGGATGTGTGGTAGTGTTATTACCATTGTTGTCGTCTCCAGAACTACCAGCGCTGTAAAGCATCTACCGGTAGATATTGTCAGCTAGTATGTCGTCGCAATCGATCATGGAAAAAGTATCTTCTTCATCCTTGTGGCCGTTGTTGGTAATGGGTATGGGTATGGTGATGGCATCGTTGTTGTCCTATCCGCTAATCATATTGAGGGTTTAGTTCGTTGTTGGTAGCGGAGTAGTCGTCATCGTTGCCGAAGAAGTTGTTGTTGGAATGTTGGAAGGTGCTATCGCCTTTGTCATCATCGTTGGTGGTCGTTTTTGACAAAGTGTTTGACGGTGTCATAGCCATCGTCATCTCCGTTGGTAGTTTCACTGGTAACAAAGTTACCTTACTACAGAGTCTTGGACGGTGTCATCGCAAACAATGTGGGGATACAGGTGCCGTCCTCTTCGTTGGAAGCCTGGCTGAAATCGAACTTCCTGCTTCCAGTGTGTGATGTCACTTAATATCGATAATATGGTCACCATTGTGGTGGGATCTGGGAAGCTGACTTGACTGTCGATATGACACCTGGTTATGGCAGCTATCAGCTGCGTTTTTGTATATGCGCAAGCTCACGACCCATGGCTCGGAACCATGCAATACGATAATATATATACCGCACTCTTCCAGAACTTCGCAGAGGAGTCGAACATCGAACAAATCAAAAGACGGTGGATGTAAGCGATGATTTTGAATACTTAGTAGAGGGATACTCGTAATGGTGTTCTTAGTATACGTCGTAATTGATAATCCACAATCAGCACTGACAAGTATGTCTTGGTTGGTTGGTGCTGTTTCCATAAGATCGATTTGCGGTTGTTGATGTTGTTGTGATTTGTTGTGATTTGTGATTGTGATTGTGACGTTCGTCGACATTCTCATTCACGAAACAACTTCTTTCCCGGAGAAGGGTTGTGAGAGGTGATTACGACAGTTACCTCTCTTACTTATTACAGTTACATTCACATTCACAGTCAGTACGAACGTACAGTTCAGTTGGGTACGGTATATGCTCGTAGGCTAAAAAGGTAAAGGTATCATACGTATTCGAGTATGAAAATATAGAGTCGAATCTGTCAAAACGGCGAACATCAAATACGTCAAGGTGCGCGAAAAAAAAAGAAAAAACTACCCTCCGTATCATAGTTGGACATGGACGACTGATACCATGTGATGCTGTTTTTCTTTGGATCGACGACAAATAATATTATGACCACCCCTTACATTGACAGTGAACAACAACAACAATGACATTATTGTTTTGGGAGCGACTGTCATCATTCAGCAACAAGAAATGGAGCGGCGGTGGGTCGCACACGATGGCAGCAGTCGAAAGTCCAAACGGCCACGTACTACTAGACAGTTCTCACAACGATGATCCAATCTGTCCAATCCAACAACAATACCTCATATCTTCGCTCGATGCTTTCGTAACCTGTCAAATTTTGTTCCATGACACACTACATGACAAGTTCCTTTGTCGAAAGAGTGGGAAACAAGCAGATCCCAGACCGTTAAGACAAATGAAACGTCAATGCCTACCATATTGAATATAGACTATCGCAGAAAGAAATGTCGGCAACAACAACAAACAATAACAGCGAGATTCTTTGTCACATCAAGATTTCAATATAGCGTTCCATTCTGCCAACTACACTTCTATGAAAGCTAAGTGGCTACTTGTTGCGGAGGCGTCAATCGCAGTTTCGATGGATGCACCAATGGCCAATCTTTTTGAGTGATGTAAAAGCAAAAAAGAACGAATCCTTTGACTTCTTTGTAGTCAATGGTTCTTCAAGCTGCTGGGGCAGTATCAATCAAGGCATGATAACTGGTCTCTCTACACGTACATTGGCTATTGGCAAGTCAGAAATCAAGTCTGAGCATCGACCGATGATTCCATTGGATGCCGACACGAAACGATGCGAATTGGATGAGACAGGAGCTCTTTGGTCGGACGGTGTTGGAATAAATGACATATTGCCGCTTCCAGACACCATTTTGCGAGTGAAACTACTTTATTTATTGCAATACGAATCCAGAAGTCTTCTTCAAGCATCAAGACATGATTTTACTGATATTCGGGGCATAAGACCATTCAATAGGTACACGTAACGGTCACATAACTTGAGGAGCTCGATAGGAGGTCATTGTTGCAAAATATGAAGATCATGGCATCACCTCATCCAGACGCTATTGCGGTTGATTCTGAAACCATCTTCAAGCATCGATATATTATTCCAATGTATACCGACTCGAAACGGTCCGAGATTCATTTGGCAGCAACTTGTGTCGGATGGTGTTGGAAAACACGACATCGCCGTTTCTGGACAACATGCCGCAACGCGACTACTGAATGATATATGGAATTATTGACCCAAATGACTTCATCAAGGATCATTACTAACTATCCATTCAATTGAGAGACGATGCATGAACCGATATATCAGTACACGATGCTGCCCGAAAGGGATGAAGCAGGAGCTTGACCTGAGGTCGAGAAGCTTTCTTCAATTTGGCAACGACATGTATTCAAATGCCCCGTGACAATCTGTTATGTCTACCGTACCGTTCCATGGACCCATACACTGAACCAACTGGAGGATATGTAGTTGTTGTGCACAAACAGAAACCATTCCGAAATGGAATTGTTCAAATTGGGACGAGACGAGACGAGACGAGACGAGACGAGACGAGACGAGACGAGACGAGACGAGACGAGACGAGACGAGACGAGACGATGAAACACGGAAAATTGAATCATACCAATCTTGTTACTTGTTTGTCTCCATTGTGTTTGTCTCCAAAGGCCAAAAATGGTTTTTAATATCCAGAGCAATCGATTGAGACCGCGACAATCGACGGCAACAACCAAGAGCACAAAATGCATCTCACAATTCGGAGCGTCAAAAATACGACATAACTATCTCCCCGAAGCGAGGCGAAAAAAATGCTCTGTCGATGGACCTACAATCTTTCCGAAATAAAATGCTCAGAAAGAAACGTTTCAAAAACAGACTGTCGCACTTCGTGCAGATCGATCGAAGGCACTTTTGCATAAGAAACTTCCATCCTCGATGCGACAAGACAAAATAAAAGTATGATTTGTGTTGGAACTATATGCGGAATTCATCCTTCCCAGTGTCGTAAGGGCACTCCAACCACCGTACTATCTGATACCTTCACGGCCATTTGTTTTGCAGTGATCTTTATGACATTTGCAACAGGAACCAACCGAAAAGGTTGGAAATGCTCAAAGAGACGCGGTGCTTTTGGATGACCGTTGGACGATTTTGGAAATTAATGCGGAATTCAATCCTCCCAGTGTCAACAGGGCACTCCAACCACCGTACAATCTGATAACTTTTACGAAAATGGCTGAAAATCATTGACATACTTTTGTGATGGCCGTTGGACGATTTTGGGATTTCTGCGGAAGTCATCCCTCCCAGTCTCGACAGGGCACTCCAACCACCCTACTATTTGATACCTTTGACAGCCATTTGGTCTCCAGTCATTCTTATATCATTTGGAAGAGGCACAAAACGAAACTGGCTGAAAATCACTGTGATGTCGACGGATTTAGTATCGATAATTTGTTCACCATTGTGGTGGGATCTGGGTAGCTGACCTGACTGTCGGTATGACACGTGGTTATGGCAGCTATCAGCTGAGTGACAACAAGAATTTTGGAGGATATCGAAACAATTCATCATGATGACAGGAACGAGCGTCCCCAATTGATCCAATTGATTATCATGCCATTGATTTTTGCTGCCGCTGTTGCCCATTTTGTTGTTTCGTCAGTCATTAGCCCCGTAGTTTGTGTGTTACAGTTATGCGTTGAAAACCAATAGAAGGGATGGCGGTAACATTCATGACTTGAAATGAATAGAATTGGATGGCACCGTCACCAAGAGTCTTGAAATGAATGGCATCGGATCTATTGTACAGAAACAACCGATATTGAATCGGTTTTGGCGGTGGTATGGCATTCTGAGCGTGTACCTTGAACCTGCTTGTGTCTGAAGGGTGTCGACGATGATGAAGTACGCGGTCATTCCACCACAATCCTAGGTTGGTTGTAATTTTCAAAGCTCACAACTGTAATTTGTCAATTTGTGACAGCGACGGAGGTACAAAACTACTCTTCTTGGGACAGGCCTTCAAGGCAACAACAACATCTGATAGTTTCACGGTCGTATTTACTGTTACCGAAACAGAACCCTATTCTGCATGATATTGATTAATGATTCATCGAAGGAAGGAAACAAGAGTGGGGATGTCGGGATTCTTCCTATCTCTTTCATCGATGTATTTTGCAGCGGAGAAAAGGGACGCCATTGTCAGTCTTTTAAATGCAACGAACGCTTTTAGTCAGTCCTAACGAAGGAGGGGGTTCAGTGCAAGATCAACCAGTGGTTACTGTTAGGAAGAAGATGTATGATAGGTGTAATGCAACAAGATAACTGTAAACTACGGTACTTATTCTAAAGAAAAACCGTCGCCACTCTCTCCGACCTCAACGGGACCTCAACGAAACCAACAAATTATCTGACAAGTAGATAGACGTTATTAACCCGTTATTGTTGCGTAATACTGCCTGTTAGAGTTCGTGAACGTAAAAATGGCATACGTACCTACTTGTATCATACTCGTTCAACAGTACGTTAGTACGGAGTACGTGTAACATTGGGATGAGGGGTAGGAACACCTTTTAGGCAAGGAGGGAGGGGTGGGAACGCGTTCACAGTCAACCTCCCACTTTAGTACGTGTACAGAAAGAGGGGAAAAAATAATACGTAGTAACTGTAAACAGTTATTTCGATCCCGCTGTCATTCTTGAAACGTGCTGCTACTACGTATTACGAAGTACGAAGTACGTACCGTAGTATGTTGTAGAACTGACGTATTTTCACTGTTCTCACAACTTCTACAAAAAAAAAGAGAATATATATCGTCGTTCAGGTTCTCGATTCCATTGAGATCTTGGTATAATACCGTGTCGGACCTTGCTTGAATCTAAATTGGCATTGAATAACGACAGGATCACCTGTCGTTGCAAGGTTACCGTAGTCGTTTCTTTCCTTCGCCTTCGGATGATTTGCCAACACGACGACCACCATGGGCCATGGGGTGATTGATACCTTCCTCCAACAACAGGCTGCTGCTCTTGTTGGTTCTCCCGCCAATATCCCACCGAGGTATTCCAGGTGGTTTTCGGATGTGGATCCATCGAAAACGGTGGTCAATTCGTCTCGGCCGAGCAAATCAATGCCGGAAGAAGTGGAATCTACAGTCATCATCACCAAGAGTCTCCAAGTGATTGCAATCGGGTGTATTTCACAAAAATCGCCGAGATTGTGGCGATGGTATGTTTGCGAGGAGGATGTCGGATGTGCCGTCACCAAGAGTCTTGAAGTGATTTGAATCGGATGTATTTCACAAAAATTGCACATCAAATTTGTGGTGGGGCGTCCATATTATCTGTTCGTTGGGAAAAAACTACTATTTTCAGTTTAGGTCTCTACTAGTGAGTGCCCTTACTAATACCAGTCATTGGAATCACTGCAATTGGTATCACTACAAAAGATAATAAGAGAGACTGACATTGTTGAGAGAGAGAGAGAGAGAGAGAGAGAGAGAGAGAGAAAGAGAGAGTAAAAGAGGGGGAATACACGAGGAGAATGGAAAAGTAGATCCGGAACTTGGTAGAGGGTATCTTTTACTATTGGACTGTTTCGATCGTCCACATACGGTGATGTGATGGAATATCAACTATCGATTGTCAAAAGGTGATGATTGATTGCATTGAAATATCCCATTTACAAGATACTAGAAGACACAATCGCATCTATCGTCGCTACAGCATGGAAAGAAGATCCGGAACTTGGTAGAGGGTATCTTTTATTGACTGTGAGTTCTCAAACAAACAAACAAAGGACGGATATATCAATGGGGAACGGGTGGCGGACTGATCGCTATTGTACGGACATGACATTTGCAAGATTCCGGGTGTCCTTCGAAGTTTTACAAGAATTGTACAAGACTACCGTCCAAATTACGCTTAGGTAGTGGAGGAATTGCTGATGATACCACTACCAACAATGTCGAATCATCATCATCACAACAATTGCTTCTAGTGGCGGAATATGGAGAAGGACGTATTACACGATTGGAAGACAATGGTGCTCATACGCCATAGGTCATTCAAGTGGCAGCTTCTAGCAACACGGACAATGATGGTGATTCAAAGCGACGACGGCGACTCTGCGAACCATTTCAGCTCCTCGTGACACCGTACAAAGATTTAAAGATTTTGGAACGAACGACATTGTGTCATCATCCCAACAGCAGCAGCAGCGACAACAACAACAACAATGGTTACAACAACAACAACTCGGAAATGATCATCCGTATGTTTTGTGGAGACTCCACAAGGTGAATGAAGTTTGTCCATGGATGGACGGCTGTTAAAGCAGCAACACAACAACAACAACAACAACAACCAAAACGATTCTTTTATTCGGCTGCAATGAGTGGAATGGCAATGGATTTATCGGGTCATCGATTGTTGGTGACTACCATGGATACCGAAACAAACCAAGTACTCGTCGTTAGTTTGCCATTGTCAAGGAACGACGACGACGACGATACAACAACATCATCACTGTCTTCGTCGTCCATGAACATGCCTCAAAGCCAACCAGGAGCTATTGCTACGGACAGCCATGGCAACATGTTTCTTGCTACGGTCCAAAACCAAGGAAATGATTGTCAAGTTGGAAATTCCACATGTGACTCGTGGAGGACCTGTCACCGATTTGAGGTTGGGCAGTGACAAATTTTTATACATTACTACAACAGAGCATACATTGCTGCGTTTGCCTATTCTAGGATCCGTATTGGTGCTCGACAAGGATACATTGCGAAAGAATCTTAATACTGCCGTGTCCCCTTGGTCGTCATACCACCGCTAAATTTAATTCAATCATGGCAATTTTTGTACGATTGCTCTTGTTGCAAGACTCTGAGTGGCGGTGTTTGCAACTTCCATGTCTTGCGGTATTGATTTTCCGGCCGAGGTTTTACCGTTCGTAAGGTTATTGGCAAACTTTGTATGGAAAAGATCGTCAAAAGTGATTTCCCACCCAGGCCTGTACATCGAGTCGATATCGGGTACATTCCTGGGTCTCTTTCGTCTAATTTTGAACAATTATGTGTCGAATGCATACAGGTTATACCGTTCGTAAGGTCATTCGCGAGGTTTGTATGAGACAGATCGTCAAAATGTGATTTCCCGCCCCGGCATGGTAGTTTTCCCAACCCCTCCCAACCCTGAAATTCGAGTTTTCCCAACCCCTCGCGCGCGTTTGGAAAATCCTTCCCACCCCTGTTATTCGAGTCGATATCGTGTGCCTTGCTTAATCTCATTCGTCCAATTTCGTACCATTATGTGTCGAAGGCTTACAGATCATACCATTCGTAAGGTTTTTGGCAAGGTTTGTATGGAATGTCCCACCCCGGCATGGCAATGCGAAGCTACAATCACCGTCACCAAGAGTCTTGAAGTGATTGCAATCGGATGTATCTCACAAAAATTACCGAGATTGTATCGATCTTGCGGCGGTATGACAACCAAAAGGATATCAGATATGGATTAGCTCCAGAACGGTTGGCAATGATGTATATGGGCTCGTTCCACAGAAAACCAATCGAATCTGAATAGGATGTACGGTGGAGATTCCTGTTGGTTGGTCTTGGTCGTTATGTTTCAAAATACTGGTTCGTCAATCCCAATCATACCTTCCGACATCCGTACGGCCACACTCGTGCACTCTATCATAAGATGAACAGTTGGATTTCCGTTCCATCGATTAACTTGAGATTTCCTCCCGGCACCAATTCCTAGTCTTTTGAAAGTCAAGCAAACACTAATCTGTAGAACAGTTGGATTTCCGTTCCATCGATTAACTTTTCCTCCCGGCACCAATTCCTAGTTTTGAAAGTTAAGCAAGCACTAATCTGTAGGTGGGAGGGGGGGGGGGGGGGTTACCACCTTGCATCAAATCTAATTCCAAGCGTAGGAGTCTTTCTTGAATTGGTCACGGAACACGGAATACTTGGCCTAGTGATTAGGTAGTCATCATGCAGCAGTGAACGATGATTGTTACTTTCCAAAGCAGACATCATGTCGTATGGAAATCACAAATCAATGCCGGAATGTACCCATTGTCGTGTGGTGCCGTCCCGAAATCAATTTTCAGTGACAAGGATACATGGAATCCGCTGAAAGATTTTGTTTTTCACCGAGTCATTTATGTATAAACATGCTCCTTCTCCACCAATAGGATACAAATGTTAGGGTTGGATGCGTTGTCGTTCCCATCTAGGTAGGCAAAGTCAAAAAGTTGCTTTCTTTGAGGAGGCGAGTTTCCTCGACACTGGCAAACATAAATATT